>OY970813.1:17626805-18985139 GCA_963853775.1 Xanthia togata | reverse complement strand
GGACAGTATACCCACTAAAACTCAGCGGTGTTCCCGCATCGCCGTGATGGGAGGGCCATGGGAAACCGGCGTAGCCTTTACATCCACGACCCTCCCGGCGCATGCCCGCCTAGCTGGCGGGCCCCGCATGCCCCCCTGCCTGGGGGGCTACGGGAATGGCCGGGAACACCTGGCCATTCCCGTCCGACACTGGTGGAGGTCTGTGCAATACAGGCAAGGGTGCCCCCGCACCCGTTGCCTGCTGGCCTCCACCTGGGAGGAGTCGGAGATGACTGTCAAACTGACGTCTTCTTCGACCCCTCCTCCGCCTTCGGAGCGGCGCCGCGTGAGGATCGTCCTCCCGCGCGCGCTCCGCCGCCTCCTTCTGGGACATGACGTGTTCGCAGAAGGAGGCGACTGCCACCCAGGACCTCTCATCCCCCAGCATGGCGTTAACCAGGCCGGGGAGTGAGAGGTCCGGTCCGATCGCCGCCATGAGACTGCGGCGCGGCTCGGACCACGACGGGCACACCTCGAGTGTGTGCTGCGCCGTGTCCCCCACCGCGCCACAGTCGTGGCACGACGGCGTCTCCTCCCTTCCGATTCGGTACAGGTACGATCCGAAGCAACCGTGTCCGGACAGCACCTGCACCAGACGGAAGGAGAGGAACCCATGCGACCGATCGAGCCAGTCTCGCAGGACTGGCCCAATCGCGTCGAGGGTTCGGCGGCCGAAGGCTGCGGTGGCGAGGTCCCCCGTCCAATGGACGACGATGGCGTCCCTCGCCTCCCGCCGGACGGCCTCCCGCTCTTCCGGGGCTGAGCGTTCTCCTCTCGCTCTCCGCCCCGCCGTCCATTCATATACTCTGGCGAGCACCCACGCCTCGAGTTCCCAAGGAGGGGTGCCGGCCAGAGCACATGCTGCCGCGAAGCCCACTGTGCGGTAGGCCCGCGACACCCGCTGGGCTATGGCCCTTTGCGGTGCCCGCAAGGCGGTGGCGTTCTCCCTCCTTCGGAGGGAGTCCTCCCAGATAGGAGCCCCGTAAAGGGCCATACTCCTCAAGATGCCGGCGTAAAGTGACCGGCATCTCGCGCTGGGCCTCCCCGAGTTGGGGAGCAGCCACGAGAGCGCCCCTGCGGCCTTCAGCAGGCGCGACGACAGCCCGCTAAAGTGCGGGCCGAAGCGCCACCTGCTGTCGAGTATAAGGCCCAGATATTTCATCTGGGCCTTCACCTCAATTCTGACGCCCTCCACGAAGATGTGGGCGTCAGGTGGGGGGCGCTGCCGAGGTCCGTGGAAGAACACGGCCTCGGTCTTGTGCAGCGCCACCGTTAAACCTAGGCGGCGGATCCTCCCCGCGACCAAGGATCCGCCCGCCGAGGCCAAGTTGGCCGCCTCCCTGAAACTCCCCCCCCGGGCGGTGAGGAGAGTGTCATCCGCATAGCAGACGACACTCGTGCCCCGGAGGAGAGTTCCCCGCAAGAGCCAATCATAGGCAATGTTCCAAAGCAGAGGTCCTATGACTGACCCCTGCGGAACGCCGGCCCCAACGGAGTACCGCCGGACTTGGCCAGCCCTGTTCACGAGGACGATCGCCCGATCCTCCAGGTAGCTGGCCAGCAGACTGCGCATGTATCGAGGCACTCCGTGGAATCGGAGCGCCTCTAGGATGGTGGAGTGGGGAACGGAGTTGAAGGCATTGGCAATGTCGAATGACACAGCCAACAACCCATCCCCCACCTCCATCGCCTCCTTCACCTGGCCCTTAAGGCGGGCCAGCGCGTCCACCGTCGAACGCTCAGCCCGAAAACCAAACTGAGCGTCCGACAAGTCCGGCCCGATACTCCGCAGATGGGTCTTTAAGCGGGCAGCGACTATCCCCTCGAACATTTTTCCGACCTCATCGAGCAGAACGATGGGCCGGTATGCCGAGGGGGAGTCTGCTGGGCGGCCCTCCTTGCGGAGGAGGCACAACTGCCCCTCCTTCCACGGTTTCGGGAACCTCCCAGACGCAAGACATGCGCTGAAGAGGTCCCGAAACCTCTCCTCCATTTGAGTGGCAGCGATCGCCACCACTCTTGCCGGAACACCGTCGGGGCCCGGAGCTGTCTTCTTGGCGCGGATATGGAGAATAGCCGCGCCAAGTTCCGACTCCGTGACGGGAGGGGCCTCCTCTTCCTCCTCAGCTGGCGGAGCTATCCACGGCGGAGGGCCCATTACTGGTGGGGTGAAGTTGTCCCTGCACGGGAACAGGGACTGAACCACCCCATCCAGAAATGAGGGCTCCAGGGTCTCGGCCACCGGGGGACCAAAGGGGCGCAATTTGTTGCGCGCCGCCTTATAGGGTCTCCCGTAGGGGTCATTGTCAAGACCCTCCAGCACCTCCGCTCTCGCCGAGTCTCTGGCGGCGGCGATTGCCCTATCGAGGACCATTTTGGCCTCCACGTATACCTCGTAGAGGTGGTCCTCGTCGGCGTGGTCTCGTCGACGCCGCCGCCGGCTCCGCGTGTAGGCCCTCCTTGCCTCCACACACGCTGCCCGAAGCCCCGCCAGCTCCGCCGACCACCAGTACACAGCCCGTTTGGGTAGTGGCCGGCGAGACCGAGGCATGCTAGAGTTGCATACCTCGGTCAGAGACTCCCTCAGGTGCCCCGCTACGGTGTCCACATCCAGGCTGGCGAAAGGCGGCGAAAGCCAGTCCTGGATGAACGCCGCCTCCCCCGCTGCCTCCCTGTCCAGGCGGGTGAGAGCCCACCGCGGGAACGGTGATCGCACCGAGGTGGGCCGCGTCTCTCCGGGGCCCCCGGTGGAGATGTCGAACCGCACGTAGCGGTGGTCCGACATAGTCTCCACCAGGTCCACCCGCCAGTTCAACACGCGCGCGGCCAACGCAGGGGTGGCGAAAGTGACGTCCACTATTGAGCCACCCTGCCGCCGCACGCATGTCTGGACGCTTCCTCTGTTCAAGAGGGAGAGTCCAGAGGAGGCTGCCCACATCTCCACTGCCCGCCCGCGAGCGTCGGTGGCCCGGTTGCCCCAGGTCACCGACTTGGCATTCAGGTCTCCCAGTACGGAGACCTGACGCGGCACCGCCCTGCTGACCACAGCTGCCAGGACTCCGAGATAGTTCTCGAAATCCTGAAGAGGGCGGTTTGGGGAGAAATAGACGCCCACCAGGGCTAATTCTCCCCACGCGGCGGCCACGTATCCCGGTCCCTTCTCTAATAGCGAGAGGGGAGGGGAGTCCGTGGAAGACCGCGCCGCTAGTGCCACCGAGCCGTCCTCGTCACCCAGCCAGCTGCCGGGGATTGAGTAGGGCTCGGCGACCACCGCTACGTTCACCAACCACTCGGCCATGACCTGCACCACCAGGTCCTGGGCCGCTCTGCAGTGGTTGGCGTTCGCCTGGAGGATGCGGTAGTCGGAAACCATTATTCCAACATCGCATCCCCCTCCTCAGCTACCGCCGCTGGAGCTACAGTGGCGACGACGGCGGCGGCGGTGGTGGCAACAGGGCGAACCTGCGCCGGCACTATGCCCTTCCTCGCGGGAGGCTTGCAGCCCTTGCCCGTCATTTTGTGGTCCGCGGGGCGGCCACTGGCTGCACACGCCGCGCAGTGTGGCGTGGTGGCGTGGCAGGTGGCACTCTTGTGTCCCTCCTGTCCGCATCGGAAGCACGAGTCTCCCCAGTCGGACTTGGAGGGACACGTGGCTCGGGTGTGGCCGAAGGAGAAGCACTTGAAGCAGCGCATTGGCTGGACTTCAAGTGGCCGGACCACCGCCGAGCTGAACCCCACTAGCAGCCTTCCCTTGGTCGCGGTGAGGAGGGCCCCAGCCGCGGCGACTGGGCACTCGACGCGGATGGTGCCCATGCCGCGGCGGCCGAGCCGGATGGCTCCGCCCTTCACTGCGCCAGAGTCGCAGCCTCCAGCCGCCGCAACGGCCGCCACCACGTCCTCTTTGGTGACCGAATCATCGAGATCGGCCACCTCCAAGGCTGCGGTCTTCACGGGCCTGACGACCGTTGCCGTATCCGCGATGACCTCTTGCAACTTCTTTGCAAAGAGGTCCGCGTTTGCGCCGCGCTGCTCCCCCGAGAACTCGAATATTCGAGCCCCGGTTAGGGTACGGCGGCACGTGATGCCGCCGATCCCCAGCCGAGAGGGGTCCGCATTGGTACGAGCCCGTCTTAGGACGGACTCGTACGTCTCGCCTCGCTCCGCGGCCTCCGGGGTGATGGTCACCACGACGGCCGCGGTTTTGGGAGGAACCAGCTTCCTCCCGCCGGCTGGACCCTTTTCGGCTGCAGGAGCAGTCGCAATGGGCTTAGGGGTTGAGGGCTTTTTTGCCTTCCCCCCCCTGACCACTTCCGTCCACGAGTTGGACGGGGTGGTTGAGGGAAGTAGGGCGTCCTCGCCCTGCGAGTTCTGGGGGGCCGCCTGGGTGGCAGACGACCCGATAGCTCCCTCCGCGCTCGTGGTGGGCGTTTGAGGGGCCACCGTGGTCCCCTTGCCCTTGCCCTTGCCCTTGGAGGGCTTTGGGGCTTCAGGCTGCCCCCCCGATGCTTGGCCTCCCAGTGGCGCAGGTTCCGGCTCAATTGGCGGTGGCCTCTTGTCCGCCGCCAGCGGCGGGCGGAGCCGCCTTTCTGGCAAGAGCCGGTCCTCAATGCCTGCAAAGCAGGCCCTGATGAAGGCCCTCTCCTCCATCACCACCCCGCGGATTAATGCCTCAAGGCTGGCAGGGGAGGAGGAGCCTCCTTCCTCCGCACCTGGGGCAGACTGAGCAGGCCGGGCCGTGACCTCAGCGAGCTTCTGGTGAAGCTGGCTGACCTCCGCCTGCAGGCGATCCACCTTCGCCTGCAGCTGCCGCGTTTCGTCCGTGGCCGTCCGCTTCACCAGCTCAAGCACAATGCCGTGCATGCTGGCGGCCCGGCATTTGAGGGCCTTCTGGAAGGTCCCCTTCAAATTGGAGGACTTTGAGGCGACCTCCAGAACCTCCTCCTTATCCTCCAGAGCCATGCGCTCCAAGTCCGCCAGGGAGTGGTCGGCATACAGTACATTAGATGCACCATATCCGGCCCTCGACCTGGCGGCTTGCGCCTGCCGCTCCTTAGCAGCGACCCTCTCCTCCAGGTCCTCCTGGATTTGCGCCCTCTTCGCCAGGTTTAGCTGGCGCTCGGCGTCCACCAATCCCACATCGTGAGAAGAGGCCGAAGCGGAAGTCGAAGCCTTTTTTGCCTTCGACTTCTTCTTCGCCCTACTTCCAACCGACTCCGAGGAGCCCCCGGACCCGAGCCTCAGATCGCCCCTCTTCCGCTTGGGGCGGTCGCTTTCGGCCGCCGACGTGTCCATGTTGGATCCGTCGGAGTCCGACACCTCGTCCGGCCTGCAGAAGAAGCTGACCGCAGATGGTGCGTGGTCAGCTTCCGACGCCAAGGCGCCACCGGCGTGGCCCTGAGAAGGGCCTTTGGGTTGGCCCTGAGAAGGGCCGTTGGGTTGGCCCTGAGAAGGGCCTTTGGGTTGGCCCTGAGAAGGGCCTTTGGGGTGGCCCTGAGAAGGGCCGTTGGGTTGGCCCTGAGAAGGGCCGTTTGAATCACTCTGTGAGGAGTGATCAGGGTTAAAATTAAAACAGAAACGCCCAGAGGCGTCACGGCTTGGTATCTTTTTCGACATTATTCGCAGACGATCGCGTTGGTATCTACGAATCACAGCGCACTTTAGCCACCGGTCTGCCACTCCGTTACGGTGGTCAGACACGGCGTTGCCCAGGGGATACTACGAGGAAGTATGCGCTGTGGGGGATCCCCCAACCTAACCTAACCTAACCTTTTTTTTTTTTTTTTTTTTTTTTTTTTTTGACGCTGAGAAATGCTTTATGCACTGCCGCTCGTGGGGGACGAGACGGGGTGTGTGGGACTCCTGTCAGAAGGACAGTATACCCACTAAAACTCAGCGGTGTTCCCGCATCGCCGTGATGGGAGGGCCATGGGAAACCGGCGTAGCCTTTACATCCACGACCCTCCCGGCGCATGCCCGCCTAGCTGGCGGGCCCCGCATGCCCTCCTGACTGGGGGGCTACGGGAATGGCCGGGAACACCTGGCCATTCCCGTCCGGCACTGGTGGAGGCCTGTGCGATGCAGGCGAGGGTGCCCCCGCACCCGTTGCCTGCTGGCCTCCACCTGGGAGGAGGAGTCGGAGATGAGCGTCGAACTGACGTCTCCTTCGACCCCTCCTCCGCCTTCGGAGCGGTGCCGCGTCGGGATCATCTTCCCGCACGCGCTCCGCCGCCTCCTTCTGGGACATGACGTGCTCGCAGAAGGAGGCGACCGCCGCCCAGGACCCCTCGTCCCTCAGCATGGCGCCCACCACGCCGGGGAGCGAGAGGTCCAGCCCGATCGCCGCGACGAGACTGCGGCGCGGCCCGGACCACGACGGGCACACCTCGAGAGTGTGCTGCGCCGTGTCCTCCGCCGCGCCACAGTCGTGGCACGACGGCGTCTCCTCCCGTCCGATCCGATGCAGGTACGATCCGAAACAACCGTGTCCGGACAGCACCTGCACCAGGCGGAACGAGAGGAACCCGTGCGGCCGCTCGAGCCAGTCCCGCAGGACCGGCCCGATCGCGTCGAGGGTTCGGCGGCCGAAGACCGCGGCGGCGAGGTCCGTCGTCCAGTGGACGACGATGGCGTCCCTCGCCTCCCGCCGGACGGCCTCCCGCTGTTCCGGGGCGAAGGGCTGACCCGCCGCCCTCCGCCCCGCCTTCCACTCGTACACTCTGGCGAGCACCCACGCCTCGAGTTCCCAAGGAGGGGTGCCGGCCAGAGCGCACGCCCCGGCGAAGCTCACCGTGCGGTGAGCCCGCGCCACCCGCTGGGCTATCGCCCTTTGAGGTGCCCGCAAGGCCGCGGCGTTCTCTCGTCTGTGGAGAGACTCCTCCCAGATGGGGGCCCCGTAGAGGGCCATGCTCCTCAAGATGCCGGCGTAGAGTTGCCGGCATCGAGCGCTGGGCCCCCCCAAGTTCGGGAGGAGCCACGAGAGAGCGCCCGCGGTCTTCAGCAGGCGCGACGACAGCCCGCTGAAATGCGGGCCGAAGCGCCACCTGCTGTCGAGTACAAGGCCCAGATATTTCATCTGGGCCTTCACCTCAATCCTGACGCCCTCCACGAAGATGTGGGCGCCAGGTGGCGGGGGGCGCTGCCGGGGACCGTGGAAGAAGACGGCCTCGGTCTTCTGCAGCGCCACCGTCAACCCTAGGCGGCGGATCCTCCCTGCGACCAAGGATCCGCCCGCCGAGGCCAAGGAGGCCGCCTCCCTGAAACTCTCCCCCCGGGCGGTGAGGAGAGTGTCATCCGCGTAGCAGACGACACTCGTGCCTCGGAGGAGAGTTCCCCGCAAGAGCCAATCGTAGCCGACGTTCCAGAGGAGAGGTCCTAAGACTGACCCCTGTGGAACGCCGGCTTCCGCGGCGTACCGCCGGACTCGGCCAGCCCTGTTCACCAGGACGATCGCCCGATCCTCCAGGTAGCTGGCCAGCAGCACGCGCATGTAGCGAGGCACTCCGTGGAATCGGAGCGCCTCTAGGATGGTGGAGTGGGGAACGGAGTTGAAGGCGTTGGCGATGTCGAACGACACTGCCAACAACCCGTCCCCCGCCTCCATCGCATCCTTCACCTGCCCCTTGAGGCAGGCCAGCGCGTCCACCGTCGAACGCTCAGCCCGAAAGCCGTACTGAGCGTCCGACAAGTCCGGCCCGATGCACCGCAGATGGCTCTTCAGGCGGGCAGCGATTATCCCCTCGAACATCTTACCGACCTCATCGAGCAGAACGATGGGCCGGTATGCCGAGGGGGAGTCTGCCGGGCGGCCCTCCTTGCGAAGGAGGCACAGTTGTCCCTCCTTCCATGGTTTCGGGAACCTTCCAGACGCAAAGCATGCGCTGAAGAGGTCCCGAAACCGCTCCTCCATTTGGGTGGCGGCGATCGCCACCACTCTCGCCGGGACACCGTCGGGGCCCGGAGCCGTCTTCTTGGCGCGGATATGGAGAATAGCCGCGCCAAGTTCCGACTCCGTGACGGGAGGGGTCTCCTCTTCATCATCAGCTGGCGGGGCTGGTGGGGCCATCGCTGGTGGGGTGAAGTCGTCCCTGCACGGGAACAGGGACTGAACCACCCCATCCAGAAAGGAGGGCTCCAGGGTCTCGGCCACCGGGGGACCAAAGGGGCGCAGCTTGTTCCGCGCCGCCTTATACGGTCTCCCGTAGGGGTCCGCGTCGAGACCCTCCAGCATTTCTGCTCTCGCAGAGTCTCTGGCGGCGGCGATGGCCCGATCGAGGACCAGTTTTGCCGCCAGGTACACCTCGTAGAGGTGGTCCCCGACGGCCCGGTCCCGTCGACGCCGCCGCCGACTCCGCGTGTAAGCCCTCCTTGCCTCCACACAGGCTGCTCGAAGCCCCGCCAGCTCCGCCGACCACCAGTACACGGCCCGTTTGGGTGGTGGTCGGCCAGACCGAGGCATGCTCGAGTTGCATACCTCGGTCAGAGACTCCCTCAGCTGCCCCGCCACGGTGTCCACATCCGGCAGCCGGCTGGCGGAAGGCGGCGAAAGCCAGTCCTGGACGAACGCCGCCTCCCGCGCTGCCTCCCTGTCCAGGCGGGCGAGGGCCCACCGTGGGAACGGTGATCGCCCCGGCAGAGTCCGCGTCTCTCCGGGGCGACTGGTGGAGATGTCGAACCGCACGTAGCGATGGTCCGACATAGTCTCCACCAGGTCCACCCGCCAGTTCAGCACGCGCGCGGCTAACGCAGGGGTGGCGAAAGTGACGTCCACCACTGAGCCACCCTGCCGCCGCACGCATGTCTGGACGCTGCCTCTGTTCAAGAGGCAGAGTCCAGAGGAGGCAGCCCACAGCTCGACTGCCCGCCCGCGGGCGTCGGTGGCCGGGTTGCCCCAGGTCACCGACTTGGCGTTCAGGTCTCCCAGCACGGAGACCTGACGCGGCGCCGCCCTGCCGACCACGGCGGCCAGGACTCCGAGATAGTTCTCGAAGTCCCGGAGAGGGCGGTTTGGGGAGAAATACACGCCCACAAGGGCGAGTTCTCCCCACGCGGCGGCCACGTATCCCGGTCCCCTCTCTAATAGCGAGAGGGGAGGGGAGTCTGTGGAAGACCGCGCCGCTAGTGCCACCAAGCCGTCCTCGTCACCCAGCCAGCTGCCGGGGACGAAGTAGGGCTCGGCGACCACCGCTACGTTCACCAACCACTCGGCCATGACCTGCACCACCAGGTCCTGGGCCGCTCTGCAGTGGTTGGCGTTCGTCTGGAGGATGCGGAGGTCGGAAATTATTATTCCGACATCGCACCCTCCTCAGCCGCCGCCGCCGCCGCTGGAGCTACAGCGGCGACGACGGCGGCGGCGGTGGTGGCAACAGGGCGAACCTGCGCCGGCACCACGCCCTTCTTGACGGGGGGCTTACAGCTCCTGCCCGTCATCCGGTGGCCCGCGGGGCGGCCACTGGCGGCACACGCCGCGCAGTGTGGCGCGGTGGCGGGGCACGCGGCCCACCCGTGTCCCTCCTTCCCGCATTGGAAGCACGTATCCCTCCAATCGGACTTGGAGGGACACGTGGCTCGGGTGTGGCCGAACGCGCAGCACTTGAAGCACCGCGCAGGCTGTGCCTCAAGTGGCCGGACCACCGCCGAGCTGAAGCCGATCAGCAACCGTCCTTTGGTCGCCGCAAGGACGGCCCCGGCCGCGGCGACCGGGCACTCCACGCGGATGATGCCCATGCCGCGGCGGCCGAGCCTGACGACTCCAGCCTTCACCGCGCCGGCGTCGCAGCCTCCAGCTGCTGCGACGGCCGCGACCACATCCTCTTTGGCGACCGAGTCGTCAAGATCGGCCACCTCCAAGGCTGCGGTCTTTTCTGGCCTGGCGACCTTGGCCACATCCGCGACGACCTCCCGCAGCTTCGCTGCGAAGAGGTCCGCGTTCGTGCCGCGCTGCTCTCCCGAAAACTCGAAAATTCGAGCTCCCGTGAGAGTTCGGCGGCACGTGATTTTGCTGATCCCCAGCTGGGAGGGATCAGCATTCGTACGAGCCCGTCTCAGTACGGACTCGTACGTCTCGCCCCGCTCCGCGGCCTCCGGGGTGATGGTCACCACGACGGCCGCGGTTTTGGGAGGAACCAGCTTCCTCCCACCAGCTGGAGCCCGTTTGGCTGCAGGAGCAGCCGCAGCGGGCTTGGGGTCCGGCTTCTTGGCCTTCTTCCCCCTCTTGCCCACTTCCGTCCACGACAGGTTGGACGGGGTGGTGGAGGGAAGAAGGGCGTCTTCCTCCTGGATCTGGGCTGGGGCCGGGGCTGCTGGAGCGGCAGAGGACCCTGACGCTCGCACCGCGCTCGTGGTGGGGGTCTGAGGAGACGCCGTGGTCCCCTTGCCCTTGCCCTTGCCCTTTCCCTTTGAGGGCTGCCCTTCCAATACAGGGCCTGCTTGAGGCGCAGGTTCCGGCTCCCCCGGTTGGCGACTCTTGTCCGCCGCTAGCGGTGGGCGGAGCCGCTTTTCCGGCAGGAGCCGGTCCTCGATGCCTGCGAAGCAGGCCCTAATGAACGCCCTCTCCTCCATCACTACCTGCCTCAAGGCTGCCTCGAGGCTGGCAGGGGCGGAGGGGGAGGGGGAGGAGGAGGAGGAGGAGGAGGGGCCCCCTGTCACCGGAGCCGGGGCAGGCAGGGCCGTGGCTTCAGCCAGCTTCTGGTGAAGCTGGCTGACCTCCGCCTGCAGGCGATCCACCTTCAACCTAACCTTTTTTTTTTTTTTTTTTTTTTTTTTTTTTTTTTTTTTTTTTTTTTTGACGCTGAGAAATGCTTTATGCACTGCCGCTCGTGGGGGACGAGACGGGGTGTGTGGGACTCCTGTCAGAAGGACAGTATACCCACTAAAACTCAGCGGTGTTCCCGCTTCGCCGTGATGGGAGGGCCATGGGAAACCGGCGTAGCCTTTACATCCACGACCCTCCCGGCGCATGCCCGCCTAGCTGGCGGGCCCCGCATGCCCCCCTGACTGGGGGGCTACGGGAATGGCCGGGAACACCTGGCCATTCCCGTCCGACACTGGTGGAGGTCTGTGCAATACAGGCAAGGGTGCCCCCGCACCCGTTGCCTGCTGACCTCCACCTGGTTTGGGGAGAAATACACGCCCATCGAGGCTAAGTCTCCCCACGCGGCGGCCACGTATCCCGGTCCCTTCTCTAATAGCGAGAGGGGAGGGGAGTCCGTGGAAGACCGCGACATCAATGCCACCGAACCGTCCCGATCACCCAGCCAACAGGCAGGGACCCAGTACGGCTCGGCAACCACCGCCACGTCCACCAACCACTCTGCCATGGTCTACATCAGCAGATCCTGGGCTGCTCTGTAGTGGTTGGTGTTCTTCTGGAGGATGCGATGTCTGACCCTATCCATCAATCAGACATTGCATCCCCCTCTACAGCCGCTGAAGTCCCAGCCTCAGGGACGGCGGTGGTAGCGCCAGGCCGGATTGGCGCCTGCTGTTTGCCCTTCTTAGGGGGAGGATTGCACTTCCTCCCCATCATCACGTGGCCCGCCGGGCAGCCACTGGCGGCACACACCGCGCAGTGCGGCATGGCGGCCTTGCAGGAGGCGGACTTGTGCCCGTCCTTGCCACAGCGGTAGCAGTTGTCCGCCCTGTCGACCTCGGACGGACAAAGGGCCCGAGTGTGTCCGATTCCGAAACACTTGTAGCAGCGCAGAGGCTTAGCTGCAAGTGCCCGGACTACACCCGAGCTGAATCCGACGGCAAGCCGTCCCTTGGCGAGGACGGCTATTGCTGCGGCGACTGGGCACTCAAGACGAATGGTGCCCATGCCGCCGCGGCCGGGCCTGATGGCCCGACCTTGCACCGCTGTGACGCCACAGCCCCCCATTGCTGCGATCGCCGCCACCACCTCCTCCTTGGTGACCGAGTCGTCTAGGTCGGTCACCTCCAAGGCCACCGACTTCACGGGCCTGGTCACACTGGCCGCGTCCGCGATGACCTCTTGCATTTTGGTAGCGAAGAGGTCCGCATTGGCGCCGCCCTGAGCCCCCGGAAACTCGAAAATTCGAGCCCCGGCCTGGGTCCGGCGGCACGAGACTGTGCCGATCCCCAATTGTGTAGGGTCAATGTTGGTACGCGCCCGCATCATGATGGACGCGTACGTCTCCCCCCGCTCCGCAGCCTCAGTGGTGAGCGTCACCACTACGGCTGCGGTCTTGGGAGGAACCAATTTCCTTCTCGGCCCGGCGGAAGCCCCATTAGCTGCAGGAGCAGCGGCTGGAGCAGCAGCGGTGGGCTTGGTGGCTGACGTGTTCCCCTTCCCCTTTCCCTTGCCTGTAGTCTGGGACGGGCCGGGAGGGGTGGTGGCGGGGGCGGCAGGGGCAGCCACAGACCTCGACTTCTTTTTGCCCACCTTCGTCCACCCCTGCTGGTTGGATGGGGTGGTGGACGGGAGATGGGCGTCTTCCCTCTGGGAAGGCAGCTCCGGCTCACATGGCCTATTGTCAGCCGCGAGCGGTGGCCGGAGGCGCTTCTCTGGCAAGAGCCTGTCCTCAATGCCCGCAAGACAGGCTCTCGTGAAGGCCCTTTCCTCCGTGACGACCTTGCGGATTATATCCTCAAGGTTGGAGGAAGGGACCTCAGCCGCTGGTCTCGGCTCGGCTTGGTTTGGCCGGGCCGTGGCTTCAGCCAGCTTCTGATGCAGCTGGCTGACCTCTGACTGCAGGCGATCAACTTTCGCCTGCAGTTGCCGTGTCTCATCGGTCGCCTTGCGCTGCACCAGCTCCCCGATGATGCCGCGCATGCTCGCGGCCCTACATTTGAGGGACTTTTGAAAAGTCCCTTTTAAATTAGAGGACTTGGAGGCGACCTCAATTATCTCCTCCTCGTCCTCCTCAGCCATCAGCTCTAACTCCGCCAGGGAGTGGTCCGCATACAGTACGCGCGACGCGCCGTACCCGGACTTGGCTCGGGCGGCGCGCGTCCGTTGCTCTTTGGCCGCAACCCGCTCCTCCAGGTCTTGCTGGAGTTGCGCCCGCCGAGACAGGTCCAACTGGCGTTGGGCCTCTGCCAGACCTACGTCGTGGGTGTCCGACACCGGTTTCTTGGCGGCTTTCGCCTGCCGCTCCTTGGCGGCAACCGTCTCCTCCAGGTCATCCTGGAGTTGCGCCGCAGAGGCCGAAGTAGAAGTCGAAGCCTTTTTTGATTTCGGCTTCTTCTTCGCCCTACTTCCTACCGACTCCGAGGAGCCCCCGGATACGGTCCGGGGGCTCCTCAGATCGGCCCTCTTCCGCTTGGGGCGGTCGCTCTCGGCCGCCGACGTGTCCATAATGGAACCGTCGGAGTCCGACATCTCGTCCGGCCTGCTGAAGAAGCTGGCCGCAGATGGTGCACGGTCAGCATCCGACGCCAAGGCGTCGCCGGCGTGGCCCTGAGAAGGGTCGCTGGGTTGGCCCTGAGAAGGGCCTTTTGGTTGGCCCTGAGAAGGGCCTTTTGGTTGGCCCTGAGAAGGGCCTTTTTTAAAACGCCCGGAGGCTTCCCGCGATGGTTTAGGCATAGCCTCCGCAGGTGCCGTAGATTCCCACCTTCAACCTAACCTAACCTAACCTAACCTAACCTAACCTAACCTTTTTTTTTT
Organism: Xanthia togata; assembly: GCA_963853775.1. NCBI lineage: Eukaryota > Metazoa > Arthropoda > Insecta > Lepidoptera > Noctuidae > Xanthia > Xanthia togata. The sequence continues at coordinate 18,971,473 of OY970813.1, read as the reverse complement.
TTTTTTTTTTTTTGGTCTCGGGGTGGAAAATCCTCATGGATGTCCTCCGCCCTGGGGCGGGCGGAGGGGTCTGTCAGACTCTTACTGACTAAAAAAAAAAAAAAAAAAAAAAAAAAAAAAAAAAAAACCACCCCGGTGTTCCGACTCACACTTACGCCGGGGGTCGCGGGAACGACAAAATCTTCCGCAACCCCCGGCTGGTGCCGGCCCGCCACCGCGGGCCTCGTCTCGGGTCAGGGGGGGAGTGAGGTGTTTGACTCCCCCCGCGACGTCTCAGAGGGGCGCGCGTGGAACACTACGCGCCGCCACCTCGGGTCCTGATGTATGGGGGGCGACGGACGTCCCCAAGTCCGTCGTCCCTGGACCCATTTAGGGGGGCCGGAAGAGGGCGTTGTCCGCCCTCCGCCGACGCCCGGTGCGCCTGCTGCGGGCCGGGTGAGTGGACGAGATCTCCCTCTCCCTTTCCGCAGCCTCCTTCTGCGAGACGACCGTCTCGCAGAAGGCGACCACCGCGTCCCAGGACTCGGCGCCGCCGACCATAGCGTTCACTACGGCCGGCAGCGACAAGTCACTGCCTACTCCTGAGATGAGGGCACGGCGCGGCCCCTCCCAAGCGGCACACTCTGCCAGCGTGTGCCGCGCCGTGTCCTCCCGGCAGTCGACGCAGTGGTGACACCGGGCGTCCGGCTCCCTGTTTATGCGACACAGGTACTTCCCGAAGCAACCGTGCCCCGAGAGTACCTGCGTCACCCGAAACGACAGGGAGCCGTGCCTCCTCCCGAGCCAGCGCTCGAGCACCGGCCGGACCGCCTCGACGACGTCGAGGCCGGCGGTAGGGCGCGAAAGCCTGTCCCGCCATTCCGCCACCAGGACCTCGCGAAGCTGAGACCGATGCAGCTCCACATGTCGCTGCATCGGTCGCTCGCCCCGCGCCCGCGCTTCCTCACGCCACCGATACGATGACGCGAGTACTTTCGCCTCCAGGTCCCAGGGCGGGGATCCGGCCAGTGCACAAGCCGCCTCGTAGGAGATCGTGCGATACCCCCGGATGACTCTGACGGCCATCGCCCTCTGCGGTCTCCGCATGACGGCGATGCTCCCGGCCGTCAGGTCAGCCGCCCAGATCGGGGCCCCGTAAAGGGCCATCGATCGCACGATCCCCACGTATAGCCGCCTACAAGCGGCGCTCGGGCCCCCCAGATTGGGAAGCAGCGTTGAGAGCGCACCAGCAGCGCCCAGCAACTTGGGCGCCAGCCGTCGGAAGTGGGGCCCGAAGTCCCACCGGCTGTCGAGGACCAATCCTAGGTACTTCATGGTACCCTCGACAGCGATCCGAGCCCCCCCGACCACGATATGTGAGCCGGGTGACGGCGCCCGCCGGGGGCCATGGAACACCATAGCCTCCGACTTGCTGAGGGCCACCTCCAGGCCTAGGCGACGTATGCGGCTCACCACCTGTGAGACCGCAGCCGTCGCCAGCAACGCTGCTTCCCTGTACGAGCTCCCCCGGGCAGTGACCAGCGTGTCGTCCGCATAACACGTCAGGTCTACCCCCGGCCTGAGCTCGCCCCTCAGCACCCAGTCGTACCCGATGTTCCACAGGAGCGGCCCTAAGACCGAGCCCTGTGGAACACCGCACGACATGCGGCGCTGGAATCCGCCATCACGTCCCGCGTAGGTGACACACCTCTCCGACAGATAAGCCCCAACGATGCGGCGGAGGTAGGGAGGCACACCATGATAGCGCAGTGCCTCCCGAATACAACTCCAGGGCAGGGTGTTGAAGGCGTTGGATATGTCCAAGGACACCGCCAACATCACCCCGCCCCGAGACACCGCTTCCTCCGCCAGGACTCTAACCCGCGACACAGCGTGTATCGTGGAGCGCCCATGCCGAAACCCAAACTGACTGTCGTCCAGGTCCGGCCCCTCTCTGCACAAGTGGCCGACGAGGCGGGCTGCGATTACTCGCTCGAACAGCTTGCCCACCTCGTCTAGCAGCACTATGGGCCGGTACGCGGACGACGAGTCCGCCGGGCGCCCCGCCTTCCTGAGCAGGACCAGACGACCAGATTTCCACAAAGTGGGAAACTGGCCCCGCTCAAGACACGCTGTGTAGAGTCCTCTCAGTTGGGGCTCGAGCTCCTTCAGAGCGAGGGCCAACACACAGCCGTGGATCCCGTCGGGCCCCGGAGCCACGTTCTTGGCCCGGAGCCGCATCACGGCTGCCCTCATCTCTGCCTGTGTCACCTCTGGGACGCTGATGGCGTTCTCTTCCTCTTCTTCTGCAGACTCTGCGGCCGTGGGCAAAGCCATCGGCGGCGGAGTGTGCTCCGCTCTGGCCGGGAAGAGGGCTGCAACCACCTCCTCCAGCAGCTCGGGTTGGAGACTCTCCGTAAGCGGAGGCGCCGCGGCTCGAAGTTTCCCTCGAACCGCGCGATAAGGGCGCCCCCACGGATCCCCGTCTAGAGTCTCCAACATCTCTTCCCTGGCTCGCGTCCTCGACTCGCCGATGGCCAGCCACAGAGTCTGCTTGGCCGCGCGGTACACCTCATACAGCGCGGCCTCTTCGTCAGGGACCCGACGACGTCTCCTCCGGTATCGGGTGTACTGGCGTCTGACCGCCACGCACGCGACGCGCAGCTGCGCGATCTCGGCGGTCCACCAGTACACCTGGCGCCTTGCGGACTGTGCGTGGACCCGGGGCATAGACGCGTCGCTGATTTGCGTCATCGCCCCGCGGAACCACAGCGCCTCCCGCTCGACGTCGACGGGTCTGTTCGTCACCGACTCCCGGCTCCAGGCCTGGACAATAGCGGCCTCCTCGAGAAGTTCCCTGTCTATGCGCTTACGCGCCCAACGCGGACCGTCCGTTCGCGGGGTCGGTCGACCGCGGCCGCCGGTGGTCTGGGCGGAGACGTCGAATCGGATGTAGCGGTGATCCGACAACGTCTCCACCTCCACGGCGACACGCCAGTCGTGGACACGGCTCGCGACAGCGGGGCTGGCGAACGAGACATCCACTATAGACCCGCCCCGCTGCCGCACGCACGTATGTACCGAGCCCCGATTTAGGACGGTCAAGCCAGTCGTAACCGCCCACTCCTCCAGCACCTCGCCCCTAGCATCGGTCACAGGGGATCCCCACGCCGCAGACTTGGCGTTGAGATCCCCCAGCAACAGCACAGGGCGAGGGTGGAGTCGGCCCACGACGGCACCCAACTCGACAAGGAACCTCTCGAAGTCGGCGAGACTCTTGTTGGGCGAAAAATACGCCCCAACGGTGCCAATGCCGTCCGCGAGGGCAGCTACCCAGCCGCGACCTCGGGACGGGTTGACAAGAGCCCCGCCAATGATGGCCACCAAACCGTCCAAGTCTCCCACCCAGTTATCCCTGGGGGGGACGAAATACGGTTCGGCGACCACGGCCACGTGAATCGACCACTCTGCCATGCTCTGGAGCAAAAGATCCTGAGCTCTAGCAGAGTGGTTGATATTGCCCTGGAGGTAATGGAAGACCGCCATTTATGCGGCATCCATTCCCTCCACCGCACCATTCCTAGGCCGGGAGTCGGCCGAAGGGCAGCCAGGCTGCGGGGGGGGTAAAGAGCCCCCGGCAGCCATGGCAGCCCCTCTCTTCTTCTTCTGCGTCTGCGTGGTGGGCGCGCCACAGGCCTTTCCGCCCGCTCTGTGCCCCGCAGGCCTCCCTGCAGCTGTACAGAGGCTGCAGTTTGGCGCCGCGAGACACTGGGCCGCCTTGTGGCCGGCCTGACCGCAGCGATAGCACTGCTCGCTGCGGTCAATAGCGGCGGTGCACCGTGCCCTGACATGCCCAATGTCGAGGCAACGGTAGCACCGCAAGGCCCTGGGCTGCAGCTGCTTCACCCTCGCTGCCACCCATCCCACCAAGAGACGCCCGGCGTCGGCGACTTTCTTAGCCGCCGCCACCGGACACCGCACCCAGATCGCGCCGAGCCCGGAGGCATCGACGCGAACCTCGCCCGTGCGTACGTCTGCGGGCGGACACCCACCGGTATGGGCGACGGCCGCCACGACCTCAGCCGCGGTCGTCGAGTCGTCCAGGCCATCGACGCGCAACTCAGCTGTCTTCATTGGCCTGGACACCCGGACGTCATCCGGGTTGAGGACCTCCCTCAACTTGGCGGCCAGGACGTCCGCCCTTTCGCCGCTAGAGGCACCCGACACCTCAAGCAGTCGCGCCCCCGTGATCGCCTGCCTCACTCTGAGGCCGGCCGGTACACCTAAGTCGGGGAACGCGACTTTCGCCTTTGCCTCCATGAGGACCGCCTTGTAAGAGACGCCCCTTTCGACGGCTCCGGGCTGCAGCGTAATAACTACAGCCGCGGAGCGTGGGGCTCTCATCTTTGGCGGCCCTTGAGCCTTCTGGGGTGCCGGTGCTCCAGCGGGTGCTGGTGCTGCTGTCGCTGCTGGCGCCGTCTTTTTCTTCTTACGGCGGCCCCTCTTTACCACCGTCGTCCAGGAGTCCGCGGTGGACCCGGGTGCGGTCGCCGAGGGAGCGGGCGCCGGTGGCGCGGCCGTCCGGGACGTGGACGCTGACGAGCCCTCCGCGGGCTTCCTCCCCGGACCCGGTTTAGCAGGCTCCGCCTTCCTCCGCCCGTCGGCAGCGAGCGGCGGCCGGAGAGTCTCAGCAGGGAGGAGCCTCGACTCGAGACCCTGCAGCCGGGCATTCATCATGCCCCCACACTGCAGCATGCAGATGCGGACGATCTTCTCGATCTCCGCATCCGCAGGTGCGGGGGCAGGCGGTGTCTCTGCAACGACGCCGAGGGCGGAACTGGTGGCCACAGGACGCCTCTGCTGCCATTCCGCCCTCTGCGCGGCAAGCTCCCGCTTGAGGTCCTCCAGCTCGGATCGGAGACGGCCGTTCTCCTCCCACAGTTTCGCCGTCTCCTCCGTGCCAGTCCGCCCAACGAGGACCTCAACCGCCTCTCTGATACCTTCAGCTGCCTCCTTCAGGGCGCGCGTGAACGTGCCCTTCAAGTTGCCCGATTTGGTGGCCACTTTCAGGACCACGTCCACGCCGTCCAACACCTGGCGACTGAGCGCCACCGCCGTTGGGCTTCCTCCGGCCATCCGAGCAGAGCGCCGCTCTCGCGCTTGTTGGGCCAGCTCGCTGACCTCGTCAGCCACGACAGCCCTTTGCTGCGCCCGTTTAGCAGCAGCGGCCTCCGCACGGTTACTTCCCAGCAGGGACACAGTAGAGCCCCCGCTCGAGTCCGCCATGGTGAGCCCGGGGTCGCTCTCCGCACTCCCTCCTGGTGTATCAGGGCGCTTGAAGCGACCCCGAAGGTCACGCGCTGTCTTCTGCGCCACCGTGCCACCTTTTCCCCTCTGTGCCGCAGTTCTTTTTGCGGCCCCCTGTGTCTCCTCACTGGAGGAGAGGCTGCGCTTCCGAGATCTGGATCTGGACCTGGACCCAGATACAGATCTGGAGGCGCGTCTGCGTGTGTCCGTATCGGACATTACGTCCCTTTCGGGAATGGAGCCTCCTCGGCTCTTGTTGCCGTTGCCGGCATACGGTACCTCCGCCAATAAAATTGGCACGTCATCAACTTTTGTTTTTTTTTCGTTTTCCATTTTGTTCCCACGAGTAATGAGGAATGAATGTCCACCTAGGCAGAGCCTCTTGCCCTAGGTAAGCCTAAATACTGGAAGAGTTCGGCAGGTATCTCCAGGGGAAGCGCTAGCGACTGGTCCCCCACCAGCCACTCATCCTCTCGCCACGCTTCGAAGCTTAGGATTAGGTGGTTTTTTATCTTAGAGGTGACCTTCCTCTGGGCCGGGCGGTTAAGCCAAGCCCCCGACGGCGGCATTAAACATGCCTCCGTTCGCTGTCCGGCCAACCCGACTCAGCGAACCCGCCGGAAGTTCTCTCCTCGAAGACTACTCCTCAAGGAGAGATACCCTTGCCGCTTTAGTGCGCCTGCACCTCAGCGGCATCATGGTCACGTCCTCTGTCGATCGACGACCGTCGATCAATCAGGAGCGACCCATCTGCCTTGTCCCTACACTGTGCCCTCTGCAAACAGAGGGACACGTGTAAGAACAAGGTGTAGCCTACCTGGCTCTCCCCCCGCAGAAATTTGCCATAAACAATAATCTTTTCTAGAAAAGATTATTGTTCATGCCCAGGGTGCACCGGCCCGACAACTGCTCTTCCCCTCGAACGTATCCATAAGGGACCAGCAGGTATCAGGCACACGAGGAGGTTTTCTGCATGCACCCCAACCTAACCTAACCTAACCTAACCTTTTTTTTTTTTTTTTTTTTTTTTTTTTTTGACGCTGAGAAATGCTTTATGCACTGCCGCTCGTGGGAGACGAGACGGGGTGTGTGGGACTCCTGTCAGAAGGACAGTATACCCACTAAAACTCAGCGGTGTTCCCACATCGCCGTGATGGGAGGGCCATGGGAAACCGGCGTAGCCTTTACATCCACGACCCTCCCGGCGCATGCCCGCCTAGCTGGCGGGCCCCGCATGCCCCCCTGACTGGGGGGCTACGGGAATGGCCGGGAACACCTGGCCATTCCCGTCCGACACTGGTGGAGGTCTGTGCAATACAGGCAAGGGTGCCCCCGCACCCGTTGCCTGCTGGCCTCCACCTGGGAGGAGTCGGAGATGACTATCAAACTGACGTCTTCTTCGACCCCTCCTCCGCCTTCGGAGCGGCGCCGCGTGAGGATCGTCCTCCCGCGCGCGCTCCGCCGCCTCCTTCTGGGACATGACGTGTTCGCAGAAGGAGGCGACTGCCGCCCAGGACCTCTCATCCCCCAGCATGGCGTTAACCAGGCCGGGGAGTGAGAGGTCCGGTCCGATCGCCGCCATGAGACTGCGGCGCGGCTCGGACCACGACGGGCACACCTCGAGTGTGTGCTGCGCCGTGTCCTCCACCGCGCCACAGTCGTGGCACGATGGCGTCTCCTCCCTTCCGATTCGGTACAGGTACGATCCGAAGCAACCGTGTCCGGACAGCACCTGCACCAGACGGAAGGAGAGGAACCCATGCGACCGCTCGAGCCAGTCTCGCAGGACTGGCCCAAGCGCGTCGAGGGTTCGGCGGCCGAAGGCTGCGGTGGCGAGGTCCCCCGTCCAATGGACGACGATGGCGTCCCTCGCCTCCCGCCGGACGGCCTCCCGCTCTTCCGGGGCTGAGCGTTCTCCTCTCGCTCTCCGCCCCGCCGTCCATTCATATACTCTGGCAAGCACCCACGCCTCGAGTTCCCAAGGAGGGGTGCTCGCCAGAGCACATGCTGCCGCGAAGCCCACTGTGCGGTAGGCCCGCGACACCCGCTGGGCTATGGCCCTTTGCGGTGCCCGCAAGGCGGTGGCGTTCTCCCTCCTTCGGAGGGAGTCCTCCCAGATAGGAGCCCCGTAAAGGGCCATACTCCTTAAGATGCCGGCGTAAAGTTGCCGGCATCTCGCGCTGGGCCTCCCCGAGTTGGGGAGCAGCCACGAGAGCGCCCCTGCGGCCTTCAGCAGGCGCGACGACAGCCCGCTAAAGTGCGGGCCGAAGCGCCACCTGCTGTCGAGTATAAGGCCCAGATATTTCATCTGGGCCTTCACCTCAATTCTGACGCCCTCCACGAAGATGTGGGCGTCAGGTGGGTGGCGCTGCCGAGGTCCGTGGAAGAACACGGCCTCGGTCTTGTGCAGCGCCACCGTTAAACCTAGGCGGCGGATCCTCCCCGCGACCAAGGATCCGCCCGCCGAGGCCAAGTTGGCCGCCTCCCTGAAACTCCCCCCCCGGGCGGTGAGGAGAGTGTCATCCGCATAGCAGACGACACTCGTGCCCCGGAGGAGAGTTCCCCGCAAGAGCCAATCATAGGCAATGTTCCAAAGGAGAGGTCCTATGACTGACCCCTGCGGAACACCGGCCCCAACGGAGTACCGCCGGACTTGGCCAGCCCTGTTCACGAGGACGATCGCCCGATCCTCCAGGTAGCTGGCCAGCAGACTGCGCATGTATCGAGGCACTCCGTGGAATCGGAGCGCCTCTAGGATGGTGGAGTGGGGAACGGAGTTGAAGGCGTTGGCAATGTCGAATGACACAGCCAACAACCCGTCCCCCACCTCCATCGCCTCCTTCACCTGGCCCTTAAGGCGGGCCAGCGCGTCCACCGTGGAACGCTCAGCCCGAAAACCGAACTGAGCGTCCGACAAGTCCGGCCCGATACTCCGCAGATGGCATTTCAGACGGGCAGCGACTATCCCCTCGAACATTTTTCCGACCTCATCGAGCAGAACGATGGGCCGGTATGCCGAGGGGGAGTCTGCTGGGCGGCCCTCTTTGCGAAGGAGGCACAACTGCCCCTCCTTCCACGGTTTCGGGAACCTCCCAGACGCAAGACATGTGCTGAAGAGGTCCCGAAACCTCTCCTCCATTTGAGTGGCAGCGATCGCCACCACTCTTGCCGGAACACCGTCGGGGCCCGGAGCTGTCTTCTTGGCGCGGATATGGAGAATAGCCGCGCCAAGTTCCGACTCCGTGACGGGAGGGGCCTCCTCTTCCTCCTCAGCTGGCGGAGCTATCCTCGGTGGAGGGCCCATCACTGGTGGGGTGAAGTTGTCCCTGCACGGGAACAGGGACTGAACCACCCCATCCAGAAATGAGGGCTCCAGGGTCTCGGCCACCGGGGGACCAAAGGGGCGCAATTTGTTGCGCGCCGCCTTATAGGGTCTCCCGTAGGGGTCGTTGTCGAGACCCTCCAGCACCTCCGCTCTCGCAGAGTCTCTGGCGGCGGCGATGGCCCTATCGAGGACCATTTTAGCCTCCACGTATACCTCGTAGAGGTGGTCCTCGTCGGCGTGGTCTCGTCGACGCCGCCGCCGGCTCCGCGTGTAGGCCCTCCTTGCCTCCACACACGCTGCCCGAAGCCCCGCCAGCTCCGCTGACCACCAGTACACGGCCCGTTTGGGTAGTGGTCGGCGAGACCGAGGCATGCTAGAGTTGCATACCTCGGTGAGAGACTCCCTCAGGTTCCCCGCGACGGTGTCCACATCCAGGCTGGCGAAAGGCGGCGAAAGCCAGTCCTGGATGAACGCCGCCTCCCCCGCTGCCTCCCTGTCCAGGCGGGTGAGAGCCCACCGCGGGAACGGTGATCGCACCGAGGTGGGCCGCGTCTCTCCGAGGCCACCGGTGGAGATGTCGAACCGCACGTAGCGGTGGTCCGACATAGTCTCCACCAGGTCCACCCGCCAGTTCAACACGCGCGCGGCCAACGCAGGGGTGGCGAAAGTGACGTCCACTATTGAGCCACCCTGCCGCCGCACGCATGTCTGGACACTTCCTCTATTCAAGAGGCAGAGTCCAGAGGAGGCTGCCCACATCTCCACTGCCCTCCCGCGAGCGTCGGTGGCCGGGTTGCCCCAGGTCACCGACTTGGCATTCAGGTCTCCCAGTACGGAGACCTGACGCGGCACCGCCCTGCTGACCACAGCGGCCAGGACTCCGAGATAGTTCTCGAAGTCCTGAAGAGGGCGGTTTGGGGAGAAATAGACGCCCACCAGGGCTAATTCTCCCCACGCGGCGGCCACGTATCCCGGTCCCTTCTCTAATAGCGAGAGGGGAGGGGAGTCCGTGGAAGACCGCGCCGCTAGTGCCACCGAGCCGTCCTCGTCACCCAGCCAGCTGCCGGGGATTGAGTAGGGCTCGGCGACCACCGCTACGTTCACCAACCACTCGGCCATGACCTGCACCACCAGGTCCTGGGCCGCTCTGCAGTGGTTGGCGTTCGCCTGGAGGATGCGGTAGTCGGAAACCATTATTCCAACATCGCATCCCCCTCCTCAGCTACCGCCGCTGGAGCTACAGCGGCGACGACGGCGGCGGCGGTGGTGGCAACAGGGCGAACCTGCGCCGGCACTATGCCCTTCCTCGCGGGAGGCTTGCAGCCCTTGCCCGTCATTTTGTGGTCCGCGGGGCGGCCACTGGCTGCACACGCCGCGCAGTGTGGCGTGGTGGCGTGGCAGGTGGCACTCTTGTGTCCCTCCTGTCCGCATCGGAAGCACGAGTCTCCCCAGTCGGACTTGGAGGGACACGTGGCTCGGGTGTGGCCGAAGGAGAAGCACTTGAAGCAGCGCATTGGCTGGACTTCAAGTGGCCGGACCACCGCCGAGCTGAACCCCACTAGCAGCCTTCCCTTGGTCGCGGTGAGGAGGGCCCCAGCCGCGGCGACTGGGCACTCGACGCGGATGGTGCCCATGCCGCGGCGACCGAGCCAGATAGCACCACCCTTCACCGCACCAGCGTCGCAGCCTCCAGCCGCTGCAACGGCCGCCACCACGTCCTCTTTGGTGACCGAATCATCAAGTTCGGCCACCTCCAAGGCTGCGGTCTTCACAGGCCTGACGACCGTTGCCGCATCCCGGATGACCTCTTCGAGCTTTTTCGCGAAGAGGTCCGCGTTTGCACCGCGCTGCTCCCCCGAGAACTCGAAGATTCGAGCCCCGGTTTGGGTTCGGCGGCACGTAATGCCGCCGATCCCCAGCCGAGAGGGGTCCGCATTGGTACGAGCCCGTCTTAGGACGGACTCGTACGTCTCGCCTCGCTCCGCGGCCTCCGGGGTGATGGTCACCACGACGGCCGCGGTTTTGGGAGGAACCAGCTTCCTCCCGCCGGCTGGACCCTTTTCGGCTGCAGGAGCAGTCGCAGCGGGCTTAGGGTTTGAGGGCTTTTTCGCCTTCCCCCCCCTGACCACTTCCGTCCACGAGTTGGACGGGGTGGTTGAGGGAAGTAGGGCGTCTTCGCCCTGCGAGTTCTGGGGGGCCGCTGGGGTGGCGGACGACCCGGTAGCTCCCTCCGCGCTCGTGGTGGGCGTTTGAGGGGCCACCGTGGTCCCCTTGCCCTTGCCCTTGCCCTTGGAGGGCTTTGCGGCTTCGGGCTGCCCACCCGATGCTTGGCCTCCCAGTGGCGCAGGTTCCGGCTCAATTGGCGGTGGCCTCTTATCCGCCGCCAGCGGCGGGCGGAGCCGCCTTTCTGGCAAGAGCCGGTCCTCAATGCCTGCAAAGCAGGCCCTGATGAAGGCCCTCTCCTCCATCACCACCCCGCGGATTAATGCCTCAAGGCTGGCAGGGGAGGAGGAGCCTCCTTCCACCGCACCTGGGGCAGACTGAGTAGGCCGGGCCGTGACCTCAGCGAGCTTCTGGTGAAGCTGGCTGACCTCCGCCTGCAGGCGATCCACCTTCGCCTGCAGCTGCCGCGTTTCGTCCGTGGCCGTCCGCTTCACCAGCTCTAGCACAATGCCGTGCATGCTGGCGGCCCGGCATTTGAGGGCCTTCTGGAAGGTCCCCTTCAAATTGGAGGACTTTGAGGCGACCTCCAGAACCTCCTCCTTGTCCTCCAGAGCCATGCGCTCCAAGTCCGCCAGGGAGTGGTCAGCATACAGTACATTAGATGCACCATATCCGGCCCTCGACCTGGCGGCTTGCGCCTGCCGCTCCTTTGCAGCGACCCTCTCCTCTAGGTCTTCTTGCAATTGCGCCCTCTTTGCCAGGTTTAGCTGGCGCTCGGCGTCCACCAATCCCACATCATGAGAAGAGGCCGAAGCAGAAGTCGAAGCCTTTTTTGCCTTCGACTTCTTCTTCGCCCTACTTCCAACCGACTCCGAGGAGCCCCCGGACCCGAGCCTCGGATCGCCCCTCTTCCGCTTGGGGCGGTCGCTTTCGGCCGCCGACGTGTCCATGTTGGATCCGTCGGAGTCCGACACCTCGTCCGGCCTGCAGAAGAAGCTGACCGCAGATGGTGCGCGGTCAGCTTCCGACGCCAAGGCGCCGCCGGCGTGGCCCTGAGAAGGGCCTTCGGGTTGGCCCTGAGAAGGGCCGTTGGGTTGGCCCTGAGAAGGGCCTTTGGGGTGGCCCTGAGAAGGGCCGTTGGGTTGGCCCTGAGAAGGGCCGTTTGAATCACTCTGTGAGGAGTGATCCGGGTTAAAATTAAAACAGAAACGCCCAGAGGCGTCACGGCTTGGTATCTTTTTCGACATTATTCGCAGACGATCGCGTTGGTATCTACGAATCACAGCGCACTTTAGCCACCGGTCTGCCACTCCGTTACGGTGGTCAGACACGGCGTTGCCCAGGGGATACTACGAGGAAGTATGCGCTGTGGGGGATCCCCCAACCTAACCTAACCTAACCTAACCTAACCTAACCTAACCTAACCTAACCGAGTTGCGTGGCACCCCTCGCCGCGAGCAGATCATTTTTAAGTCGCTCCGCGGTCGAAAAATCCTTTAAAATAGTCAAAGTGCGAATTTTAACCCAAAATTAGTGCCAAAGTGTGTGTTTCAGTGCAAGCAGTGGAAATAGTGCAGTACCCAAGTGAAAACCCTGTTGGTTTTCCTTGGAAACCCCGAAAACTACTTTTTGAGAGGTTATTTCTCGAAAATCCACGTGTTGGAGACAAATATTGGCGTGCGGCGCCGGATTTATCGCGGTACCCCCCATATTTTGCACTGCTATTCGGAGTGCACCACCTAGCCGCACATATTGGCAAAGAATTGGATTTTTCCTGACACACCCCTCGCTGCTACGGGGTAAAAACTGAAAAACACGTGCAGCGCGACTTCGGACCCAGCGTATCCAGGATCAATTTTAACATCTCACCTTGGAAGGGACCACGTAAGAAACATATTCCCTTTTTCCGCTTGTCGAAAAGTGCCCTGGAAGCGGAGATATAAAATTTTCAAGATTTTTTCAAATCACCAAATTTGTGACAGCCCTAGCTCGGAAAAACGAGCGAAGACCCATAGTTTTTAGTTAACTATAAGATTAAGTATACTATTAAAAACATTTATGTAAACTTTCAGAATTTTCCCTTTTATATTTGCTGAGTTATTAAATTTTAAAAATACCTATTGCTATACCTAAACTTTTACCTAAACTTTTCCTATTGTTTTGACAGAAGTGGGAAAAACGCTATTCGATGCACCATTAGCTCCTTAGTTTAAAATAAAATCAACATCACCATCCTGATATATTTACAGTCATTACATACCGAAAAACTGTCTTTTTGCGTCTGTTGGTTCTGGCTGGTGGTTTTTCGAATAGGTATTCCTCTAAAATATTGTAAAGAATAGTATACATTTTAAGACATTTTTCAGTAGAATGGTTCATTAACTTTCTTAATACATTTTTTCCTAAATTTTTTATCAAACCAGTACTGAGCTGTGATTTTTTAATTATAACGCGGGCTTTCCTGAAAACCGCACAATAACTGTGTTTTCAGTTTACAGGAAAACTAAGGGTCCTAGACCAATTTTGACCATTTTTCCCGGGTCCCCCCCCCTATGAACCCCCCCCACGGTTTGTACCGGAGACAAACCCTTTGAGACCCCTCCGATCATTTCCAATAAATTTCATCCCCCTACCCCTATTTTCGTACTTCGACTTAGTCTCTGGCAAAAAATTTTCTAGTACCAAACATAGCAGAGTACTACGGGCTCTGCCTAGCCCCTTTCTATATTTATCCGTAATTGATAATTTTATAATAATATATTTAAACTTTTTCCCCCTCCTGCTCCAGTTACTACAGGCCATTTCCCTAGCTTAGCCCCCCTTTTCTTTTTTATATTTAATTTTAAATATATTTAATTCCCCCCCCCCCCCCCCCCCAGTCTTTACAGGACATTCCTCTTGATTAGTACTTTTGTCTTTATTTAATTATAAATATATTTTTTAAATTAATTACCCCCCCCCCCCCCTCTTCCTGCCTCAGTCACTAAAGGCCATTCCCCTGGCTAAGGCCCCCTTTGCTTTTTTATATTTAATTTATTAATAATAAATATATTTTATTTAATTTACCCCCCCCCCCCCCCCCGTCTTTACAGGACACTCCTCTTGATTAGTCCCCTTGTCTTTATTTAATTATAAATATATTTAATTACCCCCCCCCCCCTCCAGTCATTATAGACCACTACCCTTGCTTTGCCCCCTTTTATTAAAAATTTAAAAATATTATATAACCCCCCCCCCCCGCCCGTTTATATATTTAAGCCCCCTCCTCTTTATTTGAATTATTAATATATATTAATTACCCCCCCCTCCCCCGCCCCCCTACAGTCCGTTGGATAACTTAAAATTAATTAATAGATTTTTAAATAATTATTAAATATTAAATATACCCAAATCCCTTATAAGAAAAATTTCAAGTAAAATCCCCAACCCCTTATTTTTCATAATCCCACCCTATCTCCGAAACGGCTGGGAATATTTAAATTTTGACCAAATTTCCCCCCCCCCCTATAACCCCCCCTCCCGGCTAGAACCTAGATTAGGATAGGCCACCTAGACCCCCTTTTTGACCCCCTTCCCAAAAAATTTGACCCCCACTATTTTTCATAATAAGTATATATATACATCACCTAAAACAACCCGAGGCTGTACCCCCACCCCAAGGACCACCTGGAGTGACCCGGGACCCCCTTTTTGACCCCCTTTTGACCCCCCGGGATCCCTGAGACAACAACCCCCCCTCTTTTCCTCACCAGCCCCTTCAGGGCTACCCCACTACTGATTTTACCCCCCTCTCAACCCCCCCCCCCTACCATTTAGAGTTACCTCACCCCCCCGGGCCTTAACTTTGGACCCAGAAGTCACAGACCCACCGTGTTTGGGGTCTTTGGCACCGTAAGGAAGAGACCTATCTTTCTGCTCCAACAGAACCGAGATAAAACATCCGGTCTTTAGATGATAAACATTTAAATATATATTCACTATTTGGGTTGTGTAGTGTACACACCTTGCTAGGCAGATTGACTTAGGGACTTATATAGACCCCTTGACTACTACCTAGAATACTGTAAGCCTGGGTAGAGATTCTCTAGATAAGGACTGCAACTATTGTTGCAATTATATTAGTTATAAGGATTTTATGTAAAATATTAGAGTAGATTGCAACTTTTGTTGTAACTATACATAGTTTTAAGGACTATTTGTGCGGTTTTATTTCGTACACTTGTATAATTTTAATTTGTAATAATTTATCATTTTTATATTTTATTAAATCGTCCCTATTGACGCTATACGTTTGACGCATACCTCCAAACATGCTAAGATCACCGATAAAAGCGGCTGACGGCAAAAAGTCACCGTCTAAACTTGGGGCAGCTGCTTCTCTTAATATGACACGCAGCATAGAGGACGGAGAAGCTGCAAACCGCAGCCTCACTCCCTCTACAAGCGAAAAGAAGTCGCAGGCTGGCCCTGCGAAATCTAGATTAAAGCCTGCCTTGACACAGGAGAGTACAGCTGCAACCAAAATAAAGCCCGTCGAAACAAAATCACCGCTTAAACCCAAATATGCGGATCGAACGGCGGAGGCCAAAGCCTGTCTAATAAAGGCAAAACTTAATCTCAGCAGCTCTAGAAACACCAAGACTGAGATTAAAACCGCCATCACTGAAGCCACGGAACGCCTCTATCAACTGGTCAAGGAAATAGAGCTAGAGCTTAGTGTGGCAAATCACAAAATTACTAAGGATGGGGCTGTAGCGACAGAGCCTAAAACAGCTGAAATAAAAATAATCCCTTCCACAAATATAGACACAGGCATAATCATAAGTAAAATTGAACAACACACAAGGCTCCTGGCGGAAAATAACAAGAAGATAGAGGAGCTAAAGGAATCCATCGACCAGCAGAGAGAATCCCTGGAGAAGGGTAACACTTACGCGAGCGTGGCCGCAACTCAGGGTGTAAGATTGCTGCCAAAGTGCAGTACCTTGCATTCGGTGGTGGTCACATCCAAGGACGAAATGGAGACAGGTGAAGAAGTCCTCAACAGAGTTCGGAAAGCGGTAAACGCCAAGGACGGGTGGATAAAAGTGGAAAAGGTGAGGAAAGCCAAGGACAGAAAAATAATAATAGGGCTAGAAACAAAAGAAGAAAGGAGCAGGATAAAGGATCGACTTCAGAAGGACGGAGTTGACCTCATTGTCGAGGAAGTCAAAAACAAGGACCCGCTTCTGATTTTAAGGAACGTCTTGGTAGTTAATACTGACGAAGACGTCCTTGAAGCGCTAAAAAACCAGAACCAGGGGGTTTTCGACGGCCTCGAGGATGGGGAAAACAGAGTGGAGGTAAAATATAGAAGAAGAACTCGGAACCCTCATACTGGCCACGTCATCATCAGCGTGTCGCCCACCATCTGGCGACGAATACTGGAAAACGGGACCGTCCACATAGATCTCCAGCGCATCAGGGTCGAAGATCAGACCCCGTTGGTCCAATGCACTCGCTGCTTGGGCTTTGGACATGGGAAGCGGTTCTGCAAAGAACCTGCAGACCTTTGCAGTCACTGTGGTGGTCCCCATATGAGACCAGAGTGCCCAGACTGGCTTTCGGGCTCACCTCCCGCCTGTCGGAATTGCACGAAAGCTAAAACCGAATACGGCACACAACATAATGCATTTAGCCATGAATGCCCAGTACGCAGGAAATGGGATGACGTGGCCAGATCGACTGTTGCTTACTGCTAAAGGCACCTCACTGGAAAACACCCACCTGACCGACAAAACTGAAAGTCCCCTTACCGCAACACGCGACATCCGGCAGTTCGACAGCCTGGTGAACCAACAAAAACAGGACAACAACCGCAATTTTGACGTTCGTATTGTTATGGAATGTAGCATAATTGGAGGAAAGGTTGGCGTTTCACTGTCCATATTGAATCGGGAGGTTGAGAACAGAGCCCGCAAACTTATTCCATCAAACTACTGTACAGTCCACCAGGCTGTTTTCCTAGCAATAACAAGGGAGACTAAGGAACCATACAAGCTCAAGGCATCTTCTCTTGGAGTTTTCAACGACCCAATAGCAGCTACTCAAATGAAAACGAATCCCGGTTCGCTCCACCTTTTTGTTGAAGAAGCTAGAGATAACAAAAGATCCACATCTCGGCAGAACAAGCTGATCTTGTTCTGGATTAAAACTCACGTTGGGCTACTGAGGAACGGAAGAGCTAACCAAACAGAAAAAGCGGGCGCTGGAAACTCCAAGAGAAAGCCCGACTACAAATACGTAATCGCACATAATATATACATAGCTCAAAATGAAACCGCATAAGTAAATATGCTGTCATAATATAGTGTTATATTAGAGACTAGCATAACAACCTTTTTGTAAAATATTTTTAAGTAGATAATTATGGATTATATAAATAAGCTTAGAAACCGTATGTAAGACTAGGATAAGAATTAAAATAAGAACTGTAAAATAATATAAGCATAAAACTGTAAAGTGAAAAGGTAATAAAAAGTTGTCTCCCTGGTTATTTTGTAACACCCGAAAATGAATGAATAATAAAGTTAAAAGATAATATATAGTTAGATAGTTAAAGTCAGAAAATGATAGATGGGAATCCCACCCGAAAAGGAATGAATAATAAAGTAAATAGATAATAATTATAGTTAGATTAGTCAGAAAATGATAGATGGGAATCCCACCCATGATGAAACAAAAGAGGATGAATACTAGAAAGAACAAGTATGAGGAATAAAAGTACGAGAGGTATAAATGCGAGAACTAGTATGAAAGGATACGCAGACAGGCATAGGCTCCGATTATGTTGGAGGTAGAAGTAAAAAAAAAAAAAAAAAAAAAAAAAAAAAAAAAAAAAAAAAAAAAAACCTAACCTAACCTTTTTTTTTTTTTTTTTTTTGACGCTGAGAAATGCTTTATGCACTGCCGCTCGTGGGGGACGAGACGGGGTGTGTGGGACTCCTGTCAGAAGGACAGTATACCCACTAAAACTCAGCGGTGTTCCCGCATCGCCGTGATGGGAGGGCCATGGGAAGCCGGCGTAGCCTTTACATCCACGACCCTCCCGGCGCATGCCCGCCTAGCTGGCGGGCCCCGCATGCCCCCCTGACTGGGGGGCTACGGGAATGGCCGGGAACACCTGGCCATTCCCGTCCGGCACTGGTGGAGGCCTGTGCGATGCAGGCGAGGGTGCCCCCGCACCCGTTGCCTGCTGGCCTCCACCTGGGAGGAGGAGTCGGAGATGAGCGTCGAACTGACGTCTCCTTCGACCCCTCCTCCGCCTTCGGAGCGGTGCCGCGTCGGGATCATCTTCCCGCACGCGCTCCGCCGCCTCCTTCTGGGACATGACGTGCTCGCAGAAGGAGGCGACCGCCGCCCAGGACCCCTCGTCCCTCAGCATGGCGCCCACCACGCCGGGGAGCGAGAGGTCCAGCCCGATCGCCGCGACGAGACTGCGGCGCGGCCCGGACCACGACGGGCACACCTCCAGAGTGTGCTGCGCCGTGTCCTCCGCCGCGCCACAGTCGTGGCACGACGGCGTCTCCTCCCGTCCGATCCGATGCAGGTACGATCCGAAACAACCGTGTCCGGACAGCACCTGCACCAGGCGGAACGAGAGGAACCCGTGCGGCCGCTCGAGCCAGTCCCGCAGGACCGGCCCGATCGCGTCGAGGGTTCGGCGGCCGAAGACCGCGGCGGCGAGGTCCGTCGTCCAGTGGACGACGATGGCGTCCCTCGCCTCCCGCCGGACGGCCTCCCGCTGTTCCGGGGCGAAGGGCTGACCCGCCGCCCTCCGCCCCGCCTTCCACTCGTACACTCTGGCGAGCACCCACGCCTCGAGTTCCCAAGGAGGGGTGCCGGCCAGAGCGCACGCCCCGGCGAAGCTCACCGTGCGGTGAGCCCGCGCCACCCGCTGGGCTATCGCCCTTTGAGGTGCCCGCAAGGCCGCGGCGTTCTCTCGTCTGTGGAGAGACTCCTCCCAGATGGGGGCCCCGTAGAGGGCCATGCTCCTCAAGATGCCGGCGTAGAGTTGCCGGCATCGAGCGCTGGGCCCCCCCAAGTTCGGGAGGAGCCACGAGAGAGCGCCCGCGGTCTTCAGCAGGCGCGACGACAGCCCGCTGAAATGCGGGCCGAAGCGCCACCTGCTGTCGAGTACAAGGCCCAGATATTTCATCTGGGCCTTCACCTCAATCCTGACGCCCTCCACGAAGATGTGGGCGCCAGGTGGCGGGGGGCGCTGCCGGGGACCGTGGAAGAAGACGGCCTCGGTCTTCTGCAGCGCCACCGTCAACCCTAGGCGGCGGATCCTCCCTGCGACCAAGGATCCGCCCGCCGAGGCCAAGGAGGCCGCCTCCCTGAAACTCTCCCCCCGGGCGGTGAGGAGAGTGTCATCCGCGTAGCAGACGACACTCGTGCCTCGGAGGAGAGTTCCCCGCAAGAGCCAATCGTAGCCGACGTTCCAGAGGAGAGGTCCTAAGACTGACCCCTGTGGAACGCCGGCTTCCGCGGCGTACCGCCGGACTCGGCCAGCCCTGTTCACCAGGACGATCGCCCGATCCTCCAGGTAGCTGGCCAGCAGCACGCGCATGTAGCGAGGCACTCCGTGGAATCGGAGCGCCTCTAGGATGGTGGAGTGGGGAACGGAGTTGAAGGCGTTGGCGATGTCGAACGACACTGCCAACAACCCGTCCCCCGCCTCCATCGCATCCTTCACCTGCCCCTTGAGGCAGGCCAGCGCGTCCACCGTCGAACGCTCAGCCCGAAAGCCGTACTGAGCGTCCGACAAGTCCGGCCCGATGCACCGCAGATGGCTCTTCAGGCGGGCAGCGATTATCCCCTCGAACATCTTACCGACCTCATCGAGCAGAACGATGGGCCGGTATGCCGAGGGGGAGTCTGCCGGGCGGCCCTCCTTGCGAAGGAGGCACAGTTGTCCCTCCTTCCATGGTTTCGGGAACCTTCCAGACGCAAAGCATGCGCTGAAGAGGTCCCGAAACCGCTCCTCCATTTGGGTGGCGGCGATCGCCACCACTCTCGCCGGGACACCGTCGGGGCCCGGAGCCGTCTTCTTGGCGCGGATACGGAGAATAGCCGCGCCAAGTTCCGACTCCGTGACGGGAGGGGTCTCCTCTTCATCATCAGCTGGCGGGGCTGGTGGGGCCATCGCTGGTGGGGTGAAGTCGTCCCTGCACGGGAACAGGGACTGAACCACCCCATCCAGAAAGGAGGGCTCCAGGGTCTCGGCCACCGGGGGACCAAAGGGGCGCAGCTTATTCCGCGCCGCCTTATACGGTCTCCCGTAGGGGTCCGCGTCGAGACCCTCCAGCATTTCTGCTCTCGCAGAGTCTCTGGCGGCGGCGATGGCCCGATCGAGGACCAGTTTTGCCGCCAGGTACACCTCGTAGAGGTGGTCCCCGACGGCCCGGTCCCGTCGACGCCGCCGCCGACTCCGCGTGTAAGCCCTCCTTGCCTCCACACAGGCTGCTCGAAGCCCCGCCAGCTCCGCCGACCACCAGTACACGGCCCGTTTGGGTGGTGGTCGGCCAGACCGAGGCATGCTCGAGTTGCATACCTCGGTCAGAGACTCCCTCAGCTGCCCCGCCACGGTGTCCACATCCGGCAGCCGGCTGGCGGAAGGCGGCGAAAGCCAGTCCTGGACGAACGCCGCCTCCCGCGCTGCCTCCCTGTCCAGGCGGGCGAGGGCCCACCGTGGGAACGGTGATCGCCCCGGCAGAGTCCGCGTCTCTCCGGGGCGACTGGTGGAGATGTCGAACCGCACGTAGCGATGGTCCGACATAGTCTCCACCAGGTCCACCCGCCAGTTCAGCACGCGCGCGGCTAACGCAGGGGTGGCGAAAGTGACGTCCACCACTGAGCCACCCTGCCGCCGCACGCATGTCCGGACGCTGCCTCTGTTCAAGAGGCAGAGTCCAGAGGAGGCAGCCCACAGCTCGACTGCCCGCCCGCGGGCGTCGGTGGCCGGGTTGCCCCAGGTCACCGACTTGGCGTTCAGGTCTCCCAGCACGGAGACCTGACGCGGCGCCGCCCTGCCGACCACGGCGGCCAGGACTCCGAGATAGTTCTCGAAGTCCTGGAGAGGGCGGTTTGGGGAGAAATACACGCCCACAAGGGCGAGTTCTCCCCACGCGGCGGCCACGTATCCCGGTCCCCTCTCTAATAGCGAGAGGGGAGGGGAGTCTGTGGAAGACCGCGCCGCTAGTGCCACCAAGCCGTCCTCGTCACCCAGCCAGCTGCCGGGGACGAAGTAGGGCTCGGCGACCACCGCTACGTTCACCAACCACTCGGCCATGACCTGCACCACCAGGTCCTGGGCCGCTCTGCAGTGGTTGGCGTTCGTCTGGAGGATGCGGAGGTCGGAAATTATTATTCCGACATCGCACCCTCCTCAGCCGCCGCCGCCGCCGCTGGAGCTACAGCGGCGACGACGGCGGCGGCGGTGGTGGCAACAGGGCGAACCTGCGCCGGCACCACGCCCTTCTTGACGGGGGGCTTACAGCTCCTGCCCGTCATCCGGTGGCCCGCGGGGCGGCCACTGGCGGCACACGCCGCGCAGTGTGGCGCGGTGGCGGTGGCGGTGCACGCGGCCCACCCGTGTCCCTCCTTCCCGCATTGGAAGCACGTATCCCTCCAATCGGACTTGGAGGGACACGTGGCTCGGGTGTGGCCGAACGCGCAGCACTTGAAGCACCGCGCAGGCTGTGCCTCAAGTGGCCGGACCACCGCCGAGCTGAAGCCGATCAGCAACCGTCCTTTGGTCGCCGCAAGGACGGCCCCGGCCGCGGCGACCGGGCACTCCACGCGGATGATGCCCATGCCGCGGCGGCCGAGCCTGACGGCTCCAGCCTTCACCGCGCCGGCGTCGCAGCCTCCAGCTGCTGCGACGGCCGCGACCACATCCTCTTTGGCGACCGAGTCGTCAAGATCGGCCACCTCCAAGGCTGCGGTCTTTTCTGGCCTGGCGACCTTGGCCACATCCGCGACGACCTCCCGCAGCTTCGCTGCGAAGAGGTCCGCGTTCGTGCCGCGCTGCTCTCCCGAAAACTCGAAAATTCGAGCTCCCGTGAGAGTCCGGCGGCACGTGATTTTGCTGATCCCCAGCTGGGAGGGATCAGCATTCGTACGAGCCCGTCTCAGTACGGACTCGTACGTCTCGCCCCGCTCCGCGGCCTCCGGGGTGATGGTCACCACGACGGCCGCGGTTTTGGGAGGAACCAGCTTCCTCCCACCAGCTGGAGCCCGTTTGGCTGCAGGAGCAGCCGCAGCGGGCTTGGGGTCCGGCTTCTTGGCCTTCTTCCCCCTCTTACCCACTTCCGTCCACGGCAGGTTGGACGGGGTGGTGGAGGGAAGAAGGGCGTCTTCCTCCTGGATCTGGGCTGGGGCCGGGGCTGCTGGAGCGGCAGAGGACCCTGACGCTCGCACCGCGCTCGTGGTGGGGGTCTGAGGAGACGCCGTGGTCCCCTTGCCCTTGCCCTTGCCCTTTCCCTTTGAGGGCTGCCCTTCCAATACAGGGCCTGCTTGAGGCGCAGGTTCCGGCTCCCCCGGTTGGCGACTCTTGTCCGCCGCTAGCGGTGGGCGGAGCCGCTTTTCCGGCAGGAGCCGGTCCTCGATGCCTGCGAAGCAGGCCCTAATGAACGCCCTCTCCTCCATCACTACCTGCCTCAAGGCTGCCTCGAGGCTGGCAGGGGTGGAGGGGGAGGGGGAGGAGGAGGAGGAGGAGGAGGGGCCCCCTGTCACCGGAGCCGGGGCAGGCAGGGCCGTGGCTTCAGCCAGCTTCTGGTGAAGCTGGCTGACCTCCGCCTGCAGGCGATCCACCTTCGCCTGCAGCTGCCGCGTCTCCTCCGTGGCCGTCCGCTTGACCAGCTCAAGCACAATGCCGTGCATGCTGGCGGCCCGGCATTTGAGGGCCTTCTGGAAGGTCCCCTTCAAATTGGAGGACTTTGAGGCGACCTCCAGAACCTCCTCCTTGTCCTCCAGAGCCATGCGCTCCAAGTCCGCCAGGGAGTGGTCAGCATACAGTACATTAGATGCACCATATCCGGCCCTCGACCTGGCGGCTTGCGCCTGCCGCTCCTTAGCAGCGACCCTCTCCTCCAGGTCCTCCTGGATTTGCGCCCTCTTTGCCAGGTTTAGCTGGCGCTCGGCGTCCACCAATCCCACATCGTGAGAAGAGGCCGAAGCAGAAGTCGAAGCCTTTTTTGTCTTCGACTTCTTCTTCGCCCTACTTCCAACCGACTCCGAGGAGCCCCCGGACCCGAGCCTCAGATCGCCCCTCTTCCGCTTGGGGCGGTCGCTTTCGGCCGCCGACGTGTCCATGTTGGATCCGTCGGAGTCCGACACCTCGTCCGGCCTGCAAAAGAAACTGACCGCAGATGGTGCGCGGTCAGCTTCCGACGCCAAGGCGCCGCCGGCGTGGCCCTGAGAAGGGCCGTTGGTGGGGCCCTGAGAAGGGCCGTTGGGGTGGCCCTGAGAAGGGCCGTTGGGGTGGCCCTGAGAAGGGCCTTTTGGTTTTAAAAATCGCCCTAAGGCGTCCCGCGCAGGTGTTGGCATAGCCTCCGCAGGTGCCGTAGATTCCGACATAAAATAAAATACGATAAAATTGGTTAAAATACGCTACGACAGCACAGTGCACTTTAGCCGAACACCGGTCTGCCACTCCGTTACGGTGGTCAGAACCGGGTCGTTGCCCAGGGGATACTGCGAGGAAGTATGCACTGTGGGGGATCCCCCAACCTAACCTAACCTAACCTAACCTAACCTAACCTAACCTAACCTAACCTAACCTAACCTAACCTAACCTAACCTAACCTAACCTAACCTAACCGAGTCATCCGGCGCCCCCCGCCGCGAACAGTTCAGTTTTTACGACGCTCCGTAGCCAAAAATCGCAAAAAAGGGAAAAAGTTCGCCAAAAACCCCGTGCGATATCTTAAACGACGCGGAATCGCGAGCTGATCACGGTAGTGAAAAAACTAATGTGAAAAGTGGAAAAGTGTGGAAATTATAACGAAAACAGTGTTAAAAATAGTGCTTCTAGGTTAACTTTGAAATTTAAAAACTAAATATCTCGGAAACAAGATCGGTGACATAGCAGTTTTTAACTGCTATCCTGACCGCCCTATCAAGATCTTCATTCCTGAGCAAAATCCCGATTTTTCCCGTGCCTGCGCGCGGAAATACAAGGGAAATACGCTTTTCCACGAGGCAACGAGGTCCCATTTTTTGGGGCGGAATCTCATCCCTGACCACTCCACGAGAAGGAGAACGCGACAAGGACCCTGGAGGTCTTTTCAAAATTGAAAAAAAAGTGAAGTGTGCCCCTAGTAACAAGGTAACAAAGTTATCAAAATTTCTGTGCGGTTTTAAAAAGGACGCTAAGTTTTTCCGGCCACGTCTTTTGGCCCTTCCCGGAAAGGACCTGATCCTAAACTCCGGAGGAGGCTAGCCAAGACGTCCCCGAACCCAGTGCTGAAGAAATCACAGAAATCGGACGGTATTTTCATGACTTTTAAAAATTTATATTGTGCACACAGTATAAATTTCCGCCGGTAAATTAAAGTGGTTTCCTTTGGAAAGAAAAACTTTTAAATATAATTAATTATTAGATTTTTAGTGTTTTTATTGTAATTATTGGTAGCCATAAGTTTTTAGTACCTGTAAAAAATTAATTTTAGAAAATTTTATTAAGTAGTTTAGGATCTGTAGCCCCTCCCAGATCGCGGATTTTTCCCCGATCCCAAAATTTTAATAGTCTTATGGGTGCGGCTATATCTCCCGAACGGGAAGTCGTAGAGGGAAACTAACCTCAAAAAACATAGTTTCCTCTGAAAGGGCTACGCTAATAAAATATTTCCAACCCTCTGCGAAGCTTTGTCAAAAAACTCGGGGTAAAAATACGTAATTTTACACTTTTTAACTTTTTCCCCATAATTTTACCCCGTTTTATTTGTCCAAGGGAATTCAAAATAAAATTGTAAAAAACCGACGCTAAACTGTTTAGATATAGACTTATAATTGTACATTATAAAAATATAGAAAAAAAAAAAAAAAAAAAAAAAAAAAAAAAAAAAAATTTTTGGGGAAATTTTTGTAATTCACCAAACGGGAACTGAACCCGGGACATGTAAAAAACTTCAAACGCCCATAACTCGGAAACGGAGCCAGATAGCCCGTTTTTAACCCCCTCCCTGGTATATTCTATTCTAATAGAATATACCGCTTGATTCCCAGGCCACCCTCTCTCGATCCCCCCCCTTATTTTAATAAAATAACATCTTCTTAATTCCCCCTCCTACCCCCACCCGCCCCCCCCCCCTTATTATACCGTAGTCTTCAACTCACATAGCAGTACTCCACGGGCTCTGCCTAGCCCCTTTTAAGTATATTTTTGTTTAATTGTTAATATAAAAATTATTTTTCTTTTCAATTTAATCTCCCCCTCAGCATCCACAGGCCACTTCCCTGGCTTAGCCCCCCGGTTTTTAATTTATTTTTTAATTATAAATATATCTAAGTCCCCCTCCCAAGGTTTCAACAGGCCACTCCACTGCGCCAGCCCCCTCGTATTTAATAATTATTATAATATTTAATTTACCCCCCCCCCCCCCCTCACAGTCTTTACAGGCCACTCCTCTTGCTAAGCCCCCTCATCTTTATTTAATTATTAATATATTATAATTTCTCTCTCGTCAAAATATTAATTTAAAATAAGTTTATGATACTCTTTACTAACGTACTACCGCTAAATAACTAGCTGAATTATTGCAGACAACTCTAAACATCTACTCTGTTAATAATTATATTTCAGATCGCCATGAAATAAAATTGGGAATCAAACGAGCTTACCTGTTAAGCGAAGTCTTGATTCTAATTTTATGAATGGCGATCTGAAATATAATTACCCACCCGCCACTAGCTAACAGCCCCAAAGCTGCAATAATTAGTCTACCTAATTCACTTATCCTTTCAGGAAAACCTAGTGAATGTAAGTATGCGGAACTACTCTGTACAGAAAACAGAGCCTGTTCCTTATCTTAAAAGGATCTCTAAAATAAGTGACATTTCATGTGTTGCCATCGACGGGGATAATTCTATTAAAAAAAATATCTGCAATATTTTATCTCTAAAAAAACGCGATGTTAGACGGTGTGTATTAGGAATACTAGTACAGATATGACAAGGACGAAACTGACATTAAAATAAAATTTAAAAAAAGGACAAGAAACCCCAAAACGGCGCACGTAGTCCTCCAGGTGAGACCAAAGGTATGGCAGAGGATGACGGAGGCTGGGGCCCTTTACCTTGACCTGCAAAGGGTCAGGGTGGAGGATCAGTCGCCGCTCATCCAATGCACAAAATGCTTGGCATTTGGGCATGGCCGAAAATTTTGTACTGAGAGTGCAGACAAGTGCAGCCACTGCGGAGGGCCGCATTTGCGCGAAAAGTGCGTGGAGTTTGCCGCCGGCAATGAACCGCAGTGCTGCAACTGCCTGCACTCAAAGCTCCAGAAGACCGAGCACAACGCATTTAGTGCGGAGTGCCCGGTCCGCAAAAAATGGGACTACCTGGCTCGGACGACAACGGCATACGCCTAAATTACCCCCCATTATAAATTATTTATGTATAATAAATATATATGTATTTATAATCTATAAACACGCCCCCAAACAGACCATATGCCGGAAAAATCAAATAAAGACAAGAAAAGTCAATAAATATTATAAGCTTGGCTTACAAATATATTATTGCCGTATAAATAAAGAAAATAATAAAGTAGAAAAAGGCGGAAGCAATAGACCCCCAACAACCCGAAAGTACATGCAAAACATATAAAATATAAATATATAGACGTATTTATGCTTATTGTTTAGAAACTCTGTACAAGGGAACAAGTTGTGAGTATAAATAGGCCAAAAATAACCCACAAATCCCAACCCTAACCCTGTCCTAAAAATGGAAATAAGAATAGTTGAACTAAGGATGAACATATAATGTAAAATATAAAATAAGGAAATACAAATGTAACGCTTAGTAAGTAGTAAATCATAGATATTTAAGTAGATATTAAAAATGTATAAAAATAAGAAACTAGATATATAAACAACATAGAAATAAGAGATAATTTGTAAGTAAAACTGCTAAATACTAGAAAATAGAAATGTACTAGAATAAGATGAATTGTAATAAAACATAGAAATAAGGTCCAAAATGTCAAAAACAAATATTAATAAAACAAGTTTTCGTTTAATTACCTAAATAAAGAAAAATAAAATAAAAAGTAGAAAAGATAGATAGATTAGCGGGAATCCCACCCGGCTCTGAATGAAAGGTTGCATGAAAGAAAGACCAAGTATGAAGCACGAAAGTACGAGAGGAATAGATGATGGAAATTGAATGAATGAGAAAATTAGAGTAACAAGATCCTGTTGTTACCATGAACGGGGAAAAGCACAAAAAAAACAAAAAAAAAAAAAAAAAAAAAAACCTTTTTTTTTTTTTTTTTTTTTTTTGACGCTGAGAAATGCTTTATGCACTGCCGCTCGTGGGGGACGAGACGGGGTGTGTGGGACTCCTGTCGTAACGACAGTATACCCACTAAAACTCAGCGGTGTTCCCACTTCGCCGTGATGGGAGGGTCATGGGAAACTGGCGTAGCCTTTACATCCACAACCCTCCCGGCGCATGCCCGCCTAGCTGGCGGGCCCCGCAGGCCCCCCAAGTTGGGGGGCTACGGGAATGGCCGGGAACACCTGGCCATTCCCGTCCGACACTGGTGGAGGCCTGTGCAATACAGGCAAGGGTGCCCCCGCACCCGTTGCCTGCTGGCCTCCACC
Organism: Xanthia togata; assembly: GCA_963853775.1. NCBI lineage: Eukaryota > Metazoa > Arthropoda > Insecta > Lepidoptera > Noctuidae > Xanthia > Xanthia togata. The sequence continues at coordinate 18,943,825 of OY970813.1, read as the reverse complement.
TGGTTAGGGGAGAAATAACGCCCGCAAGGGCTTATTTTCCCCACGCGGCGGCCACGTATCCCGGTCCCTTCTCTAATAGCGAGAAGGGAGGGGAGTCTGTGGGAGACCGCGCCGTTAGTGCCATTCGCTTGGAGGATGCGGTAGTCGGAAAACGTTATTCCGACATCGCACCCTCCTCATTTACCGCCGCAGGAGCTGCAGCGGCGATGACGGCGGCGGTGGTAGCAACAAGGCGAACCTGCGCCGGCGCCATGCCCTTCCTCGAAGGAGGCTTGCAGCTCCTGCCCGTCATCTTGTGGTCCGCGGGGCGGCCACTACCAGCACACGCCGCGCAGTGAAGTGTGGTGGCGTGGCAAGCAGCACTCCTGTGTCCCTCCTGCCCGCATCGGAAGCAACAGTTTCCCCAGTCGGACTTGGAGGGACACGTGGCTCGGGTGTGTCCGAAGGCGAAGCACTTGAAGCAGCGCATTGGCTGGACTTCAAGTGCCCGGACCACAGCCGAGCTGAGCCCCACAAGCAGCCGCCCTTTGGTCGCAATAAGGACGGCCCCAGCCACGGCGACTGGGCACTCAACGCGGATGGTGCCCATGCCGCGGCGGCCGAGCCTGATGGCTCCGCCCTTCACCGCGCCAGCTTCGCAGCCTCCAGCCGCCGCAACGGCCGCCACCACGTCCTCTTTGGTGACCGAATCATCCAGATCGGCCACCTCCAAGGCAGCGGTCTTCACGGGCCTGACGACCGTTGCCGCATCCGCGATGACCTCTTGCAGCCTCTTTGCAAAGAAGTCCGCGTTTGCGCCGCGCTGCTCCCCCGAGAACTCAAAGATTCGAGCCCCGGTTTGAGTTCGGCGGCACGTGATGCCGCCGATCCCCAGCCGAGAGGGATCCACATTGGTACGAGCCCGTCTTAGGACGGACTCGTACGTCTCGCCCTGCTCCACGGCCTCCGGGGTGATAGTCACCACGACGGCCGCGGTTTTGGGAGGAACCAGCTTCCTCCCGCCGGCTGGACCCTTCTCGGCTGCAGGAGCAGTCGCAGTGGGCTTGGAGGTCGGCTTTTTGGCCTTTCCCCCCCTGACCACTTCCGTCCATGACGAGTTGGACGGGGTGGTGGAGGGAAGAAGGGCGTCTTCCCCCTGCGAGTTCCGGGGGGCTGCTGGAGACGACCCGGTAGCTCCCTCCGCGCTCGTGGTGGGCGTTTGAGGGGCCACCGTGGTCCCCTTGCCCTTGCCCTTGCCCTTGGAGGGTTTTGGGGCTTCAGGCTGCCCCCCCGATGCTTGGCCTCCCAGTGGCGCCGGTTCCGGCTCAATTGGCGGTGGCCTCTTATCCGCCGCTAGCGGCGGGCGGAGCCGCCTCTCCGGCAAAAGCCGGTCCTCTATGCCGGCGAAGCAGCCCCTGATGAAGGCCCTCTCCTCCATCACCACCCCGCGGATTAATGCCTCAAGGCTGGCAGGGGAGGAGGAGCCTCCTTCCACCGCACCTAGGGCAGACTGAGCAGGCCGGGCCGTGACCTCAGCGAGCTTCTGGTGAAGCTGGCTGACCTCCGCCTGCAGGCGATCCACCTTCGCCTGCAGCTGCCGCGTTTCGTCCGTGGCCGTCCGCTTCACCAGCTCAAGCACAATGCCGTGCATGCTGGCGGCCCGGCATTTGAGGGCCTTCTGGAAGGTCCCCTTCAAATTGGAGGACTTTGAGGCGACCTCCAGTACCTCCTCCTTGTCCTCCAGAGCCATGCGCTCCAAGTCCGCCAGGGAGTGGTCAGCATACAGTACATTAGATGCACCATATCCGGCCCTCGACCTGGCGGCTTGCGCCTGCCACTCCTTAGCAGCGACCCTCTCCTCCAGGTCCTCCTGGATTTGCGCCCTCTCTGCCAGGTTCAGCTGGCGCTCGGCGTCCACCAATCCCACATCGTGAGAAGAGGCCGAAGCAGAAGTCGAAGCCTTTTTTGCCTTCGACTTCTTCTTCGCCCTACTTCCAACCGACTCCGAGGAGCCCCCGGACCCGAGCCTCAGATCGCCCCTCTTCCGCTTGGGGCGGTCGCTTTCGGCCGCCGACGTGTCCATGTTGGATCCGTCGGAGTCCGACACCTCGTCCGGCCTGCAGAAGAAACTGACCGCAGATGGTGCGCGGTCAGCTTCCGACGCCAAGGCGCCGCCGGCGTGGCCCTGAGAAGGGCCGTTGGGTTGGCCCTGAGAAGGGCCGTTGGATTGGCCCTGAGAAGGGCCGTTGGGTTGGCCCTGAGAAGGGCCGTTGGGTTGGCCCTGAGAAGGGCCGTTTGAGTCACCCTGTGAAGAGTGACCCGGATAAAAACAAAAACGCCCAGAGGCGTCACGGCTTGGTCCTTTCTTACTCATGTTCGTAGACGACCGCGTTTGTCTACGAATCACAGCGCACTTTAGCCACCGGTCTGCCACTCCGTTACGGTGGTCAGACACGGCGTTGCCCAGGGGATACTACGTGGAAGTATGCGCTGTGGGGGATCCCCCAACCTAACCTTTTTTTTTTTTTTTGACGCTGAGAAATGCTTTATGCACTGCCGCTCGTGGGGGACGAGACGGGGTGTGTGGGACTCCTGTCAGAAGGACAGTATACCCACTAAAACTCAGCGGTGTTCCCGCATCGCCGTGATGGGAGGGCCATGGGAAACCGGCGTAGCCTTTACATCCACGACCCTCCCGGCGCATGCCCGCCTAGCTGGCGGGCCCCGCATGCCCCCCTGACTGGGGGGCTACGGGAATGGCCGGGAACACCTGGCCATTCCCGTCCGGCACTGGTGGAGGCCTGTGCGATGCAGGCGAGGGTGCCCCCGCACCCGTTGCCTGCTGGCCTCCACCTGGGAGGAGGAGTCGGAGATGAGCGTCGAACTGACGTCTCCTTCGACCCCTCCTCCGCCTTCGGAGCGGTGCCGCGTCGGGATCATCTTCCCGCACGCGCTCCGCCGCCTCCTTCTGGGACATGACGTGCTCGCAGAAGGAGGCGACCGCCGCCCAGGACCCCTCGTCCCTCAGCATGGCGCCCACCACGCCGGGGAGCGAGAGGTCCAGCCCGATCGCCGCGACGAGACTGCGGCGCGGCTCGGACCACGACGGGCACACCTCGAGAGTGTGCTGCGCCGTGTCCTCCGCCGCGCCACAGTCGTGGCACGACGGCGTCTCCTCCCGTCCGATCCGATGCAGGTACGATCCGAAACAACCGTGTCCGGACAGCACCTGCACCAGGCGGAACGAGAGGAACCCGTGCGGCCGCTCGAGCCAGTCCCGCAGGACCGGCCCGATCGCGTCGAGGGTTCGGCGGCCGAAGACCGCGGCGGCGAGGTCCGTCGTCCAGTGGACGACGATGGCGTCCCTCGCCTCCCGCCGGACGGCCTCCCGCTGTTCCGGGGCGAAGGGCTGACCCGCCGCCCTCCGCCCCGCCTTCCACTCGTACACTCTGGCGAGCACCCACGCCTCGAGTTCCCAAGGAGGGGTGCCGGCCAGAGCGCACGCCCCGGCGAAGCTCACCGTGCGGTGAGCCCGCGCCACCCGCTGGGCTATCGCCCTTTGAGGTGCCCGCAAGGCCGCGGCGTTCTCTCGTCTGTGGAGAGACTCCTCCCAGATGGGGGCCCCGTAGAGGGCCATGCTCCTCAAGATGCCGGCGTAGAGTTGCCGGCATCGAGCGCTGGGCCCCCCCAAGTTCGGGAGGAGCCACGAGAGAGCGCCCGCGGTCTTCAGCAGGCGCGACGACAGCCCGCTGAAATGCGGGCCGAAGCGCCACCTGCTGTCGAGTACAAGGCCCAGATATTTCATCTGGGCCTTCACCTCAATCCTGACGCCCTCCACGAAGATGTGGGCGCCAGGTGGCGGGGGGCGCTGCCGGGGACCGTGGAAGAAGACGGCCTCGGTCTTCTGCAGCGCCACCGTCAACCCTAGGCGGCGGATCCTCCCTGCGACCAAGGATCCGCCCGCCGAGGCCAAGGAGGCCGCCTCCCTGAAACTCTCCCCCCGGGCGGTGAGGAGAGTGTCATCCGCGTAGCAGACGACACTCGTGCCTCGGAGGAGAGTTCCCCGCAAGAGCCAATCGTAGCCGACGTTCCAGAGGAGAGGTCCTAAGACTGACCCCTGTGGAACGCCGGCTTCCGCGGCGTACCGCCGGACTCGGCCAGCCCTGTTCACCAGGACGATCGCCCGATCCTCCAGGTAGCTGGCCAGCAGCACGCGCATGTAGCGAGGCACTCCGTGGAATCGGAGCGCCTCTAGGATGGTGGAGTGGGGAACGGAGTTGAAGGCGTTGGCAATGTCGAACGACACCGCCAACAACCCGTCCCCCGCCTCCATCGCATCCTTCACCTGCCCCTTGAGGCAGGCCAGCGCGTCCACCGTCGAACGCTCAGCCCGAAAGCCGTACTGAGCGTCCGACAAGTCCGGCCCGATGCACCGCAGATGGCTCTTCAGGCGGGCAGCGATTATCCCCTCGAACATCTTACCGACCTCATCGAGCAGAACGATGGGCCGGTATGCCGAGGGGGAGTCTGCCGGGCGGCCCTCCTTGCGAAGGAGGCACAGTTGTCCCTCCTTCCATGGTTTCGGGAACCTTCCAGACGCAAGGCATGCGCTGAAGAGGTCCCGAAACCGCTCCTCCATTTGGGTGGCGGCGATCGCCACCACTCTCGCCGGGACACCGTCGGGGCCCGGAGCCGTCTTCTTGGCGCGGATATGGAGAATAGCCGCGCCAAGTTCCGACTCCGTGACGGGAGGGGTCTCCTCTTCATCATCAGCTGGCGGGGCTGGTGGGGCCATCGCTGGTGGGGTGAAGTCGTCCCTGCGCGGGAACAGGGACTGAACCACCCCATCCAGAAAAGAGGGCTCCAGGGTCTCGGCCACCGGGGGACCAAAGGGGCGCAGCTTGTTCCGCGCCGCCTTATACGGTCTCCCGTAGGGGTCCGCGTCGAGACCCTCCAGCATTTCTGCTCTCGCAGAGTCTCTGGCGGCGGCGATGGCCCGATCGAGGACCAGTTTTTCCGCCAGGTACACCTCGTAGAGGTGGTCCCCGACGGCCTGGTCCCGTCGACGCCGCCGCCGACTCCGCGTGTAAGCCCTCCTTGCCTCCACACAGGCTGCTCGAAGCCCCGCCAGCTCCGCCGACCACCAGTACACGGCCCGTTTGGGTGGTGGTCGGCCAGACCGAGGCATGCTCGAGTTGCATACCTCGGTCAGAGACTCCCTCAGCTGCCCCGCTACGGTGTCCACATCCGGCAGCCGGCTGGCGGAAGGCGGCGAAAGCCAGTCCTGGACGAACGCCGCCTCCCGCGCCGCCTCCCTGTCCAGGCGGGCGAGGGCCCACCGTGGGAACGGTGATCGCCCCGGCAGAGTCCGCGTCTCTCCGGGGCGACTGGTGGAGATGTCGAACCGCACGTAGCGATGGTCCGACATAGTCTCCACCAGGTCCACCCGCCAGTTCAGCACGCGCGCGGCTAACGCAGGGGTGGCGAAAGTGACGTCCACCACTGAGCCACCCTGCCGCCGCACGCATGTCTGGACGCTGCCTCTGTTCAAGAGGCAGAGTCCAGAGGAGGCAGCCCACAGCTCGACTGCCCGCCCGCGGGCGTCGGTGGCCGGGTTGCCCCAGGTCACCGACTTGGCGTTCAGGTCTCCCAGCACGGAGACCTGACGCGGCGCCGCCCTGCCGACCACGGCGGCCAGGACTCCGAGATAGTTCTCGAAGTCCTGGAGAGGGCGGTTTGGGGAGAAATACACGCCCACAAGGGCGAGTTCTCCCCACGCGGCGGCCACGTATCCCGGTCCCCTCTCTAATAGCGAGAGGGGAGGGGAGTCTGTGGAAGACCGCGCCGCTAGTGCCACCAAGCCGTCCTCGTCACCCAGCCAGCTGCCGGGGACGAAGTAGGGCTCGGCGACCACCGCTACGTTCACCAACCACTCGGCCATGACCTGCACCACCAGGTCCTGGGCCGCTCTGCAGTGGTTGGCGTTCGTCTGGAGGATGCGGAGGTCGGAAATTATTATTCCGACATCGCACCCTCCTCAGCCGCCGCCGCCGCCGCTGGAGCTACAGCGGCGACGACGGCGGCGGCGGTGGTGGCAACAGGGCGAACCTGCGCCGGCACCACGCCCTTCTTGACGGGGGGCTTACAGCTCCTGCCCGTCATCCGGTGGCCCGCGGGGCGGCCACTGGCGGCACACGCCGCGCAGTGTGGCGTGGTGGTGGCGGTGCACGCGGCCCACCCGTGTCCCTCCTTCCCGCATTGGAAGCACGTATCCCTCCAATCGGACTTGGAGGGACACGTGGCTCGGGTGTGGCCGAACGCGCAGCACTTGAAGCACCGCGCAGGCTGTGCCTCAAGCGGCCGGACCACCGCCGAGCTGAAGCCGATCAGCAACCGTCCTTTGGTCGCCGCAAGGACGGCCCCGGCCGCGGCGACCGGGCACTCCACGCGGATGATGCCCATGCCGCGGCGGCCGAGCCTGACGACTCCAGCCTTCACCGCGCCGGCGTCGCAGCCTCCAGCTGCTGCGACGGCCGCGACCACATCCTCTTTGGCGACCGAGTCGTCAAGATCGGCCACCTCCAAGGCTGTGGTCTTTTCTGGCCTGGCGACCTTGGCCACATCCGCGACGACCTCCCGCAGCTTCGCTGCGAAGAGGTCCGCGTTCGTGCCGCGCTGCTCCCCCGAAAACTCGAAAATTCGAGCTCCCGTGAGAGTTCGGCGGCACGTGATTTTGCTGATCCCCAGCTGGGAGGGATCAGCATTCGTACGAGCCCGTCTCAGTACGGACTCGTACGTCTCGCCCCGCTCCGCGGCCTCCGGGGTGATGGTCACCACGACGGCCGCGGTTTTGGGAGGAACCAGCTTCCTCCCACCAGCTGGAGCCCGTTTGGCTGCAGGAGCAGCCGCAGCGGGCTTGGGGTCCGGCTTCTTGGCCTTCTTCCCCCTCTTGCCCACTTCCGTCCACGACAGGTTGGACGGGGTGGTGGAGGGAAGAAGGGCGTCTTCCTCCTGGATCTGGGCTGGGGCCGGGGCTGCTGGAGCGGCAGAGGACCCTGACGCTCGCACCGCGCTCGTGGTGGGGGTCTGAGGAGACGCCGTGGTCCCCTTGCCCTTGCCCTTGCCCTTTCCCTTTGAGGGCTGCCCTTCCAATACAGGGCCTGCTTGAGGCGCAGGTTCCGGCTCCCCCGGTTGGCGACTCTTGTCCGCCGCTAGCGGTGGGCGGAGCCGCTTTTCCGGCAGAAGCCGGTCCTCGATGCCTGCGAAGCAGGCCCTAATGAACGCCCTCTCCTCCATCACTACCTGCCTCAAGGCTGCCTCGAGGCTGGCAGGGGTGGAGGGGGAGGGGGAGGAGGAGGAGGAGGAAGAGGGGCCCCCTGTCACCGGAGCCGGGGCAGGCAGGGCCGTGGCTTCAGCCAGCTTCTGGTGAAGCTGGCTGACCTCCGCCTGCAGGCGATCCACCTTCGCCTGCAGCTGCCGCGTCTCCTCCGTGGCCGTCCGCTTGACCAGCTCAAGCACAATGCCGTGCATGCTGGCGGCCCGGCATTTGAGGGCCTTCTGGAAGGTCCCCTTCAAATTGGAGGACTTTGAGGCGACCTCCAGAACCTCCTCCTTGTCCTCCAGAGCCATGCGCTCCAAGTCCGCCAGGGAGTGGTCAGCATACAGTACATTAGATGCACCATATCCGGCCCTCGACCTGGCGGCTTGCGCCTGCCGCTCCTTAGCAGCGACCCTCTCCTCCAGGTCCTCCTGGATTTGCGCCCTCTTCGCCAGGTTTAGCTGGCGCTCGGCGTCCACCAATCCCACATCGTGAGAAGAGGCCGAAGCAGAAGTCGAAGCCTTTTTTGTCTTCGACTTCTTCTTCGCCCTACTTCCAACCGACTCCGAGGAGCCCCCGGACCCGAGCCTCAGATCGCCCCTCTTCCGCTTGGGGCGGTCGCTTTCGGCCGCCGACGTGTCCATGTTGGATCCGTCGGAGTCCGACACCTCGTCCGGCCTGCAAAAGAAACTGACCGCAGATGGTGCGCGGTCAGCTTCCGACGCCAAGGCGCCGCCGGCGTGGCCCTGAGAAGGGCCGTTGGGTTGGCCCTGAGAAGGGCCGTTGGGGTGGCCCTGAGAAGGGCCGTTGGTGGGGCCCTGAGAAGGGCCGTTGGGGTGGCCCTGAGAAGGGCCGTTGGGGTGGCCCTGAGAAGGGCCTTTTGGTTTTAAAAATCGCCCTAAGGCGTCCCGCGCAGGTGTTGGCATAGCCTCCGCAGGTGCCGTAGATTCCGACATAAAATACAGTAAATGATAAAATGGATTAAAATATGCTACGACAGCACAGCGCACTTTAGCCACCGGTCTGCCACTCCGTTACGGTGGTCAGACACGGCGTTGCCCAGGGGATACTACGAGGAAGTATGCGCTGTGGGGGATCCCCCGCGGCAACCTAACCTAACCTAACCTTTTTTTTTTTTTTTTTTTTTTTTTTTTTTTTTTTTTTTTTTTTTTTGGTCTCGGGGTGGAAAATCCTCATGGATGTCCTCCGCCCTGGGGCGGGCGGAGGGGTCTGTCAGACTCTTACTGACTAAAAACCACCCCGGTGTTCCGACTCACACTTACGCTGGGGGTCGCGGGAACGACAGAATCTTCCGCAACCCCCGGCTGGTGCCGGCCCGCCACCGCGGGCCTCGTCTCGGGTCAGGGGGGGGAGTGAGGTGTTTGACTCCCCCCGCGACGTCTCAGAGGGGCGCGCGTGGAACACTACGCGCCGCCACCTCGGGTCCTGATGTGTGGGGGGCGACGGACGTCCCCAAGTCCGTCGTCCCTGGACCCATTTAGGGGGGCCGGAAGAGGGCGTTGTCCGCCCTCCGCCGACGCCCGGTGCGTCTGCTGCGGATCGGGTTAGCAGAAGCAATCTCCCGCTCCCTTTCCGCAGCCTCCTTCTGCGAGATGACTGTCTCGCAGAAGGAAACCACCGCGTCCCAGGACTCCTCGCTGCCGGCCATGGAATTCACGACGGCCGGCAGCGAAAGGTCACTGCCTACTCCAGAGACGAGGGCACGGCGCGGCTCCTCCCAAGCGGCACACTCTGCCAGCGTATGCCGCGCCGTGTCCTCCCGACAGTCGACGCAGTGGTGACACCGGGCGTCCGGCTCCCTGTTTATGCGACACAGGTACTTCCCGAAGCAACCATGCCCCGAGAGCACCTGCGTCACCCGAAACGACAGGGAGCCGTGCCTCCTCCCGAGCCAGCGCTCGAGCACCGGCCGGACCGCCTCGACGACGTCGAGGCCAGCGGTAGGCCGCGAAAGCCTGTCCCGCCATTCCGCCACCAGGACCTCGCGAAGCTGAGACCGATGCAGCTCCACGTGTTGCTGCATCGGTCGCTCGCCCCGCGCCCGCGCTTCCTCGCGCCACCGATACGATGACGCGAGTACTTTCGCCTCCAGGTCCCAGGGCGGGGATCCGGCCAGTGCACAAGCCGCCTCGTAGGAGATCGTGCGATACCCCCGGATGACTCTGACGGCCATCGCCCTTTGCGGTCTCCGCATGACGGCGATGCTCCCGGCCGTCAGGTCAGCCGCCCAGATCGGGGCCCCGTAAAGGGCCATCGATCGCACGATCCCCACGTATAGCCGCCTACAAGCGGCGCTCGGGCCCCCCAGATTGGGAAGCAGCGTTGAGAGCGCTCCAGCAGCGCCCAGCAATTTGGGCGCCAGCCGTCGGAAGTGGGGCCCGAAGTCCCACCGGCTGTCGAGGACCAATCCTAGGTACTTCATGGTACCCTCGACAGCGATCCGAGCCCCCCCGACCACGATATGTGAGCCGGGTGACGGCGCCCGCCGGGGGCCATGGAACACCATAGCCTCCGACTTGCTGAGGGCCACCTCCAGGCCTAGGCGACGTATGCGGCTCACCACCTGTGAGACCGCAGCCGTCGCCAGCAACGCTGCTTCCCTGTACGAGCTCCCCCGGGCAGTGACCAGCGTGTCGTCCGCATAACACGTCAGGTCTACCCCCGGCCTGAGCTCGCCCCTCAGCACCCAGTCGTACCCGATGTTCCACAGGAGCGGCCCTAAGACCGAGCCCTGTGGAACACCGCACGACATGCGGCGCTGGAATCCGCCATCACGTCCCACGTAGGTGACACACCTCTCCGACAGATAAGCCCCAACGATGCGGCGGAGGTAGGGAGGCACACCATGATAGCGCAGTGCCTCCCGAATACAACTCCAGGGCAGAGTGTTGAAGGCGTTGGATATGTCCAAGGACACCGCCAACATCACCCCGCCCCGAGACACCGCTTCCTCCGCCAGGACTCTAACCCGCGACACAGCGTGTATCGTGGAGCGCCCATGCCGAAACCCAAACTGACTGTCGTCCAGGTCCGGCCCCTCTCTGCACAAGTGGCCGACGAGGCGGGCTGCGATTACTCGCTCGAACAGCTTGCCCACCTCGTCTAGCAGCACTATGGGCCGGTACGCGGACGACGAGTCCGCCGGGCGCCCCGCCTTCCTGAGCAGGACCAGACGACCAGATTTCCACAAAGTGGGAAACTGGCCCCGCTCAAGACACGCTGTGTAGAGTCCTCTCAGTTGGGGCTCGAGCTCCTTCAGAGCGAGGGCCAACACGCAGCCGTGGATCCCGTCGGGCCCCGGAGCCACGTTCTTGGCCCGGAGCCGCATCACGGCTGCCCCCATCTCTGCCTGTGTCACCCCTGGGACGCTGATGGCGTTCTCCTCCTCTTCTTCTGCAGACTCTGCGGCCGTGGGCAAAGCCATCGGCGGCGGAGTGTGCTCCGCTCTGGCCGGGAAGAGAGCTGCAACCACCTCCTCCAGCAGCTCGGGTTGGAGACTCTCCGTAAGCGGAGGCGCCGCGGCTCGAAGTTTCCCTCGAACCGCGCGATAAGGGCGCCCCCACGGATCCCCGTCTAGAGTCTCCAACATCTCCTCCCTGGCTCGCGTCCTCGACTCGCCGATGGCCAGCCACAAAGTCTGCTTGGCCGCGCGGTACACCTCATACAGCGCGGCCTCTTCGTCAGGGACCCGACGACGTCTCCTCCGGTATCGGGTGTACTGGCGTCTGACCGCCACGCACGCGACGCGCAGCTGCGCGATCTCGGCGGTCCACCAGTACACCTGGCGCCTTGCGGACTGTGCGTGGACCCGGGGCATGGACGCGTCGCTGATTTGCGTCATCGCCCCGCGGAACCACAGCGCCTCCCGCTCGACGTCGACGGGTCCGTTCGTCACCGACTCCCGGCTCCAGGCCTGGACAATAGCGGCCTCCTCGAGAAGTTCCCTGTCTATGCGCTTACGCGCCCAACGCGGACCGTCCGTTCGCGGGGTCGGTCGACCGCGGCCGCCGGTGGTCTGGGCGGAGACGTCGAATCGGATGTAGCGGTGATCCGACAACGTCTCCACCTCCACGGCGACACGCCAGTCGTGGACACGGCTCGCGACAGCGGGGCTAGCGAACGAGACGTCCACTATAGAACCGCCCCGCTGCCGCACGCACGTGTGTACCGAGCCCCGATTTAGGACGGTCAAGCCAGTCGTGACCGCCCACTCCTCCAGCACCTCGCCCCTAGCATCGGTCACAGGGGATCCCCACGCCGCAGACTTGGCGTTGAGATCCCCCAGCAACAGCACAGGGCGAGGGTGGAGTCGGCCCACGACGGCACCCAACTCGACAAGGAACCTCTCGAAGTCGGCGAGACTCTTGTTGGGCGAAAAATACGCCCCAACGGTGCCAATGCCGTCCGCGAGGGCAGCTACCCAGCCGCGACCTCGGGACGGGTTGACAAGAGCCCCGCCAATGATGGCCACCAAACCGTCCAAGTCTCCCACCCAGTTATCCCTGGGGGGGACGAAATACGGTTCGGCGACCACGGCCACATGAATCGACCACTCTGCCATGCTCTGGAGCAAAAGATCCTGAGCTCTAGCAGAGTGGTTGATATTGCCCTGGAGGTAATGGAAGACCGCCATTTATGCGGCATCCATTCCCTCCACCGCACCATTCCTAGGCCGGGAGTCGGCCGAAGGGCAGCCAGGCTGCGGGGGGGGTAAAGAGCCCCCGGCAGCCATGGCAGCCCCTCTCTTCTTCTTCTGCGTCTGCTTGGTGGGCGCGCCACAGGCCTTTCCGCCCGCTCTGTGCCCCGCAGGCCTCCCTGCAGCTGTACAGAGGCTGCAGTTTGGCGCCGCGAGACACTGGGCCGCCTTGTGGCCGGCCTGACCGCAGCGATAGCACTGCTCGCTGCGGTCAATAGCGGCGGTGCACCGTGCCCTGACATGCCCAATGTCGAGGCAACGGTAGCACCGCAAGGCCCTGGGCTGTAGCTGCTTCACCCTCGCTGCCACCCATCCCACCAAGAGACGCCCGGCGTCGGCGACTTTCTTAGCCGCCGCCACCGGACACCGCACCCAGATCGCGCCGAGCCCGGAGGCATCGACGCGAACCTCGCCCGTGCGTACGTCTGCGGGCGGACACCCACCGGTACGGGCGACGGCCGCCACGACCTCAGCCGCGGTCGTCGAGTCGTCCAGGCCATCGACGCGCAACTCAGCTGTCTTCATTGGCCTGGACACCCGGACGTCATCCGGGTTGAGGACCTCCCTCAACTTGGCGGCCAGGACGTCCGCCCTTTCGCCGCTAGAGGCACCCGACACCTCAAGCAGTCGCGCCCCCGTGATCGCCTGCCTCACTCTGAGGCCGGCCGGTACACCTAAGTCGGGGAACGCGACTTTTGCCTTTGCCTCCATGAGGACCGCCTTGTAAGAGACGCCCCTTTCGACAGCTCCGGGCTGCAGCGTAATAACTACAGCCGCGGAGCGTGGGGCTCTCATCTTTGGCGGCCCTTGAGCCTTCTGGGGTGCCGGTGCCCCAGCGGGTGCTGGTGCTGCTGTCGCTGCTGGCGCCGTCTTCTTCTTCTTACGGCGGCCCCTCTTTACCACCGTCGTCCAGGAGTCCGCGGTGGACCCGGGTGCGGTCGCCGAGGGAGCGGGCGCCAGTGGCGCGGCCGTCCGGGACGTGGACGCTGACGAGCCCTCCGCGGGCTTCCTCCCCGGACCCGGCTTAGCAGGCTCCGCCTTCCCCCGCCCGTTGGCAGCGAGCGGCGGCCGGAGAGTCTCAGCAGGGAGGAGCCTCGACTCGAGACCCTGCAGCCGGGCATTCATCATGCCCCCACACTGCAGCATGCAGATGCGGACGATCTTCTCGATCTCCGCATCCGCAGGTGCGGGGGCAGGTACGGACGACGGGGGGGCCGGCGGTGTCTTGGCAACGACGCCGGGGGCGGAACTGTTGGCCACAGGACGCCTCTGCTGCCATTCCGCCCTCTGCGCGGCAAGCTCCCGCTTGAGGTCCTCCAGCTCGGACCTGAGACGGCTGTTCTCCTCCCACAGCTTCTCCGTCTCATCCGTGCCAGTCCGCGCAACGAGGACCTCAACCGCCTCTCTTATGCCCTCAGCTGCCTCCTTCAGGGCGCGCGTGAACGTTCCCTTCAGGTTGCCCGATTTGGTGGCCACCTTCAGGACTACGTCCACGCCGTCCAACACCTGGCGACTGAGCGCCACCGCTGTCGGGCTCCCTCCGGCCATCCGAGCGGAGCGCCGCTCTCGCGCTTGTTGGGCCAGCTCGCTGACCTCGTCAGCCACGACAGCCCTTTGCTGCGCCCGTTTAGCAGCAGCGGCCTCCGCACGGTTACTCCCCAGCAGGGACACAGTAGAGCCCCCGCTCGAGTCCGCCATGGTGAGCCCGGGGTCGCTCTCCGCACTCCCTCCTGGTGTATCAGGGCGCTTGAAGCGACCCCGAAGGTCACGCGCTGTCTTCTGCGCCACCGTGCGACCTTTTCCTCTCTGTGCCGCAGTTCTTTTTGCGGCCCCCTGTGTCTCCTCACTGGAGGAGAGGCTGCGCTTCCGAGATCTGGATCTGGACCTGGACCCAGATACAGATCTGGAGGCGCGCCTGCGTGTGTCCTTATCGGACATTACGTCCATTTCTGGACTGGAGCCTCCTCGGCTCTTGTTGCCGTCGCCGACAAACGGTACCTCCGCCAATGAAATTGGCACGTCATCCACTTTTTTTGGTTCTAAATTATTAACATTTTCCATTTTGTTCCCACGAGTAGTAAGGAATTATTCGTCCACCTAGGCAGAGCCTTTTACCTAGGTAAGCCTATATACTGTAGGGTGCGGCAGGTGCCCCACAGGGGAAGCGCTAATAACTGGACACCCTCCAGCCATTCATCCTCTCGCCGCGCTTCAAAACTTAGGATTGGGTGGTTTTTTATCTTAGAGGTGACCTTCCTCTGGGCCAGGCGGTTAATCCAAGCCCCCGGCGGCGGCATTAGACATGCCTCCGTTCGCTGTCCGGCCAACCCGACTCAGCGAACCCGCCGAAAGTTCTCTCCTCGAAGACTTCAAGGAGAGATACCTTCGCCGCTTTAATGCGCCTGCACCTCAGCGGCTCAAGGTCACGTCCTCTGTCGATCGACGACCGTCGATCAATCAGGAGCGACCCATCTCCCTTGTTCCTACACTGTGCCCTCTGCAGACAGAGGGACACGTGTAAAAACAACGTGGAGCCTACTGGCTCTCCCCCCGCAGAAATTTGCCATAAACAATAATCTTTTCTAGAAAAGATTATTGTCCATGCCCAGGGTGCACCGGCCCGACAACTGCTCTTCCCCTCGAACGTATCCAGTATCAGGCACACGAGGAGGTTTTCTGCATGCACCCCAACCTAACCTTTTTTTTTTTTTTTTTTTTTTTTTTTTTTTTTTTTTTTTTTTTTTTTTTTTGACGCTGAGAAATGCTTTATGCACTGCCGCTCGTGGGGGACGAGACGGGGTGTGTGGGACTCCTGTCAGAAGGACAGTATACCCACTAAAACTCAGCGGTGTTCCCGCATCGCCGTGATGGGAGGGCCATGGGAAACCGGCGTAGCCTTTACATCCACGACCCTCCCGGCGCATGCCCGCCTAGCTGGCGGGCCCCGCATGCCCCCCTGACTGGGAAGCTACGGGAATGGCCGGGAACACCTGGCCATTCCCGTCCGGCACTGGTGGAGGCCTGTGCGATGCAGGCGAGGGTGCCCCCGCACCCGTTGCCTGCTGGCCTCCACCTGGGAGGAGGAGTCGGAGATGAGCGTCGAACTGACGTCTCCTTCGACCCCTCCTCCGCCTTCGGAGCGGTGCCGCGTCGGGATCATCTTCCCGCACGCGCTCCGCCGCCTCCTTCTGGGACATGACGTGCTCGCAGAAGGAGGCGACCGCCGCCCAGGACCCCTCGTCCCTCAGCATGGCGCCCACCACGCCGGGGAGCGAGAGGTCCAGCCCGATCGCCGCGACGAGACTGCGGCGCGGCTCGGACCACGACGGGCACACCTCGAGAGTGTGCTGCGCCGTGTCCTCCGCCGCGCCACAGTCGTGGCACGACGGCGTCTCCTCGCGTCCGATCCGATGCAGGTACGATCCGAAACAACCGTGTCCGGACAGCACCTGCACCAGGCGGAACGAGAGGAACCCGTGCGGCCGCTCGAGCCAGTCCCGCAGGACCGGCCCGATCGCGTCGAGGGTTCGGCGGCCGAAGACCGCGGCGGCGAGGTCCGTCGTCCAGTGGACGACGATGGCGTCCCTCGCCTCCCGCCGGACGGCCTCCCGCTGTTCCGGGGCGAAGGGCTGACCCGCCGCCCTCCGCCCCGCCTTCCACTCGTACACTCTGGCGAGCACCCACGCCTCGAGTTCCCAAGGAGGGGTGCCGGCCAGAGCGCACGCCCCGGCGAAGCTCACCGTGCGGTGAGTCCGCGCCACCCGCTGGGCTATCGCCCTTTGAGGTGCCCGCAAGGCACCCCAACCTAACCTTTTTTTTTTTTTTTGATCTCGGGGTGGAAAATCCTCATGGATGTCCTCCGCCTGGGGCGAGCGGAGGGGTCTGTCAGACTCTTACTGACTAAAAACCACCCCGGTGTTCCGTCTCACACCTACGCCGGGGGTCGCGGGAACGAAAAAATCCTCCGCAACCCCCGACTGGTGCCAGCCCGCCGCAGCGGGCCCCTCCTCCTTCATCACCGGCGCACCAGAACACATGGCACGCCGTGACCAACCCAGGGACCAAACCAGCACATGGGCGCCAGACAGCCCCTTGTCTAGGCGCCCTTGGCCCCTCTTCGGCGGGTCAGGACATTGGCCCCGCCGTCTACCAATTTTCGGCCGCAGAGGATAGGGAGAGCGGCCTACGCTATACCGACACTCCTCTTCCCCTGCGGCCCCACCGCGTTCGCCATCGGACGGTGGCGACCCCGTCAAGGCCGCGGCAGGGAGGGAGAGCGCTGTACCGCAATACACCTCTCCAGCCGCGGCCCCGAAACCGCAGCCGCGATGTCTCCGATACACGACATCGCGGCCCGCCTCAGTTGCGATGTCGCCACCGCAACCTACTCGCTGGCCGCTACGTCATGGGCGACGAGGAGCACTGCGCGGCTCCTCCCAAGCGGCACACTCTGCCAGCGTATGCCACGCCGTGTCCTCCCGACAGTCGACGCAGTGGTGACACCGGGCGTCCGGCTCCCTGTTTATGCGACACAAGTACTTCCCAAAGCAACCATGCCCCGAGAGCACCTGCGTCACCCGAAACGACAGGGAGCCGTGCCTCCTCCCGAGCCAAGTGTCGAGCACCGGCCGGACCGCCTCAATGGTGTTGAGGCCGGCGGTAGGGCGTGAGAGCCTGTCCCGCCATTCCGCCACCAGGACCTCGCGAAGCTGCGACCGACGCAGCTCCAAATGTCGCTGCGTCAGCCGCTCGCCCCGCGCCCGCGCTTCCTCGCGCCACCGATACGATGACGCGAGTACTTTCGCCTCCAGGTCCCAGGGCGGGGATCCGGCCAGTGCACAAGCCGCCTCGTAGGAGATCGTGCGATACCCCCGGATGACTCTGACGGCCATCGCCCTCTGCGGTCTCCGCATGACGGCGATGCTCCCGGCCGTCAGGTCAGCCGCCCAGATCGGGGCCCCGTAAAGGGCCATCGATCGCACGATCAACCTTTTTTTTTTTTTTTTTTTTTTTTTTTTTGACGCTGAGAAATGCTTTATGCACTGCCGCTCGTGGGGGACGAGACGGGGTGTGTGGGACTCCTGTCAGAAGGACAGTATACCCACTAAAACTCAGCGGTGTTCCCGCTTCGCCGTGATGGGAGGGCCATGGGAAACCGGCGTAGCCTTTACATCCACGACCCTCCCGGCGCATGCCCGCCTAGCTGGCGGGCCCCGCATGCCCCCCAGGTTGGGGGGCTACGGGAATGGCCGGGAACACCTGGCCATTCCCGTCCGACACTGGTGGAGGTCTGTGCAATACAGGCAAGGGTGCCCCCGCACCCGTTGCCTGCTGACCTCCACCTGGTTTGGGGAGAAATACACGCCCATCGAGGCTGTCTCCCCACGCGGCGGCCACGTATCCCGGTCCCTTCTCTAATAGCGAGATGGGAGGGGAGTCCGTGGAAGACCGCGACATCAATGCCACCGAACCGTCCCGATCACCCAGCCAACAGGCAGGGACCCAGTACGGCTCGGCAACCACCGCCACGTCCACTAACCACTCAGCCATGGTCTACATCAGCAGATCCTGGGCTGCTCTGTAGTGGTTGGTGTTCTTCTGGAGGATGCGATGTCTGACCCTATCCATCAATCAGACATTGCATCCCCCTCTACAGCCGCTGAAGTCCCAGCCTCAGGGACGGCGGTGGTAGCGACAGGCCGGATTGGCGCCTGCTGTTTGCCCTTCTTAGGGGGAGGATTGCACTTCCTCCCCATCATCACGTGGCCCGCCGGGCAGCCACTGGCGGCACACACCGCGCAGTGCGGCATGGCGGCCTTGCAGGAGGCGGACTTGTGCCCGTCCTTGCCACAGCGGTAGCAGTTGTCCGCCCTGTCGACCTCGGACGGACAAAGGGCCCGAGTGTGTCCGATTCCGAAACACTTGTAGCAGCGCAGAGGCTTAGCTGCAAGTTCTCGGACTACACCCGAGCTGAATCCGACGGCAAGCCGTCCCTTGGCGAGGACGGCTATTGCTGCGGCGACTGGGCACTCAAGACGAATGGTGCCCATGCCGCCGCGGCCGGGCCTGATGGCCCGACCTTGCACCGCTGTGACGCCACAGCCCCCCATTGCTGCGATCGCCGCCACCACCTCCTCCTTGGTGACCGAGTCGTCTAGGTCGGTCACCTCCAAGGCCACAGACTTCACGGGCCTGGTCACACTGGCCGCGTCCGCGATGACCTCTTGCATTTTGGTAGCGAAGAGGTCCGCATTGGCGCCGCCCTGAGCCCCCGGAAACTCGAAAATTCGAGCCCCGGCCTGGGTCCGGCGGCACGAGACTGTGCCGATCCCCAATTGAGTAGGGTCAATGTTGGTACGCGCCCGCATCATTATGGACGCGTACGTCTCCCCCCGCTCCACAGCCTCAGCGGTGAGCGTCACCACTACGGCTGCGGTCTTTGGAGGAACCAGTTTCCTCTTTGGCCTGGCGGGGGCCCCATTAACTGCAGGAGCAGCGGTAGGAGCAGCGGTGGTGGGCCTGGGGTCCGACGTCTTCCCCTTCCCCTTTCCCTTGCCTGTTGTCTGGGACGGGCCGGGAGGGGTGGTGGCAGGGGCGGCAGGGGCAGCCACCGTCCTCGATTTCTTTTTGCCCTTTTTGGCCACCTTCGTCCACCCCTGCTGGTTGGATGGGGTGGTGGACGGGAGATGGGCGTCTTCCCTCTGGGAAGGCAGCTCCGGCTCACATGGCCTATTGTCGGCCGCGAGCGGTGGTCGGAGGCGCTTCTCTGGCAAGAGCCTGTCCTCAATGCCCGCAAGACAGGCTCTTGTGAAGGCCCTTTCCTCCGTGACGACCTTGCGGATTATATCCTCAAGGTTGGAGGAAGGGACCTCAGCCGCTGGTCTCGGCTCGGCTTGGTTTGGCCGGGCCGTGGCTTCAGCCAGCTTCTGATGCAGCTGGCTGACCTCTGACTGCAGGCGATCAACTTTCGCCTGCAGTTGCCGTGTCTCATCGGTCGCCTTGCGCTGCACCAGCTCCCCGATGATGCCACGCATGCTCGCGGCCCTGCATTTGAGGGACTTTTGAAAAGTCCCCTTTAAATTAGAGGACTTAGAGGCGACCTCAATTATTTCCTCTTCGTCCTCCTCAGCCATCAGCTCCAACTCGGCTAGGGAGTGGTCCGCATACAGTACGCGCGACGCGCCGTACCCGGACTTGGCTCGGGCGGCGCGCGTCCGTTGCTCCTTGGCCGCAACCCGCTCCTCCAGGTCTTGCTGGAGCTGCGCCCGCCGTGACAGGTCCAACTGGCGTTGGGCCTCTGCCAGACCGACGTCGTGGGTGTCCGACACCGTTTTCTTTGCGGCTTTTGCCTGCCGCTCCTTGGTGGCCGTCTCCTCCAGGTCATCCTGGAGTTGCGCCGCAGAGGCCGAAGTAGAAGTCGAAGCCTTTTTTGATTTCGGCTTCTTCTTTGCCCTACTTCCTACCGACTCCGAGGAGCCCCCGGATACGGTCCGGGGGCTCCTCAGATCGGCCCTCTTCCTCTTGGGGCGGTCGCTCTCGGCCGCCGACGTGTCCATAATGGAACCGTCGGAGTCCGACATCTCGTCCGGCCTGCTGAAGAAGCTGGCCGCAGATGGTGCACGGTCAGCATCCGACGCCAAGGCGTCGCCGGCGTGGCCCTGAGAAGGGTCGTTGGGTTGGCCCTGAGAAGGGCCTTTTGGTTGGCCCTGAGAAGGGCCTTTTGGTTGGCCCTGAGAAGGGCCTTTTGGTTGGCCCTGAGAAGGGCCTTTTTTAAAACGCCCGGAGGCTTCCCGCGAGGGTTTAGGCATAGCCTCCGCAGGTGCCGTAGATTCCGACATAAAATAACAATAAAATACGAAAATGGATTAAAATACGCTACGACAGCACAGTGCACTTTGGCCAACCCAGTCTGCCACTCCGTTACGGTGGTCAGAACTGGGTCGTTTCCAGGGGACGCGACGTGGACGCAAGCACTGTGGGGTGGTCCCCCATCGCACGATCAACCTAACCTAACCTTTTTTTTTTTTTTTTTTTTTTTTTTGACGCTGAGAAATGCTTTATGCACTGCCGCTCGTGGGGGACGAGACGGGGTGTGTGGGACTCCTGTCAGAAGGACAGTATACCCACTAAAACTCAGCGGTGTTCCCGCATCGCCGTGATGGGAGGGCCATGGGAAACCGGCGTAGCCTTTACATCCACGACCCTCCCGGCGCATGCCCGCCTAGCTGGCGGGCCCCGCATGCCCCCCTGACTGGGGGGCTACGGGAATGGCCGGGAACACCTGGCCATTCCCGTCCGG
The DNA here is from genome assembly GCA_963853775.1 of Xanthia togata. Lineage (NCBI taxonomy): Eukaryota > Metazoa > Arthropoda > Insecta > Lepidoptera > Noctuidae > Xanthia > Xanthia togata. The sequence goes on along the minus strand of OY970813.1, from coordinate 18,923,512 downwards.
CACTGGTGGAGGCCTGTGCGATGCAGGCGAGGGTGCCCCCGCACCCGTTGCCTGCTGGCCTCCACCTGGGAGGAGGAGTCGGAGATGAGCGTCGAACTGACGTCTCCTTCGACCCCTCCTCCGCCTTCGGAGCGGTGCCGCGTCGGGATCATCTTCCCGCACGCGCTCCGCCGCCTCCTTCTGGGACATGACGTGCTCGCAGAAGGAGGCGACCGCCGCCCAGGACCCCTCGTCCCTCAGCATGGCGCCCACCACGCCGGGGAGCGAGAGGTCCAGCCCGATCGCCGCGACGAGACTGCGGCGCGGCTCGGACCACGACGGGCACACCTCGAGAGTGTGCTGCGCCGTGTCCTCCGCCGCGCCACAGTCGTGGCACGACGGCGTCTCCTCCCGTCCGATCCGATGCAGGTACGATCCGAAACAACCGTGTCCGGACAGCACCTGCACCAGGCGGAACGAGAGGAACCCGTGCGGCCGCTCGAGCCAGTCCCGCAGGACCGGCCCGATCGCGTCGAGGGTTCGGCGGCCGAAGACCGCGGCGGCGAGGTCCGTCGTCCAGTGGACGACGATGGCGTCCCTCGCCTCCCGCCGGACGGCCTCCCGCTGTTCCGGGGCGAAGGGCTGACCCGCCGCCCTCCGCCCCGCCTTCCACTCGTGCACTCTGGCGAGCACCCACGCCTCGAGTTCCCAAGAAGGGGTGCCGGCCAGAGCGCACGCCCCGGCGAAGCTCACCGAGCGGTGAGCCCGCGCCACCCGCTGGGCTATCGCCCTTTGAGGTGCCCGCAAGGCCGCGGCGTTCTCTCGTCTGTGGAGAGACTCCTCCCAGATGGGGGCCCCGTAGAGGGCCATGCTCCTCAAGATGCCGGCGTAGAGTTGCCGGCATCGAGCGCTGGGCCCCCCCAAGTTCGGGAGGAGCCACGAGAGAGCGCCCGCGGTCTTCAGCAGGCGCGACGACAGCCCGCTGAAATGCGGGCCGAAGCGCCACCTGCTGTCGAGTACAAGGCCCAGATATTTCATCTGGGCCTTCACCTCAATCCTGACGCCCTCCACGAAGATGTGGGCGCCAGGTGGCGGGGGGCGCTGCCGGGGACCGTGGAAGAAGACGGCCTCGGTCTTCTGCAGCGCCACCGTCAACCCTAGGCGGCGGATCCTCCCTGCGACCAAGGATCCGCCCGCCGAGGCCAAGGAGGCCGCCTCCCTGAAACTCTCCCCCCGGGCGGTGAGGAGAGTGTCATCCGCGTAGCAGACGACACTCGTGCCTCGGAGGAGAGTTCCCCGCAAGAGCCAATCGTAGCCGACGTTCCAGAGGAGAGGTCCTAAGACTGACCCCTGTGGAACGCCGGCTTCCGCGGCGTACCGCCGGACTCGGCCAGCCCTGTTCACCAGGACGATCGCCCGATCCTCCAGGTAGCTGGCCAGCAGCACGCGCATGTAGCGAGGCACTCCGTGGAATCGGAGCGCCTCTAGGATGGTGGAGTGGGGAACGGAGTTGAAGGCGTTGGCAATGTCGAACGACACTGCCAACAACCCGTCCCCCGCCTCCATCGCATCCTTCACCTGCCCCTTGAGGCAGGCCAGCGCGTCCACCGTCGAACGCTCAGCCCGAAAGCCGTACTGAGCGTCCGACAAGTCCGGCCCGATGAACCTAACCTAACCTTTTTTTTTTTTTTTTTTTTGACGCTGAGAAATGCTTTATGCACTGCCGCTCGTGGGGGACGAGACGGGGTGTGTGGGACTCCTGTCAGAAGGACAGTATACCCACTAAAACTCAGCGGTGTTCTCGCATCGCCGTGATGGGAGGGCCATGGGAAACCGGCGTAGCCTTTACATCCACGACCCTCCCGGCGCATGCCCGCCTAGCTGGCGGGCCCCGCATGCCCCCCTGACTGGGGGGCTACGGGAATGGCCGGGAACACCTGGCCATTCCCGTCCGGCACTGGTGGAGGCCTGTGCGATGCAGGCGAGGGTGCCCCCGCACCCGTTGCCTGCTGGCCTCCACCTGGGAGGAGGAGTCGGAGATGAGCGTCGAACTGACGTCTCCTTCGACCCCTCCTCCGCCTTCGGAGCGGTGCCGCGTCGGGATCATCTTCCCGCACGCGCTCCGCCGCCTCCTTCTGGGACATGACGTGCTCGCAGAAGGAGGCGACCGCCGCCCAGGACCCCTCGTCCCTCAGCATGGCGCCCACCACGCCGGGGAGCGAGAGGTCCAGCCCGATCGCCGCGACGAGACTGCGGCGCGGCCCGGACCACGACGGGCACACCTCGAGAGTGTGCTGCGCCGTGTCCTCCGCCGCGCCACAGTCGTGGCACGACGGCGTCTCCTCCCGTCCGATCCGATGCAGGTACGATCCGAAACAACCGTGTCCGGACAGCACCTGCACCAGGCGGAACGAGAGGAACCCGTGCGGCCGCTCGAGCCAGTCCCGCAGGACCGGCCCGATCGCGTCGAGGGTTCGGCGGCCGAAGACCGCGGCGGCGAGGTCCGTCGTCCAGTGGACGACGATGGCGTCCCTCGCCTCCCGCCGGACGGCCTCCCGCTGTTCCGGGGCGAAGGGCTGACCCGCCGCCCTCCGCCCCGCCTTCCACTCGTACACTCTGGCGAGCACCCACGCCTCGAGTTCCCAAGGAGGGGTGCTGGCCAGAGCGCACGCCCCGGCGAAGCTCACCGTGCGGTGAGCCCGCGCCACCCGCTGGGCTATCGCCCTTTGAGGTGCCCGCAAGGCCGCGGCGTTCTCTCGTCTGTGGAGAGACTCCTCCCAGATGGGGGCCCCGTAGAGGGCCATGCTCCTCAAGATGCCGGCGTAGAGTTGCCGGCATCGAGCGCTGGGCCCCCCCAAGTTCGGGAGGAGCCACGAGAGAGCGCCCGCGGTCTTCAGTAGGCGCGACGACAGCCCGCTGAAATGCGGGCCGAAGCGCCACCTGCTGTCGAGTACAAGGCCCAGATATTTCATCTGGGCCTTCACCTCAATCCTGACGCCCTCCACGAAGATGTGGGCGCCAGGTGGCGGGGGGCGCTGCCGGGGACCGTGGAAGAAGACGGCCTCGGTCTTCTGCAGCGCCACCGTCAACCCTAGGCGGCGGATCCTCCCTGCGACCAAGGATCCGCCCGCCGAGGCCAAGGAGGCCGCCTCCCTGAAACTCTCCCCCCGGGCGGTGAGGAGAGTGTCATCCGCGTAGCAGACGACACTCGTGCCTCGGAGGAGAGTTCCCCGCAAGAGCCAATCGTAGCCGACGTTCCAGAGGAGAGGTCCTAAGACTGACCCCTGTGGAACGCCGGCTTCCGCGGCGTACCGCCGGACTCGGCCAGCCCTGTTCACCAGAACCTAACCTTTTTTTTTTTTTTTTTTTTTTTTTTTTTTTTTGACGCTGAGAAATGCTTTATGCACTGCCGCTCGTGGGGGACGAGACGGGGTGTGTGGGACTCCTGTCAGAAGGACAGTATACCCACTAAAACTCAGCGGTGTTCCCGCATCGCCGTGATGGGAGGGCCATGGGAAACCGGCGTAGCCTTTACATCCACGACCCTCCCGGCGCATGCCCGCCTAGCTGGCGGGCCCCGCATGCCCCCCTGACTGGGGGGCTACGGGAATGGCCGGGAACACCTGGCCATTCCCGTCCGGCACTGGTGGAGGCCTGTGCGATGCAGGCGAGGGTGCCCCCGCACCCGTTGCCTGCTGGCCTCCACCTGGGAGGAGGAGTCGGAGATGAGCGTCGAACTGACGTCTCCTTCGACCCCTCCTCCGCCTTCGGAGCGGTGCCGCGTCGGGATCATCTTCCCGCACGCGCTCCGCCGCCTCCTTCTGGGACATGACGTGCTCGCAGAAGGAGGCGACCACCGCCCAGGACCCCTCGTCCCTCAGCATGGCGCCCACCACGCCGGGGAGCGAGAGGTCCAGCCCGATCGCCGCGACGAGACTGCGGCGCGGCTCGGACCACGACGGGCACACCTCGAGAGTGTGCTGCGCCGTGTCCTCCGCCGCGCCACAGTCGTGGCACGACGGCGTCTCCTCCCGTCCGATCCGATGCAGGTACGATCCGAAACAACCGTGTCCGGACAGCACCTGCACCAGGCGGAACGAGAGGAACCCGTGCGGCCGCTCGAGCCAGTCCCGCAGGACCGGCCCGATCGCGTCGAGGGTTCGGCGGCCGAAGACCGCGGCGGCGAGGTCCGTCGTCCAGTGGACGACGATGGCGTCCCTCGCCTCCCGCCGGACGGCCTCCCGCTGTTCCGGGGCGAAGGGCTGACCCGCCGCCCTCCGCCCCGCCTTCCACTCGTACACTCTGGCGAGCACCCACGCCTCGAGTTCCCAAGGAGGGGTGCCGGCCAGAGCGCACGCCCCGGCGAAGCTCACCGTGCGGTGAGTCCGCGCCACCCGCTGGGCTATCGCCCTTTGAGGTGCCCGCAAGGCCGCGGCGTTCTCTCGTCTGTGGAGAGACTCCTCCCAGATGGGGGCCCCGTAGAGGGCCATGCTCCTCAAGATGCCGGCGTAGAGTTGCCGGCATCGAGCGCTGGGCCCCCCCAAGTTCGGGAGGAGCCACGAGAGAGCGCCCGCGGTCTTCAGCAGGCGCGACGACAGCCCGCTGAAATGCGGGCCGAAGCGCCACCTGCTGTCGAGTACAAGGCCCAGATATTTCATCTGGGCCTTCACCTCAATCCTGACGCCCTCCACGAAGATGTGGGCGCCAAATGGCGGGGGGCGCTGCCGGGGACCGTGGAAGAAGACGGCCTCGGTCTTCTGCAGCGCCACCGTCAACCCTAGGCGGCGGATCCTCCCTGCGACCAAGGATCCGCCCGCCGAGGCCAAGGAGGCCGCCTCCCTGAAACTCTCCCCCCGGGCGGTGAGGAGAGTGTCATCCGCGTAGCAGACGACACTCGTGCCTCGGAGGAGAGTTCCCCGCAAGAGCCAATCGTAGCCGACGTTCCAGAGGAGAGGTCCTAAGACTGACCCCTGTGGAACGCCGGCTTCCGCGGCGTACCGCCGGACTCGGCCAGCCCTGTTCACCAGAACCTAACCTTTTTTTTTTTTTTTTTTTTTTTGGTCTCGGGGTGGAAAATCCTCATGGATGTCCTCCGCCCTGGGGCGGGCGGAGGGGTCTGTCAGACTCGTACTGACTAAAAACCACCCCGGTGTTCCATCTCACACCTACGTCGGGGGTCGCGGGAACGCAGATACTTCCGCGACCCTCGGCTGGTGCCGGCCCGCCTCTGCGGGCCACCTCGAGTTTGGGGGGAGTGAGGTGTTAAACTCCCCCCTTACATCATAGAGAGGCGCGCGTGGAACACTACGCGCCGCCATCTCGGGTCCTAAGGAGTAGGGGGCGATGGATTTCCCCAGATCCGTCGCCCCTGGACCCATTTAGGGGGGCTGGAAGAGGGCGTTATCCGCCCTCCGCCGACGCCCGGTGCGTCTGCTGCGGATCGGGTTAGTGGAAGCAATCTCCCGCTCCCTTTCCGCAGCCTCCTTCTGCGAGATGACCGTCTCGCAGAAGGAAACCACCGCGTCCCAGGACTCCTCGCTGCCGGCCATGGAATTCACAACGGCCGGCAGCGAAAGGTCACTGCCTACTCCAGAGACGAGGGCACGGCGCGGCTCCTCCCAAGCGGCACACTCTGCCAGCGTATGCCACGCCGTGTCCTCCCGACAGTCGACGCAGTGGTGACACCGGGCGTCCGGCTCCCTGTTTATGCGACACAAGTACTTCCCAAAGCAACCATGCCCCGAGAGCACCTGCGTCACCCGAAACGACAGGGAGCCGTGCCTCCTCCCGAGCCAAGTGTCGAGCACCGGCCGGACTGCCTCAATGGTGTTGAGGCCGGCGGTAGGGCGTGAGAGCCTGTCCCGCCATTCCGCCACCAGGACCTCGCGAAGCTGAGACCGATGCAGCTCCACATGTCGCTGCATCGGTCGCTCGCCCCGCGCCCGCGCTTCCTCGCGCCACCGATACGATGACGCGAGTACTTTCGCCTCCAGGTCCCAGGGCGGGGATCCGGCCAGTGCACAAGCCGCCTCGTAGGAGATCGTGCGATACCCCCGGATGACTCTGACGGCCATCGCCCTCTGCGGTCTCCGCATGACGGCGATGCTCCCGGCCGTCAGGTCAGCCGCCCAGATCGGGGCCCCGTAAAGGGCCATCGATCGCACGATCCCCACGTATAGCCGCCTACAAGCGGCGCTCGGGCCCCCCAGATTGGGAAGCAGCGTTGAGAGCGCACCAGCAGCGCCCAGCAACTTGGGCGCCAGCCGTCGGAAGTGGGGCCCGAAGTCCCACCGGCTGTCGAGGACCAATCCTAGGTACTTCATGGTACCCTCGACAGCGATCCGAGCCCCCCCGACCACGATATGTGAGCCGGGTGACGGCGCCCGCCGGGGGCCATGGAACACCATAGCCTCCGACTTGCTGAGGGCCACCTCCAGGCCTAGGCGACGTATGCGGCTCACCACCTGTGAGACCGCAGCCGTCGCCAGCAACGCTGCTTCCCTGTACGAGCTCCCCCGGGCAGTGACCAGCGTGTCGTCCGCATAACACGTCAGGTCTACCCCCGGCCTGAGCTCGCCCCTCAGCACCCAGTCGTACCCGATGTTCCACAGGAGCGGCCCTAAGACCGAGCCCTGTGGAACACCGCACGACATGCGGCGCTGGAATCCGCCATCACGTCCCGCGTAGGTGACACACCTCTCCGACAGATAAGCCCCAACGATGCGGCGGAGGTAGGGAGGCACACCATGATAGCGCAGTGCCTCCCGAATACAACTCCAGGGCAGGGTGTTGAAGGCGTTGGATATGTCCAAGGACACCGCCAACATCACCCCGCCCCGAGACACCGCTTCCTCCGCCAGGACTCTAACCCGCGACACAGCGTGTATCGTGGAGCGCCCATGCCGAAACCCAAACTGACTGTCGTCCAGGTCCGGCCCCTCTCTGCACAGGTGGCCGACGAGGCGGGCTGCGATTACTCGCTCGAACAGCTTGCCCACCTCGTCTAGCAGCACTATGGGCCGGTACGCGGACGACGAGTCCGCCGGGCGCCCCGCCTTCCTGAGCAGGACCAGACGACCAGATTTCCACAAAGTGGGAAACTGGCCCCGCTCAAGACACGCTGTGTAGAGTCCTCTCAGTTGAGGCTCGAGCTCCTTCAGAGCGAGGGCCAACACACAGCCGTGAATCCCGTCGGGCCCCGGAGCCACGTTCTTGGCCCGGAGCCGCATCACGGCTGCCCTCATCTCTGCCTGTGTCACCTCTGGGACGCTGATGGCGTTCTCCTCCTCTTCTTCTGCAGACTCTGCGGCCGTGGGCAAAGCCATCGGCGGCGGAGTGTGCTCCGCTCTGGCCGGGAAGAGGGCTGCAACCACCTCCTCCAGCAGCTCGGGTTGGAGACTCTCCGTAAGCGGAGGCGCCGCGGCTCGAAGTTTCCCTCGAACCGCGCGATAAGGGCGCCCCCACGGATCCCCGTCTAGAGTCTCCAACATCTCTTCCCTGGCTCGCGTCCTCGACTCGCCGATGGCCAGCCACAGAGTCTGCTTGGCCGCGCGGTACACCTCATACAGCGCGGCCTCTTCGTCAGGGACCCGACGACGTCTCCTCCGGTATCGGGTGTACTGGCGTCTGACCGCCACGCACGCGACGCGCAGCTGCGCGATCTCGGCGGTCCACCAGTACACCTGGCGCCTTGCGGACTGTGCGTGGACCCGGGGCATAGACGCGTCGCTGATTTGCGTCATCGCCCCGCGGAACCACAGCGCCTCCCGCTCGACGTCGACGGGTCCGTGCGTCACCGACTCCCGGCTCCAGGCCTGGACAATAGCGGCCTCCTCGAGAAGTTCCCTGTCTATGCGCTTACGCGCCCAACGCGGGCCGTCCGTTCGCGGGGTCGGTCGACCGCGGCCGCCGGTGGTCTGGGCGGAGACGTCGAATCGGATGTAGCGGTGATCCGACAACGTCTCCACCTCCACGGCGACACGCCAGTCGTGGACACGGCTCGCGACAGCGGGGCTAGCGAACGAGACATCCACTATAGACCCGCCCCGCTGCCGCACGCACGTGTGTACCGAGCCCCGATTTAGGACGGTCAAGCCAGTCGTAACCGCCCACTCCTCCAGCACCTCGCCCCTAGCATCGGTCACAGGGGATCCCCACGCCGCAGACTTGGCGTTGAGATCCCCCAGCAACAGCACAGGGCGAGGGTGGAGTCGGCCCACGACGGCACCCAACTCGACAAGGAACCTCTCGAAGTCGGCGAGACTCTTGTTGGGCGAAAAATACGCCCCAACGGTGCCAATGCCGTCCGCGAGGGCAGCTACCCAGCCGCGACCTCGGGACGGGTTGACAAGAGCCCCGCCAATGATGGCCACCAAACCGTCCAAGTCTCCCACCCAGTTATCCCTGGGGGGGACGAAATACGGTTCGGCGACCACGGCCACGTGAATCGACCACTCTGCCATGCTCTGGAGCAAAAGATCCTGAGCTCTAGCAGAGTGGTTGATATTGCCCTGGAGGAAATGGTACAGCGCCATTAAGCGCAATCCATTCCCTCCACCGCACCATTCCTAGGCCGGGAGTCGGCCGAAGGGCAGCCAGGCTGCGGGGGGGGTAAAGAGTCCCCAGCAGCTTTGGCACCCCTTCCCTTTTTCTGGGCGGGTGCGCCACAGGCCCTTCCACCTGCCCTGTGCCCAGCAGGCCTCCCTGCAGCTGTACAGAGGCTGCAGTTTGGAGCTGCGAGGCACTGGGCGGACTTGTGGCCGGGCTGACCGCAGCGAAAGCATTGCTCACTGCGGTCTATTGTGGCGGTGCACTTCGCCCGGACATGCCCAATGTCCAGGCACCGGTAGCACCGCAGCGCCCTAGGTTGCAGCAGTTTGGCCCTTGCCGCAACCCACCCGACCAAGAGTCGTCCACCGTCGGCGACTTTATTGCCCGCCGCCACCGGGCACCGCACCCAAACGACGCCGAGCCCGGAAGCGTCGGTGCGGATCTCGCCCACCCGCACATCATCGGGCGGACATCCACCGACTTTTGCGACGGCTGCCACAACCTCAGCCGGGGTGGTCGAGTCATCCAGGCCATCGACACGCAGCTCAACGGTCTTCATAGGCCTGGACACTCGAACATCCTCGGGGTTGAGTACCTCCCTCAATTTGGCGGCCAGGATGTCCGCCTTCTCGCCGCTAGAGGCACCCGGCACCTCCAACAGCCGCGCCCCCGTAATCGCCGGCCTCAATCTGAAGCCGGACGGTATGCCAAGGTCGGGGAACGCGACTTTGGCTTTGGCCTCCAATAGGACCGCCTTATACGAGACGCCCCTTTCGACGGCTCCGGGCTGCAGTGTTATTACTACAGCCGCAGAGCGTGGGGCTCTCGCCCTAGGCGGCCTTTGGGTCCTCTGGTCTGGTGTCGGTGCCCCAGCGGATGGAGGCGGCGCCACCTTCTTTTTTTTCTTGCGGCCCCTCTTGACGACCGTTGTCCAGGCCTCCGTGGAGGACCCGGGAGCGGTCGCCGGGGGACCAGCCGTCTGGGATGTGGGAAAGGGCACGGTCGCCGGGAGAGCTCCCGTCTGGGAAGTGGGCGCAGACTTGGCCTTCACAGGCTTACTGGGCCCCTTCCCGGACCCACTCGGCTCAGCCGCCACGACCGCTGACCCCGATTGGGTGGGGCCAGCTAACCTCCGCTTATCCGCAGCGAGCGGTGGGCGGAGCGTTTCGGCTGGGAGGAGCCTCGCCTCGATGGCCTCCAGCCGAGCCCCCACCATTTGCCCGCACTGCATCATGCAGATGCGAACGACCTTCTCAACCTCTGCATCCACAAGTGCAGGGGCCGATGATGGGGTCAACGATGGAGGCGACGGCGGGACCGGCGATCCGGTGGCCGCGAGAGCTGCCCTCTGGGCGGCAAACTGCCGCTTGAGGTCCTCCAACTCAGATTGGAGACGGCGGTTCTCTTCCCAAAGCTTCGCCGTCTCCTCCGTGCTCGAACGACTAAGGAGGACCTCAACGGCCTCCTTAATGCCGTCAGCTGCCTCCTTTAGGGCGCGCGTGAAGGTGCCCTTCAGGTTGCCCGATTCGGTGGCAACCTTCAGAACGACATCCACGCCGTCCAACACTTGGCGACTGAGTGCCACCGCCGAAACGCTCCCCCCGGCTGCCATCCGGGTTGAACGCCGCTCCCGCGCTTGACGGGCCAGCTCGCTGACCTTGTCTGCCGCTACAGCCCTCCGCTGCGCCCGCTTGGCAGCATTGGCCTCCGCTTTGTTGGACCCCAGCTGCAAACCCTCGCTGAGGTCCGAGATCGTAGCCCCGGAGTCGGTCCCCACGCTTTCCATGCTCTCCGTGAGTTCCACAGGAGCCGGCGTATCGGGTCGGGATACCGACACGGACCGATTTCGCCCACCGCGCTCCGGCAATCGAGCAGAGGCTCCGCTCACCACTGCGCGACCTCGCCCGCTCCTGCCCGTTGGCACTTTAGCGGCAGGCAGGCTCTCCTCACTATGTGACCGGGGCGAGCGCTTCCTTCCTCCTTTGGAGGGCCGCCCGGCCATTCCCTCTTCAGGCCGCGAGCGCTCCAAGCCGATGCTCGAAACGCTCGCAACTATGTTCTTCTCGGACGCGGTGTCGGGATCCGACACCGCACCCACACCCATCCGCTCGACCACCACGATCGGCACTCTCTCTGTTGTTGTTGTGTTTTTATTTGATTCCATTGAATTCCCACGAGTATGGGGGATCTAAAAAGTCCTTCCTAGGGTTACCCCCTGTCCCTAGGTAAGTGTACATTTGTTTCCCAACCAGGGGGTCCACCAATCCCTGGCTGGGGGTGCGCTCGCGACTGATGCACCACCTACAACTAAAAAGCTGCAGATGACACTACTCCTCAGCCATTCATACCCTCGCCGCGCACCAGAACTTGGTGTTAGAGGAATTTTTTATAGAGGTTATCTTCCTCGCGATCCGGGCGATCAAGCCAAGATCCTCGTCCCGTTCCGAGTCATAAAACATGACCATGATCTCTTTACGGATTACGATTTCGACGGTTGCAGTTGAGAGAATCAGATCCCCCCCCCTGCAGCTCGTTGGCAGGGTGAGTGCACAACGAGCGCCGCCCATGTTTCTCCACCATGTCCTCTGTTTGAAACAGATAGACATGAGGAAAAACGTCCTACGTCCACTCAACCCACCCTCTGTAAGCAGAGGGGGTGAGTGGACGACCAGGAGCATATAGCTCCCCCCCCACGCAGAAATTCGCCACAGTCAATAACCTCTCCGACATGGAAAGACTATTGGCCGTACCCAGGATGCACCGGCCCGACGACTGCCCTTTCCCCCGAACGTATTCGAAAGGAACGAGCAGCACTCAGGCACACGAGGAGGTTTTCTGCACGCACCCCACCAGAACCTAACCTAACCTAACCTAACCTAACCTTTTTTTTTTTTTTTTTTTGGTCTCGGGGTGGAAAATCCTCATGGATGTCCTCCGCCCTGGGGCGGGCGGAGGGGTCTGTCAGACTCTTACTGACTAAAAACCACCCCGGTGTTCCGACTCACACTTACGCCGGGGGTCGCGGGAACGACAGAATCTTCCGCAACCCCCGGCTGGTGCCGGCCCGCCACCGCGGGCCTCGTCTCGGGTCAGGGGGGGGAGTGAGGTGTTTGACTCCCCCCGCGACGTCTCAGAGGGGCGCGCGTGGAACACTACGCGCCGCCACCTCGGGTCCTGATGTGTGGGGGGCGACGGACGTCCCCGAGTCCGTCGTCCCTGGACCCATTTAGGGGGGCCGGAAGAGGGCGTTGTCCGCCCTCCGCCGACGCCCGGTGCGCCTGCTGCGGGCCGGGTGAGTGGACGAGATCTCCCTCTCCCTTTCCGCAGCCTCCTTCTGCGAGACGACCGTCTCGCAGAAGGCGACCACCGCGTCCCAGGACTCGGTGCCGCCGACCATGGCGTTCACTACGGCCGGCAGCGACAAGTCACTGCCTACTCCTGAGATGAGGGCACGGCGCGGCCCCTCCCAAGCGGCACACTCTGCCAGCGTGTGCCGCGCCGTGTCCTCCCGGCAGTCGACGCAGTGGTGACACCGGGCGTCCGGCTCCCTGTTTATGCGACACAGGTACTTCCCGAAGCAACCGTGCCCCGAGAGCACCTGCGTCAACCGAAACGACAGGGAGCCGTGCCTCCTCCCGAGCCAGCGCTCGAGCACCGGACGGACCGCCTCGACGACGTCGAGGCCAGCGGTAGGGCGCGAAAGCCTGTCCCGCCATTCCGCCACCAGGACCTCGCGAAGCTGAGACCGATGCAGCTCCACATGTCGCTGCATCGGTCGCTCGCCCCGCGCCCGCGCTTCCTCGCGCCACCGATACGATGACGCGAGTACTTTCGCCTCCAGGTCCCAGGGCGGGGATCCGGCCAGTACACAAGCCGCCTCGTAGGAGATCGTGCGATACCCCCGGATGACTCTGACGGCCATCGCCCTTTGCGGTCTCCGCATGACGGCGATGCTCCCGGCCGTCAGGTCAGCCGCCCAGATCGGGGCCCCGTAAAGGGCCATCGATCGCACGATCCCCACGTATAGCCGCCTACAAGCGGCGCTCGGGCCCCCCAGATTGGGAAGCAGCGTTGAGAGCGCTCCAGCAGCGCCCAGCAACTTGGGCGCCAGCCGTCGGAAGTGGGGCCCGAAGTCCCACCGGCTGTCGAGGACCAATCCTAGGTACTTCATGGTACCCTCGACAGCGATCCGAGCCCCCCCGACCACGATATGTGAGCCGGGTGACGGCGCCCGCCGGGGGCCATGGAACACCATAGCCTCCGACTTGCTGAGGGCCACCTCCAGGCCTAGGCGACGTATGCGGCTCACCACCTGTGAGACCGCAGCCGTCGCCAGCAACGCTGCTTCCCTGTACGAGCTCCCCCGGGCAGTGACCAGCGTGTCGTCCGCATAACACGTCAGGTCTACCCCCGGCCTGAGCTCGCCCCTCAGCACCCAGTCGTACCCGATGTTCCACAGGAGCGGCCCTAAGACCGAGCCCTGTGGAACACCGCACGACATGCGGCGCTGGAATCCGCCATCACGTCCCGCGTAGGTGACACACCTCTCCGACAGATAAGCCCCAACGATGCGGCGGAGGTAGGGAGGCACACCATGATAGCGCAGTGCCTCCCGAATACAACTCCAGGGCAGGGTGTTGAAGGCGTTGGATATGTCCAAGGACACCGCCAACATCACCCCGCCCCGAGACACCGCTTCCTCCGCCAGGACTCTAACCCGCGACACAGCGTGTATCGTGGAGCGCCCATGCCGAAACCCAAACTGACTGTCGTCCAGGTCCGGCCCCTCTCTGCACAAGTGGCCGACGAGGCGGGCTGCGATTACTCGCTCGAACAGCTTGCCCACCTCGTCTAGCAGCACTATGGGCCGGTACGCGGACGACGAGTCCGCCGGGCGCCCCGCCTTCCTGAGCAGGACCAGACGACCAGATTTCCACAAAGTGGGAAACTGGCCCCGCTCAAGACACGCTGTGTAGAGTCCTCTCAGTTGGGGCTCGAGCTCCTTCAGAGCGAGGGCCAACACACAGCCGTGGATCCCGTCGGGCCCCGGAGCCACGTTCTTGGCCCGGAGCCGCATCACGGCTGCCCTCATCTCTGCCTGTGTCACCTCTGGGACGCTGATGGCGTTCTCCTCCTCTTCTTCTGCAGACTCTGCGGCCGTGGGCAAAGCCATCGGCGGCGGAGTGTGCTCCGCTCTGGCCGGGAAGAGGGCTGCAACCACCTCCTCCAGCAGCTCGGGTTGGAGACTCTCCGTAAGCGGAGGCGCCGCGGCTCGAAGTTTCCCTCGAACCGCGCGATAAGGGCGCCCCCACGGATCCCCGTCTAGAGTCTCCAACATCTCTTCCCTGGCTCGCGTCCTCGACTCGCCGATGGCCAGCCACAGAGTCTGCTTGGCCGCGCGGTACACCTCATACAGCGCGGCCTCTTCGTCAGGGACCCGACGACGTCTCCTCCGGTATCGGGTGTACTGGCGTCTGACCGCCACGCACGCGACGCGCAGCTGCGCGATCTCGGCGGTCCACCAGTACACCTGGCGCCTTGCGGACTGTGCGTGGACCCGGGGCATGGACGCGTCGCTGATTTGCGTCATCGCCCCGCGGAACCACAGCGCCTCCCGCTCGACGTCGACGGGTCCGTTCGTCACCGACTCCCGGCTCCAGGCCTGGACAATAGCGGCCTCCTCGAGAAGTTCCCTGTCTATGCGCTTACGCGCCCAACGCGGACCGTCCGTTCGCGGGGTCGGTCGACCGCGGCCGCCGGTGGTCTGGGCGGAGACGTCGAATCGGATGTAGCGGTGATCCGACAACGTCTCCACCTCCACGGCGACACGCCAGTCGTGGACACGGCTCGCGACAGCGGGGCTGGCGAACGAGACATCCACTATAGACCCGCCCCGCTGCCGCACGCACGTGTGTACCGAGCCCCGATTTAGGACGGTCAAGCCAGTCGTAACCGCCCACTCCTCCAGCACCTCGCCCCTAGCATCGGTCACAGGGGATCCCCACGCCGCAGACTTGGCGTTGAGATCCCCCAGCAACAGCACAGGGCGAGGGTGGAGTCGGCCCACGACGGCACCCAACTCGACAAGGAACCTCTCGAAGTCGGCGAGACTCTTGTTGGGCGAAAAATACGCCCCAACGGTGCCAATGCCGTCCGCGAGAGCAGCTACCCAGCCGCGACCTCGGGACGGGTTGACAAGAGCCCCGCCAATGATGGCCACCAAACCGTCCAAGTCTCCCACCCAGTTATCCCTGGGGGGGACGAAATACGGTTCGGCGACCACGGCCACGTGAATCGACCACTCTGCCATGCTCTGGAGCAAAAGATCCTGAGCTCTAGCAGAGTGGTTGATATTGCCCTGGAGGTAATGGAAGACCGCCATTTATGCGGCATCCATTCCCTCCACCGCACCATTCCTAGGCCGGGAGTCGGCCGAAGGGCAGCCAGGCTGCGGGGGGGGTAAAGAGCCCCCGGCAGCCATGGCAGCCCCTCTCTTCTTCTTCTGCGTCTGCTTGGTGGGCGCGCCACAGGCCTTTCCGCCCGCTCTGTGCCCCGCAGGCCTCCCTGCAGCTGTACAGAGGCTGCAGTTTGGCGCCGCGAGACACTGGGCCGCCTTGTGGCCGGCCTGACCGCAGCGATAGCACTCCTCGCTGCGGTCAATAGCGGCGGTGCACCGTGCCCTGACATGCCCAATGTCGAGGCAACGGTAGCACCGCAAGGCCCTGGGCTGCAGCTGCTTCACCCTCGCTGCCACCCATCCCACCAAGAGACGCCCGGCGTCGGCGACTTTCCTAGCCGCCGCCGCCGGACACCGCAACCAGATCGCGCCGAGCCCGGAGGCATCGACGCGAACCTCGCCCGTGCGTACTTCTGCAGGCGGACACCCACCGGTACGGGCGACGGCCGCCACGACCTCAGCCGCGGTCGTCGAGTCATCCAGGCCATCGACGCGCAGCTCAGCTGTCTTCATTGGCCTGGACACCCGGACGTCATCCGGGTTGAGGACCTCCCTCAACTTGGCGGCCAGGACGTCCGCCCTTTCGCCGCTAGAGGCACCCGACACCTCAAGCAGTCGCGCCCCCGTGATCGCCTGCCTCACTCTGAGGCCGGCCGGCACACCTAAGTCGGGGAACGCGACTTTCGCTTTTGCCTCCATGAGGACCGCCTTGTAAGTGACGCCCCTTTCGACGGCTCCGGGCTGCAGCGTAATAACTACAGCCGCGGAGCGTTGGGCTCTCATCTTTGGCGGCCCTTGAGTCTTCTGGGGTGCCGGTGCTCCAGCGGGTGCTGGTGCTGATGTCGCTGCTGGCGCCGTCTTCTTCTTTTTACGGCGGCGGCCCCTCTTTACCACCGTCGTCCAGGAGTCCGCGGTGGACCCGGGTGCGGTCGCCGAGGGAGCGGGCGCCGGTGGCGCGGCCGTCCGGGACGTGGACGCTGACGAGCCCTCCGCGGGCTTCCTCCCCGGACCCGGCTTAGCAGGCTCCGCCTTCCCCCGCCCGTCGGCAGCGAGCGGCGGCCGGAGAGTCTCAGCAGGGAGGAGCCTCGACTCGAGACCCTGCAGCCGGGCATTCATCATGCCCCCACACTGCAGCATGCAGATGCGGACGATCTTCTCGATCTCCGCATCCGCAGGTGCGGGGGCAGGTACGGACGACGGGGGGGCCGGCGGTGTCTTGGCAACGACGCCGGGGGCGGAGCTGGTGGCCACAGGACGCCTCTGCTGCCATTCCGCCCTCTGCGCGGCAAGCTCCCGCTTGAGGTCCTCCAGCTCGGATCTGAGACGGCTGTTCTCCTCCCACAGCTTCGCCGTCTCATCCGAGCTTGTGCGACTTAGGAGGACCCCAACTGCCTCCTTGATGTCGTCAGCCGCCTCCTTCAGAGCGCGCGTGAACGTGCCCTTTAGGCTGCCAGATTTCGTGGCAACCTTCAGGACAACGTCTACGCCGTCCAAAACTTGGCGACTGAGCGCCACCGCCGACAAACTTCCTCCGGCAGCCGCCTGAGCAGTGCGTCGCTCTCGGGCCAGCCGGGCCATCTCGCTGACCTCATCAGCTGCCACAGCCTTCCGCTGCGTCCGCTTTGCGGAGTTCACCTCCGCCTTGTTGCTCTGCAACATAAGCGGGGACGCAGCGGAGTCCTCGCTTTCCGCGCTCATTGGCACTGGCGTAGCGGGCCGCATGAAGTGACCCCGTGCATTACGCTCCGGTAACCTCCTCTTTGCTGTTCCCAATCTTGGGGCCGACAGCTCCTCTTCACTTGAGGACAGCTCGCTGCGCGAGCGTTTCCCCCCAGGTTCCTTGTCCTGGTCGGACAAACATGAGCCTCCTCGGCTCTTGTTGCCGTCGCTGACGGCAAGCGGCTTCCCTGCGTCGCACAGTCGCTCCAGGCTAACCCGGAGCTCCTTTTCTTGCGACGCAAGAGGTGGTTGACGAAGACCGGCGGTGGTCTGCCGGTCTACGAGGCTATGGGTGCCCCCCCCAGATACGGTGGGGCTGCCTTCCGTGGAAGGGCGGGATTGTGCCTCCGTGTGGAGGTTGCCCGCCTGGGGAATATTACCATTAGCCTGCATGTTCATTGTTTTTTTCCTTTTTAAGGGTGAGGTCCCTGTTCGCGCTAGCAACCGGATAACCCTCCGGCCATTCATCCCCTCGGCACGCTAGACCTTGGGATTGGGACTCCCCAGTGTACGCCAACTCAACTCCCCTCTGTAAGCAGAGGGGGGAGTGACCAATTCTAGCCCGGTTCCCTTCACCGACCATCGTGGATGATCGGTGATTGGAACCGTGACCCTTCCCCGTTTGTTGAGAATTCGCCGCCAGCGCCAAGTGTCCACCAAAACCTGGTGGGCAGTTGGAGCTGACGTTGCCCAGGGTGCGCCACGAGGAGGCTTCTCAACATGCACCCCAACCTAACCTTTTTTTTTTTTTTTTTTTTTTTTTTTTGTTCCGGGGTGGAAAATCCTCATGGATGTCCTCCGCCTGGGGCGAGCGGAGGGGTCTGTCAGACTCTTACTGACTAAAAACCACCCCGGTGTTCCGACTCACACTTACGCCGGGGGTCGCGGGAACGACAAAATCTTCCGCAACCCCCGGCTGGTGCCGGCCCGCCACCGCGGGCCTCGTCTCGGGTCAGGGGGGGAGTGAGGTGTTTGACTCCCCCCGCGACGTCTCTGAGGGGCGCGCGTGGAACACTACGCGCCGCCACCTCGGGTCCTGATGTGTGGGGGGCGACGGACGTCCCCAAGTCCGTCGTCCCTGGACCCATTTAGGGGGGCCGGAAGAGGGCGTTGTCCGCCCTCCGCCGACGCCCGGTGCGCCTGCTGCGGGCCGGGTGAGTGGACGAGATCTCCCTCTCCCTTTCCGCAGCCTCCTTCTGCGAGACGACGGTCTCGCAGAAGGCGACCACCGCGTCCCAGGACTCGGCGCCGCCGACCATAGCGTTCACTACGGCCGGCAGCGACAAGTCACTGCCTACTCCTGAGATGAGGGCACGGCGCGGCCCCTCCCAAGCGGCACACTCTGCCAGCGTGTGCCGCGCCGTGTCCTCCCGGCAGTCGACGCAGTGGTGACACCGGGCGTCCGGCTCCCTGTTTATGCGACACAGGTACTTCCCGAAGCAACCGTGCCCCGAGAGTACCTGCGTCACCCGAAACGACAGGGAGCCGTGCCTCCTCCCGAGCCAGCGCTCGAGCACCGGCCGGACCGCCTCGACGACGTCGAGGCCGGCGGTAGGGCGCGAAAGCCTGTCCCGCCATTCCGCCACCAGGACCTCGCGAAGCTGAGACCGATGCAGCTCCACATGTCGCTGCATCGGTCGCTCGCCCCGCGCCCGCGCTTCCTCGCGCCACCGATACGATGACGCGAGTACTTTCGCCTCCAGGTCCCAGGGCGGGGATCCGGCCAGTGCACAAGCCGCCTCGTAGGAGATCGTGCGATACCCCCGGATGACTCTGACGGCCATCGCCCTTTGCGGTCTCCGCATGACGGCGATGCTCCCGGCCGTCAGGTCAGCCGCCCAGATCGGGGCCCCGTAAAGGGCCATCGATCGCACGATCCCCACGTATAGCCGCCTACAAGCGGCGCTCGGGCCCCCCAAATTGGGAAGCAGCGTTGAGAGCGCTCCAGCAGCGCCCAGCAACTTGGGCGCCAGCCGTCGGAAGTGGGGCCCGAAGTCCCACCGGCTGTCGAGGACCAATCCTAGGTACTTCATGGTACCCTCGACAGCGATCCGAGCCCCCCCGACCACGATATGTGAGCCGGGTGACGGCGCCCGCCGGGGGCCATGGAACACCATAGCCTCCGACTTGCTGAGGGCCACCTCCAGACCTAGGCGACGTATGCGGCTCACCACCTGTGAGACCGCAGCCGTCGCCAGCAACGCTGCTTCCCTGTACGAGCTCCCCCGGGCAGTGACCAGCGTGTCGTCCGCATAACACGTCAGGTCTACCCCCGGCCTGAGCTCGCCCCTCAGCACCCAGTCGTACCCGATGTTCCACAGGAGCGGCCCTAAGACCGAGCCCTGTGGAACACCGCACGACATGCGGCGCTGGAATCCGCCATCACGTCCCGCGTAGGTGACACACCTCTCCGACAGATAAGCCCCAACGATGCGGCGGAGGTAGGGAGGCACACCATGATAGCGCAGTGCCTCCCGAATACAACTCCAGGGCAGGGTGTTGAAGGCGTTGGATATGTCCAAGGACACCGCCAACATCACCCCGCCCCGAGACACCGCTTCCTCCGCCAGGACTCTAACCCGCGACACAGCGTGTATCGTGGAGCGCCCATGCCGAAACCCAAACTGACTGTCGTCCAGGTCCGGCCCCTCTCTGCACAAGTGGCCGACGAGGCGGGCTGCGATTACTCGCTCGAACAGCTTGCCCACCTCGTCTAGCAGCACTATGGGCCGGTACGCGGACGACGAGTCCGCCGGGCGCCCCGCCTTCCTGAGCAGGACCAGACGACCAGATTTCCACAAAGTGGGAAACTGGCCCCGCTCAAGACACGCTGTGTAGAGTCCTCTCAGTTGGGGCTCGAGCTCCTTCAGAGCGAGGGCCAACACACAGCCGTGGATCCCGTCGGGCCCCGGAGCCACGTTCTTGGCCCGGAGCCGCATCACGGCTGCCCTCATCTCTGCCTGTGTCACCTCTGGGACGCTGATGGCGTTCTCTTCCTCTTCTTCTGCAGACTCTGCGGCCGTGGGCAAAGCCATCGGCGGCGGAGTGTGCTCCGCTCTGGCCGGGAAGAGGGCTGCAACCACCTCCTCCAGCAGCTCGGGTTGGAGACTCTCCGTAAGCGGAGGCGCCGCGGCTCGAAGTTTCCCTCGAACCGCGCGATAAGGGCGCCCCCACGGATCCCCGTCTAGAGTCTCCAACATCTCTTCCCTGGCTCGCGTCCTCGACTCGCCGATGGCCAGCCACAGAGTCTGCTTGGCCGCGCGGTACACCTCATACAGCGCGGCCTCTTCGTCAGGGACCCGACGACGTCTCCTCCGGTATCGGGTGTACTGGCGTCTGACCGCCACGCACGCGACGCGCAGCTGCGCGATCTCGGCGGTCCACCAGTACACCTGGCGCCTTGCGGACTGTGCGTGGACCCGGGGCATGGACGCGTCGCTGATTTGCGTCATCGCCCCGCGGAACCACAGCGCCTCCCGCTCAACGTCGACGGGTCCGTTCGTCACCGACTCCCGGCTCCAGGCCTGGACAATAGCGGCCTCCTCGAGAAGTTCCCTGTCTATGCGCTTACGCGCCCAACGCGGACCGTCCGTTCGCGGGGTCGGTCGACCGCGGCCGCCGGTGGTCTGGGCGGAGACGTCGAATCGGATGTAGCGGTGATCCGACAACGTCTCCACCTCCACGGCGACACGCCAGTCGTGGACACGGCTCGCGACAGCGGGGCTAGCGAACGAGACATCCACTATAGACCCGCCCCGCTGCCGCACGCACGTGTGTACCGAGCCCCGATTTAGGACGGTCAAGCCAGTCGTAACCGCCCACTCCTCCAGCACCTCGCCCCTAGCATCGGTCACAGGGGATCCCCACGCCGCAGACTTGGCGTTGAGATCCCCCAGCAACAGCACAGGGCGAGGGTGGAGTCGGCCCACGACGGCACCCAACTCGACAAGGAACCTCTCGAAGTCGGCGAGACTCTTGTTGGGCGAAAAATACGCCCCAACGGTGCCAATGCCGTCCGCGAGGGCAGCTACCCAGCCGCGACCTCGGGACGGGTTGACAAGAGCCCCGCCAATGATGGCCACCAAACCGTCCAAGTCTCCCACCCAGTTATCCCTGGGGGGGACGAAATACGGTTCGGCGACCACGGCCACGTGAATCGACCACTCTGCCATGCTCTGGAGCAAAAGATCCTGAGCTCTAGCAGAGTGGTTGATATTGCCCTGGAGGTAATGGAAGACCGCCATTTATGCGGCCTCCATTCCCTCCACCGCACCATTCCTAGGCCGGGAGTCGGCCGAAGGGCAGCCAGGCTGCGGGGGGGGTAAAGAGCCCCCGGCAGCCATGGCAGCCCCTCTCTTCTTCTTCTGCGTCTGCTTGGTGGGCGCGCCACAGGCCTTTCCACCCGCTCTGTGCCCCGCAGGCCTCCCTGCAGCTGTACAGAGGCTGCAGTTTGGCGCCGCGAGACACTGGGCCGCCTTGTGGCCGGCCTGACCGCAGCGATAGCACTGCTCGCTGCGGTCAACAGCGGCGGTGCACCGTGCCCTGACATGCCCAATGTCGAGGCAACGGTAGCACCGCAAGGCCCTGGGCTGCAGCTGCTTCACCCTCGCTGCCACCCATCCCACCAAGAGACGCCCGGCGTCGGCGACTTTCTTAGCCGCCGCCACCGGACACCGCACCCAGATTGCGCCGAGCCCGGAGGCATCGACGTGAACCTCTCCCGTGCGTACGTCTGCGGGCGGACACCCACCGGTACGGGCGACGGCCGCCACGACCTCAGCCGCAGTCGTCGAGTCGTCCAGGCCATCGACGCGCAACTCAGCTGTCTTCATTGGCCTGGACACCCGGACGTCATCCGGGTTGAGGACCTCCCTCAACTTGGCGGCCAGGACGTCCGCCCTTTCGCCGCTAGAGGCACCCGACACCTCAAGCAGTCGCGCCCCCGTGATCGCCTGCCTCACTCTGAGGCCGGCCGGTACACCTAAGTCGGGGAACGCGACTTTCGCCTTTGCCTCCATGAGGACCGCCTTGTAAGAGACGCCCCTTTCGACGGCTCCGGGCTGCAGCGTAATAACTACAGCCGCGGAGCGTGGGGCTCTCATCTTTGGCGGCCCTTGAGCCTTCTGGGGTGCCGGTGCTCCAGCGGGTGCTGGTGCTGCTGTCGCTGCTGGCGCCGTCTTTTTCTTCTTACGGCGGCCCCTCTTTACCACCGTCGTCCAGGAGTCCGCGGTGGACCCGGGTGCGGTCGCCGAGGGAGCGGGCGCCGGTGGCGCGGCCGTCCGGGACGTGGACGCTGACGAGCCCTCCGCGGGCTTCCTCCCTGGACCCGACTTAGCAGGCTCCGCCTTCCTCCGCCCGTCGGCAGCGAGCGGCGGCCGGAGAGTCTCAGCAGGGAGGAGCCTCGACTCAAGACCCTGTAGCCGGGCATTCATCATGCCCCCACACTGCAACATGCAGATGCGGACGATCTTCTCGATCTCCGCATCCGCAGGTGCGGGGGCAGGTACGGACGACGGGGGGGCCGGTGGTGTCTTGGCAACGACGCCGGGGGCGGAACTGGTGGCCACAGGACGCCTCTGCTGCCATTCCGCCCTCTGCGCGGCAAGCTCCCGCTTGAGGTCCTCCAGCTCGGATCGGAGACGGCCGTTCTCCTCCCACAGTTTCGCCGTCTCCTCCGTGCCAGTCCGCCCAACGAGGACCTCAACCGCCTCTCTGATACCTTCAGCTGCCTCCTTCAGGGCGCGCGTGAACGTGCCCTTCAAGTTGCCCGATTTGGTGGCCACTTTCAGGACCACGTCCACGCCGTCCAACACCTGGCGACTGAGCGCCACCGCCGTTGGGCTTCCTCCGGCCATCCGAGCAGAGCGCCGCTCTCGCGCTTGTTGGGCCAGCTCGCTGACCTCGTCAGCCACGACAGCCCTTTGCTGCGCCCGTTTAGCAGCAGCGGCCTCCGCACGGTTACTTCCCAGCAGGGACACAGTGGAGCCCCCACTTGAGTCCGCCATGGTGAGCCCAGGGTCGCTCTCCGCACTCACTCCTGGTGTATCAGGGCGCTTGAAGCGGCCCCGAAGGTCACGCGCTGTCTTCTGCGCCACCGTGCGACCTTTTTCCCTCTGTGCCGTCGTTATTTTCGCGGCTCCCTGTGTCTCCTCACTGGAGGAGAGGCTGCGCTTCCGAGATCTGGATCTGGACCTGGACCCAGATACAGATCTGGAGGCGCGTCTGCGTGTGTCCGTATCGGACATTACGTCCCTTTCGGGAATGGAGCCTCCTCGGCTCTTGTTGCCGTCGCCGACAAATGGTACCTCCGCCAATGAAATTGGCACGTCATCCACTTTTTTTGGTTTTAAATTGTTCTTTTCCATTTTGTTCCCACGAGTAGTAAGGAATTATTCGTCCACCTAGGCAGAGCCTTTTACCTAGGTAAGCCTATATACTGTAGGGTGCGGCAGGTGCCCCACAGGGGAAGCGCTAATAACTGGACACCCTCCAGCCATTCATCCTCTCGCCGCGCTTCAAAACTTAGGATTGGGTGGTTTTTTATCTTAGAGGTGACCTTCCTCTGGGCCAGGCGGTTAAGCCAAGCCCCCGGCGGCGGCATTAGACATGCCTCCGTTCGCTGTCCGGCCAACCCGACTCAGCGAACCCGCCGAAAGTTCTCTCCTCGAAGACTTCAAGGAGAGATACCTTCGCCGCTTTAGTGCGCCTGCACCTCAGCGGCTCAAGGTCACGTCCTCTGTCGATCGACGACCGTCGATCAATCAGGAGCGACCCATCTCCCTTGTTCCTACACTGTGCCCTCTGCAGACAGAGGGACACGTGTAAGAACAACGTGGAGCCTACTGACTCTCCCCCCGCAGAAATTTGCCATAAACAATAATCTTTTCTAGAAAAGATTATTGTCCATGCCCAGGGTGCACCGGCCCGACAACTGCTCTTCCCCTCGAACGTATCCATAAGGGACCAGCAGGTATCAGGCACACGAGGAGGTTTTCTGCATGCACCCCGCGGCAACCTAACCTTTTTTTTTTTTTTTTTTGACGCTGAGAAATGCTTTATGCACTGCCGCTCGTGGGGGACGAGACGGGGTGTGTGGGACTCCTGTCAGAAGGACAGTATACCCACTAAAACTCAGCGGTGTTCCCGCATCGCCGTGATGGGAGGGCCATGGGAAACCGGCGTAGCCTTTACATCCACGACCCTCCCGGCGCATGCCCGCCTAGCTGGCGGGCCCCGCATGCCCCCCTGACTGGGGGGCTACGGGAATGGCCGGGAACACCTGGCCATTCCCGTCCGGCACTGGTGGAGGCCTGTGCGATGCAGGCGAGGGTGCCCCCGCACCCGTTGCCTGCTGGCCTCCACCTGGGAGGAGGAGTCGGAGATGAGCGTCGAACTGACGTCTCCTTCGACCCCTCCTCCGCCTTCGGAGCGGTGCCGCGTCGGGATCATCTTCCCGCACGCGCTCCGCCGCCTCCTTCTGGGACATGACGTGCTCGCAGAAGGAGGCGACCGCCGCCCAGGACCCCTCGTCCCTCAGCATGGCGCCCACCACGCCGGGGAGCGAGAGGTCCAGCCCGATCGCCGCGACGAGACTGCGGCGCGGCCCGGACCACGACGGGCACACCTCGAGAGTGTGCTGCGCCGTGTCCTCCGCCGCGCCACAGTCGTGGCACGACGGCGTCTCCTCCCGTCCGATCCGATGCAGGTACGATCCGAAACAACCGTGTCCGGACAGCACCTGCACCAGGCGGAACGAGAGGAACCCGTGCGGCCGCTCGAGCCAGTCCCGCAGGACCGGCCCGATCGCGTCGAGGGTTCGGCGGCCGAAGACCGCGGCGGCGAGGTCCGTCGTCCAGTGGACGACGATGGCGTCCCTCGCCTCCCGCCGGACGGCCTCCCGCTGTTCCGGGGCGAAGGGCTGACCCGCCGCCCTCCGCCCCGCCTTCCACTCGTACACTCTGGCGAGCACCCACGCCTCGAGTTCCCAAGGAGGGGTGCCGGCCAGAGCGCACGCCCCGGCGAAGCTCACCGTGCGGTGAGCCCGCGCCACCCGCTGGGCTATCGCCCTTTGAGGTGCCCGCAAGGCCGCGGCGTTCTCTCGTCTGTGGAGAGACTCCTCCCAGATGGGGGCCCCGTAGAGGGCCATGCTCCTCAAGATGCCGGCGTAGAGTTGCCGGCATCGAGCGCTGGGCCCCCCCAAGTTCGGGAGGAGCCACGAGAGAGCGCCCGCGGTCTTCAGCAGGCGCGACGACAGCCCGCTGAAATGCGGGCCGAAGCGCCACCTGCTGTCGAGTACAAGGCCCAGATATTTCATCTGGGCCTTCACCTCAATCCTGACGCCCTCCACGAAGATGTGGGCGCCAGGTGGCGGGGGGCGCTGCCGGGGACCGTGGAAGAAGACGGCCTCGGTCTTCTGCAGCGCCACCGTCAACCCTAGGCGGCGGATCCTCCCCGCGACCAAGGATCCGCCCGCCGAGGCCAAGGAGGCCGCCTCCCTGAAACTCTCCCCCCGGGCGGTGAGGAGAGTGTCATCCGCGTAGCAGACGACACTCGTGCCTCGGAGGAGAGTTCCCCGCAAGAGCCAATCGTAGCCGACGTTCCAGAGGAGAGGTCCTAAGACTGACCCCTGTGGAACGCCGGCTTCCGCGGCGTACCGCCGGACTCGGCCAGCCCTGTTCACCAGGACGATCGCCCGATCCTCCAGGTAGCTGGCCAGCAGCACGCGCATGTAGCGAGGCACTCCGTGGAATCGGAGCGCCTCTAGGATGGTGGAGTGGGGAACGGAGTTGAAGGCGTTGGCAATGTCGAACGACACCGCCAACAACCCGTCCCCCGCCTCCATCGCATCCTTCACCTGCCCCTTGAGGCAGGCCAGCGCGTCCACCGTCGAACGCTCAGCCCGAAAGCCGTACTGAGCGTCCGACAAGTCCGGCCCGATGCACCGCAGATGGCTCTTCAGGCGGGCAGCGATTATCCCCTCGAACATCTTACCGACCTCATCGAGCAGAACGATGGGCCGGTATGCCGAGGGGGAGTCTGCCGGGCGGCCCTCCTTGCGAAGGAGGCACAGTTGTCCCTCCTTCCATGGTTTCGGGAACCTTCCAGACGCAAGGCATGCGCTGAAGAGGTCCCGAAACCGCTCCTCCATTTGGGTGGCGGCGATCGCCACCACTCTCGCCGGGACACCGTCGGGGCCCGGAGCCGTCTTCTTGGCGCGGATATGGAGAATAGCCGCGCCAAGTTCCGACTCCGTGACGGGAGGGGTCTCCTCTTCATCATCAGCTGGCGGGGCTGGTGGGGCCATCGCTGGTGGGGTGAAGTCGTCCCTGCGCGGGAACAGGGACTGAACCACCCCATCCAGAAAAGAGGGCTCCAGGGTCTCGGCCACCGGGGGACCAAAGGGGCGCAGCTTGTTCCGCGCCGCCTTATACGGTCTCCCGTAGGGGTCCGCGTCGAGACCCTCCAGCATTTCTGCTCTCGCAGAGTCTCTGGCGGCGGCGATGGCCCGATCGAGGACCAGTTTTTCCGCCAGGTACACCTCGTAGAGGTGGTCCCCGACGGCCTGGTCCCGTCGACGCCGCCGCCGACTCCGCGTGTAAGCCCTCCTTGCCTCCACACAGGCTGCTCGAAGCCCCGCCAGCTCCGCCGACCACCAGTACACGGCCCGTTTGGGTGGTGGTCGGCCAGACCGAGGCATGCTCGAGTTGCATACCTCGGTCAGAGACTCCCTCAGCTGCCCCGCTACGGTGTCCACATCCGGCAGCCGGCTGGCGGAAGGCGGCGAAAGCCAGTCCTGGACGAACGCCGCCTCCCGCGCCGCCTCCCTGTCCAGGCGGGCGAGGGCCCACCGTGGGAACGGTGATCGCCCCGGCAGAGTCCGCGTCTCTCCGGGGCGACTGGTGGAGATGTCGAACCGCACGTAGCGATGGTCCGACATAGTCTCCACCAGGTCCACCCGCCAGTTCAGCACGCGCGCGGCTAACGCAGGGGTGGCGAAAGTGACGTCCACCACTGAGCCACCCTGCCGCCGCACGCATGTCTGGACGCTGCCTCTGTTCAAGAGGCAGAGTCCAGAGGAGGCAGCCCACAGCTCGACTGCCCGCCCGCGGGCGTCGGTGGCCGGGTTGCCCCAGGTCACCGACTTGGCGTTCAGGTCTCCCAGCACGGAGACCTGACGCGGCGCCGCCCTGCCGACCACGGCGGCCAGGACTCCGAGATAGTTCTCGAAGTCCTGGAGAGGGCGGTTTGGGGAGAAATACACGCCCACAAGGGCGAGTTCTCCCCACGCGGCGGCCACGTATCCCGGTCCCCTCTCTAATAGCGAGAGGGGAGGGGAGTCTGTGGAAGACCGCGCCGCTAGTGCCACCAAGCCGTCCTCGTCACCCAGCCAGCTGCCGGGGACGAAGTAGGGCTCGGCGACCACCGCTACGTTCACCAACCACTCGGCCATGACCTGCACCACCAGGTCCTGGGCCGCTCTGCAGTGGTTGGCGTTCGTCTGGAGGATGCGGAGGTCGGAAATTATTATTCCGACATCGCACCCTCCTCAGCCGCCGCCGCCGCCGCTGGAGCTACAGCGGCGACGACGGCGGCGGCGGTGGTGGCAACAGGGCGAACCTGCGCCGGCACCACGCCCTTCTTGACGGGGGGCTTACAGCTCCTGCCCGTCATCCGGTGGCCCGCGGGGCGGCCACTGGCGGCACACGCCGCGCAGTGTGGCGTGGTGGTGGCGGTGCACGCGGCCCACCCGTGTCCCTCCTTCCCGCATTGGAAGCACGTATCCCTCCAATCGGACTTGGAGGGACACGTGGCTCGGGTGTGGCCGAACGCGCAGCACTTGAAGCACCGCGCAGGCTGTGCCTCAAGCGGCCGGACCACCGCCGAGCTGAAGCCGATCAGCAACCGTCCTTTGGTCGCCGCAAGGACGGCCCCGGCCGCGGCGACCGGGCACTCCACGCGGATGATGCCCATGCCGCGGCGGCCGAGCCTGACGACTCCAGCCTTCACCGCGCCGGCGTCGCAGCCTCCAGCTGCTGCGACGGCCGCGACCACATCCTCTTTGGCGACCGAGTCGTCAAGATCGGCCACCTCCAAGGCTGTGGTCTTTTCTGGCCTGGCGACCTTGGCCACATCCGCGACGACCTCCCGCAGCTTCGCTGCGAAGAGGTCCGCGTTCGTGCCGCGCTGCTCCCCCGAAAACTCGAAAATTCGAGCTCCCGTGAGAGTTCGGCGGCACGTGATTTTGCTGATCCCCAGCTGGGAGGGATCAGCATTCGTACGAGCCCGTCTCAGTACGGACTCGTACGTCTCGCCCCGCTCCGCGGCCTCCGGGGTGATGGTCACCACGACGGCCGCGGTTTTGGGAGGAACCAGCTTCCTCCCACCAGCTGGAGCCCGTTTGGCTGCAGGAGCAGCCGCAGCGGGCTTGGGGTCCGGCTTCTTGGCCTTCTTCCCCCTCTTGCCCACTTCCGTCCACGACAGGTTGGACGGGGTGGTGGAGGGAAGAAGGGCGTCTTCCTCCTGGATCTGGGCTGGGGCCGGGGCTGCTGGAGCGGCAGAGGACCCTGACGCTCGCACCGCGCTCGTGGTGGGGGTCTGAGGAGACGCCGTGGTCCCCTTGCCCTTGCCCTTGCCCTTTCCCTTTGAGGGCTGCCCTTCCAATACAGGGCCTGCTTGAGGCGCAGGTTCCGGCTCCCCCGGTTGGCGACTCTTGTCCGCCGCTAGCGGTGGGCGGAGCCGCTTTTCCGGCAGAAGCCGGTCCTCGATGCCTGCGAAGCAGGCCCTAATGAACGCCCTCTCCTCCATCACTACCTGCCTCAAGGCTGCCTCGAGGCTGGCAGGGGTGGAGGGGGAGGGGGAGGAGGAGGAGGAGGAAGAGGGGCCCCCTGTCACCGGAGCCGGGGCAGGCAGGGCCGTGGCTTCAGCCAGCTTCTGGTGAAGCTGGCTGACCTCCGCCTGCAGGCGATCCACCTTCGCCTGCAGCTGCCGCGTCTCCTCCGTGGCCGTCCGCTTGACCAGCTCAAGCACAATGCCGTGCATGCTGGCGGCCCGGCATTTGAGGGCCTTCTGGAAGGTCCCCTTCAAATTGGAGGACTTTGAGGCGACCTCCAGAACCTCCTCCTTGTCCTCCAGAGCCATGCGCTCCAAGTCCGCCAGGGAGTGGTCAGCATACAGTACATTAGATGCACCATATCCGGCCCTCGACCTGGCGGCTTGCGCCTGCCGCTCCTTAGCAGCGACCCTCTCCTCCAGGTCCTCCTGGATTTGCGCCCTCTTCGCCAGGTTTAGCTGGCGCTCGGCGTCCACCAATCCCACATCGTGAGAAGAGGCCGAAGCAGAAGTCGAAGCCTTTTTTGTCTTCGACTTCTTCTTCGCCCTACTTCCAACCGACTCCGAGGAGCCCCCGGACCCGAGCCTCAGATCGCCCCTCTTCCGCTTGGGGCGGTCGCTTTCGGCCGCCGACGTGTCCATGTTGGATCCGTCGGAGTCCGACACCTCGTCCGGCCTGCAAAAGAAACTGACCGCAGATGGTGCGCGGTCAGCTTCCGACGCCAAGGCGCCGCCGGCGTGGCCCTGAGAAGGGCCGTTGGGTTGGCCCTGAGAAGGGCCGTTGGGGTGGCCCTGAGAAGGGCCGTTGGTGGGGCCCTGAGAAGGGCCGTTGGGGTGGCCCTGAGAAGGGCCGTTGGGGTGGCCCTGAGAAGGGCCTTTTGGTTTTAAAAATCGCCCTAAGGCGTCCCGCGCAGGTGTTGGCATAGCCTCCGCAGGTGCCGTAGATTCCGACATAAAATACAGTAAATGATAAAATGGATTAAAATATGCTACGACAGCACAGCGCACTTTAGCCACCGGTCTGCCACTCCGTTACGGTGGTCAGACACGGCGTTGCCCAGGGGATACTACGAGGAAGTATGCGCTGTGGGGGATCCCCCGCGGCAACCTAACCTAACCTAACCTTTTTTTTTTTTTTTTTTTTTTTTTTTTTTTTTTTTTTTTTTTTTTTTGGTCTCGGGGTGGAAAATCCTCATGGATGTCCTCCGCCCTGGGGCGGGCGGAGGGGTCTGTCAGACTCTTACTGACTAAAAACCACCCCGGTGTTCCGACTCACACTTACGCTGGGGGTCGCGGGAACGACAGAATCTTCCGCAACCCCCGGCTGGTGCCGGCCCGCCACCGCGGGCCTCGTCTCGGGTCAGGGGGGGGAGTGAGGTGTTTGACTCCCCCCGCGACGTCTCAGAGGGGCGCGCGTGGAACACTACGCGCCGCCACCTCGGGTCCTGATGTGTGGGGGGCGACGGACGTCCCCAAGTCCGTCGTCCCTGGACCCATTTAGGGGGGCCGGAAGAGGGCGTTGTCCGCCCTCCGCCGACGCCCGGTGCGTCTGCTGCGGATCGGGTTAGCAGAAGCAATCTCCCGCTCCCTTTCCGCAGCCTCCTTCTGCGAGATGACTGTCTCGCAGAAGGAAACCACCGCGTCCCAGGACTCCTCGCTGCCGGCCATGGAATTCACGACGGCCGGCAGCGAAAGGTCACTGCCTACTCCAGAGACGAGGGCACGGCGCGGCTCCTCCCAAGCGGCACACTCTGCCAGCGTATGCCGCGCCGTGTCCTCCCGACAGTCGACGCAGTGGTGACACCGGGCGTCCGGCTCCCTGTTTATGCGACACAGGTACTTCCCGAAGCAACCATGCCCCGAGAGCACCTGCGTCACCCGAAACGACAGGGAGCCGTGCCTCCTCCCGAGCCAGCGCTCGAGCACCGGCCGGACCGCCTCGACGACGTCGAGGCCAGCGGTAGGCCGCGAAAGCCTGTCCCGCCATTCCGCCACCAGGACCTCGCGAAGCTGAGACCGATGCAGCTCCACGTGTTGCTGCATCGGTCGCTCGCCCCGCGCCCGCGCTTCCTCGCGCCACCGATACGATGACGCGAGTACTTTCGCCTCCAGGTCCCAGGGCGGGGATCCGGCCAGTGCACAAGCCGCCTCGTAGGAGATCGTGCGATACCCCCGGATGACTCTGACGGCCATCGCCCTTTGCGGTCTCCGCATGACGGCGATGCTCCCGGCCGTCAGGTCAGCCGCCCAGATCGGGGCCCCGTAAAGGGCCATCGATCGCACGATCCCCACGTATAGCCGCCTACAAGCGGCGCTCGGGCCCCCCAGATTGGGAAGCAGCGTTGAGAGCGCTCCAGCAGCGCCCAGCAATTTGGGCGCCAGCCGTCGGAAGTGGGGCCCGAAGTCCCACCGGCTGTCGAGGACCAATCCTAGGTACTTCATGGTACCCTCGACAGCGATCCGAGCCCCCCCGACCACGATATGTGAGCCGGGTGACGGCGCCCGCCGGGGGCCATGGAACACCATAGCCTCCGACTTGCTGAGGGCCACCTCCAGGCCTAGGCGACGTATGCGGCTCACCACCTGTGAGACCGCAGCCGTCGCCAGCAACGCTGCTTCCCTGTACGAGCTCCCCCGGGCAGTGACCAGCGTGTCGTCCGCATAACACGTCAGGTCTACCCCCGGCCTGAGCTCGCCCCTCAGCACCCAGTCGTACCCGATGTTCCACAGGAGCGGCCCTAAGACCGAGCCCTGTGGAACACCGCACGACATGCGGCGCTGGAATCCGCCATCACGTCCCACGTAGGTGACACACCTCTCCGACAGATAAGCCCCAACGATGCGGCGGAGGTAGGGAGGCACACCATGATAGCGCAGTGCCTCCCGAATACAACTCCAGGGCAGAGTGTTGAAGGCGTTGGATATGTCCAAGGACACCGCCAACATCACCCCGCCCCGAGACACCGCTTCCTCCGCCAGGACTCTAACCCGCGACACAGCGTGTATCGTGGAGCGCCCATGCCGAAACCCAAACTGACTGTCGTCCAGGTCCGGCCCCTCTCTGCACAAGTGGCCGACGAGGCGGGCTGCGATTACTCGCTCGAACAGCTTGCCCACCTCGTCTAGCAGCACTATGGGCCGGTACGCGGACGACGAGTCCGCCGGGCGCCCCGCCTTCCTGAGCAGGACCAGACGACCAGATTTCCACAAAGTGGGAAACTGGCCCCGCTCAAGACACGCTGTGTAGAGTCCTCTCAGTTGGGGCTCGAGCTCCTTCAGAGCGAGGGCCAACACGCAGCCGTGGATCCCGTCGGGCCCCGGAGCCACGTTCTTGGCCCGGAGCCGCATCACGGCTGCCCCCATCTCTGCCTGTGTCACCCCTGGGACGCTGATGGCGTTCTCCTCCTCTTCTTCTGCAGACTCTGCGGCCGTGGGCAAAGCCATCGGCGGCGGAGTGTGCTCCGCTCTGGCCGGGAAGAGAGCTGCAACCACCTCCTCCAGCAGCTCGGGTTGGAGACTCTCCGTAAGCGGAGGCGCCGCGGCTCGAAGTTTCCCTCGAACCGCGCGATAAGGGCGCCCCCACGGATCCCCGTCTAGAGTCTCCAACATCTCCTCCCTGGCTCGCGTCCTCGACTCGCCGATGGCCAGCCACAAAGTCTGCTTGGCCGCGCGGTACACCTCATACAGCGCGGCCTCTTCGTCAGGGACCCGACGACGTCTCCTCCGGTATCGGGTGTACTGGCGTCTGACCGCCACGCACGCGACGCGCAGCTGCGCGATCTCGGCGGTCCACCAGTACACCTGGCGCCTTGCGGACTGTGCGTGGACCCGGGGCATGGACGCGTCGCTGATTTGCGTCATCGCCCCGCGGAACCACAGCGCCTCCCGCTCGACGTCGACGGGTCCGTTCGTCACCGACTCCCGGCTCCAGGCCTGGACAATAGCGGCCTCCTCGAGAAGTTCCCTGTCTATGCGCTTACGCGCCCAACGCGGACCGTCCGTTCGCGGGGTCGGTCGACCGCGGCCGCCGGTGGTCTGGGCGGAGACGTCGAATCGGATGTAGCGGTGATCCGACAACGTCTCCACCTCCACGGCGACACGCCAGTCGTGGACACGGCTCGCGACAGCGGGGCTAGCGAACGAGACGTCCACTATAGAACCGCCCCGCTGCCGCACGCACGTGTGTACCGAGCCCCGATTTAGGACGGTCAAGCCAGTCGTGACCGCCCACTCCTCCAGCACCTCGCCCCTAGCATCGGTCACAGGGGATCCCCACGCCGCAGACTTGGCGTTGAGATCCCCCAGCAACAGCACAGGGCGAGGGTGGAGTCGGCCCACGACGGCACCCAACTCGACAAGGAACCTCTCGAAGTCGGCGAGACTCTTGTTGGGCGAAAAATACGCCCCAACGGTGCCAATGCCGTCCGCGAGGGCAGCTACCCAGCCGCGACCTCGGGACGGGTTGACAAGAGCCCCGCCAATGATGGCCACCAAACCGTCCAAGTCTCCCACCCAGTTATCCCTGGGGGGGACGAAATACGGTTCGGCGACCACGGCCACATGAATCGACCACTCTGCCATGCTCTGGAGCAAAAGATCCTGAGCTCTAGCAGAGTGGTTGATATTGCCCTGGAGGTAATGGAAGACCGCCATTTATGCGGCATCCATTCCCTCCACCGCACCATTCCTAGGCCGGGAGTCGGCCGAAGGGCAGCCAGGCTGCGGGGGGGGTAAAGAGCCCCCGGCAGCCATGGCAGCCCCTCTCTTCTTCTTCTGCGTCTGCTTGGTGGGCGCGCCACAGGCCTTTCCGCCCGCTCTGTGCCCCGCAGGCCTCCCTGCAGCTGTACAGAGGCTGCAGTTTGGCGCCGCGAGACACTGGGCCGCCTTGTGGCCGGCCTGACCGCAGCGATAGCACTGCTCGCTGCGGTCAATAGCGGCGGTGCACCGTGCCCTGACATGCCCAATGTCGAGGCAACGGTAGCACCGCAAGGCCCTGGGCTGTAGCTGCTTCACCCTCGCTGCCACCCATCCCACCAAGAGACGCCCGGCGTCGGCGACTTTCTTAGCCGCCGCCACCGGACACCGCACCCAGATCGCGCCGAGCCCGGAGGCATCGACGCGAACCTCGCCCGTGCGTACGTCTGCGGGCGGACACCCACCGGTACGGGCGACGGCCGCCACGACCTCAGCCGCCGTGATCGCCTGCCTCACTCTGAGGCCGGCCGGTACACCTAAGTCGGGGAACGCGACTTTTGCCTTTGCCTCCATGAGGACCGCCTTGTAAGAGACGCCCCTTTCGACAGCTCCGGGCTGCAGCGTAATAACTACAGCCGCGGAGCGTGGGGCTCTCATCTTTGGCGGCCCTTGAGCCTTCTGGGGTGCCGGTGCCCCAGCGGGTGCTGGTGCTGCTGTCGCTGCTGGCGCCGTCTTCTTCTTCTTACGGCGGCCCCTCTTTACCACCGTCGTCCAGGAGTCCGCGGTGGACCCGGGTGCGGTCGCCGA
Organism: Xanthia togata; assembly: GCA_963853775.1. Classification (NCBI taxonomy): domain Eukaryota; kingdom Metazoa; phylum Arthropoda; class Insecta; order Lepidoptera; family Noctuidae; genus Xanthia; species Xanthia togata. The sequence continues at coordinate 18,889,476 of OY970813.1, read as the reverse complement.
GGGAGCGGGCGCCAGTGGCGCGGCCGTCCGGGACGTGGACGCTGACGAGCCCTCCGCGGGCTTCCTCCCCGGACCCGGCTTAGCAGGCTCCGCCTTCCCCCGCCCGTTGGCAGCGAGCGGCGGCCGGAGAGTCTCAGCAGGGAGGAGCCTCGACTCGAGACCCTGCAGCCGGGCATTCATCATGCCCCCACACTGCAGCATGCAGATGCGGACGATCTTCTCGATCTCCGCATCCGCAGGTACGGACGACGGGGGGGCCGGCGGTGTCTTGGCAACGACGCCGGGGGCGGAACTGTTGGCCACAGGACGCCTCTGCTGCCATTCCGCCCTCTGCGCGGCAAGCTCCCGCTTGAGGTCCTCCAGCTCGGACCTGAGACGGCTGTTCTCCTCCCACAGCTTCTCCGTCTCATCCGTGCCAGTCCGCGCAACGAGGACCTCAACCGCCTCTCTTATGCCCTCAGCTGCCTCCTTCAGGGCGCGCGTGAACGTTCCCTTCAGGTTGCCCGATTTGGTGGCCACCTTCAGGACTACGTCCACGCCGTCCAACACCTGGCGACTGAGCGCCACCGCTGTCGGGCTCCCTCCGGCCATCCGAGCGGAGCGCCGCTCTCGCGCTTGTTGGGCCAGCTCGCTGACCTCGTCAGCCACGACAGCCCTTTGCTGCGCCCGTTTAGCAGCAGCGGCCTCCGCACGGTTACTCCCCAGCAGGGACACAGTAGAGCCCCCGCTCGAGTCCGCCATGGTGAGCCCGGGGTCGCTCTCCGCACTCCCTCCTGGTGTATCAGGGCGCTTGAAGCGACCCCGAAGGTCACGCGCTGTCTTCTGCGCCACCGTGCGACCTTTTCCTCTCTGTGCCGCAGTTCTTTTTGCGGCCCCCTGTGTCTCCTCACTGGAGGAGAGGCTGCGCTTCCGAGATCTGGATCTGGACCTGGACCCAGATACAGATCTGGAGGCGCGCCTGCGTGTGTCCTTATCGGACATTACGTCCATTTCTGGACTGGAGCCTCCTCGGCTCTTGTTGCCGTCGCCGACAAACGGTACCTCCGCCAATGAAATTGGCACGTCATCCACTTTTTTTGGTTCTAAATTATTAACATTTTCCATTTTGTTCCCACGAGTAGTAAGGAATTATTCGTCCACCTAGGCAGAGCCTTTTACCTAGGTAAGCCTATATACTGTAGGGTGCGGCAGGTGCCCCACAGGGGAAGCGCTAATAACTGGACACCCTCCAGCCATTCATCCTCTCGCCGCGCTTCAAAACTTAGGATTGGGTGGTTTTTTATCTTAGAGGTGACCTTCCTCTGGGCCAGGCGGTTAATCCAAGCCCCCGGCGGCGGCATTAGACATGCCTCCGTTCGCTGTCCGGCCAACCCGACTCAGCGAACCCGCCGAAAGTTCTCTCCTCGAAGACTTCAAGGAGAGATACCTTCGCCGCTTTAATGCGCCTGCACCTCAGCGGCTCAAGGTCACGTCCTCTGTCGATCGACGACCGTCGATCAATCAGGAGCGACCCATCTCCCTTGTTCCTACACTGTGCCCTCTGCAGACAGAGGGACACGTGTAAAAACAACGTGGAGCCTACTGGCTCTCCCCCCGCAGAAATTTGCCATAAACAATAATCTTTTCTAGAAAAGATTATTGTCCATGCCCAGGGTGCACCGGCCCGACAACTGCTCTTCCCCTCGAACGTATCCAGTATCAGGCACACGAGGAGGTTTTCTGCATGCACCCCAACCTAACCTTTTTTTTTTTTTTTTTTTTTTTTTTTTTTTTTTTTTTTTTTTTTTTTTTTTTTTGACGCTGAGAAATGCTTTATGCACTGCCGCTCGTGGGGGACGAGACGGGGTGTGTGGGACTCCTGTCAGAAGGACAGTATACCCACTAAAACTCAGCGGTGTTCCCGCATCGCCGTGATGGGAGGGCCATGGGAAACCGGCGTAGCCTTTACATCCACGACCCTCCCGGCGCATGCCCGCCTAGCTGGCGGGCCCCGCATGCCCCCCTGACTGGGAAGCTACGGGAATGGCCGGGAACACCTGGCCATTCCCGTCCGGCACTGGTGGAGGCCTGTGCGATGCAGGCGAGGGTGCCCCCGCACCCGTTGCCTGCTGGCCTCCACCTGGGAGGAGGAGTCGGAGATGAGCGTCGAACTGACGTCTCCTTCGACCCCTCCTCCGCCTTCGGAGCGGTGCCGCGTCGGGATCATCTTCCCGCACGCGCTCCGCCGCCTCCTTCTGGGACATGACGTGCTCGCAGAAGGAGGCGACCGCCGCCCAGGACCCCTCGTCCCTCAGCATGGCGCCCACCACGCCGGGGAGCGAGAGGTCCAGCCCGATCGCCGCGACGAGACTGCGGCGCGGCTCGGACCACGACGGGCACACCTCGAGAGTGTGCTGCGCCGTGTCCTCCGCCGCGCCACAGTCGTGGCACGACGGCGTCTCCTCGCGTCCGATCCGATGCAGGTACGATCCGAAACAACCGTGTCCGGACAGCACCTGCACCAGGCGGAACGAGAGGAACCCGTGCGGCCGCTCGAGCCAGTCCCGCAGGACCGGCCCGATCGCGTCGAGGGTTCGGCGGCCGAAGACCGCGGCGGCGAGGTCCGTCGTCCAGTGGACGACGATGGCGTCCCTCGCCTCCCGCCGGACGGCCTCCCGCTGTTCCGGGGCGAAGGGCTGACCCGCCGCCCTCCGCCCCGCCTTCCACTCGTACACTCTGGCGAGCACCCACGCCTCGAGTTCCCAAGGAGGGGTGCCGGCCAGAGCGCACGCCCCGGCGAAGCTCACCGTGCGGTGAGTCCGCGCCACCCGCTGGGCTATCGCCCTTTGAGGTGCCCGCAAGGCACCCCAACCTAACCTTTTTTTTTTTTTTTGATCTCGGGGTGGAAAATCCTCATGGATGTCCTCCGCCTGGGGCGAGCGGAGGGGTCTGTCAGACTCTTACTGACTAAAAACCACCCCGGTGTTCCGTCTCACACCTACGCCGGGGGTCGCGGGAACGAAAAAATCCTCCGCAACCCCCGACTGGTGCCAGCCCGCCGCAGCGGGCCCCTCCTCCTTCATCACCGGCGCACCAGAACACATGGCACGCCGTGACCAACCCAGGGACCAAACCAGCACATGGGCGCCAGACAGCCCCTTGTCTAGGCGCCCTTGGCCCCTCTTCGGCGGGTCAGGACATTGGCCCCGCCGTCTACCAATTTTCGGCCGCAGAGGATAGGGAGAGCGGCCTACGCTATACCGACACTCCTCTTCCCCTGCGGCCCCACCGCGTTCGCCATCGGACGGTGGCGACCCCGTCAAGGCCGCGGCAGGGAGGGAGAGCGCTGTACCGCAATACACCTCTCCAGCCGCGGCCCCGAAACCGCAGCCGCGATGTCTCCGATACACGACATCGCGGCCCGCCTCAGTTGCGATGTCGCCACCGCAACCTACTCGCTGGCCGCTACGTCATGGGCTTTTATCAAAAAGCCCTGACGAGCGGCCCCTCCTCGGGTTCCTCTTAGCTTCACCGTGGGTGCCCAACCCACGGCTACTGAGCCCCCCCGCAACGACAATGCGGGAACCCTTCGGGGGGGACCCCAACCTAACCTAACCTAACCTTTTTTTTTTTTTTTTTTGGTCTCGGGGTGGAAAATCCTCATGGATGTCCTCCGCCCTGGGGCGGGCGGAGGGGTCTGTCAGACTCTTACTGACTAAAAACCACCCCGGTGTTCCGACTCACACTTACGCCGGGGGTCGCGGGAACGACAGAATCTTCCGCAACCCCCGGCTGGTGCCGGCCCGCCACTGCGGGCCTCGTCTCGGGTCAGGGGGGGGAGTGAGGTGTTTTACTCCCCCCGCGACGTCTCAGAGGGGCGCGCGTGGAACACTACGCGCCGCCACCTCGGGTCCTGATGTGTGGGGGGCGACGGACGTCCCCGAGTCCGTCGTCCCTGGACCCATTTAGGGGGGCCGGAAGAGGGCGTTGTCCGCCCTCCGCTGACGCCCGGTGCGCCTGCTGCGGGCCGGGTGAGCGGACGAGATCTCCCTCTCCCTTTCCGCAGCCTCCTTCTGCGAGACGACCGTCTCGCAGAAGGCGACCACCGCGTCCCAGGACTCGGCGCCGCCGACCATAGCGTTCACTACGGCCGGCAGCGACAAGTCACTGCCTACTCCTGAGATGAGGGCACGGCGCGGCCCCTCCCAAGCGGCACACTCTGCCAGCGTGTGCCGCGCCGTGTCCTCCCGGCAGTCGACGCAGTGGTGACACCGGGCGTCCGGCTCCCTGTTTATGCGACACAGGTACTTCCCGAAGCAACCATGCCCCGAGAGCACCTGCGTCACCCGAAACGACAGGGAGCCGTGCCTCCTCCCGAGCCAGCGCTCGAGCACCGGCCGGACCGCCTCGACGACGTCGAGGCCGGCGGTAGGGCGCGAAAGCAGGACCTCGCGAAGCTGAGACCGATGCAGCTCCACATGTCGCTGCATCGGTCGCTCGCCCCGCGCCCGCGCTTCCTCGCGCCACCGATACGATGACGCGAGTACTTTCGCCTCCAGGTCCCAGGGCGGGGATCCGGCCAGTGCACAAGCCGCCTCGTAGGAGATCGTGCGATACCCCCGGATGACTCTGACGGCCATCGCCCTTTGCGGTCTCCGCATGACGGCGATGCTCCCGGCCGTCAGGTCAGTCGCCCAGATCGGGGCCCCGTAAAGGGCCATCGATCGCACGATCCCCACGTATAGCCGCCTACAAGCGGCGCTCGGGCCCCCCAGATTGGGAAGCAGCGTTGAGAGCGCTCCAGCAGCGCCCAGCAACTTGGGCGCCAGCCGTCGGAAGTGGGGCCCGAAGTCCCACCGGCTGTCGAGGACCAATCCTAGGTACTTCATGGTACCCTCGACAGCGATCCGAGCCCCCCCGACCACGATATATGAGCCGGGTGACGGCGCCCGCCGGGGGCCATGGAACACCATAGCCTCCGACTTGCTGAGGGCCACCTCCAGGCCTAGGCGACGTATGCGGCTCACCACCTGTGAGACCGCAGCCGTCGCCAGCAACGCTGCTTCCCTGTGCGAGCTCCCCCGGGCAGTGACCAGCGTGTCGTCCGCATAACACGTCAGGTCTACCCCCGGCCTGAGCTCGCCCCTCAGCACCCAGTCGTACCCGATGTTCCACAGGAGCGGCCCTAAGACCGAGCCCTGCGGAACACCGCACGACATGCGGCGCTGGTTTCCGCCATCACGTCCCACGTAGGTGACACACCTCTCCGACAGATAAGCCCCAACGATGCGGCGGAGGTAGGGAGGCACACCATGATAGCGCAGTGCCTCCCGGATACAACTCCAGGGCAGAGTGTTGAAGGCGTTGGATATGTCCAAGGACACCGCCAACATCACCCCGCCCCGAGACACCGCTTCCTCCGCCAGGACTCTAACCCGCGACACAGCGTGTATCGTGGAGCGCCCATGCCGAAACCCAAACTGACTGTCGTCCAGGTCCGGCCCCTCTCTGCACAAGTGGCCGACGAGGCGGGCTGCGATTACTCGCTCGAACAGCTTGCCCACCTCGTCTAGCAGCACTATGGGCCGGTACGCGGACGACGAGTCCGCCGGGCGCCCCGCCTTCCTGAGCAGGACCAGACGACCAGATTTCCACAAAGTGGGAAACTGGCCCCGCTCAAGACACGCTGTGTAGAGTCCTCTCAGTTGGGGCTCGAGCTCCTTCAGAGCGAGGGCCAACACGCAGCCGTGGATCCCGTCGGGCCCCGGAGCCACGTTCTTGGCCCGGAGCCGCATCACGGCTGCCCCCATCTCTGCCTGTGTCACCCCTGGGACGCTAATGGCGTTCTCCTCCTCTTCTTCTGCAGACTCTGCGGCCGTGGGCATAGCCATCGGCGGCGGAGTGTGCTCCGCTCTGGCCGGGAAGAGGGCTGCAACCACCTCCTCCAGCAGCTCGGGTTGGAGACTCTCCGTAAGCGGAGGCGCCGCGGCTCGAAGTTTCCCTCGAACCGCGCGATAAGGGCGCCCCCACGGATCCCCGTCCAGAGTCTCCAACATCTCCTCCCTGGCTCGCGTCCTCGACTCGCCGATGGCCAGCCACAGAGTCTGCTTGGCCGCGCGGTACACCTCATACAGCGCGGCCTCTTCGTCAGGGACCCGACGACGTCTCCTCCGGTATCGGGTGTACTGGCGTCTGACCGCCACGCACGCGACGCGCAGCTGCGCGATCTCGGCGGTCCACCAGTACACCTGGCGCCTTGCGGACTGTGCGTGGACCCGGGGCATGGACGCGTCGCTGATTTGCGTCATCGCCCCGCGGAACCACAGCGCCTCCCGCTCGACGTCGACGGGTCCGTTCGTCACCGACTCCCGGCTCCAGGCCTGGACAATAGCGGCCTCCTCGAGAAGTTCCCTGTCTATGCGCTTACGCGCCCAACGCGGACCGTCCGTTCGCGGGGTCGGTCGACCGCGGCCGCCGGTGGTCTGGGCGGAGACGTCGAATCGGATGTAGCGGTGATCCGACAACGTCTCCACCTCCACGGCGACACGCCAGTCGTGGACACGGCTCGCGACAGCGGGGCTAGCGAACGAGACATCCACTATAGACCCGCCCCGCTGCCGCACGCACGTGTGTACCGAGCCCCGATTTAGGACGGTCAAGCCAGTCGTAACCGCCCACTCCTCCAGCACCTCGCCCCTAGCATCGGTCACAGGGGATCCCCACGCCGCAGACTTGGCGTTGAGATCCCCCAGCAACAGCACAGGGCGAGGGTGGAGTCGGCCCACGACGGCACCCAACTCGACAAGGAACCTCTCGAAGTCGGCGAGACTCTTGTTGGGCGAAAAATACGCCCCAACGGTGCCAATGCCGTCCGCGAGGGCAGCTACCCAGCCGCGACCTCGGGACGGGTTGACAAGAGCCCCGCCAATGATGGCCACCAAACCGTCCAAGTCTCCCACCCAGTTATCCCTGGGGGGGACGAAATACGGTTCGGCGACCACGGCCACGTGAATCGACCACTCTGCCATGCTCTGGAGCAAAAGATCCTGAGCTCTAGCAGAGTGGTTGATATTGCCCTGGAGGTAATGGAAGACCGCCATTTATGCGGCATCCATTCCCTCCACCGCACCATTCCTAGGCCGGGAGTCGGCCGAAGGGCAGCCAGGCTGCGGGGGGGGTAAAGAGCCCCCGGCAGCCATGGCAGCCCCTCTCTTCTTCTTCTGCGTCTGCGTGGTGGGCGCGCCACAGGCCTTTCCGCCCGCTCTGTGCCCCGCAGGCCTCCCTGCAGCTGTACAGAGGCTGCAGTTTGGCGCCGCGAGACACTGGGCCGCCTTGTGGCCGGCCTGACCGCAGCGATAGCACTGCTCGCTGCGGTCAATAGCGGCGGTGCACCGTGCCCTGACATGCCCAATGTCGAGGCAACGGTAGCACCGCAAGGCCCTGGGCTGCAGCTGCTTCACCCTCGCTGCCACCCATCCCACCAAGAGACGCCCGGCGTCGGCGACTTTCTTAGCCGCCGCCACCGGACACCGCACCCAGATCGCGCCGAGCCCGGAGGCATCGACGCGAACCTCGCCCGTGCGTACGTCTGCGGGCGGACACCCACCGGTACGGGCGACGGCCGCCACGACCTCAGCCGCGGTCGTCGAGTCGTCCAGGCCATCGACGCGCAACTCAGCTGTCTTCATTGGCCTGGACACCCGGACGTCATCCGGGTTGAGGACCTCCCTCAACTTGGCGGCCAGGACGTCCGCCCTTTCGCCGCTAGAGGCACCCGACACCTCAAGCAGTCGCGCCCCCGTGATCGCCTGCCTCACTCTGAGGCCGGCCGGTACACCTAAGTCGGGGAACGCGACTTTCGCCTTTGCCTCCATGAGGACCGCCTTGTAAGAGACGCCCCTTTCGACGGCTCCGGGCTGCAGCGTAATAACTACAGCCGCGGAGCGTGGGGCTCTCATCTTTGGCGGCCCTTGAGCCTTCTGGGGTGCCGGTGCTCCAGCGGGTGCTGGTGCTGCTGTCGCTGCTGGCGCCGTCTTTTTCTTCTTACGGCGGCCCCTCTTTACCACCGTCGTCCAGGAGTCCGCGGTGGACCCGGGTGCGGTCGCCGAGGGAGCGGGCGCCGGTGGCGCGGCCGTCCGGGACGTGGACGCTGACGAGCCCTCCGCGGGCTTCCTCCCCGGACCCGGTTTAGCAGGCTCCGCCTTCCTCCGCCCGTCGGCAGCGAGCGGCGGCCGGAGAGTCTCAGCAGGGAGGAGCCTCGACTCGAGACCCTGCAGCCGGGCATTCATCATGCCCCCACACTGCAGCATGCAGATGCGGACGATCTTCTCGATCTCCGCATCCGCAGGTGCGGGGGCAAGCGGTGTCTCTGCAACGACGCCGGGGGCGGAACTGGTGGCCACAGGACGCCTCTGCTGCCATTCCGCCCTCTGCGCGGCAAGCTCCCGCTTGAGGTCCTCCAGCTCGGATCGGAGACGGCCGTTCTCCTCCCACAGTTTCGCCGTCTCCTCCGTGCCAGTCCGCCCAACGAGGACCTCAACCGCCTCTCTGATACCTTCAGCTGCCTCCTTCAGGGCGCGCGTGAACGTGCCCTTCAAGTTGCCCGATTTGGTGGCCACTTTCAGGACCACGTCCACGCCGTCCAACACCTGGCGACTGAGCGCCACCGCCGTTGGGCTTCCTCCGGCCATCCGAGCAGAGCGCCGCTCTCGCGCTTGTTGGGCCAGCTCGCTGACCTCGTCAGCCACGACAGCCCTTTGCTGCGCCCGTTTAGCAGCAGCGGCCTCCGCACGGTTACTTCCCAGCAGGGACACAGTAGAGCCCCCGCTCGAGTCCGCCATGGTGAGCCCGGGGTCGCTCTCCGCACTCCCTCCTGGTGTATCAGGGCGCTTGAAGCGACCCCGAAGGTCACGCGCTGTCTTCTGCGCCACCGTGCCACCTTTTCCCCTCTGTGCCGCAGTTCTTTTTGCGGCCCCCTGTGTCTCCTCACTGGAGGAGAGGCTGCGCTTCCGAGATCTGGATCTGGACCTGGACCCAGATACAGATCTGGAGGCGCGTCTGCGTGTGTCCGTATCGGACATTACGTCCCTTTCGGGAATGGAGCCTCCTCGGCTCTTGTTGCCGTTGCCGGCATACGGTACCTCCGCCAATAAAATTGGCACGTCATCAACTTTTGTTTTTTTTTCGTTTAACCTAACCTTTTTTTTTTTTTTTTTTTTTTTTTTTTGACGCTGAGAAATGCTTTATGCACTGCCGCTCGTGGGGGACGAGACGGGGTGTGTGGGACTCCTGTCAGAAGGACAGTATACCCACTAAAACTCAGCGGTGTTTCCACTTCGCCGTGATGGGAGGGTCATGGGAAACTGGCGTAGCCTTTACATCCACAACCCTCCCGGCGCATGCCCGCCTACCTGGCAGGCCCCGCATGCCCCCCGGGCTGGGGGGGGGCTACGGGAATGGCCGGAAACACCTGACCATTCCCGTCCGACACTGGTGGAGGCTTGTGCAATACAGGCAAGGGTGCCCCCGCACCCATTGCCTGCTGGCCTCCACCTGATTTGGGGAGAAATACACCCTCACCAGGGCTAATTCTCCCCGCGCGGCGGCCACGTATCCCGGTCCCCTCTCCAAGAGCGAGAGGGGAGGGGAGTCCGTGGAAGACCGCGACAACAATGCCAACGAGTACGGCTCGGCAACCACTACCACGTCCACCGTGTTCGCCTGAAGGATGCGATGTTCGACCCTATCCATCAGTCGGACATCGCACCCCCCTCCTCCGCCGCCGCAGCAGGAACGACGGTGCTAGCCGCAGCAGCAGGCCCACTCGGCGCCTGCGCTTTGCCCCGCTTGAGGGGAGGATTGCAGTTCCTCCCCTTCATAACGTGGCCTGCCGGGCAGCCACTGGCGGCACACACCGCGCAGTGCGGCGTGGCGACCTCGCAGGTGGCGGCTTTGTGGCCCTCCCTGCCGCAGCGGTAGCAAGTGTCCGTCCTGTCTACCGTGGACGGACACAGGGGCCGGGTGTGGCCAATGCCGAGGCACCTAAAGCACCGCAGAGGCTGGTCCTCGAGCGCCCGGACTGCACCCGAGCTGAAGCCGACTGTGAGCCGTCCCTTGGCAAGGACGGCTTTGGCAGCGGCAATTGGGCACGCGAGGCGAATGGTGCCCATGCCTCCGCGGCCGGGCCTTATGTCCCGGCCTTGGACCGCCGCGACGCCACAGCCCCCTATCGCTGCGACCGCCGCCACCACCTCCTCCTTGGTGACGGAGTCGTCGAGGTCCGTCACCTCTATGGCCGCCAACTTGACCGGTCGGGCCACCTTGGCCGAGTCCGCGATGACCTCTTGCAGTTTAGCTGCAAAGAGGTCCGCATTGGCACTCCCCTCTGCCCCCCGGACGTTTAACCTAACCTAACCTTTTTTTTTTTTTTTTTTTTTTTTTTTGACGCTGAGAAATGCTTTATGCACTGCCGCTCGTGGGGGACGAGACGGGGTGTGTGGGACTCCTGTCAGAAGGACAGTATACCCACTAAAACTCAGCGGTGTTCCCGCATCGCCGTGATGGGAGGGCCATGGGAAACCGGCGTAGCCTTTACATCCACGACCCTCCCGGCGCATGCCCGCCTAGCTGGCGGGCCCCGCATGCCCCCCTGACTGGGGGGCTACGGGAATGGCCGGGAACACCTGGCCATTCCCGTCCGGCACTGGTGGAGGCCTGTGCGATGCAGGCGAGGGTGCCCCCGCACCCGCTGCCTGCTGGCCTCCACCTGGGAGGAGGAGTCGGAGATGAGCGTCGAACTGACGTCTCCTTCGACCCCTCCTCCGCCTTCGGAGCGGTGCCGCGTCGGGATCATCTTCCCGCACGCGCTCCGCCGCCTCCTTCTGGGACATGACGTGCTCGCAGAAGGAGGCGACCGCCGCCCAGGACCCCTCGTCCCTCAGCATGGCGCCCACCACGCCGGGGAGCGAGAGGTCCAGCCCGATCGCCGCGACGAGACTGCGGCGCGGCTCGGACCACGACGGGCACACCTCGAGAGTGTGCTGCGCCGTGTCCTCCGCCGCGCCACAGTCGTGGCACGACGGCGTCTCCTCCCGTCCGATCCGATGCAGGTACGATCCGAAACAACCGTGTCCGGACAGCACCTGCACCAGGCGGAACGAGAGGAACCCGTGCGGCCGCTCGAGCCAGTCCCGCAGGACCGGCCCGATCGCGTCGAGGGCTCGGCGGCCGAAGACCGCGGCGGCGAGGTCCGTCGTCCAGTGGACGACGATGGCGTCCCTCGCCTCCCGCCGGACGGCCTCCCGCTGTTCCGGGGCGAAGGGCTGACCCGCCGCCCTCCGCCCCGCCTTCCACTCGTACACTCTGGCGAGCACCCACGCCTCGAGTTCCCAAGGAGGGGTGCCGGCCAGAGCGCACGCCCCGGCGAAGCTCACCGTGCGGTGAGCCCGCGCCACCCGCTGGGCTATCGCCCTTTGAGGTGCCCGCAAGGCCGCGGCGTTCTCTCGTCTGTGGAGAGACTCCTCCCAGATGGGGGCCCCGTAGAGGGCCATGCTCCTCAAGATGCCGGCGTAGAGTTGCCGGCATCGAGCGCTGGGCCCCCCCAAGTTCGGGAGGAGCCACGAGAGAGCGCCCGCGGTCTTCAGCAGGCGCGACGACAGCCCGCTGAAATGCGGGCCGAAGCGCCACCTGCTGTCGAGTACAAGGCCCAGATATTTCATCTGGGCCTTCACCTCAATCCTGACGCCCTCCACGAAGATGTGGGCGCCAGGTGGCGGGGGGCGCTGCCGGGGACCGTGGAAGAAGACGGCCTCGGTCTTCTGCAGCGCCACCGTCAACCCTAGGCGGCGGATCCTCCCTGCGACCAAGGATCCGCCCGCCGAGGCCAAGGAGGCCGCCTCCCTGAAACTCTCCCCCCGGGCGGTGAGGAGAGTGTCATCCGCGTAGCAGACGACACTCGTGCCTCGGAGGAGAGTTCCCCGCAAGAGCCAATCGTAGCCGACGTTCCAGAGGAGAGGTCCTAAGACTGACCCCTGTGGAACGCCGGCTTCCGCGGCGTACCGCCGGACTCGGCCAGCCCTGTTCACCAGGACGATCGCCCGATCCTCCAGGTAGCTGGCCAGCAGCACGCGCATGTAGCGAGGCACTCCGTGGAATCGGAGCGCCTCTAGGATGGTGGAGTGGGGAACGGAGTTGAAGGCGTTGGCAATGTCGAACGACACTGCCAACAACCCGTCCCCCACCTCCATCGCATCCTTCACCTGCCCCTTGAGGCAGGCCAGCGCGTCCACCGTCGAACGCTCAGCCCGAAAGCCGTACTGAGCGTCCGACAAGTCCGGCCCGATGCACCGCAGATGGCTCTTCAGGCGGGCAGCGATTATCCCCTCGAACATCTTACCGACCTCATCGAGCAGAACGATGGGCCGGTATGCCGAGGGGGAGTCTGCCGGGCGGCCCTCCTTGCGAAGGAGGCACAGTTGTCCCTCCTTCCATGGTTTCGGGAACCTTCCAGACGCAAAGCATGCGCTGAAGAGGTCCCGAAACCGCTCCTCCATTTGGGTGGCGGCGATCGCCACCACTCTCGCCGGGACACCGTCGGGGCCCGGAGCCGTCTTCTTGGCGCGGATATGGAGAATAGCCGCGCCAAGTTCCGACTGCGTGACGGGAGGGGTCTCCTCTTCATCATCAGCTGGCGGGGCTGGTGGGGCCATCGCTGGTGGGGTGAAGTCGTCCCTGCACGGGAACAGGGACTGAACCACCCCATCCAGAAAGGAGGGCTCCAGGGTCTCGGCCACCGGGGGACCAAAGGGGCGCAGCTTGTTCCGCGCCGCCTTATACGGTCTCCCGTAGGGGTCCGCGTCGAGACCCTCCAGCATTTCTGCTCTCGCAGAGTCTCTGGCGGCGGCGATGGCCCGATCGAGGACCAGTTTTGCCGCCAGGTACACCTCGTAGAGGTGGTCCCCGACGGCCCGGTCCCGTCGACGCCGCCGCCGACTCCGCGTGTAAGCCCTCCTTGCCTCCACACAGGCTGCTCGAAGCCCCGCCAGCTCCGCCGACCACCAGTACACGGCCCGTTTGGGTGGTGGTCGGCCAGACCGAGGCATGCTCGAGTTGCATACCTCGGTCAGAGACTCCCTCAGCTGCCCCGCCACGGTGTCCACATCCGGCAGCCGGCTGGCGGAAGGCGGCGAAAGCCAGTCCTGGACGAACGCCGCCTCCCGCGCTGCCTCCCTGTCCAGGCGGGCGAGGGCCCACCGTGGGAACGGTGATCGCCCCGGCAGAGTCCGCGTCTCTCCGGGGCGACTGGTGGAGATGTCGAACCGCACGTAGCGATGGTCCGACATAGTCTCCACCAGGTCCACCCGCCAGTTCAGCACGCGCGCGGCTAACGCAGGGGTGGCGAAAGTGACGTCCACCACTGAGCCACCCTGCCACCGCACGCATGTCTGGACGCTGCCTCTGTTCAAGAGGCAGAGTCCAGAGGAGGCAGCCCACAGCTCGACTGCCCGCCCGCGGGCGTCGGTGGCCGGGTTGCCCCAGGTCACCGACTTGGCGTTCAGGTCTCCCAGCACGGAGACCTGACGCGGCGCCGCCCTGCCGACCACGGCGGCCAGGACTCCGAGATAGTTCTCGAAGTCCTGGAGAGGGCGGTTTGGGGAGAAATACACGCCCACAAGGGCGAGTTCTCCCCACGCGGCGGCCACGTATCCCGGTCCCCTCTCTAATAGCGAGAGGGGAGGGGAGTCTGTGGAAGACCGCGCCGCTAGTGCCACCAAGCCGTCCTCGTCACCCAGCCAGCTGCCGGGGACGAAGTAGGGCTCGGCGACCACCGCTACGTTCACCAACCACTCGGCCATGACCTGCACCACCAGGTCCTGGGCCGCTCTGCAGTGGTTGGCGTTCGTCTGGAGGATGCGGAGGTCGGAAATTATTATTCCGACATCGCACCCTCCTCAGCCGCCGCCGCCGCCGCTGGAGCTACAGCGGCGACGACGGCGGCGGCGGTGGTGGCAACAGGGCGAACCTGCGCCGGCACCACGCCCTTCTTGACGGGGGGCTTACAACTCCTGCCCGTCATCCGGTGGCCCGCGGGGCGGCCACTGGCGGCACACGCCGCGCAGTGTGGCGCGGTGGTGGCGGTGCACGCGGCCCACCCGTGTCCCTCCTTCCCGCATTGGAAGCACGTATCCCTCCAATCGGACTTGGAGGGACACGTGGCTCGGGTGTGGCCGAACGCGCAGCACTTGAAGCACCGCGCAGGCTGTGCCTCAAGCGGCCGGACCACCGCCGAGCTGAAGCCGATCAGCAACCGTCCTTTGGTCGCCGCAAGGACGGCCCCGGCCGCGGCGACCGGGCACTCCACGCGGATGATGCCCATGCCGCGGCGGCCGAGCCTGACGACTCCAGCCTTCACCGCGCCGGCGTCGCAGCCTCCAGCTGCTGCGACGGCCGCGACCACATCCTCTTTGGCGACCGAGTCATCAAGATCGGCCACCTCCAAGGCTGCGGTCTTTTCTGGCCTGGCGACCTTGGCCACATCCGCGACGACCTCCCGCAGCTTCGCTGCGAAGAGGTCCGCGTTCGTGCCGCGCTGCTCTCCCGAAAACTCGAAAATTCGAGCTCCCGTGAGAGTTCGGCGGCACGTGATTTTGCTGATCCCCAGCTGGGAGGGATCAGCATTCGTACGAGCCCGTCTCAGTACGGACTCGTACGTCTCGCCCCGCTCCGCGGCCTCCGGGGTGATGGTCACCACGACGGCCGCGGTTTTGGGAGGAACCAGCTTCCTCCCACCAGCTGGAGCCCGTTTGGCTGCAGGAGCAGCCGCAGCGGGCTTGGGGTCCGGCTTCTTGGCCTTCTTCCCCCTCTTTCCCACTTCCGTCCACGACAGGTTGGACGGGGTGGTGGAGGGAAGAAGGGCGTCTTCCTCCTGGATCTGGGCTGGGGCCGGGGCTGCTGGAGCGGCAGAGGACCCTGACGCTCGCACCGCGCTCGTGGTGGGGGTCTGAGGAGACGCCGTGGTCCCCTTGCCCTTGCCCTTGCCTTTTCCCTTTGAGGGCTGCCCTTCCAATACAGGGCCTGCTTGAGGCGCAGGTTCCGGCTCCCCCGGTTGGCGACTCTTGTCCGCCGCTAGCGGTGGGCGGAGCCGCTTTTCCGGCAGGAGCCGGTCCTCGATGCCTGCGAAGCAGGCCCTAATGAACGCCCTCTCCTCCATCACTACCTGCCTCAAGGCTGCCTCGAGGCTGGCAGGGGTGGAGGGGGAGGGGGAGGAGGAGGAGGAGGAGGAGGGGCCCCCTGTCACCGGAGCCGGGGCAGGCAGGGCCGTGGCTTCAGCCAGCTTCTGGTGAAGCTGGCTGACCTCCGCCTGCAGGCGATCCACCTTCGCCTGCAGCTGCCGCGTCTCCTCCGTGGCCGTCCGCTTGACCAGCTCAAGCACAATGCCGTGCATGCTGGCGGCCCGGCATTTGAGGGCCTTCTGGAAGGTCCCCTTCAAATTGGAGGACTTTGAGGCGACCTCCAGAACCTCCTCCTTGTCCTCCAGAGCCATGCGCTCCAAGTCCGCCAGGGAGTGGTCAGCATACAGTACATTAGATGCACCATATCCGGCCCTCGACCTGGCGGCTTGCGCCTGCCGCTCCTTAGCAGCGACCCTCTCCTCCAGGTCCTCCTGGATTTGCGCCCTCTTTGCCAGGTTTAGCTGGCGCTCGGCGTCCACCAATCCCACATCGTGAGAAGAGGCCGAAGCAGAAGTCGAAGCCTTTTTTGTCTTCGACTTCTTCTTCGCCCTACTTCCAACCGACTCCGAGGAGCCCCCGGACCCGAGCCTCAGATCGCCCCTCTTCCGCTTGGGGCGGTCGCTTTCGGCCGCCGACGTGTCCATGTTGGATCCGTCGGAGTCCGACACCTCGTCCGGCCTGCAAAAGAAACTGACCGCAGATGGTGCGCGGTCAGCTTCCGACGCCAAGGCGCCGCCGGCGTGGCCCTGAGAAGGGCCGTTGGTGGGGCCCTGAGAAGGGCCGTTGGGGTGGCCCTGAGAAGGGCCGTTGGGGTGGCCCTGAGAAGGGCCTTTTGGTTGGCCCTGAGAAGGGCCTTTTGGTTGGCCCTGAGAAGGGCCTTTTTTAAAACGCCCGGAGGCTTCCCGCAAGGGTTTAGGCATAGCCTCCGCAGGTGCCGTAGATTCCGACATAAAAATAATATTCGATAAAATTGATTAAAATTGATTAAAATACGCTACGACAGCACAGTGCACTTTGGCCAACCCAGTCTGCCACTCCGTTACGGTGGTCAGAACTGGGTCGTTTCCAGGGGACGCGACGTGGACGCAAGCACTGTGGGGTGGTCCCCCTGTGGGGTGGTCCCCCAACCTAACCTAACCTAACCTAACCAGTCTGGCTTCAACCGCCGCCCCGAACGCCACGTTTTTTTCCGCGCTCCGATCTTTAAAATCGTGAAAAACGCAAAAAGTTCTCCAATTTTTAACGTGCTATACACCAAAACACGCGCAATTGCAAGGCGAGTACGCCGGTGAAAGAAGTTTTGAAATAAGTGAAAGTTGGTGAAAGTTATTGAGAAAAGAGTGAAATTTCGGGAACATTGGATTTATAAAGTTGATTAACTCCGAATCTAAAGCGGTAACTGTGTGTTTTTATACGTCTATCAGGAACGCCTTCTCAAGACCTGCAATCTGGAAAAAAGTCCAGAATTTTTCCGCGAAGGCGCGCGGAAATACAAAGGAAAACACCAATCTACGGGACGAGGTCCCGTCTTAAGGCCATCAAATCATCCCTGCCTAATTTCCAGATATACTGCCTACACCACGAGGAAGAAAACAAGGAGAGGACCCAGGAGGTACTTTTAAATTACATTTTCGAGTGGGGAACACCATCTTATTAAGAAAACAAAGTCGACGTGCGGCTGTCAAAAAGCTGCAAAAATTTTCCGGCAACGGAAAATCAAATTTCTCAGTGACGACCTACCTCGAAAATTGCAGGGAAGATAGCGGGAACATCCCTCAACACGGGTGCGAAAAAACCAGATTTTTTTTAAACGTTAATTTTAGGACCTTTTTACATTTTTAGAAATATAAGAAAAATTTCCGCCCGCAAGATAAGTTTGTCTTGTGGGGAAAAGAAAAAGGAAATATTAACCTATATATAGTTTTTTGTATTTTTTAAATGGGGATAGCGGCCTTCAGCTGATAGTGTGTGCATAAAATAAAACCCCAAGAATATACATAGTATAGTTTGCTAGCTATAGCCTCTCCCAGATCGCGGGTTTTTTCCGCATTCCAGCTTGTCCACAAGTTGAGCGGTAGGGGCTATAGCTTCGAAACGGGAAGTCCTGGAGGGAAAATTATAACAAACATTTAGTTTACTCTTTAGGGGTTACATACAGAATTTTACCCCAACCCTCTACGACTATCCTGTAAAAAATTCGGGGTAATTTTACGTAGTTCTGAGAGAATCTCCCCACTTCCACTTCTCCCCATCTAATTACCCATATTTTTACCCCAAGAAAAATTTAATTTATTTTAATTCTGTTAATTAAGTTTAAATAGTTATAGCGGTTTATCTCAACAATCGTACTCTAAAAATATATTTTTTATTTTTAATTCATTTGGTGTCCACCAAACGGGAACTGAACCCGGGACCTTTTAAATCAAACAAACGCCCATAACTCGGGAACGGAGCCAGATAGCCCATTTTTAGCACCGGCCTGGTATATTCAATCTATTGAATATACCGTTTGATCGCCAAGCCACCCTCTCCCGATTCCCCCCCTTATTTTATTAAATTTAAGTTTCCTAAATTCCCCCCCTACCCCCACCCCCTCCTCCTTATCCTACCGCGGTCTTCAACCTACGTAGCACAGCGGCGCTCCACGGGCTCTGCTTAGCCCCTTTTAATAAATTTTAATTTAACTTAATAATACTAAATATATTTTTAACCTAAATTTAACTTTCCCCCACTCTCCACAGGCCGCTCCCTTGCTTAGCCCCCCTTTTTAAAATTTTCTTATTTTATTTAATTTAATTATAAAAATAGTTAGTTAATTTATCCCCCCCCCCCAGTTTCCAGAGGCTACTACCCTGGCTTGGCCCCCCCTTTTTTATTTATTATTTTATTTTATTATTTTAATTATCTAATTATAAAAATATTTAACTTACCCCCCCACAGACTCCACAGGCTATTCCTCCTGTTTAGCCCCCTTCTCCTTATTTAATTATTAATACATTTAATTTACCCCCCCCCCCCCCCCCCTTCGACCTGTTTCTACAGACTATTCCTCTTGTAGCTCCCCCGTCTTTATTTAACTATTAATAAATTATCTTTACCCCCCCCCCCCCATATTCCGGAATATAACCAAAAATTAATTAACAATTAATTAACCCCCCCCTTTTAAATAACTACTCAATATTAATATAATAATAATAATAATAATAATAATTGCTTTATTTTCAGGCGACTAAGGCCCATAGACAACATACACAAAATAATCTTATATAATAATAAACTAATACATAATAAAAAACATCACTACAAAAACTAGTTTCTACGTTGGGTCGGCGACGTATTGCGCTGAGTCGTGGTGTCATGTAGCCTTCCGCGAAAACGCCGATACACGACACCCGTCGGCCAAAATTCCTGCTTCATGAAAGTCTCCATGTGATGAGTCGGAACTCGCACCACAAAAGATTTGAAGTTAATCTTATGGCGCGACTCCAGCTTCTCGACTCTTAAGGTGAACTTGGTTTTCATCCTGACATACTCCACGACCTCCTCTACCTTCGTGGTGTGATGTAGACGTGACACGTACAGCTGCGTCGTTGGAATAGCGGGACGCAGCAAAATGTCGGGACCAGTAATTGCGGTACCGCACTGATTGCGACAAGCAGGCTTCTTCTTCTTGTTCTTCTTCTTCTCCACGCGAATGAAACCTTCTTCATCGGCCTGTTTTTGGCTTATTACCGGCGGCAACGAGCTCCGAACTGCTTCGGAGGGCCGCTGGGCACCCCTCGTATTATTAGGTTGCCGCTGATGATTTGCGGGAGCTTTAACAACGGCAGCCGAGTAAGCACGTCCCGGTGTTGACGTGCTAATATTGGTCGGCGTCCTAACGATGGGGGACGCGGGGAGGGCGGGGCGTGGTTGTGCATCGCTTGTAGTGACGGCGGCCGGCGACGAGTCAAATTTTGCTGACTCGAAACTCAGCTGCGATGCATTGAATGCGCCGTGACGTGTGTTGACGCTGGTAGCTGGCTCGTGTGACCTACATACTGTCTTGCGTAAATCCGCTACCTCAGTACGTAGATCACTGATGGTGGATTGTGATGCTTCCAACTTCAACTGCATCTCGACCAGGCTTGATCTTAGGGTTGTGATATCCCGTAGCAGCCTAGTGACGTCAACGTGGTCAAATGTGACTGGGGGCAGCTTGCGCAAATCCTTCGCCACGAAAGTTGGCACGTCGTCCGGGTCGGTCTCTTTCAACACTTTTATGATGTCTTGGAGACTCCTCTCTCCCTTTTCATCCCTCCTGCGGGACGGCATTCGGTCAGCCATATGTAGCGACTCATACAGCAATGTTTTCGCTCTGCGTATCTCCTCTTCACTGAAGTTGGATTTGCAGATCTGGATCACACTGACCTCGTCCATGACATCCAGCTGGTACTGCAGGAATGCCAGGACCTCATTCGACACAAGTTCTTCTGACCGCATGGTGGCAGCGGCATTTGCCGCGCTCGGCGCAAATAATAATTTCCGCTTACAGTGTACGCGCGTCCGATTGCAACGGCGGATCGCACGGCATAATATCTATTATTTATTATTATTTTTATATAAAAATTCCAAATAAAATCCCCCTCCCCTCATTTTTCATAATCCCCACCCTATCTCGGAAACGGCTGGCGATATCAAAATTTTGACCAAATTTCCCCCCCCCCTATAACCTCCCTCCCAGCTAGAACATACATTCAGATAGGCCCCCAAGACCCCCCTTTTTTGACCCCCTTTCTACCCATACTTGACCCCCACTATTTTATTTTATACATATATTTATACATTAATTATACAGCCTGAGCCTATACCCCCACCCTAAGGACCACCTTTTGGGACCCCGCGACCCTATTTTTGACCCCCGGGACCCCCCGGACATCGCCCTTCCTTTTCTACCTTTGCCCCTTCAGGGCGACCCCACCACCAGGATTTTTACCCCCCCCCCCACTGTTCAGGGCTACCTCACCCCCCCGGGCGTTAACTTCGGAACCAAAGGTCGTAGACCCACCGAGTTTGGGGTCTTTGGCATCGGAAGGAAGAGACCAATCTTTTGGCTCCAAAATAAACTATAAACGAATATATTGTTGACACTAAATTATATTATTTTAAGTTATTTTAAATTATTTTAAGTTATTTCGACCAAGGGTCTGTGACCCAGTTTATCTAAAAAGTTAAGCTTTATTGAGCTTAATAATTATTACAAAGCAGGTGTACGAAATCTATCTTGACATAAATCTTTACTACTGACAATTGAATTCTTTGACTATATACACTTGCATCCTGTTTTGACTTACCGCGAGCTCGAGTCTTTTCTGGTGGTTGTCCTATACATTTTATTTAAGGACACTTTTGCTGAAATTTTCATTGTTGTTTTGTCTCTATCCCCCCTTTACAGGGATAGAATAATATTATGTCCATGAATTCCACTTTTACCCAAAGCACCAAAATGCTCCGTACCCCAAATAAGGACCAAGCGAGCTCGTCGAGCACAAGGAGCCCGCCGAAATCTACCGAGAAGGCTGAACCCTCACTTCCCTGTGTGAGGAGAAGTATTGGAGAATGGGAGGCCGGGAAAGCAGAATCTCAGACAAAGTCCCCGGCAAACCTGAAACGCGACTCCATCTCCATGCCAGGTACATCGCATCAAAGTACCAGCTCACTGGAATCGCGTCGTATCCCAATGCAAACATCAATCATTACGGGGAGATCCGAGCCTGTTTACCCTAACATGACCGCGGAGGCGAGAGCCTGCCTGAACAAGGCAAAGCTCCACCTGAACAATTCGCGAAACTTAAAGGCGGAAATAAAGAGGGAGGTCACAACAGCTATAGACCGACTCTACCAACTTGTGAAGGAGGCAGATAAGCTAAGTAGTAGCACAAAAAACCAGCAAAGGGAAACGGAAGGCCAGAAGGCTGAGGTAAAAAACGCAGACCTGGGGAACATCGATTGGTTGCGCTCCGCACTGGAAGAGCAAGCTCTTATAGTGAAGGAGGGCAACCAAATGATCAAGCAGCTGCAGGTGGCAATGCAGGAGCAAAAAGAGGCTCAAGAGTCACGTGACAGAGAGGGACACAGTGACGGAGACGTTCTGAAAGAAATTCGGTTGCTCGAGAAGACAACAAATGAGATGAGCAAAGCGGTTTCAGAGATAAGAGAGAGGGCTCCCACCTACGCGGAGGCTCTGACCGCACCCCAGAACACCCGGGGCCAGAAGCAGAAGATCTCCGTCATTGTGTCATCGGATGTCACGATGGACACCAGCACGGAAGTGGTAGGAAGAGTTAAGGAGGCGTTGGATGCGAAGAAGAGCGGCGTACAGATTGAGAGGGTCAGGAAAGTGAAAGACAAGAGGGTCATCCTGAGCTTTAATAACAGGGAGGAAATGGCCAAAACAACAGCTCATTTGAAAAAGGATAAACATCTAAAAGTGGAGGAAGCTAAAAATCGAGACCCACTTGTAATTATTAAGGACCTCTTGGCTTACAACACTGATGAGGATATCCTGGCCGCACTGAAAACTCAAAACGCCCGCCTGCTTGAGGACCTGACAGCCGAGGAGGCGACTGCCGCCGTGAAATACCGAAGGAGAGCACGGAACCCGCTGGAAAACCACGTTGTACTACAGGTGACACCTAAGTTGTGGCAGAAGCTCACCTCGGCTGGCAGGGTCTTCATCGACCTGCAGTGCGCCAGGGTTCAGGACCAAACGCCCCTCATTCAATGCACAAAATGCCTAGCGTATGGACATGGTCGAAAGTTATGTACGGAGCCTATGGACCTATGTACCTACTGCGGGGGGCCACACCTGAAGGCACAATGCACCAGGCTGACATTGGGCGACAGGCCCACGTGCAGAAACTGTGTCAAGGACAAAAGAGATGATACGGGCCACACAGTTTACAGCCCTGAATGCCCGGTGCGTACAAAATGGGACACATTGGCGCGGGCCTCAATAGCCTATTGCTAAGGTGGTCTCGGGCATTACACAGACGAAAGCTGCACAAACACTTATCACAGCGCAAGCTAACCTCCAGCGAAAACAACTAGCTACAAATGAGCTCATGCTTGAGGCCCAAAAACGTAACATAGCCATCGCACTGGTCCAGGAACCTTACGTCGGAAGGATCAAGGCAATGAAGTCGTACGGGGGGGCTAGAGTCTACCAGAACTCGGACCGTGGCGGGGGCACCGTCAAGGCGGCGATAGTTGTGTTCAACCATGACATCGACGTCATACAGTGTCCCAAATTCACCACCAACAATATTGTGGTGGTGAAGCTGCGGACGAGCGCTTGGGAGATTCTCGCCGTCTCGTACTACTTTGAGCCTGACCAACCTATTGGGCCATACCTGGACCACCTAACAGCATTACTGAAGGGCCTAAAACCCAAGAAAGCGATCGTTGGAGGGGACGCTAACGCTAAAAGTGTGTGGTGGGGTAGCAGCGCCATTGATGACAGAGGGGACGAAATGGTAGGTATGATTGGAGAGCTCGACCTGCAGATTCTTAACTGCGGGAATAGACCCACCTTCGATACCATCAGAGGGGGACGAAGGTTTACTAGCCATGTAGACGTGACTCTATGCACAGAGGACCTTCTCGACCTGGTGGAGGAGTGGACAGTAGCTGAAGACCTGACGAGCTCGGACCACAATGGTATAATAATTAAAATTAAATTAAATAAAGGTAAAGGCATTAACATCAAGAGAAGCACAAGAATATTCAACACAAAAAAAGCTAATTGGTCCACTTTTAATGAAAAAATGGATGAATTAAAAATAGAAAGTAGTATAAATAAAGAACAGGTAAATTTGATAACCAATAAAGAAGATTTAGATGGCATGGTTGAAAGATACACAGCAGTAATGACCAAAGCATGTGAAGAAGCCATGCCAAGGAAAAAAGAATTCAATAAACTTACCATTCCGTGGTGGTCCGAGGAACTCGAAGCGATGAAGCACGCCGTCTCTACCAGGAAGAGAAGAATCCGCTGTGCTGCGCCGTCGCGAAGAGAGGGTGTGGTCGCGCTGTACCTGCAGGAAAAAGAAAAGTATGAGATGGAAGTAAGGAAACGCTCGACAGAGAGCTGGAAAGAATTCTGTCAAAAACAGAACAAGGAAGGGGTCTGGGAGGGAATTTACAGGGTGATCAAGCAAACAACAAGGAGGCAAGAAGATCTGCCGTTGGTTTGCAACGGGAAGGAAGCAGGGCAGGAAGGCTCTGCAAAAGTCCTAGCGGAGATATTTTACCCCGAGGACAAAGAAGAGGAGGATAGCCCAGACCATAGTCGAACCAGAGCCCTAGCTGACCGAGTAAACGACTGGAGCCATGGTGAAATCCATGACCCAGAGTTTACTACGGAGGAGCTCAGGTCCGCTACGGAGAGCTTTAATCCGAAGAAAGCGCCCGGAAAGGATGGCTTTACAGCCGATATCTGCCAGCGGGCAATATCGCGGGACCCGGAACTACACCTGGCTATCATCAATAAGTGCTGGCAACTTACGCACTTCCCCACGGTATGGAAGGAGGCCACCGTGGTGGTGCTGAGGAAACCAGGCAAAGACGACTACACCAGTCCGAAATCTTACAGGCCGATCGGACTCTTACCAGTGATGGGTAAGATACTGGAGAAGATGGTGGTAAGAAGGCTAGTTTGGCACTTGGCACCCCGGATAAGCCCTCGCCAGTATGGCTTTATGCCACAACGAAGCACGGAAGACTCCCTCTATGACCTGATTGCCCACGTGAGAGGCAAACTCCAAGAGCGGAAGCTTATCACGATGGTCTCTCTGGATATAGAGGGAGCCTTCGACAGTGCGTGGTGGCCGGCCATTAAAGTCAGATTGGCGGAGGAAGAGTGTCCTGCGAATCTCAGGAGGATGATAGCCAGCTACCTTAGTGACCGCAAGGTCAGGGTCAGGTATGCTGGCCATGAGTTCGCCAAAAACACTGACAAGGGATGTGTCCAAGGGTCAATAGGAGGACCCATCTTGTGGAATCTTCTGTTGAACCCATTACTGGTGAGCCTGACGCGGCGGGGTGATTATTGCCAGGCCTTTGCGGACGATGTGGTGCTCGTGTTTTCGGGGGAGACAGCCCTGGAAATCCAGGGACAGGCCAATGCCGCTCTCGAACATGTTCGGAGGTGGGGTGTCATGAATAAGCTCAAGTTCGCGCCGCACAAAACTTGCGCGATGGTAATTACCAATAAGCTGAAATATGACACGCCACATCTGAGCATGGGAGGGATCGACATTGGTATGTCCTCGGAAATTAAGATCTTGGGCCTCACAGTGGACGCTAAGTTGACTTTTAATAGCCACACGGCTAACGTCTGCAAAAAGGCACTTGGCGTCTACAACCAGCTATCCAGAGCTGCGAAGGTCAGTTGGGGGCTCCACCCGGAAATAGTCCGTGTCATTTATAATGCCACGGTAGAGCCCATAATCACGTACGCGGCCGGTGCCTGGTCCTCAGCATCAAAAAAGTTGGGAGTTCGACGCCACCTGGATGCTGTCCAGAGGGGCTTTGCCCAGAAATTGTGCGGGGCGTATCGCACGGCCTCTCTTCATTCAGCGCTGGTTTTGGCCGGTATACTGCCACTTGACCTCCGTATACAGGAGGCCGCAGCACTATACGAGGCAAAGAGAGGAGCATTGCGACCAGAGCTGGCTGACAGAGAGGTCGAGCGAAGAGTCGGGTACTCTAGTACACCTCACCCGGGGAAGCATACTGCGATAGAGTTCGTGAGCCTGGTAGACCAGGAGCAACTTGACGGACAGAACAACCAGGATATCCGTATTTTCACCGACGGTAGCCGTATTGAGGGCAAGGTAGGAGCAGCGCTTACGCTATGGGATAGCGCAGAAGAGATCAAGACCCTCAAACTCAAGCTTGCTCCCCACTGCACGGTATACCAGGCGGAACTCCTCGCAGTATGTAGAGCCACTGAGGAAATCCAGCGACGTGGAGAGACGAGCTTTGGTATTTACAGTGACTCCAGGTCGGCTCTGGAGACCATAGCAAACCCCAGCACAACGCACCCTCTGGCAGTTAACACCCGCAGGAACATAAAGGAGATTGGATACCAGAACAAAACTCTGTCTTTGTTCTGGATCAAAGCACATGCCGGTCTCGCGGGAAACGAAAGGGCGGATGAGCTGGCGAAGGACGCAGCTCTGAAGTTGAAAACCAAGCCAGACTATGATTTATGCCCGGTTTCATACATCAAGCGACAGATCCGAAAGGGGTCGATTGATGAATGGAACCGGCGATACAGAGATAGCGCCAGAGCAAAGGTGACAAAATTATTCCTTCCCGACGTAATCACTTCCTACAAAACTGTCCGCCAAATGATCCCATCCAATGTCACCACCCAAGTACTGACAGGGCACGGTGGGTTCTCGGAGTACCTGAATCGCTTCAAGTGCAAAGAGAACTCATCGTGCATCTGCCAGTCAGGGATTCCCGAAACGGTCCAACATATTTTGACTGACTGCCCTGTTCACGCTCTGAAAAGACTCGAGGTTGAGAATAAGCTAGAGAGCAGGATGACAGTTGATAACTTCCCGCTATTTATGTCAAATAGAAGAATGAGAAATATATTTTTAGAGTACATAATAGACATTGCAAAAAGCGTTATAAATAGGAATAAATAGTATAATAAAACATGCTATATATATATTAGTGAAATAATATTGACTAGCATAGAATAAAAGTGTAATTAGAAAATAAAGTTAAAATGATGTGTATAAAATAAGATGTCTAGAATTAAGGTATATAGCCAACTAGATAAGAAATGTAATAGATTAAATAGAAATAAGTAAACCATAGATAAGAAACCATGCACCCCACCTGGAAATATGTTTAAATATGTTAGAATAAGAAAATGTAAAGTATAGTATATAGATATAAAAACCATGTATCCCGTCTGGATATAAAAAGTATGTTAGAATAAGGAAATGTATAAAATAGAACCTGTGCTGATATGTATTGAGCCACACTACAAAATAGTAAATAAATAAAAAACTGAAGATATAAATAAATAAAGAACCCCGTAGTACATCCCATACACAGTTAAATAAGGACTCTAATAATGTTAGAGGTTAGCTCGCGGGCCGGGCCTTGCGCCCGGACAGGAAAAAAAAAAAAAAAAAAAAAAAAAAAAAAAAAAAAACCTAACCTAACCTTTTTTTTTTTTTTTTTGACGCTGAGAAATGCTTTATGCACTGCCGCTCGTGGGGGACGAGACGGGGTGTGTGGGACTCCTGTCAGAAGGACAGTATACCCACTAAAACTCAGCGGTGTTCCCGCATCGCCGTGATGGGAGGGCCATGGGAAACCGGCGTAGCCTTTACATCCACGACCCTCCCGGCGCATGCCCGCCTAGCTGGCGGGCCCCGCATGCCCCCCTGACTGGGGGGCTACGGGAATGGCCGGGAACACCTGGCCATTCCCATCCGGCACTGGTGGAGGCCTGTGCGATGCAGGCGAGGGTGCCCCCGCACCCGTTGCCTGCTGGCCTCCACCTGGGAGGAGGAGTCGGAGATGAGCGTCGAACTGACGTCTCCTTCGACCCCTCCTCCGCCTTCGGAGCGGTGCCGCGTCGGGATCGTCTTCCCGCACGCGCTCCGCCGCCTCCTTCTGGGACATGACGTGCTCGCAGAAGGAGGCGACCGCCGCCCAGGACCCCTCGTCCCTCAGCATGGCACCCACCACGCCGGGGAGCGAGAGGTCCAGCCCGATCGCCGCGACGAGACTGCGGCGCGGCTCGGACCACGACGGGCACACCTCGAGAGTGTGCTGCGCCGTGTCCTCCGCCGCGCCACAGTCGTGGCACGACGGCGTCTCCTCCCGTCCGATCCGATGCAGGTACGATCCGAAACAACCGTGTCCGGACAGCACCTGCACCAGGCGGAACGAGAGGAACCCGTGCGGCCGCTCGAGCCAGTCCCGCAGGACCGGCCCGATCGCGTCGAGGGTTCGGCGGCCGAAGACCGCGGCGGCGAGGTCCGTCGTCCAGTGGACGACGATGGCGTCCCTCGCCTCCCGCCGGACGGCCTCCCGCTGTTCCGGGGCGAAGGGCTGACCCGCCGCCCTCCGCCCCGCCTTCCACTCGTACACTCTGGCGAGCACCCACGCCTCGAGTTCCCAAGGAGGGGTGCCGGCCAGAGCGCACGCCCCGGCGAAGCTCACCGTGCGGTGAGCCCGCGCCACCCGCTGGGCTATCGCCCTTTGAGGTGCCCGCAAGGCCGCGGCGTTCTCTCGTCTGTGGAGAGACTCCTCCCAGATGGGGGCCCCGTAGAGGGCCATGCTCCTCAAGATGCCGGCGTAGAGTTGCCGGCATCGAGCGCTGGGCCCCCCCAAGTTCGGGAGGAGCCACGAGAGAGCGCCCGCGGTCTTCAGCAGGCGCGACGACAGCCCGCTGAAATGCGGGCCGAAGCGCCACCTGCTGTCGAGTACAAGGCCCAGATATTTCATCTGGGCCTTCACCTCAATCCTGACGCCCTCCACGAAGATGTGGGCGCCAGGTGGCGGGGGGCGCTGCCGGGGACCGTGGAAGAAGACGGCCTCGGTCTTCTGCAGCGCCACCGTCAACCCTAGGCGGCGGATCCTCCCTGCGACCAAGGATCCGCCCGCCGAGGCCAAGGAGGCCGCCTCCCTGAAACTCTCCCCCCGGGCGGTGAGGAGAGTGTCATCCGCGTAGCAGACGACACTCGTGCCTCGGAGGAGAGTTCCCCGCAAGAGCCAATCGTAGCCGACGTTCCAGAGGAGAGGTCCTAAGACTGACCCCTGTGGAACGCCGGCTCCCGCGGCGTACCGCCGGACTCGGCCAGCCCTGTTCACCAGGACGATCGCCCGATCCTCCAGGTAGCTGGCCAGCAGCACGCGCATGTAGCGAGGCACTCCGTGGAATCGGAGCGCCTCTAGGATGGTGGAGTGGGGAACGGAGTTGAAGGCGTTGGCAATGTCGAACGACACTGCCAACAACCCGTCCCCCGCCTCCATCGCATCCTTCACCTGCCCCTTGAGGCAGGCCAGCGCGTCCACCGTCGAACGCTCAGCCCGAAAGCCGTACTGAGCGTCCGACAAGTCCGGCCCGATGCACCGCAGATGGCTCTTCAGGCGGGCAGCGATTATCCCCTCGAACATCTTACCGACCTCATCGAGCAGAACGATGGGCCGGTATGCCGAGGGGGAGTCTGCCGGGCGGCCCTCCTTGCGAAGGAGGCACAGTTGTCCCTCCTTCCATGGTTTCGGGAACCTTCCAGACGCAAAGCATGCACTGAAGAGGTCCCGAAACCGCTCCTCCATTTGGGTGGCGGCGATCGCCACCACTCTCGCCGGGACACCGTCGGGGCCCGGAGCCGTCTTCTTGGCGCGGATATGGAGAATAGCCGCGCCAAGTTCCGACTCCGTGACGGGAGGGGTCTCCTCTTCATCATCAGCTGGCGGGGCTGGTGGGGCCATCGCTGGTGGGGTGAAGTCGTCCCTGCACGGGAACAGGGACTGAACCACCCCATCCAGAAAGGAGGGCTCCAGGGTCTCGGCCACCGGGGGACCAAAGGGGCGCAGCTTGTTCCGCGCCGCCTTATACGGTCTCCCGTAGGGGTCCGCGTCGAGACCCTCCAGCATTTCTGCTCTCGCAGAGTCTCTGGCGGCGGCGATGGCCCGATCGAGGACCAGTTTTGCCGCCAGGTACACCTCGTAGAGGTGGTCCCCGACGGCCTGGTCCCGTCGACGCCGCCGCCGACTCCGCGTGTAAGCCCTCCTTGCCTCCACACAGGCTGCTCGAAGCCCCGCCAGCTCCGCCGACCACCAGTACACGGCCCGTTTGGGTGGTGGTCGGCCAGACCGAGGCATGCTCGAGTTGCATACCTCGGTCAGAGACTCCCTCAGCTGCCCCGCCACGGTGTCCACATCCGGCAGCCGGCTGGCGGAAGGCGGCGAAAGCCAGTCCTGGACGAACGCCGCCTCCCGCGCTGCCTCCCTGTCCAGGCGGGCGAGGGCCCACCGTGGGAACGGTGATCGCCCCGGCAGAGTCCGCGTCTCTCCGGGGCGACTGGTGGAGATGTCGAACCGCACGTAGCGATGGTCCGACATAGTCTCCACCAGGTCCACCCGCCAGTTCAGCACGCGCGCGGCTAACGCAGGGGTGGCGAAAGTGACGTCCACCACTGAGCCACCCTGCCGCCGCACGCATGTCCGGACGCTGCCTCTGTTCAAGAGGCAGAGTCCAGAGGAGGCAGCCCACAGCTCGACTGCCCGCCCGCGGGCGTCGGTGGCCGGGTTGCCCCAGGTCACCGACTTGGCGTTCAGGTCTCCCAGCACGGAGACCTGACGCGGCGCCGCCCTGCCGACCACGGCGGCCAGGACTCCGAGATAGTTCTCGAAGTCCTGGAGAGGGCGGTTTGGGGAGAAATACACGCCCACAAGGGCGAGTTCTCCCCACGCGGCGGCCACGTATCCCGGTCCCCTCTCTAATAGCGAGAGGGGAGGGGAGTCTGTGGAAGACCGCGCCGCTAGTGCCACCAAGCCGTCCTCGTCACCCAGCCAGCTGCCGGGGACGAAGTAGGGCTCGGCGACCACCGCTACGTTCACCAACCACTCGGCCATGACCTGCACCACCAGGTCCTGGGCCGCTCTGCAGTGGATGGCGTTCGTCTGGAGGATGCGGAGGTCGGAAATTATTATTCCGACATCGCACCCTCCTCAGCCGCCGCCGCCGCCGCTGGAGCTACAGCGGCGACGACGGCGGCGGCGGTGGTGGCAACAGGGCGAACCTGCGCCGGCACCACGCCCTTCTTGACGGGGGGCTTACAGCTCCTGCCCGTCATCCGGTGGCCCGCGGGGCGGCCACTGGCGGCACACGCCGCGCAGTGTGGCGCGGTGGCGGTGGCGGTGCATGCGGCCCACCCGTGTCCCTCCTTCCCGCATTGGAAGCACGTATCCCTCCAATCGGACTTGGAGGGAAACCTAACCTAACCTAACCTTTTTTTTTTTTTTTTTTTTTTTTTTTTTTTTTTTTTTTTTTTTTTTTGTTCCGGGGTGGAAAATCCTCATGGATGTCCTCCGCCTGGGGCGAGCGGAGGGGTCTGTCAGACTCTTACTGACTAAAAACCACCCCGGTGTTCCGTCTCACACCTACGCCGGGGGTCGCGGGGGTCGCGGGTTCATCACCGGCGCACCAGAACACATGGCACGCCGTGACCAACCCAGGGACCAAACCAGCACATGGGCGCCAGACAGCCCCTTGTCTAGGCGCCCTTGGCCCCTCTTCGGCGGGTCAGGACATTGGCCCCGCCGTCTACCAATTTTCGGCCGCAGAGGATAGGGAGAGCGGCCTACGCTATACCGACACTCCTCTTCCCCTGCGGCCCCACCGCGTTCGCCATCGGACGGTGGCGACCCCGTCAAGGCCGCGGCAGGGAGGGAGAGCGCTGTACCGCAATACACCTCTCCAGCCGCGGCCCCGAAACCGCAGCCGCGATGTCTCCGATACACGACATCGCGGCCCGCCTCAGTTGCGATGTCGCCACCGCAACCTACTCGCTGGCCGCTACGTCATGGGCTTTTATCAAAAAGCCCTGACGAGCGGCCCCTCCTCGGGTTCCTCTTAGCTTCACCATGGGTGCCCAACCCACGGCTACTGAGCCCCCCCGCAACGACAATGCGGGAACCCTTCGGGGGGGAACCTTTTTTTTTTTTTTTTTTTTTTTTTTTTTTTTTTTTTTTTTTTTTTTTTTTTTTGACGCTGAGAAATGCTTTATGCACTGCCGCTCGTGGGGGACGAGACGGGGTGTGTGGGACTCCTGTCGGAAGGACAGTATACCCACTAAAACTCAGCGGTGTTCCCGCTTCGCCGTGATGGGAGGGCCATGGGAAACCGGCGTAGCCTTTACATCCACGACCCTCCCGGCGCATGCCCGCCTAGCTGGCGGGCCCCGCATGCCCCCCTGACTGGGGGGGCCACGGGAATGGCCGGGAACACCTGGCCATTCCCGTCCGACACTGGTGGAGGTCTGTGCAATACAGGCAAGGGTGCCCCCGCACCCGTTGCCTGCTGGCCTCCACCTGGTTTGGGGAGAAATACACGCCCATCGAGGCTAAGTCTCCCCACGCGGCGGCCACGTATCCCGGTCCCTTCTCTAATAGAGAGAGGGGAGGGGAGTCCGTGGAAGACCGCGACATCAATGCCACCGAACCGTCTCGATCAACCAGCCAACAGGCAGGGACCCAGTACGGCTCGGCAACCACCGCCACGTCCACCAACCACTCAGCCATGGTCTACATCAGCAGATTTCGAGAGGGGGGGGGGGGGGGGGGGGGGAACCTAACCTTTTTTTTTTTTTTTTTTTTGACGCTGAGAAATGCTTTATGCACTGCCGCTCATGGGGGACGAGACGGGGTGTGTGGAACTCCTGTCAGAAGGACAGTATACCCACTAAAACTCAGCGGTGTTCCCGCATCGCCGTGATGGGAGGGCCATGGGAAACCGGCGTAGCCTTTACATCCACGACCCTCCCGGCGCATGCCCGCCTAGCTGGCGGGCCCCGCATGCCCCCCTGCCTGGGGGGCTACGGGAATGGCCGGGAACACCTGGCCATTCCCGTCCGACACTGGTGGAGGTCTGTGCAATACAGGCAAGGGTGCCCCCGCACCCGTTGCCTGCTGGCCTCCACCTGGGAGGAGTCGGAGATGACTGTCAAACTGACGTCTTCTTCGACCCCTCCTCCGCCTTCGGAGCGGCGCCGCGTGAGGATCGTCCTCCCGCGCGCGCTCCGCCGCCTCCTTCTGGGACATGACGTGTTCGCAGAAGGAGGCGACTGCCACCCAGGACCTCTCATCCCCCAGCATGGCGTTAACCAGGCCGGGGAGTGAGAGGTCCGGTCCGATCGCCGCCATGAGACTGCGGCGCGGCTCGGACCACGACGGGCACACCTCGAGTGTGTGCTGCGCCGTGTCCTCCACCGCGCCACAGTCGTGGCACGACGGCGTCTCCTCCCTTCCGATTCGGTACAGGTACGATCCGAAGCAACCGTGTCCGGACAGCACCTGCACCAGACGGAAGGAGAGGAACCCATGCGACCGATCGAGCCAGTCTCGCAGGACTGGCCCAATCGCGTCGAGGGTTCGGCGGCCGAAGGCTGCGGTGGCGAGGTCCCCCGTCCAATGGACGACGATGGCGTCCCTCGCCTCCCGCCGGACGGCCTCCCGCTCTTCCGGGGCTGAGCGTTCTCCTCTCGCTCTCCGCCCCGCCGTCCATTCATATACTCTGGCGAGCACCCACGCCTCGAGTTCCCAAGGAGGGGTGCTGGCCAGAGCACATGCTGCCGCGAAGCCCACTGTGCGGTAGGCCCGCGACACCCGCTGGGCTATGGCCCTTTGCGGTGCCCGCAAGGCGGTGGCGTTCTCCCTCCTTCGGAGGGAGTCCTCCCAGATAGGAGCCCCGTAAAGGGCCATACTCCTCAAGATGCCGGCGTAAAGTTGCCGGCATCTCGCGCTGGGCCTCCCCGAGTTGGGGAGCAGCCACGAGAGCGCCCCTGCGGCCTTCAGCAGGCGCGACGACAGCCCGCTAAAGTGCGGGCCGAAGCGCCACCTGCTGTCGAGTATAAGGCCCAGATATTTCATCTGGGCCTTCACCTCAATTCTGACGCCCTCCACGAAGATGTGGGCGTCAGGTGGGGGGCGCTGCCGAGGTCCGTGGAAGAACACGGCCTCGGTCTTGTGCAGCGCCACCGTTAAACCTAGGCGGCGGATCCTCCCCGCGACCAAGGATCCGCCCGCCGAGGCCAAGTTGGCCGCCTCCCTGAAACTCCCCCCCCGGGCGGTGAGGAGAGTGTCATCCGCATAGCAGACGAGGGGGAACCTAACCTTTTTTTTTTTTTTTTTTTGACGCTGAGAAATGCTTTATGCACTGCCGCTCGTGGGGGGACGAGACGGGGTGTGTGGGACTCCTGTCAGAAGGACAGTATACCCACTAAAACTCAGCGGTGTTCCCGCATCGCCGTGATGGGAGGGCCATGGGAAACCGGCGTAGCCTTTACATCCACGACCCTCCCGGCGCATGCCCGCCTAGCTGGCGGGCCCCGCATGCCCCCCTGACTGGGGGGCTACGGGAATGGCCGGGAACACCTGGCCATTCCCGTCCGACACTGGTGGAGGTCTGTGCAATACAGGCAAGGGTGCCCCCGCACCCGTTGCCTGCTGGCCTCCACCTGGGAGGAGGAGTCGGAGATGAGCGTCGAACTGACGTCTCCTTCGACCCCTCCTCCGCCTTCGGAGCGGCGCCGCGTGAGGATCGTCCTCCCGCGCGCGCTCCGCCGCCTCCTTCTGGGACATGACGTGCTCGCAGAAGGAGGCGACCGCCGCCCAGGACCCCTCGTCCCTCAGCATGGCGCCCACCACGCCGGGGAGCGAGAGGTCCAGCCCGATCGCCGCGACGAGACTGCGGCGCGGCTCGGACCACGACGGGCACACCTCGAGAGTGTGCTGCGCCGTGTCCTCCGCCGCGCCACAGTCGTGGCACGACGGCGTCTCCTCCCGTCCGATCCGATGCAGGTACGATCCGAAACAACCGTGTCCGGACAGCACCTGCACCAGGCGGAACGAGAGGAACCCGTGCGGCCGCTCGAGCCAGTCCCGCAGGACCGGCCCGATCGCGTCGAGGGTTCGGCGGCCGAAGACCGCGGCGGCGAGGTCCGTCGTCCAGTGGACGACGATGGCGTCCCTCGCCTCCCGCCGGACGGCCTCCCGCTGTTCCGGGGCGAAGGGCTGACCCGCCGCCCTCCGCCCCGCCTTCCACTCGTACACTCTGGCGAGCACCCACGCCTCGAGTTCCCAAGGAGGGGTGCCGGCCAGAGCGCACGCCCCGGCGAAGCTCACCGTGCGGTGAGTCCGCGCCACCCGCTGGGCTATCGCCCTTTGAGGTGCCCGCAAGGCCGCGGCGTTCTCTCGTCTGTGGAGAGACTCCTCCCAGATGGGGGCCCCGTAGAGGGCCATGCTCCTCAAGATGCCGGCGTAGAGTTGCCGGCATCGAGCGCTGGGCCCCCCCAAGTTCGGGAGGAGCCACGAGAGAGCGCCCGCGGTCTTCAGCAGGCGCGACGACAGCCCGCTGAAATGCGGGCCGAAGCGCCACCTGCTGTCGAGTACAAGGCCCAGATATTTCATCTGGGCCTTCACCTCAATCCTGACGCCCTCCACGAAGATGTGGGCGCCAGGTGGCGGGGGGCGCTGCCGGGGACCGTGGAAGAAGATGGCCTCGGTCTTCTACAGCGCCACCGTCAACCCTAGGCGGCGGATCCTCCCTGCGACCAAGGATCCGCCCGCCGAGGCCAAGGAGGCCGCCTCCCTGAAACTCTCCCCCCGGGCGGTGAGGAGAGTGTCATCCGCGTAGCAGACGACACTCGTGCCTCGGAGGAGAGTTCCCCGCAAGAGCCAATCGTAGCCGACGTTCCAGAGGAGAGGTCCTAAGACTGACCCCTGTGGAACGCCGGCTTCCGCGGCGTACCGCCGGACTCGGCCAGCCCTGTTCACCAGGACGATCGCCCGATCCTCCAGGTAGCTGGCCAGCAGCACGCGCATGTAGCGAGGCACTCCGTGGAATCGGAGCGCCTCTAGGATGGTGGAGTGGGGAACGGAGTTGAAGGCGTTGGCGATGTCGAACGACACTGCCAACAACCCGTCCCCCGCCTCCATCGCATCCTTCACCTGCCCCTTGAGGCAGGCCAGCGCGTCCACCGTCGAACGCTCAGCCCGAAAGCCGTACTGAGCGTCCGACAAGTCCGGCCCGATGCACCGCAGATGGCTCTTCAGGCGGGCAGCGATTATCCCCTCGAACATCTTACCGACCTCATCGAGCAGAACGATGGGCCGGTATGCCGAGGGGGAGTCTGCCGGGCGGCCCTCCTTGCGAAGGAGGCACAGTTGTCCCTCCTTCCATGGTTTCGGGAACCTTCCAGACGCAAAGCATGCGCTGAAGAGGTCCCGAAACCGCTCCTCCATTTGGGTGGCGGCGATCGCCACCACTCTCGCCGGGACACCGTCGGGGCCCGGAGCCGTCTTCTTGGCGCGGATATGGAGAATAGCCGCGCCAAGTTCCGACTCCGTGACGGGAGGGGTCTCCTCTTCATCATCAGCTGGCGGGGCTGGTGGGGCCATCGCTGGTGGGGTGAGGTCGTCCCTGCACGGGAACAGGGACTGAACCACCCCATCCAGAAAGGAGGGCTCCAGGGTCTCGGCCACCGGGGGACCAAAGGGGCGCAGCTTGTTCCGCGCCGCCTTATGCGGTCTCCCGTAGGGGTCCGCGTCGAGACCCTCCAGCATTTCTGCTCTCGCAGAGTCTCTGGCGGCGGCGATGGCCCGATCGAGGACCAGTTTTGCCGCCAGGTACACCTCGTAGAGGTGGTCCCCGACGGCCTGGTCCCGTCGACGCCGCCGCCGACTCCGCGTGTAAGCCCTCCTTGCCTCCACACAGGCTGCTCGAAGCCCCGCCAGCTCCGCCGACCACCAGTACACGGCCCGTTTGGGTGGTGGTCGGCCAGACCGAGGCATGCTCGAGTTGCATACCTCGGTCAGAGACTCCCTCAGCTGCCCCGCCACGGTGTCCACATCCGGCAGCCGGCTGGCGGAAGGCGGCGAAAGCCAGTCCTGGACGAACGCCGCCTCCCGCGCTGCCTCCCTGTCCAGGCGGGCGAGGGCCCACCGTGGGAACGGTGATCGCCCCGGCAGAGTCCGCGTCTCTCCGGGGCGACTGGTGGAGATGTCGAACCGCACGTAGCGATGGTCCGACATAGTCTCCACCAGGTCCACCCGCCAGTTCAGCACGCGCGCGGCTAACGCAGGGGTGGCGAAAGTGACGTCCACCACTGAGCCACCCTGCCGCCGCACGCATGTCTGGACGCTGCCTCTGTTCAAGAGGCAGAGTCCAGAGGAGGCAGCCCACAGCTCGACTGCCCGCCCGCGGGCGTCGGTGGCCGGGTTGCCCCAGGTCACCGAC
Organism: Xanthia togata; assembly: GCA_963853775.1. NCBI lineage: Eukaryota > Metazoa > Arthropoda > Insecta > Lepidoptera > Noctuidae > Xanthia > Xanthia togata. Next base: position 18,853,227 of record OY970813.1, on the reverse strand, counting down.
TTGGCGTTCAGGTCTCCCAGCACGGAGACCTGACGCAGCGCCGCCCTGCCGACCACGGCGGCCAGGACTCCGAGATAGTTCTCGAAGTCCCGGAGAGGGCGGTTTGGGGAGAAATACACGCCCACAAGGGCGAGTTCTCCCCACGCGGCGGCCACGTATCCCGGTCCCCTCTCTAATAGCGAGAGGGGAGGGGAGTCTGTGGAAGACCGCGCCGCTAGTGCCACCAAGCCGTCCTCGTCACCCAGCCAGCTGCCGGGGACGAAGTAGGGCTCGGCGACCACCGCTACGTTCACCAACCACTCGGCCATGACCTGCACCACCAGGTCCTGGGCCGCTCTGCAGTGGTTGGCGTTCGTCTGGAGGATGCGGAGGTCGGAAATTATTATTCCGACATCGCACCCTCCTCAGCCGCCGCCGCCGCCGCTGGAGCTACAGCGGCGACGACGGCGGCGGCGGTGGTGGCAACAGGGCGAACCTGCGCCGGCACCACGCCCTTCTTGACGGGGGGCTTACAGCTCCTGCCCATCATCCGGTGGCCCGCGGGGCGGCCACTGGCGGCACACGCCGCGCAGTGTGGCGCGGTGGCGGTGGCGGTGCACGCGGCCCACCCGTGTCCCTCCTTCCCGCATTGGAAGCACGTATCCCTCCAATCGGACTTGGAGGGACACGTGGCTCGGGTGTGGCCGAACGCGCAGCACTTGAAGCACCGCGCAGGCTGTGCCTCAAGTGGCCGGACCACCGCCGAGCTGAAGCCGATCAGCAACCGTCCTTTGGTCGCCGCAAGGACGGCCCCGGCCGCGGCGACCGGGCACTCCACGCGGATGATGCCCATGCCGCGGCGGCCGAGCCTGACAACTCCAGCCTTCACCGCGCCGGCGTCGCAGCCTCCAGCTGCTGCGACGGCCGCGACCACATCCTCTTTGGCGACCGAGTCGTCAAGATCGGCCACCTCCAAGGCTGCGGTCTTTTCTGGCCTGGCGACCTTGGCCACATCCGCGACGACCTCCCGCAGCTTCGCTGCGAAAAGGTCCGCGTTCGTGCCGCGCTGCTCTCCCGAAAACTCGAAAATTCGAGCTCCCGTGAGAGTTCGGCGGCACGTGATTTTGCTGATCCCCAGCTGGGAGGGATCAGCATTCGTACGAGCCCGTCTCAGTACGGACTCGTACGTCTCGCCCCGCTCCGCGGCCTCCGGGGTGATGGTCACCACGACGGCCGCGGTTTTGGGAGGAACCAGCTTCCTCCCACCAGCTGGAGCCCGTTTGGCTGCAGGAGCAGCCGCAGCGGGCTTGGGGTCCGGCTTCTTGGCCTTCTTCCCCCTCTTGCCCACTTCCGTCCACGGCAGGTTGGACGGGGTGGTGGAGGGAAGAAGGGCGTCTTCCTCCTGGATCTGGGCTGGGGCCGGGGCTGCTGGAGCGGCAGAGGACCCTGACGCTCGCACCGCGCTCGTGGTGGGGGTCTGAGGAGACGCCGTGGTCCCCTTGCCCTTGCCCTTGCCCTTTCCCTTTGAGGGCTGCCCTTCCAATACAGGGCCTGCTTGAGGCGCAGGTTCCGGCTCCCCCGGTTGGCGACTCTTGTCCGCCGCTAGCGGTGGGCGGAGCCGCTTTTCCGGCAGGAGCCGGTCCTCGATGCCTGCGAAGCAGGCCCTAATGAACGCCCTCTCCTCCATCACTACCTGCCTCAAGGCTGCCTCGAGGCTGGCAGGGGTGGAGGGGGAGGGGGAGGAGGAGGAGGAGGAGGAGGGGCCCCCTGTCACCGGAGCCGGGGCAGGCAGGGCCGTGGCTTCAGCCAGCTTCTGGTGAAGCTGGCTGACCTCCGCCTGCAGGCGATCCACCTTCGCCTGCAGCTGCCGCGTCTCCTCCGTGGCCGTCCGCTTGACCAGCTCCAGGACAATGCCGTGCATGCTGGCGGCACGGCATTTGAGGGCCTTCTGAAAGGTCCCCTTCAGGTTGGAGGATTTTGAGGCGACCTCCAGGACCTCCTGCCTGTCCTCCTCCGCCATGCGCGCCAGCTCTGCCAGGGAGTGGTCGGCATACAGCACATGGGATGCACCGTAGCCATCCCTCGACCTGGCAGCTTGCTGCTCCTTGGCGCTCACCCTCTCCTCCAAGTCCGCTTGGAGCTGCGCCCGTTTCGCCAAATTAAGTTGGCGCTCGGCGTCCACTAAGCCCACGTCATGGGTACAGGCCGTCGGAGAAGAAGTCGGAGCCTTTTTGGGCTTCGACTTTTTCTTCGCCTTGCTGCGGCTGCGGCTTGCGGTGGACTCCGAGGAGCCCTCGGACCGCTTCCGCTTGAAGCGGTCGCCGCTTTCCGCAGCCGACGTGTCCATGTTGGACTCTGTGTCCGAGTCCGAAGACTCGTCCGGCCTGCGGAACAAACTGGCCGCGGATCGTGGGCGGTCTGCTCCTCTCGGCGTCAAAACGCCGCCAGCGTTGGGGTGGCCCTGAGAAGGGCCGTTGGTGGGGCCCTGAGAAGGGCCGTTGGGGTGGCCCTGAGAAGGGCCGTTGGGGTGGCCCTGAGAAGGGCCGTTGGGGTGGCCCTGAGAAGGGCCGTTTGGTTGGCCCTGAGAAGGGCCTTTTTTAAAACGCCCGGAGGCGTCCCGCGAGGGTTTAGGCATAGCCTCCGCAGGTGCCGTAGATTCCGACATAAGATAAAATATGATAAAATTGATTAAAATACGCTACGACAGCACAGTGCACTTTAGCCGAACACCGGTCTGCCACTCCGTTACGGTGGTCAGAACCGGGTCGTTGCCCAGGGGATACTGCGAGGAAGTATGCACTGTGGGGGATCCCCCGGGGGAACCTAACCTAACCTAACCTTTTTTTTTTTTTTTTATCTCGGGGTGGAAAATCCTCATGGATGTCCTCCGCCCTGGGGCGGGCGGAGGGGTCTGTCAGACTCTTACTGACTAAAAACCACCCCGGTGTTCCGACTCACACTTACGCCGGGGGTCGCGGGAACGAAAGAATCTTCCGCAACCCCCGGCTGGTGCCGGCCCGCCACCGCGGGCCTCCTCTCGGGTCAGGGGGGGGAGTGAGGTGTTTGACTCCCCCCGCGACGTCTCAGAGGGGCGCGCGTGGAACACTACGCGCCGCCACCTCGGGTCCTGATGTGTGGGGGGCGACGGACGTCCCCGAGTCCGTCGCCCCTGGACCCATTTAGGGGGGCTGGAAGAGGGCGTTATCCGCCCTCCGCCGACGCCCGGTGCGTCTGCTGCGGATCGGGTTAGCAGAAGCAATCTCCCGCTCCCTTTCCGCAGCCTCCTTCTGCGAGATGACTGTCTCGCAGAAGGAAACCACCGCGTCCCAGGACTCCTCGCTGCCGGCCATGGAATTCACGACGGCCGGCAGCGAAAGGTCACTGCCTACTCCAGAGACGAGGGCACGGCGCGGCTCCTCCCAAGCGGCACACTCTGCCAGCGTATGCCGCGCCGTGTCCTCCCGACAGTCGACGCAGTGGTGACACCGGGCGTCCGGCTCCCTGTTTATGCGACACAGGTACTTCCCGAAGCAACCATGCCCCGAGAGCACCTGCGTCACCCGAAACGACAGGGAGCCGTGCCTCCTCCCGAGCCAGCGCTCGAGCACCGGCCGGACCGCCTCGACGACGTCGAGGCCGGCGGTAGGGCGCGAAAGCCTGTCCCGCCATTCCGCCACCAGGACCTCGCGAAGCTGAGACCGATGCAGCTCCACGTGTCGCTGCATCGGTCGCTCGCCCCGCGCCCGCGCTTCCTCGCGCCACCGATACGATGACGCGAGTACTTTCGCCTCCAGGTCCCAGGGCGGGGATCCGGCCAGTGCACAAGCCGCCTCGTAGGAGATCGTGCGATACCCCCGGATGACTCTGACGGCCATCGCCCTTTGCGGTCTCCGCATGACGGCGATGCTCCCGGCCGTCAGGTCAGCCGCCCAGATCGGGGCCCCGTAAAGGGCCATCGATCGCACGATCCCCACGTATAGCCGCCTACAAGCGGCGCTCGGGCCCCCCAGATTGGGAAGCAGCGTTGAGAGCGCTCCAGCAGCGCCCAGCAACTTGGGCGCCAGCCGTCGGAAGTGGGGCCCGAAGTCCCACCGGCTGTCGAGGACCAATCCTAGGTACTTCATGGTACCCTCGACAGCGATCCGAGCCCCCCCGACCACAATATGTGAGCCGGGTGACGGCGCCCGCCGGGGGCCATGGAACACCATAGCCTCCGACTTGCTGAGGGCCACCTCCAGGCCTAGGCGACGTATGCGGCTCACCACCTGTGAGACCGCAGCCGTCGCCAGCAACGCTGCTTCCCTGTGCGAGCTCCCCCGGGCAGTGACCAGCGTGTCGTCCGCATAACACGTCAGGTCTACCCCCGGCCTGAGCTCGCCCCTCAGCACCCAGTCGTACCCGATGTTCCACAGGAGCGGCCCTAAGACCGAGCCCTGCGGAACACCGCACGACATGCGGCGCTGGTTTCCGCCATCACGTCCCACGTAGGTGACACACCTCTCCGACAGATAAGCCCCAACGATGCGGCGGAGGTAGGGAGGCACACCATGATAGCGCAGTGCCTCCCGAATACAACTCCAGGGCAGGGTGTTGAAGGCGTTGGATATGTCCAAGGACACCGCCAACATCACCCCGCCCCGAGACACCGCTTCCTCCGCCAGGACTCTAACCCGCGCCACAGCGTGTATCGTGGAGCGCCCATGCCGAAACCCAAACTGACTGTCGTCCAGGTCCGGCCCCTCTCTGCACAAGTGGCCGACGAGGCGGGCTGCGATTACTCGCTCGAACAGCTTGCCCACCTCGTCTAGCAGCACTATGGGCCGGTACGCGGACGACGAGTCCGCCGGGCGCCCCGCCTTCCTGAGCAGGACCAGCCGACCAGATTTCCACAAAGTGGGAAACTGGCCCCGCTCAAGACACGCTGTGTAGAGTCCTCTCAGTTGGGGCTCGAGCTCCTTCAGAGCGAGGGCCAACACGCAGCCGTGGATCCCGTCGGGCCCCGGAGCCACGTTCTTGGCCCGGAGCCGCATCACGGCTGCCCCCATCTCTGCCTGTGTCACCCCTGGGACGCTGATGGCGTTCTCCTCCTCTTCTTCTGCAGACTCTGCGGCCGTGGGCATAGCCATCGGCGGCGGAGTGTGCTCCGCTCTGGCCGGGAAGAGGGCTGCAACCACCTCCTCCAGCAGCTCGGGTTGGAGACTCTCCGTAAGCGGAGGCGCCGCGGCTCGAAGTTTCCCTCGAACCGCGCGATAAGGGCGCCCCCACGGATCCCCGTCTAGAGTCTCCAACATCTCTTCCCTGGCTCGCGTCCTCGACTCGCCGATGGCCAGCCACAGCGTCTGCTTGGCCGCGCGGTACACCTCATACAGCGCGGCCTCTTCGTCAGGGACCCGACGACGTCTCCTCCGGTATCGGGTGTACTGGCGTCTGACCGCCACGCACGCGACGCGCAGCTGCGCGATCTCGGCGGTCCACCAGTACACCTGGCGCCTTGCGGACTGTGCGTGGACCCGGGGCATGGACGCGTCGCTGATTTGCGTCATCGCCCCGCGGAACCACAGCGCCTCCCGCTCGACGTCGACGGGTCCGTTCGTCGCCGACTCCCGGCTCCAGGCCTGGACAATAGCGGCCTCCTCGAGAAGTTCCCTGTCTATGCACTTACGCGCCCAACGCGGACCGTCCGTTCGCGGGGTCGGTGTCCCGCGGCCGCCGGTGGTCTGGGCGGAGACGTCGAATCGGATGTATCGGTGATCCGACAACGTCTCCACCTCCACGGCGACACGCCAGTCGTGGACACGGCTCGCGACAGCGGGGCTAGCGAACGAGACGTCCACTATAGACCCGCCCCGCTGCCGCACGCACGTGTGTACCGAGCCCCGATTTAGGACGGTCAAGCCAGTTGTGACCGCCCACTCCTCCAGCACCTCGCCCCTAGCATCGGTCACAGGGGATCCCCACGCCGCAGACTTGGCGTTGAGATCCCCCAGCAACAGCACAGGGCGAGGGTGGAGTCGGCCCACGACGGCACCCAACTCGACAAGGAACCTCTCGAAGTCGGCGAGACTCTTGTTGGGCGAAAAATACGCCCCAACGGTGCCAATGCCGTCCGCGAGGGCAGCTACCCAGCCACGACCTCGGGACGGGTTGACAAGAGCCCCGCCAATGATGGCCACCAAACCGTCCAAGTCTCCCACCCAGTTATCCCTGGGGGGGACGAAATACGGTTCGGCGACCACGGCCACGTGAATCGACCACTCTGCCATGCTCTGGAGCAAAAGATCCTGAGCTCTAGCAGAGTGGTTGATGTTGCCCTGGAGGTAATGGAAGACCGCCATTTATGCGGCATCCATTCCCTCCATCGCACCATTCCTAGGCCGGGAGTCGGCCGGAGGGCAGCCAGGCTGCGGGGGGGGTAAAGAGCCCCCGGCAGCCATGGCAGCCCCTCTCTTCTTCTTCTGCGTCTGCTTGGTGGGCGCGCCACAGGCCTTTCCGCCCGCTCTGTGCCCCGCGGGCCTCCCTGCAGCTGTACAAAGGCTGCAGTTTGGCGCCGCGAGACACTGGGCCGCCTTGTGGCCGGCCTGACCGCAGCGATAGCACTGCTCGCTGCGGTCAATAGCGGCGGTGCACCGTGCCCTGACATGCCCAATGTCGAGGCAACGGTAGCACCGCAAGGCCCTGGGCAGCAGCTGCTTCACCCTCGCTGCCACCCATCCCACCAAAAGACGGCCGGCGTCGGCGACTTTCTTAGCCGCCGCCACCGGACACCGCACCCAGATCGCGCCGAGCCCGGAGGCATCGACGCGAACCTCGCCCGTGCGTACGTCTGCGGGCGGACACCCACCGGTACGGGCGACGGCCGCCACGACCTCAGCCGCGGTCGTCGAGTCGTCCAGGCCATCAACGCGCAACTCAGCTGTCTTCATTGGCCTGGACACCCGGACGTCATCTGGGTTGAGGACCTCCCTCAACTTGGCGGCCAGGACGTCCGCCCTTTCGCCGCTAGAGGCACCCGACACCTCAAGCAGTCGCGCCCCCGTGATCGCCTGCCTCACTCTGAGGCCGGCCGGTACACCTAAGTCGGGGAACGCGACTTTCGCCTTTGCCTCCATGAGGACCGCCTTGTAAGAGACGCCCCTTTCGACGGCTCCGGGCTGCAGCGTAATAACTACAGCCGCGGAGCGTGGGGCTCTCATCTTTGGCGGCCCTTGAGCCTTCTGGGGTGCCGGTGCTCCAGCGGGTGCTGGTGCTGCTGTCGCTGCTGGCGCCGTCTTTTTCTTCTTACGGCGGCCCCTCTTTACCACCGTCGTCCAGGAGTCCGCGGTGGACCCGGGTGCGGTCGCCGAGGGAGCGGGCGCCGGTGGCGCGGCCGTCCGGGACGTGGACGCTGACGAGCCCTCCGCGGGCTTCCTCCCCGGACCCGGTTTAGCAGGCTCCGCCTTCCTCCGCCCGTCGGCAGCGAGCGGCGGCCGGTGAGTCTCAGCAGGGAGGAGCCTCGACTCGAGACCCTGCAGCCGGGCATTCATCATGCCCCCACACTGCAGCATGCAGATGCGGACGATCTTCTCGATCTCCGCATCCGCAGGTGCGGGGGCAGGCGGTGTCTCTGCAACGACGCCGGGAGCGGAACTGGTGGCCACAGGACGCCTCTGCTGCCATTCCGCCCTCTGCGCGGCAAGCTCCCGCTTGAGGTCCTCCAGCTCGGATCGGAGACGGCCGTTCTCCTCCCACAGTTTCGCCGTCTCCTCCGTGCCAGTCCGCCCAACGAGGACCTCAACCGCCTCTCTGATACCATCAGCTGCCTCCTTCAGGGCGCGCGTGAACGTGCCCTTCAAGTTGCCCGATTTGGTGGCCACTTTCAGGACCACGTCCACGCCGTCCAACACCTGGCGACTGAGCGCCACCGCCGTTGGGCTTCCTCCGGCCATCCGAGCAGAGCGCCGCTCTCGCGCTTGTTGGGCCAGCTCGCTGACCTCGTCAGCCACGACAGCCCTTTGCTGCGCCCGTTTAGCAGCAGCGGCCTCCGCACGGTTACTTCCCAGCAGGGACACAGTAGAGCCCCCGCTCGAGTCCGCCATGGTGAGCCCGGGGTCGCTCTCCGCACTCCCTCCTGGTGTATCAGGGCGCTTGAAGCGACCCCGAAGGTCACGCGCTGTCTTCTGCGCCACCGTGCCACCTTTTCCCCTCTGTGCCGCAGTTCTTTTTGCGGCCCCCTGTGTCTCCTCACTGGAGGAGAGGCTGCGCTTCCGAGATCTGGATCTGGACCTGGATCCAGATACAGATCTGGAGGCGCGCCTGCGTGTGTCCTTATCGGACATTACGCCCATTTCTGGATTGGAGCCTCCTCGGCTCTTGTTGCCGTCGCCGACAAACGGTACCTCCGCCAATGAAATTGGCACGTCATCCACTTTTTTTGGTTTTAAATTGTTCTTTTCCATTTTGTTCCCACGAGTAGTAAGGAATTATTCGTCCACCTAGGCAGAGCCTTTTACCTAGGTAAGCCTATATACTGTAGGGTGCGGCAGGTGCCCCACAGGGGAAGCGCTAATAACTGGACACCCTCCAGCCATTCATCCTCTCGCCGCGCTTCAAAACTTAGGATTGGGTGGTTTTTTTATCTTAGAGGTGACCTTCCTCTGGGCCAGGCGGTTAAGCCAAGCCCCCGGCGGCGGCATTAGACATGCCTCCGTTCGCTGTCCGGCCAACCCGACTCAGCGAACCCGCCGAAAGTTCTCTCCTCGAACACTTCAAGGAGAGATACCTTCGCCGCTTTAGTGCGCCTGCACCTCAGCGGCTCAAGGTCACGTCCTCTGTCGATCGACGACCGTCGATCAATCAGGAGCGACCCATCTCCCTTGTTCCTACACTGTGCCCTCTGACAGAGGGACACGTGTAAGAACAACGTGGAGCCTACTGGCTCTCCCCCCGCAGAAATTTGCCATAAACAATAATCTTTTCTAGAAAAGATTATTGTCCATGCCCAGGGTGCACCGGCCCGACAACTGCTCTTCCCCTCGAACGTATCCATAAGGGACCAGCAGGTATCAGGCACACGAGGAGGTTTTCTGCATGCACCCCAACCTAACCTAACCTTTTTTTTTTTTTTTTCCGGGGTGGAAAATCCTCATGGATGTCCTCCGCCTGGGGCGAGCGGAGGGGTCTGTCAGACTTTTACTGACTAAAAACCACCCCGGTGTTCCGTCTCACACCTACGCCGGGGGTCGCGGGAACGAAAAAATCCTCCGCAACCCCCGACTGGTGCCAGCCCGCCGCAGCGGGCCCCTCCTCCTTCATCACCGGCGCACCAGAACACATGGCACGCCGTGACCAACCCAGGGACCAAACCAGCACATGAGCGCCAGACAGCCCCTTGTCTAGGCGCCCTTGGCCCCTCTTCGGCGGGTCAGGACATTGGCCCCGCCGTCTACCAATTTTCGGCCGCAGAGGATAGGGAGAGCGGCCTACGCTATACCGACACTCCTCTTCCCCTGCGGCCCCACCGCGTTCGCCATCGGACGGTGGCGACCCCGTCAAGACCGCGGCAGGGAGGGAGAGCGCTGTACCGCAATACACCTCTCCAGCCGCGGCCCCGAAACCGCAGCCGCGATGTCTCCGATACACGACATCGCGGCCCGCCTCAGTTGCGATGTCGCCACCGCAACCTACTCGCTGGCCGCTACGTCATGGGCTTTTATCAAAAAGCCCTGACGAGCGGCCCCTCCTCGGGTTCCTCTTAGCTTCACCGTGGGTGCCCAACCCACGGCTACTGAGCCCCCCCGCAACGACAATGCGGGAACCCTTCGGGGGGGAACCTAACCTAACCTAACCTAACCTTTTTTTTTTTTTTTTTTTTTTGGTCTCGGGGTGGAAAATCCTCATGGATGTCCTCCGCCTGGGGCGAGCGGAGGGGTCTGTCAGACTCTTACTGACTAAAAACCACCCCGGTGTTCCGACTCACACCTACGCCGGGGGTCGCGGGAACGAAAGAATCTTCCGCAACCCCCGACTGGTGCCAGCCCGCCGCAGCGGGCCCCTCCTCCTTCATCACCGGCGCACCAGAATAAATGGCACGCCGTGACCAACCCAGGGACCAAACCAGCACATGGGCGCCAGACAGCCCCTTGTCTAGGCGCCCTTGGCCCCTATTCGACGGGTCAGGTAATTGGCCCCGCCGTCTACCAATTTTCGGCCGCAGAGGATAGGGAGAGCGGCCTACGACCTACCGACACTCCTCTTCCCCTGCGGCCCCACCGCGTTCGCCATCGGACGGTGGCGACCCCGTCAAGGCCGCGGCAGGGAGGGAGAGCGCTGTACCGCAATACACCTCTCTAGCCGCGGCCCCGAAACCGCAGCCGCGATGCCCCAGATACACGACATCGCGGCCCGCCTCAGTTGCGATGTCGCCACCGCAACCTACACGTTGGCCGCTACGTCATGGGCTTGGGTCAAAAAGCCCTGACGAGCGGCCCCTCCTTGGGTTCCTCTTGGCTTCACCGTGGTTGGGCACCCACGGCTAATGAGCCCCCCCGCAACGACAATGCGGGAACCCTTCGGGGGGGAACCTTTTTTTTTTTTTTTTTTTTTTTTTTTTGACGCTGAGAAATGCTTTATGCACTGCCGCTCGTGGGGGACGAGACGGGGTGTGTGGGACTCCTGTCAGAAGGACAGTATACCCACTAAAACTCAGCGGTGTTCCCGCTTCGCCATGATGGGAGGGCCATGGGAAACTGGCGTAGCCTTTACATCCACGACCCTCCCGGCGCATGCCCGCCTAGCTGGCGGGCCCCGCATGCCCCCAAGATGGGGGGCTACGGGAATGGCCGGGAACACCTGGCCATTCCCGTCCGACACTGGTGGAGGTCTGTGCAATACAGGCAAGGGTGCCCCCGCACCCGTTGCCTGCTGACCTCCACCTGGTTTGGGGAGAAATACACGCCCATCGAGGCTAAGTCTCCCCACGCGGCGGCCACGTATCCCGGTCCCTTCTCTAATAGCGAGAGGGGAGGGGAGTCCGTGGAAGACCGCGACATCAATGCCACCGAACCGTCCCGATCACCCAGCCAACAGGCAGGGACCCAGTACGGCTCGGCAACCACCGCCACGTCCACCAACCACTCAGCCATGGTCTACATCAGCAGATCCTGGGCTGCTCTGTAGTGGTTGCTGTTCTTCTGGAGGATGCGATGTCTGACCCTATCCATCAATCAGACATTGCATCCCCCTCTACAGCCGCTGAAGTCCCAGCCTCAGGGACGGCGGTGGAAGCGACAGGCCGGATTGGCGCCTGCTGTTTGCCCTTCTTAGGGGGAGGATTGCACTTCCTCCCCATCATCACGTGGCCCGCCGGGCAGCCACTGGCGGCACACACCGCGCAGTGCGGCATGGCGGCCTTGCAGGAGGCGGACTTGTGCCCGTCCTTGCCACAGCGGTAGCAGTTGTCCGCCCTGTCGACCTCGGACGGACAAAGGGCCCGAGTGTGTCCGATTCCGAAACACTTGTTGCAGCGCAGAGGCTTAGCTGCAAGTGCCCGGACTACACCCGAGCTGAATCCGACGGCAAGCCGTCCCTTGGCGAGGACGGCTATTGCTGCGGCGACTGGGCACTCAAGACGAATGGTGCCCATGCCGCCGCGGCCGGGCCTGATGGCCCGACCTTGCACCGCTGTGATGCCACAGCCCCCCATTGCTGCGATCGCCACCACCACCTCCTCCTTGGTGACCGAGTCGTCTAGGTCGGTCACCTCCAAGGCCACAGACTTCACGGGCCTGGTCACACTGGCCGCGTCCGCGATGACCTCTTGCATTTTGGTAGCGAAGAGGTCCGCATTGGCGCCTCCCTGAGCCCCCGGAAACTCGAAAATTCGAGCCCCGGCCTGGGTCCGGCGGCACGAGACTGTGCCGATCCCCAATTGAGTAGGGTCAATGTTGGTACGCGCCCGCATCATTATGGACGCGTACGTCTCCCCCCGCTCCACAGCCTCAGCGGTGAGCGTCACCACTACGGCTGCGGTCTTTGGAGGAACCAGTTTCCTCTTTGGCCTGGCGGGGGCCCCATTAACTGCAGGAGCAGCGGTAGGAGCAGCGGTGGTGGGCCTGGGGTCCGACGTCTTCCCCTTCCCCTTTCCCTTGCCTGTTGTCTGGGACGGGCCGGGAGGGGTGGTGGCAGGGGCGGCAGGGGCAGCCACCGTCCTCGATTTCTTTTTGCCCTTTTTGGCCACCTTCGTCCACCCTTGCTGGTTGGATGGGGTGGTGGATGGAAGATGGGCGTCTTCCCCCTGGGAAGGCAGCTCTGGCTCGCGTGGCCTATTGTCAACCGCGAGCGGCGGTCGGAGGCGCTTCTCAGGCAAGAGCCTGTCCTCGATGCCCGCAAGACAGGCTCTCGTGAAGGCCCTTTCCTCCGTGACTACCTTGCGGATTATATCCTCAAGGTTGGAGGGGGGGACTTCAGCCGCTGGTCTCGGCTCGGCTTGACTAGGCCGGGCCGTAGCTTCAGCCAGCTTCTGATGTAGCTGGCTGACCTCTGCCTGCAGGCGATCGACTTTCGCCTGCAGTTGCCGCGTTTCGTCGGTCGCCTTGCGCTGCACCAGCTCCCCGACGATGCCGCGCATGCTCGCGGCCCTGCATTTGAGGGACTTTTGAAAGGTCCCTTTCAAATTGGAGGACTTAGAGGCGACTTCCATAATCTCCTCTTCGTCCTCCTCAGCCATCAGCTCCAGCTCCGCCAGGGAGTGATCCGCATACATAACGCGCGACGCGCCATACCCGGACTTGGCTCGGGTGACACGCGTCCGTTGCTCTTTGGCTGCAACCTGCTCCTCCAGGTCCTGCTGGAGCTGCGCCCGCCGAGACAAGTCCAGCTGGCGTTGGGCCTCTGCCAGACCCACGTCGTGGGTGTCCGACACTTGTTTCTTGGCGGTTTTCACCTGCCGCTGCTTGGCGGCAACCGTCTCCTCCAGGTCATCCTGGAGTGGTTCCGCAGAGGCCGAAGTAGAAGTCGAAGCCTTTTTAGACTTCGACTTCTTCTTCGCCCTACTTCCTACCGACTCCGAGGAGCCCCCAGATCTGGTCCCGGGGCTCCTCAGATCGGCCCTCTTCCGCTTGGGGCGGTCGCTCTCAGTCGCCGACGTGTCCATAATGGAACTGTCGGAGTCCGACAACTCCTCCGGCTTGCTGAACAAGCTGGCCGCAGATGGTGCGCGGTCAGCTTCCGACGCTAAAGCGCCGCCGGCGTGGCCCTGAAAAGGGCCTTTTGGTTGGCCCTGAGAAGGGCCTTTTGGTTGGCTCTGAGAAGAGCCTTTTGGTTGGCCCTGATAAGGGTCTTTTTTAAAACGCCCGGAGGCTTCCCGCGAGGGTTTAGGCATAGCCTCCGCAGGTGCCGTAGATTCCGACATATGAATAAAATATTATAAAATGGGTTAAAATACGCTACGACAGCACAGTGCACTTTGGCCAACCCAGTCTGCCACTCCGTTACGGTGGTCAGAACTGGGTCGTTTCCAGGGGACGCGACGTGGACGCAAGCACTGTGGGGATCCCCCTTCGGGGGGGAACCTAACCTAACCTAACCTTTTTTTTTTTTTTTTTTTGGTCTCGGGGTGGAAAATCCTCATGGATGTCCTCCGCCCTGGGGCGGGCGGAGGGGTCTGTCAGACTCTTACTGACTAAAAACCACCCCGGTGTTCCGACTCACACTTACGCCGGGGGTCGCGGGAACGACAGAATCTTCCGCAACCCCTGGCTGGTGCCGGCCCGCCGTCGCGGGCCTCGTCTCGGGTCAGGGGGGGGAGTGAGGTGTTTGACTCCCCCCGCGACGTCTCAGAGGGGCGCGCGTGGAACACTACGCGCCGCCACCTCGGGTCCTGATGTGTGGGGGGCGACGGACGTCCCCGAGTCCGTCGTCCCTGGACCCATTTAGGGGGGCCGGAAGAGGGCGTTGTCCGCCCTCCGCCGACGCCCGGTGCGCCTGCTGCGGGCCGAACCTAACCTAACCTAACCTAACCGAATATCTTTGACGTTTGGAGTGCGATTTTGAAGCTGTTTTCAGCTAATTTAGACATAACTAGGCGTCCGCCTACGTACTGACCACGTTGCACCCAATTCTACCCTTAAATAAAAAGTTTCCCCTACAACCCTTGTTATTTTTTAAAATTTTCATACAAAGTCATCAAAATTTAGTGTTTCTTCAAAATTTTTTGCCAAAGTAGCGTTAGATTATAGTTTCAATAGTACTCACCCTTCATCCCTGTTCTCTGGTCCGCGATCCGTGTGCTGGTTTTCAGGTGGTGGGGCAAAGTTCGAAATTTTTTGCTTCAAAAACTGGTTTTTTGACCTAAACTCAAAATTTTTGTTCGGCACCTTCCTCGTTTTATTTCGTAGTTCGCTGGCCCGCGCCGAGACGGTTTTTTGGACACCTCTCACGCCCGTCTAGCACGAAAAAATTTTGCCCACCCTCCGCACCCTATTCTATATAGGGAAGGTAGACTGGGATTTTTGGGCAAAAATTTTTATTAGGAATTTCTTCGCGAGGCGCTTTTATGTTCCGGAAATTTTTATTTATATAGTTTTGACGCCCATCCTGTCTGAAATATAGTGATAGGGGAGATAATTCGACACTACATTTATTTTAATTTTTCTGGACAAAGTCCCAGTAAGGACCTATTTATTTAATTTTATTTCTAGGATACTTTTGAGTGGTCCCCCCTTTACAGAGACCCATAACTATCGCTAGTGTCCTCTGACTGGTCTGTTTTATGAACACCACCTTCACACGGACCACCAACATGTCCCTGTTACGTACACCGGCCAAAGATGCGAGCTCTTTTGGTTCCAGGGGCTCGCCACGTTCGGCAGAGAAGGCTGGACCTTCACTTCCTTCTGTGAGGCGTAGTATCGGGGAATGGGAGGCCGGGAAAGCTGAGCCCCAGGCCAAGTCCCCGGCCAACCCAAAGCGTGACGCCACACCAACTACCTCGCAGAAAACTACCAGCAGTGCCGCAAGACCGCCAAAGCAAACCGTTTACCCCAACATCACAGCGGAGGCGAGAGCTTGCCTTAATAAAGCAAAGCTTCATTTGGGCAACTCTCGCAACTTAAAGACAGAAATAAAGACGGAGGTGGTCAACGCCATAAACCGGCTCTATGAGTTAGTGAAGGAGTCGGAGCGGAGCAAACCATCTGCCGCGCCTTCAGTCACACCGGCAGTTATACCTGCTGCTTCCCTAATTTCCGAAAAAAGTTCCCAGCCCATCCGCGAGAGTAGTACCAGTCAGATCGAGCTCATGAAAACTCTTCAAGAACACAGCTCTCTGATTAGGGAAAACACCGAGCGAATGGAAAAACTTCAGGAAATGTTGGTGAAGCAGGAAAGCGTTGTGGAGAACACCTACGCTAGTGTAACAGCAGCGCGTAAGAGCCAGACCGGGGGACCAGCCCTGGAGCGAGCGACGCTGCACTCCGTAGTTGTCTCCTCAAAACAGGAATTTGACACGGGTGAGGAGGTTCTGGAGCGCATTAGAAAGGCAGTGGATGCAAAAGAAGGCTGGGTGCAGGTGGAAAAAGTGAGGAAGGCGAAGGACAGGAAGGTGATCATGGGGTGCACAACAAAGGAGGAGAGAAGAAAAATAAAGGAAAGACTGGAAGCAGTTGGAGAGAACCTCGTCATCGAGGAAGTGACGAATAGGGACCCGCTTCTGATTCTGAGGGACGTCTTGCTGGTACACAGCGACGAGGAAGTCCTCAAAGCCCTCAGGAATCAGAACCGGGAGATCTTTCACGACCTCGGAGACGAGGAAAATAGGATAGTAATAAAATACAGGAGAAAGACACGTAACCCTCACATGAACCACGTTGTGCTGAGCGTCTCCCCCACGATCTGGAGGAGGGCAATTGATGGAGGTAAGCTCAGAGTCGACCTCCAGAGAGTGCGCGTTGAAGACCAAACGCCACTGGTGCAGTGTACCCGCTGCTTGGGATACGGACACGGCAAACGCTTCTGCAAAGAGCCAGCTGACCTTTGCAGCCACTGCGGTGGCCCGCATTTCAGGGCGGACTGCCCAGAGAGGCGAATTGGCGAAGCAGCGGCGTGCATAAACTGCACCAGAGCTAAGTTGGAGAACTGCGAGCATAACGCGTTCAGTAGCGATTGCCCGGTGCGGAGGAAGTGGGACGCATTGGCCCGAGCCTCAGTAGCATATTGCTAAAGTTGTCCCTACGACCACCACCAAGTACAAAATGATCCAGACCAACCTGCAACGTAGTCAGCTAGCAACAAATGAGCTCTTGCTGGAAGCTGTCAAGCTCAAGGTCGCCGTAGCAATGCTCCAGGAGCCTTATGTGGGTGGGGTGAGAAGGATGAAGAGTTACCGGGGCGTAAGGGTCTTCCAGTGCTCTGAGGGAGGAGAAGGGACTGTTAAGGCGGCAATAGCCGTCTTCGATAAAGATTTAGACATCTTACAGTACCCACAACTCACCACAAACAACATCGTTGTGGTGGGAGTCCGAACTAGAGCCTGGATGATCACGCTGGTGTCCTTCTACTTCGAACCGGATAAGCCCATGGAGTCATACCTGGAGCATCTAAAACGGATAGAACAAGAGACGGGTTCTAACAGGTTGGTAATTGGAGGAGACGCAAACGCGAAAAGTACTTGGTGGGGTAGCAGCAACGAAGACCCGAGAGGAGAGCAGATGTGCGGAGCACTGGGGGAATTAGGGTTGCAGATCCTCAATATGGGAGACGTCCCGACCTTCGACACTGTGAGAGGTGGGGTGAGGTACAGCAGCCACGTAGATGTGACGGCCTGTTCGGCAGACATGCTCGACCTGGTGGACGGCTGGCGGATTGAGGAGGGTCTCACGAGTTCCGACCACAACGGCATTGCCTTCAACATTCACTTAAATAAATCAAAAGGTATAGCAATTGAACGGACCACTAGGGTATACAACACCAAAAAAGCTAACTGGAGGCAGTTTCATGAGAAACTGTCTCAATTTATGCTGGTCAAAAAATTAACCCTAGTGGATTTGTCAAACATACACACAGTAGATAATTTAGAATTAAAAATAAACACATACACACAAGCTATTGCCGACACTTGTAGAGACACAATACCACACAAAAAGAATACAGAAACACTAACCATGCCGTGGTGGTCCGAGGAACTCGCGGAGATGAAGAGGCTGGTCGCCACCAAGAAAGTGAGAGTCAGGAACGCAGCGCCGGTCCGAAGAGCGATGGTTGTCAACCTGTACCTAGAAGCGAAAGAAGAATATGAGAAAGCGGTGATGAAGGCCCAAGGGGAGAGCTGGAAGGAGTTTTGCGGGAAGCAGGACAGAGAGGGTGTCTGGGAAGGGATATATAGGGTTATGGGGAGAATTGCAAAGAGAGAGGAAGATTTGCCGCTGGAGAGAGAAGGGGAGACACTGGACGCTAAAGGGTCAGTGAGGTTGTTGGCCGAGACGTTCTATCCCGAGGACCGAGAGGAGGACGACAACATGGATCATCGCCAAACCCGACAACTGGCAGAGTTGGTAAACGCATGGAGTCATAATGAACGACATGACCCACCATTTACCCAAAGCGAGCTTAGCAGATCTGTGATGTCGTTTAATCCTAAAAAGGCCCCAGGAGCCGACGGCTTCACGGCCGACATCTGCTCTCAGGCCATAAATTGTGACCCTGACTACTTCCTGGCACTGTTGAACAAATGCCTGGCGCACCACCACTTCCCGAAGATCTGGAAGGAAGCTACGGTGGTTGTACTCAGAAAGCCGGGCAAAGACTCGTACACCGTACCCAAGTCGTACAGGCCAATTGGGCTTTTGCCTGTCCTTGGGAAAGTGTATGAAAAGATGCTGGTTGCTCGTCTCAAATTCTACTTGCTACCAAGGATTAGTACTCGCCAATACGGCTTTATGCCCCAAAAAAGCACGGAAGACTCCCTCTTTACCCTCGTGCAGTATATCCGCGCAAAGTTGGCACAAAAGAAAATTATCACACTTGTGTCGCTGGATATTGAGGGGGCATTCGACAGTGCATGGTGGCCCGCTATTAAGGTACGATTGGCTGAGGAAAAATGTCCTGTAAATCTGAGACGAGTAGTCAGCAGCTACCTCAGTGACAGGGTGGTCACCGTGAGGTACGCCGGGGAGGAGAGCAGGAGACAGACCAGCAAAGGATGCGTCCAGGGATCCATAGGGGGGCCCATACTCTGGAATTTACTGCTTGACCCACTCCTGAAACAGCTAGAGGGTAGGGGCGACTACTGCCAGGCATTTGCTGACGATGTGGTGTTGGTTTTTTGCGGCAATACAGCACACGAAATCGAGGGACAGGCCAATGCCGCTCTCGAACATGTTCGGGCGTGGGGTGTCAAAAACCGGCTGAAATTCGCACCACATAAAACCTGTGCGATGGTGCTAACGCGAAGGCTCAAATATGACACGCCGCGCCTCAGCATGGGGGGGATCGACATTGGAATGTCCCAAGATGTAAAAATATTAGGGCTCGTCATAGATGCCAAACTCACCTTCAACAAACACATAGCTACCGTCTGTAAAAAGGCGATAGCTATGTACAAGCAGCTGGCCAGAGCAGCCCGGGTCAGTTGGGGTCTACACCCAGAGGTGATAAGGGCGATATACACCGCAGCAGTGGAGCCGACTCTGCTGTACGCCGCAAGCGCATGGGCACCAACTGCCAACAAGTTGGGAGTCAGGAAGCAGCTAAACATCGTCCAAAGAGGGTTTGCTCAGAAGCTGTGTAGAGCCTACCGCACAGTCTCCCTGAACTCGGCACTGGTTCTAGCTGGGATACTCCCACTCGACCTCCGTATCCGGGAAGCGGCTGCGCTCTACGGAGCCAAGAGGGGAGTGCCCCAGCCCATGCTGGGAGACCGGGAGGTTGAGCGGATGGCCTCAGCGATAGAAGCCCCGCACCCTGCGGAACAAATAAGTCTGGAGTTTGGAAGCCTGGTAGACGAAGAACATTACCACAACAATAGCGACTTCGACGTGCGCATTTTCACCGACGGCAGCAAGATTGAGGGCAAAGTCGGAGCGGCGCTATCCTTGTGGAATAGCGCCACCGAAACAAAGGCCCTCAAGCTTGCCTTGCCGTCCTACTGTACCGTCTACCAGGCGGAACTCCTCGCCCTACAAAGAGCAGCAAGAGAGGTGCTTAAGCGCAATGAAACCACGTTCGGTATCTTCAGCGACTCTATGGCGGCTCTTCAGTCGGTGATCAACGTAAGTTCCCCCCATCCCTTGGCCGTGGAAACCAGAGACACCATACGACGCTGTAAGCTCCAGAACAAGAGTGTCTCCTTGTTCTGGATCAAGGCCCACGCAGGTTTGGAGGGAAATGAGAGAGCCGACCAGCTTGCAAAAGAAGCCGCCCTGGGGTCGAAGAAGAAACTGGACTATGATCTGTGTCCCGTATCATTCGTCAAGCGAAGACTCCGTTCGGAAACGCTTGACGAATGGAACGGGAGATATAAGTCAGGTGATACGGCTTCGGGCACCAAATATTTCTTCCCTGACGCGGTGTTGGCTTACGGTGTGGTGCGAAAGATGGCCCCCACGAACATCACAACGCAAATCCTGACGGGACACGGTGGGTTCTCTGCATACCTGAAACGCTTCAAGTGTAAAGAGAATCCATCGTGCGCCTGTGAACCTGGCGTGGAAGAGACCGTACTGCATATATTGCTCGAGTGCCCAATCACCGCAAAACTGAGATTTGAGATCGAGCAGAAACTCGCCGTTGAATTGATCGCCCAAAATTTACCCGGATTGATGATAGGAAAGAAAAGAAAAATGTTTTTAGATTATTGCAGTGAAGTAGCATTATTGGTAATTAAAAGAAATAAGATAGCATAAGCAAAATGATACAAAAATATATAATAATTATATAGTTTACGTATCATAAAACAAGAAAAAAAAAAAAAAAAAAAAAAAAAAATATTATAATAACCTGCATAATAGTAATAATTATAAATAGATGTGGTAGGTTCGAAAACTCATATAGGTAAATGTACTAGAGATAGGATATAGGTAGTATAAAAATAGAATAGAAAGCAGAAATTGTGTTTGTTTTGATGTGGTTTGTTGTGTTAAAACTGTGGCTGTCTAGCAGAGAAAACTCTGTTTGCGAATTTGTTTTAAAGTTCTGTAAAAATATTTAAAAAGTAGAACAAGGGCTCTGATCATGTCAGAGGGACACTGAGCAAGGCAGGAGTGGGTTTTAGCCGGTAAGAGTCCGGCACTGCCCAGACTGGCTCACCAGTGAGTCAGTCTGGGCGTCCATGAGGATTTCCCACTCCTGCCAAAAAAAAAAAAGTTTTGTCGCTGGGAAAAATGCATTACGCATACCCACCCATCGGGGGACGGGTGGGGTATGTGGTGGCTCCCCGGTATGTGGCTCCCCGGTAGAACCGGTATACCCACTAAACGACCCAGCGGCACTCCCGCATCGTCTTTATGGGAGGGGACTGGGAATCCGGCAGAGCCTTTCCATCCAGTCCCCCGCCGACGATCGCCCGCCTTTACAGCGGGCCCGGCACGCCCCTCCCGTCGGGAAGGGGCCTAGGAATGACCGCGAGTGCTCGGCCATTCCCGTCTGACGTGGGTGGTGAACGGTGCAATGCAGGAGAAGGCGCCCCCGTGCCTGTCTCCCGCTGTTCACCACCAGGAGGCATAAGACGACGATCGTACAACCGCCTTCTCATGCCCCGTCTTCGCCTGCGGAGCGGCGCCGCGAGAGGGTCGTCCTCCCGCGCGCGCTCCGCCGCCTCCTTCTGTGACATTACTTCCTCGCAGAAGGAGGCGACCGCTGCCCAGGCCCCCTCGCTTTCCAGCATGGAGTTGACGACGCTGGGAAGCGAGAGGTTCCACCCGACCGCTGCGACCAAAGTACGGCGCAGCTCGGACCAAGCCGGGCACACCTCAAGGGTGTGCTGTGCCGTGTCCTCCGCCGCGCCACAGTCGTGGCACGACGGGGTCTCCTCCCTTTGGATCCGGTGCAGATGCGATCCGAAGCATCCATGTCCGGACAACACCCGCACCAAACGGAAAGAGAGGAAACCGTGGGACCGCTCAAGCCAATCCTTCAGGACTGGCCCGAGCGCGTCCAGAGTTCGGCGGCCAAAAGCGGCGGTGGCGAGGTCCTCCGTCCAATGATGGACGATTGCGTCCTTCGCCTCTTGCCGCACGGCCTCCCGCTCTTCTGCGGCGGGGAGCTCTCCGAGCGCCTTACGCCGCGCCGTCCATTCGTACACTCTGGTCAGCACCCATGCCTCGAGCTCCCAAGGAGGGGTGCCGGCCAGAGCGCACGCTGCCGAGAAGCCCACTGATCGGTAGGCCCTCGCCACCCGCAATGCAATGGCCCTTTGGGGCCTGCGGATGGCAGTGGCGTTCTCCCTCCTGTGGAGAGAGTCCGCCCAGATTGGGGCCCCGTAAAGGGCCATGCTCCTGAGGATGCCGGCGTACAGGCGCCGGCATCGCGCCTTCGGACCCCCCAGGTTTGGGAGGAGCCACGACAGGGCGCCCGCGGCCTTCAGCAGGCGCGTCGACAGCCCGCTGAAGTGTGGGCCGAAGCGCCACCTGCTGTCGAGTACAAGGCCCAAGTACTTCATCTGGGCCCTGACCCCGATCCTGACGCCCTCCACGACAATGTGGCCGTCGGGAGGGATGCGCTGCCGTGGCCCGTGGAAATACACGGCCTCGGTCTTGTGCAGCGCCACCTTCAACCCTAGGCGGCGGATCCTTCCCGCCACTAAGGATCCGCCAGCAGAGGCCAGACTGGCCGCCTCCCTGAAGTCCCTCCCCCGGGCAGTAAGGAGGGTATCATCCGCGTAGCATATGATGCTCGTGCCACGGAGGAGGGTTCCCCGCAGAAGCCAGTCGAATCCAATGTTCCACAGCAGTGGACCTAGGACCGACCCCTGTGGAACACCGGACTCTGCACCATATCGCCTCACTCTGGCCGTCTTGTCCGCAAAGAGGACCACCCGGTCCTCCAAGTAGCTGGCCAAGAGTTGGCGCAAGTACTGAGGCACACCGTGGTACCGGAGTGCCTCCAAGATTGTCGAGTGGGGGACGGAGTTGAAGGCGTTTGCTATGTCGAATGACACCGCCAACACTCCGTCGCCCGCCTCCACGGCGTCCCTCACCTGGCCCTTGAGTAGGGACAACGCGTCCACCGTCGACCGGCCCCGTCGGAAACCGAATTGGGCGTCCGACAGGTCCGGCCCCACCGTCCCCAGCAGGCTATTTAGCCGGTCGGCGATTATCCCCTCGAACAACTTACCGACCTCATCGAGCAGAACGATGGGCCGGTAAGCCGAGGGGGAATCCGCCGGGCGTCCCTCCTTTCGGAGGAGGCATAGCCGCCCCTCCTTCCAGGGCTTCGGGAACCTCCCAGTCGTAAAACACGCGCTAAAGAGGTCCCGAAACCTCTCCTCCATCTGTGAGGTGGCGATGGCCACCACCCGTGCGGGAACGCCGTCCGGCCCTGGGGCTGTGTTCTTCGCGCGGAGGCGTAGAGTCCCCGCGTAGAGTTCCGACGCCGTAACCGGAGGGACCTCCTCCTCCGGCGGAACCGCCTCCCGCGGGGGGTCCATCACTGGCGGGGTGAAGTTGGTCCTGGACGGAAACAGGGACTGGACCACCCCATCCAGCAATGGCGGCTCGAGAGTCTCCGTCAGTGGAGGACCACAGGGGCGCAGTTTATTCCGCGCCGCCTTGTATGGTCTTCCATACGGGTCCCTGTCGAGACCCTCCAGCAACTCGGCTCTCGCCGAGTCTTCGGCCGCGCACATCGCCGACTTGAGGACCGTCTTTGCGTCGACGTACGAGGCATAGAGGCCCTCCTCGTTGGTGGGGTCTCGGAGCCTGCGCCTTCGACTCCGCGTGTAGGCCCTCCTGGCCGCTACACAGGCGGTTCGGAGCCCCGCCAGTTCCTCCGACCACCAATAGAGACTCCGAGGAGCCCCCGGATATGGTCCGGGGGCTCCTCAGATCAGCCCTCTTCCGCTTGGGGCGGTCGCTCTCGGCCGCCGACGTGTCCATAATGGAACCGTCGGAGTCCGACATCTCGTCCGGCCTGCTGAAGAAGCTGGCCGCAGATGGTGCACGGTCAGCATCCGACGCCAAGGCGTCGCCGGCGTGGCCCTGAGAAGGGTCGCTGGGTTGGCCCTGAGAAGGGCCTTTTGATTGGCCCTGAGAAGGGCCTTTTGGTTGGCCCTGAGAAGGGCCTTTGGATTGGCCCTGAGAAGGGCCGTTGGGGTGGCCCTGAGAAGGGCCTTTTTTAAAACGCCCGGAGGCTTCCCGCGAGGGTTTCGGCATAGCCTCCGCAGGTGCCGTAGATTCCGACATAAAATACAGTAAATGATAAAATGGATTAAAATACGCTACGACAGCACAGTGCACTTTAGCCAACCCAGTCTGCCACTCCGTTACGGTGGTCAGAACTGGGTCGTTTCCAGGGGACGCGACGTGGACGCAAGCACTGTGACCTAACCTAACCTAACCTTTTTTTTTTTTTTTTTTTTTTTTTTTTGTTTTTTTTGACGCTGAGAAATGCTTTATGCACTGCCGCTCGTGGGGGACGAGACGGGGTGTGTGGGACTCCTGTCAGAAGGACAGTATACCCACTAAAACTCAGCGGTGTTCCCGCATCGCCGTGATGGGAGGGCCATGGGAAACTGGCGTAGCCTTTACATCCACGACCCTCCCGGCGCATGCCCGCCTAGCTGGCGGGCCCCGCATGCCCCCCTAACTGGGGGGCTACGGGAATGGCCGGGAACACCTGGCCATTCCCGTCCGACACTGGTGGAGGTCTGTGCAATACAGGCAAGGGTGCCCCCGCACCCGTTGCCTGCTGGCCTCCACCTGGTTTGGGGAGAAATACACCCCCACCAGGGCTACTTCTCCCTACGCGGTGGCCACGTATCCCGGTCCCCTCTCTAAGAGCGAGAGGGGAGGGGAGTCCGTGGAGGACCGCGTAATCAATGCCACCGTTCCGTCCCGATCACCCAGCCAACGGCCAGGGACCGAGTACGGCTCGGCAACCACCGCCACGTCCACCAACCACTCAGCCATGGTCTGCATCAGCAGATCCTGGGCTGCTCTGCAGTGGTTGGTGTTCGCCTGGAGGATGCGATGTCTGACCCTGTCCATCAATCAGACATTGCACCCCCCTCCACAGCCGCTGAAGTCCCAGCCTCAGGGACGGCGGTGGCAGCGACAGGCCGGATTGGCGCCTGCGTTTTGCCCTTCTTAGGGGGAGGATTGCAGTTCCTCCCCATCATTACGTGGCCTGCCGGGCAGCCACTGGCGGCACACACCGCGCAGTGCGGCGTGGCAGCGTCGCAGGAGGCGGACTTGTGCCCGTCCTTGCTACAGCGGTAACATTTGTCCGCCCTGTCGACCTCGGACGGACAAAGGGCCCGAGTGTGTCCGACTCCAAAACACTTGTAGCAGCGCAAAGGCTTGGCTGCAAGTGCCCGGACTACACCCGAGCTGAACCCGACTGCAAGGCGTCCCTTGGCGAGAACGGCTATAGCTGCGGTGACTGGGCACTCAAGACGAATGGTGCCCATGCCACCGCGGCCGGGCCTCATGGCCCGACTTTGCACCGCTGTGACGGCACAGCCCCCCATTGCTGCGACCGCCGCCACCACCTCCTCCTTGGTGACCGAGTCGTCCAGGTCGGTCACCTCCAAGGCCACAGACTTCACGGGCCTGGCGACACTGGCCGCGTCCGCGATGACCTCTTTTATTTTGCTGGCGAAGAGGTCCGCATTGGCGCCGCCCTGAGCCCCCGGAAACTCGAAAATTCGAGCTCCGGCCTGGGTCCGGCGGCATGAGACTTTGCCGATCCCCAGTTGGGTAGGATCGGCATTGGTACGCGCCCGCATCATGATGGACGCGTACGTCTCCCCCCGCTCCGCAGCCTCAGTGGTGAGCGTCACCACTACGGCTGCGGTTTTGGGAGGAACCAATTTCCTCTTCGGCGCAGCAGCGGTGGGCTTGGTGGCTGACGTGTTCCCCTTCCCCTTTCCCTTGCCCGTAGTCTGGGATGGGCCGGGAGGAGTGGTGGCGGGGGCGGCAGAGGCAGCCACCGTCCTTGACTTCTTTTTGCCCACCTTCGTCCACCCCTGCTGGTTGGATGGGGTGGTGGACGGGAGATGGGCGTCTTCCCTCTGGGAAGGCAGCTCCGGCTCACATGGCCTATTGTCGGCACTCGACGCGGATGGTGCCCATGCCGCGGCGACCGAGCCAGATAGCACCACCCTTCACCGCACCAGCGTCGCAGCCTCCAGCCGCTGCAACGGCCGCCACCACGTCCTCTTTGGTGACCGAATCATCAAGTTCGGCCACCTCCAAGGCTGCGGTCTTCACAGGCCTGACGACCGTTGCCGCGTCCCGGATGACCTCTTCGAGCTTTTTCGCGAAGAGGTCCGCGTTTGCACCGCGCTGCTCCCCCGAGAACTCGAAGATTCGAGCCCCGGTTTGGGTTCGGCGGCACGTAATGCCGCCAATCCCCAGCCGAGAGGGGTCCGCATTGGTACGAGCCCGTCTTAGGACGGACTCGTACGTCTCGCCTCGCTCCGCGGCCTCCGGGGTGATGGTCACCACGACGGCCGCGGTTTTGGGAGGAACCAGCTTCCTCCCGCCGGCTGGACCCTTTTCGGCTGCAGGAGCAGTCGCAATGGGCTTAGGGGTTGAGGGCTTTTTTGCCTTCCCCCCCCTGACCACTTCCGTCCACGAGTTGGACGGGGTGGGCGGCGGAGCCGCCTTTCTGGCAAGAGCCGGTCCTCAATGCCTGCAAAGCAGGCCCTGATGAAGGCCCTCTCCTCCATCACCACCCCGCGGATTAATGCCTCAAGGCTGGCAGGGGAGGAGGAGCCTCCTTCCTCCGCACCTGGGGCAGACTGAGCAGGCCGGGCCGTGACCTCAGCGAGCTTCTGGTGAAGCTGGCTGACCTCCGCCTGCAGGCGATCCACCTTCGCCTGCAGCTGCCGCGTTTCGTCCGTGGCCGTCCGCTTCACCAGCTCAAGCACAATGCCGTGCATGCTGGCGGCCCGGCATTTGAGGGCCTTCTGGAAGGTCCCCTTCAAATTGGAGGACTTTGAGGCGACCTCCAGAACCTCCTCCTTATCCTCCAGAGCCATGCGCTCCAAGTCCGCCAGGGAGTGGTCGGCATACAGTACATTAGATGCACCATATCCGGCCCTCGACCTGGCGGCTTGCGCCTGCCGCTCCTTAGCAGCGACCCTCTCCTCCAGGTCCTCCTGGATTTGCGCCCTCTTCGCCAGGTTTAGCTGGCGCTCGGCGTCCACCAATCCCACATCGTGAGAAGAGGCCGAAGCGGAAGTCGAAGCCTTTTTTGCCTTCGACTTCTTCTTCGCCCTACTTCCAACCGACTCCGAGGAGCCCCCGGACCCGAGCCTCAGATCGCCCCTCTTCCGCTTGGGGCGGTCGCTTTCGGCCGCCGACGTGTCCATGTTGGATCCGTCGGAGTCCGACACCTCGTCCGGCCTGCAGAAGAAGCTGACCGCAGATGGTGCGCGGTCAGCTTCCGACGCCAAGGCGCCGCCGGCGTGGCCCTGAGAAGGGCCTTTGGGTTGGCCCTGAGAAGGGCCGTTGGGTTGGCCCTGAGAAGGGCCTTTGTGGTGGCCCTGAGAAGGGCCGTTGGGTTGGCCCTGAGAAGGGCCGTTTGAATCACTCTGTGAGGAGTGATCCGGGTTAAAATTAAAACAGAAACGCCCAGAGGCGTCACGGCTTGGTATCTTTTTCGACATTATTCGCAGACGATCGCGTTGGTATCTACGAATCACAGCGCACTTTAGCCACCGGTCTGCCACTCCGTTACGGTGGTCAGACACGGCGTTGCCCAGGGGATACTACGAGGAAGTATGCGCTGTGGGGGATCCCCCAACCTAACCTAACCTTTTTTTTTTTTTTTTTTTTTTTGACGCTGAGAAATGCTTTATGCACTGCCGCTCGTGGGGGGACGAGACGGGGTGTGTGGGACTCCTGTCGGAACGACAGTATACCCACTAAAACTCAGCGGTGTTCCCACTTCGCCGTGATGGGAGGGTCATGGGAAACTGGCGTAGCCTTTACATCCACAACCCTCCCGGCGCATGCCCGCCTAGCTGGCGGGCCCCGCAGGCCCCCCAAGTTGGGGGGCTACGGGAATGGCCGGGAACACCTGGCCATTCCCGTCCGACACTGGTGGAGGCCTGTGCAATACAAGCAAGGGTGCCCCCGCACCCGTTGCCTGCTGGCCTCCACCTGGTTAGGGGAGAAATAACGCCCGCAAGGGCTTATTTTCCCCACGCGGCGGCCACGTATCCCGGTCCCTTCTCTAATAGCGAGAAGGGAGGGGAGTCTGTGGGAGACCGCGCCGCGACCGTGCCATTCGCTTGGAGGATGCGGTAGTTGGAAAACATTATTCCAACATCGCACCCTCCTCAGCTACCGCCGCAGGAGCTACAGCGGCGATGACGGCGGCGGTGGTAGCAACAAGGCGAACCTGCGCCGGCGCCATGCCCTTCCTCGAAGGAGGCTTGCAGCTCCTGCCCGTCATCTTGTGGTCCGCGGGGCGGCCACTGCCAGCACACGCCGCGCAGTGAAGCGTGGTGGCGTGGCAAGTAGCACTCCTGTGTCCCTCCTGCCCGCATCGGAAGCAACAGTTTCCCCAGTCGGACTTGGAGGGACACGTGGCTCGGGTGTGGCCGAAGGCGAAGCACTTGAAGCAGCGCATTGGCTGGACTTCAAGTGCCCGGACCACAGCCGAGCTGAGCCCCACAAGCAGCCGCCCTTTGGTCGCAATAAGGACGGCCCCAGCCACGGCGACTGGGCACTCAACGCGGATAGTGCCCATGCCGCGGCGGCCGAGCCTGATGGCTCCGCCCTTCACCGCGCCAGCTTCGCAGCCTCCAGCCGCCGCAACGGCCGCCACCACGTCCTCTTTGGTGACCGAATCATCCAGATTGGCCACCTCCAAGGCAGCGGTCTTCACGGGCCTGACGACCGTTGCCGCATCCGCGATGACCTCTTGCAACCTCTTTGCAAAGAGGTCCGCGTTTGCGCCGCGCTGCTCCCCCGAGAACTCAAAGATTCGAGCCCCGGTTTGGGTTCGGCGGCACGTGA
This sequence comes from Xanthia togata, assembly GCA_963853775.1. Classification (NCBI taxonomy): domain Eukaryota; kingdom Metazoa; phylum Arthropoda; class Insecta; order Lepidoptera; family Noctuidae; genus Xanthia; species Xanthia togata. Next base: position 18,825,091 of record OY970813.1, on the reverse strand, counting down.
TACCGCCGATCCCCAGCTGAGAGGGGTCCACGTTGGTACGAGCCCGTCTTAGGACGGACTCGTACGTCTCGCCCTGCTCCACGGCCTCCGGGGTGATAGTCACCACGACGGCCGCGGTTTTGGGAGGAACCAGCTTCCTCCCGCCGGCTGGACCCTTCTCGGCTGCAGGAGCAGTCACAGTGGGCTTGGAGGTCGACGTTTTCGCCTTCCCCCCCCTGACTACTTCCGTCCACGACGAGTTGGACGGGGTGGTGGACGGAAGAAGGGCGTCTTCCTCCTGCGAGTTGGGGGGGGCTGCTGGAGACGACCCGGCAGCTCCCTCCGCGCTCGTGGTGGGCGTTTGAGGGGCCACCGTGGTCTTCTTGCCCTTACCTTTGCCCTTGGAGGGCCGCGGGTTCCGGGGCTGCTCACCCGACTCTGGGCTCAGAGGCGCAGGTTCCGGCTCCGTCGGCGGTGGACACTTATCCGCCGCTAGCGGCGGGCGGAGCCGCCTTTCCGGCAAGAGCCGGTCCTCTATCTCCGAGAAGCAGCCTCTTATGAAGGCCCTCTCTTCCAGGACAACCCCGCGTATGATTGCCTCAAGGCTGGCAGGGGAGGAGGAGCCTCCTTCCACCATACCTGTTGCAGACTGGGCAGGTCGGGCCGTGACCTCAGCCAGCTTCTGGTGAAGCTGGCTGACCTCCGCTTGCAGGCGATCCACCCTCGCCTGCAGCTGCCGCGTCTCGTCCGTTGCCGTCCGCTTCACGAGCTCCAAGACAATGCCGTGCATACTGGCGGCTCGGCATTTGAGGGCCTTCTGGAAGGTCCCCTTCAAATTGGAGGACTTTGAGGCGACCTCCAGAACCTCCTCTTTATCCTCAAGCGCCATGCGCTCCAATTCCGCCAGGGAGTGGTCAGCATATAGCACATGGGATGCACCATAGCCAGCCCGCAACCTGGCGGCTTGCGTCTGCCGCTCCTTGGTGGCGACCCTCTCCTCCAGATCCTCCTGAAGTTTCGCCCTCTTCGCCAGATCCAGCTGGCGCTCGGCGTCCACCAAGCCCACATCGTGAGCAAAGGCCGAAGCAGAAGTCGAAGCCTTTTTTGACTTCGACTTCTTCTTCGCCCTTGTTCCTACAGACTCCGAGGAGCCCCCGGACCCAGGCCTCAGATCCGCCCTCTTCCGTTTGCTCGTCGCCGCGTCGCTCTCAGCCGCCGACGTGTCCATATTGGAACCGTCGTCGGAGTCCAACAAATCGTCCGGCTTGCTGAAAACGCTGGCCGCAGATGGTGCGCGGTCAGCTTCAGACGCCAAAGCGCCACCGCCGGGGCCCTGAGAAGGGCCTTCGGGTTGGCCCTGAGAAGGGCCGTTGGATTGGCCCTGAGAAGGGCCGTTGGGTTGGCCCTGAGAAGGGCCGTTGGGATTAAAACAGAACCGCCCGGAGGCGTCACGGCATGGTTTTTGACTCATATTCGCAGACGACCGCGTTTGTCTACGAATCACAGCGCACTTTAGCCACCGGTCTGCCACTCCGTTACGGTGGTCAGACACGGCGTTGCCCAGGGGATACTACGAGGAAGTATGCGCTGTGGGGGATCCCCCAACCTAACCTAACCTAACCTTTTTTTTTTTTTTTTTTTTTTTTTTGTTCCGGGGTGGAAAATCCTCATGGATGTCCTCCGCCTGGGGCGAGCGGAGGGGTCTGTCAGACTCTTACTGACTAAAAACCACCCCGGTGCTCCGTCTCACACCTACGCCGGGGGAACCTAACCTTTTTTTTTTTTTTTTTTTTTTGACGCTGAGAAATGCTTTATGCACTGCCGCTCGTGGGGGACGAGACGGGGTGTGTGGGACTCCTGTCAGAAGGACAGTATACCCACTAAAACTCAGCGGTGTTCCCGCTTCGCCGTGATGGGAGGGCCATGGGAAACCGGCGTAGCCTTTACATCCACGACCCTCCCGGCGCATGCCCGCCTAGCTGGCGGGCCCCGCATGCCCTTCTGGCTGGGGGGCTACGGGAATGGCCGGGAACACCTGGCCATTCCCGTCAGACACTGGTGGAGGTCTGTGCAATACAGGCAAGGGTGCCCCCGCACCCGTTGCCTGCTGGCCTCCACCTGGTTAGGGGAGAAATAACGCCCGCAAGGGCTTATTTTCCCCACGCGGTGGCCACGTATCTCGTTCCCTTCTCTAATAGCGAGAAGGGAGGGGAGTCTGTGGGAGACCGCGCCGTTAGTGCTATTCGCTTGGAGGATGCGGTAGTTGGAAAATATTATTCCAACATCGCACCCTCCTCAGCTACTGCCGCAGGAGCTACAGCGGCGATGACGGCGGCGGTGGTAGCAACAAGGCGAACCTGCGCCGGCGCCACGCCCTTCCTCGCAGGAGGCTTGCAGCTCCTGCCCGTCATCTTGTGGTCCGCGGGGCGGCCACTGCCGGCACACGCCGCGCAGTGTAGCGTGGTGGCGTGGCAAGTAGCACTCCTGTGTCCCTCCTGCCCGCATCGGAAGCAACAGTTTCCCCAGTCGGACTTGGAGGGACACGTGGCTCGGGTGTGGCCGAAGGCGAAGCACTTGAAGCAGCGCATTGGCTGGACTTCAAGTGCCCGGACCACAGCCGAGCCGAGCCCCACAAGCAGCCGTCCCTTGGTCGCAGTACGCAGTACAGCCCCAGCTGCGGCGACTGGGCACTCGATGCGGATGGTGCCCATGCCGCGGCGTCCTTGCCTGATGGCTCCAGCCTTCACTGCGCCAGCTTCGCAGCCTCCAGCCGCCGCAACGGCCGCCACCACGTCCTCTTTGGTGACCGAATCCTCCAAATCGGCCACCTCCAAGGAAGCGGTCTTCACAGGCCTGACGACCGTTGCCACATCCGCGATGACCTCTTGCAACCTCTTTGCGAAGAGGTCCGCGTTTGCGCCGCGCTGCTCCCCCGAAAACTCAAAAATTCGAGCCCCGGTTTGGGTTCGGCGGCACGTGATGCCGACGATCCCCAGTTGAGAGGGGTCCGCATTGGTACGAGCCCGTCTTAGGACAGACTCGTACGTCTCGCCCTGCTCCACGGCCTCCGGGGTGATAGTCACCACGACGGCCGCGGTTTTGGGAGGAACCAGTTTCCTCCCGCCGGCTGGACCCTTCTCGGCTGCAGGAGCAGTCGCAGTGGGCTTGGAGGTCGGCTTTTTAGCCTTCCCCCCCCTGACTACTTCCGTCCACGACGAGTTGGACGGGGTGGTGGAGGGAAGAAGGGCGTCTTCCCCCTGCGAGTTCCGCTGCGGGGCCGCTGGAGTGACAGACGACTCGGCAGCTCCCTCCATGCTCGTATTGGGCGTAGGGGCCACCACGGTCTTCTTGCCCTTGCCTTTTCCCTTGGAGGGCCTCGGGTTCCGGGGCTGCTCACCCGATTCCGGGCCTCCCAGAGGTGCAGGTTCCGGCTCTGGTGGACTCTTATCCGCCGCTAGCGGTGGGCGGAGCCTCCTTTCCGGTAAGAGCCGGTCCTCTATGCCCGCGAAGCAGCCCCTGATGAAGGCCCTCTCCTCCAGGATAACCCCGCGGATTATGGCCTCAAGGCTGGCAGGAGAGGAGGAGCCTCCTTCCACCGTACCTACCGACTGGGCAGGCCCGGCTGTGACCTCAGCCAGCTTCTGGTGAAGCTGGCTGACCTCCGCCTGCAGGCGATCCACCCTCGCCTGCAGCTGCCGTGTCTCGTCCGTGGCCGTCCGCTTCATGAGCTCTAAGACAATGCCGTGCAGGCTGGCGGCCCGGCATTTGAGGGCCTTCTGGAAGGTCCCCTTCAAATTGGAGGACTTTGAGGCGACCTCCAGAACCTCCTCCTTGTCCTCCAGTGCCATGCGCTCCAATTCCGCCAGGGAGTGGTCAGCATACAGTACATTAGATGCACCATAGCCAGCCCTCGACCTGGCGGCTTGCGCCTGCCGCTCCTTGGTGGCGACCCTCTCCTCCAGGTCTTCCAGGAGTTGCGCCCTCTTCGCCAGGTTTAGCTGGCGCTCGGCGTCCACCAAGCCCACATCGTGAGCAGAGGCCGAAGCAGAAGTCGAAGCCTTTTTTGACTTCGACTTCTTCTTCGCCCTACTTTCGACCGACTCCGAGGAGCCTCCGGACCCGAGCCTCAGGTCGCCCCTCTTCCGCTTGGGGCGGTCGCTCTCCGCCGCCGACGTGTCCATGATTGAACCGTCGGAGTCCGACACCTCGTCCGGCCTGCTGAACAAGCTGGCCGCAGATGGTGCGCGGTCAGCTTCCGACGCCAAAGTGCCATCGGCGTGGCCCTGAGAAGGGCCGTCTGGTTGGCCCTGAGAAGGGCCTTTGGATTGGCCCTGAGAAGGGCCGTTGGGGTGGCCCTGAGAAGGGCCGTTTGAATCACCCTGTGAGGAGTGATTCGGGTTAAAACAAAAACGCCCAGAGGCGTCACGGCTTGGTACTTTCTGAGACATATTCGCAAACGACCTCGTTAATATCTGCGAATCACAGTGCACTTTAGCCGCCGGTCTGCCACTCCGTTACGGTGGTCAGACACGGCGTTGCCCGGGGGATACTGCGTGGAAGTATGCACTGTGGGGGATCCCCCGGGGGAACCTAACCTTTTTTTTTTTTTTTTTTTTTTTTTTATTTTTTTTTTTTTATCGCTGAGAAATGCGTTACGCATCCCCGGCTCGTGGGGGACGAGTCGGGGTATGTGGGACTCCTGTGTAAAATACAGTATACCCACTAAAACTCAGCGGTGCTCCCGCATCGCCGTGGTGGGAGGGCCATGGGAATCCGGCTCAGCCTTTACGTCCACAGCCCTCCAGGCGCATGCCCGCCTAGCTGGCGGGCCCCACAGGCCCCCCACCTGCGTGGTGGGGGGCTACGGGAATGGCCGGGAGCACCTGGCCATTCCCGTCCGGCACTGGTGGAGGCCTGTGCGATGCAGGCGAGGGTGCCCCCGCACCCGTTGCCTGCTGGCCTCCACCTGGGAGGAGGAGTCGGAGATGAGCGTCGAACTGACGTCTCCTTCGACCCCTCCTCCGCCTTCGGAGCGGTGCCGCGTCGGGATCATCTTCCCGCACGCGCTCCGCCGCCTCCTTCTGGGACATGACGTGCTCGCAGAAGGAGGCGACCGCCGCCCAGGACCCCTCGTCCCTCAGCATGGCGCCCACCACGCCGGGGAGCGAGAGGTCCAGCCCGATCGCCGCGACGAGACTGCGGCGCGGCCCGGACCACGACGGGCACACCTCGAGAGTGTGCTGCGCCGTGTCCTCCGCCGCGCCACAGTCGTGGCACGACGGCGTCTCCTCCCGTCCGATCCGATGCAGGTACGATCCGAAACAACCGTGTCCGGACAGCACCTGCACCAGGCGGAACGAGAGGAACCCGTGCGGCCGCTCGAGCCAGTCCCGCAGGACCGGCCCGATCGCGTCGAGGGTTCGGCGGCCGAAGACCGCGGCGGCGAGGTCCGTCGTCCAGTGGACGACGATGGCGTCCCTCGCCTCCCGCCGGACGGCCTCCCGCTGTTCCGGGGCGAAGGGCTGACCCGCCGCCCTCCGCCCCGCCTTCCACTCGTACACTCTGGCGAGCACCCACGCCTCGAGTTCCCAAGGAGGGGTGCCGGCCAGAGCGCACGCCCCGGCGAAGCTCACCGTGCGGTGAGCCCGCGCCACCCGCTGGGCGGGGGAACCTAACCTTTTTTTTTTTTTTTTTTTTTTGACGCTGAGAAATGCTTTATGCACTGCCGCTCGTGGGGGGACGAGACGGGGTGTGTGGGACTCCTGTCGGAAGGACAGTATACCCACTAAAACTCAGCGGTGTTCCCACTTCGCCGTGATGGGAGGGCCATGGGAAACCGGCGTAGCCTTTACATCCACAACCCTCCCGGCGTATGCCCGCCTAGCTGGCGGGCCCCGCATGCCCCAGGTTGGGGGGGCTACGGGAATGGCCGGGAACACCTGGCCATTCCCGTCCGACACTGGTGGAGGCCTGTGCAATACAGGCAAGGGTGCCCCCGCACCCGTTGCCTGCTGGCTTCCACCTGGTTTGGGGAGAAATAAAGCCCGCAAGGGCTTATTTTCCCCACGCGGCGGCCACATATCCCGGTCCCCTCTCTAATAGCGAGAAGGGAGGAGAGTCTGTGGGAGACCGCGCCGTTAGTGCCATTCGCTTGGAGGATGCGGTAGTCGGAAAACATTATTCCGACATCGCACCCTCCTCATTTACCGCCGCAGGAGCTGCAGCGGCGATGACGGCGGCGGTGGTAGTAACACGGCGAACCTGCGCCGACACTATGCCCTTCCTCGCGGGAGGCTTGCAGCTCCTACCCGACATCTTGTGGTCCGCGGGGCGGCCAGTGCCCTCACACGCCGCGCAGTGTGTGGTGGTGGCGTGGCAAGTGGCACTCTTGTGTCCCTCCTGCCCGCATCTGAAGCAGCAATCTCCCCAGTCGGACTTAGAGGGACACGTGGCTCGGGTGTGGCCAAACGCGAAGCACTTGAAGCAGCGCATTGGCTGGTATTCAAGTGGCCGGATCACAGCCGAGCCGAGCCCCACAAGTAGCCGTCCCTTGGTCGCAGTACGCAGTACAGCCCCAGCTGCGGCGACTGGGCACTCGATGCGGATGATGCCCATGCCGCGGCGTCCGAGCCTGATGGCTCCAGCCTTCACTGCTCCAGCGTCGCAGCCTCCAGCCGCCGCAACGGCCGCCACCACGTCCTCTTTAGTGACCGAATCCTCCAGATCGGCCACCTCCAAGGAAGCGGTCTTCACAGGCCTGACGACCGATGCCACATCCGCGATGACCTCTCGCAACTTCTTTGCGAAGAGGTCCGCGTTTGCGCCGCGCTGCTCCCCCGAGAACTCAAAGATTCGAGCCCCGGTTTGAGTTCGGCGGCACGTGATGCCACCGATTCCCAGCTGAGAGGGGTCCGCGTTGGTACGAGCCCGTCTTAGGACAGACTCGTACGTCTCTCCTTGCTCCACGGCCTCCGGGGTGATAGTCACCACGACGGCCGCGGTTTTGGGAGGAACCAGCTTCCTCCCACCGGCTGGACCCTTCTCGGCTGCAGGAGCAGGCGCAGTGGGCTTGGAGGTCAGCTTTTTCGCCTTCCCCCCCCCGACCACTTCCGTCCACGACGAGTTGGACGGAGTGGTGGAAGGAAGAAGGGCGTCTTCTCTCTGTGAGTTCCGGGGGGCTGCTGGAGTAGCAGATGACTCGGTAGCTCCCTCCGCGCTCGTAGTGGGCGTTTGAGGGGCCACCACGGTCTTCTTGCCCTTGCCTTTGCCCTTGGAGGGCCTTGGGTTCTGGGGCTGCTCACCCGATTCCAGGCCTCCCATAGGCGCAGGTTCCGGCTCTTGTGGACTCTTATCCGCTGCTAGCAACGGGCGGAGCCTCCTTTCCGGTAAGAGCCGGTCCTCTATGCCCGCGAAGCAGCCCCTGATGAAGGCCCTCTCCTCCATCACAACCCCGCGGATTATAGCCTCGAGGCTGGCTTGGGAGGAGGAGCCTCCTTCCACCGCACCTGGGGCAGACTGGGCTGGCTGGGCCGTGACCTCAGCCAGCTTCTGGTGTAGCTGGCTGACCTCCGCCTGCAGGCGATCCACCCTCGCCTGCAGCTGCCGCGTCTCGTCAGTGGCCGTCCGCTTCACCAGCTCCAGCACAATGCCGTGCATGCTGGCGGCCCGACATTTGAGGGCCTTTTGGAAGGTCCCCTTCAAATTGGAGGACTTTGAGGCGACCTCCATGACCTCCTCTTTGTCCTCTTGTGCCATGCGCTCCAATTCCGCCAGGGAGTAGCCAGCATATAGTACATGGGATGCACCATAGCCAGCCCTCGACCTGGCGGCTTGCGCCTGCCGCTCCTTGGTGGCGACCCTCTCCTCCAGGTCTTCCAGGAGTTGCGCCCTCTTCGCCAGGTTTAGCTGGCGCTCGGCGTCCACCAAGCCCACATCGTGAGCAGAGGCCGAAGCAGAAGTCGAAGCCTTTTTTGACTTCGACTTCTTCTTCGCCCTACTTCCGACCGACTCCGAGGAGCCTCCGGACCCGAGCCTCAGATCGCCCCTCTTCCGCTTGGGGCGGTCGCTCTCAGCCGCCGACGTGTCCATGTTTGAACCGTCGGAGTCCGACACCTCGTCCGGCCTGCTGAACAAACTGGCCGCAGATGGTGCGCGGTCAGCTTCCGACGCCAAAGCGCCATCGGCGTGGCCCTGAGAAGGGCCGTCTGGTTGGCCCTGAGAAGGGCCTTTGGGTTGGCCCTGAGAAGGGCCTTTGGGGTGGCCCTGAGAAGGGCCGTTTGAATCACCCTGTGAGGAGTGATTCGGGTTAAAACAAAAACGCCCAGAGGCGTCACGGCTTGGTACTCTCTGAGACATATTCGCAGACGACCTCGTTAGTATCTGCGAATCACAGTGCACTTTAGCCGCCGGTCTGCCACTCCGTTACGGTGGTCAGACACGGCGTTGCCCGGGGGATACTGCGTGGAAGTATGCACTGTGGGGGATCCCCCGGGGGGGAACCTTACCTTTTTTTTTTTTTTTTTTTTTTTGACGCTGAGAAATGCTTTATGCACTGCCGCTCGTGGGGGACGAGACGGGGTGTGTGGGACTCCTGTCAGAAGGACAGTATACCCACTAAAACTCAGCGGTGTTCCCGCATCGCCGTGATGGGAGGGCCATGGGAAACCGGCGTAGCCTTTACATCCACGACCCTCCCGGCGCATGCCCGCATGCGCATGAACGCCTGGCCATTCCCGTCCGGCACTGGTGGAGGCCTGTGCGATGCAGGCGAGGGTGCCCCCGCACCCGTTGCCTGCTGGCCTCCACCTGGGAGGAGGAGTCGGAGATGAGCGTCGAACTGACGTCTCCTTCGACCCCTCCTCCGCCTTCGGAGCGGTGCCGCGTCGGGATCATCTTCCCGCACGCGCTCCGCCGCCTCCTTCTGGGACATGACGTGCTCGCAGAAGGAGGCGACCGCCGCCCAGGACCCCTCGTCCCTCAGCATGGCGCCCACCACGCCGGGGAGCGAGAGGTCCAGCCCGATCGCCGCGACGAGACTGCGGCGCGGCCCGGACCACGACGGGCACACCTCGAGAGTGTGCTGCGCCGTGTCCTCCGCCGCGCCACAGTCGTGGCACGACGGCGTCTCCTCCCGTCCGATCCGATGCAGGTACGATCCGAAACAACCGTGTCCGGACAGCACCTGCACCAGGCGGAACGAGAGGAACCCGTGCGGCCGCTCGAGCCAGTCCCGCAGGACCGGCCCGATCGCGTCGAGGGTTCGGCGGCCGAAGACCGCTTCGGCGAGGTCCGTCGTCCAGTGGACGACGATGGCGTCCCTCGCCTCCCGCCGGACGGCCTCCCGCTGTTCCGGGGCGAAGGGCTGACCCGCCGCCCTCCGCCCCGCCTTCCACTCGTACACTCTGGCGAGCACCCACGCCTCGAGTTCCCAAGGAGGGGTGCCGGCCAGAGCGCACGCCCCGGCGAAGCTCACCGTGCGGTGAGCCCGCGCCACCCGCTGGGCTATCGCCCTTTGAGGTGCCCGCAAGGCCGCGGCGTTCTCTCGTCTGTGGAGAGACTCCTCCCAGATGGGGGCCCCGTAGAGGGCCATGCTCCTCAAGATGCCGGCGTAGAGTTGCCGGCATCGAGCGCTGGGCCCCCCCAAGTTCGGGAGGAGCCACGAGAGAGCGCCCGCGGTCTTCAGCAGGCGCGACGACAGCCCGCTGAAATGCGGGCCGAAGCGCCACCTGCTGTCGAGTACAAGGCCCAGATATTTCATCTGGGCCTTCACCTCAATCCTGACGCCCTCCACGAAGATGTGGGCGCCAGGTGGCGGGGGGCGCTGCCGGGGACCGTGGAAGAAGACGGCCTCGGTCTTCTGCAGCGCCACCGTCAACCCTAGGCGGCGGATCCTCCCTGCGACCAAGGATCCGCCCGCCGAGGCCAAGGAGGCCGCCTCCCTGAAACTCTCCCCCCGGGCGGTGAGGAGAGTGTCATCCGCGTAGCAGACGACACTCGTGCCTCGGAGGAGAGTTCCCCGCAAGAGCCAATCGTAGCCGACGTTCCAGAGGAGAGGTCCTAAGACTGACCCCTGTGGAACGCCGGCTTCCGCGGCGTACCGCCGGACTCGGCCAGCCCTGTTCACCAGGACGATCGCCCGATCCTCCAGGTAGCTGGCCAGCAGCACGCGCATGTAGCGAGGCACTCCGTGGAATCGGAGCGCCTCTAGGATGGTGGAGTGGGGAACGGAGTTGAAGGCGTTGGCGATGTCGAACGACACTGCCAACAACCCGTCCCCCGCCTCCATCGCATCCTTCACCTGCCCCTTGAGGCAGGCCAGCGCGTCCACCGTCGAACGCTCAGCCCGAAAGCCGTACTGAGCGTCCGACAAGTCCGGCCCGATGCACCGCAGATGGCTCTTCAGGCGGGCAGCGATTATCCCCTCGAACATCTTACCGACCTCATCGAGCAGAACGATGGGCCGGTATGCCGAGGGGGAGTCTGCCGGGCGGCCCTCCTTGCGAAGGAGGCACAGTTGTCCCTCCTTCCATGGTTTCGGGAACCTTCCAGACGCAAAGCATGCGCTGAAGAGGTCCCGAAACCGCTCCTCCATTTGGGTGGCGGCGATCGCCACCACTCTCGCCGGGACACCGTCGGGGCCCGGAGCCGTCTTCTTGGCACGGATATGGAGAATAGCCGCGCCAAGTTCCGACTCCGTGACGGGAGGGGTCTCCTCTTCATCATCAGCTGGCGGGGCTGGTGGGGCCATCGCTGGTGGGGTGAAGTCGTCCCTGCACGGGAACAGGGACTGAACCACCCCATCCAGAAAGGAGGGCTCCAGGGTCTCGGCCACCGGGGGACCAAAGGGGCGCAGCATGTTCCGCGCCGCCTTATACGGTCTCCCGTAGGGGTCCGCGTCGAGACCCTCCAGCATTTCTGCTCTCGCAGAGTCTCTGGCGGCGGCGATGGCCTGATCGAGGACCAGTTTTGCCGCCAGGTACACCTCGTAGAGGTGGTCCCCGACGGCCCGGTCCCGTCGACGCCGCCGCCGACTCCGCGTGTAAGCCCTCCTTGCCTCCACACAGGCTGCTCGAAGCCCCGCCAGCTCCGCCGACCACCAGTACACGGCCCGTTTGGGTGGTGGTCGGCCAGACCGAGGCATGCTCGAGTTGCATACCTCGGTCAGAGACTCCCTCAGCTGCCCCGCCACGGTGTCCACATCCGGCAGCCGGCTGGCGGAAGGCGGCGAAAGCCAGTCCTGGACGAACGCCGCCTCCCGCGCTGCCTCCCTGTCCAGGCGGGCGAGGGCCCACCGTGGGAACGGTGATCGCCCCGGCAGAGTCCGCGTCTCTCCGGGGCGACTGGTGGAGATGTCGAACCGCACGTAGCGATGGTCCGACATAGTCTCCACCAGGTCCACCCGCCAGTTCAGCACGCGCGCGGCTAACGCAGGGGTGGCGAAAGTGACGTCCACCACTGAGCCACCCTGCCGCCGCACGCATGTCTGGACGCTGCCTCTGTTCAAGAGGCAGAGTCCAGAGGAGGCAGCCCACAGCTCGACTGCCCGCCCGCGGGCGTCGGTGGCCGGGTTGCCCCAGGTCACCGACTTGGCGTTCAGGTCTCCCAGCACGGAGACCTGACGCGGCGCCGCCCTGCCGACCACGGCGGCCAGGACTCCGAGATAGTTCTCGAAGTCCTGGAGAGGGCGGTTTGGGGAGAAATACACGCCCACAAGGGCGAGTTCTCCCCACGCGGCGGCCACGTATCCCGGTCCCCTCTCTAATAGCGAGAGGGGAGGGGAGTCTGTGGAAGACCGCGCCGCTAGTGCCACCAAGCCGTCCTCGTCACCCAGCCAGCTGCCGGGGACGAAGTAGGGCTCGGCGACCACCGCTACGTTCACCAACCACTCGGCCATGACCTGCACCACCAGGTCCTGGGCCGCTCTGCAGTGGTTGGCGTTCGTCTGGAGGATGCGGAGGTCGGAAATTATTATTCCGACATCGCACCCTCCTCAGCCGCCGCCGCCGCCGCTGGAGCTACAGCGGCGACGACGGCGGCGGCGGTGGTGGCAACAGGGCGAACCTGCGCCGGCACCACGCCCTTCTTGACGGGGGGCTTACAGCTCCTGCCCGTCATCCGGTGGCCCGCGGGGCGGCCACTGGCGGCACACGCCGCGCAGTGTGGCGCGGTGGCGGGGCACGCGGCCCACCCGTGTCCCTCCTTCCCGCATTGGAAGCACGTATCCCTCCAATCGGACTTGGAGGGACACGTGGCTCGGGTGTGGCCGAACGCGCAGCACTTGAAGCACCGCGCAGGCTGTGCCTCAAGCGGCTGGACCACCGCCGAGCTGAAGCCGATCAGCAACCGTCCTTTGGTCGCCGCAAGGACGGCCCCGGCCGCGGCGACCGGGCACTCCACGCGGATGATGCCCATGCCGCGGCGGCCGAGCCTGACGACTCCAGCCTTCACCGCGCCGGCGTCGCAGCCTCCAGCTGCTGCGACGGCCGCGACCACATCCTCTTTGGCGACCGAGTCATCAAGATCGGCCACCTCCAAGGCTGCGGTCTTTTCTGGCCTGACGACCTTGGCCACATCCGCGACGACCTCCCGCAGCTTCGCTGCGAAGAGGTCCGCGTTCGTGCCGCGCTGCTCTCCCGAAAACTCGAAAATTCGAGCTCCCGTGAGAGTTCGGCGGCACGTGATTTTGCTGATCCCCAGCTGGGAGGGATCAGCATTCGTACGAGCCCGTCTCAGTACGGACTCGTACGTCTCGCCCCGCTCCGCGGCCTCCGGGGTGATGGTCACCACGACGGCCGCGGTTTTGGGAGGAACCAGCTTCCTCCCACCAGCTGGAGCCCGTTTGGCTGCAGGAGCAGCCGCAGCGGGCTTGGGGTCCGGCTTCTTGGCCTTCTTCCCCCTCTTGCCCACTTCCGTCCACGACAGGTTGGACGGGGTGGTGGAGGGAAGAAGGGCGTCTTCCTCCTGGATCTGGGCTGGGGCCGGGGCTGCTGGAGCGGCAGAGGACCCTGACGCTCGCACCGCGCTCGTGGTGGGGGTCTGAGGAGACGCCGTGGTCCCCTTGCCCTTGCCCTTGCCCTTTCCCTTTGAGGGCTGCCCTTCCAACACAGGGCCTGCTTGAGGCGCAGGTTCCGGCTCCCCCGGTTGGCGACTCTTGTCCGCCGCTAGCGGTGGGCGGAGCCGCTTTTCCGGCAGGAGCCGGTCCTCGATGCCTGCGAAGCAGGCCCTAATGAACGCCCTCTCCTCCATCACTACCTGCCTCAAGGCTGCCTCGAGGCTGGCAGGGGTGGAGGGGGAGGGGGAGGAGGAGGAGAAGGAGGAGGGGCCCCCTGTCACCGGAGCCGGGGCAGGCAGGGCCGTGGCTTCAGCCAGCTTCTGGTGAAGCTGGCTGACCTCCGCCTGCAGGCGATCCACCTTCGCCTGCAGCTGCCGCGTCTCCTCCGTGGCCGTCCGCTTGACCAGCTCCAGGACAATGCCGTGCATGCTGGCGGCACGGCATTTGAGGGCCTTCTGAAAGGTCCCCTTCAGGTTGGAGGATTTTGAGGCGACCTCCAGGACCTCCTGCCTGTCCTCCTCCGCCATGCGCGCCAGCTCTGCCAGGGAGTGGTCGGCATACAGCACATGGGATGCACCGTAGCCATCCCTCGACCTGCGCGGCCGTCCGGGACGTGGACGCTGACGAGCCCTCCGCGGGCTTCCTCCCCGGACCCGGCTTAGCAGGCTCCGCCTTCCCCCGCCCGTCGGCAGCGAGCGGCGGCCGGAGAGTCTCAGCAGGGAGGAGCCTCGACTCGAGACCCTGCAGCCGGGCATTCATCATGCCCCCACACTGCAGCATGCAGATGCGGACGATCTTCTCGATCTCCGCATCCGCAGGTGCGGGGGCAGGTACGGACGACGGGGGGGCCGGCGGTGTCTTGGCAACGACGCCGGGGGCGGAGCTGGTGGCCACAGGACGCCTCTGCTGCCATTCCGCCCTCTGCGCGGCAAGCTCCCGCTTGAGGTCCTCCAGCTCGGATCTGAGACGGCTGTTCTCCTCCCACAGCTTCGCCGTCTCATCCGAGCTTGTGCGACTTAGGAGGACCCCAACTGCCTCCTTGATGTCGTCAGCCGCCTCCTTCAGAGCGCGCGTGAACGTGCCCTTTAGGCTGCCAGATTTCGTGGCAACCTTCAGGACAACGTCTACGCCGTCCAAAACTTGGCGACTGAGCGCCACCGCCGACAAACTTCCTCCGGCAGCCGCCTGAGCAGTGCGTCGCTCTCGGGCCAGCCGGGCCATCTCGCTGACCTCATCAGCTGCCACAGCCTTCCGCTGCGTCCGCTTTGCGGAGTTCACCTCCGCCTTGTTGCTCTGCAACATAAGCGGGGACGCAGCGGAGTCCTCGCTTTCCGCGCTCATTGGCACTGGCGTAGCGGGCCGCATGAAGTGACCCCGTGCATTACGCTCCGGTAACCTCCTCTTTGCTGTTCCCAATCTTGGGGCCGACAGCTCCTCTTCACTTGAGGACAGCTCGCTGCGCGAGCGTTTCCCCCCAGGTTCCTTGTCCTGGTCGGACAAACATGAGCCTCCTCGGCTCTTGTTGCCGTCGCTGACGGCAAGCGGCTTCCCTGCGTCGCACAGTCGCTCCAGGCTAACCCGGAGCTCCTTTTCTTGCGACGCAAGAGGTGGTTGACGAAGACCGGCGGTGGTCTGCCGGTCTACGAGGCTATGGGTGCCCCCCCCAGATACGGTGGGGCTGCCTTCCGTGGAAGGGCGGGATTGTGCCTCCGTGTGGAGGTTGCCCGCCTGGGGAATATTACCATTAGCCTGCATGTTCATTGTTTTTTTCCTTTTTAAGGGTGAGGTCCCTGTTCGCGCTAGCAACCGGATAACCCTCCGGCCATTCATCCCCTCGGCACGCTAGATCTTGGGATTGGGACTCCCCAGTGTACGCCAACTCAACTCCCCTCTGTAAGCAGAGGGGGGAGTGACCAATTCTAGCCCGGTTCCCTTCACCGACCATCGTGGATGATCGGTGATTGGAACCGTGACCCTTCCCCGTTTGTTGAGAATTCGCCGCCAGCGCCAAGTGTCCACCAAAATCTGGTGGGCAGTTGGAGCTGACGTTGCCCAGGGTGCGCCACGAGGAGGCTTCTCAACATGCACCCCTCCCCCCAACCTAACCTAACCTTTTTTTTTTTTTTTTTTTTTTTTTTGTTCCGGGGTGGAAAATCCTCATGGATGTCCTCCGCCTGGGGCGAGCGGAGGGGTCTGTCAGACTCTTACTGACTAAAAACCACCCCGGTGTTCCGTCTCACACCTACGCCGGGGGTCGCGGGAACGAAAAAATCCTCCGCAACCCCCGACTGGTGCCAGCCCGCCGCAGCGGGCCCCTCCTCCTTCATCACCGGCGCACCAGAACACATGGCACGCCGTGACCAACCCAGGGACCAAACCAGCACATGGGCGCCAGACAGCCCCTTGTCTAGGCGCCCTTGGCCCCTCTTCGGCGGGTCAGGACATTGGCCCCGCCGTCTACCAATTTTCGGCCGCAGAGGATAGGGAGAGCGGCCTACGCTATACCGATACTCCTCTTCCCCTGCGGCCCCACCGCGTTCGCCATCGGACGGTGGCGACCCCGTCAAGGCCGCGGCAGGGAGGGAGAGCGCTGTACCGCAATACACCTCTCCAGCCGCGGCCCCGAAACCGCAGCCGCGATGTCTCCGATACACGACATCGCGGCCCGCCTCAGTTGCGATGTCGCCACCGCAACCTACTCGCTGGCCGCTACGTCATGGGCTTTTATCAAAAAGCCCTGACGAGCGGCCCCTCCTCGGGTTCCTCTTAGCTTCACCGTGGGTGCCCAACCCACGGCTACTGAGCCCCCCCGCAACGACAATGCGGGAACCCTTCGGGGGGGAACCTTTTTTTTTTTTTTTTTTATTAAGCGGTGAAAAATGCCTGACGCATACCGCACCGTCCAGGGAGACGGTTTGGTTATGTGGGGCTTGCACCCACTAAAAAACACCGCCGTGAGCCTACTGTCGCCTTTGCAGATGGGCCGCGAGAACTGCTACTGCTAACCTAACCTTTTTTTTTTTTTTTTTTTTTTTTTGGTCTCGGGGTGGAAAATCCTCATGGATGTCCTCCGCCCTGGGGCGGGCGGAGGGGTCTGTCAGACTCTTACTGACTAAAAACCACCCCGGTGTTCCGACTCACACTTACGCCGGGGGTCGCGGGAACGACAGAATCTTCCGCAACCCCCGGCTGGTGCCGGCCCGCCACCGCGGGCCTCGTCTCGGGTCAGGGGGGGGAGTGAGGTGTTTTACTCCCCCCGCGACGTCTCAGAGGGGCGCGCGTGGAACACTACGCGCCGCCACCTCGGGTCCTGATGTGTGGGGGGCGACGGACGTCCCCGAGTCCGTCGTCCCTGGACCCATTTAGGGGGGCCGGAAGAGGGCGTTGTCCGCCCTCCGCCGACGCCCGGTGCGCCTGCTGCGGGCCGGGTGAGCGGACGAGATCTCCCTCTCCCTTTCCGCAGCCTCCTCGCTCAGAAGGCGACCACCGCATCCCAGGACTCGGCGCCGCCGACCATAGCGTTCACTACGGCCGGCAGCGACAAGTCACTGCCTACTCCTGAGATGAGGGCACGGCGCGGCCCCTCCCAAGCGGCACACTCTGCCAGCGTGTGCCGCGCCGTGTCCTCCCGGCAGTCGACGCAGTGGTGACACCGGGCGTCCGGCTCCCTGTTTATGCGACACAGGTACTTCCCGAAGCAACCATGCCCCGAGAGCACCTGCGTCACCCGAAACGACAGGGAGCCGTGCCTCCTCCCGAGCCAGCGCTCGAGCACCGGCCGGACCGCCTCGACGACGTCGAGGCCGGCGGTAGGGCGCGAAAGCCTGTCCCGCCATTCCGCCACCAGGACCTCGCGAAGCTGAGACCGATGCAGCTCCACATGTCGCTGCATCGGTCGCTCGCCCCGCGCCCGCGCTTCCTCGCGCCACCGATACGATGACGCGAGTACTTTCGCCTCCAGGTCCCAGGGCGGGGATCCGGCCAGTGCACAAGCCGCCTCGTAGGAGATCGTGCGATACCCCCGGATGACTCTGACGGCCATCGCCCTTTGCGGTCTCCGCATGACGGCGATGCTCCCGGCCGTCAGGTCAGCCGCCCAGATCGGGGCCCCGTAAAGGGCCATCGATCGCACGATCCCCACGTATAGCCGCCTACAAGCGGCGCTCGGGCCCCCCAGATTGGGAAGCAGCGTTGAGAGCGCTCCAGCAGCGCCCAGCAACTTGGGCGCCAGCCGTCGGAAGTGGGGCCCGAAGTCCCACCGGCTGTCGAGGACCAATCCTAGGTACTTCATGGTACCCTCGACAGCGATCCGAGCCCCCCCGACCACGATATGTGAGCCGGGTGACGGCGCCCGCCGGGGGCCATGGAACACCATAGCCTCCGACTTGCTGAGGGCCACCTCCAGGCCTAGGCGACGTATGCGGCTCACCACCTGTGAGACCGCAGCCGTCGCCAGCAACGCTGCTTCCCTGTACGAGCTCCCCCGGGCAGTGACCAGCGTGTCGTCCGCATAACACGTCAGGTCTACCCCCGGCCTGAGCTCGCCCCTCAGCACCCAGTCGTACCCGATGTTCCACAGGAGCGGCCCTAAGACCGAGCCCTGTGGAACACCGCACGACATGCGGCGCTGGAATCCGCCATCACGTCCCGCGTAGGTGACACACCTCTCCGACAGATAAGCCCCAACGATGCGGCGGAGGTAGGGAGGCACACCATGATAGCGCAGTGCCTCCCGAATACAACTCCAGGGCAGGGTGTTGAAGGCGTTGGATATGTCCAAGGACACCGCCAACATCACCCCGCCCCGAGACACCGCTTCCTCCGCCAGGACTCTAACCCGCGACACAGCGTGTATCGTGGAGCGCCCATGCCGAAACCCAAACTGACTGTCGTCCAGGTCCGGCCCCTCTCTGCACAAGTGGCCGACGAGGCGGGCTGCGATTACTCGCTCGAACAGCTTGCCCACCTCGTCTAGCAGCACTATGGGCCGGTACGCGGACGACGAGTCCGCCGGGCGCCCCGCCTTCCTGAGCAGGACCAGACGACCAGATTTCCACAAAGTGGGAAACTGGCCCCGCTCAAGACACGCTGTGTAGAGTCCTCTCAGTTGGGGCTCGAGCTCCTTCAGAGCGAGGGCCAACACGCAGCCGTGGATCCCGTCGGGCCCCGGAGCCACGTTCTTGGCCCGGAGCCGCATCACGGCTGCCCCCATCTCTGCCTGTGTCACCCCTGGGACGCTAATGGCGTTCTCCTCCTCTTCTTCTGCAGACTCTGCGGCCGTGGGCATAGCCATCGGCGGCGGAGTGTGCTCCGCTCTGGCCGGGAAGAGGGCTGCAACCACCTCCTCCAGCAGCTCGGGTTGGAGACTCTCCGTAAGCGGAGGCGCCGCGGCTCGAAGTTTCCCTCGAACCGCGCGATAAGGGCGCCCCCACGGATCCCCGTCCAGAGTCTCCAACATCTCCTCCCTGGCTCGCGTCCTCGACTCGCCGATGGCCAGCCACAGAGTCTGCTTGGCCGCGCGGTACACCTCATACAGCGCGGCCTCTTCGTCAGGGACCCGACGACGTCTCCTCCGGTATCGGGTGTACTGGCGTCTGACCGCCACGCACGCGACGCGCAGCTGCGCGATCTCGGCGGTCCACCAGTACACCTGGCGCCTTGCGGACTGTGCGTGGACCCGGGGCATGGACGCGTCGCTGATTTGCGTCATCGCCCCGCGGAACCACAGCGCCTCCCGCTCGACGTCGACGGGTCCGTTCGTCACCGACTCCCGGCTCCAGGCCTGGACAATAGCGGCCTCCTCGAGAAGTTCCCTGTCTATGCGCTTACGCGCCCAACGCGGACCGTCCGTTCGCGGGGTCGGTCGACCGCGGCCGCCGGTGGTCTGGGCGGAGACGTCGAATCGGATGTAGCGGTGATCCGACAACGTCTCCACCTCCACGGCGACACGCCAGTCGTGGACACGGCTCGCGACAGCGGGGCTAGCGAACGAGACGTCCACTATAGAACCGCCCCGCTGCCGCACGCACGTGTGTACCCCAACCTAACCTTTTTTTTTTTTTTTTTTTTGGTCTCGGGGTGGAAAATCCTCATGGATGTCCTCCGCCCTGGGGCGGGCGGAGGGGTCTGTCAGACTCGTACTGACTAAAAACCACCCCGGTGTTCCATCTCACACCTACGTCGGGGGTCGCGGGAACGCAGATACTTCCGCGACCCTCGGCTGGTGCCGGCCCGCCTCTGCGGGCCACCTCGAGTTTAGGGGGGAGTGAGGTGTTAAACTCCCCCCTTACATCATAGAGAGGCGCGCGTGGAACACTACGCGCCGCCATCTCGGGTCCTAAGGAGTAGGGGGCGATGGATTTCCCCAGATCCGTCGCCCCTGGACCCATTTAGGGGGGCTGGAAGAGGGCGTTATCCGCCCTCCGCCGACGCCCGGTGCGTCTGCTGCGGATCGGGTTAGTGGAAGCAATCTCCCGCTCCCTTTCCGCAGCCTCCTTCTGCGAGATGACTGTCTCGCAGAAGGAAACCACCGCGTCCCAGGACTCCTCGCTGCCGGCCATGGAATTCACAACGGCCGGCAGCGAAAGGTCACTGCCTACTCCAGAGATGAGGGCACGGCGCGGCTCCTCCCAAGCGGCACACTCTGCCAGCGTATGCCACGCCGTGTCCTCCCGACAGTCGACGCAGTGGTGACACCGGGCGTCCGGCTCCCTGTTTATGCGACACAGGTACTTCCCGAAGCAGCCATGCCCCGAGAGCACCTGCGTCACTCGAAACGACAGGGAGCCGTGCCTCCTCCCGAGCCAAGTGTCGAGCACCGGCCGGACCGCCTCAATGGTGTTGAGGCCGGCGGTAGGGCGTGAAAGCCTGTCCCGCCATTCCGCCACAAGAACCTCGCGAAGCTGCGACCGACGCAGCTCTAAATGTCGCTGCGTCAGCCGCTCGCCTCGCGCCCTCGAGTCCTCGCGCCACCGATACAGTGACGCGAGACCCCAACCTACCCTAACCTAACCTTTTTTTTTTTTTTTTTTTTTTTTTTTTGGTCTCGGGGTGGAAAATCCTCATGGATGTCCTCCGCCCTGGGGCGAGCGGAGGGGTCTGTCAGACTCTTACTGACTAAAAACCACCCCGGTGTTCCGACTCACACCTACGCCGGGGGTCGCGGGAACGAAAGAATCTTCCGCAACCCCCGACTGGTGCCAGCCCGCCGCAGCGGGCCCCCTCCTCTTTCATCACCGGCGCACCAGAACACATGGCACGCCGTGACCAACCCAGGGACCAAACCAGCACATGGGCGCCAGACAGCCCCTTGTCTAGGCGCCCTTGGCCCCTCTTCGACGGGTCAGGTAATTGGCCCCGCCGTCTACCAATTTTCGGCCGCAGAGGATAGGGAGAGCGGCCTACGACCTACCGACACTCCTCTTCCCCTGCGGCCCCACCGCGTTCGCCATCGGACGGTGGCGACCCCGTCAAGGCCGCGGCAGGGAGGGAGAGCGCTGTACCGCAATACACCTCTCCAGCCGCGGCCCCGAAACCGCAGCCGCGATGCCCCCGATACACGACATCGCGGCCCGCCTCAGTTGCGATGTCGCCACCGCAACCTACACGTTGGCCGCTACGTCATGGGCTTGGGTCAAAAAGCCCTGACGAGCGGCCCCTCCTCGGGTTCCTCTTGGCTTCACCGTGGTTGGGCACCCACGGCTACTGAGCCCCCCCGCAACGACAATGCGGGAACCCTTCGGGGGGGAACCTAACCTAACCTTTTTTTTTTTTTTTTTTGGTCTCGGGGTGGAAAATCCTCATGGATGTCCTCCGCCCTGGGGCGGGCGGAGGGGTCTGTCAGACTCTTACTGACTAAAAACCACCCCGGTGTTCCGACTCACACTTACGCCGGGGGTCGCGGGAACGACAGAATCTTCCGCAACCCCCGGCTGGTGCCGGCCCGCCACCGCGGGCCTCGTCTCGGGTCAGGGGGGGGAGTGAGGTGTTTGACTCCCCCCGCGACGTCTCAGAGGGGCGCGCGTGGAACACTACGCGCCGCCACCTCGGGTCCTGATGTGTGGGGGGCGACGGACGTCCCCGAGTCCGTCGTCCCTGGACCCATTTAGGGGGGCCGGAAGAGGGCGTTGTCCGCCCTCCGCCGACGCCCGGTGCGCCTGCTGCGGGCCGGGTGAGTGGACGAGATCTCCCTCTCCCTTTCCGCAGCCTCCTTCTGTGAGACGACCGTCTCGCAGAAGGCGACCACCGCGTCCCAGGACTCGGCGCCGCCGACCATAGCGTTCACTACGGCCGGCAGCGACAAGTCACTGCCTACTCCTGAGATGAGGGCACGGCGCGGCCCCTCCCAAGCGGCACACTCTGCCAGCGTGTGCCGCGCCGTGTCCTCCCGGCAGTCGACGCAGTGGTGACACCGGGCGTCCGGCTCCCTGTTTATGCGACACAGGTACTTCCCGAAGCAACCGTGCCCCGAGAGTACCTGCGTCACCCGAAACGACAGGGAGCCGTGCCTCCTCCCGAGCCAGCGCTCGAGCACCGGCCGGACCGCCTCGACGACGTCGAGGCCGGCGGTAGGGCGCGAAAGCCTGTCCCGCCATTCCGCCACCAGGACCTCGCGAAGCTGAGACCGATGCAGCTCCACATGTCGCTGCATCGGTCGCTCGCCCCGCGCCCGCGCTTCCTCGCGCCACCGATACGATGACGCGAGTACTTTCGCCTCCAGGTCCCAGGGCGGGGATCCGGCCAGTGCACAAGCCGCCTCGTAGGAGATCGTGCGATACCCCCGGATGACTCTGACGGCCATCGCCCTTTGCGGTCTCCGCATGACGGCGATGCTCCCGGCCGTCAGGTCAGCCGCCCAGATCGGGGCCCCGTAAAGGGCCATCGATCGCACGATCCCCACGTATAGCCGCCTACAAGCGGCGCTCGGGCCCCCCAAATTGGGAAGCAGCGTTGAGAGCGCTCCAGCAGCGCCCAGCAACTTGGGCGCCAGCCGTCGGAAGTGGGGCCCGAAGTCCCACCGGCTGTCGAGGACCAATCCTAGGTACTTCATGGTACCCTCGACAGCGATCCGAGCCCCCCCGACCACGATATGTGAGCCGGGTGACGGCGCCCGCCGGGGGCCATGGAACACCATAGCCTCCGACTTGCTGAGGGCCACCTCCAGGCCTAGGCGACGTATGCGGCTCACCACCTGTGAGACCGCAGCCGTCGCCAGCAACGCTGCTTCCCTGTACGAGCTCCCCCGGGCAGTGACCAGCGTGTCGTCCGCATAACACGTCAGGTCTACCCCCGGCCTGAGCTCGCCCCTCAGCACCCAGTCGTACCCGATGTTCCACAGGAGCGGCCCTAAGACCGAGCCCTGTGGAACACCGCACGACATGCGGCGCTGGAATCCGCCATCACGTCCCGCGTAGGTGACACACCTCTCCGACAGATAAGCCCCAACGATGCGGCGGAGGTAGGGAGGCACACCATGATAGCGCAGTGCCTCCCGAATACAACTCCAGGGCAGGGTGTTGAAGGCGTTGGATATGTCCAAGGACACCGCCAACATCACCCCGCCCCGAGACACCGCTTCCTCCGCCAGGACTCTAACCCGCGACACAGCGTGTATCGTGGAGCGCCCATGCCGAAACCCAAACTGACTGTCGTCCAGGTCCGGCCCCTCTCTGCACAAGTGGCCGACGAGGCGGGCTGCGATTACTCGCTCGAACAGCTTGCCCACCTCGTCTAGCAGCACTATGGGCCGGTACGCGGACGACGAGTCCGCCGGGCGCCCCGCCTTCCTGAGCAGGACCAGACGACCAGATTTCCACAAAGTGGGAAACTGGCCCCGCTCAAGACACGCTGTGTAGAGTCCTCTCAGTTGGGGCTCGAGCTCCTTCAGAGCGAGGGCCAACACGCAGCCGTGGATCCCGTCGGGCCCCGGAGCCACGTTCTTGGCCCGGAGCCGCATCACGGCTGCCCCCATCTCTGCCTGTGTCACCCCTGGGACGCTAATGGCGTTCTCCTCCTCTTCTTCTGCAGACTCTGCGGCCGTGGGCATAGCCATCGGCGGCGGAGTGTGCTCCGCTCTGGCCGGGAAGAGGGCTGCAACCACCTCCTCCAGCACCTCGGGTTGGAGACTCTCCGTAAGCGGAGGCGCCGCGGCTCGAAGTTTCCCTCGAACCGCGCGATAAGGGCGCCCCCACGGATCCCCGTCTAGAGTCTCCAACATCTCCTCCCTGGCTCGCGTCCTCGACTCGCCGATGGCCAGCCACAGAGTCTGCTTGGCCGCGCGGTACACCTCATACAGCGCGGCCTCTTCGTCAGGGACCCGACGACGTCTCCTCCGGTATCGGGTGTACTGGCGTCTGACCGCCACGCACGCGACGCGCAGCTGCGCGATCTCGGCGGTCCACCAGTACACCTGGCGCCTTGCGGACTGTGCGTGGACCCGGGGCATGGACGCGTCGCTGATTTGCGTCATCGCCCCGCGGAACCACAGCGCCTCCCGCTCGACGTCGACGGGTCCGTTCGTCACCGACTCCCGGCTCCAGGCCTGGACAATAGCGGCCTCCTCGAGAAGTTCCCTGTCTATGCGCTTACGCGCCCAACGCGGACCGTCCGTTCGCGGGGTCGGTCGACCGCGGCCGCCGGTGGTCTGGGCGGAGACGTCGAATCGGATGTAGCGGTGATCCGACAACGTCTCCACCTCCACGGCGACACGCCAGTCGTGGACACGGCTCGCGACAGCGGGGCTAGCGAACGAGACGTCCACTATAGAACCGCCCCGCTGCCGCACGCACGTGTGTACCGAGCCCCGATTTAGGACGGTCAAGCCAGTCGTGACCGCCCACTCCTCCAGCACCTCGCCCCTAGCATCGGTCACAGGGGATCCCCACGCCGCAGACTTGGCGTTGAGATCCCCCAGCAACAGCACAGGGCGAGGGTGGAGTCGGCCCACGATGGCACCCAACTCGACAAGGAACCTCTCGAAGTCGGCGAGACTCTTGTTGGGCGAAAAATACGCCCCAACGGTGCCAATGCCGTCCGCGAGGGCAGCTACCCAGCCGCGACCTCGGGACGGGTCGACAAGAGCCCCGCCAATGATGGCCACCAAACCGTCCAAGTCTCCCACCCAGTTATCCCTGGGGGGGACGAAATACGGTTCGGCGACCACGGCCACGTGAATCGACCACTCTGCCATGCTCTGGAGCAAAAGATCCTGAGCTCTAGCAGAGTGGTTGAGATTGCCCTGGAGGTAATGGAAGACCGCCATTTATGCGGCATCCATTCCCTCCACCGCACCATTCCTAGGCCGGGAGTCGGCCGAAGGGCAGCCAGGCTGCGGGGGGGGTAAAGTGCCCCCGGCAGCCATGGCAGCCCCTCTCTTCTTCTTCTGCGTCTGCTTGGTGGGCGCGCCACAGGCCTTCCCGCCCGCTCTGTGCCCCGCGGGCCTCCCTGCAGCTGTACAGAGGCTGCAGTTTGGCGCCGCGAGACACTGGGCCGCCTTGTGGCCGGCCTGACCGCAGCGATAGCACTGCTCGCTGCGGTCGATAGCGGCGGTGCACCGTGCCCTGACATGCCCAATGTCGAGGCAACGGTAGCACCGCAAGGCCCTGGGCAGCAGCTGCTTCACCCTCGCTGCCACCCATCCCACCAAGAGACGCCCGGCGTCGGCGACTTTCTTAGCCGCCGCCACCGGACACCGCACCCAGATCGCGCCGAGCCCGGAGGCATCGACGCGAACCTCGCCCGTGCGTACGTCTGCGGGCGGACACCCACCGGTACGGGCGACGGCCGCCACGACCTCAGCCGCGGTCGTCGAGTCGTCCAGGCCATCGACGCGCAACTCAGCTGTCTTCATTGGCCTGGACACCCGGACGTCATCCGGGTTGAGGACCTCCCTCAACTTGGCGGCCAGGACGTCCGCCCTTTCGCCGCTAGCGGCACCCGACACCTCAAGCAGTCGCGCCCCCGTGATCGCCTGCCTCACTCTGAGGCCAGCCGGTACACCTAAGTCGGGGAACGCGACTTTCGCCTTTGCCTCCATGAGGACCGCCTTGTAAGAGACGCCCCTTTCGACGGCTCCGGGCTGCAGCGTATTAACTACAGCCGCGGAGCGTGGGGCTCTCATCTTTGGCGGCCCTTGAGCCTTCTGGGGTGCCGGTGCCCCAGCGGGTGCTGGTGCTGCTGTCGCTGCTGGCGCCGTCTTCTTCTTTTTACGGCGGCCCCTCTTTACCACCGTCGTCCAGGAGTCCGCGGTGGACCCGGGTGCGGTCGCCGAGGGAGCGGGCGCCAGTGGCGCGGCCGTCCGGGACGTGGACGCTGACGAGCCCTCCGCGGGCTTCCTCCCCGGACCCGGCTTAGCAGGCTCCGCCTTCCCCCGCCCGTCGGCAGCGAGCGGCGGCCGGAGAGTCTCAGCAGGGAGGAGCCTCGACTCGAGACCCTGCAGCCGGGCATTCATCATGCCCCCACACTGCAGCATGCAGATGCGGACGATCTTCTCGATCTCCGCATCCGCAGGTGCGGGGGTAGGTACGGACGACGGGGGGGCCGGCGGTGTCTTGGCAACGACGCCGGGGGCGGAATTGGTGGCCACAGGACGCCTCTGCTGCCATTCCGCCCTCTGCGCGGCAAGCTCCCGCTTGAGGTCCTCCAGCTCGGACCTGAGACGGCTGTTCTCCTCCCACAGCTTCTCAGTCTCATCCGTGCCAGTCCGCGCAACGAGGACCTCAACCGCCTCTCTTATGCCCTCAGCTGCCTCCTTCAGGGCGCGCGTGAACGTTCCCTTCAGGTTGCCCGATTTGGTGGCCACCTTCAGGACTACGTCCACGCCGTCCAACACCTGGCGACTGAGCGCCACCGCTGTCGGGCTCCCTCCGGCCATCCGAGCGGAGCGCCGCTCTCGCGCTTGTTGGGCCAGCTCGCTGACCTCGTCAGCCACGACAGCCCTTTGCTGCGCCCGTTTAGCAGCAGCGGCCTCCGCACGGTTACTCCCCAGCAGGGACACAGTAGAGCCCCCGCTCGAGTCCGCCATGGTGAGCCCGGGGTCGCTCTCCGCACTCCCTCCTGGTGTATCAGGGCGCTTGAAGCGACCCCGAAGGTCACGCGCTGTCTTCTGCGCCACCGTGCGACCTTTTCCTCTCTGTGCCGTAGCTCTTTTTGCGGCCCCCTGTGTCTCCTCACTGGAGGAGAGGCTGCGCTTCCGAGATCTGGATCTGGACCTGGACCCAGATACAGATCTGGAGGCGCGCCTGCGTGTGTCCTTATCGGACATTACGTCCATTTCTGGACTGGAGCCTCCTCGGCTCTTGTTGCCGTCGCCGACAAACGGTACCTCCGCCAATGAAATTGGCACGTCATCCACTTTTGTTTTTATTTTATTTTCATTTTCCATTCTGTTCCCACGAGTATTGAGGATATAAATGTCCACCTAGGCAGAGCCTCTTGCCCTAGGTAAGCCTAAATACTGGAAGAGTTCGGCAGGTATCTCCAGGGGAAGCGCTAGCGACTGGTCCCCCACCAGCCACTCATCCTCTCGCCACGCTTCGAAGCTTAGGATTAGGTGGTTTTTTATCTTAGAGGTGACCTTCCTCTGGGCCGGGCGGTTAAGCCAAGCCCCCGACGGCGGCATTAAACATGCCTCCGTTCGCTGTCCGGCCAACCCGACTCAGCGAACCCGCCGGAAGTTCTCTCCTCGAAGACTACTCCTCAAGGAGAGATACCCTTGCCGCTTTAGTGCGCCTGCACCTCAGCGGCATCATGGTCACGTCCTCTGTCGATCGACGACCGTCGATCAATCAGGAGCGACCCATCTCCCTTGTCCCTACACTGTGCCCTCTGCAAACAGAGGGACACGTGTAAGAACAAGGTGTAGCCTACCTGGCTCTCCCCCCGCAGAAATTTGCCATAAACTATTCTAATAATACAATAATCTTTTCTAGAAAAGATTATTGTTCATGCCCAGGGTGCACCGGCCCGACAACTGCTCTTCCCCTCGAACGTATCCATAAGGGACCAGCAGGTAGGCACACGAGGAGGTTTTCTGCATGCACCCCAACCTAACCTTTTTTTTTTTTTTTTTTTTTTTTTTTTTTTTTTTTTTTTTTTTTTTTTTTTTTTTTTTGGTCTCGGGGTGGAAAATCCTCATGGATGTCCTCCGCCTGGGGCGAGCGGAGGGGTCTGTCAGACTCTTACTGACTAAAAACCACCCCGGTGTTCCGACTCACACCTACGCCGGAGGTCGCGGGAACGAAAGAATCTTCCGCAACCCCCGACTGGTGCCAGCCCGCCGCAGCGGGCCCCTCCTCCTTCATCACCGGCGCACCAGAACACATGGCACGCCGTGACCAACCCAGGGACCAAACCAGCACATGGGCGCCAGACAGCCCCTTGTCTAGGCGCCCTTGGCCCCTCTTCGGCGGGTCAGGACATTGGCCCCGCCGTCTACCAATTTTCGGCCGCAGAGGATAGGGAGAGCGGCCTACGCTATACCGACACTCCCCCTCCCCTGCGGCCCCACCACGTTCGCCATCGGACGGTGGCGACCCCGTCAAGGCCGCGGCAGGGAGGGAGAGCGCTGTACCGCAATACACCTCTCCAGCCGCGGCCCCGAAACCGCAGCCGCGATGTCTCCGATACACGACATCGCGGCCCGCCTCAGTTGCGATGTCGCCACCGCAACCTACTCGCTGGCCGCTACGTCATGGGCTTTTATCAAAAAGCCCTGACGAGCGGCCCCTCCTCGGGTTCCTCTTAGCTTCACCGTGGGTGCCCAACCCACGGCTACTGAGCCCCCCCACAACGACAATGCGGGAACCCTTCGGGGGGGACCCCAACCTAACCTAACCTAACCTAACCGGCTAATATCTTTGTTGTTTGGAGTGCGATTTTGAAGCTGTTTTCAGCTAATTTAGACATAACTAGGCGTCCGCCTACGTACTGACGACGTTGCACCCACTTCCACCCTTAAATAAAAACTTTCCCCTACAACCCTCAATATTTTTTAAAATTTTCATACAAAATCATCAAAATTTAGTGTTTGTTCTAAATTTTTTGCCAAAGTAGCGTTAGTTTATAGTTACAATAGTACTCACCCTTCATCCCTGTTCTCTGGTCCGCGATCCGTGTGCTGGTTTTCAGGTGGTGGGGCGAAATTCCAAATTTTTTGCTTCAAAAACTGGTTTTTTGACCAAAACTCAAAATTTTTGTTTGGCACCCACACAGTTTTATTTCGTAGTTCGCTGGCCCGCGCCGAGACGGTTTTTTGGACACCTCTCACGCCCGTCTAGCACGAAAAAATTTCTCCCACCCTGTTCTATATAGGGAAGGTAGACTGGGAGTTTTGGCTAAAAATTTTTTATTTTTTATTTTTGTTAGGAATTTCACTTCGAAGCGTTTCTCATTCCGAATAATTTAATTTATATGGTTTTGACGCCCAATCAGTTTTTAATATATTGGTAGGGGAGAGAAAATCGACAATTATATTTATTTTTAATTTATCTGGACCAAGTCTCAGTAAGGACTTATTTTATTTCTGTATTTATTCCCTTATTCATTAATTTACTTAGATACTTTTAACTATTTATATTATTTCATTTTATTTTATTATTAATAACTGACAACTGAATCCCCCTTTTACAGGGATTCAGTTATTGTCACAGTAGTATAAGGGAATAATAAATTGACATTAATCTATTTGTTTTAAATAATTAATTCGACTAAATCTATTTAATTTATTATTATTATTACATTTTTATTTTATTTATAAGTAATTTGATTAATATTTTTGCAATTATACAAATAGTGTCCCCTGACTAATTTTAAGATGTTTGGATTAAGGACCCCCGTCAAAAAGTCGAAGGCTGCGGAGGAGAATGTGGGCGCGGAGGAGGCATGCCTGGCACCAGCTGGCCCCTCAGTGAGGCGCAGTATTGGGGAATGGGAAGCGGATAAAATAAAATCGGGGCAACCCCAAAAGGCCAAAACACCTCCCAAAACGGCACCCGTTCCCACTCCCCCCAAGAAGACAGTCGAGCCCACCTCCCCCAAACTCAAAGTCAAAGCCCTAGTCACCCAGCGTACAAGGTCGGATACCTATGAGCTGCCGGGAAAAACCTTGGAGAGCCCGCCTCGAGAAGTGCCACCCGTGAAGTACCTAAACAGAACCACGGAGGCAAAGGCGTGTCTTTCCAAGGCCAAGTTGCACTTAGACAGCTCTAGGAATCTGAAAAAAGAGATCAAAGAGGGGATACACAAAGCGGTCGACAGATTATACCACCTTGTTAGGGAGGGAGAGACCGAGAGGGCCAAAACACCCGGACGGACGGTTGAGCCCGAGAGTGCCCCCAGGGACCTGACGCCGGCCTCCGAAGCACCGACAGAGCTCATGAAGCAGCTCATGGAGAACCTCCAGCAGCATAACAAGGCGTTGGAGGAATGCCAGCTGCATACACGAGCTCTGTCGGAGCACCTACAACAGGCACCTCGCTTTGTCGCAGGTCAGGGACCCTCGTTCGCGGAGATGGCCGCCATCCCGAAGCAGCACATCCAAGCGCCTCTTCACTCGATGATCGTGTCGTCAGTTGACGACAAGGACACCGGTGAAGAGGTGATTGAGAAGCTTAGGACGGCAGTCGACGCGAGAAACGAGGGAACCAGGGTTGACAGGCTGCGGAAGGTGAGGGACCAGAAGGTGGTGGTCGGCTTCAGGACCAAGGAGGAGCTGACTCGGGTGGCCGAGAGGATAAAGAAGGCTGGCAATCTAATGGTGGAAGAGGTGAAGAACAGAGATCCTCTCATCATAGCCAAGGATGTCCTTTCGTGCCACTCGGATGGGGAGATCATCGAGGCGATGAAGCGCCAAAACTGCCACTTGATAGGGGACGTGCCTGCGGATGATCTGAGGATGGGGGTGAAGTACCGTCGCAAGACGAGGAACCCCCACATGTGCCACGTCATCCTGCAGGTGTCTCCTGCGGTGTGGCAGAGGCTGACGCACGCGGGTCGAGTGCACATCGACTTGCAGCGGGTGCGTGTGATGGACCAGTCGCCACTGATTCAGTGCACCCGCTGCTTGCGCTACGGTCACGGCCGCAAACTGTGCACGGAGCCCGCAGACCTCTGCACACACTGTGGTGATCCCCATCTGAGGGTCGACTGTCCCTCAAGGTTGGCTGCAGAAGCGCCAAAATGCAGGAACTGTGTTTCCGCAAAGCTGAGCAATACCGAGCACAACGCCTTCGACAGTGAGTGCCCAAGTCGCGTGAAGTGGGATGCATTGGCGCGACTGTCGGTGGCGTATTGCTAAGGGCCAGCCAGCGGAAACAGGGAACGACTCAACCAGGGTTTCCCGAACACACTCGAGAGCCCTAAAGAATTACCAGGTAATCCAAGCGAATCTGCAGAGGAAGAACCTAGCGACCCAAGAGCTCTTGATAGTGGCTAGTGAGCGGAGGGTTGCGTTCGCATTGCTCCAGGAGCCGTATGTGGGTGGGGTTAAAAGGATGCGAGACTACCGGGGAGCGAGAGTCTACCAGTGCGCTGAACAAGGAGGTGGAACTGTGAAGGCGGCAATAGTCGTCTTCGATCACGATCTAGACGTGACACAGTGTCCGAAACTCACCACCAACAACATCGTGGTGGTGAGGATCCGTACCAGCGCCTGGGAAATCGCAGTAGTCTCCTTTTACTTTGAACCAGACCAGCCCATACGGCCATACCTGGAGCAACTCCTGCGGATTCGCGAGGAAATAGGCCCCACTAGGATGATTATTGGCGGCGACGCCAACGCCAAGAGCACCTGGTGGGGTAGCCTGGTAACCGACACCAAGGGTGAGGACATGTCGGGAACCCTGGAGGAAATTAACTTGCAGGTACTCAACGTCGGCAACACACCGACCTTCGACACCGTCAGAGGTAACACCTTGTACAGCAGCTTCGTTGATGTAACAGCCTGCTCAACGGAGCTGCTGGACTTGGTGGAGGACTGGCGGGTCGAGGAAGGCCTTACGAGCTCGGACCACAACGGTATAGTATTTAACATAAATCTTCAAAAATCAAAAGGAATTAACATTAACAGGACCACAAGAATCTACAACACTAAGAAAGCTAATTGGAGCCAATTTCATTCGAAATTGACCCAATTAAAAGCGGAATTAAAATTAAATTCAATAGAAATAGGTAAAATCGATAACAAAATAGAACTAGAACAAAACATAAACAACTACACTTCCAAAATTATAGATTCTTGTGAAAATACTTTAGACAAAATTAAATGCAACACACAATTTACTATACCGTGGTGGTCCAAGGAGCTCGCGGAGCTGATGTCGGAGGTGAACACACGGAGACGTCGTATTCGATGCGCTGCACCGGTCCGGAGACCAAAAGTCGTCGATGAGTACCTGCAAGCAAAACAAAAATATGAATCCCTGGCAAAAAAGGCGCAGACAGAAGGATGGAAGGGCTTCTGTCAGAAACAGGACAGGGAAGGAATGTGGGAGGGGATATATAGGGTCATAGGACGGACTGCCAAAAGACAGGAGGACTTGCCGTTGGTAAAGGATGGGGTGCCACTGAGCGCACAGGAATCGGCTCAGCTGCTAGCTGAGACCTTCTACCCGGAAGACCTTGAAGAGGGAGAATCTGCTGACCACCGTAGGACACGTGAAGCGGCCTGTCGTGTAAACGACTGGGCGCATGATGAACAGCATGACCCACCGTTTACACTTCAGGAGCTGAAAACCGCGGTGGAAAGCTTCAACCCCAAGAAGGCACCCGGGGCAGACGGTCTCACAGCCGATATCTGTGCCCAGGCTATATCCCGGGACCCAGGGACGTTCCTTGCACTGGCCAATAAGTGCCTGGAGCACGGACACTTCCCTGGGGCCTGGAAAGTAGCCACAGTGGTAGTCCTCCGAAAACCCGGCAAAGATTCCTACACCACCCCTAAATCGTACAGGCCGGTCGGCCTCCTACCAGTCCTAGGTAAAACGCTTGAGAAACTGATAGTAGCAAGGCTGAAGTGGCACCTAATCCCGCGGCTCAGTACTCGCCAGTTTGGTTTTATGCCACAGAGGAGCACCGAGGACTCCCTCTACACCATGATACAACATATTAAAGGGAAGCTGAGGGCAAAGAAGCTAATCACTGTTGTATCATTGGATATAGAGGGAGCCTTCGATAGCGCATGGTGGCCGGTCATCAGGACCAGACTGGCTGAGGAAAAGTGCCCGGTAAATCTTAGGAGGCTGTTAGACAGCTACTTGACTGGTAGGAGTGTCAGAGTAAGGTACGCTGGGGCCGAGTGTCGGAAAGACACGAACAAGGGGTGTGTGCAGGGGTCCATTGGCGGTCCGATCCTGTGGAACCTAATCCTTGACCCTCTGCTAAAGGGGCTGGATGAGCTAGGCGTCCACTGCCAGGCGTTCGCCGATGATGTGGTGATGATCTTCGACGGTGAGACAGCGTTGGAAGTCCAGAGGCATGCCAATGCCGCCCTCGAATATGTTCGGGTGTGGGGTATCAGAAACAAGCTGAAGTTTGCACCGCAAAAAACTTGTGCAATGGTGGTAACCAGAAAACTGAAGTACGATACCCCACTCCTGAGCATGGGCGGGGTAGACATTGGCATGTCAAAGGAAATTAAAATACTGGGGCTCACCGTCGACCACCAGCTCACTTTCAACACCCACGTCGCAAACGTTTGCAGGAAAGCTGTAAATATCTACAAACAGCTGGCACGTGCGGCAAAAGTGAGCTGGGGCCTTCACCCGGAGATCATTCACACCATATACACGGCAGCAGTGGAGCCGGTGATTTTGTACGCGGCAAGTGCCTGGGCGCCGGCCGCAAAAAAGATCGGAGTGCAGAAAAGCCTCAACACGGTCCAACGAGGATTCGCGCAGAAGCTCTGTAAGTCCTACCGCACCGTCTCACTGAACGCGGCCCTGGTGCTGGCTGGGATACTCCCACTCGACCTCCGAATACAAGAAGCAGCCGCTCTGTATGAGGCGAGGAGAGGGGTGCCTCAGCCAGCACTTGCGGGAAGGGAGGTGGAGCGGGTGGTGGCATTTACAGAGTCTCCGCACCCGGCGAAACATATGGCCATGGAGTTTGTGTGCCTGGCGGACCGGACGCTTGTGGACACCCACAATACCCAAGCAGTCAGAATCTTCACGGACGGCAGCAAGATGGCGGGCAAGGTCGGAGCAGCGCTATCGCTCTGGGATGGCGATGCCGAGATCAAGTCCGTCAAGCTTAGCCTGCCGTCATACTGCACGGTCTACCAGGCTGAACTTCTGGCCATATGCGTAGCCACGCGCGAGATCCTCAAGTGCAAGGAGGGAACCTTCGGTATCTACAGTGACTCAAAAGCGGCACTGCAGTCAGTCACAAACCAGGGTTCCCTCCACGTCCTGGCCGTGGAGGCGAGAGCGAACGTTGCCGCAGCTTTATCCCAGAGCAAAGATGTGTCCTTGTTCTGGGTAAAGGCACACGCGGGGCTAGAGGGCAACGAGCGCGCGGACCACCTAGCGAAGGAGGCTGCACTCCGATCCAGGAAAAGGCCAGACTATGACCGCTGCCCGGTTTCATTCGTCAAGCGGCAGATCCGTTTGGGGTCGCTTGACGAATGGAACCGAAGGTACAAAAGCGGAGAAACAGCTTCGGTCACCAAAATCTTTTTCCCGGATGCGATCGACGCCCACAAAGTGATCAAAAAGATCCAACCCACCGGAATCGTCACGCAAATCTTGACGGGGCACGGTGGGTTCTCCGAATACTTACATCGCTTCAAGTGTAAGGAGAACCCATCGTGCATCTGCGAACCGGATAAGGTGGAGTCGATTGCCCACATTCTCGCAGAATGCCCAGTTTTCGAAAAGCGGCGGTACGAAACTGAAGTGAAACTGGGGTCTGAAATACATGAGGGTAACTTTGGGAAACTGATGTCAGACAACAGGACGCGTGGACCATTTTTGGAGTACTCGAAAGAAGTCGCAATTAAAGTAATAGAAAGGAACCAGAACACGTGAACTGTGCTTTTAAATATATAGTTATTTATTAAAAAGAATAAAGAGTAGTATATAGAGCCAAAAGCATAGTCATTTTAGTAAATTAAACAAGTATCACAGTGAATATATATTTCTTTTTAACAGATTTCCGAAAAACTTAGCTTCTCTTCAAAATTATTTTACAAAATTATTATCAACAAAAGCGACTCATTAACAAAACAAAGCAAGAAAAGGTCTCTGACCATGTCAGGGGGACACTTAGAAAGGCAGGAGTGGGTTTTAGCCGGTAAGAGTCCGGCACTGCCCAGACTGGCTCACCAGTGAGTCAGTCTGGGCAGTGCCGGAGTTTTTTTTTTTTTTTTTTTTTTTTTTTTTTTTTTTTTTTTTTTTTTTTTTTTTTTTTTTTTTGACGCTGAGAAATGCTTTATGCACTGCCGCTCGTGGGGGACGAGACGGGGTGTGTGGGACTCCTGTCAGAAGGACAGTATACCCACTAAAACTCAGCGGTGTTCCCGCATCGCCGTGATGGGAGGGCCATGGGAAACCGGCGTAGCCTTTACATCCACGACCCTCCCGGCGCATGCCCGCCTAGCTGGCGGGCCCCGCATGCCCCCCTGACTGGGGGGCTACGGGAATGGCCGGGAACACCTGGCCATTCCCGTCCGGCACTGGTGGAGGCCTGTGCGATGCAGGCGAGGGTGCCCCCGCACCCGTTGCCTGCTGGCCTCCACCTGGGAGGAGGAGTCGGAGATGAGCGTCGAACTGACGTCTCCTTCGACCCCTCCTCCGCCTTCGGAGCGGTGCCGCGTCGGGATCATCTTCCCGCACGCGCTCCGCCGCCTCCTTCTGGGACATGACGTGCTCGCAGAAGGAGGCGACCGCCGCCCAGGACCCCTCGTCCCTCAGCATGGCGCCCACCACGCCGGGGAGCGAGAGGTCCAGCCCGATCGCCGCGACGAGACTGCGGCGCGGCTCGGACCACGACGGGCACACCTCGAGAGTGTGCTGCGCCGTGTCCTCCGCCGCGCCACAGTCGTGGCACGACGGCGTCTCCTCCCGTCCGATCCGATGCAGGTACGATCCGAAACAACCGTGTCCGGACAGCACCTGCACCAGGCGGAACGAGAGGAACCCGTGCGGCCGCTCGAGCCAGTCCCGCAGGACCGGCCCGATCGCGTCGAGGGTTCGGCGGCCGAAGACCGCGGCGGCGAGGTCCGTCGTCCAGTGGACGACGATGGCGTCCCTCGCCTCCCGCCGGACGGCCTCCCGCTGTTCCGGGGCGAAGGGCTGACCCGCCGCCCTCCGCCCCGCCTTCCACTCGTACACTCTGGCGAGCACCCACGCCTCGAGTTCCCAAGGAGGGGTGCCGGCCAGAGCGCACGCCCCGGCGAAGCTCACCGTGCGGTGAGTCCGCGCCACCCGCTGGGCTATCGCCCTTTGAGGTGCCCGCAAGGCCGCGGCGTTCTCTCGTCTGTGGAGAGACTCCTCCCAGATGGGGGCCCCGTAGAGGGCCATGCTCCTCAAGATGCCGGCGTAGAGTTGCCGGCATCGAGCGCTGGGCCCCCCCAAGTTCGGGAGGAGCCACGAGAGAGCGCCCGCGGTCTTCAGCAGGCGCGACGACAGCCCGCTGAAATGCGGGCCGAAGCGCCACCTGCTGTCGAGTACAAGGCCCAGATATTTCATCTGGGCCTTCACCTCAATCCTGACGCCCTCCACGAAGATGTGGGCGCCAGGTGGCGGGGGGCGCTGCCGGGGACCGTGGAAGAAGACGGCCTCGGTCTTCTGCAGCGCCACCGTCAACCCTAGGCGGCGGATCCTCCCTGCGACCAAGGATCCGCCCGCCGAGGCCAAGGAGGCCGCCTCCCTGAAACTCTCCCCCCGGGCGGTGAGGAGAGTGTCATCCGCGTAGCAGACGACACTCGTGCCTCGGAGGAGAGTTCCCCGCAAGAGCCAATCGTAGCCGACGCTCCAGAGGAGAGGTCCTAAGACTGACCCCTGTGGAACGCCGGCTTCCGCGGCGTACCGCCGGACTCGGCCAGCCCTGTTCACCAGGACGATCGCCCGATCCTCCAGGTAGCTGGCCAGCAGCACGCGCATGTAGCGAGGCACTCCGTGGAATCGAGCCGCGCCAAGTTCCGACTCCGTGACGGGAGGGGTCTCCTCTTCATCATCAGCTGGCGGGGCTGGTGGGGCCATCGCTGGTGGGGTGAGGTCGTCCCTGCACGGGAACAGGGACTGAACCACCCCATCCAGAAAGGAGGGCTCCAGGGTCTCGGCCACCGGGGGACCAAAGGGGCGCAGCTTGTTCCGCGCCGCCTTATACGGTCTCCCGTAGGGGTCCGCGTCGAGACCCTCCAGCATTTCTGCTCTCGCAGAGTCTCTGGCGGCGGCGATGGCCCGATCGAGGACCAGTTTTGCCGCCAGGTACACCTCGTAGAGGTGGTCCCCGACGGCCTGGTCCCGTCGACGCCGCCGCCGACTCCGCGTGTAAGCCCTCCTTGCCTCCACACAGGCTGCTCGAAGCCCCGCCAGCTCCGCCGACCACCAGTACACGGCCCGTTTGGGTGGTGGTCGGCCAGACCGAGGCATGCTCGAGTTGCATACCTCGGTCAGAGACTCGCTCAGCTGCCCCGCCACGGTGTCCACATCCGGCAGCCGGCTGGCGGAAGGCGGCGAAAGCCAGTCCTGGACGAACGCCGCCTCCCGCGCTGCCTCCCTGTCCAGGCGGGCGAGGGCCCACCGTGGGAACGGTGATCGCCCCGGCAGAGTCCGCGTCTCTCCGGGGCGACTGGTGGAGATGTCGAACCGCACGTAGCGATGGTCCGACATAGTCTCCACCAGGTCCACCCGCCAGTTCAGCACGCGCGCGGCTAACGCAGGGGTGGCGAAAGTGACGTCCACCACTGAGCCACCCTGCCGCCGCACGCATGTCTGGACGCTGCCTCTGTTCAAGAGGCAGAGTCCAGAGGAGGCAGCCCACAGCTCGACTGCCCGCCCGCGGGCGTCGGTGGCCGGGTTGCCCCAGGTCACCGACTTGGCGTTCAGGTCTCCCAGCACGGAGACCTGACGCGGCGCCGCCCTGCCGACCACGGCGGCCAGGACTCCGAGATAGTTCTCGAAGTCCCGGAGAGGGCGGTTTGGGGAGAAATACACGCCCACAAGGGCGAGTTCTCCCCACGCGGCGGCCACGTATCCCGGTCCCCTCTCTAATAGCGAGAGGGGAGGGGAGTCTGTGGAAGACCGCGCCGCTAGTGCCACCAAGCCGTCCTCGTCACCCAGCCAGCTGCCGGGGACGAAGTAGGGCTCGGCAACCACCGCTCATTAGCCGTGGGTGCCTAACCCACGGCTAATGAGCCCCCCCGCAACGACAATGCGGGAACCCTTCGGGGGGGCCCCCAACCTAACCTAACCTAACCTTTTTTTTTTTTTTTTTTTTTTTTGGGTCTCGGGGTGGAAAATCCTCATGGATGTCCTCCGCCCTGGGGCGGGCGGAGGGGTCTGTCAGACTCGTACTGACTAAAAACCACCCCGGTGTTCCATCTCACACCTACGTCGGGGGTCGCGGGAACGCAGATACTTCCGCGACCCTCAGCTGGTGCCGGCCCGCCTCTGCGGGCCACCTCGAGTTTGGGGGGAGTGAGGTGTTAAACTCCCCCCCCTTACATCATAGAGAGGCGCGCGTGGAACACTACGCGCCGCCATCTCGGGTCCTAAGGAGTAGGGGGCGATGGATTTCCCCAGATCCGTCGCCCCTGGACCCATTTAGGGGGGCTGGAAGAGGGCATTATCCGCCCTCCACCGACGCCCGGTGCGTCTGCTGCGGATCGGGTTAGCAGAAGCAATCTCCCGCTCCCTTTCCGCAGCCTCCTTCTGCGAGATGACTGTCTCGCAGAAGGAAACCACCGCGTCCCAGGACTCCTCGCTGCCGGCCATGGCATTCACGACGGCCGGCAACCTAACCTAACCTAACCTTTTTTTTTTTTTTTTTTTTTTTTTGACGCTGAGAAATGCTTTATGCACTGCCGCTCGTGGGGGACGAGACGGGGTGTGTGGGACTCCTGTCGGAGCGACAGTATACCCACTAAAACTCAGCGGTGTTCCCACTTCGCCGTGATGGGAGGGTCATGGGAAACTGGCGTAGCCTTTACATCCACAACCCTCCCGGCGCATGCCCGCCTAGCTGGCGGGCCCCGCAGGCCCCCCAAGTTGGGGGGCTACGGGAATGGCCGGGAACACCTGGCCATTCCCGTCCGACACTGGTGGAGGCCTGTGCAATACAGGCAAGGGTGCCCCCGCACCCGTTGCCTGCTGGCCTCCACCTGGTTAGGGGAGAAATAACGCCCGCAAGGGCTTATTTTCCCCACGCGGCGGCCACGTATCCCGGTCCCTTCTCTAATAGCGAGAAGGGAGGGGAGTCTGTGGGAGACCGCGCCGTTAGTGCCATTCGCTTGGAGGATGCGGTAGTCGGAAAACGTTATTCCGACATCGCACCCTCCTCATTTACCGCCGCAGGAGCTGCAGCGGCGATGACGGCGGCGGTGGTAGCAACAAGGCGAACCTGCGCCGGCGCCATGCCCTTCCTCGAAGGAGGCTTGCAGCTCCTGCCCGTCATCTTGTGGTCCGCGGGGTGGCCACTACCAGCACACGCCGCGCAGTGAAGTGTGGTGGCGTGGCAAGCAGCACTCCTGTGTCCCTCCTGCCCGCATCGGAAGCAACAGTTTCCCCAGTCGGACTTGGAGGGACACGTGGCTCGGGTGTGTCCGAAGGCGAAGCACTTGAAGCAGCGCATTGGCTGGACTTCAAGTGCCCGGACCACAGCCGAGCTGAGCCCCACAAGCAGCCGCCCTTTGGTCGCAATAAGGACGGCCCCAGCCACGGCGACTGGGCACTCAACGCGGATGGTGCCCATGCCGCGGCGGCCGAGCCTAATGGCTCCACCCTTCACCACGCCAGCTTCGCAGCCTCCAGCCGCCGCAACGGCCGCCACCACGTCCTCTTTGGTGACCGAATCATCCAGATCGGCCACCTCCAAGGCAGCGGTCTTCACGGGCCTGACGACCGTTGCCGCATCCGCGATGACCTCTTGCAGCCTCTTTGCAAAGAGGTCCGCGTTTGCGCCGCGCTGCTCCCCCGAGAACTCAAAGATTCGAGCCCCGGTTTGAGTTCGGCGGCACGTGATGCCGCCGATCCCCAGCCGAGAGGGATCCACATTGGTACGAGCCCGTCTTAGGACGGACTCGTACGTCTCGCCCTGCTCCACGGCCTCCGGGGTGATAGTCACCACGACGGCCGCGGTTTTGGGAGGAACCAGCTTCCTCCCGCCGGCTGGACCCTTCTCGGCTGCAGGAGCAGTCGCAGTGGGCTTGGAGGTCGGCTTTTTGGCCTTTCCCCCCCTGACCACTTCCGTCCATGACGAGTTGGACGGGGTGGTGGAGGGAAGAAGGGCGTCTTCCCCCTGCGAGTTCCGGGGGGCTGCTGGAGACGACCCGGTAGCTCCCTCCGCGCTCGTGGTGGGCGTTTGAGGGGCCACCGTGGTCCCCTTGCCCTTGCCCTTGCCCTTGGAGGGTTTTGGGGCTTCAGGCTGCCCCCCCGATGCTTGGCCTCCCAGTGGCGCCGGTTCCGGCTCAATTGGCGGTGGCCTCTTATCCGCCGCTAGCGGCGGGCGGAGCCGCCTCTCCGGCAAAAGCCGGTCCTCTATGCCGGCGAAGCAGCCCCTGATGAAGGCCCTCTCCTCCATCACCACCCCGCGGATTAATGCCTCAAGGCTGGCAGGGGAGGAGGAGCCTCCTTCCACCGCACCTAGGGCAGACTGAGCAGGCCGGGCCGTGACCTCAGCGAGCTTCTGGTGAAGCTGGCTGACCGTAACGCGTGGTGGCCTGCACTTAAGAAGCAGATGGTTGCAAAGAACTGTCCCAAAAACCTCTACACGCTCGTCACCTCATACTTGGAAGACCGGAGCATCAGGGTCAACTACGCCAGAGCGACTAGCGAGAAGGGTACCACCAAAGGATGCGTCCAGGGCTCAATTGCCGGTCCGACGTTTTGGAACCTTATCCTAGACTCACTCCTACACAAAATGGCTAGTATGGGAGTATACTGCCAAGCCTTCGCAGACGATGTCGTCCTGGTTTTTTCAGACCAAACAGCTGGTCCCCTGCAACAAACAGCCAACGAAACTCTAGACGTAGTATCGGAATGGGGCGTTCAGAATAAGCTCCGTTTCGCCGCGCATAAGACAAATGCGATGGTGTTAACGAGAAAGCTGAAGTACGACGTTCCGATACTCCAGATGTCGGGTACGCGGCTAAACCTAGTCCAAGAGGTTAAGTTGCTGGGTCTCACTATAGACTCCAAACTCACCTTCAACGCGCACGTGTCCGCGACCTGTAAAAAGGCCACGGACATTTACAAGCAGCTCGCATGCGCTGCAAAGGTGACTTGGGGTCTCAACAGAGAGATAATTAGGACGATTTACGTGTCGGTGATAGAGCCTATCGTGATGTACGCAGCGAGTGCGTGGGCCCCTGCAGCTGAGAAACTGATGACAAGAAATCAGTTTGACTCACTGCAGAGGGGGTTCACGCAGAAGATCTGCAAAGCGTACCGCACGGTGTCTTTAACATCGGCACTTGCACTGTCAGGCCAACTCCCCTTAGATCTCCGAGTACTTGAGGCCGCCACCCTTTTTAAGATCAGAAAGGGCCATTCCCAAGAGTTCATACCGCCAGGTCATGAGCTGGAGTGCAACGTGCACCACTCCCAAAACCCCCACCCAGCACTACTCACAACAACTGAGTATGCTCGCCTGGAGGACTTGACTCCCGAAACCCTGAAGACCCACCAAGTAATCGGTCCCCAAATATACACCGACGGCAGTAAGATAGAGGGGAAAGTCGGAGCTGCCCTAACTTGGTGGGAAAACGGGAAGGAGTCAACGTCCAGCACCTTTGGCCTAGAGCCCCACAACACCGTCTTCCAATCGGAAATGTACGCACTTTTCAGAGCAGTCAGGATGGCAAGAGAATCCAGGGCGGCCTCCGTAAGCATTTTAAGTGACTCAAGATCGTCGCTTGACCTGCTGAGGAGT
This sequence comes from Xanthia togata, assembly GCA_963853775.1. Taxonomy (NCBI): domain Eukaryota; kingdom Metazoa; phylum Arthropoda; class Insecta; order Lepidoptera; family Noctuidae; genus Xanthia; species Xanthia togata. Next base: position 18,783,975 of record OY970813.1, on the reverse strand, counting down.
CCGTCTGTCACTCACCCCCTGGCACTCCAAATTAAGAGATGCGTCCGAGAGATCCGAGAGGAGGGAAGAGAAGTGAGGCTCTTTTGGCTCAGGGCCCACGTGGGAACCGCCGGGAATGAGAGAGCGGACGAGCTAGCAAAGGAGGCAGCCCTAACATCAGAGATGGCAGACTACAGCAAGGTCCCCGTATCGTTCGTGAGGAGGAAGATACGGGAGGGGACTATCAAGACGTGGCAAGCGCGATACGAGTCCTCCAGTACAGGAGCGGTCACAAAAGTGTTCTTCCCAGACGTCCTAGCGGCGAAAATAACACTTAGAGAAGCAGTTCTCACACCGGTCCATGTACAAGTCTTAACAGGACACGGAGGATTCTCAGCGTATCTCCACCGATTCCATCTCAAAGATAGTCCCTCATGCGTCTGTGACCCCAACTGCGAGGAAACAGTCTGGCACCTGCTCTTCGAATGCCCAAGGTTCAGCCAAGACAGAATGGAGCTGGAAGTCAAGTTCGAGATCCAGCTTAGCCAGTCCACACTCCATACCATCATGGGGAGACCGGCTACCAGAATTCCATTCTTAGCATTCACGAGCAAAGTCGCCACTGTAGCAGCAAAAGCCAACAAAACAGACCCAACCTTGCGTAGTCGTACTCAACTACCATCTACGACCGTAACAATATCCACAACACTCACAACACCTTTAGTTACCACTACACAAACCCCTACACTACCAACACCACTCACTACTACAACTCAATCCAACACCAATAACATCAGTTTACGAGCAATAACAACTTCAACTGCACCACCATCAACAGAACCCAGCCTTCAACTGGCTCCCGGCACCATGACTACCACCCAATTCATGGCATGCGGAGTAGCCGGAGTCCCAGGCGTCAGGCTGCGAGGAGTAGCCCTGTTTATGAACCGAGACAGTGAGAAGCTTGGCGTGAGCTTTTGCATTGGCTCGAGCCGACCTAGAGCCCGGATCCCAATATCGCCAGGCCTTGCCGCCCTGATCAACGGAAGCACCAGTAAAACCACCATGAAAGGCAGCAAGTATGCTGCGCTGCCTCGAGTGGAAGTAGCCTCTCACCGATGCCGTCTATTGCGATCCAAAGGAAAAACGATCGCATTATTCGAGTGGGGAGAGGAGACTCCGTTCGCCCAGGCGAGTGCACTGCTTCAGAGGATCAGGGAGGCAGGGGAGTACAGGGCGGTCACAGCCCGTACCATCAGCGTTGACGCGATGGTGGTCGGAGGGGAAAGAGGAGACGTCACAGACCGCTTCGGCTGTCTAAAAGCCTCAGAGCAACACGAGGTCGTTGTCTACGAGGACAGAGAGGAAACTCTGAGCTTCCTCAAAGCCCCTAGACAACCAACAGCCAGTGCGACGAGCCCCACAACAATCCCGACCACCGCAACCGGCTCAGAAAGGGTCCAGCAGAAGGCAGCCGCCGAGAAAGCTGCAAAGGAGCAGAGCAAGACCGTTACCCCGGAGGTCCGGGAGAGGTCGAGGAGTCGCCTGAAAGCCTTCGGTACTTTCCTCAGCGCACTGCTCCCAAGCACCAGCCGAGCATCACCATCATCGACACCACCATCACCGTCATCACTCACATCACCACCATCACATAAACAGGCAGCAGCAGCGGCAAGGTTCACCGCACAGAAACCACTACCACCAACACCACCTAAGCCAAAGCCCACCAGAGCCGATAAAGGGCAAGTCTGCCCACCGATCCTCTCAGTGAATTTGGACATCACGGACCATGTGAAGAGCGCCTTCCTCGAGTATGTAGCAATCGTGAGAGCGACCAGAGAGGTCAATCTCGCGACATGCAGGAAGATCCTGCAGACCTTCCATAGAAACACAGAAGGTCTGTTAAGGGTACTACTCGAGGAATCAGAGGCAGCGGTGTACGACAACGCCACATCCCAGGTCATCAAGGGGATAATGGCGGGGTCGTACATGGCAGCCTTTAGTGCAAAGAGCGGGTTTGTTGCGCTGAACGAGGAGGAAACGGAGCGCTCAGGCAAGACAAAATTCCACGCACCAAACGACGACTCGATTGTGGTTACCGCCAAATGTACCAAGATCATGCTGGACGAAAAGATCCTTGAAATGGCGCAGTCCATCTTGGGGACTTCCGACAGTCCGGCATCGCAGGGGAGTTGGGCGGTACCCAGAATCGAGTGGGTCAACGGAGTCCCAGGTTGCGGTAAGACAACATGGATGTTGAAGCACTTCGATGAGGAGAAGGACGTCATCGCTACCACGACAACTGAAGCTGCCAAAGATCTCAGGGAAAAGCTAGCGCACCGCTTAGGAGATCGTGTAAAAACAAAGGTGCGCACTATGGCCTCAATCTTAGCCAACGGGTTCAAGCCAGAAGAGAAGTGCTACCGCCTCACGGTAGACGAGGCTCTTATGAACCATTTTGGGGCCATAGTCATGGCAGTCAAGTTGTCAGGAGCCAGCGAAATTGTCCTCATCGGAGACGTGAACCAGCTTCCATTTTTGGACAGAGAGAACCTTTTCGAACTAAGGTATACCCGTCCAAATCTGGTGGCTGGAATCACCCGGGACTTGCTCTGCACGCACCGAAACCCGATGGATGTGGCCGTAGCACTAAGCGAGATATACCCCGGTATATACTCCTCCAAGTCATCGTTGTCGCGGGTCCACTCCCTGAGTGTGAAGCGGTATACAGTAGCGCAAATACCCAGCACCGCCCAAAACACCCTGTTCCTGGTTCACACTCAAGAGGAGAAAGCTTCTCTCGTGAGCCAGGGATATGGGTCCGGCGAAGGGTCGCGCACTTTGACCATCCACGAGTCCCAGGGGTCCACCTACGACAGCGTAGTAATCATCAACACCAAGTCCAGGAGGCTCCAAATCCATGACAGCGTCTCCCACGCGGTAGTGGCGGTATCGAGGCACACAGCCAGTTGCGTCTATTATTCCGACGACGCCGATGACGCCACAGGTCGCTTTGCAAAGAAGGCGATGGATGCTCCGACGAAGATGGTCGTCGACTACAATCTTAAGACGGCCATACAGCATCGAGACGTAGTCGTGATGGAGGCTTTGTTTAAGCTAGCGAAGTCCCTGGTCAGTAAAACCCACTCCAACAACACGTAACAAAACCCACTCTATTTCACACCAAAACCTTAAAACCCTATACCCTATTCAAATCAACCAAACCCAACCATAACCACTAACTATAATATTCTTAAGATGTGTAATAAAATATATTTGTAAATCGTAGATTAAAACCTTTTAATATAAAATGTAAAACTGCATGGTGGAGCGAGTCTGTCATTCCCGCGCAAAAGCCCTCCGTCGGTGGCGCTGTGCATCCGGTCCTTGAGTTCCCTAAAAAATGGTCGAGTTCAAGGGCGCGGATGTGCACGTCAAATCCGTGAACGGACGCCGTCGTACGGGGCTGGTCGGTTCGCACCACCATGTAGTTCTCTCCTCCCTTTCAAATTTCAGTATTCAAATTATTTCAAATCAAAAATATGTGTTATCATTAAATTATAATTAATTGTATAAATAAAGAAACAAAGAAAATGTAATGCCTTAGTATTCATAACAAAAGAAAAAAAAAAACAACCAAACTAACACTCAGCATGTACAAAAAACCAAAATATATATATATATTTAAGATGGACTCACGTAGATTTAAGTTAGTTTTTAAGTTAGTATTTACCATAAATGTGTCCGATGTCGGAGCACGACAAATGTAATTTGATAAGAAAAAACAAACTGTAAACAAACCAACACCTGTAAAAAAAGGCGCAGACGCTAATGTCTGCGGTAAAAAAACTCACTAATAAAAAAAAAAAAACTTTTTTTTTTTTTTTTTTTTTTTTTTTTTTTATCGCTGAGAAATGCGTTACGCATCCCCGGCTCGTGGGGGACGAGTCGGGGTATGTGGGACTCCTGTGTAAAATACAGTATACCCACTAAAACTCAGCGGTGCTCCCGCATCGCCGTGATGGGAGGGCCATGGGAATCCGGCTCAGCCTTTGCGTCCACAGCCCTCCCGGCGCATGCCCGCCTAGCTGGCGGGCCCCACAGGCCCCCCACCTGCGTGGTGGGGGGCTACGGGAATGGCCGGGAGCACCTGGCCATTCCCGTCCGGCACTGGTGGAGGCCTGTGCGATGCAGGCGAGGGTGCCCCCGCACCCGTTGCCTGCTGGCCTCCACCTGGGAGGAGGAGTCGGAGATGAGCGTCGAACTGACGTCTCCTTCGACCCCTCCTCCGCCTTCGGAGCGGTGCCGCGTCGGGATCATCTTCCCGCACGCGCTCCGCCGCCTCCTTCTGGGACATGACGTGCTCGCAGAAGGAGGCGACCGCCGCCCAGGACCCCTCGTCCCTCAGCATGGCGCCCACCACGCCGGGGAGCGAGAGGTCCAGCCCGATCGCCGCGACGAGACTGCGGTGCGGCTCGGACCACGACGGGCACACCTCGAGAGTGTGCTGCGCCGTGTCCTCCGCCGCGCCACAGTCGTGGCACGACGGCGTCTCCTCCCGTCCGATCCGATGCAGGTACGATCCGAAACAACCGTGTCCGGACAGCACCTGCACCAGGCGGAACGAGAGGAACCCGTGCGGCCGCTCGAGCCAGTCCCGCAGGACCGGCCCGATCGCGTCGAGGGTTCGGCGGCCGAAGACCGCGGCGGCGAGGTCCGTCGTCCAGTGGACGACGATGGCGTCCCTCGCCTCCCGCCGGACGGCCTCCCGCTGTTCCGGGGCGAAGGGCTGACCCGCCGCCCTCCGCCCCGCCTTCCACTCGTACACTCTGGCGAGCACCCACGCCTCGAGTTCCCAAGGAGGGGTGCCGGCCAGAGCGCACGCCCCGGCGAAGCTCACCGTGCGGTGAGTCCGCGCCACCCGCTGGGCTATCGCCCTTTGAGGTGCCCGCAAGGCCGCGGCGTTCTCTCGTCTGTGGAGAGACTCCTCCCAGATGGGGGCCCCGTAGAGGGCCATGCTCCTCAAGATGCCGGCGTAGAGTTGCCGGCATCGAGCGCTGGGCCCCCCCAAGTTCGGGAGGAGCCACGAGAGAGCGCCCGCGGTCTTCAGCAGGCGCGACGACAGCCCGCTGAAATGCGGGCCGAAGCGCCACCTGCTGTCGAGTACAAGGCCCAGATATTTCATCTGGGCCTTCACCTCAATCCTGACGCCCTCCACGAAGATGTGGGCGCCAGGTGGCGGGGGGCGCTGCCGGGGACCGTGGAAGAAGACGGCCTCGGTCTTCTGCAGCGCCACCGTCAACCCTAGGCGGCGGATCCTCCCTGCGACCAAGGATCCGCCCGCCGAGGCCAAGGAGGCCGCCTCCCTGAAACTCTCCCCCCGGGCGGTGAGGAGAGTGTCATCCGCGTAGCAGACGACACTCGTGCCTCGGAGGAGAGTTCCCCGCAAGAGCCAATCGTAGCCGACGTTCCAGAGGAGAGGTCCTAAGACTGACCCCTGTGGAACGCCGGCTTCCGCGGCGTACCGCCGGACTCGGCCAGCCCTGTTCACCAGGACGATCGCCCGATCCTCCAGGTAGCTGGCCAGCAGCACGCGCATGTAGCGAGGCACTCCGTGGAATCGGAGCGCCTCTAGGATGGTGGAGTGGGGAACGGAGTTGAAGGCGTTGGCAATGTCGAACGACACTGCCAACAACCCGTCCCCCGCCTCCATCGCATCCTTCACCTGCCCCTTGAGGCAGGCCAGCGCGTCCACCGTCGAACGCTCAGCCCGAAAGCCGTACTGAGCGTCCGACAAGTCCGGCCCGATGCACCGCAGATGGCTCTTCAGGCGGGCAGCGATTATCCCCTCGAACATCTTACCGACCTCATCGAGCAGAACGATGGGCCGGTATGCCGAGGGGGAGTCTGCCGGGCGGCCCTCCTTGCGAAGGAGGCACAGTTGTCCCTCCTTCCATGGTTTCGGGAACCTTCCAGACGCAAAGCATGCACTGAAGAGGTCCCGAAACCGCTCCTCCATTTGGGTGGCGGCGATCGCCACCACTCTCGCCGGGACACCGTCGGGGCCCGGAGCCGTCTTAACCTAACCTTTTTTTTTTTTTTTTTTTTTTTTCCGGGGTGGAAAATCCTCATGGATGTCCTCCGCCTGGGGCGAGCGGAGGGGTCTGTCAGACTTTTACTGACTAAAAACCACCCCGGTGTTCCGTCTCACACCTACGTCGGGGGTCGCGGGAACGCAGATACTTCCGCGACCCTCGGCTGGTGCCGGCCCGCCTCTGCGGGCCACCTCGAGTTTGGGGGGAGTGAGGTGTTAAACTCCCCCCTTACATCATAGAGAGGCGCGCGACTGGTGCCAGCCCGCCGCAGCGGGCCCCTCCTCCTTCATCACCGGCGCACCAGAACACATGGCACGCCGTGACCAACCCAGGGACCAAACCAGCACATGAGCGCCAGACAGCCCCTTGTCTAGGCGCCCTTGGCCCCTCTTCGGCGGGTCAGGACATTGGCCCCGCCGTCTGTCTTAACCTAACCTAACCTAACCTTTTTTTTTTTTTTTTTTTTTTTTTTTTTTTTGGTCTCGGGTTGGAAAATCCTCATGGATGTCCTCCGCCCTGGGGCGGGCGGAGGGGTCTGTCAGACTCTTACTGACTAAAAACCACCCCGGTGTTCCAACTCACACTTACGCCGGGGGTCGCGGGAACGACAGAACCTTCCGCAACCCCCGGCTGGTGCCGGCCCGCCACTGCGGGCCTCGTCTCGGGTCAGGGGGGGGAGTGAGGTGTTTGACTCCCCCCGCGACGTCTCAGAGGGGCGCGCGTGGAACACTACGCGCCGCCACCTCGGGTCCTGATGTGTGGGGGGCGACGGACGTCCCCGAGTCCGTCGTCCCTGGACCCATTTAGGGGGGCCGGAAGAGGGCGTTGTCCGCCCTCCGCCGACGCCCGGTGCGCCTGCTGCGGGCCGGGTGAGTGGACGAGATCTCCCTCTCCCTTTCCGCAGCCTCCTTCTGCGAGACGACCGTCTCGCAGAAGGCGACCACCGCGTCCCAGGACTCGGCGCCGCCGACCATAGCGTTCACTACGGCCGGCAGCGACAAGTCACTGCCTACTCCTGAGATGAGGGCACGGCGCGGCCCCTCCCAAGCGGCACACTCTGCCAGCGTGTGCCGCGCCGTGTCCTCCCGGCAGTCGACGCAGTGGTGACACCGGGCGTCCGGCTCCCTGTTTATGCGACACAGGTACTTCCCGAAGCAACCGTGCCCCGAGAGTACCTGCGTCACCCGAAACGTCAGGGAGCCGTGCCTCCTCCCGAGCCAGCGCTCGAGCACCGGCCGGACCGCCTCGACGACGTCGAGGCCGGCGGTAGGGCGCGAAAGCCTGTCCCGCCATTCCGCCACCAGGACCTCGCGAAGCTGAGACCGATGCAGCTCCACGTGTCGCTGCATCGGTCGCTCGCCCCGCGCCCGCGCTTCCTCGCGCCACCGATACGATGACGCGAGTACTTTCGCCTCCAGGTCCCAGGGCGGGGATCCGGCCAGTGCACAAGCCGCCTCGTAGGAGATCGTGCGATACCCCCGGATGACTCTGACGGCCATCGCCCTTTGCGGTCTCCGCATGACGGCGATGCTCCCGGCCGTCAGGTCAGTCGCCCAGATCGGGGCCCCGTAAAGGGCCATCGATCGCACGATCCCCACGTATAGCCGCCTACAAGCGGCGCTCGGGCCCCCCAGATTGGGAAGCAGCGTTGAGAGCGCTCCAGCAGCGCCCAGCAACTTGGGCGCCAACCGTCGGAAGTGGGGCCCGAAGTCCCACCGGCTGTCGAGGACCAATCCTAGGTACTTCATGGTACCCTCGACAGCGATCCGAGCCCCCCCGACCACGATATGTGAGCCGGGTGACGGCGCCCGCCGGGGGCCATGGAACACCATAGCCACCTCCGACTTGCTGAGGGCCACCTCCAGGCCTAGGCGACGTATGCGGCTCACCACCTGTGAGACCGCAGCCGTCGCCAGCAACGCTGCTTCCCTGTGCGAGCTCCCCCGGGCAGTGACCAGCGTGTCGTCCGCATAACACGTCAGGTCTACCCCCGGCCTGAGCTCGCCCCTCAGCACCCAGTCGTACCCGATGTTCCACAGGAGCGGCCCTAAGACCGAGCCCTGCGGAACACCGCACGACATGCGGCGCTGGTTTCCGCCATCACGTCCCACGTAGGTGACACACCTCTCCGACAGATAAGCCCCAACGATGCGGCGGAGGTAGGGAGGCACACCATGATAGCGCAGTGCCTCCCGAATACAACTCCAGGGCAGGGTGTTGGATATGTCCAAGGACACCGCCAACATCACCCCGCCCCGAGACACCGCTTCCTCCGCCAGGACTCTAACCCGCGACACAGCGTGTATCGTGGAGCGCCCATGCCGAAACCCAAACTGACTGTCGTCCAGGTCCGGCCCCTCTCTGCACAAGTGGCCGACGAGGCGGGCTGCGATTACTCGCTCGAACAGCTTGCCCACCTCGTCTAGCAGCACTATGGGCCGGTACGCGGACGACGAGTCCGCCGGGCGCCCCGCCTTCCTGAGCAGGACCAGACGACCAGATTTCCACAAAGTGGGAAACTGGCCCCGCTCAAGACACGCTGTGTAGAGTCCTCTCAGTTGGGGCTCGAGCTCCTTCAGAGCGAGGGCCAACACGCAGCCGTGGATCCCGTCGGGCCCCGGAGCCACGTTCTTGGCCCGGAGCCGCATCACGGCTGCCCCCATCTCTGCCTGTGTCACCCCTGGGACGCTGAAGGCGTTCTCCTCCTCTTCTTGTGCAGACTCTGCGGCCGTGGGCAAAGCCATCGGCGGCGGAGTGTGCTCCGCTCTGGCCGGGAAGAGGGCTGCAACCACCTCCTCCAGCAGCTCGGGTTGGAGACTCTCCGTAAGCGGAGGCGCCGCGGCTCGAAGTTTCCCTCGAACCGCGCGATAAGGGCGCCCCCACGGATCCCCGTCTAGAGTCTCCAACATCTCCTCCCTGGCTCGCGTCCTCGACTCGCCGATGGCCAGCCACAGAGTCTGCTTGGCCGCGCGGTACACCTCATACAGCGCGGCCTCTTCGTCAGGGACCCGGCGACGTCTCCTCCGGTATCGGGTGTACTGGCGTCTGACCGCCACGCACGCGACGCGCAGCTGCGCGATCTCGGCGGTCCACCAGTACACCTGGCGCCTTGCGGACTGTGCGTGGACCCGGGGCATGGACGCGTCGCTGATTTGCGTCATCGCCCCGCGGAACCACAGCGCCTCCCGCTCGACGTCGACGGGTCCGTTCGTCACCGACTCCCGGCTCCAGGCCTGGACAATAGCGGCCTCCTCGAGAAGTTCCCTGTCTATGCGCTTACGCGCCCAACGCGGACCGTCCGTTCGCGGGGTCGGTCGGCCGCGGCCGCCGGTGGTCTGGGCGGAGACGTCGAATCGGATGTAGCGGTGATCCGACAACGTCTCCACCTCCACGGCGACACGCCAGTCGTGGACACGGCTCGCGACAGCGGGGGTAGCGAACGAGACATCCACTATAGACCCGCCCCGCTGCCGCACGCACGTGTGTACCGAGCCCCGATTTAGGACGGTCAAGCCAGTCGTAACCGCCCACTCCTCCAGCACCTCGCCCCTAGCATCGGTCACAGGGGATCCCCACGCCGCAGACTTGGCGTTGAGATCACCCAGCAACAGCACAGGGCGAGGGTGGAGTCGGCCCACGACGGCACCCAACTCGACAAGGAACCTCTCGAAGTCGGCGAGACTCTTGTTGGGCGAAAAATACGCCCCAACGGTGCCAATGCCGTCCGCGAGGGCAGCTACCCAGCCGCGACCTCGGGACGGGTTGACAAGAGCCCCGCCAATGATGGCCACCAAACCGTCCAAGTCTCCCACCCAGTTATCCCTGGGGGGGACGAAATACGGTTCGGCGACCACGGCCACGTGAATCGACCACTCTGCCATGCTCTGGAGCAAAAGATCCTGAGCTCTAGCAGAGTGGTTGATATTGCCCTGGAGGTAATGGAAGACCGCCATTTATGCGGCATCCATTCCCTCCACCGCACCATTCCTAGGCCGGGAGTCGGCCGAAGGGCAGCCAGGCTGCGGGGGGGGTAAAGAGCCCCCGGCAGCCATGGCAGCCCCTCTCTTCTTCTTCTGCGTCTGCTTGGTGGGCGCGCCACAGGCCTTTCCGCCCGCTCTGTGCCCCGCAGGCCTCCCTGCAGCTGTACAGAGGCTGCAGTTTGGCGCCGCGAGACACTGGGCCGCCTTGTGGCCGGCCTGACCGCAGCGATAGCACTGCTCGCTGCGGTCAATAGCGGCGGTGCACCGTGCCCTGACATGCCCAATGTCGAGGCAACGGTAGCACCGCAAGGCCCTGGGCTGCAGCTGCTTCACCCTCGCTGCCACCCATCCCACCAAGAGACGCCCGGCGTCGGCGACTTTCTTAGCCGCCGCCACCGGACACCGCACCCAGATCGCGCCGAGCCCGGAGGCATCGACGCGAACCTCGCCCGTGCGTACGTCTGCGGGCGGACACCCACCGGTACGGGCGACGGCCGCCACGACCTCAGCCGCGGTCGTCGAGTCGTCCAGGCCATCGACGCGCAACTCAGCTGTCTTCATTGGCCTGGACACCCGGACGTCATCCGGGTTGAGGACCTCCCTCAACTTGGCGGCCAGGACGTCCGCCCTTTCGCCGCTAGAGGCACCCGACACCTCAAGCAGTCGCGCCCCCGTGATCGCCTGCCTCACTCTGAGGCCGGCCGGTACACCTAAGTCGGGGAACGCGACTTTCGCCTTTGCCTCCATGAGGACCGCCTTGTAAGAGACGCCCCTTTCGACGGCTCCGGGCTGCAGCGTAATAACTACAGCCGCGGAGCGTGGGGCTCTCATCTTTGGCGGCCCTTGAGCCTTCTGGGGTGCCGGTGCTCCAGCGGGTGCTGGTGCTGCTGTCGCTGCTGGCGCCGTCTTTTTCTTCTTACGGCGGCCCCTCTTTACCACCGTCGTCCAGGAGTCCGCGGTGGACCCGGGTGCGGTCGCCGAGGGAGCGGGCGCCGGTGGCGCGGCCGTCCGGGACGTGGACGCTGACGAGCCCTCCGCGGGCTTCCTCCCCGGACCCGGTTTAGCAGGCTCCGCCTTCCTCCGCCCGTCGGCAGCGAGCGGCGGCCGGAGAGTCTCAGCAGGGAGGAGCCTCGACTCGAGACCCTGCAGCCGGGCATTCATCATGCCCCCACACTGCAGCATGCAGATGCGGACGATCTTCTCGATCTCCGCATCCGCAGGTGCGGGGGCAGGCGGTGTCTCTGCAACGACGCCGGGGGCGGAACTGGTGGCCACAGGACGCCTCTGCTGCCATTCCGCCCTCTGCGCGGCAAGCTCCCGCTTGAGGTCCTCCAGCTCGGATCGGAGACGGCCGTTCTCCTCCCACAGTTTCGCCGTCTCCTCCGTGCCAGTCCGCCCAACGAGGACCTCAACCGCCTCTCTGATACCTTCAGCTGCCTCCTTCAGGGCGCGCGTGAACGTGCCCTTCAAGTTGCCCGATTTGGTGGCCACTTTCAGGACCACGTCCACGCCGTCCAACACCTGGCGACTGAGCGCCACCGCCGTTGGGCTTCCTCCGGCCATCCGAGCAGAGCGCCGCTCTCGCGCTTGTTGGGCCAGCTCGCTGACCTCGTCAGCCACGACAGCCCTTTGCTGCGCCCGTTTAGCAGCAGCGGCCTCCGCACGGTTACTTCCCAGCAGGGACACAGTAGAGCCCCCGCTCGAGTCCGCCATGGTGAGCCCGGGGTCGCTCTCCGCACTCCCTCCTGGTGTATCAGGGCGCTTGAAGCGACCCCGAAGGTCACGCGCTGTCTTCTGCGCCACCGTGCCACCTTTTCCCCTCTGTGCCGCAGTTCTTTTTGCGGCCCCCTGTGTCTCCTCACTGGAGGAGAGGCTGCGCTTCCGAGATCTGGATCTGGACCTGGACCCAGATACAGATCTGGAGGCGCGTCTGCGTGTGTCCGTATCGGACATTACGTCCCTTTCGGGAATGGAGCCTCCTCGGCTCTTGTTGCCGTTGCCGGCATACGGTACCTCCGCCAATAAAATTGGCACGTCATCAACTTTTGTTTTTTTTTCGTTTTCCATTTTGTTCCCACGAGTAATGAGGAATGAATGTCCACCTAGGCAGAGCCTCTTGCCCTAGGTAAGCCTAAATACTGGAAGAGTTCGGCAGGTATCTCCAGGGGAAGCGCTAGCGACTGGTCCCCCACCAGCCACTCATCCTCTCGCCACGCTTCGAAGCTTAGGATTAGGTGGTTTTTTATCTTAGAGGTGACCTTCCTCTGGGCCGGGCGGTTAAGCCAAGCCCCCGACGGCGGCATTAAACATGCCTCCGTTCGCTGTCCGGCCAACCCGACTCAGCGAACCCGCCGGAAGTTCTCTCCTCGAAGACTACTCCTCAAGGAGAGATACCCTTGCCGCTTTAGTGCGCCTGCACCTCAGCGGCATCATGGTCACGTCCTCTGTCGATCGACGACCGTCGATCAATCAGGAGCGACCCATCTCCCTTGTCCCTACACTGTGCCCTCTGCAAACAGAGGGACACGTGTAAGAACAAGGTGTAGCCTACCTGGCTCTCCCCCCGCAGAAATTTGCCATAAACTGCGGGGGGAGAGCCAGGTATGCCCAGGGTGCACCGGCCCGACAACTGCTCTTCCCCTCGAACGTATCCATAAGGGACCAGCAGGTATCAGGCACACGAGGAGGTTTTCTGCATGCACCCTTTTTTTTTTTTTTTTTTTTATTGACGCTGAGAAATGCTTTATGCACTGCCGCTCGTGGGGGGACGAGACGGGGTGTGTGGGACTCCTGTCAGAAGGACAGTATACCCACTAAAACTCAGCGGTGTTCCCACTTCGCCGTGATGGGAGGGTCATGGGAAACTGGCGTAGCCTTTACATCCACAACCCTCCCGGCGCATGCACGCCTAGCTGGCGGGCCCCGCAGGCCCCCCAAGTTGGGGGGCTACGGGAATGGCCGGGAACACCTGGCCATTCCCGTCCGACACTGGTGGAGGCCTGTGCAATACAGGCAAGGGTGCCCCCGCACCCGTTGCCTGCTGGCCTCCACCTGGTTAGGGGAGAAATAACGCCCGCAAGGGCTTATTTTCCCCACGCGGCGGCCACGTATCCCGGTCCCTTCTCTAATAGCGAGAAGGGAGGGGAGTCTGTGGGAGACCGCGCCGTTAGTGCCATTCGCTTGGAGGATGCGGTAGTCGGAAAACATTATTCCGACATCGCACCCTCCTCATTTACCGCCGCAGGAGCTGCAGCGGCGATGACGGCGGCGGTGGTAGTAACACGGCGAACCTGCGCCGGCACTATGCCCTTCCTCGCGGGAGGCTTGCAGCTCCTACCCGACATCTTGTGGTCCGCGGGGCGGCCAGTGCCCTCACACGCCGCGCAGTGTGGGGTGGTGGCGTGGCAAGTGGCACTCTTGTGTCCCTCCTGCCCGCATCTGAAGCAACAGTTTCCCCAGTCGGACTTGGAGGGACACGTGGCTCGGGTGTGGCCGAAGGCGAAGCACTTGAAGCAGCGCATTGGCTGGACTTCAAGTGCATGGACCACAGCCGAGCTGAGCCCCACAAGCAGCCGCCCTTTGGTCACATTAAGGACGGCCCCAGCCATGGCGACTGGGCACTCGACGCGGATGGTGCCCATGCCGCGGCGGCCGAGCCTGATGGCTCCGCCCTTCACTGCGCCAGCTTCGCAGCCTCCAGCCGCCGCAACGGCCGCCACCACGTCCTCTTTGGTGACCGAATCGTCGAGATCGGCCACCTCCAAGGCTGCGGTCTTCACGGGCCTGACGACCGTTGCCGCATCCGCGATGACCTCTTGCAACTTCTTTGCGAAGAGGTCCGCGTTTGCGCCGCGCTGCTCCCCCGAGAACTCAAATATTCGAGCCCCGGTTCGGGTTCGGCGGCACGTGATGCCACCGATCCCCAGCTGAGAGGGGTCCGCGTTGGTACGAGCCCGTCTTAGGACGGACTCGTACGTCTCGCCCTGCTCCACGGCCTCCGGGGTGATAGTCACCACGACGGCCGCGGTTTTGGGAGGAACCAGCTTCCTCCCGCCGGCTGGACCCTTCTCGGCTGCAGGAGCAGTCGCAGTGGGCTTGGAGGTCAGCTTTTTCGCCTTCCCTCCCCTGACCACTTCCGTCCACGACGAGTTGGACGGGGTGGTGGAGGGAAGAAGGGCGTCTTCCCCCTGCGAGTTGGGGGGGGCTGCTGGAGACGACCCGGCAGCTCCCTCCGCGCTCGTGGTGGGTGTTTGAGGGGCCACCGTGGTCTTCTTGCCCTTACCTTTGCCCTTGGTGGGCCGCGGGTTCCGGGGCTGCTCACCCGACTCTGGGCTCAGAGGCGCAGGTTCCGGCTCCGTCGGCGGTGGACACTTATCCACCGCTAGCGGCGGGCGGAGCCGCCTTTCCGGCAAGAGCCGATCCTCTATCCCCGCGAAGCAGCCTCTTATGAAGGCCCTCTCCTCCAGAACAACCCCGCGGATTATGGCCTCAAGGCTGGCAGTGGAGGAGGAGCCTCCTTCCACCACACCTGGGGCAGACTGGGCAGGCTGGGCCGTGACCTCAGCAAGCTTCTGGTGAAGCTGGCTGACTTCCGCCTGCAGGCGATCCACCCTCGCCTGCAGCTGCCGCGTCTCGTCCGTGGCCGTCCGCTTTACCAGTTCCAGCACAATGCCGTGCATGCTGGCGGCCCGGCATTTGAGGGCCTTTTGGAAGGTCCCCTTCAAATTGGAGGACTTTGAGGCGACCTCCAGGACCTCCTCTTTGTCCTCTTGTGCCATGCGCTCCAATTCCGCCAGGGAGTGGTCAGCATATAGCACATGGGATGCACCATAGCCAGCCCTCAACCTGGCGGCTTGCGTCTGCCGCTCCTTGGTGGCGACCCTCTCCTCCAGGTCCTCCTGAAGCTGTGCCCTCTTTGCCAGATCCAGCTGGCGCTCGGCGTCCACCAAGCCCACATCGTGAGCAAAGGCCGAAGCAGAAGTCGAAGCCTTTTTTGACTTCGACTTCTTCTTCGCCCTCGCTCCTACAGACTCCGAGGAGCCTCCGGACCCAGGCCTCAGATCCGCCCTCTTCCGTTTGCTCGTCGCCGCGTCGCTCTCAGCCGCCGACGTGTCCATATTGGAACCGTCGTCGGAGTCCAGCAAATCGTCCGGCTTGCTGAAAACGCTGGCCGCAGATGGTGCGCGGTCAGCTTCAGACGCCAAAGCGCCACCGCCGGGGCCCTGAGAAGGGCCATCGGGTTGGCCCTGAGAAGGGCCGTTGGATTGGCCCTGAGAAGGGCCTTTGGGTTGGCCCTGAGAAGGGCCGTTGGAATCACCCTGTGAAGGGTGATTGGGATTAAAACAGAACCGCCCGGAGGCGTCACGGCATGGTTTTTGACTCATATTCGCAGACGACCGCGTTTGTCTACGAATCACAGCGCACTTTAGCCACCGGTCTGCCACTCCGTTACGGTGGTCAGACACGGCGTTGCCCAGGGGATACTACGAGGAAGTATGCGCTGTGGGGGATCCCCCTTCTGCATGCACCCTAACCTAACCTTTTTTCTTTTTTTTTTTTTTTTTTTTTTTTTGGTCTCGGGGTGGAAAATCCTCATGGATGTCCTCCGCCCTGGGGCGAGCGGAGGGGTCTGTCAGACTCTTACTGACTAAAAACCACCCCGGTGTTCCGACTCACACCTACGCCGGGGGTCGCGGGAACGAAAGAATCTTCCGCAACCCCCGACTGGTGCCAGCCCGCCGCAGCGGGCCCCTCCTCCTTCATCACCGGCGCACCAGAACACATGGCACGCCGTGACCAACCCAGGGACCAAACCAGCACATGGGCGCCAGACAGCCCCTTGTCTAGGCGCCCTTGGCCCCTCTTCGACGGGTCAGGTAATTGGCCCCGCCGTCTACCAATTTTCGGCCGCAGAGGATAGGGAGAGCGGCCTACGACCTACCGACACTCCTCTTCCCCTGCGGCCCCACCGCGTTCGCCATCGGACGGTGGCGACCCCGTCAAGGCCGCGGCAGGGAGGGAGAGCGCTGTACCGCAATACACCTCTCCAGCCGCGGCCCCGAAACCGCAGCCGCGATGCCCCAGATACATGACATCGCGGCCCGCCTCAGTTGCGATGTCGCCACCGCAACCTACACGTTGGCCGCTACGTCATGGGCTTGGGTCAAAAAGCCCTGACGAGCGGCCCCTCCTTGGGTTCCTCTTGGCTTCACCGTGGTTGGGCACCCACGGCTAATGAGCCCCCCCGCAACGACAATGCGGGAACCCTTCGGGGGGGAACCTTTTTTTTTTTTTTTTTTTTTTGGTCTCGGGGTGGAAAATCCTCATGGATGTCCTCCGCCTGGGGCGAGCGGAGGGGTCTGTCAGACTCTTACTGACTAAAAACCACCCCGGTGTTCCGTCTCACACCTACGCCGGGGGTCGCGGGAACGAAAAAATCCTCCGCAACCCCCGACTGGTGCCAGCCCGCCGCAGCGGGCCCCTCCTCCTTCATCACCGGCGCACCAGAACACATGGCACGCCGTGACCAACCCAGGGACCAAACCAGCACATGGGCGCCAGACAGCCCCTTGTCTAGGCGCCCTTGGCCCCTCATCGGCGGGTCAGGACATTGGCCCCGCCGTCTACCAATTTTCGGCCGCAGAGGATAGGGAGAGCGGCCTACGCTATACCGACACTCCTCTTCCCCTGCGGCCCCACCGCGTTCGCCATCGGACGGTGGCGACCCCGTCAAGGCCGCGGCAGGGAGGGAGAGCGCTGTACCGCAATACACCTCTCCAGCCGCGGCCCCGAAACCGCAGCCGCGATGTCTCCGATACACGACATCGCGGCCCACCTCAGTTGCGATGTCGCCACCGCAACCTACTCGCTGGCCGCTACGTCATGGGCTTTTATCAAAAAGCCCTGACGAGCGGCCCCTCCTCGGGTTCCTCTTAGCTTCACCGTGGGTGCCCAACCCACGGCTACTGAGCCCCCCCGCAACGACAATGCGGGAACCCTTCGGGGGGGTCGGGGGGGAACCTAACCTAACCTTTTTTTTTTTTTTTTTTGGTCTCGGGGTGGAAAATCCTCATGGATGTCCTCCGCCCTGGGGCGAGCGGAGGGGTCTGTCAGACTCTTACTGACTAAAAACCACCCCGGTGTTCCGACTCACACCTACGCCGGGGGTCGCGGGAACGAAAGAATCTTCCGCAACCCCCGACTGGTGCCAGCCCGCCGCAGCGGGCCCCTCCTCTTTCATCACCGGCGCACCAGAACACATGGCACGCCGTGACCAACCCAGGGACCAAACCAGCACATGGGCGCCAGACAGCCCCTTGTCTAGGCGCCCTTGGCCCCTCTTCGACGGGTCAGGTAATTGGCCCCGCCGTCTACCAATTTTCGGCCGCAGAGGATAGGGAGAGCGGCCTACGACCTACCGACACTCCTCTTCCCCTGCGGCCCCACCGCGTTCGCCATCGGACGGTGGCGACCCCGTCAAGGCCGCGGCAGGGAGGGAGAGCGCTGTACCGCAATACACCTCTCCAGCCGCGGCCCCGAAACCGCAGCCGCGATGCCCCCGATACACGACATCGCGGCCCGCCTCAGTTGCGATGTCGCCACCGCAACCTACACGTTGGCCGCTACGTCATGGGCTTGGGTCAAAAAGCCCTGACGAGCGGCCCCTCCTCGGGTTCCTCTTGGCTTCACCGTGGTTGGGCACCCACGGCTACTGAGCCCCCCCGCAACGACAATGCGGGAACCCTTCGGGGGGGAACCTAACCTAACCTTTTTTTTTTTTTTTTTTTTTGTTCCGGGGTGGAAAATCCTCATGGATGTCCTCCGCCTGGGGCGAGCGGAGGGGTCTGTCAGACTCTTACTGACTAAAAACCACCCCGGTGTTCCGTCTCACACCTACGCCGGGGGTCGCGGGAACGAAAAAACCTCCGCAACCCCCGACTGGTGCCAGCCCGCCGTAGCGGGCCCCTCCTCCTTCATCACCGGCGCACCAGAACACATGGTACGCCGTGACCAACCCAGGGACCAAACCAGCACATGGGCGCCAGACAGCCCCTTGTCTGGGCGCCCTTGGCCCCTCTTCGACGGGTCAGGTTATTGGCCCCGCCGTCTACCAATTTTCGGCCGCAGAGGATAGGGAGAGCGGCCTACGCTATACCGACACTCCTCTTCCCCTGCGGCCCCGCCGTCTACCAATTTTCGGCCGCAGAGGATAGGGAGAGCGGCCTACGCTATACCGACACTCCTCTTCCCCTGCGGCCCCACCGCGTTCGCCATCGGACGGTGGCGACCCCGTCAAGGCCGCGGCAGGGAGGGAGAGCGCTGTACCGCAATACACCTCCCTAGCCGCGGCCCCGAAACCACAGCCGCGATGCCTCCGTTACACGACATCGCGGCCCGCCTCAGTTGCGATGTCGCCACCGCAACCTACTCGTTGGCCGCTACGTCATGGGCTTTTATCAAAAAGCCCTGACGAGCGGCCCCTCCTCGGGTTCCTCTTGGCTTCACCGTGGGTGCCCAACCCACGGCTAATGAGCCCCCCCGCAACGACAATGCGGGAACCCTTCGGGGGGGAACCTAACCTAACCTTTTTTTTTTTTTTTTTTGGTCTCGGGGTGGAAAATCCTCATGGATGTCCTCCGCCCTGGGGCGGGCGGAGGGGTCTGTCAGACTCTTACTGACTAAAAACCACCCCGGTGTTCCGACTCACACTTACGCCGGGGGTCGCGGGAACGACAGAATCTTCCGCAACCCCCGGCTGGTGCCGGCCCGCTGCGGGCCTCGTCTCGGGTCAGGGGGGGGAGTGAGGTGTTTGACTCCCCCCGCGACGTCTCAGAGGGGCGCGCGTGGAACACTACGCGCCGCCACCTCGGGTCCTGATGTGTGGGGGGCGACGGACGTCCCCGAGTCCGTCGTCCCTGGACCCATTTAGGGGGGCCGGAAGAGGGCGTTGTCCGCCCTCCGCCGACGCCCGGTGCGTCTGCTGCGGATCGGGTTAGCAGAAGCAATCTCCCGCTCCCTTTCCGCAGCCTCCTTCTGCGAGATGACTGTCTCGCAGAAGGAAACCACCGCGTCCCAGGACTCCTCGCTGCCGGCCATGGAATTCACGACGGCCGGCAGCGAAAGGTCACTGCCTACTCCAGAGACGAGGGCACGGCGCGGCTCCTCCCAAGCGGCACACTCTGCCAGCGTATGCCGCGCCGTGTCCTCCCGACAGTCGACGCAGTGGTGACACCGGGCGTCCGGCTCCCTGTTTATGCGACACAGGTACTTCCCGAAGCAACCATGCCCCGAGAGCACCTGCGTCACCCGAAACGACAGGGAGCCGTGCCTCCTCCCGAGCCAGCGCTCGAGCACCGGCCGGACCGCCTCGACGACGTCGAGGCCGGCGGTAGGGCGCGAAAGCCTGTCCCGCCATTCCGCCACCAGGACCTCGCGAAGCTGAGACCGATGCAGCTCCACATGTCGCTGCATCGGTCGCTCGCCCCGCGCCCGCGCTTCCTCGCGCCACCGATACGATGACGCGAGTACTTTCGCCTCCAGGTCCCAGGGCGGGGATCCGGCCAGTGCACAAGCCGCCTCGTAGGAGATCGTGCGATACCCCCGGATGACTCTGACGGCCATCGCCCTTTGCGGTCTCCGCATGACGGCGATGCTCCCGGCCGTCAGGTCAGCCGCCCAGATCGGGGCCCCGTAAAGGGCCATCGATCGCACGATCCCCACGTATAGCCGCCTACAAGCGGCGCTCGGGCCCCCCAGATTGGGAAGCAGCGTTGAGAGCGCTCCAGCAGCGCCCAGCAACTTGGGCGCCAGCCGTCGGAAGTGGGGCCCGAAGTCCCACCGGCTGTCGAGGACCAATCCTAGGTACTTCATGGTACCCTCGACAGCGATCCGAGCCCCCCCGACCACGATATGTGAGCCGGGTGACGGCGCCCGCCGGGGGCCATGGAACACCATAGCCTCCGACTTGCTGAGGGCCACCTCCAGGCCTAGGCGACGTATGCGGCTCACCACCTGTGAGACCGCAGCCGTCGCCAGCAACGCTGCTTCCCTGTGCGAGCTCCCCCGGGCAGTGACCAGCGTGTCGTCCGCATAACACGTCAGGTCTACCCCCGGCCTGAGCTCGCCCCTTAGCACCCAGTCGTACCCGATGTTCCACAGGAGCGGCCCTAAGACCGAGCCCTGCGGAACACCGCACGACATGCGGCGCTGGTTTCCGCCATCACGTCCCACGTAGGTGACACACCTCTCCGACAGATAAGCCCCAACGATGCGGCGGAGGTAGGGAGGCACACCATGATAGCGCAGTGCCTCCCGAATACAACTCCAGGGCAGGGTGTTGAAGGCGTTGGATATGTCCAAGGACACCGCCAACATCACCCCGCCCCGAGACACCGCTTCCTCCGCCAGGACTCTAACCCGCGACACAGCGTGTATCGTGGAGCGCCCATGCCGAAACCCAAACTGACTGTCGTCCAGGTCCGGCCCCTCTCTGCACAAGTGGCCGACGAGGCGGGCTGCGATTACTCGCTCGAACAGCTTGCCCACCTCGTCTAGCAGCACTATGGGCCGGTACGCGGACGACGAGTCCGCCGGGCGCCCCGCCTTCCTGAGCAGGACCAGACGACCAGATTTCCACAAAGTGGGAAACTGGCCCCGCTCAAGACACGCTGTGTAGAGTCCTCTCAGTTGGGGCTCGAGCTCCTTCAGAGCGAGGGCCAACACGCAGCCGTGGATCCCGTCGGGCCCCGGAGCCACGTTCTTGGCCCGGAGCCGCATCACGGCTGCCCCCATCTCTGCCTGTGTCACCCCTGGGACGCTAATGGCGTTCTCCTCCTCTTCTTCTGCAGACTCTGCGGCCGTGGGCATAGCCATCGGCGGCGGAGTGTGCTCCGCTCTGGCCGGGAAGAGGGCTGCAACCACCTCCTCCAGCAGCTCGGGTTGGAGACTCTCCGTAAGCGGAGGCGCCGCGGCTCGAAGTTTCCCTCGAACCGCGCGATAAGGGCGCCCCCACGGATCCCCGTCCAGAGTCTCCAACATCTCCTCCCTGGCTCGCGTCCTCGACTCGCCGATGGCCAGCCACAGAGTCTGCTTGGCCGCGCGGTACACCTCATACAGCGCGGCCTCTTCGTCAGGGACCCGACGACGTCTCCTCCGGTATCGGGTGTACTGGCGTCTGACCGCCACGCACGCGACGCGCAGCTGCGCGATCTCGGCGGTCCACCAGTACACCTGGCGCCTTGCGGACTGTGCGTGGACCCGGGGCATGGACGCGTCGCTGATTTGCGTCATCGCCCCGCGGAACCACAGCGCCTCCCGCTCGACGTCGACGGGTCCGTTCGTCACCGACTCCCGGCTCCAGGCCTGGACAATAGCGGCCTCCTCGAGAAGTTCCCTGTCTATGCGCTTACGCGCCCAACGCGGACCGTCCGTTCGCGGGGTCGGTCGACCGCGGCCGCCGGTGGTCTGGGCGGAGACGTCGAATCGGATGTAGCGGTGATCCGACAACGTCTCCACCTCCACGGCGACACGCCAGTCGTGGACACGGCTCGCGACAGCGGGGCTAGCGAACGAGACATCCACTATAGACCCGCCCCGCTGCCGCACGCACGTGTGTACCGAGCCCCGATTTAGGACGGTCAAGCCAGTCGTAACCACCCACTCCTCCAGCACCTCGCCCCTAGCATCGGTCACAGGGGATCCCCACGCCGCAGACTTGGCGTTGAGATCCCCCAGCAACAGCACAGGGCGAGGGTGGAGTCGGCCCACGACGGCACCCAACTCGACAAGGAACCTCTCGAAGTCGGCGAGACTCTTGTTGGGCGAAAAATACGCCCCAACGGTGCCAATGCCGTCCGCGAGGGCAGCTACCCAGCCGCGACCTCGGGACGGGTTGACAAGAGCCCCGCCAATGATGGCCACCAAACCGTCCAAGTCTCCCACCCAGTTATCCCTGGGGGGGACGAAATACGGTTCGGCGACCACGGCCACGTGAATCGACCACTCTGCCATGCTCTGGAGCAAAAGATCCTGAGCTCTAGCAGAGTGGTTGATATTGCCCTGGAGGTAATGGAAGACCGCCATTTATGCGGCATCCATTCCCTCCACCGCACCATTCCTAGGCCGGGAGTCGGCCGAAGGGCAGCCAGGCTGCGGGGGGGGTAAAGAGCCCCCGGCAGCCATGGCAGCCCCTCTCTTCTTCTTCTGCGTCTGCTTGGTGGGCGCGCCACAGGCCTTTCCGCCCGCTCTGTGCCCCGCAGGCCTCCCTGCAGCTGTACAGAGGCTGCAGTTTGGCGCCGCGAGACACTGGGCCGCCTTGTGGCCGGCCTGACCGCAGCGATAGCACTGCTCGCTGCGGTCAATAGCGGCGGTGCACCGTGCCCTGACATGCCCAATGTCGAGGCAACGGTAGCACCGCAAGGCCCTGGGCTGCAGCTGCTTCACCCTCGCTGCCACCCATCCCACCAAGAGACGCCCGGCGTCGGCGACTTTCTTAGCCGCCGCCACCGGACACCGCACCCAGATCGCGCCGAGCCCGGAGGCATCGACGCGAACCTCGCCCGTGCGTACGTCTGCGGGCGGACACCCACCGGTACGGGCGACGGCCGCCACGACCTCAGCCGCGGTCGTCGAGTCGTCCAGGCCATCGACGCGCAACTCAGCTGTCTTCATTGGCCTGGACACCCGGACGTCATCCGGGTTGAGGACCTCCCTCAACTTGGCGGCCAGGACGTCCGCCCTTTCGCCGCTAGAGGCACCCGACACCTCAAGCAGTCGCGCCCCCGTGATCGCCTGCCTCACTCTGAGGCCGGCCGGTACACCTAAGTCGGGGAACGCGACTTTCGCCTTTGCCTCCATGAGGACCGCCTTGTAAGAGACGCCCCTTTCGACGGCTCCGGGCTGCAGCGTAATAACTACAGCCGCGGAGCGTGGGGCTCTCATCTTTGGCGGCCCTTGAGCCTTCTGGGGTGCCGGTGCTCCAGCGGGTGTCGCTGTCGCTGCTGGCGCCGTCTTTTTCTTCTTACGGCGGCCCCTCTTTACCACCGTCGTCCAGGAGTCCGCGGTGGACCCGGGTGCGGTCGCCGAGGGAGCGGGCGCCGGTGGCGCGGCCGTCCGGGACGTGGACGCTGACGAGCCCTCCGCGGGCTTCCTCCCCGGACCCGGTTTAGCAGGCTCCGCCTTCCTCCGCCCGTCGGCAGCGAGCGGCGGCCGGAGAGTCTCAGCAGGGAGGAGCCTCGACTCGAGACCCTGCAGCCGGGCATTCATCATGCCCCCACACTGCAGCATGCAGATGCGGACGATCTTTTCGATCTCCGCATCCGCAGGTGCGGGGGCAGGCGGTGTCTCTGCAACGACGCCGGGGGCGGAACTGGTGGCCACAGGACGCCTCTGCTGCCATTCCGCCCTCTGCGCGGCAAGCTCCCGCTTGAGGTCCTCCAGCTCGGATCGGAGACGGCCGTTCTCCTCCCACAGTTTCGCCGTCTCCTCCGTGCCAGTCCGCCCAACGAGGACCTCAACCGCCTCTCTGATACCTTCAGCTGCCTCCTTCAGGGCGCGCGTGAACGTGCCCTTCAAGTTGCCCGATTTGGTGGCCACTTTCAGGACCACGTCCACGCCGTCCAACACCTGGCGACTGAGCGCCACCGCCGTTGGGCTTCCTCCGGCCATCCGAGCAGAGCGCCGCTCTCGCGCTTGTTGGGCCAGCTCGCTGACCTCGTCAGCCACGACAGCCCTTTGCTGCGCCCGTTTAGCAGCAGCGGCCTCCGCACGGTTACTTCCCAGCAGGGACACAGTAGAGCCCCCGCTCGAGTCCGCCATGGTGAGCCCGGGGTCGCTCTCCGCACTCCCTCCTGGTGTATCAGGGCGCTTGAAGCGACCCCGAAGGTCACGCGCTGTCTTCTGCGCCACCGTGCCACCTTTTCCCCTCTGTGCCGCAGTTCTTTTTGCGGCCCCCTGTGTCTCCTCACTGGAGGAGAGGCTGCGCTTCCGAGATCTGGATCTGGACCTGGACCCAGATACAGATCTGGAGGCGCGTCTGCGTGTGTCCGTATCGGACATTACGTCCCTTTCGGGAATGGAGCCTCCTCGGCTCTTGTTGCCGTTGCCGGCATACGGTACCTCCGCCAATAAAATTGGCACGTCATCAACTTTTGTTTTTTTTTCGTTTTCCATTTTGTTCCCACGAGTAATGAGGAATGAATGTCCACCTAGGCAGAGCCTCTTGCCCTAGGTAAGCCTAAATACTGGAAGAGTTCGGCAGGTATCTCCAGGGGAAGCGCTAGCGACTGGTCCCCCACCAGCCACTCATCCTCTCGCCACGCTTCGAAGCTTAGGATTAGGTGGTTTTTTATCTTAGAGGTGACCTTCCTCTGGGCCGGGCGGTTAAGCCAAGCCCCCGACGGCGGCATTAAACATGCCTCCGTTCGCTGTCCGGCCAACCCGACTCAGCGAACCCGCCGGAAGTTCTCTCCTCGAAGACTACTCCTCAAGGAGAGATACCCTTGCCGCTTTAGTGCGCCTGCACCTCAGCGGCATCATGGTCACGTCCTCTGTCGATCGACGACCGTCGATCAATCAGGAGCGACCCATCTCCCTTGTCCCTACACTGTGCCCTCTGCAAACAGAGGGACACGTGTAAGAACAAGGTGTAGCCTACCTGGCTCTCCCCCCGCAGAAATTTGCCATAAACAATAATCTTTTCTAGAAAAGATTATTGTTCATGCCCAGGGTGCACCGGCCCGACAACTGCTCTTCCCCTCGAACGTATCCATAAGGGACCAGCAGGTATCAGGCACACGAGGAGGTTTTCTGCATGCACCCCAACCTTTTTTTTTTTTTTTTTTTTGACGCTGAGAAATGCTTTATGCACTGCCGCTCGTGGGGGACGAGACGGGGTGTGTGGGACTCCTGTCAGAAGGACAGTATACCCACTAAAACTCAGCGGTGTTCCCGCATCGCCGTGATGGGAGGGCCATGGGAAACCGGCGTAGCCTTTACATCCACGACCCTCCCGGCGCATGCCCGCCTAGCTGGCGGGCCCCGCATGCCCCCCTGACTGGGGGGCTACGGGAATGGCCGGGAACACCTGGCCATTCCCGTCCGGCACTGGTGGAGGCCTGTGCGATGCAGGCGAGGGTGCCCCCGCACCCGTTGCCTGCTGGCCTCCACCTGGGAGGAGGAGTCGGAGATGAGCGTCGAACTGACGTCTCCTTCGACCCCTCCTCCGCCTTCGGAGCGGTGCCGCGTCGGGATCATCTTCCCGCACGCGCTCCGCCGCCTCCTTCTGGGACATGACGTGCTCGCAGAAGGAGGCGACCGCCGCCCAGGACCCCTCGTCCCTCAGCATGGCGCCCACCACGCCGGGGAGCGAGAGGTCCAGCCCGATCGCCGCGACGAGACTGCGGCGCGGCTCGGACCACGACGGGCACACCTCGAGAGTGTGCTGCGCCGTGTCCTCCGCCGCGCCACAGTCGTGGCACGACGGCGTCTCCTCCCGTCCGATCCGATGCAGGTACGATCCGAAACAACCGTGTCCGGACAGCACCTGCACCAGGCGGAACGAGAGGAACCCGTGCGGCCGCTCGAGCCAGTCCCGCAGGACCGGCCCGATCGCGTCGAGGGCTCGGCGGCCGAAGACCGCGGCGGCGAGGTCCGTCGTCCAGTGGACGACGATGGCGTCCCTCGCCTCCCGCCGGACGGCCTCCCGCTGTTCCGGGGCGAAGGGCTGACCCGCCGCCCTCCGCCCCGCCTTCCACTCGTACACTCTGGCGAGCACCCACGCCTCGAGTTCCCAAGGAGGGGTGCCGGCCAGAGCGCACGCCCCGGCGAAGCTCACCGTGCGGTGAGCCCGCGCCACCCGCTGAGCTATCGCCCTTTGAGGTGCCCGCAAGGCCGCGGCGTTCTCTCGTCTGTGGAGAGACTCCTCCCAGATGGGGGCCCCGTAGAGGGCCATGCTCCTCAAGATGCTGGCGTAGAGTTGCCGGCATCGAGCGCTGGGCCCCCCCAAGTTTGGGAGGAGCCACGAGAGAGCGCCCGCGGTCTTCAGCAGGCGCGACGACAGCCCGCTGAAATGCGGGCCGAAGCGCCACCTGCTGTCGAGTACAAGGCCCAGATATTTCATCTGGGCCTTCACCTCAATCCTGACGCCCTCCACGAAGATGTGGGCGCCAGGTGGCGGGGGGCGCTGCCGGGGACCGTGGAAGAAGACGGCCTCGGTCTTCTGCAGCGCCACCGTCAACCCTAGGCGGCGGATCCTCCCTGCGACCAAGGATCCGCCCGCCGAGGCCAAGGAGGCCGCCTCCCTGAAACTCTCCCCCCGGGCGGTGAGGAGAGTGTCATCCGCGTAGCAGACGACACTCGTGCCTCGGAGGAGAGTTCCCCGCAAGAGCCAATCGTAGCCGACGTTCCAGAGGAGAGGTCCTAAGACTGACCCCTGTGGAACGCCGGCTTCCGCGGCGTACCGCCGGACTCGGCCAGCCCTGTTCACCAGGACGATCGCCCGATCCTCCAGGTAGCTGGCCAGCAGCACGCGCATGTAGCGAGGCACTCCGTGGAATCGGAGCGCCTCTAGGATGGTGGAGTGGGGAACGGAGTTGAAGGCGTTGGCGATGTCGAACGACACTGCCAACAACCCGTCCCCCGCCTCCATCGCATCCTTCACCTGCCCCTTGAGGCAGGCCAGCGCGTCCACCGTCGAACGCTCAGCCCGAAAGCCGTACTGAGCGTCCGACAAGTCCGGCCCGATGCACCGCAGATGGCTCTTCAGGCGGGCAGCGATTATCCCCTCGAACATCTTACCGACCTCATCGAGCAGAACGATGGGCCGGTATGCCGAGGGGGAGTCTGCCGGGCGGCCCTCCTTGCGAAGGAGGCACAGTTGTCCCTCCTTCCATGGTTTCGGGAACCTTCCAGACGCAAAGCATGCGCTGAAGAGGTCCCGAAACCGCTCCTCCATTTGGGTGGCGGCGATCGCCACCACTCTCGCCGGGACACCGTCGGGGCCCGGAGCCGTCTTCTTGGCGCGGATATGGAGAATAGCCGCGCCAAGTTCCGACTCCGTGACGGGAGGGGTCTCCTCTTCATCATCAGCTGGCGGGGCTGGTGGGGCCATCGCTGGTGGGGTGAAGTCGTCCCTGCGCGGGAACAGGGACTGAACCACCCCATCCAGAAAGGAGGGCTCCAGGGTCTCGGCCACCGGGGGACCAAAGGGGCGCAGCTTGTTCCGCGCCGCCTTATACGGTCTCCCGTAGGGGTCCGCGTCGAGACCCTCCAGCATTTCTGCTCTCGCAGAGTCTCTGGCGGCGGCGATGGCCCGATCGAGGACCAGTTTTGCCGCCAGGTACACCTCGTAGAGGTGGTCCCCGACGGCCTGGTCCCGTCGACGCCGCCGCCGACTCCGCGTGTAAGCCCTCCTTGCCTCCACACAGGCTGCTCGAAGCCCCGCCAGCTCCGCCGACCACCAGTACACGGCCCGTTTGGGTGGTGGTCGGCCAGACCGAGGCATGCTCGAGTTGCATACCTCGGTCAGAGACTCCCTCAGCTGCCCCGCCACGGTGTCCACATCCGGCAGCCGGCTGGCGGAAGGCGGCGAAAGCCAGTCCTGGACGAACGCCGCCTCCCGCGCCGCCTCCCTGTCCAGGCGGGCGAGGGCCCACCGTGGGAACGGTGACCGCCCCGGCAGAGTCCGCATCTCTCCGGGGCGACTGGTGGAGATGTCGAACCGCACGTAGCGATGGTCCGACATAGTCTCCACCAGGTCCACCCGCCAGTTCAGCACGCGCGCGGCTAACGCAGGGGTGGCGAAAGTGACGTCCACCACTGAGCCACCCTGCCGCCGCACGCATGTCTGGACGCTGCCTCTGTTCAAGAGGCAGAGTCCAGAGGAGGCAGCCCACAGCTCGACTGCCCGCCCGCGGGCGTCGGTGGCCGGGTTGCCCCAGGTCACCGACTTGGCGTTCAGGTCTCCCAGCACGGAGACCTGACGCGGCGCCGCCCTGCCGACCACGGCGGCCAGGACTCCGAGATAGTTCTCGAAGTCCTGGAGAGGGCGGTTTGGGGAGAAATACACGCCCACAAGGGCGAGTTCTCCCCACGCGGCGGCCACGTATCCCGGTCCCCTCTCTAATAGCGAGAGGGGAGGGGAGTCTGTGGAAGACCGCGCCGCTAGTGCCACCAAGCCGTCCTCGTCACCCAGCCAGCTGCCGGGGACGAAGTAGGGCTCGGCGACCACCGCTACGTTCACCAACCACTCGGCCATGACCTGCACCACCAGGTCCTGGGCCGCTCTGCAGTGGTTGGCGTTCGTCTGGAGGATGCGGAGGTCGGAAATTATTATTCCGACATCGCACCCTCCTCAGCCGCCGCCGCCGCCGCTGGAGCTGCAGCGGCGACGACGGCGGCGGCGGTGGTGGCAACAGGGCGAACCTGCGCCGGCACCACGCCCTTCTTGACGGGGGGCTTACAGCTCCTGCCCGTCATCCGGTGGCCCGCGGGGCGGCCACTGGCGGCACACGCCGCGCAGTGTGGCGCGGCGGCGGTGGCGGTGCACGCGGCCCACCCGTGTCCCTCCTTCCCGCATTGGAAGCACGTATCCCTCCAATCGGACTTGGAGGGACACGTGGCTCGGGTGTGGCCGAACGCGCAGCACTTGAAGCACCGCGCAGGCTGTGCCTCAAGTGGCCGGACCACCGCCGAGCTGAGGCCGATCAGCAACCGTCCTTTGGTCGCCGCAAGGACGGCCCCGGCCGCGGCGACCGGGCACTCCACGCGGATGATGCCCATGCCGCGGCGGCCGAGCCTGACGACTCCAGCCTTCACCGCGCCGGCGTCGCAGCCTCCAGCTGCTGCGACGGCCGCGACCACATCCTCTTTGGCGACCGAGTCGTCAAGATCGGCCACCTCCAAGGCTGCGGTCTTTTCTGGCCTGGCGACCTTGGCCACATCCGCGACGACCTCCCGCAGCTTCGCTGCGAAGAGGTCCGCGTTCGTGCCGCGCTGCTCCCCCGAAAACTCGAAAATTCGAGCTCCCGTGAGAGTTCGGCGGCACGTGATTTTGCTGATCCCCAGCTGGGAGGGATCAGCATTCGTACGAGCCCGTCTCAGTACGGACTCGTACGTCTCGCCCCGCTCCGCGGCCTCCGGGGTGATGGTCACCACGACGGCCGCGGTTTTGGGAGGAACCAGCTTCCTCCCACCAGCTGGAGCCCGTTTGGCTGCAGGAGCAGCCGCAGCGGGCTTGGGGTCCGGCTTCTTGGCCTTCTTCCCCCTCTTGCCCACTTCCGTCCACGGCAGGTTGGACGGGGTGGTGGAGGGAAGAAGGGCGTCTTCCTCCTGGATCTGGGCTGGGGCCGGGGCTGCTGGAGCGGCAGAGGACCCTGACGCTCGCACCGCGCTCGTGGTGGGGGTCTGAGGAGACGCCGTGGTCCCCTTGCCCTTGCCCTTGCCCTTTCCCTTTGAGGGCTGCCCTTCCAATACAGGGCCTGCTTGAGGCGCAGGTTCCGGCTCCCCCGGTTGGCGACTCTTGTCCGCCGCTAGCGGTGGGCGGAGCCGCTTTTCCGGCAGGAGCCGGTCCTCGATGCCTGCGAAGCAGGCCCTAATGAACGCCCTCTCCTCCATCACTACCTGCCTCAAGGCTGCCTCGAGGCTGGCAGGGGTGGAGGGGGAGGGGGAGGAGGAGGAGGAGGAGGAGGGGCCCCCTGTCACCGGAGCCGGGGCAGGCAGGGCCGTGGCTTCAGCCAGCTTCTGGTGAAGCTGGCTGACCTCCGCCTGCAGGCGATCCACCTTCACCTGCAGCTGCCGCGTCTCCTCCGTGGCCGTCCGCTTGACCAGCTCCAGGACAATGCCGTGCATGCTGGCGGCACGGCATTTGAGGGCCTTCTGAAAGGTCCCCTTCAGGTTGGAGGATTTTGAGGCGACCTCCAGGACCTCCTGCCTGTCCTCCTCCGCCATGCGCGCCAGCTCTGCCAGGGAGTGGTCGGCATACAGCACATGGGATGCACCGTAGCCATCCCTCGACCTGGCAGCTTGCTGCTCCTTGGCGCTCACCCTCTCCTCCAAGTCCGCTTGGAGCTGCGCCCGTTTCGCCAAATTAAGTTGGCGCTCGGCGTCCACTAAGCCCACGTCATGGGTACAGGCCGTCGGAGAAGAAGTCGGAGCCTTTTTGGGCTTCGACTTTTTCTTCGCCTTGCTGCGGCTGCGGCTTGCGGTGGACTCCGAGGAGCCCTCGGACCGCTTCCGCTTGAAGCGGTCGCCGCTTTCCGCAGCCGACGTGTCCATGTTGGACTCTGTGTCCGAGTCCGAAGACTCGTCCGGCCTGCGGAACAAACTGGCCGCGGATCGTGGGCGGTCTGCTCCTCTCGGCGTCAAAACGCCGCCAGCGTTGGGGTGGCCCTGAGAAGGGCCGTTGGTGGGGCCCTGAGAAGGGCCGTTGGGGTGGCCCTGAGAAGGGCCGTTGGGGTGGCCCTGAGAAGGGCCGTTGGGGTGGCCCTGAGAAGGGCCGTTTGGTTGGCCCTGAGAAGGGCCTTTTTTAAAACGCCCGGAGGCGTCCCGCGAGGGTTTAGGCATAGCCTCCGCAGGTGCCGTAGATTCCGACATAAGATAAAATATGATAAAATTGATTAAAATACGCTACGACAGCACAGTGCACTTTAGCCGAACACCGGTCTGCCACTCCGTTACGGTGGTCAGAACCGGGTCGTTGCCCAGGGGATACTGCGAGGAAGTATGCACTGTGGGGGATCCCCCATGCACCCCAACCTAACCTAACCTAACCTAACCTTTTTTTTTTTTTTTTTTTTTTTTTTTTTTTTTTGACGCTGAGAAATGCTTTATGCACTGCCGCTCGTGGGGGACGAGACGGGGTGTGTGGGACTCCTGTCAGAAGGACAGTATACCCACTAAAACTCAGCGGTGTTTCCACTTCGCCGTGATGGGAGGGTCATGGGAAACTGGCGTAGCCTTTACATCCACAACCCTCCCGGCGCATGCCCGCCTACCTGGCAGGCCCCGCATGCCCCCCGGGCTGGGGGGGGCTACGGGAATGGCCGGAAACACCTGACCATTCCCGTCCGACACTGGTGGAGGCTTGTGCAATACAGGCAAGGGTGCCCCCGCACCCATTGCCTGCTGGCCTCCACCTGATTTGGGGAGAAATACACCCTCACCAGGGCTAATTCTCCCCGCGCGGCGGCCACATATCCCGGTCCCCTCTCCAAGAGCGAGAGGGGAGGGGAGTCCGTGGAAGACCGCGACAACAATGCCAACGAGTACGGCTCGGCAACCACTACCACGTCCACCGTGTTCGCCTGAAGGATGCGATGTTCGACCCTATCCATCAGTCGGACATCGCACCCCCCCTCCTCCGCCGCCGCAGCAGGAACGACGGTGCTAGCCGCAGCAGCAGGCCCACTCGGTGCCTGCGCTTTGCCCCGCTTGAGGGGAGGATTGCAGTTCCTCCCCTTCATAACGTGGCCTGCCGGGCAGCCACTGGCGGCACACACCGCGCAGTGCGGCGTGGCGACCTCGCAGGTGGCGGCTTTGTGGCCCTCCCTGCCGCAGCGGTAGCAAGTGTCCGTCCTGTCTACCGTGGACGGACACAGGGGCCGGGTGTGGCCAATGCCGAGGCACCTAAAACACCGCAGAGGCTGGTCCTCGAGCGCCCGGACTGCACCCGAGCTGAAGCCGACTGTGAGCCGTCCTTTGGCAAGGACGGCTTTGGGCACGTGAGGCGAATGGTGCCCATACCTCCGCGGCCGGGCCTTATGTCCCGGCCTTGGACCGCCGCGACGCCACAGCCCCCTATCGCTGCGACCGCCGCCACCACCTCCTCCTTGGTGACGGAGTCGTCGAGGTCCATCACCTCTATGGCCGCCAACTTGACCGGTCGGGCCACCTTGGCCGAATCCGCGATGACCTCTTGCAGCTTGGCTGCAAAGAGGTCCGCATTGGCACTCCCCTCTGCCCCCGGGAACTCGAATATTCGAGCCCCGGCCTGGGTGCGTCGGCAAGACACCCCGCTGATCCCCAGTTGTGTGGGATCGGCATTGGCACGCGCCCGCACGAAAAGGGACGCGTACGTCTCCCCTCGCCCCGCAGCCTCCGCGGTGAGCGTCACCACGACGGCCGCGGTTTTTGGGGGGACGAGTCGCCCCTTCACCCTCCCTTTCCCCTTCCCCGTACCCTTTTCGGTCGTCTGCGACCGGCTGGGAGCGGTGGTGGCAGGGATGACAGGGACAGCCGTCACCGACTTTTTCCCTTTTCCCTTCCCTTTCTTTTTCACCTCCGTCCACTCGTTGGACGGGGTGGTCGCAGGCAGGAGGGCGTCTTCCACCTGGGAGGAGGACGGCTCCGGCTCACGCTGCCCCTTATCCGCCGCAAGCGGCGGTCGGAGCCGTGTCTCCGGCAAGAGCCGGTCCTCAATTCCTGCTAGGCAGGCTCTTGTGAAGGCCCTCTCCTCCATTACGACCTTGCGGATGATATCCTCAAGGTTGGAGGTGGGGCCCTCTGCCGCAGGGCTCGTCCCGGCTTGTTGTGGCCGGGCCGTGGCTTCAGCCAGCCTCTGATGAAGCCGGGTGACCTCCATCCGCAGGCAATCCACCTTCGCCTGCAGTTGCCGCGTCTCGTCGGTGGTCGTCCGCTGGACCAGCTCCGCGACGACACCGCGCAAGCTCGCGGCCCGGCTCTTGAGGGCCTTTTGAAAGGTCCCCTTTAGGTTGGAGGACTTAGAGGCGACCTCGACAATCTCCTCCTCGTCCTCCTCCGCCATCCTCTCCAGCTCCGCCAGAGAGTGGTCCGCGTACAGAACGCGGGACGCACCGTACCCGGACTTGGCCCGGGCGACGTGCGCCCGCTTTTCTTTGGCCGCCACCCGCTCCTCCAGCTCTTGCTGGAGCTGCGTCCGCCGAGCCAGGTCCAACTGGCGCTGGGCATCCGCGAGCCCAACGTCATGGCTATCCGCGGCCACCGTCGGCCTCTTAGTCTCCGGGGAGCCCCCGGGCGAAGCGACCCGCTTCCCCGACCGAGAGTCATCCGCATCCGACATACTAATGAGTGAGTGTCGGACGACTCGTCCGCCCCTCCAAAGAAACTGGTCGCAGACCGCGCGCGGCCAGTCTCTGACGCCGAAGCCCCGGAGTGGCCCTGAGAAGGGCCTTTTGGTTGGCCCTGAGAAGGGCCTTTTGGTTGGCCCTGAGAAGGGCCTTTGGGTTGGCCCTGAGAAGGGCCTTTTGGTTTTAAAAATCGCCCGAAGGCGTCCCGCGCAGGTGTTGGCATAGCCTCCGCAGGTTCGTAGACGACAACGCAAGATTAAAATTCGCTACGAGAGCACAGTGCACTTTGGCCAACCCAGTCTGCCACTCCGTTACGGTGGTCAGAACTGGGTCGTTTCCAGGGGACGCGACGTGGACGCAAGCACTGTGGGGTGGTCCCCCGGGGGAACCTAACCTAACCTAACCTTTTTTTTTTTTTTTTTTTTTGTTCCGGGGTGGAAAATCCTCATGGATGTCCTCCGCCTGGGGCGAGCGGAGGGGTCTGTCAGACTCTTACTGACTAAAAACCACCCCGGTGTTCCGTCTCACACCTACGCCGGGGGTCGCGGGAACGAAAAAACCTCCGCAACCCCCGACTGGTGCCAGCCCGCCGCAGCGGGCCCCTCCTCCTTCATCACCGGCGCACCAGAACACATGGCACGCCGTGACCAACCCAGGGACCAAGCCAGCACATGGGCGCCAGACAGCCCCTTGTCTAGGCGCCCTTGGCCCCTCTTCGACGGGTCAGGACATTGGCCCCGCCGTCTACCAATTTTCGGCCGCAGAGGATAGGGAGAGCGGCCTACGCTATACCGACACTCCTCTTCCCCTGCGGCCCCGCCGTCTACCAATTTTCGGCCGCAGAGGATAGGGAGAGCGGCCCTACGCTATACCGACACTCCTCTTCCCCTGCGGCCCCACCGCGTTCGCCATCGGACGGTGGCGACCCCGTCAAGGCCGCGGCAGGGAGGGAGAGCGCTGTACCGCAATACACCTCCCTAGCCGCGGCCCCGAAACCGCAGCCGCGATGCCTCCGTTACACGACATCGCGGCCCGCCTCAGTTGCGATGTCGCCACCGCAACCTACTCGTTGGCCGCTACGTCATGGGCTTTTATCAAAAAGCCCTGACGAGCGGCCCCTCCTCGGGTTCCTCTTGGCTTCACCGTGGGTGCCCAACCCACGGCTAATGAGCCCCCCCGCAACGACAATGCGGGAACCCTTCGGGGGGGAACCTTTTTTTTTTTTTTTTGGTCTCGGGGTGGAAAATCCTCATGGATGTCCTCCGCCTGGGGCGAGCGGAGGGGTCTGTCAGACTCTTACTGACTAAAAACCACCCCGGTGTTCCGACTCACACCTACGCCGGGGGTCGCGGGAACGAAAGAATCTTCCGCAACCCCCGACTGGTGCCAGCCCGCCGCAGCGGGCCCCTCCTCCTTCATCACCGGCGCACCAGAACACATGGCACGCCGTGACCAACCCAGGGACCAAACCAGCACATGGGCGCCAGACAGCCCCTTGTCTAGGCGCCCTTGGCCCCTCTTCGACGGGTCAGGTAATTGGCCCCGCCGTCTACCAATTTTCGGCCGCAGAGGATAGGGAGAGCAGCCTACGACCTACCGACACTCCTCTTCCCCTGCGGCCCCACCGCGTTCGCCATCGGACGGTGGCGACCCCGTCAAGGCCGCGGCAGGGAGGGAGAGCGCTGTACCGCAATACACCTCTCCAGCCGCGGCCCCGAAACCGCAGCCGCGATGCCCCCGATACAAGACATCGCGGCCCGCCTCAGTTGCGATGTCGCCACCGCAACCTACACGTTGGCCGCTACGTCATGGGCTTGGGTCAAAAAGCCCCTCCTTGGGTTCCTCTTGGCTTCACCGTGGTTGGGCACCCACGGCTAATGAGCCCCCCCGCAACGACAATGCGGGAACCCTTCGGAACCTTTTTTTTTTTTTTTTTTTTTTTGTTCCCCCGGTGTTCCGACTCACACTTACGCCGGGGGTCGCGGGAACAAAAGAATCTTCCGCAACCCCCGGCCGGTGCCGGCCCGCCACTGCGGGCCTCCTCGCGGGTCAGGGGGGGGAGTGAGGTGTTTGACTCCCCCCGCGACGTCTCAGAGGGGCGCGCGTGGAACACTACGCGCCGCCACCTCGGGTCCTGATGTGTGGGGGGCGACGGACGTCCCCGAGTCCGTCGCCCCTGGACCCATTTAGGGGGGCCGGAAGAGGGCGTTGTCCGCCCTCCGCCGACGCCCGGTGCGCCTGCTGCGGGCCGGGTGAGTGGACGAGATCTCCCTCTCCCTTTCCGCAGCCTCCTTCTGCGAGACGACCGTCTCGCAGAAGGCGACCACCGCGTCCCAGGACTCGGCGCCGCCGACCATAGCGTTCACTACGGCCGGCAGCGACAAGTCACTGCCTACTCCTGAGATGAGGGCACGGCGCGGCCCCTCCCAAGCGGCACACTCTGCCAGCGTGTGCCGCGCCGTGTCCTCCCGGCAGTCGACGCAGTGGTGACACCGGGCGTCCGGCTCCCTGTTTATGCGACACAGGTACTTCCCGAAGCAACCGTGCCCCGAGAGCACCTGCGTCACCCGAAACGACAGGGAGCCGTGCCTCCTCCCGAGCCAGCGCTCGAGCACCGGCCGGACCGCCTCGACGACGTCGAGGCCGGCGGTAGGGCGCGAAAGCCTGTCCCGCCATTCCGCCACCAGGACCTCGCGAAGCTGAGACCGATGCAGCTCCACATGTCGCTGCATCGGTCGCTCGCCCCGCGCCCGCGCTTCCTCGCGCCACCGATACGATGACGCGAGTACTTTCGCCTCCAGGTCCCAGGGCGGGGATCCGGCCAGTGCACAAGCCGCCTCGTAGGAGATCGTGCGATACCCCCGGATGACTCTGACGGCCATCGCCCTTTGCGGTCTCCGCATGACGGCGATGCTCCCGGCCGTCAGGTCAGCCGCCCAGATCGGGGCCCCGTAAAGGGCCATCGATCGCACGATCCCCACGTATAGCCGCCTACAAGCGGCGCTCGGGCCCCCCAGATTGGGAAGCAGCGTTGAGAGCGCTCCAGCAGCGCCCAGCAACTTGGGCGCCAGCCGTCGGAAGTGGGGCCCGAAGTCCCACCGGCTGTCGAGGACCAATCCTAGGTACTTCATGGTACCCTCGACAGCGATCCGAGCCCCCCCGACCACGATATGTGAGCCGGGTGACGGCGCCCGCCGGGGGCCATGGAACACCATAGCCTCCGACTTGCTGAGGGCCACCTCCAGGCCTAGGCGACGTATGCGGCTCACCACCTGTGAGACCGCAGCCGTCGCCAGCAACGCTGCTTCCCTGTACGAGCTCCCCCGGGCAGTGACCAGCGTGTCGTCCGCATAACACGTCAGGTCTACCCCCGGCCTGAGCTCGCCCCTCAGCACCCAGTCGTACCCGATGTTCCACAGGAGCGGCCCTAAGACCGAGCCCTGTGGAACACCGCACGACATGCGGCGCTGGAATCCGCCATCACGTCCCGCGTAGGTGACACACCTCTCCGACAGATAAGCCCCAACGATGCGGCGGAGGTAGGGAGGCACACCATGATAGCGCAGTGCCTCCCGAATACAACTCCAGGGCAGGGTGTTGAAGGCGTTGGATATGTCCAAGGACACCGCCAACATCACCCCGCCCCGAGACACCGCTTCCTCCGCCAGGACTCTAACCCGCGACACAGCGTGTATCGTGGAGCGCCCATGCCGAAACCCAAACTGACTGTCGTCCAGGTCCGGCCCCTCTCTGCACAAGTGGCCGACGAGGCGGGCTGCGATTACTCGCTCAAACAG
Organism: Xanthia togata; assembly: GCA_963853775.1. Classification (NCBI taxonomy): domain Eukaryota; kingdom Metazoa; phylum Arthropoda; class Insecta; order Lepidoptera; family Noctuidae; genus Xanthia; species Xanthia togata. The sequence goes on along the minus strand of OY970813.1, from coordinate 18,747,082 downwards.
CTTGCCCACCTCGTCTAGCAGCACTATGGGCCGGTACGCGGACGACGAGTCCGCCGGGCGCCCCGCCTTCCTGAGCAGGACCAGACGACCAGATTTCCACAAAGTGGGAAACTGGCCCCGCTCAAGACAACCTAACCTAACCTTTTTTTTTTTTTTTTTTTTTTTTTTTTTTTTTTTTTTTTTTTTTTTGTTCCGGGGTGGAAAATCCTCATGGATGTCCTCCGCCTGGGGCGAGCGGAGGGGTCTGTCAGACTCTTACTGACTAAAAACCACCCCGGTGTTCCGTCTCACACCTACGCCGGGGGTCGCGGGAACGAAAAAATCCTCCGCAACCCCCGACTGGTGCCAGCCCGCCGCAGAGGGCCCCTCCTCCTTCATCACCGGAACACATGGCACGCCGTGACCAACCCAGGGACCAAACCAGCACATGGGCGCCAGACAGCCCCTTGTCTAGGCGCCCTTGGCCCCTCTTCGGCGGGTCAGGACATTGGCCCCGCCGTCTACCAATTTTCGGCCGCAGAGGATAGGGAGAGCGGCCTACGCTATACCGACACTCCTCTTCCCCTGCGGCCCCACCGCGTTCGCCATCGGACGGTGGCGACCCCGTCAAGGCCGCGGCAGGGAGGGAGAGCGCTGTACCGCAATACACCTCTCCAGCCGCGGCCCCGAAACCGCAGCCGCGATGTCTCCGATACACGACATCGCGGCCCGCCTCAGTTGCGATGTCGCCACCGCAACCTACTCGCTGGCCGCTACGTCATGGGCTTTTATCAAAAAGCCCTGACGAGCGGCCCCTCCTCGGGTTCCTCTTAGCTTCACCGTGGGTGCCCAACCCACGGCTACTGAGCCCCCCCGCAACGACAATGCGGGAACCCTTCGGGGGGGAACCTAACCTTTTTTTTTTTTTTTTTTTTGACGCTGAGAAATGCTTTATGCACTGCCGCTCGTGGGGGACGAGACGGGGTGTGTGGGACTCCTGTCAGAAGGACAGTATACCCACTAAAACTCAGCGGTGTTCCCGCTTCGCCGTGATGGGAGGGCCATGGGAAACCGGCGTAGCCTTTACATCCACGACCCTCCCGGCGCATGCCCGCCTAGCTGGCGGGCCCCGCATGCCCCCCAGGTTGGGGGGCTACGGGAATGGCCGGGAACACCTGGCCATTCCCGTCCGACACTGGTGGAGGTCTGTGCAATACAGGCAAGGGTGCCCCCGCACCCGTTGCCTGCTGACCTCCACCTGGTTTGGGGAGAAATACACGCCCATCGAGGCTGTCTCCCCACGCGGCGGCCACGTATCCCGGTCCCTTCTCTAATAGCGAGATGGGAGGGGAGTCCGTGGAAGACCGCGACATCAATGCCACCGAACCGTCCCGATCACCCAGCCAACAGGCAGGGACCCAGTACGGCTCGGCAACCACCGCCACGTCCACTTACCACTCAGCCATGGTCTACATCAGCAGATCCTGGGCTGCTCTGTAGTGGTTGGTGTTCTTCTGGAGGATGCGATGTCTGACCCTATCCATCAATCAGACATTGCATCATCCTCTACAGCCGCTGAAGTCCCAGCCTCAGGGACGGCGGTGGTAGCGACAGGCCGGATTGGCGCCTGCTGTTTGCCCTTCTTAGGGGGAGGATTGCACTTCCTCCCCATCATCACGTGGCCCGCCGGGCAGCCACTGGCGGCACACACCGCGCAGTGCGGCATGGCGGCCTTGCAGGAGGCGGACTTGTGCCCATCCTTGCCACAGCGGTAGCAGTTGTCCGCCCTGTCGACCTCGGACGGACAAAGGGCCCGAGTGTGTCCGATTCCGAAACACTTGTAGCAGCGCAGAGGCTTAGCTGCAAGTTCTCGGACTACACCCGAGCTGAATCCGACGGCAAGCCGTCCCTTGGCGAGGACGGCTATTGCTGCGGCGACTGGGCACTCAAGACGAATGGTGCCCATGCCGCCGCGGCCGGGCCTGATGGCCCGACCTTGCACCGCTGTGACGCCACAGCCCCCCATTGCTGCGATCGCCGCCACCACCTCCTCCTTGGTGACCGAGTCGTCTAGGTCGGTCACCTCCAAGGCCACAGACTTCACGGGCCTGGTCACACTGGCCGCGTCCGCGATGACCTCTTGCATTTTGGTAGCGAAGAGGTCCGCATTGGCGCTGCCCTGAGCCCCCGGAAACTCGAAAATTCGAGCCCCGGCCTGGGTCCGGCGGCACGAGACTGTGCCGATCCCCAATTGAGTAGGGTCAATGTTGGTACGCGCCCGCATCATTATGGACGCGTACGTCTCCCCCCGCTCCACAGCCTCAGCGGTGAGCGTCACCACTACGGCTGCGGTCTTTGGAGGAACCAGTTTCCTCTTTGGCCTGGCGGGGGCCCCATTAACTGCAGGAGCAGCGGTAGGAGCAGCGGTGGTGGGCCTGGGGTCCGACGTCTTCCCCTTCCCCTTTCCCTTGCCTGTTGTCTGGGACGGGCCGGGAGGGGTGGTGGCAGGGGCGGCAGGGGCAGCCACCGTCCTCGATTTCTTTTTGCCCTTTTTGGCCACCTTCGTCCACCCCTGCTGGTTGGATGGGGTGGTGGACGGGAGATGGGCGTCTTCCCTCTGGGAAGGCAGCTCCGGCTCACATGGCCTATTGTCGGCCGCGAGCGGTGGTCGGAGGCGCTTCTCTGGCAAGAGCCTGTCCTCAATGCCCGCAAGACAGGCTCTTGTGAAGGCCCTTTCCTCCGTGACGATCTTGCGGATTATATCCTCAAGGTTGGAGGAAGGGACCTCAGCCGCTGGTCTCGGCTCGGCTTGGTTTGGCCGGGCCGTGGCTTCAGCCAGCTTCTGATGCAGCTGGCTGACCTCTGACTGCAGGCGATCAACTTTCGCCTGCAGTTGCCGTGTCTCATCGGTCGCCTTGCGCTGCACCAGCTCCCCGATGATGCCACGCATGCTCGCGGCCCTGCATTTGAGGGACTTTTGAAAAGTCCCCTTTAAATTAGAGGACTTAGAGGCGACCTCAATTATTTCCTCTTCGTCCTCCTCAGCCATCAGCTCCAACTCGGCTAGGGAGTGGTCCGCATACAGTACGCGCGACGCGCCGTACCCGGACTTGGCTCGGGCGGCGCGCGTCCGTTGCTCCTTGGCCGCAACCCGCTCCTCCAGGTCTTGCTGGAGCTGCGCCCGCCGTGACAGGTCCAACTGGCGTTGGGCCTCTGCCAGACCGACGTCGTGGGTGTCCGACACCGTTTTCTTGGCGGCTTTTGCCTGCCGCTCCTTGGTGGCCGTCTCCTCCAGGTCATCCTGGAGTTGCGCCACAGAGGCCGAAGTAGAAGTCGAAGCCTTTTTTGATTTCGGCTTCTTCTTCGCCCTACTTCCTACCGACTCCGAGGAGCCCCCGGATACGGTCCGGGGGCTCCTCAGATCGGCCCTCTTCCTCTTGGGGCGGTCGCTCTCGGCCGCCGACGTGTCCATAATGGAACCGTCGGAGTCCGACATCTCGTCCGGCCTGCTGAAGAAGCTGGCCGCAGATGGTGCACGGTCAGCATCCGACGCCAAGGCGTCGCCGGCGTGAACCAACCTAACCTTTTTTTTTTTTTTTTTTTTGACGCTGAGAAATGCTTTATGCACTGCCGCTCGTGGGGGACGAGACGGGGTGTGTGGGACTCCTGTCAGAAGGACAGTATACCCACTAAAACTCAGCGGTGTTCCCGCATCGCCGTGATGGGAGGGCCATGGGAAACCGGCGTAGCCTTTACATCCACGACCCTCCCGGCGCATGCCCGCCTAGCTGGCGGGCCCCGCATGCCCCCCTGACTGGGGGGCTACAGGAATGGCCGGGAACACCTGGCCATTCCCGTCCGGCACTGGTGGAGGCCTGTGCGATGCAGGCGAGGGTGCCCCCGCACCCGTTGCCTGCTGGCCTCCACCTGGGAGGAGGAGTCGGAGATGAGCGTCGAACTGACGTCTCCTTCGACCCCTCCTCCGCCTTCGGAGCGGTGCCGCGTCGGGATCATCTTCCCGCACGCGCTCCGCCGCCTCCTTCTGGGACATGACGTGCTCGCAGAAGGAGGCGACCGCCGCCCAGGACCCCTCGTCCCTCAGCATGGCGCCCACCACGCCGGGGAGCGAGAGGTCCAGCCCGATCGCCGCGACGAGACTGCGGCGCGGCCCGGACCACGACGGGCACACCTCGAGAGTGTGCTGCGCCGTGTCCTCCGCCGCGCCACAGTCGTGGCACGACGGCGTCTCCTCCCGTCCGATCCGATGCAGGTACGATCCGAAACAACCGTGTCCGGACAGCACCCGCACCAGGCGGAACGAGAGGAACCCGTGCGGCCGCTCGAGCCAGTCCCGCAGGACCGGCCCGATCGCGTCGAGGGTTCGGCGGCCGAAGACCGCGGCGGCGAGGTCCGTCGTCCAGTGGACGACGATGGCGTCCCTCGCCTCCCGCCGGACGGCCTCCCGCTGTTCCGGGGCGAAGGGCTGACCCGCCGCCCTCCGCCCCGCCTTCCACTCGTACACTCTGGCGAGCACCCACGCCTCGAGTTCCCAAGGAGGGGTGCCGGCCAGAGCGCACGCCCCGGCGAAGCTCACCGTGCGGTGAGCCCGCGCCACCCGCTGGGCTATCGCCCTTTGAGGTGCCCGCAAGGCCGCGGCGTTCTCTCGTCTGTGGAGAGACTCCTCCCAGATGGGGGCCCCGTAGAGGGCCATGCTCCTCAAGATGCCGGCGTAGAGTTGCCGGCATCGAGCGCTGGGCCCCCCCAAGTTCGGGAGGAGCCACGAGAGAGCGCCCGCGGTCTTCAGCAGGCGCGACGACAGCCCGCTGAAATGCGGGCCGAAGCGCCACCTGCTGTCGAGTACAAGGCCCAGATATTTCATCTGGGCCTTCACCTCAATCCTGACGCCCTCCACGAAGATGTGGGCGCCAGGTGGCGGGGGGCGCTGCCGGGGACCGTGGAAGAAGACGGCCTCGGTCTTCTGCAGCGCCACCGTCAACCCTAGGCGGCGGATCCTCCCTGCGACCAAGGATCCGCCCGCCGAGGCCAAGGAGGCCGCCTCCCTGAAACTCTCCCCCCGGGCGGTGAGGAGAGTGTCATCCGCGTAGCAGACGACACTCGTGCCTCGGAGGAGAGTTCCCCGCAAGAGCCAATCGTAGCCGACGCTCCAGAGGAGAGGTCCTAAGACTGACCCCTGTGGAACGCCGGCTTCCGCGGCGTACCGCCGGACTCGGCCAGCCCTGTTCACCAGGATGATCGCCCGATCCTCCAGGTAGCTGGCCAGCAGCACGCGCATGTAGCGAGGCACTCCGTGGAATCGGAGCGCCTCTAGGATGGTGGAGTGGGGAACGGAGTTGAAGGCGTTGGCGATGTCGAACGACACTGCCAACAACCCATCCCCCGCCTCCATCGCATCCTTCACCTGCCCCTTGAGGCAGGCCAGCGCGTCCACCGTCGAACGCTCAGCCCGAAAGCCGTACTGAGCGTCGCCACCGCAACCTACACGTTGGCCGCTACGTCATGGGCTTGGGTCAAAAAGCCCTGACGAGCGGCCCCTCCTCGGGTTCCTCTTGGCTTCACCGTGGTTGGGCACCCACGGCTAATGAGCCCCCCCGCATCGACAATGCGGGAACCCTTCGGGGGGGAACCTAACCTAACCTAACCTAACCCTGGATGCAAAAAGCAGGGGTCTTCAGATCGACAGGGTCCGAAAAGTCAAGGACAGGAGGGTAATCCTGAGCTTCAGTTCGAAAGAAGAGATGGCGAAAACAACTGCCCAACTGAAGAACGATAAAAACCTAATAGTGGAGGAGGCAAGGAATAGAAACCCACTGGTAATCTTCAAGGACCTCCTGTCCTACAATAGTGACGAGGATATCCTGACTGCTTTAAAGTCCCAGAACGCCCGTCTGATGGAGGGTCTGACGGCCGAGGAGAGAACTGCCACGGTGAAGTACCGGAGGAAGGCACGGAACTCGTTAGAGAACCATGTCGTCCTAGAGGTGACACCTAAGTTATGGCAGAAGCTCACCGCGGCCGGCAGAGTCTTCATAGACCTACAGAGCGTCAGGGTCCAGGACCAAACACCTTTGGTGCAGTGCACAAGGTGTTTGGCATACGGACACGGCCGGAAACTGTGCACAGAACCTGCTGCACTATGTAATTACTGCGGGGGGCCTCACTTCAAGTCCGAATGCCCCGGGCTGGCAACGGGAGACAGGCCGTCATGCAAAAACTGTGTCAGAGCAAAGCATGACGAAACAGAACACACCGCCTATAGCCAAGACTGCCCGTTGCGTAAGAAGTGGGACGCAATAGCGAGGTCAGCAATATCATATTGCTAAGGTGGCCCCGGTGAATAATCAAAAGGTAGTTAAGCGTAAGACCATTGAGGTGACCCAGTTGATGAGTGGGGTTAGTTGTGGAATGTTAAGCGATTCCAGAACGGCCCTGGAGACTACAATTGACCTCAGAACAACGCATCCTCCAATAGAGAATACCCGCAGAAACCTAAAGACCATTGAGAACCTGAACAAAATTGAGTTTTTGTTCAGGATCAAGGAACATGCCGAACTGGTGGGTAAAGAGAGGGTGGACGAACCGGTAAAGGAACTCGAGTTTGGAAGAAAGCCAGAAAGCAAATTAGCAGTAGAAAACCTCCCAGACCTCATGTTAGGTAATAAATATAGGGACATGCTAAGTCTTACTGATATTGCAAAAACTGAATTATTAAGAAAAAGTGTATAATAAACCTATGCTAGATATATATATTGATGTATATTATATAGACTAGCATAAATAAGAAATAATAGTATAATTAAGTTGTTAGAAATTAAGATACAAAAATTAGATAGAAATAGATGTGCAAATATTAGTAAGAAATAGGAAATAGATAAGTAATATAATAAATTAATGTTAGAAATTTATATTAGTTTTAATATATAGACTAGCATTACAATAAAGAAGTACAAATAAACTGTTAGAAATAACCTGCTAGAAATTAAGACATATACAGGGTGTCCAAGAACCTGGCGTCCAACTGGATTCCCACGATGCCCTAAGTTCTAACAGTACTCAGAAAAATATTTTAAAAAATCCACCCCATGTACTTACAGAATTATACTGATTTCAAAAAAAAAGGGGAAATGAGCACCCTGTGACATACTTTTGAATGCTGTGACTACTAATGCTGATAATTTCGATATTTCTTGGAGGTTTTGTAATCTAGGGTATTGCTGTGTCTAAATAGAATGTAAAAATAAAGTACTTATTGTACCATTTTAAAATAAAATATTATTTTAACTAAAGGTGATATGGAAAACTATTGAATTTCGCAACTTTGACCGACTGTAGTGTAAAAAAAATGTACCAAAATAGTATGGCAAGTGACGTCAAATTTTGACGCGTTTATTCCTCTTTTTAAAAAGGTATAATACTTACACATTAATTTGAAAAAAAAAATTTTGATAATATTTTTACTCAACCGATGTCATCCGATGTCACCATGGACACCAGCGCAGAGGTAGTGGGAAGAGTACAGCAGGTTCTGGATGCAAGGAACAGCGGACTGCAGATAGACAGAGTCCGAAAAGTCAAGGACAGGAGGGTTGTCCTCAGCTTCAGCACGAAGGAGGAGTTGGCGAGAACAACTGCCAAGCTGAAGGGGGACAAAAACCTGATAGTGGAAGAGGCGAAAAACCGGAACCCTCTGGTCATTGTCAGGGACCTCCTGTCCTACAACACCGACGAGGACATACTATCTTCACTCAAGACCCAGAACGCCCGTCTTATGGAGGGTCTGACGGCCGAGGAGAGAATTGCCACCGTGAAGTACCGGAGGAAGGCACGGAACTCGCTTGAGAACCATGTCGTCCTAGAGGTGACACCAAAGTTATGGCAAAAACTCACCGCGGCCGGCAGAGTCTTCATAGACCTGCAAAGCGTCAGAGTCCAGGACCAAACACCCTTAGTGCAGTGCACGAGGTGTCTGGCTTACGGACACGGCCGGAAACTGTGCACAGAACCTGCTGTACTGTGCAACTATTGTGGGGGCCCCCACTTCAAATCCGAATGCCCCGGGCTGGCAACAGGAGACAAGCCGTCGTGTAAAAACTGCGTTAAAGCGAAACACGACGACACAGAACACACCGCGTATAGCCAGGAATGCCCGGTACGCAAAAAGTGGGATGCTATAGCGCGATCCGCTATAGCATACTGCTAAGGTGGCCCCGGGGAACACAGGTACACTATATAGGAATAAAGCCACTGAGGTGAACCTCAACGTAAAGCGACCTCAGGCAATAGACACCCGCAGAAACCAGGAAGTCATTGATACCCGAAACAAAAATGAGTCTTTGTTCCGGGTCAATGCACACGTGGAAGCTGCGGGCACAATGAGGGCATACGAACTGGTGAAAAGACTCGAGGCTGAAACAAAATTAGAAACAAAAATAAAAAACTATAGTCAAAACTTCACAGATCCCATGTTACGCAAATTTAAAGATAAACTCAAAACTAGTATACTAATATTGCAAAGACAAACACAAATGAAAGAAAGTACACTACAAATAAAATATGTTACAAAAAATTGATAAACAATTTAGACTGGCATATAAAAATAAAATGTTAGAAATTAAGGTATAAAAACTAGATAAAATAAATGTGCAAGGATTAGTATAAATAGTAGATAGTAAATAGTTGAATAGTATAATAAACAAATGTTAAAAATATATATTATTAAGTAATATATAGAGTAGCATTATAAATAAGAAAGTACAAAAAACTGTTAGAAGTAAGCTGTTAGTAAATAAGACATAAAATAAGTAGATAATATCAAATGTATAAGTATAAGTAATCGTAGAAAACCCCTTTTATAACCCCAATAGTTGTATTCCGATATCCCAATGTACCCTAAGTACTTGTGTATAAATTTAAGTAAAACCTAGTATAGTAAGATCTATGTATAAATAAGCACATGTTGAAATAAATATTACGACGCTAACAACTATCCCAATGTCTACGAAGGGCTCTGATTATGTTAGAGGTTAGCTCGCGGGCCGGGCCTTGCGCCCGGACAGGAAAAAAAAAAAAAAAAAAACCTAACCTAACCTAACCTAACCTTTTTTTTTTTTTTTTTTTTTTGGTCTCGGGGTGGAAAATCCTCATGGATGTCCTCCGCCTGGGGCGAGCGGAGGGGTCTGCCAGACTCTTACTGACTAAAAACCACCCCGGTGTTCCGACTCACACCTACGCCGGGGGTCGCGGGAACGAAAGAATCTTCCGCAACCCCCGACTGGTGCCAGCCCGCCGCAGCGGGCCCCTCCTCCTTCATCACCGGCGCACCAGAACACATGGCACGCCGTGACCAACCCAGGGACCAAACCAGCACATGGGCGCCAGACAGCCCCTTGTCTAGGCGCCCTTGGCCCTCTTCGACGGGTCAGGTAATTGGCCCCGCCGTCTACCAATTTTCGGCCGCAGAGGATAGGGAGAGCGGCCTACGACCTACCGACACTCCTCTTCCCCTGCGGCCCCACCGCGTTCGCCATCGGACGGTGGCGACCCCGTCAAGGCCGAGAGAGAATCTTCCGCAACCCCCGACTGGTGCCAGCCCGCCGCAGCGGGCCCCTCCTCCTTCATCACCAGCGCACCAGAACACATGGCACGCCGTGACCAACCCAGGGACCAAACCAGCACATGGGCGCCAGACAGCCCCTTGTCTAGGCGCCCTTGGCCCCTCTTCGACGGGTCAGGTAATTGGCCCCGCCGTCTACCAATTTTCGGCCGCAGAGGATAGGGAGAGCGGCCTACGACCTACCGACACTCCTCTTCCCCTGCGGCCCCACCGCGTTCGCCATCGGACGGTGGCGACCCCGTCAAGGCCGCGGCAGGGAGGGAGAGCGCTGTACCGCAATACACCTCTCCAGCCGCGGCCCCGAAACCGCAGCCGCGATGCCCCCGATACAAGACATCGCGGCCCGCCTCAGTTGCGATGTCGCCACCGCAACCTACACGTTGGCCGCTACGTCATGGGCTTGGGTCAAAAAGCCCTGACGAGCGGCCCCTCCTCGGGTTCCTCTTGGCTTCACCGTGGTTGGGCACCCACGGCTAATGAGCCCCCCCGCAACGACAATGCGGGAACCCTTCGGGGGGGAACCTTTTTTTTTTTTTTTTTTTTTTTTTTTTTTTTTTTTTTTTTTTTTTTTGGTCTCGGGGTGGAAAATCCTCATGGATGTCCTCCGCCCTGGGGCGGGCGGAGGGGTCTGTCAGACTCTTACTGACTAAAAACCACCCCGGTGTTCCGACTCACACTTACGCCGGGGGTCGCGGGAACGACAAAATCTTCCGCAACTTCGGGGGGGAACCTAACCTAACCTAACCTAACCCTGGATGCAAAAAGCAGGGGTCTTCAGATCGACAGGGTCCGAAAAGTCAAGGACAGGAGGGTAATCCTGAGCTTCAGTTCGAAAGAAGAGATGGCGAAAACAACTGCCCAACTGAAGAACGATAAAAACCTAATAGTGGAGGAGGCAAGGAATAGAAACCCACTGGTAATCTTCAAGGACCTCCTGTCCTACAATAGTGACGAGGATATCCTGACTGCTTTAAAGTCCCAGAACGCCCGTCTGATGGAGGGTCTGACGGCCGAGGAGAGAACTGCCACGGTGAAGTACCGGAGGAAGGCACGGAACTCGTTAGAGAACCATGTCGTCCTAGAGGTGACACCTAAGTTATGGCAGAAGCTCACCGCGGCCGGCAGAGTCTTCATAGACCTACAGAGCGTCAGGGTCCAGGACCAAACACCTTTGGTGCAGTGCACAAGGTGTTTGGCATACGGACACGGCCGGAAACTGTGCACAGAACCTGCTGCACTATGTAATTACTGCGGGGGGCCTCACTTCAAGTCCGAATGCCCCGGGCTGGCAACGGGAGACAGGCCGTCATGCAAAAACTGTGTCAGAGCAAAGCATGACGAAACAGAACACACCGCCTATAGCCAAGACTGCCCGTTGCGTAAGAAGTGGGACGCAATAGCGAGGTCAGCAATATCATATTGCTAAGGTGGCCCCGGTGAATAATCAAAAGGTAGTTAAGCGTAAGACCATTGAGGTGACCCAGTTGATGAGTGGGGTTAGTTGTGGAATGTTAAGCGATTCCAGAACGGCCCTGGAGACTACAATTGACCTCAGAACAACGCATCCTCCAATAGAGAATACCCGCAGAAACCTAAAGACCATTGAGAACCTGAACAAAATTGAGTTTTTGTTCAGGATCAAGGAACATGCCGAACTGGTGGGTAAAGAGAGGGTGGACGAACCGGTAAAGGAACTCGAGTTTGGAAGAAAGCCAGAAAGCAAATTAGCAGTAGAAAACCTCCCAGACCTCATGTTAGGTAATAAATATAGGGACATGCTAAGTCTTACTGATATTGCAAAAACTGAATTATTAAGAAAAAGTGTATAATAAACCTATGCTAGATATATATATTGATGTATATTATATAGACTAGCATAAATAAGAAATAATAGTATAATTAAGTTGTTAGAAATTAAGATACAAAAATTAGATAGAAATAGATGTGCAAATATTAGTAAGAAATAGGAAATAGATAAGTGTTCACGCATGATGTTGTCAACCTGCGTGTTGCAATCATATAACCTTTAGGCGCTCTTCCACCTATCTACCTACCTACTTATGGACACTTTTACTACTTACGCATCGATAATCAAAATTATCAAGTCACCTTCGGACAGCCAATGAGAGGTCCTCGAGGAATGTCTTCGAAGAAACACCAATAGGAGCAATTTACGAAGACTTCCGAATGCTTCTTCGCGGAACGTTAAAACCGCTCGTTTTTTCTTCACCTAACACACAATTTGAATCGACCTTGCTCTGTATAACTGCTTTTCTAAAATCTCAAGTCAAGACGAGTTCCTACTGTACAAGTCACTAACCTTTATGCAATAAACCATTTATATTACTAAAGAAATCAAGAAGTTATCATTTCACTCAACCGCAACCACAAATTCGAAGAGGAAGACGCATAACGCATGAACATAATTTGGTCCTTCATGCCGCATTCAGTCAGCGAACTAGCCCATCAAGTGGAGAGTCGTCGTGGACACGAACGAGAGACGCGCAGCTCGGTAAGACGTGCCAGCCAAGACTCCTAACCAACTTCCTCTTCTCTTGTGTTAACAGTGTTTTTCCTCTCGAATTCCAGTGTAAGATCAGACAAGAGTCGCAGCGGCTACAGCCTCTGCGCTCCAGACGCTGAAATCGGGTTCGCAAAACCGTGAGTACTCCAGATTTCTATATCCACCAAAATGTCTGAACCAGGTTCTACTCATCTAAAGGTTACTATTCCTAAATCTCCGTTAATTACACAGATTGACGCCCTCACGCGCAAAAGGGGAGTAATTAAAGGTCGATTGTCCTATTTGCAAAAATATGTTGAATCATTCCAACAGCCGTTAGATGCAAGTAAGAGTTTTGAATTTAAATTACGCATAGATAGTGCTACCTCTCTGTTATCTGACTTTAACGACCTTCAATCGCAAATTGAAGAATCGTGTGATAGTTTGGATGAACATCTGGAATATAGGGAACAATTCGAACAAAGGTACTTTAGGGTCATCGCGCAAGCTAAGTCTATGTTGTCTGAGGATGGCAAAATACCTAAAAGTTCCAATAACTCTGATCCGCTGCAACTAGTGAAGTTACCCACTATACATTTACCAACCTTTGACGGTTCTTATGAGAGTTGGTTAGAGTTTAGGGATACCTTTTTATCCTTAGTGCATAATTCCACACAAATAAGTTCGATTCAGAAGTTCCACTATTTAAAGTCAGCTTTGAAGGGTAGTGCTGAATTAGTAATCGATTCACTGGAATTATCAGCCAACAATTACTGTGTTGCTTGGGAGTTACTCACTAATAGGTTTAACAACAGCCGTCTACTTATACACAATCATGTAAAAGCTCTTTTTTCTATACAAGCTTTAACTAAAGAGTCACCCGTGTTATTGCGAAAGCTCGTCGATACGATGTTAAAACATCTACGCGCACTAAAAATACTCGGTGAGCCGACCGACTCCTGGGATACGCTCATAATTTACATGATTGTGTGTAAGGTGGACCCTGCTACCGAGCGAGAATGGGAACAATTTGTAACCACACAAATGGTACACTGTCCCATCGGCGCAAAGTTTGAGATAAAGGTCGAGGATTTAATTCGTTTTCTCGGACAGAAAGCAGATATGTTAGATAAGCTATTAGGGACGCATAGTAAAGGTACACACGATAGTAAGAAATACACTAATGCGGTCACTTCTAAAGTACACTGCAACGCTTCTTCGTCCGGCACTACGAAACCACTGTCACACAAAACACAATACAAACCTTGCCCTATGTGTAAGGAAAAACATCCGTTATTTTCATGCCAGAAATTCCTTGATCTGTCCATAGCAGACAGATATAATTTAGTCACGCAAAATAAATTATGTACAAACTGTTTGCGCTCAGGGCACGCAGTGAACGACTGCCCATTCGGACCGTGTAGGAAATGTTCTAAGAAACATAACACACTACTACATCGTAATGAGTCAGAGGATAACACGCGAAATCAACCTCTCTCATTAGTGGCATTAGGACAGTTTTCGCAACCCGCATTAGAATCACACACACATAATGCGAAATGCGACGGCAACCCCACCACGCTAGGGCTAGCCGCCAAACCAGTTCTGTTGTCCACCGTGTTAGTCGAGATAGCCGATATTCATAATAATTATCACACGGCACGCGCACTTCTCGATAGCGGTAGTACACGATGTTTTATCACAGATGCGTTATGTAATCAGTTACACACACAAAAAATACAGTCCACTTACAATATAACAGGTGTAGGTAACTCAGTTTCCCAGTGCACACAGACCTGTAATGTTACAATTAGGTCCCTGGTAGGTTCCTACACTACACACATATACTGTTTAATTTTACCTTCCATAACTTCACAATTACCAGCCGTGTCTTTATCTAAAGATGGTCTTAACATTCCTGTGAACATTCAGTTAGCCGATCCCTATTTCTTCGAGTCTCAACCCATAGACATATTGATTGGTGCTGACCTCTTCTGGGATCTTCTGGAAAATGGAAGATTCCGGTTGAAACATGGTCCATATCTACAAAACACTAAATTAGGGTGGATCATTTCAGGGTCTTTGAATACTCACATACATAGTTCTCATGTTTCATGTAACGTCACATCGTCATTGGATGAACAATTAAGGAAATTTTGGGAGCTCGAAGAGATAGGCAGATCGACTGATGTCCGCAGTAATGAGGAGCAGGCTTGTGAGGATTATTTTATAAAGACCACCACACGTGATTCTGACGGTAGGTTTTGCGTTTCCATGCCTTTGAAGGAGTCCCCTGACGCATTGGGTGACTCATTTTCTCAGGCAGAACGTCGTTTCTACGCACTAGAGAAACGCCTGCAACGCACACCTGCCTATAAACAATTATACATGCAATTCATCCATGAATACATCGCATTGGGTCACATGTCACGCATCTATGTATACGATAAACCACACTACGTCTTACCACACCACGGTGTATTCCGCGAGCACAGTACTACCACTAAACTACGAGTCGTTTTCGATGCAAGTGCAAAAACCACTACCAGTAAATCACTCAACGACATACAACGCGTGGGCCCAGCAATACAGGGTGACTTGTTTGCTATTTTGCTTCGGTTTAGACAACACCGTTGGGTAGGATGTGCAGACGTCGAAAAAATGTTTCGCCAAGTTCAGAAAGATCCGAATCAGCGAAATTTACTATTAATTCTATGGCGTGACAATCCCATAGACCCATTAGAAATTTACAGGCTCAATACTGTCACGTACGGTACCGCGTCCGCACCGTTTACTAGCGTACGTTGTTTAAAACAGCTGGCATTGGAATGTTCTGAGCCATTGATTCGCACAGTCATACAGGATGATTTTTTTGTCGACGATCTGGTGACCGGTGCTGACAGCATTGAGATTGTAAAACATATAGCTAAGGAAACAACAAAGGTCCTACAGGGTGGTTGTTTCCCACTTCGGAAATGGATCTTCAATTTTGATCATGACACACAAGAGTTCCCGTCTCATTCCAAGGAACTTTCACTCGGGGAAAACGCACATCACAAAACCCTAGGTTTAGGCTGGTATAATCAGTCTGACACTTTACATTTTCACACTGAATACACAAATGACAACCGGCCATTAACGAAACGCATCATATTGTCGGAAGTCTCTAAAATTTTCGATCCGTTAGGATTACTTAGTCCCTGTGTCATGACTGCGAAGATTTTACTTCAAAAACTATGGCTATTAAAATTAGGTTGGGACGATAAGTTACCTGATGACGTCACACACAGTTGGGTTCAGTTCGCAAACGGTATAGCGTTGCTGAGTGCATTACGAATACCGCGACACGCTATAGGTATCGATGCTACTCGTATAGAACTCCATTTATTTACCGATGCTTCACAAACAGCTTACGGCGCGTGTGCTTACATTCGTTCCATCACAGGCAAGTCCATAGTTACAACGAAGCTACTGTGCTCTAAAGGAAAGGTTGCACCCTTGAAACCCGTAAGTATACCACGATTGGAATTGTGCGGTGCCCTATTAGGCGCGCAGTTGTATGAAAGAATCGCAAAGTCACTTCGTTGCACATTTGATAGTGTCACATTTTGGACAGATTCCACTATTGTGATAGGTTGGTTACGCATGAATCCTAACTCTCTAAAGCCTTTTGTGCAAAATAGGGTCGCGGAACTACACGAATTAACAAAGGATATGCCCTGGAACCACGTATCTGGTAGGGAAAACCCAGCAGATCTAGTATCACGTGGTACGACTATGAACGTACTTAGTTCATGCACGCTTTGGTGGGAAGGGCCGTCTTTTCTTTCGGATCCGTCATTTAATCTAGCCGATCACAATAGTTTTGATCCCACAGGCAATACAACACTTGATTTACCAGAGGTTAGGTCTCAAGCACATATTCATCAAATCTCTGATAGGGATAGCGGGTTTCCATTCCATCGTTTCACTCGGTTCAGTCACATGAGACGTGTTTGTGCCTATATGTTACGTTTTGTGCATAATGTGCGAAATAAAGCTGCTAAACGTACTAGCTCATTGAACGTTAGCGAGTTAAACGAGGCACTAACTATTCTAACAAAGGCGTCACAGTCACAATCATTCCCCGACACTTTAGATAGCTTAACAAAACACAAAACTTTAAATCACTCACACAAATTAATTAAATTAAATCCATTTACAGATGAACAAAATTTGATTAGAGTCGGGGGACGTTTGTGTAATTCATATGAGTTTTCGTATAGTAAGAAGCATCCAATACTATTATGCAGCAAGCACACATTCACACGGTTGCTGTTTCACGCTGAGCATGAGCGACTAATGCACGCCGCGCCGCAGGCCCTCCTGTACACACTCAGAGAGACGTGGTGGCCGGTGGGAGGGAGAAATCTCGCCAAACAAGTTGTGCATAGTTGTGTTCGATGCGCTAGATTCCGTGCCAAGCCTATTACACCTATTATGGGTAACTTACCTGCGCAACGCTTGTCTCCAGGGTTCCCTTTTATGACCACAGGTGTGGACTATGCGGGACCAGTTCTCATATTGAACCGTAAAGGTAGGGGCGCTAGAACCGTGAAGGCATACATATGCATATTTATATGTTTCACTACTCGAGCGGTTAGCTTGGAGCTTGTAGGTGATTTGTCAACAGACGCATATCTATTAGCTCTCAAACGTTTTGTCTCGCGCAGAGGCAAACCGTCACACATTTATTCAGACAACGGAAAGAATTTCGTTGGCTTAATGAATTTATTTTCAAAATTCCTTTCCGAATGTTCACAAAATATTATAGATTACGCTACTTCACAGGATATTAAATTCAGTTTTATTCCCCCTTACGCCCCGCATTTTGGTGGATTATGGGAAGCTGGGGTAAAATCATGCAAACATCATTTGCGCCGTGTTGTAGGCAATTTGCACTTAACGTACGAGGAGTTCAACACTGTTTTGACACAAGTGGAAGCAGTCCTGAACTCCCGTCCTCTTAGTCCTATGTCCACAGATCCCCATGATTTTCAACCCCTATGCCCAGCTCACTTCTTGGTTGGCCGTCCGCTGACAGCGCCGGTCTGCGAGGACCTGATCGACAAAACTACACATCGTCTCTCACGCTATCAACGAGTGGAGCAGATTCGTCAACACTTCTGGAGCAGATGGTCCACAGAGTACGTTTCCGAGATGCAGACCAGGACGAAGTGGAAGGCAAGGCAAGCTGATCTAAAACCAGACACACTGGTACTCATTAAGGATGATCACGCACCGCCGCTGAAATGGTGTCTTGGCCGTATCATCAGCACTGTTCCAGGCAGCGACGGAGTTGCACGAGTGGCGGATATCCAGACCGAAAAGGGCGTCATAAGAAGAGCATTCTCCAAGATTTGTCCTCTGTGGGATAATGAAGCTGAGTGAACACGTTGAAAGAACATCTTTCAAGGCCGGGAGGATGTTCACGCATGATGTTGTCAACCTGCGTGTTGCAATCATATGACCTTTAGGCGCTCTTCCACCTATCTACCTACCTACTTATGGACACTTTTACTACTTACGCATCGATAATCAAAATTATCAAGTCACCTTCGGACAGCCAATGAGAGGTCCTCGAGGAATGTCTTCGAAGAAACACCAATAGGAGCAATTTACGAAGACTTCCGAATGCTTCTTCGCGGAACGTTAAAACCGCTCGTTTTTTCTTCACCTAACACACAATTTGAATCGACCTTGCTCTGTATAACTGCTTTTCTAAAATCTCAAGTCAAGACGAGTTCCTACTGTACAAGTCACTAACCTTTATGCAATAAACCATTTATATTACTAAAGAAATCAAGAAGTTATCATTTCACTCAACCGCAACCACAAATTCGAAGAGGAAGACGCATAACGCATGAACAATAAGTAATATAATAAATTAATGTTAGAAATTTATATTAGTTTTAATATATAGACTAGCATTACAATAAAGAAGTACAAATAAACTGTTAGAAATAACCTGCTAGAAATTAAGACATATACAGGGTGTCCAAGAACCTGGCGTCCAACTGGATTCCCACGATGCCCCAAGTTCTAACAGTACTCAGAAAAATATTTTAAAAAATCCACCCCATGTACTTACAGAATTATACTGATTTCAAAAAAAAAGGGGAAATGAGCACCCTGTGACATACTTTTGAATGCTGTGACTGCTAATGCTGATAATTTCGATATTTCTTGGAGGTTTTGTAATCTAGGGTATTGCTGTGTCTAAATAGAATGTAAAAATAAAGTACTTATTGTACCATTTTAAAATAAAATATTATTTTAACTAAAGGTGATATGGAAAACTATTGAATTTCGCAACTTTGACCGACTGTAGTGTAAAAAAAATGTACCAAAATAGTATGGCAAGTGACGTCAAATTTTGACGCGTTTATTCCTCTTTTTAAAAAGGTATAATACTTACACATTAATTTGAAAAAAAAAATTTTGATAATATTTTTACTCAACAACCCAATTTTTACGAAGTGCCTACCTACTAACGGTAACTGTCGGACCCTTTCTTATCTTAGAAACTGTTATGTTACTACTATTATTTACTTCGGTTCCAAGAGTGAGCAAGAAGGAAATACACACAGGTAGATGGGTTCCCAGTAGAATAAAAGCAAAGAATGTTAGTTTAAAGATATTTTATTACAATAAATGTTCAAAATGTTGACCACCCGCGGCAATACAAGCTCTCACTCTCCTTAAAAAGGACCGCTTTATGTTTCGCGAGTAACTTTTTTGACGTATCACCTGCACTGCTTGTGTTATCTTCTCACGAAGGTCAGCGATGTCATTAATGGGCTTCGCATAAACGAGCTCCTTCATAGTTCCCCAGAAAAAAAAATCCAGCGGATTTAAGTCAGGTGAGCGGGCTGGCCACGGGATTGTTCCTGATCGCCCAATCCACCTGTTCGGGTATTGCTCGTCCAAAAACTCTCTAACGGATACGCGAAAATGTGCTGGACAGCCGTCGTGTTGGAACCACATATCTGGTGGGGTCTCTTCTAGTAAGTTTGGCAAATCATTTTGAAGAAAATTTAAATATGATTCGCCAGTCAAATTCTCGGGCATCTCAAATGGACCAATAATATTCCCACAGAGAATACCGGTCCACATGTTCACTTTGAACCGGTACTGGGATCTATCTTCTCGCATCAAGTGCGGATTTTCCACATGCCACTCGTGCAAGTTGTGTAGGTTCATGTAGCCATCCTTCTTAAATGTTGATTCATCTGACCACAAAATTTTGTCGATAAAGTTTTCGTCTTCTCGATGTTTTTGCAGGATTGTTTCACAAAACGCGACTCGGCTCGGATAGTCTCGAGGTAAAAGACTTTGCACTCGCTGTACGTGGTACGGATGATATTCTTCTTTTTGGAGAATACTGTGTGCTGTGCTCTTCGGTATCCCCGTATCAGCTTCTATTCCTCGCACAGAGATGCTTGGATTTGCCGACACCGCCTCTAAAACTTCATCGCGTATGAAGTCATTTACGGGTCGTCCTTCACCAGCTACTTGATTGGGGAACCGCCCGTCACATAGTGATCTGTGCACATTAATGAAAACTCGATGGTCGGGATATCGCGTAGCCCTCGGATACCTTTCTCTGTA
Source organism: Xanthia togata (assembly GCA_963853775.1). Lineage (NCBI taxonomy): Eukaryota > Metazoa > Arthropoda > Insecta > Lepidoptera > Noctuidae > Xanthia > Xanthia togata. Next base: position 18,727,319 of record OY970813.1, on the reverse strand, counting down.
AAGTCTCGCTGCAGCTCGTCCATTACCTCTACATTCTCCATAAATGTAGTGCATATTTGCGTATTCTTGCGGAGTGTAGGTCGCCATGGTAGCACACACAAAACACAAACTGTCCAAACACAGGCAAAGGTCGTCGTAAAGAGTTCGTTTCAAAGTCCAGAGCACAAAGAGTAATCGAGTCCAATAAACAAAGCTTTAAATCGTAGTACGTGATCAATGGTAACAATAAGAGAGAGGTGCGTAGTAACGGCAGGAGGCAGTGACGCGTACTGACCGTACTGTTATCCTAAATAGCACGATCCCAGATAGCGTCACTATCTATCTCACTCGCACCTCTAACCTTTTTCTCCCTCACTCTTACCTGAATAATGGGGTACCATAAAGAAGAACCAGCAAATCGCAAAGATAGTTTCTGTCTTGCTCCCTCCTGTTGTAATAACGAATCACTATGGTGAGATGCATGCACATACCGTCCCTTACGGTCTAACCTGTTTTTTGAGAGGCCTGTTGTTATTTTTATGAGCATACAATAGTAATTCTTTAGAGGTTAGATTCAATTCGTCGTAAATTTTTCTTTCTAAGAATTCTGTAAGATATCGTAAAAATTGGGTTGTTGAGTAAAAATATTATCAAAAATTTTTTTTTTCAAATTAATGTGTAAGTATTATACCTTTTTAAAAAGAGGAATAAACGCGTCAAAATTTGACGTCACTTGCCATACTATTTTAGTACATTTTTTTTACACTACAGTCGGTCAAAGTTGCGAAATTCAATAGTTTTCCATATCACCTTTAGTTAAAATAATATTTTATTTTAAAATGGTACAATAAGTACATTATTTTTACATTCTATTTAGACACAGCAATACCCTAGATTACAAAACCTCCAAGAAATATCGAAATTATCAGCATTAGCAGTCACAGCATTCAAAAGTATGTCACAGGGTGCTCATTTCCCCTTTTTTTTTGAAATCAGTATAATTCTGTAAGTACATGGGGTGGATTTTTTAAAATATTTTTCTGAGTACTGTTAGAACTTGGGGCATCGTGGGAATCCAGTTGGACGCCAGGTTCTTGGACACCCTGTAAAAGTAAGAAATAGTAAACCCCATGTAACCCCATCTGTAATTTAGTGTACTTAAGTACCATTAAGAAAAAGAATAAATATATGAAAATATACTAGTGTAAGATTAAGTATAACATAAGAATGCTACCAATAAATATTACTACAATAATAATAAAGATACCCGAACATACATCCTATCCCAAAGTCTACGAAGGGCTCTTATTATGTAAGAGGTTAGCTCGCGGGCCGGGCCTTGCGCCCGGACAGGAAAAAAAAAAAAAAAAAAAAAAAAAAAAAAAAAACCTAACCTGACCTTTTTTTTACTAAACCCACCCATCGGGGGACGGGTGGGGTATGTGGGACTCCCCGGTAGAACCGGTATACCCACTAAACGACCCAGCGGCACTCCCGCATCGTCTTTATGGGAGGGGACTGGGAATCCGGCAGAGCCTTTCCATCCAGTCCCCCGCCGACGATCGCCCGCCTTTACAGTGGGCCCGGCACGCCCCTCCCGTCGGGAAGGGGCCTAGGAATGACCGCGAGTGCTCGGCCATTCCCGTCTGACGTGGGTGGTGAACGGTGCAATGCAGGAGAAGGCGCCCCCGTGCCTGTCTCCCGCTGTTCACCACCAGGAGGCATAAGACGACGATCGTACAACCGCCTTCTCATGCCCCGTCTTCGCCTGCGGAGCGGCGCCGCGAGAGGGTCGTCCTCCCGCGCGCGCTCCGCCGCCTCCTTCTGTGACATTACTTCCTCGCAGAAGGAGGCGACCGCTGCCCAGGCCCCCTCGCTTTCCAGCATGGAGTTGACGACGCTGAGAAGCGAGAGGTTCCACCCGACCGCTGCGACCAAAGTACGGCGCAGCTCGGACCAAGCCGGGCACACCTCAAGGGTGTGCTGTGCCGTGTCCTCCGCCGCGCCACAGTCGTGGCACGACGGGGTCTCCTCCCTTTGGATCCGGTGCAGATGCGATCCGAAGCAACCATGTCCGGACAACACCTGCACCAGACGGAAAGAGAGGAAACCGTGGAACCTAACCTAACCTTTTTTTTTTTTTTTTTTTTGATCTCGGGGTGGAAAATCCTCATGGATGTCCTCCGCCCTGGGGCGGGCGGAGGGGTCTGTCAGACTCTTACTGACTAAAAACCACCCCGGTGTTCCGACTCACACTTACGCCGGGGGTCGCGGGAACGACAGAATCTTCCGCAACCCCCGGCTGGTGCCGGCCCGCCACCGCGGGCCTCGTCTCGGGTCAGGGGGGGGAGTGAGGTGTTTGACTCCCCCCGCGACGTCTCAGAGGGGCGCGCGTGGAACACTACGCGCCGCCACCTCGGGTCCTGATGTGTGGGGGGCGACGGACGTCCCCGAGTCCGTCGTCCCTGGACCCATTTAGGGGGGCCGGAAGAGGGCGTTGTCCGCCCTCCGCCGACGCCCGGTGCGTCTGCTGCGGATCGGGTTAGCAGAAGCAATCTCCCGCTCCCTTTCCGCAGCTTCCTTCTGCGAGATGACTGTCTCGCAGAAGGAAACCACCGCGTCCCAGGACTCCTCGCTGCCGGCCATGGAATTCACGACGGCTGGCAGCGAAAGGTCACTGCCTACTCCAGAGACGAGGGCACGGCGCGGCTCCTCCCAAGCGGCACACTCTGCCAGCGTATGCCGCGCCGTGTCCTCCCGACAGTCGACGCAGTGGTGACACCAGGCGTCCAGCTCCCTGTTTATGCGACACAGGTACTTCCCGAAGCAACCATGCCCCGAGAGCACCTGCGTCACTCGAAACGACAGGGAGCCGTGCCTCCTCCCGAGCCAGCGCTCGAGCACCGGCCGGACCGCCTCGACGACGTCGAGGCCGGCGGTAGGGCGCGAAAGCCTGTCCCGCCATTCCGCCACCAGGACCTCGCGAAGCTGAGACCGATGCAGCTCCACGTGTTGCTGCATCGGTCGCTCACCCCGCGCCCGCGCTTCCTCGCGCCACCGATACGATGACGCGAGTACTTTCGCCTCCAGGTCCCAGGGCGGGGATCCGGCCAGTGCACAAGCCGCCTCGTAGGAGATCGTGCGATACCCCCGGATGACTCTGACGGCCATCGCCCTTTGCGGTCTCCGCATGACGGCGATGCTCCCGGCCGTCAGGTCAGTCGCCCAGATCGGGGCCCCGTAAAGGGCCATCGATCGCACGATCCCCACGTATAGCCGCCTACAAGCGGCGCTCGGGCCCCCCAGATTGGGAAGCAGCGTTGAGAGCGCTCCAGCAGCGCCCAGCAACTTGGGCGCCAGCCGTCGGAAGTGGGGCCCGAAGTCCCACCGGCTGTCGAGGACCAATCCTAGGTACTTTCCCTGTGCGAGCTCCCCCGGGCAGTGACCAGCGTGTCGTCCGCATAACACGTCAGGTCTACCCCCGGCCTGAGCTCGCCCCTCAGCACCCAGTCGTACCCGATGTTCCACAGGAGCGGCCCTAAGACCGAGCCCTGTGGAACACCGCACGACATGCGGCGCTGGTATCCGCCATCACGTCCCGCGTAGGTGACACACCTCTCCGACAGATAAGCCCCAACGATGCGGCGGAGGTAGGGAGGCACACCATGATAGCGCAGTGCCTCCCGAATACAACTCCAGGGCAGGGTGTTGAAGGCGTTGGATATGTCCAAGGACACCGCCAACATCACCCCGCCCCGAGACACCGCTTCCTCCGCCAGGACTCTAACCCGCGACACAGCGTGTATCGTGGAGCGCCCATGCCGAAACCCAAACTGACTGTCGTCCAGGTCCGGCCCCTCTCTGCACAAGTGGCCGACGAGGCGGGCTGCGATTACTCGCTCGAACAGCTTGCCCACCTCGTCTAGCAGCACTATGGGCCGGTACGCGGACGACGAGTCCGCCGGGCGCCCCGCCTTCCTGAGCAGGACCAGACGACCAGATTTCCACAAAGTGGGAAACTGGCCCCGCTCAAGACACGCTGTGTAGAGTCCTCTCAGTTGGGGCTCGAGCTCCTTCAGAGCGAGGGCCAACACGCAGCCGTGGATCCCGTCGGGCCCCGGAGCCACGTTCTTGGCCCGGAGCCGCATCACGGCTGCCCCCATCTCTGCCTGTGTCACCCCTGGGACGCTAATGGCGTTCTCCTCCTCTTCTTCTGCAGACTCTGCGGCCGTGGGCATAGCCATCGGCGGCGGAGTGTGCTCCGCTCTGGCCGGGAAGAGGGCTGCAACCACCTCCTCCAGCAGCTCGGGTTGGAGACTCTCCGTAAGCGGAGGCGCCGCGGCTCGAAGTTTCCCTCGAACCGCGCGATAAGGGCGCCCCCACGGATCCCCGTCTAGAGTCTCCAACATCTCCTCCCTGGCTCGCGTCCTCGACTCGCCGATGGCCAGCCACAGAGTCTGCTTGGCCGCGCGGTACACCTCATACAGCGCGGCCTCTTCGTCAGGGACCCGACAACGTCTCCTCCGGTATCGGGTGTACTGGCGTCTGACCGCCACGCACGCGACGCGCAGCTGCGCGATCTCGGCGGTCCACCAGTACACCTGGCGCCTTGCGGACTGTGCGTGGACCCGGGGCATGGACGCGTCACTGATTTGCGTCATCGCCCCGCGGAACCACAGCGCCTCCCGCTCGACGTCGACGGGTCCGTTCGTCACCGACTCCCGGCTCCAGGCCTGGACAATTGCGGCCTCCTCGAGAAGTTCCCTGTCTATGCGCTTACGCGCCCAACGCGGACCGTCCGTTCGCGGGGTCGGTCGACCGCGGCCGCCGGTGGTCTGGGCGGAGACGTCGAATCGGATGTATCTGTGATCCGACAACGTCTCCACCTCCACGGCGACACGCCAGTCGTGGACACGGCTCGCGACAGCGGGGCTAGCGAACGAGACGTCCACTATAGACCCGCCCCGCTGCCGCACGCACGTGTGTACCGAGCCCCGATTTAGGACGGTCAAGCCAGTCGTGACCGCCCACTCCTCCAGCACCTCGCCCCTAGCATCGGTCACAGGGGATCCCCACGCCGCAGACTTGGCGTTGAGATCCCCCAGCAACAGCACAGGGCGTGGGTGGAGTCGGCCCACGACGGCACCCAACTCGACAAGGAACCTCTCGAAGTCGGCGAGACTCTTGTTGGGCGAAAAATACGCCCCAACGGTGCCAATGCCGTCCGCGAGGGCAGCTACCCAGCCGCGACCTCGGGACGGGTTGACAAGAGCCCCGCCAATGATGGCCACCAAACCGTCCAAGTCTCCCACCCAGTTATCCCTGGGGGGGACGAAATACGGTTCGGCGACCACGGCCACGTGGATCGACCACTCTGCCATGCTCTGGAGCAAAAGATCCTGAGCTCTAGCAGAGTGGTTGATATTGCCCTGGAGGTAATGGAAGACCGCCATTTATGCGGCATCCATTCCCTCCATCGCACCATTCCTAGGCCGGGAGTCGGCCGAAGGGCAGCCAGGCTGCGGGGGGGGTAAAGAGCCCCCGGCAGCCATGGCAGCCCCTCTCTTCTTCTTCTGCGTCTGCTTGGTGGGCGCGCCACAGGCCTTTCCGCCCGCTCTGTGCCCCGCGGGCCTCCCTGCAGCTGTACAGAGGCTGCAGTTTGGCGCCGCGAGACACTGGGCCGCCTTGTGGCCGGCCTGACCGCAGCGATAGCACTGCTCGCTGCGGTCAATAGCGGCGGTGCACCGTGCCCTGACATGCCCAATGTCGAGGCAACGGTAGCACCGCAAGGCTCTGGGCAGCAGCTGCTTCACCCTTGCTGCCACCCATCCCACCAAGAGACGCCCGGCGTCGGCGACTTTCTTAGCCGCCGCCACCGGACACCGCACCCAGATCGCGCCGAGCCCGGAGGCATCGACGCGAACCTCGCCCGTGCGTACGTCTGCGGGCGGACACCCACCGGTACGGGCGACGGCCGCCACGACCTCAGCCGCGGTCGTCGAGTCGTCCAGGCCATCGACGCGCAACTCAGCTGTCTTCATTGGCCTGGACACCCGGACGTCATCCGGGTTGAGGACCTCCCTCAACTTGGCGGCCAGGACGTCCGCCCTTTCGCCGCTAGAGGCACCCGACACCTCAAGCAGTCGCGCCCCCGTGATCGCCTGCCTCACTCTGAGGCCGGCCGGTACACCTAAGTCGGGGAACGCGACTTTCGCCTTTGCCTCCATGAGGACCGCCTTGTAAGAGACGCCCCTTTCGACGGCTCCGGGCTGCAGCGTAATAACTACAGCCGCGGAGCGTGGGGCTCTCATCTTTGGCAGCCCTTGAGCCTTCTGGGGTGCCGGTGCCCCAGCGGGTGCTGGTGCTGCTGTCGCTGCTGGCGCCGTCTTCTTCTTCTTACGGCGGCCTCTCTTTACCACCGTCGTCCAGGAGTCCGCGGTGGACCCGGGTGCGGTCGCCGAGGGAGCGGGTGCCAGTGGCGCGGCCGTCCGGGACGTGGACGCTGACGAGCCCTCCGCGGGCTTCCTCCCCGGACCCGGCTTAGCAGGCTCCGCCTTCCCCCGCCCGTCGGCAGCGAGCGGCGGCCGGAGAGTCTCAGCAGGGAGGAGCCTCGACTCGAGACCCTGCAGCCGGGCATTCATCATGCCCCCACACTGCAGCATGCAGATGCGGACGATCTTTTCGATCTCCGCATCCGCAGGTGCGGGGGCAGGTACGGACGACGGGGGGGCCGGCGGTGTCTTGGCAACGACGCCGGGGGCGGAACTGGTGGCCACAGGACGCCTCTGCTGCCATTCCGCCCTCTGCGCGGCAAGCTCCCGCTTGAGGTCCTCGAGCTCGGACCTGAGACGGCTGTTCTCCTCCCACAGCTTTTCCGTCTCATCCGTGCCAGTCCGTGCAACGAGGACCTCAACCGCCTCTCTTATGCCCTCAGCTGCCTCCTTCAGGGCGCGCGTGAACGTTCCCTTCAGGTTGCCCGATTTGGTGGCCACCTTCAGGACTACGTCCACGCCGTCCAACACCTGGCGACTGAGCGCCACCGCTGTCGGGCTCCCTCCGGCCATCCGAGCGGAGCGCCGCTCTCGCGCTTGTTGGGCCAGCTCGCTGACCTCGTCAGCCACGACAGCCCTTTGCTGCGCCCGTTTAGCAGCAGCGGCCTCCGCACGGTTACTCCCCAGCAGGGACACAGTAGAGCCCCCGCTCGAGTCCGCCATGGTGACGCCGGGGTCGCTCTCCGCACTCCCTCCTGGTGTATCAGGGCGCTTGAAGCGACCCCGAAGGTCACGCGCTGTCTTCTGCGCCACCGTGCCACCTTTTCCTCTCTGTGCCGCAGTTCTTTTTGCGGCCCCCTGTGTCTCCTCACTGGAGGAGAGGCTGCGCTTCCGAGATCTGGATCTGGACCTGGATCCAGATACAGATCTGGAGGCGCGCCTGCGTGTGTCCTTATCGGACATTACGTCCATTTCTGGACTGGAGCCTCCTCGGCTCTTGTTGCCGTCGCCGACAAACGGTACCTCCGCCAATGATATTGGCACGTCATCCACTTTTTTTGGTTTTAAATTGTTCTTTTCCATTTTGTTCCCACGAGTAGTAAGGAATTATTCGTCCACCTAGGCAGAGCCTTTTACCTAGGTAAGCCTATATACTGTAGGGTGCGGCAGGTGCCCCACAGGGGAAGCGCTAATAACTGGACACCCTCCAGCCATTCATCCTCTCGCCGCGCTTCAAAACTTAGGATTGGGTGGTTTTTTATCTTAGAGGTGACCTTCCTCTGGGCCAGGCGGTTAAGCCAAGCCCCCGGCGGCGGCATTAGACATGCCTCCGTTCGCTGTCCGGCCAACCCGACTCAGCGAACCCGCCGAAAGTTCTCTCCTCGAAGACTTCAAGGAGAGATACCTTCGCCGCTTTAGTGCGCCTGCACCTCAGCGGCTCAAGGTCACGTCCTCTGTCGATCGACGACCGTCGATCAATCAGGAGCGACCCATCTCCCTTGTTCCTACACTGTGCCCTCTGACAGAGGGACACGTGTAAGAACAACGTGGAGCCTACTGGCTCTCCCCCCGCAGAATTTTGCCATAAACAATAATCTTTTCTAGAAAAGATTATTGTCCATGCCCAGGGTGCACCGGCCCGACAACTGCTCTTCCCCTCGAACGTATCCATAACCTAACCTAACCTTTTTTTTTTTTTTTTTTTTTTTTTTGGTCTCGGGGTGGAAAATCCTCATGGATGTCCTCCGCCTGGGGCGAGCGGAGGGGTCTGTCAGACTCTTACTGACTAAAAACCACCCCGGTGTTCCGACTCACACCTACGCCGGGGGTCGCGGGAACGAAAGAATCTTCCGCAACCCCCGACTGAACCTTTTTTTTTTTTTTTTTTTTTTCCGGGTGGAAAATCCTCATGGATGTCCTCCGCCTGGGGCGAGCGGAGGGGTCTGTCAGACTTTTACTGACTAAAAACCACCCCGGTGTTCCGTCTCACACCTACGCCGGGGGTCGCGGGAACGAAAAAATCCTCCGCAACCCCCGACTGGTGCCAGCCCGCCGCAGCGGGCCCCTCCTCCTTCATCACCGGCGCACCAGAACACATGGCACGCCGTGACCAACCCAGGGACCAAACCAGCACATGGGCGCCAGACAGCCCCTTGTCTAGGCGCCCTTGGCCCCTCTTCGGCGGGTCAGGACATTGGCCCCGCCGTCTACCAATTTTCGGCCGCAGAGGATAGGGAGAGCGGCCTACGCTATACCGACACTCCTCTTCCCCTGCGGCCCCACCGCGTTCGCCATCGGACGGTGGCGACCCCGTCAAGACCGCGGCAGGGAGGGAGAGCGCTGTACCGCAATACACCTCTCCAGCCGCGGCCCCGAAACCGCAGCCGCGATGTCTCCGATACACGACATCGCGGCCCGCCTCAGTTGCGATGTCGCCACCGCAACCTACTCGCTGGCCGCTACGTCATGGGCTTTTATCAAAAAGCCCTGACGAGCGGCCCCTCCTCGGGTTCCTCTTAGCTTCACCGTGGGTGCCCAACCCACGGCTACTGAGCCCCCCCGCAACGACAATGCGGGAACCCTTCGGGGGGGAACCCCCGACTGAACCTAACCTAACCTTTTTTTTTTTTTTTGGTCTCGGGGTGGAAAATCCTCATGGATGTCCTCCGCCCTGGGGCGGGCGGAGGGGTCTGTCAGACTCTTACTGACTAAAAACCACCCCGGTGTTCCGACTCACACTTCACGCCGGGGGTCGCGGGAACGACAGAATCTTCCGCAACCCCCGGCTGGTGCCGGCCCGCCACCGCGGGCCTCGTCTCGGGTCAGGGGGGGGAGTGAGGTGTTTGACTCCCCCCGCGACGTCTCAGAGGGGCGCGCGTGGAACACTACGCGCCGCCACCTCGGGTCCTGATGTGTGGGGGGCGACGGACGTCCCCGAGTCCGTCGTCCCTGGACCCATTTAGGGGGGCCGGAAGAGGGCGTTGTCCGCCCTCCGCCGACGCCCGGTGCGCCTGCTGCGGGCCGGGTGAGTGGACGAGATCTCCCTCTCCCTTTCCGCAGCCTCCTTCTGCGAGACGACCGTCTCGCAGAAGGCGACCACCGCGTCCCAGGACTCGGCGCCGCCGACCATAGCGTTCACTATGGCCGGCAGCGACAAGTCACTGCCTACTCCTGAGATGAGGGCACGGCGCGGCCCCTCCCAAGCGGCACACTCTGCCAGCGTGTGCCGCGCCGTGTCCTCCCGGCAGTCGACGCAGTGGTGACACCGGGCGTCCGGCTCCCTGTTTATGCGACACAGGTACTTCCCGAAGCAACCGTGCCCCGAGAGTACCTGCGTCACCCGAAACGACAGGGAGCCGTGCCTCCTCCCGAGCCAACGCTCGAGCACCGGCCGGACCGCCTCGACGACGTCGAGGCCGGCGGTAGGGCGCGAAAGCCTGTCCCGCCATTCCGCCACCAGGACCTCGCGAAGCTGAGACCGATGCAGCTCCACATGTCGCTGCATCGGTCGCTCGCCCCGCGCCCGCGCTTCCTCGCGCCACCGATACGATGACGCGAGTACTTTCGCCTCCAGGTCCCAGGGCGGGGATCCGGCCAGTGCACAAGCCGCCTCGTAGGAGATCGTGCGATACCCCCGGATGACTCTGACGGCCATCGCCCTTTGCGGTCTCCGCATGACGGCGATGCTCCCGGCCGTCAGGTCAGTCGCCCAGATCGGGGCCCCGTAAAGGGCCATCGATCGCACGATCCCCACGTATAGCCGCCTACAAGCGGCGCTCGGGCCCCCCAGATTGGGAAGCAGCGTTGAGAGCGCTCCAGCAGCGCCCAGCAACTTGGGCGCCAGCCGTCGGAAGTGGGGCCCGAAGTCCCACCGGCTGTCGAGGACCAATCCTAGGTACTTCATGGTACCCTCGACAGCGATCCGAGCCCCCCCGACCACGATATGTGAGCCGGGTGACGGCGCCCGCCGGGGGCCATGGAACACCATAGCCTCCGACTTGCTGAGGGCCACCTCCAGGCCTAGGCGACGTATGCGGCTCACCACCTGTGAGACCGCAGCCGTCGCCAGCAACGCTGCTTCCCTGTACGAGCTCCCCCGGGCAGTGACCAGCGTGTCGTCCGCATAACACGTCAGGTCTACCCCCGGCCTGAGCTCGCCCCTCAGCACCCAGTCGTACCCGATGTTCCACAGGAGCGGCCCTAAGACCGAGCCCTGTGGAACACCGCACGACATGCGGCGCTGGAATCCGCCATCACGTCCCGCGTAGGTGACACACCTCTCCGACAGATAAGCCCCAACGATGCGGCGGAGGTAGGGAGGCACACCATGATAGCGCAGTGCCTCCCGAATACAACTCCAGGGCAGGGTGTTGAAGGCGTTGGATATGTCCAAGGACACCGCCAACATCACCCCGCCCCGAGACACCGCTTCCTCCGCCAGGACTCTAACCCGCGACACAGCGTGTATCGTGGAGCGCCCATGCCGAAACCCAAACTGACTGTCGTCCAGGTCCGGCCCCTCTCTGCACAAGTGGCCGACGAGGCGGGCTGCGATTACTCGCTCGAACAGCTTGCTCACCTCGTCTAGCAGCACTATGGGCCGGTACGCGGACGACGAGTCCGCCGGGCGCCCCGCCTTCCTGAGCAGGACCAGACGACCAGATTTCCACAAAGTGGGAAACTGGCCCCGCTCAAGACACGCTGTGTAGAGTCCTCTCAGTTGGGGCTCGAGCTCCTTCAGAGCGAGGGCCAACACGCAGCCGTGGATCCCGTCGGGCCCCGGAGCCACGTTCTTGGCCCGGAGCCGCATCACGGCTGCCCTCATCTCTGCCTGTGTCACCTCTGGGACGCTGATGGCGTTCGCCTCCTCTTCTTCTGCAGACTCTGCGGCCGTGGGCAAAGCCATCGGCGGCGGAGTGTGCTCCGCTCTGGCCGGGAAGAGGGCTGCAACCACCTCCTCCAGCAGCTCGGGTTGGAGACTCTCCGTAAGCGGAGGCGCCGCGGCTCGAAGTTTCCCTCGAACCGCGCGATAAGGGCGCCCCCACGGATCCCCGTCTAGAGTCTCCAACATCTCTTCCCTGGCTCGCGTCCTCGACTCGCCGATGGCCAGCCACAGAGTCTGCTTGGCCGCGCGGTACACCTCATACAGCGCGGCCTCTTCGTCAGGGACCCGACGACGTCTCCTCCGGTATCGGGTGTACCGGCGTCTGACCGCCACGCACGCGACGCGCAGCTGCGCGATCTCGGCGGTCCACCAGTACACCTGGCGCCTTGCGGACTGTGCGTGGACCCGGGGCATGGACGCGTCGCTGATTTGCGTCATCGCCCCGCGGAACCACAGCGCCTCCCGCTCGACGTCGACGGGTCCGTTCGTCACCGACTCCCGGCTCCAGGCCTGGACAATAGCGGCCTCCTCGAGAAGTTCCCTGTCTATGCGCTTACGCGCCCAACGCGGACCGTCCGTTCGCGGGGTCGGTCGACCGCGGCCACCGGTGGTCTGGGCGGAGACGTCGAATCGGATGTATCTGTGATCCGACAACGTCTCCACCTCCACGGCGACACGCCAGTCATGGACACGGCTCGCGACAGCGGGGCTGGCGAACGAGACATCCACTATAGACCCGCCCCGCTGCCGCACGCACGTGTGTACCGAGCCCCGATTTAGGACGGTCAAGCCAGTCGTAACCGCCCACTCCTCCAGCACCTCGCCCCTAGCATCGGTCACAGGGGATCCCCACGCCGCAGACTTGGCGTTGAGATCCCCCAGCAACAGCACAGGGCGAGGGACGAGTCGGCCCACGACGGCACCCAACTCGACAAGGAACCTCTCGAAGTCGGCGAGACTCTTGTTGGGCGAAAAATACGCCCCAACGGTGCCAATGCCGTCCGCGAGGGCAGCTACCCAGCCGCGACCTCGGGACGGGTTGACAAGAGCCCCGCCAATGATGGCCACCAAACCGTCCAAGTCTCCCACCCAGTTATCCCTGGGGGGGACGAAATACGGTTCGGCGACCACGGCCACGTGAATCGACCACTCTGCCATGCTCTGGAGCAAAAGATCCTGAGCTCTAGCAGAGTGGTTGATATTGCCCTGGAGGTAATGGAAGACCGCCATTTATGCGGCATCCATTCCCTCCACCGCACCATTCCTAGGCCGGGAGTCGGCCGAAGGGCAGCCAGGCTGCGGGGGGGGTAAAGAGCCCCCGGCAGCCATGGCAGCCCCTCTCTTCTTCTTCTGCGTCTGCTTGGTGGGCGCGCCACAGGCCTTTCCGCCCGCTCTGTGCCCCGCAGGCCTCCCTGCAGCTGTACAGAGGCTGCAGTTTGGCGCCGCGAGACACTGGGCCGCCTTGTGGCCGGCCTGACCGCAGCGATAGCACTGCTCGCTGCGGTCAATAGCGGCGGTGCACCGTGCCCTGACATGCCCAATGTCGAGGCAACGGTAGCACCGCAAGGCCCTGGGCTGCAGCTGCTTCACCCTCGCTGCCACCCATCCCACCAAGAGACGCCCGGCGTCGGCGACTTTCTTAGCCGCCGCCACCGGACACCGCACCCAGATCGCGCCGAGCCCGGAGGCATCGACGCGAACCTCGCCCGTGCGTACGTCTGCGGGCGGACACCCACCGGTACGGGCGACGGCCGCCACGACCTCAGCCGCGGTCGTCGAGTCGTCCAGGCCATCGACGCGCAACTCAGCTGTCTTCATTGGCCTGGACACCCGGACGTCATCCGGGTTGAGGACCTCCCTCAACTTGGCGGCCAGGACGTCCGCCCTTTCGCCGCTAGAGGCACCCGACACCTCAAGCAGTCGCGCCCCCGTGATCGCCTGCCTCACTCTGAGGCCGGCCGGTACACCTAAGTCGGGGAACGCGACTTTCGCCTTTGCCTCCATGAGGACCGCCTTGTAAGAGACGCCCCTTTCGACGGCTCCGGGCTGCAGCGTAATAACTACAGCCGCGGAGCGTGGGGCTCTCATCTTTGGCGGCCCTTGAGCCTTCTGGGGTGCCGGTGCTCCAGCGGGTGCTGGTGCTGCTGTCGCTGCTGGCGCCGTCTTTTTCTTCTTACGGCGGCCCCTCTTTACCACCGTCGTCCAGGAGTCCGCGGTGGACCCGGGTGCGGTCGCCGAGGGAGCGGGCGCCGGTGGCGCAGCCGTCCGGGACGTGGACGCTGACGAGCCCTCCGCGGGCTTTCTCCCCGGACCCGGTTTAGCAGGCTCCGCCTTCCTCCGCCCGTCGGCAGCGAGCGGCGGCCGGAGAGTCTCAGCAGGGAGGAGCCTCGACTCGAGACCCTGCAGCCGGGCATTCATCATGCCCCCACACTGCAGCATGCAGATGCGGACGATCTTCTCGATCTCCGCATCCGCAGGTGCGGGGGCAGGCGGTGTCTCTGCAACGACGCCGGGGGCGGAACTGGTGGCCACAGGACGCCTCTGCTGCCATTCCGCCCTCTGCGCGGCAAGCTCCCGCTTGAGGTCCTCCAGCTCGGATCGGAGACGGCCGTTCTCCTCCCACAGTTTCGCCGTCTCCTCCGTGCCAGTCCGCCCAACGAGGACCTCAACCGCCTCTCTGATACCTTCAGCTGCCTCCTTCAGGGCGCGCGTGAACGTGCCCTTCAAGTTGCCCGATTTGGTGGCCACTTTCAGGACTACGTCCACGCCGTCCAACACCTGGCGACTGAGCGCCACCGCCGTTGGGCTTCCTCCGGCCATCCGAGCAGAGCGCCGCTCTCGCGCTTGTTGGGCCAGCTCGCTGACCTCGTCAGCCACGACAGCCCTTTGCTGCGCCCGTTTAGCAGCAGCGGCCTCCGCACGGTTACTTCCCAGCAGGGACACAGTAGAGCCCCCGCTCGAGTCCGCCATGGTGAGCCCGGGGTCGCTCTCCGCACTCCCTCCTGGTGTATCAGGGCGCTTGAAGCGACCCCGAAGGTCACGCGCTGTCTTCTGCGCCACCGTGCCACCTTTTCCCCTCTGTGCCGCAGTTCTTTTTGCGGCCCCCTGTGTCTCCTCACTGGAGGAGAGGCTGCGCTTCCGAGATCTGGATCTGGACCTGGACCCAGATACAGATCTGGAGGCGCGTCTGCGTGTGTCCGTATCGGACATTACGTCCCTTTCGGGAATGGAGCCTCCTCGGCTCTTGTTGCCGTTGCCGGCATACGGTACCTCCGCCAATAAAATTGGCACGTCATCAACTTTTGTTTTTTTATCGTTTTCCATTTTGTTCCCACGAGTAATGAGGAATGAATGTCCACCTAGGCAGAGCCTCTTGCCCTAGGTAAGCCTAAATACTGGAAGAGTTCGGCAGGTATCTCCAGGGGAAGCGCTAGCGACTGGTCCCCCACCAGCCACTCATCCTCTCGCCACGCTTCGAAGCTTAGGATTAGGTGGTTTTTTATCTTAGAGGTGACCTTCCTCTGGGCCGGGCGGTTAAGCCAAGCCCCCGACGGCGGCATTAAACATGCCTCCGTTCGCTGTCCGGCCAACCCGACTCAGCGAACCCGCCGGAAGTTCTCTCCTCGAAGACTACTCCTCAAGGAGAGATACCCTTGCCGCTTTAGTGCGCCTGCACCTCAGCGGCATCATGGTCACGTCCTCTGTCGATCGACGACCGTCGATCAATCAGGAGCGACCCATCTCCCTTGTCCCTACACTGTGCCCTCTGCAAACAGAGGGACACGTGTAAGAACAAGGTGTAGCCTACCTGGCTCTCCCCCCGCAGAAATTTGCCATAAACAATAATCTTTTCTAGAAAAGATTATTGTTCATGCCCAGGGTGCACCGGCCCGACAACTGCTCTTCCCCTCGAACGTATCCATAAGGGACCAGCAGGTATCAGGCACACGAGGAGGTTTTCTGCATGCACCCCACCCCAACCTAACCTTTTTTTTTTTTTTTTTTTTTTGTTCCGGGGTGGAAAATCCTCATGGATGTCCTCCGCCTGGGGCGAGCGGAGGGGTCTGTCAGACTCTTACTGACTAAAAACCACCCCGGTGTTCCGTCTCACACCTACGCCGGGGGTCGCGGGAACGAAAAAATCCTCCGCAACCCCCGACTGGTGCCAGCCCGCCGCAGCGGGCCCCTCCTCCTTCATCACCGGCGCACCAGAACACATGGCACGCCGTGACCAACCCAGGGACCAAACCAGCACATGGGCGCCAGACAGCCCCTTGTCTAGGCGCCCTTGGCCCCTCTTCGGCGGGTCAGGACATTGGCCCCGCCGTCTACCAATTTTCGGCCGCAGAGGATAGGGAGAGCGGCCTACGCTATACCGACACTCCTCTTCCCCTGCGGCCCCACCGCGTTCGCCATCGGACGGTGGCGACCCCGTCAAGGCCGCGGCAGGGAGGGAGAGCGCTGTACCGCAATACACCTCTCCAGCCGCGGCCCCGAAACCGCAGCCGCGATGTCTCCGATACACGACATCGCGGCCCGCCTCAGTTGCGATGTCGCCACCGCAACCTACTCGCTGGCCGCTACGTCATGGGCTTTTATCAAAAAGCCCTGACGAGCGGCCCCTCCTCGGGTTCCTCTTAGCTTCACCGTGGGTGCCCAACCCACGGCTACTGAGCCCCCCCGCAACGACAATGCGGGAACCCTTCGGGGGGGACCCCAACCTAACCTAACCTAACCTAACCTTTTTGCGATTAATAATTGCTTACCTGCCATACCTTCAAGTTGGACCGCGTTTCATGTTCTGTCTCGTTGGTTGGTAGAACAAAAATTCTATAAACACCTATTTTTCTGCTATAAATTACGTTTTTTCGGTATAAATTCAAAATTTTGTTCGGCACCCACCTCTTAAAACTCCGTTTTTCATTAGCCCGCGCGCAGACGCATGCACTTGTTTTGACACCTCACGCGCGTGGCTACCTTGGAAAAACTTAGGAATTTTTTTATATACCTACCATTTCTAAATTCACCTTACCGATACAGTATTCAACATTAATAACAATAACTTTGCACTGAGGAGACGGATTTGGAAGCGTTTTCGGCGCAGTTACTTAGTCTTAATTGGGCTCTGCCCCGCTTTCCAAAGTATCCTTACTCATCTATTTGCTTAAAAAATAATTAAATCTAGTTTTCGTAAATTTCACTTCGAAAAAACACAAAAATCTCGAATAACTCGAAGATTTTCAGTTTAACGCCAGTAATTTTGCGATTTATTATTACTTACGTGCCACACCTTCAAGTTGGACCGCGTGTCGTGTTCTGTCTCGTTGGTTGGTAGAACAAAAAATTCTATAAACACCTATTTTTCTGCAATAAATTAGGTACGTTTTTTCGCTATAAATTCAAAATTTTATTAGGCACCCACCTGTAAAAAGTCCGTTTTTCATAAGCCCGCGCGCAGACGCGTGCGCGTATTTTCACACCTCACGCGCGTGGCTACCTCGGAAAAACTGAGGAAAATTTTTATCTAACTACAAATTCAAAATTCACCTTACCGATACAGTATTCAACATTAATTACAATAACTTTTCACTAAGGAGACGGATCTGGAAGTGGTTTTCGGCGCAGTTACTTAGTCTTAATTGGGCTCTGCTCCGCTTTACCAACTAACCTAACTCATCTATTTGCTTAAAAAAAAATTAAATCTAATTTTCGTAAATTTCACTTCGTAAAAACACAAAAATCTCGAATAACTCGAAGATTTTCAGTTTAACGCCAGTAATTTTGCGATTTATAATTACTTACTTGCCACAATTTCAAGTCGGACTGCGATTCGTGTTCTGTCTCGTTGGTTGGTAGAACAAAAAATTCTATAAACACCTATTTTTCTGCTATAAATTAGGTTTTATCGTTATAAATTCAAAATTTTGTTCGGCACTCACCTCTTAAAACTCCGTTTTTCATTTGCTCGCGCGCAGACGCGTGCGCGTGTTTTGACACCTCACGCGCATGGCTACCTCGGAAAAACTGAGGAAATTTTTTATATTCCTACAAATTAAAAATTCACTTTACCGATACAGTATTTTAACATTAATTACAATAACTTTGCACTAAGGAGACGGATTTGGAAGCGGTTTTCGGCGCAGTTACTAAATATTAATTGGGCTCTGCCCCGCTTGCCCAACTATCCTTACTCATCTCTTTGCTTAAAAAATAATTTAATCTAGTTTTCGTAAATTTCACTTCGTAAAAACACACTAATCTCGAATAACTCGAAGATTTTTAGTTAAACGCCAGTAATTTTGCGATTTATTATTACTTACCTGCCACACCTTCAAGTTGGACCGCGTTTAGTGTTCTGTCTCGTTGGTAGGTAGAACAAAAATTTTTATATGTTTCTGAAATAAATTAGGTAAGTTTTTTCGCTATAAATTCATAATTTTGTTTGGCACCCACCTCTAAAAACTCCGTTTTTCATTAGCCCGCGCGCAGACGCATGCGTGTGTTTTGACACCTCATGCGCGTGGCTACCTCAGAAAAACTGAGGAAATTTTTTATATGCCTACTAATTCAAAATTCACCTTACCGATACAGTATTCCACATTAATTACAATAACTTTGCACTAAGGATACGGATTTGGAAGCGGTTTGCGGCGCAGTTACTTTGTTTTAATTGGGCTCTGCCCCGCTTTCCCAACTATCCTTACTCATCTATTTGCTTACAAAATAATTAAATCTAGTTTTCGTAAATTTCACTTCGAAAAAACACAAAAATCTCGAATAACTCGAAGATTTTCAGTTCAACGCCAGTAATTTTGCGATTTATAATTACTTACTTGCCACACCTTCAAGTTGGACCGCGTTTCGTGTTCTGTCTCGTTGGTAGGTAGAACAAAAAATTTTATATGTTTCTGCAATAAATTAGGTAAGTTTTTTCGCTATAAATTCATAATTTTGTTCGGCACCCACCTCTAAAAACTCCGTTTTTCATTAGCCCGCGCGCAGACGCATGTGTGTGTTTTGACACCTCATGCGCGTGGCTACCTCGGAAAAACTGAGGAAAATTTTTATATACCTACTAATTCAAAATTCACCTTACCGATACAGTATTCCACATTAATTATACTGTATCGGTAAGGTGAATTTTGAATTAGTAGGTATATAAAAATTTTCCTCAGTTTTTCTGAGGTAGCCACGCGCATGAGGTGTCAAAACACACGCATGCGTCTGCGCGCGGGCTAATGAAAAACGAAGTTTTTAGAGGTGGGTGCCGAACAAAATTTTGAATTTATAACGATAAAACCTAATTTATAGCAGAAAAATAGGTGTTTATAGAATTTTTTGTTCTACCAACCAACGAGACAGAACACGAATCACAGTCCAACTTGAAATTGTGGCAAGTAAGTAATTATAAATCGCAAAATTACTGGCGTTGAACTGAAAATCTTCGAGTTATTCGAGATTTTTGTGTTTTTTCGAAGTGAAATTTACGAAAACTAGATTTAATTATTTTGTAAGCAAATAGATGAGTAAGGATAGTTGGGAAAGCGGGGCAGAGCCCAATTAAAACAAAATAACTGCGCCGAAAAGCGCTTCCAAATCCGTCTCCTTAGTGCAAAGTTATTGTAATTAATGTGGAATACTGTATCGGTAAGGTGAATTTTGAATTAGTAGGTATATAAAAATTTTCCTCAGTTTTTCCGAGGTAGCCACGCGCATGAGGTGTCAAAACACACACATGCGTCTGCGCGCGGGCTAATGAAAAACGGAGTTTTTAGAGGTGGTTGCCGAACAAAATTATGAATTTATAGCGAAAAAACGTACCTAATTTATTGCAGAAAAATAGGTGTTTATAGAATTTTTTGCTCTACCAACCAACGAGACAGAACACGAAACGCAGTCCAACTTGAAGGTGTGGCTGGTAAGTAATTATTTATCCCAAAATTACTGGCGTTAAACTGAAAATTTTCGACTTATTCGAGATTTTTGTGTTTCTTCGAAG
Source organism: Xanthia togata (assembly GCA_963853775.1). NCBI lineage: Eukaryota > Metazoa > Arthropoda > Insecta > Lepidoptera > Noctuidae > Xanthia > Xanthia togata. Next base: position 18,707,965 of record OY970813.1, on the reverse strand, counting down.
TGAAATTTACGAAAACTAGATTTAATTATTTTGTAAGCAAATAGATGAGTAAGGATAGTTGGGAAAGCGGAGAAGAGCCCAATTAAGACTAAGTAACTGCGCCGAAAACCGCTTCCAAATCCGTATCCTTAGTGCAAAGTTATTATAATTAATGTTGAATACTGTATCGGTAAGGTGAATTTTGAATTAGTAGGTATATAAAAAATTTCCTCAGTTTTTCCGGGGTAGCCATGCGCGTGAGGTGTCAAAACACGCGCACGCGTCTGCGCGCGAGCAAATGAAAAACGGAGTTTTAAGAGGTGAGTGCCGAACAAAATTTTGAATTTATAACGATAAAACCTAATTTATAGCAGAAAAATAGGTGTTTATAGAATTTTTTGTTCTACCAACCAACGAGACAGAACACGAATCGCAGTCCAACTTGAAATTGTGGCAAGTAAGTAATTATAAATCGCAAAATTACTGGCGTTAAACTGAAAATCTTCGAGTTATTCGAGATTTTTGTGTTTTTACGAAGTGAAATTTACGAAAATTAGATTAAATTATTTTTTAAGCAAAGAGATGAGTAAGGATAGTTGGGCAAGCGGGGCAGAGCCCAATTAAGATTTAGTAACTGCGCCGAAAACCACTTCCAAATCCGTCTCCTTAGTGCAAAGTTATTGTAATTAATGTTAAAATACTGTATCGGTAAGGTGAATTTTGAATTTGTAGTTAGATAAAAATTTTCCTCAGTTTTTCCGAGGTAGCCACGCGCGTGAGGTGTGAAAATACGCGCACGCGTCTGCGCGCGGGCTTATGAAAAACGGACTTTTTACAGGTGGGTGCCTAATAAAATTTTGAATTTAAAGAGAAAAAACGTACCTAATTTATAGCAGAAAAATAGGTGTTTATAGAATTTTTTGTTCTACCAACCAACGAGACAGAACACGACACGCGGTCCAACTTGAAGGTGTTGCTGGTAAGTAATTATTAATCGCAAAATTACTGGCGTTGAACTGAAATCTTCGAGTTATTCGAGATTTTTGTGTTTTTTCGAAGTTAAATTTACGAAAACTAGATTAAATTATTTTGTAAGCAAATAGATGAGTAAGGATAGTTGGGAAAGCGGGGCAGAGCCCAATTAAAACAAAGTAACTGCGCCGAAAACCGCTTCCAAATCCGTCTCCTGGTACTTGTTGATAGGCCTACAGTGTCCTCTCATACCTATAAACACTGTAACTCGAAAAGATTGTAAATACCATTTATTTTTAAAAGAGTAACCGTGGAGTTTCTTGCCGGCTCTTCTCCATAGGAAACGACCAATTGGAACCGTGCACCTAGCTTCTGACGTTTCATAAGTGCCCTTGTAGGTTTATGTGAAATAAAATATTTTGAATTGAATTGAATTGTCTCCTTAGTGCAAAGTTATTGTAATTAATGTGGAATACTGTATCGGTAAGGTGAATTTTGAATTAGTAGGTATATAAAAATTTTCCTCAGTTTTTCTGAGGTAGCCACGCGCATGAGGTGTCAAAACACACGCATGCGTCTGCGCGCGGGCTAATGAAAAACGAAGTTTTTAGAGGTGGGTGCCGAACAAAATTTTGAATTTATAACGATAAAACCTAATTTATAGCAGAAAAATAGGTGTTTATAGAATTTTTTGTTCTACCAACCAACGAGACAGAACACGAATCACAGTCCAACTTGAAATTGTGGCAAGTAAGTAATTATAAATCGCAAAATTACTGGCGTTGAACTGAAAATCTTCGAGTTATTCGAGATTTTTGTGTTTTTTCGAAGTGAAATTTACGAAAACTAGATTTAATTATTTTGTAAGCAAATAGATGAGTAAGGATAGTTGGGAAAGTGGGGCGGAGCCCAATTAAGACTAAGTAACTGCGCCGAAAACCGCTTCCAAATCCGTATCCTTAGTGCAAAGTTATTGTAATTAATGTGGAATACTGTATCGGTAAGGTGAATTTTGAATTAGTAGGCATATAAAAATTTTCCTCAGTTTTTCTGAGGTAGCCACGCGCATGAGGTGTCAAAACACACGCATGCGTCTGCGCGCGGGCTGATAAAAAACGGAGTTTTTAGAGGTGGGTGCCAAACAAAATTATGAATTTATAGCGAAAAAACTTACCTAATTTATTTCAGAAACATATAAAATTTTTTGTTCTACCTACCAACGAGACAGAACACTAAACGCGGTCCAACTTGAAGGTGTGGCAGGTAAGTAATAATAAATCGCAAAATTACTGGCGTTTAACTAAAAATCTTCGAGTTATTCGAGATTAGTGTGTTTTTACGAAGTGAAATTTACGAAAACTAGATTAAATTATTTTTTAAGCAAAGAGATGAGTAAGGATAGTTGGGCAAGCGGGGCAGAGCCCAATTAATATTTAGTAACTGCGCCGAAAACCGCTTCCAAATCCGTCTCCTTAGTGCAAAGTTATTGTAATTAATGTTAAAATACTGTATCGGTAAAGTGAATTTTTAATTTGTAGGAATATAAAAAATTTCCTCAGTTTTTCCGAGGTAGCCATGCGCGTGAGGTGTCAAAACACGCGCACGCGTCTGCGCGCGAGCAAATGAAAAACGGAGTTTTAAGAGGTGAGTGCCGAACAAAATTTTGAATTTATAAGGATAAAACCTAATTTATAGCAGAAAAATAGGTGTTTATAGAATTTTTTGTTCTACCAACCAACGAGACAGAACACGAATCGCAGTCCAACTTGAAATTGTGGCAAGTAAGTAATTATAAATCGCAAAATTACTGGCGTTAAACTGAAAATCTTCGAGTTATTCGAGATTTTTGTGTTTTTACGAAGTGAAATTTACGAAAATTAGATTTAATTTTTTTTTAAGCAAATAGATGAGTTAGGTTAGTTGGTAAAGCGGAGCAGAGCCCAATTAAGACTAAGTAACTGCGCCGAAAACCACTTCCAGATCCGTCTCCTTAGTGCAAAGTTATTGTAATTAATGTTGAATACTGTATCGGTAAGGTGAATTTTGAATTTGTAGTTAGATAAAAATTTTCCTCAGTTTTTCCGAGGTAGCCACGCGCGTGAGGTGTGAAAATACGCGCACGAGTCTGCGCGCGGGCTTATGAAAAACGGACTTTTTACAGGTGGGTGCCTAATAAAATTTTGAATTTATAGCGAAAAAGCGTACCTAATTTATTGCAGAAAAATAGGTGTTTATAGAATTTTTTGTTCTACCAACCAACGAGACAGAACACGACACGCGGTCCAACTTGAAGGTGTGGCAGGTAAGTAATAATAAATCGCAAAATTACTGGCGTTAAACTGAAAATCTTCGAGTTATTCGAGATTTTTGTGTTTTTTCGAAGTGAAATTTACGAAAACTAGATTTAATTATTTTTTAAGCAAATAGATGAGTAAGGATACTTTGGAAAGCGGGGCAGAGCCCAATTAAGACTAAGTAACTGCGCCGAAAACGCTTCCAAATCCGTCTCCTCAGTGCAAAGTTATTGTTATTAATGTTGAATACTGTATCGGTAAGGTGAATTTAGAAATGGTAGGTATATAAAAAATTTCCTAAGTTTTTCCAAGGTAGCCACGCGCGTGAGGTGTCAAAACAAGCGCATGCGTCTGCGCGCGGGCTAATGAAAAACGGAGTTTTAAGAGGTGGGTGCCGAACAAAATTTTGAATTTAAACCGAAAAAACGTAATTTATAGCAGAAAAATAGGTGTTTATAGAATTTTTGTTCTACCAACCAACGAGACAGAACACGAATCGCAGTCCAACTTGAAATTGTGGCAAGTAAGTAATTATAAATCGCAAAATTACTAACGTTAAACTGAAAATCTTCGAGTTATTCGAGATTTTTGTGTTTTTACGAAGTGAAATTTACGAAAATTAGATTTAATTTTTTTTTAAGCAAATAGATGAGTTAGGTTAGTTGGTAAAGCGGAGCAGAGCCCAATTAAGACTAAGTAACTGCGCCGAAAACCGCTTCCAAATCCGTCTCCTTAGTGAAAAGTTATTGTTATTAATGTTAAATACTGTATCGGTAAGGTGAATTTTGAATTAGTAGGTATATAAAAATTTTCCTCAGTTTTTCCGAGGTAGCCACGCGCGTGAGGTGTCAAAACACGCGCACGCGTCTGCGCGCGAGCAAATGAAAAACGGAGTTTTAAGAGGTGGGTGCCGAACAAAATTTTGAATTTATAACGATAAAACCTAATTTATAGCAGAAAAATAGGTGTTTATAGAATTTTTTGTTCTACCAACCAACGAGACAGAACACGAATCGCAGTCCAACTTAAAATTGTGGCAAGTAAGTAATTATAAATCGCAAAATTACTGGCGTTAAACTGAAAATCTTCGAGTTATTCGAGATTTTTGTGTTTTTACGAAGTGAAATTTACGAAAACTAGATTTAATTATTTTTTAAGCAAATAGATGAGTAAGGATAGTTGGGAAAGCGGGGCAGAGCCCAATTAAAACTAAGCAACTGCGCCGAAAACCGCTTCCAAATCCGTCTCCTTAGTGAAAAGTTATTGTTATTAATGTTAAATACTGTATCGGTAAGGTGAATTTTGAATTAGTAGGTATATAAAAATTTTCCTCAGTTTTTCCGAGGTAGCCACGCGCGTGAGGTGTCAAAACACGCGCACGCGTCTGCGCGCGAGCAAATGAAAAACGGAGTTTTAAGAGGTGGGTGCCGAACAAAATTTTGAATTTATAACGATAAAACCTAAATTATAGCAGAAAAATAGGTGTTTATAGAATTTTTTGTTCTACCAACCAACGAGACAGAACACGAATCGCAGTCCAACTTGAAATTGTGGCAAGTAAGTAATTATAAATCGCAAAATTACTGGCGTTAAACTGAAAATCTTCGAGTTATTCGAGATTTTTGTGTTTTTACGAAGTGAAATTTACGAAAATTAGATTTAATTTTTTTTTAAGCAAATAGATGAGTTAGGTTAGTTGGTAAAGCGGAGTAGAGCCCAATTAAGACTAAGTAACTGCGCCAAAAACCACTTCCAGATCCGTCTCCTTAGTGCAAAGTTATTGTAATTAATGCTGAATACTGTATCGGTAAGGTGAATTTTGAATTTGTAGTTAGATAAAAATTTTCCTCAGTTTTTCCGAGGTAGCCACGCGCGTGAGGTGTGAAAATACGCGCACGCGTCTGCGCGCGGGCTTATGAAAAACGGACTTTTTACAGGTGGGTGCCTAATAAAATTTTGAATTTATAGCGAAAAAACGTACCTAATTTATTGCAGAAAAATAGGTGTTTATAGAATTTTTTGTTCTACCAACCAACGAGACAGAACACGACACGCGGTCCAATTTGAAGGTGTGGCAGGTAAGTAATAATAAATCGCAAAATTACTAGCGTTAAACTGAAAATCTTCGAGTTATTCGAGATTTTTGTGTTTTTTCGAAGTGAAATTTACGAAAACTAGATTTAATTATTTTTTAAGCAAATAGATGAGTAAGGATACTTTGGAAAGCGGGGCAGAGCCCAATTAAGACTAAGTTACTGCGCCGAAAACGCTTCCAAATCCGTCTCCTCAGTGCAAAGTTATTGTTATTAATGTTGAATACTGTATCGGTAAGGTGAATTTAGAAATGGTAGGTATATAAAAAATTTCCTAAGTTTTTCCAAGGTAGCCACGCGCGTGAGGTGTCAAAACAAGCGCATGCGTCTGCGCGCGGGCTAATGAAAAACGGAGTTTTAAGAGGTGGGTGCCGAAAAAAATTTTGAATTTATACCGAAAAAACGTAATTTATAGCAGAAAAATAGGTGTTTATAGAATTTTTGTTCTACCAACCAACGAGACAGAACATGAAACGCGGTCCAACTTGAAGGTATGGCAGGTAAGCAATTATTAATCGCAAAATTACTGGCGTTGAACTGAAAATCTTCGAGTTATTCGAGATTTTTGTGTTTTTTCGAAGTGAAATTTACGAAAACTAGATTTAATTATTTTTTAAGCAAATAGATGAGTAAGGCTAGTTGGGAAAGCGGGGCAGAGCCCAATTAAAACTAAGCAACTGCACCGAAAACCGCTTCCAAATCCGTCTCCTTAGTGCAAAGTTATTGTTATTAATGTTAAATACTGTATCGGTAAGGTGAATTTAGAATTTGTAGGTATATAAAAATTTTCCTCAGTTTTTCCGAGGTAGCCACGCGCGTGAGGTGTCAAAACACACGCATGCGTCTGCGCGCGGGCTAATGAAAAACGTAGTTTTTAGAGGTGGGTGCCGAACAAAATTATGAATTTATAGTGAAAAAACTTACCTTATTTATTGCAGAAAAATAGGTGTTTATAGAATTTTTTGTTCTACCAACCAACGAGACAGAACACGACTTGCGGTCCAACTTGAAGGTGTGGCAGGTAAGTAATAATAAATCGCAAAATTACTGGCGTTAAACTGAAAATCTTCGAGTTATTCGAGATTTTTGTGTTTTTTCGAAGTGAAATTTACGAAAACTAGATTTAATTCTTTTTTAAGCAAATAGATGAGTAAGGCTAGTTGGGAAAGCGGGGCAGAGCCCAATTAAGACTAAGTAACTGCGCCGAAAACGCTTCCAAATCCGTCTCCTCAGTGCAAAGTTATTGTTATTAATGTTGAATACTGTATCGGTAAGGTGAATTTTGAATTTGTAGGTATATAAAAAAATTCCTAAGTTTTTCCAAGGTAGCCACGCGCGTGAGGTGTCAAAACAAGCGCATGCGTCTGCGCGCGGGCTACTGAAAAACGGAGTTTTAAGAGGTGGGTGCCGAACAAAATTTTGAATTTATACCGAAAAAACGTAATTTATAGCAGAAAAATAGGTGTTTATAGAATTTTTGTTCTACCAACCAACGAGACAGAACATGAAACGCGGTCCAACTTGAAGGTATGGCAGGTAAGCAATTATTAATCGCAAAATTACTGGCGTTGAACTGAAAATCTTCGAGTTATTCGAGATTTTTGTGTTTTTTCGAAGTGAAATTTACGAAAACTAGATTTAATTATTTTTTAAGCAAATAGATGAGTAAGGCTAGTTGGGAAAGCGGGGCAGAGCCCAATTAAAACTAAGCAACTGCACCGAAAACCGCTTCCAAATCCGTCTCCTTAGTGCAAAGTTATTGTTATTAATGTTAAATACTGTATCGGTAAGGTGAATTTAGAATTTGTAGGTATATAAAAATTTTCCTCAGTTTTTCCGAGGTAGCCACGCGCGTGAGGTGTAAAACACACGCATGCGTCTGCGCGCGGGCTAATGAAAAACGTAGTTTTTAGAGGTGGGTGCCGAACAAAATTATGAATTTATAGTGAAAAAACTTACCTTATTTATTGCAGAAAAATAGGTGTTTATAGAATTTTTTGTTCTACCAACCAACGAGACAGAACACGACACGCGGTCCAACTTGAAGGTGTGGCAGGTAAGTAATAATAAATCGCAAAATTACTGGCGTTAAACTGAAAATCTTCGAGTTATTCGAGATTTTTGTGTTTTTTCGAAGTGAAATTTACGAAAACTAGATTTAATTCTTTTTTAAGCAAATAGATGAGTAAGGATACTTTGGAAAGCGGGGCAGAGCCCAATTAAGACTAAGTAACTGCGCCGAAAACGCTTCCAAATCCGTCTCCTCAGTGCAAAGTTATTGTTATTAATGTTGAATACTGTATCGGTAAGGTGAATTTAGAAATGGTAGGTATATAAAAAATTTCCTAAGTTTTTCCAAGGTAGCCACGCGCGTGAGGTGTCAAAACAAGCGCATGCGTCTGCGCGCGGGCTAATGAAAAACGGAGTTTTAAGAGGTGGGTGCCGAACAAAATTTTGAATTTATACCGAAAAAACGTAATTTATAGCAGAAAAATAGGTGTTTATAGAATTTTTGTTCTACCAACCAACGAGACAGAACATGAAACGCGGTCCAACTTGAAGGTATGGCAGGTAAGCAATTATTAATCGCAAAATTGCTGGCGTTGAACTGAAAATCTTCGAGTTATTCGAGATTTTTGTGTTTTTTCGAAGTGAAATTTACGAAAACTAGATTTAATTATTTTTTAAGCAAATAGATGAGTAAGGCTAGTTGGGAAAGCGGGGCAGAGCCCAATTAAGACTAAGTAACTGCGCCGAAAACATTTCCAAATCCGTCTCCTCAGTGCAAAGTTATTGTTATTAATGTTGAATACTGTATCGGTAAGGTGAATTTAGAAATGGTAGGTATATAAAAAATTTCCTAAGTTTTTCCAAGGTAGCCACGCGCGTGAGGTGTCAAAACAAGCGCATGCGTCTGCGCGCGGGCTAATGAAAAACGGAGTTTTAAGAGGTGGGTGCCGAACAAAATTTTGAATTTATACCGAAAAAACGTAATTTATAGCAGAAAAATAGGTGTTTATAGAATTTTTTGTTCTACCAACCAACGAGACAGAACACGAAACGCGGTCCAACTTGAAGGTGTGGCAGGTAAGCAATTATTAATCGCAAAATTACTGGCGTTGAACTGAAAATCTTCGAGTAATTCGAGATTTTTGTGTTTTTTCGAAGTGAAATTTACGAAAACTAGATTTAATTATTTTTTAAGCAAATAGATGAGTAAGGATAGTTGGGAAAGCGGGGCAGAGCCCAATTAAAACTAAGCAACTGCGCCGAAAACCGCTTCCAAATCCGTCTCCTTAGTGAAAAGTTATTGTTATTAATGTTAAATACTGTATCGGTAAGGTGAATTTTGAATTAGTAGGTATATAAAAATTTTCCTCAGTTTTTCCGAGGTAGCCACGCGCGTGAGGTGTCAAAACACGCGCACGCGTCTGCGCGCGAGCAAATGAAAAACGGAGTTTTAAGAGGTGGGTGCCGAACAAAATTTTGAATTTATAACGATAAAACCTAATTTATAGCAGAAAAATAGGTGTTTATAGAATTTTTTGTTCTACCAACCAACGAGACAGAACACGAATCGCAGTCCAACTTGAAATTGTGGCAAGTAAGTAATTATAAATCGCAAAATTACTGGCGTTAAACTGAAAATCTTCGAGTTATTCGAGATTTTTGTGTTTTTACGAAGTGAAATTTACGAAAATTAGATTTAATTTTTTTTTAAGCAAAAAGATGAGTTAGGTTAGTTGGTAAAGCGGAGCAGAGCCCAATTAAGACTAAGTAACTGCGCCGAAAACCACTTCCAGATCCGTCTCCTTAGTGCAAAGTTATTGTAATTAATGTTGAATACTGTATCGGTAAGGTGAATTTTGAATTTGTAGTTAGATAAAAATTTTCCTCAGTTTTTCCGAGGTAGCCACGCGCGTGAGGTGTGAAAATACGCGCACGCGTCTGCGCGCGGGCTTATGAAAAACGGACTTTTTACAGGTGGGTGCCTAATAAAATTTTGAATTTATAGCGAAAAAACGTACCTAACTTATTGCAGAAAAATAGGTGTTTTTAGAATTTTTTGTTCTACCAACCAACGAGACAGAACACGACACGCGGTCCAACTTGAAGGTGTGGCAGGTAAGTAATAATAAATCGCAAAATTACTGGCGTTAAACTGAAAATCTTCGAGTTATTCGAGATTTTTGTGTTTTTTCGAAGTGAAATTTACGAAAACTAGATTTAATTATTTTTTAAGCAAATAGATGAGTAAGGATACTTTGGAAAGCGGGGCAGAGCCCAATTAAGACTAAGTAACTGCGCCGAAAACGCTTCCAAATCCGTCTCCTCAGTGCAAAGTTATTGTTATTAATGTTGAATACTGTATCGGTAAGGTGAATTTAGAAATGGTAGGTATATAAAAAATTTCCTAAGATTTTCCAAGGTAGCCACGCGCGTGAGGTGTCAAAACAAGCGCATGCGTCTGCGCGCGGGCTAATGAAAAACGGAGTTTTAAGAGGTGGGTGCCGAACAAAATTTTGAATTTATACCGAAAAAACGTAATTTATAGCAGAAAAATAGGTGTTTATAGAATTTTTGTTCTACCAACCAACGAGACAGAACATGAAACGCGGTCCAACTTGAAGGTATGGCAGGTAAGCAATTATTAATCGCAAAATTACTGGCGTTGAACTGAAAATCTTCGAGTTATTCGAGATTTTTGTGTTTTTTCGAAGTGAAATTTACGAAAACTATATTTAATTATTTTTTAAGCAAATAGATGAGTAAGGCTAGTTGGGAAAGCGGGGCAGAGCTTATTAAAACTAAGCAACTGCACCGAAAACCGCTTCCAAATCCGTCTCCTTAGTGCAAAGTTATTGTTATTAATGTTAAATACTGTATCGGTAAGGTGAATTTAGAATTTGTAGGTATATAAAAATTTTCCTCAGTTTTTCCGAGGTAGCCACGCGCGTGAGGTGTCAAAACACACGCATGCGTCTGCGCGCGGGCTAATGAAAAACGTAGTTTTTAGAGGTGGGTGCCGAACAAAATTATGAATTTATAGTGAAAAAACTTACCTTATTTATTGCAGAAAAATAGGTGTTTATAGAATTTTTTGTTCTACCAACCAACGAGACAGAACACGACACGCGGTCCAACTTGAAGGTGTGGCAGGTAAGTAATAATAAATCGCAAAATTACTGGCGTTAAACTGAAAATCTTCGAGTTATTCGAGATTTTTGTGTTTTTTCGAAGTGAAATTTACGAAAACTAGATTTAATTCTTTTTTAAGCAAATAGATGAGTAAGGATACTTTGGAAAGCGGGGCAGAGCCCAATTAAGACTAAGTAACTGCGCCGAAAACGCTTCCAAATCCGTCTCCTCAGTGCAAAGTTATTGTTATTAATGTTGAATACTGTATCGGTAAGGTGAATTTAGAAATGGTAGGTATATAAAAAATTTCCTAAGTTTTTCCAAGGTAGCCACGCGCGTGAGGTGTCAAAACAAGCGCATGCGTCTGCGCGCGGGCTAATGAAAAACGGAGTTTTAAGAGGTGGGTGCCGAACAAAATTTTGAATTTATACCGAAAAAACGTAATTTATAGCAGAAAAATAGGTGTTTATAGAATTTTTGTTCTACCAACCAACGAGACAGAACATGAAACGCGGTCCAACTTGAAGGTATGGCAGGTAAGCAATTATTAATCGCAAAATTACTGGCGTTGAACTGAAAATCTTCGAGTTATTCGAGATTTTTGTGTTTTTTCGAAGTGAAATTTACGAAAACTAGATTTAATTATTTTTTAAGCAAATAGATGAGTAAGGCTAGTTGGGAAAGCGGGGCAGAGCCCAATTAAAACTAAGCAACTGCACCGAAAACCGCTTCCAAATCCGTCTCCTTAGTGCAAAGTTATTGTTATTAATGTTAAATACTGTATCGGTAAGGTGAATTTAGAATTTGTAGGTATATAAAAATTTTCCTCAGTTTTTCCGAGGTAGCCACGCGCGTGAGGTGTCAAAACACACGCATGCGTCTGCGCGCGGGCTAATGAAAAACGTAGTTTTAAGAGGTGGGTGCCGAACAAAATTATGAATTTATAGTGAAAAAACTTACCTTATTTATTGCAGAAAAATAGGTGTTTATAGAATTTTTTGTTCTACCAACCAACGAGACAGAACACGAAACGCGGTCCAACTTGAAGGTGTGGCAGGTAAGCAATTATTAATCGCAAAATTACTGGCGTTGAACTGAAAATCTTCGAGTAATTCGAGATTTTTGTGTTTTTTCGAAGTGAAATTTACGAAAACTAGATTTAATTATTTTTTAAGCAAATAGATGAGTAAGGATAGTTGGGAAAGCGGGGCAGAGCCCAATTAAAACTAAGCAACTGCGCCGAAAACCGCTTCCAAATCCGTCTCCTTAGTGAAAAGTTATTGTTATTAATGTTAAATACTGTATCGGTAAGGTGAATTTTGAATTAGTAGGTATATAAAAATTTTCCTCAGTTTTTCCGAGGTAGCCACGCGCGTGAGGTGTCAAAACACGCGCACGCGTCTGCGCGCGAGCAAATGAAAAACGGAGTTTTAAGAGGTGGGTGCCGAACAAAATTTTGAATTTATAACGATAAAACCTAATTTATAGCAGAAAAATAGGTGTTTATAGAATTTTTTGTTCTACCAACCAACGAGACAGAACACGAATCGCAGTCCAACTTAAAATTGTGGCAAGTAAGTAATTATAAATCGCAAAATTACTGGCGTTAAACTGAAAATCTTCGAGTTATTCGAGATTTTTGTGTTTTTACGAAGTGAAATTTACGAAAATTAGATTTAATTTTTTTTTAAGCAAATAAATGAGTTAGGTTATTTGGTAAAGCGGAGCAGAGCCCAATTAAGACTAAGTAACTGCGCCGAAAACCACTTCCAGATCCGTCTCCTTAGTGCAAAGTTATTGTAATTAATGTTGAATACTGTATCGGTAAGGTGAATTTTGAATTTGTAGTTAGATAAAAATTTTCCTCAGTTTTTCCGAGGTAGCCACGCGCGTGAGGTGTGAAAATACGCGCACGCGTCTGCGCGCGGGCTTATGAAAAACGGACTTTTTACAGGTGGGTGCCTAATAAAATTTTGAATTTATAGCGAAAAAACGTACCTAACTTATTGCAGAAAAATAGGTGTTTTTAGAATTTTTTGTTCTACCAACCAACGAGACAGAACACGACACGCGGTCCAACTTGAAGGTGTGGCAGGTAAGTAATAATAAATCGCAAAATTACTGGCGTTAAACTGAAAATCTTCGAGTTATTCGAGATTTTTGTGTTTTTTCGAAGTGAAATTTACGAAAACTAGATTTAATTATTTTTTAAGCAAATAGATGAGTAAGGATACTTTGGAAAGCGGGGCAGAGCCCAATTAAGACTAAGTAACTGCGCCGAAAACGCTTCCAAATCCGTCTCCTCAGTGCAAAGTTATTGTTATTAATGTTGAATACTGTATCGGTAAGGTGAATTTAGAAATGGTAGGTATATAAAAAATTTCCTAAGATTTTCCAAGGTAGCCACGCGCGTGAGGTGTCAAAACAAGCGCATGCGTCTGCGCGCGGGCTAATGAAAAACGGAGTTTTAAGAGGTGGGTGCCGAACAAAATTTTGAATTTATACCGAAAAAACGTAATTTATAGCAGAAAAATAGGTGTTTATAGAATTTTTGTTCTACCAACCAACGAGACAGAACATGAAACGCGGTCCAACTTGAAGGTATGGCAGGTAAGCAATTATTAATCGCAAAATTACTGGCGTTGAACTGAAAATCTTCGAGTTATTCGAGATTTTTGTGTTTTTTCGAAGTGAAATTTACGAAAACTAGATTTAATTATTTCTTAAGCAAATAGATGAGTAAGGCTAGTTGGGAAAGCGGGGCAGAGCCCAATTAAAACTAAGCAACTGCACCGAAAACCGCTTCCAAATCCGTCTCCTTAGTGCAAAGTTATTGTAATTAATGTTAAATACTGTATCGGTAAGGTGAATTTAGAATTTGTAGGTATATAAAAATTTTCCTCAGTTTTTCCGAGGTAGCCACGCGCGTGAGGTGTCAAAACACACGCATGCATCTGCGCGCGAGCTAATGAAAAACGTAGTTTTTAGAGGTGGGTGCCGAACAAAATTATGAATTTATAGTGAAAAAACTTACCTTATTTATTGCAGAAAAATAGGTGTTTATAGAATTTTTTGTTCTACCAACCAACGAGACAGAACACGAAACGCGGTCCAACTTGAAGGTGTGGCAGGTAAGCAATTATTAATCGCAAAATTACTGGCGTTGAACTGAAAATCTTCGAGTAATTCGAGATTTTTGTGTTTTTTCGAAGTGAAATTTACGAAAACTAGATTTAATAATTTTTTAAGCAAATAGATGAGTAAGGATAGTTGGGAAAGCGGGGCAGAGCCCAATTAAAACTAAGTAACTGCGCCGAAAACCGCTTCCAAATCCGTCTCCTTAGTGAAAAGTTATTGTTATTAATGTTAAATACTGTATCGGTAAGGTGAATTTTGAATTAGTAGGTATATAAAAATTTTCCTCAGTTTTTCCGAGGTAGCCACGCGCGTGAGGTGTCAAAACACGCGCACGCGTCTGCGCGCGAGCAAATGAAAAACGGAGTTTTAAGAGGTGGGTGCCGAACAAAATTTTGAATTTATAACGATAAAACCTAATTTATAGCAGAAAAAGAAGTGTTTATAGAATTTTCTGTTGTACCAACCAACGAGACAGAACACGAAACGTTGTCCAACTTGAAGATGTGGCAGGTAAGAAATTATAATTAATCGCAAAATTACTGGCGTTAAACTGAAAATTTTCGAGTTATTCGAGATTTTTGTGTTTTTTCGAAGTGAAATTTACGAAAACTAGATTTAATTATTTTGCAAGCAAATAGATGAATAAGGATAGTTGGAAAAGCGGGGCAGAGCCCAATTAAGACTAAGTAACTGCGCCGAAAACCGCTTCCAAATCCGTCTCCTTAGTGCAAAGTTATTATAATTAATGTTGAATACTGTATCGGTAAGGTGAATTTTGAATTTGTAGGTATATAAAAATTTTCCTCAGTTTTTCCGAGGTAGCCACGCGCGTGAGGTGTCAAAACACGCGCATGCGTCTGCGCACGGGCTAGTGAAAAACGGAGCTTTAAGAGGTGGGTGCCGAACAAAATTTTGAATTTATAGCGAAAAAACGTACCTAATTTATCGCAGAAAAATAGGTGTTTAAAGAATTTTTTGTTCTACCAACCAACGAGACAGAACACGAAACGCGGTCAAACTTGAAGGTGTGGCAGGTAAATAATTATAAATCGCAAAATTACTGGCGTTCATCTGAAAATCTTCGAGTTATTCGAGATTTTTGTGTTTTTTCGAAGTGAAATTTACGAAAACTAGATTTAATTATTTTGTAAGCAAATAGATGAGTAAGGATAGTTGGAAAAGCAGGGCTGAGCCCCGTAAAGACTTTGTAACTGCGCAGAAAACCGCTTCCAAATCCGTCTCCTTAGTGCAAAGTTATTATAATTAATGTTGAATACTGTATCGGTAAGGTGAATTTTGAATTTGTAGGTATACAAAAATTTTCCTCAGTTTTTCCGAGGTAGCCATGCACGTGAGGTGTCAAAACACGCGCATGCGTCTGCGCGCGGGCTAATGAAAAACGGAGTTTTTAGAGGTGCGTGCCGAACAAAATTATGAATTTATAGCGAAAAAATGTACTTAATTTATTGCAGAAAAATAGGTGTTTATAGAATTTTTTGTTCTACCAACCAACGAGACAGAACACGAAACGCGGTCCAACTTAAAGGTGTGGCTGGTAAGTAATTATTAATCGCAAAATTACTGGCGTTCAACTGAAAATCTTCGAGTTATACGAGATTTTTGTGTTTTTTCGAAGTGAAATTTACGAAAACTAGATTTAATTATTTTGTAAGCAAATAGATGAGTAAGGATGGTTGGGAAAGTGGGGCGGAGCCCAATTAAGACTAAGTAACTGCGCCGAAAACCGCTTCCAAATCCGTCTCCTTAGTGCAAAGTTATTAAGTATAATTAATGTTGAATACTGTATCGGTAAGGTGAATTTTGAATTTGTAGGTATATAAAAATTTTCCTCAGTTTTTCCGAGGTAGCCACGCGCGTGAGGTGTCAAAACACGCGCATGCGTCTGCGCGCGGGCTTTTGAAAAACGGAGTTTTTAGAGGTGGGTGCCGAACAAAATTATGAACTTATAGCGAAAAAACTTACCTAATTTATTGCAGAAACATATAAAATTTTTTGTTCTACCTACCAACGAGACAGAACACGAAACGCGGTCCAACTTGAAGGTGTGACAGGTAAGTAATAATAAATCGCAAAATTACTGGCGTTTAACTAAAAATCTTCGAGTTATTCGAGATTTGTGTTTTTAAGAAGTGAAATTTACGAAAACTAGATTAAATTATTTTTTAAGCAAAGAGATGAGTAAGGATAGTTGGGCAAGCGGGGCAGAGCCCAATTAAGATTTAGTAACTGCGCCGAAAACCGCTTCCAAATCCGTCTCCTTAGTGCAAAGTTATTGTAATTAATGTTAAAATACTGTATAGGTAAGGTGAATTTTGAATTTGTAGGAATATAAAAATTTTCCTCAGTTTTTCCGAGGTAGCCACGCGCGTGAGGTGTCAAAACACGCGCATGCGTCTGCGCGCGGGCTAATGAAAAACGGAGTTTTGAGAGGTGGGTGCCGAACAAAATTATGAATTTATAGCGAAAAAACGTACCTAACTTATTGCAGAAAAATAGGTGTTTATAGAATTTTTTGTTCTACCAAGCAACGAGAAAGAACACGAAACGCGGTCTTACTTGAAGGTGTGGCAGGTAAGAAATTATTAATCGCAAAATTACTGGCGTTCAACTGAAAATCTTCGAGTTATTCGAGATTTTTGTGTTTTTTCGAAGTGAAATTTACGAAAACTAGATTTAATTATTTTGTAAGCAAATAGATGAGTAAGGATAGTTGGGAAAGCGGGGCAGAGCCCAATTAAAACAAAGTAACTGCGCCGAAAACCGCTTCCAAATCCGTCTCCTGGTACTTGTTGATAGGCCTACAGTGTCCTCTCATACCTATAAACACTGTAACTCGAAAAGATTGTAAATACCATTTATTTTTAAAAGAGTAACCGTGGAGTTTCTTGCCGGCTCTTCTCCATAGGAAACGACCAATTGGAACCGTGCACCTAGCTTCTGACGTTTCATAAGTGCCCTTGTAGGTTTATGTGAAATAAAATATTTTGAATTGAATTGAATTGTCTCCTTAGTGCAAAGTTATTGTAATTAATGTGGAATACTGTATCGGTAAAGTGAATTTTGAATTAGTAGGTATATAAAAATTTTCCTCAGTTTTTCTGAGGTAGCCACGCGCATGAGCTGTCACAACACACGCATGCGTCTGCGCGCGGGCTAATGAAAAACGAAGTTTTAAGAGGTGGGTGCCGAACAAAATTTTGAATTTATAACGATAAAACCTAATTTATAGCAGAAAAATAGGTGTTTATAGAATTTTTTGTTCTACCAACCAACGAGACAGAACACGAATCGTAGTCCAACTTGAAATTGTGGCAAGTAAGTAATTATAAATCGCAAAATTACTGGCGTTGAACTGAAAATCTTCGAGTTATTCGAGATTTTTGTGTTTTTTCGAAGTGAAATTTACGAAAACTAGATTTAATTATTTTGTAAGCAAATAGATGAGTAAGGATAGTTGGGAAAGCGGGGCAGAGCCCAATTAAAACAAAGTAACTGCGCCGCAAACCGCTTCCAAATCCGTCTCCTTAGTGCAAAGTTATTGTAATTAATGTGGAATACTGTATCGGTAAGGTGAATTTTGAATTAGTAGGTATATAAAAATTTTCCTCAGTTTTTCCGAGGTAGCCACGCGCATGAGGTGTCAAAACACACACATGCGTCTGCGTGCGGGCTAATGAAAAACGGAGTTTTTAGAGGTGGGTGCCGAACAAAATTATGAATTTATAGCGAAAAAACGTACCTAATTTATTGCAGAAAAATAGGTGTTTATAGAATTTTTTGTTTTACCAACCAACGAGACAGAACACGAAACGTAGTTCACCTTGAAGGTGTGGCAGGTAAGTAATTATAAATCGCAAAATTACTGACGTTAAACTGAAAATCTTCGAGTTATTCCAGATTTTTGTGTTTTTTCGAAGTGAAATTTACGAAAACTAGATTTAATTATTTTGTAAGCAAATAGATGAGTAAGGATAGTTGGAAAAGCAGGGCAGAGCCCCGTAAAGACTTAGTAACTGCGCAGAAAACCGCTTCCGAATCCGTCTCCTTAGTGCAAAGTTATTATAATTAATGTTGAATACTGTATCGGTAAGGTGAATTTTGAATTTGAAGGTATATAAAAATTTTCCTCAGTTTTTCCGAGGTAGCCACGCGCGTGAGGTAACAAAACACGTGCATGTGTCTGCGCGCGGGCTAATGAAAAACGGAGTTTTGAGAGGTGGGTGCCGAACAAAATTATGAATTTATAGCGAAAAAACGTACCTAACTTATTGCAGAAAAATAGGTGTTTATAGAATTTTTTGTTTTACCAACCAACGAGACAGAACACGAAACGCAGTTCACCTTGAAGGTGTGGCAGGTAAGTAATTATAAATCGCAAAATTACTGGCGTTGAACTGAAAATCTTCGAGTTATTCGAGATTTTTGTGTTTTTTCGAAGTGAAATTTACGAAAATTAGATTTAATTATTTTGTAAGCAAATAGATGAGTAAGGATAGTTGGGAAAGCGGGGCAGAGCCCAATTAAAACAAAGTAACTGCGCCGCAAACCGCTTCCAAATCCGTATCCTTAGTGCAAAGTTATTGTAATTAATGTGGAATACTGTATCGGTAAGGTGAATTTTGAATTAGTAGGCATATAAAAATTTTCCTCAGTTTTTCTGAGGTAGCCACGCGCATGAGGTGTCAAAACACACGCATGCGTCTGCGCGCGGGCTAATGAAAAACGGAGTTTTTAGAGGTGGGTGCCGAACAAAATTATGAATTTATAGCGAAAAAACTTACCTAATTTATTGCAGAAACATATAAAATTTTTTGTTCTACCTACCAACGAGACAGAACACTAAACGCGGTCCAACTTGAAGGTGTGGCAGGTAAGTAATAATAACTCGCAAAATTACTGGCGTTTAACTAAAAATCTTCGAGTTTTTCGAGATTTGTGTTTTTACGAAGTGAAATTTACGAAAACTAGATTAAATTATTTTTTAAGCAAAGAGATGAGTAAGGATAGTTGGGCAAGCGGGGCAGAGCCCAATTAAGATTTAGTAACTGCGCCGAAAACCACTTCCAAATCCGTCTCCTTAGTGCAAAGTTATTGTAATTAATGTTAAAATACTGTATCGGTAAGGTGAATTTTGAATTTGTAGGAATATAAAAATTTTCCTCAGTTTTTCCAAGGTAGCCACGCGCGTGAGGTGTCAAAACAAGCGCATGCGTCTGCGCGCGGGCTAATGAAAAACGTAGTTTTTAGAGGTGGGTGCCGAACAAAATTATGAATTTATAGTGAAAAAACTTACCTTATTTATTGCAGAAAAATAGGTGTTTATAGAATTTTTGTTCTACCAACCAACGAGACAGAACATGAAACGCGGTCCAACTTGAAGGTGTGGCAGGTAAGCAATTATTAATCGCAAAATTACTGGCGTTGAACTGAAAAACTTCGAGTTATTCGAGATTTTTGTGTTTTTTCGAAGTGAAATTTACGAAAACTAGATTTAATTATTTTTTAAGCAAATAGATGAGTAAGGATGGTTGGGAAAGCGGGGCCGAGCCCAATTAAAACAAAGTAACTGCGCCGAAAACCGCTTCCAAATCCGTCTCCTGGTACTTGTTGATAGGCCTACAGTGTCCTCTCATACCTATAAACACTGTAACTCGAAAATATTGTAAATACCATTTATTTTTAAAAGAGTAACCGTGGAGTTTCTTGCCGGCTCTTCTCCATAGGAAACGACCAATTGGAACCGTGCACCTAGCTTCTGACGTTTCATAAGTGCCCTTGTAGGTTTATGTGAAATAAAATATTTTGAATTGAATTGAATTGTCTCCTTAGTGCAAAGTTATTGTAATTAATGTGGAATACTGTATCGGTAAGTTGAATTTTGAATTAGTAGGTATATAAAAATTTTCCTCAGTTTTTCTGAGGTAGCCACGCGCATGAGGTGTCAAAACACACGCATGCGTCTGCGCGCGGGCTAATGAAAAACGAAGTTTTTAGAGGTGGGTGCCGAACAAAATTATGAATTTATAGCGAAAAAACTTACCTAATTTATTGCAGAAACATATAAATTTTTTTGTTCTACCTACCAACGAGACAGAACACTAAACGCGGTCCAACTTGAAGGTGTGGCAGGTAAGTAATAATAAATCGCAAAATTACTGGCGTTTAACTAAAAATCTTCGAGTTATTGGAGATTTGTGTGTTTTTACGAAGTGAAATTTACGAAAACTAGATTAAATTATTTTTTAAGCAAAGAGATGAGTAAGGATAGTTGGGCAAGCGGGGCAGAGCCCAATTAATATTTAGTAACTGCGCTGAAAACCGCTTCCAAATCCGTCTCCTTAGTGCAAAGTTATTGTAATTAATGTTAAAATACTGTATCGGTAAAGTGAATTTTTAATTTGTAGGAATATAAAAAATTTCCTCAGTTTTTCCGAGGTAGCCACGCGCGTGAGGTGTCAAAACACGCGCACGCGTCTGCGCGCAAGCAAATGAAAAACGGAGTTTTAAGAGGTGAGTGCCGAACAAAATTTTGAATTTATAACGATAAAACCTAATTTATAGCAGAAAAATAGGTGTTTATAGAATTTTTTGTTCTACCAACCAACGAGACAGAACACGAATCGCAGTCCAACTTGAAATTGTGGCAAGTAAGTAATTATAAATCGCAAAATTACTGGCGTTAAACTGAAAATCTTCGAGTTATTCGAGATTTTTGTGTTTTTACGAAGTGAAATTTACGAAAACTAGATTTAATTTTTTTTTAAGCAAATAGATGAGTTAGGTTAGTTGGTAAAGCGGAGCAGAGCCCAATTAAGACTAAGTAACTGCGCCAAAAACCACTTCCAGATCCGTCTCCTTAGTGCAAAGTTATTGTAATTAATGTTGAATACTGTATCGGTAAGGTGAATTTTGAATTTGTAGTTAGATAAAAATTTTCCTCAGTTTTTCCGAGGTAGCCACGCGCGTGAGGTGTGAAAATACGCGCACGCGTCTGCGCGCGGGCTTATGAAAAACGGACTTTTTACAGGTGGGTGCCTAATAAAATTTTGAATTTATAGCGAAAAAACGTACCTAATTTATTGCAGAAAAATAGGTGTTTATAGAATTTTTTGTTCTACCAACCAACGAGACAGAACACGACACGCGGTCCAACTTGAAGGTGTGGCAGGTAAGTAATAATAAATCGCAAAATTACTGGCGTTAAACTGAAAATCTTCGACTTATTCGAGATTTTTGTGTTTTTACGAAGTGAAATTTACGAAAACTAGATTAAATTATTTTTTAAGCAAAGAGATGAGTAAGGATAGTTGGGCAATCGGGGCAGAGCCCAATTAAGATTTAGTAACTGCGCCGAAAACCGCTTCCAAATCCGTCTCATTAGTGCAAAGTTATTGTATCTAATGTTAAAATACTGTATCGGTAAAGTGAATTTTAATGTGTAGGAATATAAAAAAAATCCTCAGTTTTTCCGAAGTAGCCACACGCGTGAGGTGTCAAAACACGCGCACGCGTCTGCGCGCGAGCAAATGAAAATCGGAGTTTTAAGAGGTGGGTGCCGAACAAAATTTTGAATTTATAACGATAAAACCTAATTTATAGCAGAAAAATAGGTGTTTATAGAATTTTCTGTTGTACCAACCAACGAGACAGAACACGAAACGTTGTCCAACTTGAAGATGTGGCAAGTAAGTAATTATAAATCGCAAAATTACTGGCGTTAAACTGAAAATCTTCGAGTTATTCGAGATTTTTGTGTTTTTACGAAGTGAAATTTACGAAAATTAGATTTAATTTTTTTTTAAGCAAATAGATGAGTAAGGATAGTTGGGCAAGCGGGGCAGAGCCCAATTAAGATTTAGTAACTGCGCCGAAAACCGCTTCCAAATCCGTCTCCTTAGTGCAAAGTTATTGTAATTAATGTTAAAATACTGTATCGGTAAGGTGAATTTTGAATTTGTAGGAATATAAAAATTTTCCTCAGTTTTTCCGAGGTAGCCACGCGCGTGAGGTGTCAAAACACTCGCATGCGTCTGCGCACGGGCTAATGAAAAACGGAGTTTTGAGAGGTGGGTGCCTAACAAAATTATGAATTTATAGCGAAAAAACGTACCTAACTTATTGCAGAAAAATAGGTGTTTATAGAATTTTTTGTTCTACCAAACAACGAGAAAGAACACGAAACGCGATCCAACTTGAAGGTGTGGCAGGTAAGCAATTATTAATCGCAAAATAACTGGCGTTGAACTGAAATCGTCGAGTTATTCGAGATTTTTGTGTTTTTTCGAAGTGAAATTTACGAAAACTAGATTTAATTATTTTGTAAGCAAATAGATGAGTAAGGATAGTTGGGAAAGCGGGGAAGAGCCCAATTAGGACAAAGTAACTGCGCCGAAAACCGCTTCCAAATCCGTCTCCTTAGTGCAAAGTTATTGTTATTAATGTTGAATACTGTATCGGTAAGGTGAATTTAGAATTGGTAGGTATATAAAAAAATTCCTAAGTTTTTCCAAGGTAGCCACGCGCGTGAGGTGTCAAAACAAGCGCATGCATCTGCGCGCGGGCTAATGAAAAACGGAGTTTTAAGAGGTGGGTGCCGAACAAAATTTTGAATTTATACCGAAAAAACGTAATTTATAGCAGAAAAATAGGTGTTTATAGAATTTTTGTTCTACCAACCAACGAGACAGAACATGAAACGCGGTCCAACTTGAAGGTGTGGCAGGTAAGCAATTATTAATCGCAAAATTACTGGCGTTGAACTGAAAATCTTCGAGTTATTCGAGATTTTTGTGTTTTTTCGAAGTGAAATTTACGAAAACTAGATTTAATTATTTTTTAAGCAAATAGATGAGTAAGGCTAGTTGGGAAAGCGGGGCAGAGCCCAATTAAAACTAAGCAACTGCACCGAAAACCGCTTCCAAATCCGTCTCCTTAGTGCAAAGTTATTGTTATTAATGTTAAATACTGTATCGGTAAGGTGAATTTAGAATTTGTAGGTATATAAAAATTTTCCTCAGTTTTTCCGAGATAGCCACGCGCGTGAGGTGTCAAAACACGCGCATGCGTCTGCACGCGGGCTAATGAAAAACGGAGTTTTTAGAGGTGGGTGCCGAACAAAATTATGAATTTATAGTGAAAAAACTTACCTTATTTATTGCAGAAAAATAGGTGTTTATAGAATTTTTTGTTCTACCAACCAACGAGACAGAACATGAAACGCGGTCCAACTTGAAGGTGTGGCAGGTAAGCAATTATTAATCGCAAAATTACTGGCGTTGAACTGAAAATCTTCGAGTTATTCGAGATTTTTGTGTTTTTTCGAAGTGAAATTTACGAAAACTAGATTTAATTATTTTTTAAGCAAATAGATGAGTAAGGATAGTTGGGAAAGCGGGGCAGAGCCCAATTAAAACTAAGCAACTGCGCCGAAAACCGCTTCCAAATCCGTCTCCTTAGTGAAAAGTTATTGTTATTAATGTTAAATACTGTATCGGTAAGGTGAATTTTGAATTAGTAGGTATATAAAAATTTTCCTCAGTTTTTCCGAGGTAGCCACGCGCGTGAGAAGTCAAAACACGCGGACGCGTCTGCGCGCGAGCAAATGAAAAACGGAGTTTTAAGAGGTGGGTGCCGAACAAAATTTTGAATTTATAACGATAAAACCTAATTTATAGCAGAAAAATAACTAAGTGTTTATAGAATTTTCTGTTGTACCAACCAACGAGACAGAACACGAAACGTTGTCCAACTTGAAGATGTGGCAGGTAAGAAATTATAATTAATCGCAAAATTACTGGCGTTAAACTGAAAATCTTCGATTTATTCGAGATTTTTGTGTTTTTTCGAAGTGAAATTTACGAAAACTAGATTTAATTATTTTGCAAGCAAATAGATGAGTAAGGATAGTTGGGAAAGCGGGGCCGAGCCTAATTAAGACTAAGTAACTGCGCCGAAAACCGCTTCCAAATCCGTCTCCTTAGTGCAAAGTTATTATAATTAATGTTGAATACTGTATCGGTAAGGTGAATTTTGAATTTGTAGGTATATAAAAATTTTCCTCAGTTTTTCCGAGGTAGCCACGCGCGTGAGGTGTCAAAACACGCGCATGCGTCTGCGCGCGGGCTAATAAAAAACGGAGTTTTTAGAGGTGGGTGCCGAACAAAATTATGAATTTATAGCGAAAAAACGTACCTAACTTATTGCAGAAAAATAGGTGTATATAAAATTTTTTGTTCTACCAACCAACGAGACAGAACACGAAACGCGGTCAAACTTGAAGGTGTGGCAGGTAAGTAATTATTTATCGCAAAATTACTGGCGTTGAACTGAAAATCTTCGAGTTATTCGAGATTTTTGTGTTTTTTCGAAGTGAAATTTACGAAAACTAGATTTAATTATTTTGTAAGCAAATAGATGAGTAAGGATAGTTGAGAAAGTGGGGCAGAGCCCAATTAAAACAAAGTAACTGCGCCGAAAACCGCTTCCAAATCCGTCTCCTTAGTGCAAAGTTATTGTAATTAATGTGGAATACTGTATCGGTAAGGTGAATTTTGAATTAGTAGGCATATAAAAATTTTCCTCAGTTTTTCCGAGGTAGCCACGCGCGTGAGGTGTCAAAACACGCGCATGCGTCTGCACGCGGGCTAATGAAAAACGGAGTTTTTAGAGGTGGGTGCCGAACAAAATTATGAATTTATAGCGAAAAAACTTACCTAATTTATTGCAGAAACATATAAAATTTTTTGTTCTACCTACCAACGAGACAGAACACGAAACGCGGTCCAACTTGAAGGTGTGACAGGTAAGTAATAATAAATCGCAAAATTACTGGCGTTTAACTAAAATTCTTCGATTTATTCGAGATTTGTGTTTTTAAGAAGTGAAATTTACGAAAACTAGATTAAATTATTTTTTAAGCAAAGAGATGAGTAAGGATAGTTGGGCAAGCGGGGCAGAGCCCAATTAAGATTTAGTAACTGCGCCGAAAACCGCTTCCAAATCCGTCTCCTTAGTGCAAAGTTATTGTAATTAATGTTAAAATACTGTATCGGTAAGGTGAATTTTGAATTTGTAGGTATGTAAAAATTTTCCTCAGTTTTTCCGAGGTAGCCACGCGCGTGAGGTGTCAAAACACGCGCATGCGTCTGCGCGCGGGCTAATGAAAAACGGAGTTTTTAGAGGTGGGTGCCGAACAAAATTATGAATTTATAGTGAAAAAACTTACCTTATTTATTGCAGAAAAATAGGTGTTTATAGAATTTTTTGTTCTACCAACCAACGAGACAGAACACGAAACGCGGTCCAACTTGAAGGTGTGGCAGGTAAGCAATTATTAATCGCAAAATTACTGGCGTTGAACTAAAAATCTTCGACTTATTCGAGATTTTTGTGTTTTTTCGAAGTGAAATTTACGAAAACTAGATTTAATTATTTTGTAAGCAAATAGATGAGTAAGGATAGTTGGGAAAGCGGAGCAGACCCCAATTAAGACTAAGTAACTGCGCCGAAAACCGCTTCCAAATCCGTATCCTTAGTGCAAAGTTATTATAATTAATGTTAAATACTGTATCGGTAAGGTGAATTTTGAATTAGTAGGCATATAAAAATTTTCCTCAGTTTTTCTGAGGTAGCCACGCGCATGAGGTGTCAAAACACACGCATGCGTCTGCGCGCGAGCTAATGAAAAACGGAGTTTTTAGAGGTGGGTGCCGAACAAAATTATGAATTTATAGCGAAAAAACTTACCTAATTTATTGCAGAAACATATAAAATTTTTTGTTCTACCTACCAACGAGACAGAACACGAAACGCGGTCCAACTTGAAGGTGTGGCAGGTAAGTAATAATAAATCGCAAAATTACTGGCGTTTAACTAAAAATCTTCGAGTTATTCGAGATTTGTGTGTTTTTACGAAGTGAAATTTACGAAAACTAGATTAAATTATTTTTTAAGCAAAGAGATGAGTAAGGATAGTTAGGCAAGCGGGGCAGAGCCCAATTAAGATTTAGTAACTGCGCCGAAAACCGCTTCCAAATCCGTCTCCTTAGTGCAAAGTTATTGTAATTAATGTTAAAATACTGTATCGGTAAGGTGAATTTTGAATTTGTAGGTATATAAAAAATTTCCTAAGTTTTTCCAAGGTAGCCACGCGCGTGAGGTGTCAAAACAAGCGCATGCGTCTGCGCGCGGGCTAATGAAAAACGGAGTTTTAAGAGGTGGGTGCCGAACAAAATTTTGAATTTATACCGAAAAAACGTAATTTATAGCAGAAAAATAGGTGTTTATAGAATTTTTTTTCTACCAACCAACGAGACAGAACATGAAACGCGGTCCAACTTGAAGGTGTGGCAGGTAAGTAATAATAAATCGCAAAATTACTGGCGTTTAACTAAAAATCTTCGAGTTATTCGAGATTTGTGTGTTTTTACGAAGTGAAATTTACGAAAACTAGATTAAATTATTTTTTAAGCAAAGAGATGAGTAAGGATAGTTGGGCAAGCGGGGTAGAGCCCAATTAATATTTAGTAACTGCGCCGAAAACCGCTTCCAAATCCGTCTCCTTAGTGCAAAGTTATTGTAATTAATGTTAAAATACTGTATCGGTAAAGTGAATTTTTAATTTGTAGGAATATAAAAAATTTCCTAAGTTTTTCCGAGGTAGCCACGCGCGTGAGGTGTCAAAACACGCGCACGCGTCTGCGCGCGAGCAAATGAAAAACGGAGTTTTAAGAGGTGAGTGCCGAACAAAATTTTGAATTTATAACGATAAAACCTAATTTATAGCAGAAAAATAGGTGTTTATAGAATTTTTTGTTCTACCAACCAACGAGACAGAACACGAATCGCAGTCCAACTTGAAATTGTTGCAAGTAAGTAATTATAAATCGCAAAATTACTGGCGTTAAACTGAAAATCTTCGAGTTATTCGAGATTTTTGTGTTTTTACGAAGTGAAATTTACGAAAACTAGATTTAATTTTTTTTTAAGCAAATAGATGAGTTAGGTTAGTTGGTAAAGCGGAGCAGAGCCCAATTAAGACTAAGTAACTGCGCCGAAAACCACTTCCAGATCCGTCTCCTTAGTGCAAAGTTATTGTAATTAATGTTGAATACTGTATCGGTAAGGTGAATTTTGAATTTGTAGTTAGATAAAAATTTTCCTCAGTTTTTCCGAGGTAGCCACGCGCGTGAGGTGTGAAAATACGCGCACGCGTCTGCGCGCGGGCTTATGAAAAACGGACTTTTTACAGGTGGGTGCCTAATAAAATTTTGAATTTATAGCGAAAAAACGTACCTAATTTATTTCAGAAAAATAGGTGTTTAAAGAATTTTTTGTTCTACCAACCAACGAGACAGAACACGACACGCGGTCCAACTTGAAGGTGTGGCAGGTAAGTAATAACAAATCGCAAAATTACTGGCGTTAAACTGAAAATCTTCGACTTATTCGAGATTTTTGTGTTTTTTCGAAGTGAAATTTACGAAAACTAGATTAAATTATTTTTTAAACAAAGAGATGAGTAAGGATAGTTGGGCAATCGGGGCAGAGCCCAATTAAGATTTAGTAACTGCGCCGAAAACCGCTTCCAAATCCGTCTTATTAGTGCAAAGTTATTGTATCTAATGTTAAAATACTGTATCGGTAAAGTGAATTTTTAATGTGTAGGAATATAAAAAAAATCCTCAGTTTTTCCAAGGTAGCCACGCGCATGAGGTGTCAAAACACGCGCACGCGTCTGCGCGCGAGCAAATGAAAAACGGAGTTTTAAGAGGTGGGTGCCGAACAAAATTTTGAATTTATAACGATAAAACCTAATTTATAGCAGAAAAATAGGTGTTTATAGAATTTTTTGTTCTACCAACCAACGAGACAGAACACGAATCGCAGTCCAACTTGAAATTGTGGCAAGTAAGTAATTATAAATCGCAAAATTACTGGCGTTAAACTGAAAATCTTCGAGTTATTCGAGATTTTTGTGTTTTTACGAAGTGAAATTTACGAAAACTAGATTTAATTTTTTTTTAAGCAAATAGATGAGTTAGGTTAGTTGGTAAAGCGGAGCAGAGCCCAATTAAGACTAAGTAACTGCGCCGAAAACCACTTCCAGATCCGTCTCCTTAGTGCAAAGTTATTGTAATTAATGTTGAATACTGTATCGGTAAGGTGAATTTTGAATTTGTAGTTAGATAAAAATTTTCCACAGTTTTTCCGAGGTAGCCACGCGTGTGAGGTGTGAAAATACGCGCACGCGTCTGCGCGTGGGCTTATGAAAAACGGACTTTTTATAGGTGGGTGCCTAATAAAATTATGAATTTATAGCGAAAAAACGTACCTAATTTATTGCAGAAAAATAGGTGTTTATAGAATTTTTAGTTCTACCAACCAACGAGACAGAACACGACACGCGGTCCAACTTGAAGGTGTGGCAGGTAAGTAATAATAAATCGCAAAATTACTGGCGTTAAACTGAAAATCTTCGACTTATTCGAGATTTTTGTGTTTTTTCGAAGTGAAATTTACGAAAACTAGATTTAATTATTTTTTAAGCAAATAGATGAGTAAGGATACTTTGGAAAGCGGGGCAGAGCCCAATTAAGACTAAGTAACTGCGCCGAAAACCGCTTCCAAATCCGTCTCCTTAGTGCAAAGTTATTGTTATTAATGTTGAATACTGTATCGGTAAGGTGAATTTAGAATTTGTAGGTATATAAAAAATTTCCTCAGTTTTTCCAAGGTAGCCACGCGCGTGAGGTGTCAAAACAAGCGCATGCGTCTGCGCGCGGGCTAAGGAAAAACGGAGTTTTAAGAGGTGGGTGCCGAACAAAATTTTGAATTTATACCGAAAAAACGTAATTTATAGCAGAAAAATAGGTGTTTATAGAATTTTTGTTGTACCAACCAACGAGACAGAACATGAAACGCGGTCCAACTTGAAGGTGTGGCAGGTAAGCAATTATTAATTGCAAAATTACTGGCGTTGAACTGAAAATCTTCGAGTTATTCGAGATTTTTGTGTTTTTTCGAAGTGAAATTTACGAAAACTAGATTTAATTTTTTTTTAAGCAAATAGATGAGTTAGGTTAGTTGGTAAAGCGGAGCAGAGCCCAATTAAGACTAAGTAACTGCGCCGAAAACCACTTCCAGATCCGTCTCCTTAGTGCAAAGTTATTGTAATTAATGTTGAATACTGTATCGGTAAGGTGAATTTTGAATTTGTAGTTAGATAAAAAATTTCCGCAGTTTTTCCGAGGTAGCCACGCGTGTGAGGTGTGAAAATACGCGCACGCGTCTGCGCGCGGGCTTATGAAAAACGGACTTTTTACAGGTGGGTGCCTAATAAAATTTTGAATTTATAGCGAAAAAACGTACCTAATTTATTGCAGAAAAATAGGTGTTTATAGAATTTTCTGTTGTACCAACCAACGAGACAGAATACGAAACGTTGTCCAACTTGAAGATGTGGCAGGTAAGAAATTATAATTTATCGCAAAATTACTGGCGTTAAACTGAAAATCTTCGAGTTATTCGAGATTTTTGTGTTTTTTCGAAGTGAAATTTACGAAAACTAGATTTAATTATTTTGCAAGCAAATAGATGAGTAAGGATAGTTGGGAAAGCGGGGCAGAGCCCAATTAAGACTAAGTAACTGCGCCGAAAACCGCTTCCAAATCCGTCTCCTTAGTGCAAAGTTATTATAATTAATGTGGAATACTGTATCGGTAAGGTGAATTTTGAATTAGTAGGCATATAAAAGTTTTCCTCGGTTTTTCCGAGGTAGCCACGCGCGTGAGGTGTCAAAACACGCGCATGCGTCTGCGCGCGGGCTAAGGAAAAACGGAGTTTTTAGAGGTGGGTGCCGAACAAAATTTTGAATTTATACCGAAAAAACGTAATTTATAGCAGAAAAATAGGTGTTTATAGAATTTTTGTTGTACCAACCAACGAGACAGAACATGAAACGCGGTCCAACTTGAAGGTGTGGCAGGTAAGCAATTATTAATCGCAAAATTACTGGCGTTGAACTGAAAATCTTCGAGTTATTCGAGATTTTTGTGTTTTTTCGAAGTGAAATTTACGAAAACTAGATTTAATTTTTTTTAAAGCAAATAGATGAGTTAGGTTAGTTGGTAAAGCGGAGCAGAGCCCAATTAAGACTAAGTAACTGCGCCGAAAACCACTTCCAGATCCGTCTCCTTAGTGCAAAGTTATTGTAATTAATGTTGAATACTGTATCGGTAAGGTGAATTTTGAATTTGTAGTTAGATAAAAATTTTCCTCAGTTTTTCCGAGGTAGCCACGCGTGTGAGGTGTGAAAATACGCGCACGCGTCTGCGCGCGGGCTTATGAAAAACGGACTTTTTACAGGTGGGTGCCTAATAAAATTTTGAATTTATAGCGAAAAAACGTACCTAATTTATTGCAGAAAAATAGGTGTTTATAGATTTTTCTGTTGTACCAACCAACGAGACAGAATACAAAACGTTGTCCAACTTGAAGATGTGGCAGGTAAGAAATTATAATTTATCGCAAAATTACTGGCGTTAAACTGAAAATCTTCGAGTTATTCGAGATTTTTGTGTTTTTTCGAAGTGAAATTTACGAAAACTAGATTTAATTATTTTGCAAGCAAATAGATGAGTAAGGATAGTTGGGAAAGCGGGGCAGAGCCCAATTAAGACTAAGTAACTGCGCCGAAAACCGCTTCCAAATCCGTCTCCTTAGTGCAAAGTTATTATAATTAATGTGGAATACTGTATCGGTAAGGTGAATTTTGAATTAGTAGGCATATAAAAATTTTCCTCGGTTTTTCCGAGGTAGCCACGCGCGTGAGGTGTCAAAACACGCGCATGCGTCTGCGCGCGGGATAATGAAAAACGGAGTTTTTAGAGGTGGGTGCCGAACAAAATTATGAATTTATAGCGAAAAAACGTACCTAACTTATTGCAGAAAAATAGGTGTATACAGAATTTTTTGCTCTACCAACCAACGAGACAGAACAGGAAACGCGGTCCAACTTGAAGGTGTGGCAGGTAAGTAATAATAAATCGCAAAATTACTGGCGTTTAACTAAAAATCTTCGATTTATTCGAGATTTTTGTGTTTTTTCGAAGTGAAATTTACGAAAACTAGATTTAATTATTTTGTAAGCAAATAGATGAGTAAGGATAGTTGGGAAAGCGGGGCAGAGCCCAATTAAGACTAAGTAACTGCGCCGAAAACCGCTTCCAAATCCGTCTCCTTAGTGCAAAGTTATTATAATTAATGTTGAATACTGTATCGGTAAGGTGAATTTTGAATTTGTGGGTACATAAAAATTTTTCTCAGTTTTTCCGAGGTAGCCACGCGCGTGAGGTGTCAAAACACACGCATGCGTCTGCGCGCGAGCTAATGAAAAACGGAGTTTTTAGAGGTGGGTGCCGAACAAAATTATGAATTTATAGCGAAAAAACTTACCTAATTTATTGCAGAAACATATAAAATTTTTTGTTCTACCTACCAACGAGACAGAACACGAAACGCGGTGCAACTTGAAGGTGTGGCAGGTAAGCAATTATTTATCGCAAAATTACTGGCGTTGAACTGAAAATCTTCGAGTTATTCGAGATTTTTGTGTTTTTTCGAAGTGAAATTTACGAAAACTAGATTTAATTATTTTGCAAGCAAATAGATGAGTAAGGACAGTTGGGAAAGCGGGGCAGAGCCCAATTAAGACTAAGTAACTGCGCCGAAAACCGCTTCCAAATCCGTCTCCTTAGTGCAAAGTTATTATAATTAATGTTGAATACTGTATCGGTAAGGTGAATTTTGAATTTGTAGGTATATAAAAATTTTCCTCAGTTTTTCCGAGGTAGCCACGCGCGTGAGGTGTCAAAACACGTGCATGCGTCTGCGCGCGGGCTAATGAAAAACGGAGTTTTTAGAGGTGGGTGCCGAACAAAATTATGTATTTATAGCGAAAAAACGTACCTAACTTATTGCAGAAAAATAGGTGTTTATAGAATTTTTTGTTCTACCAACCAACGAGACAGAACACGAAACGCGGTGCAACTTGAAGGTGTGGCAGGTAAGCAATTATTAATCGCAAAATTACTGGCGTTGAACTGAAAATCTTCGAGTTATTCGAGATTTTTGTGTTTTTTCGAAGTGAAATTTACGAAAACTAGATTTAATTATTTTGTAAGCAAATAGATGAGTAAGGATAGTTGGGAAAGCGGGGCAGAGCCGAATTAAAACAAAGTAACTGCGCCGAAAACCGCTTCCAAGTCCGTCTCCTTAGTGCAAAGTTATTGTTATTAATGTGGAATACTGTATCGGTAAGGTGAATTTTGAATTAGTAGGTATATAAAAATTTTCCTCAGTTTTTCCGAGGTAGCCACGCGCGTGAGGTGTCAAAACACGCGCACGCGTCTGCGCGCGAGCAAATGAAAAACGGAGTTTTAAGAGGTGGGTGCCGAACAAAATTTTGAATTTATAACGATAAAACCTAATTTATAGCAGAAAAATAGGTGTTTATAGAATTTTCTGTTGTACCAACCAACGAGACAGAACACGAAACGTTGTCCAACTTGAAGATGTGGCAGGTAAGAAATTATAATTAATCGCAAAATTACTGGCGTTAAACTGAAAATTTTCGAGTTATTCGAGATTTTTGTGTTTTTTCGAAGTGAAATTCACGAAAACTAGATTTAATTATTTTGCAAGCAAATAGATGTGTAAGGATAGTTGGGAAAGCGGGGCAGAGCCCAATCAAGACTAAGTAACTGCGCCGAAAACCGCTACCAAATCCGTCTCCTTAGTGCAAAGTTATTATAATTAATGTTGAATACTGTATCGGTAAGGTGAATTTTGAATTTGTAGGTATATAAAAAATTTCCTCAGTTTTTCCGAGGTAGCCACGCGCGTGAGGTGTCAAAACACGCGCATGCGTCTGCGCGCGGGCTAATGAAAAACGGAGTTTTTAGAGGTGGGTGCCGAACAAAATTATGAATTTATAGCGAAAAAACGTACCTAACTTATTGCAGAAAAATAGGTGTATATAGAATTTTTTGTTCTACCAACCAACGAGACAGAACACGAAACGCGGTCCAACTTGAAGGTGTGGCTGGTAAGTAATTATTTATCGCAAAATTACTGGCGTTGAACTGAAAATCTTCGAGTTATTCGAGATTTTTGTGTTTTTTCGAAGTGAAATTTACGAAAACTAGATTTTTTTATTTTGTAAGCAAATAGATGAGTAAGGATAGTTGGGAAAGCGGAGCAGAGCCCAATTCAGACTAAGTAACTGCGCCGTAAACCGCTTCCAAATCCGTATCCTTAGTGCAAAGTTATTATAATTAATGTTGAATACTGTATCGTGTAACGAGTTTAAAAAATCGTTACATGCTTCTCGTCAGTTAGTCGATTTCCGAACGTTTTTTTTTGCTGTCATCGATTGTGTTTGGTGGAAGCTGTCAACTTTGACGTTATCACTTTGACGACGAACATTCTTGATGTAGTATTGAATTTTAACGACATTTTTTCCAATCGGGATAAATCCTGGGTATTGGCGGCCTATTGATGACGTAAACTTCAAAAACTTTCCCTCAGGACGTGGTGACGTAGGAATAATCCTTCATTTCTTTGGCTTTTAAGTGATTTGTCGCCCGCCTGAATTTTGTGGTGCACTTAAATTTGCCATTTGTTGGAAAAGACGGTAAGTTATTATTACTCGTGGAACGCCACGCTTCCCAACGTTTGGGAATCCTGAACAATTTATTAATTCTCTGTAAATTTTGTTACAGCTGGACAGACCCTGGCGTCTTTTCTTTTCTTTTCCTTTTCTTCTGTTCTTTTCTATTTCTTTTCTTTTCGTCTTTACTTGATATATTTTCTGCAGAAGACTACTACACTGTTTAATTTTCTACAAGGGATATTTTTATCCCAACCTTCAACGCCACGATCCTAGAGGTTTTATTTAACAATTTTTTTACTACCTACCTTTTTTTTATCAACAAAGATGCAATAGTAATGTAAATTCCATAATAATAATATTGTAAATTCAATGATAATAATGTAAGTAATTATAACCTTTTTGTATTTAATTTCATAATTTTATTACTCTGAAGCTACTGGCAAACATTAAACAAGGTATTAGCAAAGGAAATTCCATTCTTTTATTCATTTAATTAGCTACCTACCGGCAGATTAAAAGTCTGACTCTCCGAAGTGTTCTATCTGGCAAGTTTGGTTTATTTAAAACATATTGTGTGCATCTCCAAGGCGCCCGAAATTATTTGATTGTTTAATTTGTATTTTTTTTATAGGAGAACACACCAACTTTACACATTTTTATTAAATTGGGCAAGCTCCCAACACATGTGACACTCATGTACAACTATACATTACATTTGTCGCTCTGCGAACAGGGACTTGAAGTAGCTTCCTTGTATCTTATAAATTATTATTGCATCTTATATTTTGTAGTATTGTTTACAGAACAAATTACATAGTTTCTGTAATACACTTTTTTTGGAATGTTGTAATTTACAACTAAGTTTTCTTGATGTTTCCTAGTAAGTAAACAATATTTATTAACAACTTTATTGTAGTATTGTGTGTTTAACTTTTATGGTTACAGCAATATCATTATACTCTTGCAAAATCAACATATTGTATGGTAAGACAGTTTTGTTTTGTATAAGTGACTCAACGGTGTAAAACTAAGTGCGGTGTTTCATATTTGGTTTTAAACAAACTTTGGTTTAATTTAAGTAATACCTAATCATAGTTTAAGTGATATAAGCTTATCCTGTAAATTATTACTGCATCTTTTCACTTTGAAATTTTTCATAAAAATCAACTTGTAGGTAACTTGAAAAATATTTTTTCACTTTAACCTCAAATATTTTACAACTTGTGATATTTTGCCCTGCTTTTCTTATCATATTGTTTATTCATAATGGATAAAGAAGATCAATCTCCTCTGCCTCTTGCTTAGGATAACATGGAATCTGATGGTGCATGCACAGTTCCTAATGTTCCACCTGTTGCTCCTGACATGATTAATTTGACAGAAGTACCACTTGCTTTTGATCATAATGACAGGATTGCACACTCTTCTTCAGCTTTTGAGATGCACGCTTTGCCTTCGTTTAATTCCATGAATGTTTTGGTTAATGAACATATTCTAAAGAATTTAGTTTCTGCAATTATTATTAAAAAGAATTTAGCTTCGCAATTATAGTACCACAGAACGTGAATTACTTGCTATTTTAGCTTCAATAGAACATTTCAGACCTTATATTGAAGGAATGAAGTTTACTGTAATAACTGATCATGCTAGTTTAAAATGGCTTTTAGGTCTTAGCAATCCTAGTGGACGCTTAGCACGTTGGGCTGCTAGAATTTCTCAATTTACTTTTGATATAGTTCATAAAAAAGGATCTTTACATTTAGTTCCAGATGCTATATCTCGTATTGAAGTCGCCGCTATAGAAATCTCTCAGGATAATTTAGTTTTGCCGGATGATGATATTTATGATCCTTGGTATAAAAAGGTATTTATTAATTGTCAAAAGTCTCCTTGCAGATATAAGAACTTTAGAGTAGAAAATAAAACCTTATATAAATTTTGTAAAAGTAAGTTTGATCCTAATAGTAATCTTAATTGGAAAATAGTTATTCCTAAAGAACATATTTTAGATACAATTCGTTCTAATCATGATGACATTAATTCTGGTCATCTTGGTATCCATAAAACTTTAAATAAATTAAAACAACACTATTTTTGGAAAGGGATGTTTAATGATGTTCAAAAATATATTCTAGCTTGTGATACTTGTAAAGCTTATAAACATACGACACAACCTCCTTTTGGTATTATGGTTAACCCTAAAAAAGTTGATCGACCTATGTTAATGCTTTCAGTGGATATTATAGGTAGATTACCTAAAGCTTATTCTGGACATAAATATATTCTCTCGGTTGTTGATGTGTTCACTAAATACTGCTGGATTTTTCCTATGATAAATGCTACTACTAGAGTAATAAATAAACTTTTTGAAAAAGAAATATTTCTTAAATTTGGTTGTCCTAAAATAATTGTTTGTGATAATGGTACACAATTTACTTCTAAACATTACGTAGAATTTTTGAAAGGTTATAATATCACAAAAATATTTTATAATACTTTATACACACCTCAAAACAATACAGTTGAGAGATATAATAAAACTGTTGAAACTTGCATAGCTTGTTTTGTTAAAGATGATCATAGAACTTGGTCTAAATATTTACCTCATGTTCAACTAGCTTTGAATAATAGTGTGAATCTAGCCACAGATTTTACACCTAATTTTTTGACGTTTGGAAGGGAACTTATTTTTGATGCTTCTTTACATCGTTTAAGTGACTCTATAGATAATTTAGATGAACTGGAAGTTTCCCATAGAACTCACTATGCTGATTCTCTTAATTCACTTAGTGAAATTTTTGTTAAAGTTCAAACTCATTTATTAAAAGCTTATCAGCGTAATGCTCGCTATTATAATAAAGGTCGCAAAGTCATTTCTTTTGATGTGGGTGATGTCGTGTGGAGAAGGAGTTTTGTTCAATCTCATGCACCTACTTATTTTTCAGCAAAACTTGCTTCTAAGTTTATTAAATGTAAAATTATTGAAAAGATCTCTGATAATGTTTATAATCTGAAAGACCTTAATAAGGGTACCGCTGGACGTTATCATGTTAAGGATATAATTAAATTTTAATTTGGTTTCCAAGAGTAAGTCTTGATTTTGATAATTTTGTTTGAAGGTCGCTTATGATAGTGTGATGTATGATGGGATGGATGATAGGTTATCAGCGATTTGAATGAGAGTATGTTAGTTAACTTCTTATAAATTTATTGAATTTGATTTCTTAACTTTCTAAAATACAACTTAGGACCTTTTAATAACTTTTCTACCCACACGAATACGTTTCTCATATCAAAGGATCTTATTCTTATTATTAATATTTTGTTTATGTATCTTATTAATATTTTTATACATATCTTATTATTATTATTCTTTTATACAAGTCTTGTATACGATTTTTATGTATACATTCTTGTATAAAATTTCTTAGTTGTTACCCACTGCTTGTGTACGCTTTGTTTTCACTTGCAGAGGTTAACCTACTTTTTTACGGATCTCGGTATATTTTTTCCTTGATTTCGTTGTTTTTTTTGCTTCTGTGCTCGGAAGGTTGGTAGTGGTGTGCCGATCACAGGATGCATTTCTTGTTCTGCTATTGTGCTCGGGAAATTGGTGGAGTTGAGCCGATCACAATATGCATCTCTTGTTCTGCTATTTTGCTCGGGATATTGGTGGTGTTGAGCCGATCACAATATGCATTTATTTTCGAAGGTGTTTGTGCTCGGAATATTGGTGGAGTTGTGCCGATCACAACATTCTTCTTTATATTTTTTGCATTTGTAGAGATGTGGAGATTTTAAACTGTGTCTCACAGTTATAATTTGTTCTTGCTAGTCAGTGGCGATGGTGCCTAACTGCACTCATAAAGACATTTTTTTTTAAATTATTCTCGTTAGACAGCGGCGATTGCGCCTAACTGTACTTAAATTATTATTTTTATCGTGTTATATACTTGTTAGTTGGTGGCTATGGTGCCTAACCGAACTCAAATTGGTATTTTTTTCTGTTGTTTCTAGAGTTATACTGTATGTTAGTCGGTGGCTATGGTGCCTAACCGTACTCAATTCAGTATACTCTTGTTGTGCTCTTATACAATATTGATCAGCGACTATTTCGCTTGACTTATTTGTTTTTATATGCATGTTGTTTTAAGAAATAGTCATAGAAACTATTTTTTTGTTTAGTTGTTATTAGACTTAGCGGATATCTTCCTTGCGGTCTTATAATCCTATTCTTTTATAGGGTATTTTTTTTTGTTTTGTTGTTTTTGGAATTTATATTTCCTATTTTTTGTAATCTATTTCTTTTGCCTTGTTTATTTTTTAGCATAAAAGAAATTGCTTTCTTTTATTTTTTCGGGGAGGGATGTAATGTAACGAGTTTAAAAAATCGTTACATGCTTCTCGTCAGTTAGTCGATTTCGGAACGTTTTTTTTTGCTGTCATCGATTGTGTTTGGTGGAAGCTGTCAACTTTGACGTTATCACTTTGACGACGAACATTCTTGATGTAGTATTGAATTTTAACGACATTTTTTCCAATCGGGATAAATCCTGGGTATTGGCGGCCTATTGATGCCGTAAACTTCAAAAACATTCCCTCAGGACGTGGTGACGTAGGAATAATCCTTCATTTCTTTGGCTTTTAAGTGATTTGTCGCCCGCCTGAATTTTGTGGTGCACTTAAATTTGCCATTTGTTGGAAAAGACGGTAAGTTATTATTACTCGTGGAACGCCACGCTTCCCAACGTTTGGGAATCCTGAACAATTTATTAATTCTCTGTAAATTTTGTTACAGCTGGAGAGACCCTGGCGTCTTTTCTTTTCTTTTCCATTTCTTTTTCTTTTCTGTTCTTTTCTATTTCTTTTCTTTTCGTCTTTACTGGATATATTTTCTGCAGAAGACTACTACACTGTATTTAATTTTCTACAAGGGATATTTTTATCCCAACCTTCAACGCCACGATCCTAGAGGTTTTATTTAACAATTTTTTTACTACCTACCTTTTTTTTATCAACAAAGATGCAATAGTAATGTAAATTCCATAATAATAATATTGTAAATTCAATGATAATAATGTAAGTAATTATAACCTTTTTGTATTTAATTTCATAATTTTATTACTCTGAAGCTACTGGCAAACATTAAACAAGGTATTAGCAAAGGAAATTCCATTCTTTTATTCATTTAATTAGCTACCTACCGGCAGATTAAAAGTCTGACTCTCCGAAGTGTTCTATCTGGCAAGTTTGGTTTATTTAAAACATATTGTGTGCATCTCCAAGGCGCCCGAAATTATTTTATTGTTTAATTTGTATTTTTTTTATAGGAGAACACACCAACTTTACACATTTTTATTAAATTGGGCAAGCTCCCAACACATGTGACACTCATGTACAACCATACATTACAATCGGTAAGGTGAATTTTGAATTTGTAGGTATATAAAAATTTTCCTCAGTGTTTCCGAGGTAGCCACGTGCGTGAGGTGTCAAAACACTCGCATGCGTTTGCGCGCGGGCTAATGAAAAACGGAGTTCTTAGAGGTGGGTGCCGAACAAAATTATGAATTTATAGTGAAAAAACTTACCTTATTTATTGCAGAAAAATAGGGGTTTATAGAATTTTTTGTTCTACCAACCAACGAGATAGAACACGAAACGCGGTCCAAATTGAAGGTGTGGCAGGTAAGTAATTATAAATCGCAAAATTACTGGCGTTAAACTGAAAATCTTCGAGTTATTCGAGATTTTTGTGTTTTTTCGAAGTGAAATTTACGAAAACTAGATTTAATTATTTTTTAAGCAAATAGATGAGTAAGGATAGTTGGGAAAGCGGGGCAGAGCCCAATTAAAACTAAGCAACTGCGCCGAAAACCGCTTCCAAATCCGTCTCCTTAGTGCAAAGTTATTGTAATTAATGTTGAATACTGTATCGGTAAGGTGAATTTTGAATTTGTAGTTAGATAAAAAATTTCCTCAGTTTTTCCGAGGTAGCCACGCGCGTGAGGTGTGAAAATACGCGCACGCGTCTGCGCGCGGGCTTATGAAAAACGGACTTTTTACAGGTGGGTGCCTAATCAAATTTTGAATTTATAGCGAAAAAACGTACCTAATTTATAGCAGAAAAATAGGTGTTTATAGAATTTTTTGTTCTACCAACCAACGAGACAGAACACGAATCGCAGTCCAACTTGAAAGTGTGGCAAGTAAATAATTATAAATCGCAAAATTACTGGCGTTAAACTGAAAATCTTCGAGTTATTCGAGGTTTTTGTGTCTTTTCGAAGTGAAATTTACGAAAACTAGATTTAATTATTTTTTAAGCAAATAGATGAGTAAGGATACTTTGGAAAGCGGGGCAGAGCCCAATTAAGACTAAGTAACTGCGCCGAAAACCGCTTCCAAATCCGTCTCCTTAGTGCAAAGTTATTGTTATTAATGTTGAATACTGTATCGGTAAGGTGAATTTTGAATTTGTAGGTATATAAAAATTTTCCTCAGTTTTTCCGAGTTAGCCACGCGCGTGAGGTGTCAAAACACGCGCACGCGTCTGTGCGCGGGCTAATGAAAAACGGAGTTTTAGAGGTGGGTGCCAAACAAAATTTTGAATTTATAGCGAAAAAACGTAATTTATAGCAGAAAAATATCGGTAAGGTGAATTTAGAATTTGTAGGTATATAAAAAATTTCCTCAGTTTTTGCAAGGTAGCCACGCGCGTGAGGTGTCAAGACAAGCGCATGCGTCTGCGCGCGGGCTAATGAGAAACTGAGTTTTTAGAGGTGGGTGCCGAACAAAATTATGAATTTATAGCGAAAAAACGTAATTTATAGCAGAAAAATAGGTGTTTATAGAATTTTTGTTCTACCAACCAACGAGACAGAACACGAAACGCGGTCCAACTTGAAGGTGTGGCAGGTAAGTATTTATACTCGGAATTTTAATTCGATTCCAGATTTGAAAATTTCAGTGTTGCAACGTTATGACAAGTATTAAATATTGACGTTGCGAAATTATTCGATATGGAAATGGAATATTTCCAGATCGATTCTTCTCGCTTATAATTTTACTCTCGTAAACTAAGTATATCAGGAAATTAAATATTTCTGAACCGATAATTTAGTTTTGACGATTAATTAACGATCTGAGACTTTTCTTTTATAATTGTGTGTGAAATAAATAAAAAAATGTGATCATGAAGGAACATGACAAATAAAACAGATGGATGTATTATGGTAATAATTTATTTTATAAATTGTCGCCGTCATCGCTATCGCTATCGCTGTCACTTTCTGTAACATTTATTATAAATGTGTCTGTGATATTGTCAATTAACATATCTAGCCTACTCATTTTTTCCTCTTCTTTGACAACATGGGATACGCATTTAGACCATTCGGTAGCCGTAATTTTTTTAATGCCTTTCTGAAATAAATTTCTCACGTCTGTCAATTTGAAGGTTTTATTATTTTGAGCTACATGCCCCTTTACCTGCGCCCATATCAATTCGATAGGGTTTAGCTCGCAATGGTAAGGGGGCAGTCTTAAAACCGTGATCCCATGTTGTGCTGCCATTTCGTCTACAGCGTAATTATTAAAAGACTCGTTATGTGGAATCAGTTCTAAAAGCGTAGCTTTAACCATATCTGGTTCGTAATGAATATTTTTATTTAAAAGCCAATCTTGAATGGCAGCTTTTTTCCAGCTCATTTTGTTGGATATTTAGACAGAAAAAGAAAGGTTTGTAGATATTACTATGGGATTTATTATTGAATGGTTAGATTAAAATTAATTATAATAAATGGTAAGTTACCATATATTATAATTAATATATGGTAACTTCAGACCAGTCTCCATTGGTGTTCCTGAAGGTTTACAATCTTCCATCCGAAACTTCTTCAGCAGTTTTAGAATATAGTTCGACTGATTAAGAGAGATTTCATTACCTTTTCTAGACAGCTTCATACCAAGAATATGTTGGGCTGGCCCTAGATCCGTGATATCAAATTCTTGCTGCAATTTCGCTTTAATTTTGTCTTTTCCTTGGAATGTTGGAGATCAAAATATGATCAAATCATCGACATAAAGCGCTATGAGTATCATCGATTGATTTTCAGACCTAAAGTAAACACATGGTTCAGAAGTTAAACGACAGAAGTTCAACTTATCGCATAATACCTTGTTAATTCTATCGTACCAAGATTTTGATGCCTGTTTAAGGCCATAAACAGCTTTGTTGAGCTTGCATACCATATTCTCACTCCCCTTAACTTCAAAACCCTGTGGTTGCTGCATGAAAACCGTTTCTTCCAGGTCTGCATTTAGAAATGCCGTTTTAACATCCAAGTGCTCAATACTCATGTCATATTCTGCTGCTAAAGCGATCAGTAATCTTAGTGTGGAGTATCTCACGACAGGGGAAAACGTTTCTAGATAATCAACACCATATTTTTGGGTATAGCCCCTGGCTACTAAACGAGCTTTGTATTTCAACAATTCACCATTTGCTCCATATTTTTTCTTAAATATCCACTTGCACGACACAGGTTTATGATGATGTTCTGGTTCTGTCAGAGTCCAAACTTTATTTTTAATAAAAGAATTATACTCATCACTCATCGCCTTACGCCAACTATCTGATTCTGGTCCATTTAATGCCTCGGCCACAGTTTGAGGTTCATCAGGATCATTGTATTCCATTATAGTCACGAAGTTGGTCATGAAATGAGAGTCAGAAGCATCATCATAGCTGCAGTCTTCTGGAGACTC
Organism: Xanthia togata; assembly: GCA_963853775.1. Classification (NCBI taxonomy): domain Eukaryota; kingdom Metazoa; phylum Arthropoda; class Insecta; order Lepidoptera; family Noctuidae; genus Xanthia; species Xanthia togata. The sequence goes on along the minus strand of OY970813.1, from coordinate 18,665,888 downwards.
TGTCTCAGAATCTTCTCCTGGAAGGTAAGTTGGATCCAAGCGATCATCTGATTCATCACTTATTCTTTCACTGTCGGAATCTTCTAGTGTGATTGTGCTTATTCTTTGTTCAGTATTCTGTGATATTCTTATGTCATCAGATATTTCAGAACTCACAATGGATGATTCCGATGGTTGAATTACATTTGGATTCAAACTAAGATCAACAAGCAGCTGTTGATTACCTTTTTCATCATGTGACATTTCTTTCTTATAACATTTATTTTCTATGAAAACAACATCACGAGAATTTACACAATTCCTAGGATTATCCGGATTAATGAGTCTATATCCTTTAGATTCTTCATTATATCCCACAAATATGTATGGTTTACTCTTAAGATCAAGTTTCTTTCTATTTTTCACCATGACGTAAGCAATACAACCAAAAATTCTTAAATGGTCAAGTTTTACCTTTGTTCCACTCCATTTTTCTTCTGGAGTTGTGCCAGGAACTGCCTTAGTTGGATTCCGGTTTTTCAGATAGACTGCAGTATTTACTGCTTCAGCCCAGAATTCCATACCGAGTCCAGCATCTCGCAGCATACACCTGACTTTTTCCATGATAGTTCTGTTAGAGCGTTCAGCAACACCATTTTGCTGTGGAGAATCAGGTATAGTTTTCTGATGTTTAATTCCATTAAACTTGAGGACATCCTGACATTTTGAACTCATATATTCTCCTCCTCTATCACTTCTAAGCATTTTTAACTTGTTTCCAGTTTCATTTTCTACAAAAATCTTAAATTGCTGAAAAAACTTAAAGGTCTCATCTTTGGTTTTCAGAAAATAAGCAAAAAACATCTTGTATAGTCATCAATGAAACTTAACACATACTTAGCACCACTTAGAGATGGAGTTTGAATAGGGCCACATAGGTCTGTATGCACTAAACCCAACACATCTGTAGCTCTAGTATACGATTTCTTGGGGAAAGGTAATCTAGATTGCTTTCCTTCAATGCATGTTAGACATTGTTTATATTCAGACGCACTATAATTAATACCAGTTGCCATACCTGACTTTAGAAGCTTCATACTCCTTGAGTTGAGATGTCCTAGACGTCTGTGCCACGTATCTTGGGATGTCGAGCCCGCTACCGCTGCTGCTGCCCCTGACGTATTTTCTATATCCTCAGCACAGCTATTGTCTGACACAGTGTCGAGTTGATACACACCATTGACTTGAGTACCAGTAGCTAAAACATCAGAACCGTCATAAACAGTACATGAACTACTGTCAAAAGTAACTATATAACCTTTTTTGGTCATTGTACTGACTGACAATAAATTTGTACTTAAATTAGGTACGTAATATGCATCACTTATTGTCTTTACACCTTTTTTTAAATGAACTTTCACTTGTCCTATTCCAGCAGTCAATAATTTTTCTCCATTTGCAATACTCACTTCAACAGTTTTATTAGAACTGTTATTTACCATTAGTTTTTCATTATTGCACATATGGTTTGTGGCTCCGGAGTCTATATACCACACATCACTATTCACCTTGACAGAAAGAGCAGCTACAAGAGCCTTGTCCTTTGGCTTAGTTCTCGGCTTGTTCCTGTCTCGACCATGGCTGTGACTCTGTGTGTCTTTTTCTGTTGCAGGTTGTCCTGTAGTTTGTTTATCAGGACAGTTCTTCAAGAAATGGCCAATATGTTTGCACTTGAAACATCTTGGTTGCTTCCGAGTGATCAGTGCGGTTATACTATCCTGCTTGTCCTCTCGTCTCCGTGTCTCTTCCAATAGTTTGACCGAGACAAGTTCAGTACATAATTTTGTACCAGCATTTTCAATGGCCATAATCAGCGGATCAAAGTCTTCAGTTAGACCACTCAACATTATAACAGCTACGAATTTATCATCTAGAGGTGACTCAATTTCACTCAACTGATGTGAGGCTTCCTTAATTTTGTTCAGGTAATCCTCCATCTAGCTGCTATCACATAGTTTTGTGCCAAACAAACTTCTGAGAAGACCTAGTCTTCTACACAATCCGCGACCTTCGTACGCCTTCTTCAGGTTATTCCATGCTTCGTAAGCAGTTTTTGCCGAGCGAATGTATGGAATTACTGCTGGTTGAACTGATAGGGTAATTCGTGCCAACGCCTTTTCCGCCTTCTTTTGTTTATCATCTTTCACGTCATTTTCAACAAATTCCCATAGTTCTTCATGGATTAATAGCATTCGCATCGAGAACTTCCAAGTTGAATAATTTTCTGACCCCTTGAGTTTCTCAATGGAATTCATATATTGTGATGAAGAAGCCATTTTCTAATGTTTGCCGACGGCGTGATAATTCTCTATAGTTACCGATTTTCTTCGTCAATCTGTTTAAAATACGAGCGTTTTCAAGTGTTATAAACCACGCTCTGCTACCATGTTGGATATTTAGACAGAAAAAGAAAGGTTTGTAGAGATTACTATGGGATTTATTATTGAAAAGCAAATAAACATTCGTACAAAGTCTTGAACGGACGGAAGGGAAATCTGTCAGAATCAAACGACAGATATCTCAAAAAGGTTGCGTTTAGAATAGTTCTAACACATTTTTGGTACCGTTTCCAATTTTCGGGAGTGGTAAGGTGCATTATCCATCACCACAATTGAGTTTGGTCTTAATTTTGGTAAGACTCCAGCGAACCACTCCTCAAATCAAACTGCGTTCAACTCATCATGGTAATCTTCACAATTTTTCTTTGCTTCAAAAATCATGAGCCCCTCTTCCAGGAAACCTTTTTCACTGCCTATATGGCTAATTATGAGACGTTTGCCTTTTCCAGATGGATTTTTTAATCCAGTGGTCAGTCCCTCCAAAAACGCTTGTCGAGATGATGTGACTTTCTTGTCCACCCAAGTTTTTTTTACAGTATGACCTTAAAATAAATATAGTACATGAACATTCAATATTACTATTAAATTTAATGTAAAATGTATGTAAGGGCATGAGCCTTTACACTTAATGTTGAATGTTAATAAAATAAATGTTAATGTTCAAAAAGGTATTTAATAGGAAATTATACTAAAAATAATGTAAATGTAAAATGTAAAATAATAAAAAATGCTATAAAAATGTTACAAAATGTTGGATGTTGCGCGAGCTCGATATTAAACCGAAGACTGACTTACTTGCGTACGTGCCGATACTACATTTTATAAATTAACAAAATTTGCAGTATTTTTACTAGGCCAAAGTACAATGTGCGGTTGCTGACCGTACATCTTGGCGGGGCAAAAGATAATAATTAAGATAACTTATTAAAGAATATTTTCCTAATGTAAATAAAAATCATCAAATGAAAATAATGTCAGTAAAAAATAATTATAAGTCAAATGTTAAAAGAAGGTGTTGCGTAGTTAGGTTCTAAGTTTTCAGTGGATGCTGCCGCTCTTGGTGGCTTCCGTGGCGGTAATCTGGTGGGCGCGCCGGCGGCACTGACGGCGAGCCTGCCGCAGCGTTTGCAGTACACGTAGGCTCCTCCCGCGACGACTATTGACAAGATCAGAAGTCCCATCGTGGAGTATGAAACGATGTATTGGTGTACATCGTGTTGCGTCATTTCAGCCTGTTTCGTTTGATCTTCCAATTCTTTCAACGAATTATGAAGTTTTTCATAATCGTTTCTTATAAATTGCGCGTTCTGTTGTCCAGTTGTTAAATCAAGTGGCTGGATAGATGTTAAATTGTTGATGTCTTCCAGGTCTATCAGTGGTATTTCCGGGTTGACATACATTTTGTTTGTGTAGTAAACTTGTGTGTAGTATGTTTCTTCGTTGTTTCTTATTATACATCCTTCTTTGGCTTCTAGAATTCCCGTTAAATGTATTGTCTTAGTAGTCATACGACCTTCACAGATGATTTGCAGTTGGCAATCCGTGCAGCAGACATAGAGCCATGTGTTAGGTTTTTGTAATGGTGTCCACTTATTGTTGCAGGATTCGGATGTGTAGATACATTTTGATAATGTAATGTTGGTTATTGCGCCGATTTCGCATGGAATTTGATGATTTCTCATGTTACGTGTCGGTTTGTTCAGTGAACATACATATGTACTTGGTTCAATTTTAATACAATGTTCCAGATCACTGTCTGTGAGCTGCATGTATATCTCTTTTCTTATATTGACTGCAACATATTCCGAGTTTGTTTTCATTGTAAGTGAATGTTTGTTATCCTTTATCATCGGAATAGGTACTGTTTTATATATAGTGAATGGGGTGTCACCTGTTAATGGTAATGTAATTTCGATGATAAAGTATTGGTCATATAATCTGGATTTTACCTCTAGTAGTTTGTATATGTCAGCTAATTGGTTTTGCATATTATCTACTGGTATTGATAATTGTTGTGGCAACTGTCCAGAGATAATGTTGAGCTCCTGAAAGAGCTGGTTCTGCGGTAAAAGTCTGGTGTCTACATGACCATGGTGAATGTTGATAGCTGTGTCTAAAAGCATGTGTTGGATGTGTCGTAGTTTAGACAGAATTATTGAACTAGTTAGAGCCATGATGTTAAAGTAGTTCAATGCTTCCTCTTGCTCGACAGCATTACCCAATTTCTGTAAATAGTTCTCGGTAGCGTTAAGATGTAGGTTTAAGAGATTGAACTGAGTGTTCATCGCCTCTTCATTTCTCTTTAAAATGTTATTTTGTGCCTCAATGATTGATGTTTGACTCTTGATTAGGCTCAATAAATGGTCTCTGTTATTTTGCAATGTTTCTATGTCCTTTTTATATTGTATTGCGAACCTTTCATCTAGCACTCCGAATAAGCTGTTTGCAAGGTAGCCTATTCCATTGACAAGACCTCGGGTAACGCGCCCCTTTGTCTGCCCATGATGTGTCTCCAACATTTAATTGTTATGGTCAAGTTCGTTAAGTTCTTGCTCGAATTCAGTCATAATGGCACATCGTTTGGTATGCAAATTTTTCACACCTTTCTTTCAAATGTTTTACTACTCTATGTATGTTTTCCATGCCTTGCCAGTAAGATGTCATATTATAGTAGGTAACAATCTTCCAGTCATCATGTACGGTTTGCAAACTGCCGATTTTGTCAAAGTACACTGCTCTATTTGGTTCAAACGGTGTGATATTTATGGCGTCGTTGCTTTGCTTTGTGGGCTCAAATAATGTTAGTAATGTTATGAGTATACATAAAAGGCTGGAACTAATATTCCTTGATTTAAATCGTTGTTTCCTGTTAGTGTTATTTGTTGGAGATTTTTGTTTTTCAGTGCAGATTTTGTCATTGGAGGTGGTGCTGTCAGGTATTCCTATATGAGATTCTGGAATTGGGAGTTTAACTAATTTTGTTATTGGTCTTGTTAGTGACCCTGTTTTTGTTTTCATCGTCACAACTCTGACTAGATTGTCCCTCCCCGGGTGAACTTTCTGTATTCTGCCAAGTGCCCAGTTTGCAGGAGGAAGGTTGTCTTCTTTGATTAAGACAATATCCCCTATTGATAAATTGTTTGTTTTGTTCTGCCATTTACTACGAACTTGAAGTTGTTGCAGGTATTCTGACGACCATCTGGTCCAAAACCCTTGTTTCATTTTGTTTAATAACTGCCACCTATGTCGAATGTTGATGTTTTGATCTTTGATATTTTCCGTTGGTAAGAATGTTACGGGTCGCCCAATTAAAAAATGTGCAGGGGTAAGATAGTCAATATCGTCCACGTCCTCCGTTAAAGGGCAAAGGGGTCTAGAGTTCATACATGCTTCGATTTGAGTGAGCAGTGTTAAAAACTCTTCGTATGTCAACTTTTGCTCTCCTAGGACACGCTTCATTGACTTAACTGCAGCCTCCCAAAGTCCTCCCGCAGACGGCCAGCTTGGGGCGTTAAAATGCCACTCTATCCCCATTTCGGTGTTCCTTCTTGATAAACTGTCGTTGTTAAATGTTTGTGAAGTATGCAGTTGTTTGGCTAACTCCCTTTCGGCTCCGACAAAGTTTGTTCCGTTGTCGGAGTAAATATGTTTCGGACAGCCTCGTCGCCCAATCATGCGCTCGAGAGCTAGTATGAATGTTTGTGAGGATAAATCTGATGCCAGTTCTAAATGCACCGCCTTTGTTGCCATGCATACGAATACAACGACATAACCTTTACTCGTCCTGACGCCTCGACCCTTGTTTAGTTTAACACTAACAAACCCTGTGAAGTCCACCCCTGTGTGATAGAATGGTGGTGATTGCGTTATTCTCTCACTGGGTAGATCAGCCATTAATTGGTATTGTTTCGAAGGTTTGAAGCGACAACATTTTACACAGTCTCGCAAGTATTTTTTAACAGTGCTATTTCCTCCTGTTATCCAATATTTTTGTCTCAACGTAGCCATAGTTAGTCTCGCTCCACCGTGTAGTGTTGTAACATGCGTACGGGCAATGAGAAGATATGCCAGCTTGCTGTTTTTTGGTATGATAACAGGGTGTTTTGTGTCTTCGGGTAAGTTTGAATTCTGTAATCTCCCTCCGACGCGTAAAATGTCATGTTCATCTAGGTAAGGGTAAAGTTTCTGAAGTCCTTTATTGTTGCTGACCCTTCCTTTTATTTTTAAATCTTGGATTTCTTGTCCGTAATGTTCGTTTTGTGTATGTTTTATAATTAAGTTAGTAGCGCATCGGATTTCAGCGAGTGTTAAATTGTAGCGGTTACACCGCCACATACTAACTACGCATCAAAGACATGACGTCACACAAATCCTGCATCGCGCAATTAGAGTTTACCGCGCGAACGACATAGATAAGACTATCCGAAATCAACAGTCAGGCAGTCGGCCCGCCAGACACAACACCCGTCTGGTTGGAGGATCCTCCCTTTTCTATGGTGGATGAGTGAACTTTACACCCTGTTCCTCATGCCCCTAAATTGGTGACCCCGAGTATGAACGTCAACGCAGCCTTCGTGCAACTACTTCAGCGTGACGTCATCATCATCATCACTCCCGCAAGCTTTCGTGAGGCGAGTCACACAGACAGCCAGCACCCACGGCTTCAACGGGTATCCTGACCACCAGCATGCAGCGAACGCGCATTCCTGGTCATCACCCTCAGCCTCACCAGCAACCTTGGCACAGCACCTGCACCTTCGGCCGGTCTCACAAGCAGAGCCCATTCTACCCTCTCCTGGTCGACGCTAGCAGACAGCCACAACCCGGTGCTATACCACATCCGACTCACTGGATCGTGACGCAGCGCCACCCCGACTCACTGGGGAATCACCGCAGACAGTTCCGACTCACCGTGAACTATGCGGCACTCGGTTCCGACTCACTGGAACCTTAGCTGGCACTGTGGAGCATCGCAAGATACAAGACTCAGCCCACTATCGACCTCCGGTCTCCGGAGGGGAGTGATGTAGCGGTTACACCGCCACATACTAACTACGCATCAAAGACATGACGTCACACAAATCCTGCATCGCGCAATTAGAGTTTACCGCGCGAACGACATAGATAAGACTATCCGAAATCAACAGTTGGGCAGTCGGCCCGCCAGACACAACACACCTCCCTTTTCTATGGTGGATGAGTGAACTTTACACCCTGTTCCTCATGCCCCTAAAAAATTACATTGTTTTGACGCGGGCGGTTCATTCATGTTCGTATGATTCATAGTTGCGTCTTCCCTTTGACGAATGTTTTGTGACGTTTTTGTGATGAAACGCGACACCCAAGCTACGATGCGTATTATAGTCATAATACAGCTGTTCTTGATGAGGAGTTCTGTTATAATGTTTTTGTTTTCTGTAGTTCCTGACGTAATGGCATACACCTTTTTGACTTCTATTTCTGGTGTCTTGAACGTGTTATATGTTTCAGGGATGTCTCCACTTTTAAGCCATTTGGGTCCATTAAACCACAAAGGAAAATTGTGTAACTGAAAAGGTAGTAGTCCACGTGACGCGCAGTCGGCCGGGTTTTGCTCCGATCTTACGTGCTTCCAACTCTCGGCGGGCACTACTGATGTTATCTCCTGAACTCTGTGTCCGACATAGGCCTTCCATCGAGAGACATCGCCCTTTAGCCAGCCCAGTACGATCATTGAGTCCATCCATGCTGTTACTTTAATGTTAGGTTTATCGAGGCAATGTTTTATTTTATTTACCAGTTGAGCTAACAGGTGAGCACCGCATAACTCAAGTCTGGGAAGTGTTTGTGGTTTTTGGATTGGAGCGACCTTTGTTTTTGCCGCAACCAATGCAATTTGTTGATGTTTTCCCTCTGTAACTTTACTGTACACTACGCACGAGAACGCTTTTTCCGATGCGTCACAAAATGCGTGTAATTCCCAATCCTTGTTTGTTTCTAACCCAAGCCATCGGTTAATTTTGAAAGGTTGCATATTTGTTAACTCAGTTTTTAGTGTTCGCCATTCCTTTTCAATTCCATCTGGAACAGTATCATCCCATTCAATTTTATACTTCCAGATTTGTTGAAACAAAATTTTTGCCTTTATTGTTATTGGGGATAGCAATCCCAAAGGATCAAAAATTGTTGAAATGTCGCTTAAGATTTGCCGTTTTGATGAATTTTTGCTCATACCAATGTTGTAAAAACAACATTGGTATGAGCAAAAATTCATCAAATCTTCATCAAAATTTTTAAATGTGGGTGAAAATATGAATTCATCTTGTTTCGGATCCCAGGCCAAACCTAATGCCTTGGAAGCTGAAGCCTCTGTAAAGCTTAAACTGACTGGGCTAACCATGTGTTCTGGCAGATCTTCTAACAGTTGATGTTCGTTACTCGACCATTTTCTGAGGTTAAACCCTCCCTCTTTCAACAGCTGTATAAGTTGGTCTCTTGTATCTCGGGCTTCTTCTATGGTATCCTTTCCAAATAACGCATCATCTACAAAAAATTGGTTGAGTAAGATGTTTTTAGCTTCCGGGTACTGGTCTCCTACGTCCATCGCTAGCTGTTGAAGTGTTCGGAGTGCTAAGAATGGAGCGGCCTTAGTACCGTAGGTGACAGTACATAGTTGGTATTCTCTTAGCAGTTGCTGTGGACAATTCCTCCACACTATTTTTTGTAAATGTTGATGTTCTGGATGTACCATTATAAATCGGTACATTTTCTCAATGTCTGATGTTAAGACGTATTGGTACTGTCTCCATTTCAGCAAGATACTAAGGATATCTTTTTGTAGATTTGGGCCCGCCTCCATTAAGTCATTAAGACTGTGTTTTGAACTGGTTTTTGCCGACGCGTTGAATACAACTCTAAGTTTCGTTGTGATAGCACCTGGCCGCACTACTCCGTGGTGCGGGAGAAAATATTCAATGTCTTTGTTCCTAATGTTGCCTTTGACTTGCTCCATGTGACCCATTTCTTCGTATTCTTCCATAAAAGCTTTATAATCTTGAGCAAACGCGTGATTTTTGGCCATTTTTCGCTCTAGTTGTTGGAATTGAGCTATTGCCTGTGGTTTCGATGTTCCTAAGTGTTCATTAAAATTGTCCTTGAGGGGGAGTCGAACTTGATATCGCCCATCAGGAAGTCGTGTTGTTGTCTCTTTGTACAACTCTTCACACTTGTTGTCAGGGTCTAAATCTTCTTTGTTTTCTTGCAAAGACTCCTGTTCCCAGAATTGTGTAAGATCCTGAATATTGTTGACAATTACATGGCAATTAAATGTTTTGTAATTACCACATACTACCCAGCCTAAATGTGTTTGTTGCGCTATTATGGATGATGTATTTGTTTTTATTAACCCCTCTAACAGTATTTCGGAATATACATCGGCTCCCAATAGTAAATCTATATCCTGAGATATGTTAAAATCAGGATCAGCGAGTTGTAAATGCTGAATATGTTTAAAACTACTTTTGTTTACTGTTTTGCTTGGCAGTTTGTTTGTTATTGCGTTCATAATGAGTGCATTAATGTTAATGTTGAAGTCAGTGTATATCGCTTGACACTTAAGATGAAGCACTCCTTTACACTTGGTGGTGGCTGAAGCTCCAACACCTGACACCATCGCGGTCATCTTGGTTCGTTTTAACTGCAATCTTTTTGCAGCATTTTCTGTAATTAGGCTGACCTGAGAGCCCTGGTCTAATAAAGCGCGTAAAATGATCGTAGTTCCATCATGGGCTATTGTTTTGACCTGAGCCGTGGCCAGCAGTACCTCATTTGAGTTGTCATGCGCTAAGTGCGTGTTCAATTGTTGACCTACATTAGCCCTGTCGGTTCTTGATTTTGCAACTCCAATCGCTTCGTGCAAAATGCTGCTATGCGGCTCATCGCAGTGCTTGCACTTTTTTTCCGACGTACATTTTTCTCCGTTATGACTAAATAGGCAATTTAGACATACATGTAGGTTGCTAGCGGTCTTTAACCTTTCTTCTGGTGGCATACTTAAAAATTCTCTGCAATTATAGAGTCCGTGATGTTTATTACATTTCGGACAAGTTACAATGAAATTATGAGATGTTTGCTTGTTATATGTTCTCGGCATGTTCTTATTTCCACCTTGAATGTTCTGTTGCTGCACTTTAGGCTTGCTGTATGTTGCATTATGAACTGTTTTCGGCTGAATGTTTTGCTGTTGACTATTAAAGTTTCGTGGGCGGTTCGGGTTTGTGCCCGACTCCATCGACATGAACTTTGTTTCGATAAATTTCAGAAACTCGTTTAAAGGTGGCATTTCCCTTGGATTTTCCATGGATTCTTTGAAGGACTGGCGTGTTTCTGCGTCCAGTTTTTGCATTAAAATGTGAACCACTAAGGGGTCCCAACTACAAGTATCGTATTGCAAATTCTTAATCGCCTGTAGACACTCAATGGTTGTATCATGCATTCTCTTCAGTAGAGATGTCGTTGGGGTCTGTATGTTGGGTAAACCCAGTAAAATGTTTGCTTGGTAGGTAAATAATAGTCTCTTATTATCGTACCTCTGTTGAAGGATCTGCCAACTGGCTTCGTAGTTATCAGCACTAATGTTTAAAGTATTGCGATGCACGATTTCCACGAACAAGTCCTTGAACGTTGTCCACTGGGCATAGCTACCACTAAAAATCGGAAGTTCAATTTTGGGCGTCGATTTTTCCTGGTGTTTACTATCCCAAATCCTCTTATTAATTTGTTCCTTGCTGAATTCATACAGCCTTTCTAATCTGTTATAATCACTTTCAAATGTTTGCGTGTTGACCAACATGTTGTCTAGCTTCCAATAAGTGCTATCGACTTTTTCCCAACGTTGCGCAATTGTCCTCAATTTATCTTCAAGTTGCCACTTTTCTTTTATTTGTTCCATATCAATGTTCCGTACTGCTCTCTCAAAAGCCTTGACATTTGACCGCTGCTCATTCATCATATCTTTAGTCCGTTGATCCACGACTAACTCTTTATTTGACGTGGTCTTAACATCATCCGCAATCTCATCGCTCTCCTGTTGTTCTGAAACATTTTCTTGATCACACGACCTATCTTCTTGTTTTTGCAACTGACTAAACGAAGTAAATTGTTCGTCTTCGATTTTCGCCAATAACCTTTGTTTCGACTTATTTATCATGCTCTTTGTTTCTTCATATTTTTGTTCCAAACGCTCATAAATGCGATTCTCATAGTAAGGACCAGACTTCTCACCTTCACACAAGGCTAATTGGATGTCGTTTTTTTTAAACTCAGTCCAATACTCCTCCAGCTTTTTAAGCCTCTCATCATGATACTCAAGAGTGGTTTTACGTGTAGAACTATCTTTCTTAAAGTTTTCATTTACTCGGTTGATAGCCTCAAGATTGGTAGATTGAGAGTTAAGTAAAGCATTGTAAGAAGCTATTGTTGTTTGCCGGTGGTTTACACAATAAATCCAAAATGTTTAGAAAAGTAGGTAATATGGAACGTGCTCACCGGATTCGCTGCTTACGCCTGCTGCTTATACTTCTCCGCTCTGTGTAATTCTTACTCAATATCTATTCACTCACTATTCACACTGTTTTAATGTTTTGTTGAATGTTCTGTTTAATGTCCGAGTTTAATGTTCAAATGTTCCCGCGAGTGAAAACGTACCACGGCACTGATTTTACTCTTAACGGCTCGAAGGACCAAAATGTAAGGGCATGAGCCTTTACACTTAATGTTGAATGTTAATAAAATAAATGTTAATGTTCAAAAAGGTATTTAATAGGAAATTATACTAAAAATAATGTAAATGTAAAATACTAAAAAATGCTATAAAAATGTTACAAAATGTTGGATGTTGCGCGAGCTCGATATTAAACCGAAGACTAACTTACTTGCGTACGTGCCGATACTTCATTTTATAAATTAACAAAATTTGCAGTATTTTTACTAGGCCAAAGTACAATGTGCGGTTGCTGACCGTACAATGTATATAAATTCATTTTGTGTATAAATGTTAGCCTTACCTGCGTTAACCCAAGTTTCATCTTGATAATATATATGTCTCCCTTCTCGTCAAAAAATTCAAAATTTAAAAGTCATTTATTCAAATTAGGCCGAGAATCAGCACTTTTCGAACGTCAAAGTAACATAAGACAGTCCCACAAAACGCCCACCCTTCACCACTTCCTAGTGCTTTCGCTGGGAAGAAGAAGTGGCGCAACAAACTCCCCAGCAGCACAGCTGTCTGTTCAATTAGGAAAAATAAAATGATTCTATACAATAGTACTTATGCAAAATAATTGACATAACACAACACAAAACATTAAATTATAAATTATCAGTCATATGACAGCTAGCACACGCCAATATACCAACCAAAAACATCGAGATCTATACTCAAGCAGAAATAAAAATAACTAAACGTAAAGAATATCTAAAAAAGAAAATAAAGCCTTCAGGCATAAAGGGCGTGCCCGCTTACATATAGCTGTAACTAGAGTTATAATTGATAAACTAGGACCATCGAGGTAAAATAAATAAACAGTTAATTACTAATAACAATAACAAAACCATGATCAGCAAGACGACCAGTCACCACAAGCAGCACCCGTTCACGAGCTTAACGCAAAGATCAGCCATTACCCCCCTCGCCATATTTGAGGGAAGGAGGCAACCCGACCCCCGACGCTACCGCAAGCAGTGACATCTAAGGGAGCATGACGAACTTGCTGCCAGTTTTTCAGGAACAAAAATATAAAATATGATCAGTTTGTCGAGGTCGCTAGCTAACCACATATTGCGATACAACTCATGAAAATCATTCTAATGAGTAGTTAATGTCAACAAAAAATTAATAAAATTAAAATAAATTGACATAAAAAGTCAAATAAAATGAACAATTTACCTAAGCTTATATAACCTGTCAGTAGGTAGGCTAATTCTGGAGAAAGAACATAAACATTGTCTTGAGCCAATCACAGCGACCAACTATTCTTATCATTTAAGTAGTCGTTGATAGAATAGTATGCCTTTGAACAAAGGTTGGATTTTACTTTAGTTTTAAACGCATTAAAAGGCAAATCTAGCAAAGAAGAAGGTAGCTTGTTGTAAAAGGTTATACCAAGCCCAACAAATGAGTTATGAACCTTATGTAGCCGGTGAAAGGGAGCTCGTAGTTTGTCCTTGTTTCTTGTGTTAACATTGTGAATGTCACTGTTTTTAGTGTACAAGTGTATATTTTGCCTAATATATAGAATGTTGGCGAAAATGAATTGTGATGCAACAGTGAGGATACCAATATCTTTAAAAAAAATCTCTCAGAGAAGTTCTGGTACCCAGCTGGTAAATTGCTCGAACATCTCGTTTTTGAAGGACAAATATATTTTGAATATCGGCAGCTTTGCCCCACAGCAGAATACCGTAGGACATAACGCTATGGAAATAACTAAAATAGACTAACCGAGCTGTATCAACGTCAGTGTATTGTCTTACTTTCCTGACGGCGTAGGCGGCCGAACTGAGCCTTCCCGCTAGGCTAGATATATGATGCCCCCACTGAAGTTTGGCATCTACTGTTATGCCCAGAAACACTGCCGAGTTTACGGTTTCAAGCACCTCTGTATCTAAGACGATGTTGGGTCCTAGATTTCTAACATTTGGAACGGCAAACTTTACATATTTCGTTTTCTTGGCATTGAGAACTAGGTTATTTGTCGTAAACCAACCCGTAACCATTGAGAGTGCACTGTTTACACCGTCAAAATCTTGTCTGTTCCTGTCTACTTTAAAAATAAGAGAAGTATCATCTGCAAACAGTACAACTTCACAGATACCCTTTACATAGAATGGTAAGTCATTGATATACACTAAGAACAAGAATGGACCCAGTATTGAGCCTTGAGGTACACCTAACTGAACTGGTAGCCCGGACGATTTCACACCATCAACATCTACACATTGGGACCTATTATGTAAATAAGAATTTATAACGTTGAGAGCTTCGTTTTGCACACCGTAATGTCGCAGTTTACGCAAAAGCGTGTCATGGTGCACGCAGTCAAAGGCTTTGGAGAGATCACAGAAAACCCCAATAGCATTTTACGAGTTCTCCCATGCGTTAAATATGTGTTTCAGCAAAGCAACACCCGCATCTGTAGTGGAGCGACCCTTTGTAAAGCCATATTGTTCATTATGAAGGAGGCTATTTAAATTAAAATGTCTTAGCAACTGCTTGAGTATTAACTTTTCAAATATTTTGCTAAATGCTGGTAATATAGAAATAGGCCTGAAATTGCCAACGTCATTTTTATTACCTGATTTAAATAATGGTATGACTTTACTACTCTTCATGAGGTCAGGAAAAGTTCCTATATCAACACAGGGGGCTACGATGTCTATTATATTACTTAAAAGTTTAATGGAGATGCCCCAGTAATCACCAGTGTTTTTAGACTTGAGTGTGTTAAAAACATTAACTACATCACGAGGCGTTACATGTTCGAAGCTAAATAAGATACTACTTTTAGAAACACTACTAAGCAAAAGGTTTTCAGCTTTAGACGGGGACGAATTTAAGGAGCGAGTCGTAGTTATAGGTATGTTGGCAAAAAACTCATTAAACGCCTCAGCTACGTCAGCTGCTTTAGTAACTAATTTATTGTCGACCATAATCTCAAGTTTTTTATCTTGCTTAACCGATTTACCAGTTTCATTGTTAATAATTTTCCAAGTGGTTTTTACTTTATTATTGGAATTTTTAATTAAATCGCTTAAAAATTTAGATTTAGCAAAAACACTAACCTTTTTAAATAATTTTTGACATACTCTAGGAAAGGTGTGTCAAATCTGTATTTTTTCAAACCATATAACTCGTATAGTCTCGCTCTACTTTTATAAATACCTGGAGTGGCCCATTGGTTAAAGCCAACAGAGGTGCCATTAATTTTAATAGTTTTGGTCTTGAAAGTAGATTGGTACTCCTTTTGCACAACATCAAAAAGGGCTCCATAGATTTCATTAGGATTCTCGTGTTCTACTATAGATGGTGTAATTCTATGAGCTATATTATTTTTAAACTGTTTGCAACGACTAGCTGTATAAGGCCTACATTCTATTTTTTGCTGCTTTTTATGTAATGACATGGGGAAGCTAACTAATAAACCACAGTGGTCAGACGTTAGGTCACTTAACACTAATTTATTTTTGGCATCACAATCACTAAATATATTATCAAGACAAGTTGCCGAAGACGCCGTAATCCTAGTAGGTTCAAAAAACAAGTTAATTAAATTATAAGACCTAAACAGATTAAGAAGTCTAATACTTAATGGAGTAACATCTAAAATATTAATATTAAAATCTCCACATAAAATTATACTTTTATACTTTTATTACTTGATTTTAACCTATTGTGTCGAAACTGACATATAGATCGCAAGTAACGCTGGCGCCATGTTATTATATCATTTCGATCAATAAGTGTGCTCTTGCGTGACCGTGCAACAAATTTAAAATTAAGATGCTTCAAAATTTTTCTGAGGGTGTCTTTGGAAATCTTGGGCATTTCTGAATCATCGTTCATCACTTGTAAAATCTAAAGTAGTAAATTTTATAATAGCTTGGAATCATTACTTATATAATATAAAAGATGTAGGTATAAAATAATACTGTCTGACTGATTGACTAACCTTTGCAATGGTTGGAGGTACATTTCGGTAAAAGAACTGATGAACAATTCTTCGTATTGCAGAGAATGTAAATTCATCAATTTTATCTTTGAAACTTCGCTTTTGTCCAGTTTAATTAGGAGGAGTTGGCGGCGCACCTTTATTTACTTCCTTCAAAACGTTACAAACAGAGCGTGAGGTTATTCCCAATATGTCAGCAACTTTGCTCATACATTCATTTTCTTCCACAACTTCAAAGGCCTCCAATTGCGCAGAAATTTCATTTTTCACGTATTTGTAAATATCTAATTTCAAGGCAACTATGATAATTTTTATCATAGGTAATAATTATGTATGTAGGTAGCTACTTGCGTATATTAGGTACCTACATGGGTGCGGGATTGACCACTTAATGGGTATAATTAATAGTCTAGGGGTATATAGCTAGGTGCTATCCGCCTAGGTAGGGACTTCTAGAAGATACCTACGCGTTATAATGGAGAATATGGATTATTAATCCTTCTCCTGCGGGTTATGGGATTGAGTCCGTCTCGAATGAACCAAAAAATGTTCTGGCAATTTGACACTTATTTGTAGGCGATCGAGAAAATATTTTATTTAAAGTGGACTGTATTCTAGAGGTTTACTGGTGATCGCCTAGAGGCGTTAGATGATGAACAGGCGAACAATTAGAGTGGATGAGAGGAAAGAGCACGCACTTGGGTCTCCACAACACGTGGCACGTGGCAGCAAACGGCGTGATCCGTTCGACATAAATGCCGGCGTTCCTGCTTGCAGCACTGATGTCGTTCACATGTATCCACTAGATTTCACTCGCGGTAATGTTCATCATGATGTAAGCGTTTTTAAAGCGAAGCGGGGCGGTGCGCAGTGCGGTACGTATCTGCGCGGCACAGTATTTCGAGGCGGACTCTCGTCTTCTGACATGGCGGCCATCCCCGCCGCGTGCGTTGAAGAGGGAGGAAAAAAGGATGATGTTCGCCTGCTCAGACAGTGACGTCAAAAATGACAGGACTATCTATATACGAAATCTCAATGCAAGAAAAATCGAGAGATGGCGTGACCAATATACTAACCTGAATTGTGTAACATTGTCTGTAATGTATGTATATTGTGGTGAGAAAATAAATAAAGTTTATTATTATTAACTGCTCCCAAATGTTTTTTTTTGTTTTGTTTAATTCTTCCGTTAATGAAGAATGTAAAAAATTTTACTAAGCATGAAAAAATTAATCATCCTATTATTTGACATTATATACCTGCATACAATTTAATTGACTTTTGTGGACATGATACTTATTCAGATTTGTTACAGTTGTAATAGCAAGCATGTGATTTCGTTTAAAATAGGTTTTTATTTTTATTAATTTATTTATCTTTTATATTATTATAGTCTTTTATATTTTGTGAATGTGAGGACGCTATAGGCTTAGTGGACTGTAGATTTGTATCTGGTACTTGTTGAAAGACCTACACTGTCCTCCCATACCTATGAACAATGTTATTTGAAAATATTGTAAAAGTCAATTGTTTTTAAAAGAGTAACCGTGGAGTTTCTTGCCAGCTCTTCTCCATAGGAAACGACCAATTGGAACTGTGCACCTAGTTTCTGACGTTTCATAAGTGTCTATGTAGGTTTATGTGAAACAAAATACTTGAATTTGAATAAAAGTGACGACACCTAGGTATTCTGAGGTGCATATATCAAACATAGCACCTGCCATCTAATCACTTCACCACCCTTGGTTGACTGGTAGAGAATGCCTAAGGCATTAAGTCCGCCTTTGTACTTTTTTTGAGTGTGAAAAGTTTAAATAAATAAATATATAAATGCACAACTGACACGTGACGCCACAAGAGTTTGTCTCTGCGTAGAATAATGTGTACGTTTACTACAAGTCTCTTGGGAGTCAAATCACAGGCACACACAATCCAATATTTATTCCGATACGATCAGAATGTTACAGTTGGGGAAAAGTCAGGCTGTGTGCTTGTCGTAATGTGGTTTTAGATACAAAGTCGTGAGCCGCACCAGATGCCATTACAATGTTTACTTTCTTGTTAATGTATAAATAACAATACTTCCGCATTCGAACGTATTATGATGATTGTGGCGAATCCCTGCGCCGCGTGTGTGGCGCGTCGTGTCTTGGCGCACGTGTCTCTTTGAAATGGTAATGTGTTTACGGTATAAACGGCATCGCCACCGCCGCTCCGCACTCGTCTGCATCTTGCCGCCCATCAGTGCTCAGTTGCCCGCGTATCGCTACTTCTTGAAACACCTCGTCTCCTCGTCATGTTGCGCTACTCGTGTGTCGTGCTGCTGCTGTCTGCACTGCTGATGCTCGTGAGTGACCCCTTCAGTTGCCCGCAATTGGAATAAACACACCAACCTTCAGAGAATTGTAATGGAACATCAGTAGTTCCATGTTTCGACGCCTCATACCTCTAAACAAATCATAATACATAACTGTGCCTTCACCACACACTGAAGCAGAAACCGCTATTACATAATAATTATATGTGAGCTATTTACACGTCTAGGTACTGCCTCGTTGGTTTAGTGGTTGCTTACGCTATTGTTGAGCACGAGGACCTGGGTACGATTCCCAGGTCAGGCCAACTGATTGTTTGGTTTTTCCATCAGGCATTTCTCACTAGCAGCTCGGAGTCTGGATTTGTACCCGGTTGATGGCAATAGGATTGCCCCCTATTACAAGGGACTTAAATATAACTGGCGAAATGAGGGTATCACAATTAGGTGCACCTCTGCCTAACCCTTCAGGGATCACATCGTGTAGTTACGTGTGCTATGTACGTGTAGCCACCATATTGACGCGTTGCTTGTCCGCAGTGGTGCGGCCAAGCGGGAGCGGCGCCGTTCTTCTTTCTCAGGTTCGTACCCCTTTTACAACTACATGTATTTAATTACGCCCCACCCCTGCCTGGACAGCAAGCGCTGTTGACGTGAAACGTCTTTAAAATCACACCAAAACATACGGGTACCAGGTAAGTGAAGTAAGTACCATTAATATAAAAGTGGACCGTAATAAAAAGGTCAATATTGTCTTACATTAATAATTACAAAACTATAAATCTTAGAAACATAAACCTAGGTTTTTTTTTAACTAGGGCATCTCATAGCTGACCTCTGAGGTCACGACTACTTAACCGAGCTTTCCTGTGGCTGCCTTAAGCTACTACACTCAAAGCCTCATACAGAGACATAAACATAGTGTAATTATTTAACTTATATAGACAGCTCATGGCCTTGAGTTTGCGTCGGGTCCGGGCAGGGGAGGCGGGGGATGGGCACTGCGCAGAATGACCGAAATCGGAACTCTCACGCTTTTATATTCAGTGTAACGCACGACGTACAGCTTGGCAAAAAAGAGTAAAATGAAAAGGCGCCATTGTTAAAATAGTTAAAATAAATGTGCAACAAAAAACGCTGCTTGCGGGTGACCAAATCAAAACCTACTAGCACTTGTCGGCAAAGTAGTGCCTTCATCATAATTATAATATTTAGTCCCAAATGTCACCACGTCAGACTCTTTTATGTCGACCGGTGACCCAGTGAACACACAAACGTCACAGGTCTCACAGCGCGGTGATTCCTTCGTGAGTTTATAGAATTTATTTAGAAGGATCGATATACAGTTATTTTTCACTTTGTACGAGTAGTGGTGGTGTTTGGTTGTGGTCAACTACCATTACCTGCTATGTAAATAACAGTTACAAGAAGTTATTATAACCTAATAATCCATACAGATTAAGAAGTAAAATATACGTATTATTGAAGCTAACTCAAAAAGTACCCAAGCAAAGCTTATACCACACCACCTAGAAAGCATACCCTTTCAAACTAAAAAAAATTTAGATAATCCGTCTATACCTACATACATATACCTATTTATGATGAAATTATGCCTGAAATGAAATTATGAATTAGAAACGTCTGCATTCCAATATTTTTAAGGGGAAAATTTTGAGTCGGGATTTTGCGGTATTTTAGTGAGGTATATGTAGGTCTGCCAAAAATGTATTTCAATAAAAATATCATACGCTTTTTGAGGATCCACGTGAAGAATTAAAATTGAAAAGATATCTTCAAGACATATTTTATACGAATCCCAGTCGGCATTTTTATAATTTCTTTTAACTACAAATTTTTTATTCATAAAGCATTCAGAAGACAATTTGATAACCAAATGGTCAATTCCCAAAGTTTAATTTAAAACCGACCAATTAAAATTAAGTGCAATATCAGATGTAGCCAAGGACAAATCAGGAGAGGATTCTTGCAAGGTACCGTTAAGTAATTCCATTCGAGTTACACTGCCACTATTTATTACAACATAACTATCATCTACGAGTGATTCTACAACTTGAACACCTCTTAGGTCTGTTTTATTGGACCAGTTCGTATAGTGTGCGTTGAAATCACCGATTATGATTGACTTCCTATTAAATGATGAAAATAAATCAGTTTGGTTAGTACGACCAGATGGCGGGTAGTATACAGTTATTACATTTTCTAAAAGAGAATAATTAAAATATTTAACATGGAAGACTTCGAATCCCAGAAGACACATCTGAAAGTTTCCTACCTGAGCTTTTATAGATTTATGTGTAACAATAGCCACACCCCCTATAAGAGTCGTCCCTGTCTTGACTAAATATATTATAGTTATTTATTTTAAGATGACTGTCGGGTTCTAGCCATGTTTCCGAAATAGCAGCTATATGTATTTTATTTTGGTTAAGTAACTGAGAAAAAGCTACCAGCTTAGGTATATTATATTCAATTATACATTTACAGTGTTATCCATTAAATAAATTAACAACCATTTGCAACAACGTAGATTCCGACACTTTGTCAACCACCAATAGTATAAACCACACGATACAAAGTTTAAGAATATTTTTTATTTTAGTATACCATGAACAGTTTCTAAGGTAAATAACTTATTTTATTCGCGATAATAATTCATTACATGTTGTGCTGTGTTACCTTTTGTTCATTTTGTTCGTACACGTAATCTTCGTCGGATCGCGGTTCCTCTGTCAAGTTTGACTACCATTCTAATAGAAACTCGGATAGGTTTTGCTTCATTTTCAAAGACTTCTTCTTGTTCAGTGATGTCTTATTGCATAGGTTAGCAGGGCTAGATGCTTCTTCGACGTGAACCTCAGCCTCAACCGTAACAACTTCTGCAAATGTGGGGGTATTCTCAAATGAAGAAGCATAAACAATTGGATTATTTACTTCTGTATGTTCAGCTTTACCATTTACATGAGGAGAAGGTGGGACGTACGCAATTAAGGCCCTCTTGTATGAACAATTGAATACAGAAATGATTTCACGAATTCTACGTTATTTTATACAGAGGACACGTTTTAGATAGGGCCATATGGTTGCCTGAGCAGTTTATGCATTTAAAAATCTTAGTCTCATAGTTTGCATGATCTCTGCCACATTTAGGACATATAATTTTAATGGAAGGACAAGTCCTAAGTTTATGACCCAGTTTTGAGACCCAGCATCGTGAACACTGTGAAACCGGATATATATAAGGCAAAGAATTTCCTCTGAAACATATTCTCACTACTTTACAAGGAGTCCAGCCTCCTTCCTGGTTTCAACGATCTAGTCGCTTCACGGAGATAATTTCATATTATCTTGGCAGAATAAACTGCTCAGTATCTCTTTTTCCTTCAGTTCCAACTCAACATCCTTTATAACCCCGTAAGAGTAGCTTACTTCCATATCTTTGCTAAATCTCCACCTCTTGGTAATAAACTCTTCACACCTATTCATACACTTATTCATATTCGATTTATCTTGTAATTGTATTCAAACCCTAAATGGACTCAGATACGTGGACTATTATTATTAATTTCATTTGTTTTTAACAACTTAGCCAGTGAAAAAGATATCGGAAGTTTATCACTGCATGATATCGTAACTTCGATTTTCGGGATTTCCTTTTCCGGACTGTTCTGACGAGATTTTTATCTTTCCCTCTCTTACCTTCCACTACTCTACTATCTTCCACCCTTCATCAGATTCTTCTTCTAAAAGACTTATTTTGACGCCTGTAACCGGTAAATCTTCAGTTTCTTTCATCTCAATCAAGTTTTGGTTGTCATCCTCCAATGTATTATCATTCAATTTATTTTGCTCCATTGCAAGTAAACAACACCTGGCGCACGTGCCTCGCGCGTCCGCGCTCGCACCGGCCGGTGGCCACCTGCGTAACTTATGGCGTAAACAAAATGAATTCTCGGAATTGAAATTACTACTACTAATTAATTTAACAAAAACACGTCCAATTCGCACGCGTGTTGATACGAACTGCCCACAGACCAATGTTAAGAGGGAACAGGGGCTGCGAGGAATTTGAAAAATAGGTAGTTGAAGAAACTATTGCCGTCGCGCTGCGCCCAAAAAACCGAGTTAAACCCCGTAAAGTGCAATAGGGACAACTGCAGCTCAGACCGATTATATCACAATTTTTTTGACGAAAACGACGTTTGGCATTCTCCTTTTTTCTCCTCGAAAACTAAGCCGATTTAATATTTTTTTACATTAGAATTTTAAGAAAGAGTATGTCTACGTTCTTATTATTTTCTTTTATGCTAAAAACTTTTCCGAATTAGTCTGGTAGTCCTCTAATCACGGCGGTAAAAATGGGGCATTTTTGTAATTTTTGGAGGGTCATAAATTCAAATTCAAATTCAAAAGTCATTTATTCAAACTAGGCTGAGAATCAGCACTTTTCGAACGTCAAAATTACATAAGACAGTCCCCCAAAACGCCCACCCTTCACCACTTCCTAGTGCTTTTGCTGGGAAGAAGAAGTGGCGCAACAAACTCCCCAGCAGCACAGCTGTCTGTTCAGTTAGAAAAAAAAAAAAAATGATTCTATACAACAGTATGCAAGACAATTTACAATATGCAAAAAATAATTTAAATTAAATAGCTATAATTAATAGCCATATGACAGCTAGCACACGCCAATATACCAACCAAAAGCATCGAGAACTATATTCAAGCAGAAATAAAAATAACTAAAAGTAAACAATATCTAAAAAAAAAAAAAAAAAAAAGCCTCCAGGCATAAAGGGCGTGCCCGCTTACATATAGCTGTAACTAGAAGTTACAATTGATAAACTAGGACCATCGAGGTAAAATAAATAATTGTCGAGGTCGCTAGCTAACCACATATTGCAATACAACTCATAAAAAACACATTGTAATGAGTAGATTATGTCAGCACTAAATTAAAATAAAATTAAAATAAATTGACTTATAAAGTAAAATTATAAACAATTATATAAACTCATATAACCTGTCAGTAGGTAAACTAATTCTGGAGAAAGAACATTTAAACATTGTCTTGAGTTAATCACAGCGACCATCTATTCTTATCATTTAAGTAGTCGTTGATAGAATAGTATGCCTTTGAACAAAGGTTGGACTTTAATTTAGTTTTAAACGCATTAAAAGGCAAATCTAGCAAAGAAGAGGGTAGCTTGTTATAAAAGGTTATACCAAGCCCAACAAATGAGTTATGAACCTTATGAAGCCGGTGAAAGGGAGCACGTAGTTTATCCTTACTTCTTGTGTTAACATTGTGAATATCACTGTTTTTAGTGTATAAGTGTATATTTTGCCTAATATATAAGATGTTGGCGAAGATGAATTTTGATGCCACTGTGAGAATACCGATATCTTTGAAAAAATCTCTTAGAGAAACTCTGGCACCTAGCTGGTAAATTGCTCGAATAGCTCGTTTTTGGAGGACAAATAAATTTTGAATATCTGCAGCTTTGCCCCACAGCAGAATACCATAGGACATAACGCTATGAAAATAACTAAAATAGACTAACCGAGCCGTATCAACGTCAGTGTATTGTCTTACTTTTCTGACGGCGTAGGCGGCCGAACTGAGCCTTCCCGCTAGGCTCGATATATGTTGGCCCCACTGAAGTTTGGCATCTACTGTTATGCCCAGAAAAACTGCCGAGTTTACAGTTTCAAGCACCTCTTTATCTAAGACGATGTTGGGTCCTAGATTTCTAACATTTGGAAGGGCAAACTTTACACATTTCGTTTTTTTGGCATTGAGAACTAGGTTATTTGTCGTAAACCAATCCGTAACCATTGATAGTGCACTGTTTACATCGTCAAAATCTTGTCTATTCCTGTCTACTTTAAAAATAAGAGAAGTATCATCTGCAAACAGTACAACTTCACAGATACCCTTTAAATAGAATGGTAAGTCATTGTTTCCTTAATTATTAATTGCTGAAAAAAAGGAAATGACAGGGACATGCCTATAAAGACCCTGATTTTATACAAAAAAAATGACAGCTCTAGAGGCATTATTCAGGAAGAAAAACGGGGAATACGTTTGTATGGAGCATCGCGGGCCCTGTTCCCTCTTAAACAAAATTGTGGTTGAATATTGGCGTGAGTTTATGTTTGTGTGTCTGTATACCATTTTACTTCACGAAGATCTGAAATATAATAAATATGTTTGGCATCTACTGTTATGCCCAGAAAAACTGCCGAGTTTACAGTTTCAAGCACCTCTTTATCTAAGACGATGTTGGGTCCTAGATTTCTAACATTTGGAAGGGCAAACTTTACACATTTCGTTTTTTTGGCATTGAGAACTAGGTTATTTGTCGTAAACCAATCCGTAACCATTGATAGTGCACTGTTTACATCGTCAAAATCTTGTCTATTCCTGTCTACTTTAAAAATAAGAGAGGTATCATCTGCAAACAGTACAACTTCACAGATACCCTTTAAATAGAATGGTAAGTCATAGTTTCCTTAATTATTAATTGCTGAAAAAAAGGAAATGACAGGGACATGCCTATAAAGACCCTGATTTTATACAAAAAAAATGACAGCTCTAGAGGCATTATTCAGGAAGAAAAACGGGGAATACGTTTGTATGGAGCATCGCGGGCCCTGTTCCCTCTTAAACAAAATTGTGGTTGAATATTGTCGTGAGTTTATGTTTGTGTGTCTGTATACCATTTTACTTCACGGCGATCTGAAATATAATTATTGACAAAGTAGTATTCCTAATACGCATCGTGTAACGTCGCGTTTCTTTTAAAGGTAAAATATTGTAAATATATTTCATTTAATTTTAAATAGAAAAAATGAAGAATGAAAAATAGGTTTATTTGTCACAGAAACACGTGCATACAAAAAAAAACAACAATATAAACATAACAGAACTATTCGGCAGCTGACGTCATGACTGTGACAAGATGGTTTCCACTCAGTTTAATGCTGTGCTATGGGGGACCCACAGCACAGCTCTGATTTTCAGTGGTCACCCGAAAAATACGTACGGAAATCAAGTCAGTAAATAAATATTTATAAATACAGTGTGTAACTATTGAGTAAATTCAGTGTTTCGTCTCGCTCCCACCTTCACCGTCGTTCGCGCCGCCTACACGCGCGCTTGCTATCTAAAAAGTACAGAAAAGGATTATAATAGAATTATCCTTGTTGCTGGCAACCCAGGGAAAATTCTTTCTCGTCAAAATATTAACTTAGAATAACATTTACATTCAAAATGTTAACTATGCTATGTGATAGGAAGTATATCAAGTGCAACGTCAGTGGAAACCTGAGACGCATTAAGTGCATCGTTTGTGAAAACCTGACACGCATTAAGTGCATCGATAGTGGAAACCTGAGGCACCCGCGGCGCTCATCAATATCGTCAATAAATAAATCAGAAGCACTCTTAGTCCTGACCGACATTGGACGTACTTAGATTCTGAGGCCTCCCACAACCTTAATGTGCGAGCGTGCCTGGCCTGACCACCTTGTACGTGATACTGACAATGCTTTATACATTATATAAGCACTGTGGTGGACTTGGTGCTTATTGCATGTGTGCTGCAAACTTGTTAAAGCATTATCTCTCCAGTCGACACCAGATGTCATCAGCAACGTTACCTCCACGTAAGCTGGATGAGAAGCTGCCAGAGAGGCAAGTGATACCCTAAGCGATGTTACTGTACATAACTAGCTGGTATGCGCTTGTCACCATTACCCCTCCAGTCCCTCCACGAGATGTCCTCAGCAATGTTAATTCCACGTGCCAAATTGGTAGTTTCTCATCCAGCTAGGATGAGAAACTACTAATGTGGCACGTGATGCACTTAGAAATGCTATTCTACATAGCTAACGCTGGTATGTACTCATCATAAGAGGTAATAATATAATTATTTTTAATATATATAATAATTAAATATTTATTTTTATAATAATATAATTATTTATTTTCTTACCACAAATTACAGAGAAAGTAATTAAATAGTCTACACAATTTTATAATTAATTTGTGGAAGACTGGTGCCTAAAATAAGTTTTTTACAAAACTTGTATGTCAGGTCACCAGGCCCCCTAAACAAGGATTTACATTTATATGTTGTACTGGAGACGATCTGATTCGCATATAATATTCCAATAAAAATCTCATACATTATAATATTACAATAATGCTCATAAAACTTGACTTATAAAATAAAAATAGTGGAATAAAGTAATTTATTAAGAATCCCGTGCAAGGGAGGATGTAGGTGAGGTTTTGTGGTGTGTGGGGTGAGTGTGTGTGATGGGGAGTGAGTGTGTGTGGTGCGGGGTAATCGTGTGTGCGTTGCAAGGGAACATTATGTTAGGATATGGTTTTGAAAAGGTCTTCAATTTGCGTATAATCTAAAGTGATAAGCCAGTCCGTTAATTTTCTTTTAAAAGTGGTTTTGTTTAGGGAATGAATTGAGAGTAAATTATTCAGTCTGTTGTATAGAAACGGGCCAAGAAAAGAAAAGAAATTTCGGGCAAATTGAGTTTTTACTGTTTTGGGTTGGCATACATTTCTTCTTCTGCTTCTCATGTAAGAATTTTGATGGGTATTTATAAAAGGTATAAGAGATCGTTGTTTCAACGCAACATGTAGAATAAAAATCTGCCTAATTGAGAGAACTTTGGAGGACTTATAAACTTCTACAGTGGGATGACGGAAAGGAAGGAATAGTGCGACTTTAAGGACTGCCCTTTGAGCTCTTTCAAGTGCCAAAAGGTTAGTTTTAAACGTTCCACCCCATGCAGTAATACTATATGTTAGGAGCGATTGGCACAACGCACAATATACAGATAGTAGTTGCTTGGAATTGAGGATAAACCGAAGATTTTTTACCGACCGTTTTTTTTTTTTGTAAGCCCCGTTTCTATGATTTTGGCTAAGTAATTGTAAACAGGTGGTTCTATATGCTGTTAATTTACGAGCATGAAGGCTGCGATACAGCCTTACTTAACCCTGTACATTGTCTGTGTGTTATATTATATAAACTTGCAAAAGCATTATACTCCAGTGAGGGATTCTACCCTGCCAACTGGATTGTTATCAGCGAGTACGGGATACTCTTAACAACATTGATTCTATGTATGTTGTTAAGAGACATGATACATATTTGACATGGTGTGCACATGCATAGCACGAGATGCTCAAAGCATGTTAAACTAATACCATGTGTGATCTAGCTTCACATCAAGCATGTTAATATTATGGGAGCCTTGCACACTTCGCCTTGACTGATTACTTCTTATCAGCTAATGTTACTCATGCTCGTTACTGATATAAACACCAGCCCATTAAAATGCTATTATATTTATATTCATGACTATACCGCTGAGTTGTGACATACAAAATGTTGAAAATAGCAACTCAGCGGTATATACCGCTGAGTTGCTGCGAATTAGGTATATACCTAATTCAAAGAAATCACCGTGTACAAGATACTCAGTGACTTACCGAAGCACTAGGTGACTTAATTATCCAGATACAAATTGATAAATGATATCTCTGTAAAATAAAACTTATAGCAAAATTGTGTAATTTTACACTCATTTCACATATAAACAAATACTCAAAAGATATTGAAATACATTCAAGATACTATGTTAACATGATTCTGTGATACAATGGCTGATGAAAAATGATTCATGGACTAAGGCCCTACAAAGTATTATTCCATGCTCATATTTATTCATAAGGCCTAACTCCCAGATTCCCCTAAACTGAGGAAACAAGGGATTGAGATATTCCAGAAACAAATTGAACTGGTTAACCCTATCATAGGGAAAGCAATGAAATTATTCTATGCTTATGAAGAACGTAAGACATACACAAACTGTTGTACAAAGTACCTGACAATGTTGCCGATTCTGTTGTCACAAATGCCTCTAAACTAGACTAAAAATCCCATTCTGAAATACACTAAAGTGGCACAACTCACCTATATTTCATTTTGACAGCACTAAGATGGTACTGAGATTTTAATTTAGTGAAAATGACAATTTTGCTATTCTGAATTTGACGTTTTTCACCTAAATAACATAATAATTTTAATTATCCAAATAAATCTGCCCATTTTATCGCGATTAAAATAGATGTGGAATTCTATTAAATTCAAAAGTCATTTATTCAAACTAGGTTAAGAATCAGCACTTTTCGAACGTCAAAATTACATAAGACAGTCCCCCAAAACGCCCACCCTTCACCACTTCCTAGTGCTTTTGCTGGGAAGAAGAAGTGGCGCAACAAACTCCCCAGCAGCACAGCTGTCTGTTTAGTTAGAAAAAAAATGATTCTATACAATAGTATGCAAGATAATTTACATTACGCAAAACATAATTTAAATTATAAATTAATAGCCACATGACAGCTAGCACACGCCAATATACCAATCAAAAACATCGAGAACTATACTCAAGCAGAAATAAAAATAACTAAACGTAAACAATATCTAAAAAAGAATATAAAGCCTCCAGGCATAAAGGGCGTGCCCGCTTACATATAGCTGTAACTAGAAGTTATAATTGATAAATTAGAACCATCGAGGTAAAATGAATTGTCGAGGTCGCTAGCTAACCACACATTGAAACACAACTCATAAAAAAAATTGTAATGAGTAGATTATGTCAACAGTAAATTAAAATAAAATTTAAAAAAATTGACTTAAAAAATAAAATTATAAACAATTATATAAACTCATTTATCCTGTCAGTAAGTAAACTAATTCTGGAGAAATTAGTTAATTAGTTGTCATGAACTAAAATTCACACGAACACCTCGACTTCAGCCGGTCGATTCTGTAAACATCTCACCGTGAAAACTTAGGTGAAGTGAGTTTGTTTTTGCTTGGAATTGACACTATTGACAGCTCACTTCACCTAAGTTTTCACGGTGAGATGGTTACAGAATAGCACTGCAGGTTCAAACAACAGTACTGTACTGGATTTTTTTCTTTTCTTTTGCTTATATCTCGAAAATGGTGTGTCCTATCGCAAACATAATGAAAATTTCAACCCCCTTTATAAAACCCTTATACCCCTAATACTCAACACATAGGTATTTTTTAATAGTTTCTATACAAAAAGTGAAAAATTCCATATAAACCACGTCGAGGATGCCTCCCAGCGCGTCTCCGGCTCTAAAAAAATTCACGGGGTAGGGCAAACAAGTATGTATCACGTGGAGTCGCAATTGTCAAATTCGATTTTAGTTGCGTCAAAATATTTTTTTAATTTAGAGACCTTTTATAGCAGAATAGCTTTGAGATTCTCATAGCCAAAAGTAAGGAATTTTAGTGATAGTTTAGTTAGTTTAATTGGGTGAACAAGATAATCGGCACCATTGTCAATGTTCACTTCCACCAAACTAAAACCAGAACAAAAGTAATATCATCTCTAACTGACATGAATTTCAATTTACTATATTTGGTAAACAAACAAATAAGTACATTGAACAAATTTAAGCATACAACTTTATAGCTACAAACAATAACAATAAATCAATAAATATTAAAACCACAACTCACTCTTATGATAATAAAGAAAACTTACCAGCCCTATTGATAAAATGTAAAATTTGTACAACAGGAGTTGATCTGAGTAAATAACAAATTAAAACATCCTACAATTCTAACTACAATAACAGGAATCACTCAATAATGAAAACAAAATTAACGGTTGTGGTGTACACTCCAAAACAACAACTTAACAAGAATGATACCGGAAAGAACCAACCAAATGCTGACAAAACATTAACATGTCACTGATCCTGTCATTAGATATGGGTACCAAGATACAATTCACTACGTATTTGATACCTATCAAACTCAATATATTAACTTCACAATACCATTATAAGTAAATACTGAGATGAATTACATAAAATGCATTACAGATTTACAAATAATTTAAATATTTCAGACTCAAACAAAATAGAAAATTCAGTTTCACTCTGAACCTAAAACTGTTACTTAGCCCTTAACTTCTTGGGCTGTGAGAATTCCACCATTTGATTGGCAGAAAATGACAAATAAAATTCCCAGTAGGCACTAACTCTAGTACTACACTCGAGAGCAATGAATCCGGGTCACTTAAAGAATGTTAAAAATCTCGGAAACTAAAAATGATAGGTTAATGCAATAAATTGTATTTAATAGACAATGTAATACTCCTTAAATGAAAGTAAAAAAAATATGAGTCACCATACATTTTATTAACACAAAATTACATAAAGAAAAAAACTGCTGATCTCTCCTCAAAACAAAAATAGGAAACATGAAATTTTTGAACTTTATTACGATTTTCTTGAATTTTAATACTTCGTATTGCCTCCTCGTGCTTCCATTACTGCAATTACGCGGTTTGGCATGCTGTACACCAAGTTCCTTATACGATTTTGGGGAATATTCTCCCATTCCTCTGTGAGAGCAATTTTGAGCTCACGAAGCGTGATTGGGGGAGGGTTTCGTTGTTTTACGCATCTGCCTAGCTCGTCCCAAGCATGCTCGATCGGGTTGATATCCGGGCTGCGCGCTGGCCACTCCATACGAGTAATGTTCATCTCTTGAAGGTAGTCATTCACAATCCTAACTGTATGAGGTCGGGCATTGTCATGCATAAATATAGCATCCTCACCTAAATTGACCATAAATGGACCAACGTGATCATTGAGGATTTCTTCCACATATCTTTCGCTAGTTAAAGAGCCGTTTTCTATGATCACCAGCTCTGTGCGACTTTCAGAAGAAATTCCGGCCCACACAAGTACAGACCCACCACCGTAGGCTACTTTTTCTTCGATGCATGCTTGCTTGAATCTTTCCCCTGGTCTTCGATACACTCTGTGTCTTCCATCGTGCTTGTAGAGCATAAATTTTGATTCGTCGGAGAACATAACTTTTGACCAATCTTCAATACTCCAATTTACGTGGCTCTGGGCATATCTTAGTCTTGAAATACGATGCCCACGCTCCAGTTTAGGGCCGTTTGCAGGTCTAAGGGGTTTTAAGTTAGATTCAGCAAGCCGACGTCTTACTGTCCATGCACTTGGGTTACTTCCTCCGAGGCGTCGAAACTGATTTGTGAGTTCAGTTCCTGTAAGAAAGCGATTTCGAAGCATGGTGTTCACCAAGTATCGGTCTTCTCGTGCTGTGGTACACCTGGTTCTGCCCGTTCCTGGTCTGCGTAGGTTAGAACCAGTTTCTTCGTAACGTCGGAGAACTCTTTGTACTGTTGACAGCGACACACCGACAGTCCTGGCTGTATCGCGCTGACTCCGGCCGGTTTCCAGCATTGTAAGTATTCTGGTGCATTCTTCAGGCGTAAGCGACATAATTTCAGCTTGAATAATGAATATAGAGCACTATCAACATGGTTTATGTACCCACATAAATGACAGATTACAAACAAAAGCAAAACCAAATGCTGTAATTTCGTAGTTCCATCTTCGAAAGTGGCCCTTTTTCAAATTTGATTTTTTTATGATATAACTTTACAATAACTAAGAAGTTTTAATACCTTCATTTAAGGAGTATTACATTGTCTATTAAATACAATTTATTGCATTAACCTAGCATTTTTAGTTTCCGAGATTTTTAGGATTCTTTAAGTGACCCGGATTCATTGCTCTCGAGTGTATAAACTGACAATTTCAGAATATTCAATCATTATTGTTCAACATGCCAAAATAGATAGATGTATGATTTCATCCTATAGTACGTCTATTACTATGGGTTACCTGCATGATTGTTCTTCCGTTTATCATAAGTGTATTTATTTTAAATGCCTTTTGATGTTACAGTAGTACCGGCACCAGCGTCTTGGCGAACCTGACGGAGACGGTCTTGCAGCATAAGATCAACGCACTCGAGGTTCTCGCCGACTACATCGCCATCGCCGGAAACCTCTCTGGTATGCACCCAACACAGTCATACTTCTATCATGTCGCCATATCGAGCACCGACCACTCAAACCATTTATTTCAAATAAACCATTTACAGGCACTTTTGAATTATCAAGGAGTCGGTCAGTTAGTCAGAAAGGTAAAAAGCTAGTTGCCCATTCCAAAATGTAGATCTCTATGGAGAAGAACGGGCAAGAAACTCCGGGGACACTCTTTTAAATCAAGATACTCAATACAAAATCCGTTGAGTCCTACATTGTTCTTGTTGCTTCTATATGTGAGAACAATGTACAAAAACAATTTCAAAATATAAGATTAATAGTATTTAAATACTTTTTCACAAAAAATAAAACCGACTTACAAAAAAAATACTACAAAGTGAAAAATAACTTTGATTTCGGAAGTCGGTGTCTTTGGGGTTTTATTTTCGTTTTTTTGCCACCGACTTCCGAAATCAAAGTTATTTTTCACTTTGTAGTATTTTTTTTGTAAGTCGGTTTTATTTTTTGTGAAAAAGTATTTAAAACAAAAAAGAATCATCAAAATCAATTCATAATTGGCGGAGTAATCGCGTAACAAACATACAAAAAAAAAAAAAAAAAAACACAACCGAATTGAGAACCTCCTCCTTTTTGAAGTCGGTTGAAAATAATGAACATTACCGAAGCTCTGCTTATTGATTAATAGGTTTTTAAACCGAGAGTGTGCAGGGTCCTGCTCTTGTTAATATTACCCTCTGTCAAACTTAAGTGGAACAATCTATGTTTCTATTTGCAGGATAAAGTGGATATTATTATTATCACATCACCACCGGTCGGCTGCCGACACACGTTCAAGATTAATTATCATATTATAAGTAATTGTAGTTATACTGTTGTATAATATTGTTTACTTACCTAAAATGTATTGTTTTGAAATAAACGTGGTCTTTTAACTTTGAACAAGTTTTTTTCTGAAACGTACTTAAGTATCTGGGGGCACTACCGTGCCCCCGCCAAGTCGAGCAAAAACAAGCGGCACCGCCATACCACCCTTTTCTCGAAGCTGTTCAGGCCATTTCGAGCCCCCTATAGAATAGAATAGAATAGAATTTTTCTTTATTAAAGTAACCAAGACTCAACAAGGGTTGTTAGTAAAACTTACGAATATGTTAGTAATCACAGACACTACACAAAAATAAAGAAAACATTCACGAAACAATGCACGGTTGGTCACTGTCGCGATATCCCATGAGAGACGGCACAACGGTGACCCACGTATACACAGTCCAGGCGACTAGCAACCATGCTTAAGACACTGTTGGAGCTGCCCCACACCCTGCGCACCAAGGAAGCGCACCTTTTACGCATTGTTGCGTGAAAGCAATCTACATGCGCATCCGCGAACATCCCTGACGCGCTACAGAAACGGGGCAGCCCCACCAGCATCCTAAATGCATTGTTATATTGAACGCGGAGTGCGCTGTACGATCTTTGCGTAAATCTAGCCCACAGGCTGCACGTGTAAAAAGCAGTACAGTACGCTCGAAAGAGCGTGACTTTAACAGGAAGTGAGCAGCAAGCAAACCTGCGAGCCAGCATGTTCGCTCTAGCCGACAACGCCCTCCACTCCCGTTCAATGTCATCATCATCTTTGAGGTCGGGAGTCAATACATGACCAAGATATTTAAACCTGTAGACTCTCTGCAAAGGTGTACCATAAAGCACTACAGGCGGTACTGCATCAGGACCTTTGCCCCCAGCCTCAAAGACCATGACCTCTGACTTCTTGGTGTTGTATGCCAGGCCATGAACTTTAGCATACGCTTCACATTGAGTAACCATTTTCCTCAAGCCGCAGACTGACGCACTCAGCAGTACCATGTCGTCCGCGTAACTGATATTATTGACGCAGGTACCGTCTATATAGCATCCGAGCCTGGTACTGCTGAGCTCGCCAATCAACTCATTCACATAAAGGTTGAAAAGCTTGGGTGAGCTCAATCCACCCTGCCTCACCAATCCGTAAGGACGAGAAAACGCCCCAGCCCATCGTACAGTGTTGATCTGGTTTCCATACCAAAACTTTAAAATGTTTTAAACTTCTGTGGGTAAATTTACCCGCTCTAGCATATACTCCACAACACATCATAGGAAACCGGATCAAATGCCTTTGACATGTCCAGGAAGCAGGCATAAATAGCCTATAACTTCGTTGTGAATAAAACTAGAAGCCCCAATTAATTCTAACCAAGCAGGCATTGTATAAACACGGTATATTTCAAATTTCATTCAATTTGAACCAGTAGTTTAAGAATAAACTAATCAAAGTTTCTTAATTTTGTCACTCACTGACTGACCGATCATCAAATCTCTAAGGCACTTCTAGCAGACATGAAGCTTCTAATTTAGAATACACTTAGTTTTTAGTGTATAAATCAAGGAAAAACTAAAATATTTTGCAATGTCGGTCCAGTTTTCTAGATAGGTACAGTTGGTAATAAGGGTAGATACGTACCTAGATATAATTATGATCAAAGGTCAACGGAATGAAAAAGCAAGAATGCAATAGAAAAATAATGGGTTAAGTAAAATTGACAAATAAATGCACAAAGTTTATCTCAGCAACTTCAGATTCTATCATTTCAAAAGCTTTTTATAACTTGTATCTGTACTCTATCATTGAATTACCATAATCGACTTCTTTTTTAAAATCTTCTTTCGCGATATTAAAGGCCTCCGTGTAAGTATCACACCCCATTTTGAGTTTATCTAAGAAACGCCATGGCTTTAATAAAACAAGTAAAGAGAAGAAGTATTTCTCTGGTTGTTGTTCTCCGTCGTAGAAATAGTGAATGATCAAATTTTGGTTATTTCTTCATTTCATTAACTTTTTACCGTTATTTATCTCGCAGCACTCGACTTTAGAGGAAACTGGGTGTATTTTATCAATATCGTAATTTTGAGCAAAACTGTACAAGTTAGTAGTCTCCAACTCTTTTGTCCGTTTAGGATTGTGGTCATCAATCCAAGACTAGACATTGAATGCAGCTATTCCTGTTGGAGCACTAACTGCCATTTTTTTGTTTAAATACGTCTTAACCCATTCAATGTGAATGGATTGACTATACATAGACTATTGCAGCTGCTTGTGAAACACAAGCAAACACCGAAGCACAAACTACTTTCTGATGAAGTACTCCAAGTTCAGAGATCAGATTTAAAAGAAGTAGTGTTGCTTATCATAGACGAAGTGTCGATGATATTCAGTGTTACTTTAACAAATTATATTGTTTTGGATTCTGTTCTTCAGGGAAATAAAGCGACTCTTCCTGGTATAAAGACTTATATTTCTTTGAGATGCTTCTAATTACAAAGTAATATTATTTAAAAAAACCGTTAATTTGAATTTAAATCGTCGTCAGTTAGAATATAATGCAAAGCGACTTGTTCAGAGTCTCACTGAATGATGGGTGTGTCGAGTTTATATAGCTGCGGGGCAGCGCCATCTCGTCCATCCTTCCGGAACTAGTGAGTCTTGTTGTGACTGTGCTGCGTCATTATGGGTGCACGCGGCCGCCGTGCCGCTGCCGTTGCGTTAGCCAGTCACTAGGTGGCGGTAAATGTCGTAAACATGCCGGCGGGCTTTGAGAGCTTCACCCTTGCTCTCAACGACCTTGAACTGGCTCTGTTGCTACTGCGTCCTCTTCGTTTGTGGAAACTGGCAAAGGGCAGATCTTAGAGAATGCCCTCTCGATGACCCCATTGGCTGTTTGGATACTGGCCACTCGGGGTACTCCATCCTTCCCTGGAAACACAGATAAAATTCTTCCCAACCGCCACTTCAGCGGTGGGAGGTTATCTTCTTTTATAAGTACCAAAGTGTTTGGTGCTAAAACTCCTTTGGTCTCCTTCCATTTTGTGCGGGTTTGCAGCTCTCCGATGTATTCTGCGGACCATCGTCTCCAGAAGTGTTGCCTCAGTTGTTCCAGGTGCTTGTAGCGGGATAATGCATGTGGTGGAGTGCTGAGTGCGACGTCTTCGCTTGCAGGTGTGGTCAGTGGTTGGCCGATCAGGAAGTGTGCAGGAGTGAGGGGGGTATAATCTGCTGGATCTGGAGACAGACAGTACATAGGACGGGAATTCAGGACAGCTTCGATTTGTGCTAGAACTGTGCTGAACTCCTCGTAGGTTAAGTGACTATTGCCTAACACCCGTGTAATGTGGTGTTTGCAGGATTTTACCCCTGCCTCCTATAAACCGCCAAAATGAGGTGCATACGGTGGTATGAATTTGAATTCTATACCAGATGAAGCGTAATCAACAATAGGTTGAGACTCCCTGGATAAGAAAGTTGTAAGTTCCCTTTTAGCTCCTACAAAATTCCTACCGTGGTCAGAGAATATATAATGTGGTTTTCCTCTACGGGAAATAAACCTTTTTAATGCTAAAATATAATATTCTGATGTTAAATTAGTGACAAGTTCCAAGTGTAAGGCCTTAGTAGCGAAGCGCAAAAGAATCGCAAACAAATCATTTTGTAAAGGAGGGCCCGTCATCTGGAGGTCGTTAAACAACTTCCCCGATGACGTTGGTGGACTAGCATTGAACACTACACGTAGCTTCGTTGTGACACTATCTTCACGGAATACACCGTGGTGAGGTAGAAAATAATTAGTTAGTGATGAGCACTGTTCAACGCGAGTCATATGTCCTAGCCTTATGTATTCTTTCATGAAATCATTATACATCTGTTTGTATTGAGGTTTGTGATCAAGTTTTCTTTCTAGTGACAGAAACCGGCCTTTAGCGGTTTCATAACTATCACCGAGCTTATTTATCGAGTCTTTGAGCGGTATGCGTACAGAGAACCGACCATCGGCTAAACGTTTAGTGGTATCTATAAATAATTTCTCACAGGCTTGTTCTTCCTGCGAATAAAAGTTATTATTTTGACACTTCTTCTATCTCCCAAAATTTTCTTAACTGTTCCCCAACTTCTAAAGTTTGAGAAAAGTTACATTGAACAGGAATAATGCGAGCGACTATCCATCCTAGCTTAGTATTTTGGAGATGAGGTCCGTTACTTAAGCGAATTCTGCCTTCGATTAATAAATCCCAAAAATGATCGACCCCCAACAATAAATCTATATTGGACGGATTGCAGTAAGTAGAGTCTGCTAGACACAATCCTTTAGGTATATTTAATGAGTAAGAATTAATTTTAAAGGTATCATATTAGTTATTGTGGGTAGGACTAAACATTTAATATTTGTATGATAATTATCGTCGTTTAACGATCTGAGTTTTATTTCACATAACTGAGCAGAATGTGAGACCGACTGTCCCACTCCTACGATACCTAATAACCCTTTTTTTTTTTTTTTTTTGGGTGTGAAATCCCTTTCGGACTTTCCCGCAACCCCGGCAGGCAATGGTCTCATCGGACCCCTTCACTCGCTGACACTCTTTGAGGCGCGCGTGGAACTCAACGCGCCGTCGACCCGGGCTTGGTCCTTACCGGACGGCGAGCTACCCATTGCTCACCGTCCGCAAGCCCGCGCCTACGGTGGCCGGGAATCCGCGATCGATTTTCGACGCCCGGGGCGTCTCCTCCTGCGGCGGCTAGGGGCGTGAGGGCGCGAAATTTGCCTCTCCCTCACGCGCTCCGCCTCCTCCTTCGCGAGCATTACTGCTTCGCAGAAGGAGGTGACCTAATAACCCTGACTTTACGATATTTTCTGAACATAAATAAGTTTGCGTATGTAGAACTGCAGATGAGTCAGCAGGTTCAGATATTAATGCGCTGCCGTTACTACCCTCATCGTGCAATAAATTGTTATGTTTGAGATTGCATTGCTTACACGGGCCAAAATAACAATCATTCGGGGTGTGACCCTTACGTAAACAATTTGCACACAGACTATTTTTGCTCACAATTTCCAACCTATCTTTCACCGATAATTTCAAGAACTGGTTGCACGCATATAACGAATGATTAACGTTACACACAACACACTCACGAGCGTGCTTAGCCTTAGATTTATTCGGAGTGGAGTTCTGAGTTGATGCAAAACTATGAGTTTTTAGCGAGTTTAATTTACTGTCAGGAACTGACTTGTTCCCTGGAGAGAGAAAGGAATGATTAGCCTGCACCATCTCCAACGTATTAGCTTTATTCGTTAAGAAATCCAGTAAATGGGACAACTTTGATGATTTCTCAGTACCTAATATGCTTTTATGTTGTTCCCGTTCCTTTTCCGTAGCTAAATCTAATTTAGAAACAACTATGAAAATAATGAGGGTATTCCACCACTCTGTGGGTTGCCCGAGCGTCTTTAACACACGTAAATTCTTAAGCACTATATCGATTAGTTTTCTAATATGATGAGGTGATTCTTTTGACATTGATTGTGAAGAAAATAACGCTTTCACATGATTATGCACTAACAAGTTACTGTTGTTAAATCTATGGTTAAGCAAATCCCATGCCATCATGTAGTTTTCAGATGAAAACTCTAATGATTTTATCACCTGACTGGCATTCCCTGTTAGAGCAGATCTTAAATAATGAAACTTTTGAATTTCATCAAGTTGTGTTGATTTATGGACCAAGGAAAGGTGGTTGTCTCTAAACTCAAGCCACGCATTGTACGACCCATCAAATGAAGGCAAAGTTATAGTGGGCAATTTAACGAACGGGTTTGACTTGCACTTAGATTTATCACTAATAGCAGAACTAGGATTGCTAACGCTTTGCAATAAACAGTCAACTTCTGTGAAGACCGTATAGTAGGAACTTTCAAAGGATTCACGAATATCTAGTTGCTGAGATAATTCTTTTTCCGAAACTAATTCCTCTATAGAACTTTGACTAAAGTTAAAATCTTGCATTAATGATTTAGCACTTTCAGACCTTAACTTTAATTCCGTTAATTTTTTATTTTGTAACGGTTCACTGATCAGGGAAGGTACAAATTTCGTAAAAATTGTCAACCTACCCTTTATTGTACCCCTTTTTCTATTTAAATCTTGAAACTTATCGTTAACGCTTTGTAACATTGGTATAGGAGATTTACTACGTACTAAACCTTTATCTAAATCTTCTGAACCTAGACTCATTTTAGCAATTTATGAAAATAAGGGTACTCGCGGTTTTCCTGCAAACACCTCGGTGTGATTATGCGAACCAAAGGCGAATTACCTGTAGTCAGTCACAGTTTTAGCACAAATAAAAGGAGGAGAAGGAAAGGAACGATACGGATGACCAAACCTCTGCTGATTCTTCTTCTTCTTGCTATCCAATATTTATCCGGCTCGAAGGACCAATGTTTTGGATTCTGTTCTTCAGGGAAATAAAGCGACTCTTCCTGGTATAAAGACTTATTATTTCTTTGAGATGCTTCTAATTACAAAGTAATATTATTTAAAAAAAAAAACCGTTAACTTGAATTTTAATCGTCGCCAGTTAGAATATAATGCAAAACGACTATAAATTGTTCAGAGTCCCGCTGAATGATGGGAGTGTCGTGATTTATATAGCTGCGGGGCAGCAAGATCTCGTCCATCCTTCCGGAACTAGTGAGTCTTGTTGTGACTGTGCTGCTTCATTATGGGTGCGCGCGGCCGCCGTGCCGCTGACGTTACGTTGGTCAGTCACTAGGTGGCGGTAAATGTCGTAAACAGAGACGTTTCTTAACTTTATTATTAAAAGAAATAATACGATATAATAATCCATTGTGAATTTCATAAGTGGAAGCTATATTTTTGTCGATACTCCCTTGTTTAATCGATTCGATTATATTTTTGATGGTTTCTAAATCATTATTTTGTTCTACTTCTAGTAAGTCGTCTAAACGAGCAGACATAACTTGGTAAACCCGTGTACTATTGATAAAATATGTTTAAAACCTTCATTTGATTGAGTTAAAGGCCCTGTACAGTCCACGTGTATTGTATGGAAATGTAGTGCGGTTTTTTGAATTGGGTGTAGGAAGCCTTGCTTATGGCCATGGTGACCCTTGCGTTTGATGCAAACCAAACAATGAGATAGATATTTTTTTACAAAACTTGTCATAGCAGTAAACCATGCTCACGTATTTAAGCTATAGTTTCTTCAAAGCCAACGTGACAATTTTCATCGAGTTATAGAAGCAAAATACTCAATCTCGTACCCTTTGGAATGTACAATATTTTAATTCCCCGTTTGGTTTAACTTTGTAATATAGTAAATTATTACGGACTACTAGATTGAATCATACCTATTCTCCTGTTTGTACTCTTTGAATAATTGATAAGTTTCAGGGTCACTTTGATGTGCAAGTTCTAACCAAGATTGCGGGTCATTTATTAAATTTACTGTGTTATCAACAGTCATGGGGTTTATTATATCAATAATAAATAGCATATTAGAATTAAAAAATAATAACACAATAAAAAAAATACAACAAACAATAATTATATAAATAATTATAATAATTCTACTATAATTTCTGTTTTGTTTTGTTGACATTGTTTTGTATGTATTGATATTTTAATTAATGTAATAATTTGCACGCCGTAAGGTAGACTGTAGCCGATCTTATTAATTTATGAACATCTTATACCTGTACCTACATTCATAGCAAATAAAGTTCTGATTCTGATTCTGAACAAAAAAATAGAAATTCAACATTATAACATTATTTAAGAAATATACCTGACAGTTCAGAGCACCGTCAGGTATCTGACAGCTTCTGATCTGTCGATAGACAGTGTGCCCCTTTTAAAGCAACATTCACTCGTGTACCCCACTATACGAGTGAATGTTGCTTTAAAAGGGGCACACTGTCTAACGACAGATCAGTCGGTTACAATACTTTCATATAACGGAAGTTGATAAAAATATTATTAAACAATTCTTAAAAATCATTAAATAATTTCACTTCCACATAAATATTCCAATTCATTTTGAAAATCAATTCCATATTTTTAGATATGGTCCACTAGGGATACTGTGTATCTGCCCATTAGTTTTAAACGTCAAATAGCTAGGCTATTAGCATTTAATATTAACCCACAATTAGTAATAATACTAATGTTAAGGTGCTTAACTCAAATAGTTTAAACTAGTTTGTAGGACAACAGAAAGTACCTCTAACAGTATAGTTACACTTAATAATAAAAAGGTATTTTCTAGCACTGTAGTTAACTGTACAAAAGGGCTAAGCAGAAATCCTTGAAATTATTTAATCATAATATTCAAGGTTTTTCTTCCAAACAATTGGAAATTGAATTGTTTTTAGAAAAAACAATGTTGGACAAAACTGAGCATTGGTTAAAAGATTATCAAATGTTAATTAACTATGATAATTATAGTGTGGCCAGTTGCTTTAACCGAAAATCAATGCAGCATGGTGGTTCACTAATCTTAATTAAAAGTTGTATTAAATCAAAAACCCGTAATGACATAGTTGAACTATCGGTTGAACATAGCATTGAACTGTCTTGTGTTGAGCTAGATAAGCATGTCATAGTGTGCGTTTACAGACCCCCTAATTATCAAAACTACTCTATATTTGAGTCAGTAATGGAAGATGTTTTGGCAATACTTGCAACTGGTAATAAATCAGTAATTATCTGTGGTGACTTTAACATTAATATTTTAGAAAATAATTCAAATACCACAATATTTCTAAATTTGTTCAAATTAATCATTCAATTTGTCAAATGTGTTTGTAGAACCAACCCGAATAACTACGACTACTGCTACATGTATTGATAATGTGTTTTGTTGCTGCGAATATTTAGATAAAGCTATAGTTAATTATCTTTGTTCTGATCACAGTGGTCAAACCATAACTTTTGAGTCCAGCATTCCAAAACAAAAAGTGCAGATACAATACAGACCAATAACATCTGTTAAAATAAATAAATTTAATAGCACTTTAGTTCGTAAGTTTAGTAATCAGGACCTTACAATGAACAATGTTAATATTTTGTTTAAAGAATTCTTTTCGTTAGTCCAAACAGAGTTCGATAATTTTTAGGGTTCCATAGTCAACTAGGAACCCTTATAGTTTCGCCATATCTGTCTGTCCGTCCGTCTGTCCTCGCTTAATCTCTGTGACCGTTAGCACTAGAAAGCTGAAATTTGATACCAATATGTATATCAATCACGCCAACAAAGTGATAAAATAAAAATTGGAAAAAAATGTTTTATTAGGGTAGCCCCCCTATATGTAAAGTGGGAAGTGATTTTTTTTTTTTTTAATTCTAACGTGTGATATATTGTTGGAAAGGTATTTAAAAATGAATAAAAACTAAAATATTTTTTTGATAATGTCAATAATTTCGGAAATAATCGCTCCAAAAGTAAAAAACAATGTGTGTCCCCCCCCCCCTCTAACTTTTGAACCATAAGTTTAGTAAATAATAAAAAAAATCTGAAAAGTAGAACTTTATATGGACTTTCTAGGAAAATCGTTTTAAACTTGATGGAAAAACCAGTTTTTGTACAAAAAAGACAAAGTTGTACAAAATAATTTCTGGACTAAGTTTGTAGTATAATCGTATATGCAAGCATATTTTTTTAACTTCGTTTACATAATTATTTTATTATCCTGAACGTATCTTTTTTCAAACAAAAAAGAATTATTAAAATCGGTTCTCGCAATCCAAAATTACCACCGAAAACGTCTGGCACGTTTATGTATTAATTAGTAACCCAATTCCCCGAGAGATGGCGCTGTAGGTACTTATTACATTGGGTCGGGTATTATCGAATTGTTCGGTTGGTCTCTCCTTGGCATTGGCGGTATCTTATAACTACATAAACTTTTATCAGGAACATGCTAAGGCAATTTAGAACAAAACTAAAATTCATTTTTAAAACGCCATCAAAATGTTACGGTAAAAACCAGTTCATAAATGGTTCGATAGATGACGTTGCGTAATGACGTCATCTGGTGGTCTCATTTGCGATAGCAATGAAGTTGCTAAAGAATTTGTAAATTTCTTTACCAATATCCCACTTAAAACTACTGCAAACCTTAAATTCCTTGCCCTCGCTCTCTTTTGATTTATTAAGGGCGAACGTTTCAACATGCCCGATTGAATTTAACTTTAAGCATTTATATTAACCCCATAACAGTAATAAAAGCTTTTAAGAAAGTCAAGATCAAATTTAACGAATGCCCATTAAAATCTGTACCTCCTTATTTGAGACCATAGCGCCTTACCTAGCCTAAATATTTAATTTGTGTGTGGATCGAGGAGTCTTCCCGGATTTAATGAAATACAGCAAGGTAATATATTTTCCAGAGAAGAATTTATTGCTTTCCACTTTTCAAATCCGGGGACAATAAAGACACACACACACACACAGTATCCGTGTTGCCGGTTTTTAGCAAGGTGTTTGAAAAGGTTATGGCGAATCAAATGCTCAATCATTTTAACAAAAATGAAATCCTCCACGATCAACAGTATGGTTTCACCAGAGGACGTTGTATCACTGACGCCGGTGTTACCTTATTAAGACACATTTTTATCACGTGGGAAGAGGCCCAAGACGCAATAGGATTTTTTTGAGTGACCTCTCTAAGGCGTTTGATTGTGTCGATCACGAAACCTTACTTTTGCAACTTGAGCATTACGTACTTGGAAAACTTGCACTCAATTTAGTAAAATCTTATTTAAATGATAGACAACAGCAAGCTCAAATAAATGGTATCAATTTACTAGGTTGAAATGTAAAAATGGGTGTGCCACAAGGCTCGATATTGGGTCCATTCCTCTTTTTAGTTTATATTAATTATCTACTCCATTTATTTAAAAATCAACCACAAATGGTGTTATTTGCTGACAATACTTCTTTAATTTTTAAGGTAGATAGACGTGCTACAAATTTTGACGACGTAAATAACGCCCTACTGCAGGTCCAAAACTCACTGCTAATAATTTAGTATTAAATGGAAAAAAAACTAAGTTCATAAAATTTTCTTTACCAAATGTCAAAAATAGTAATTGTGAGATAGTATTGAATCAAGAGAAACTAGAATTGGTCAATAAAACTGTTTTCCTGGGGATCACGCTCGACTCAAGGCTACAATGGGGTCCTCATTTAACATCTCTTGCAGGACGGCTAAGTTCAGCAGTATATGCTGTCAGAAAAATCCGTCAATTTACTGATGTAGATACCGCGAGGCTAGTCTATTTCAGTTATTTTCATAGTATCATGTCTTACGGTATTTTACTTTGGGGACGGGCTGCAAACATCGAGTCTATTTTTATTCTGCAGAAAAGAGCGATCAGAGCCATTTATTATCTCCGCAGGCGCGACTCTCTTGGGGTGCTTGGGAGGAGGTCGCCCGCTTGACAGCCGCCATGGAGCTTCTCCGAAAGGAGAATGAGGAGCTCCGAGCGTACCTGG
The DNA here is from genome assembly GCA_963853775.1 of Xanthia togata. Classification (NCBI taxonomy): domain Eukaryota; kingdom Metazoa; phylum Arthropoda; class Insecta; order Lepidoptera; family Noctuidae; genus Xanthia; species Xanthia togata. The sequence goes on along the minus strand of OY970813.1, from coordinate 18,621,119 downwards.
CCGGGCTCCGGAAAGCCGGCCCCCGTGAGGTGCCGCAGGGGCGGGAGCAGCATGAGCAGGGACGGCCCGTGCCTGCGGAGGACCGGGTTCAGGCCCTGGTGAGGCAGGTGATGGCTTCTATGCGGTCTCGTTTTTTCGCGCTAGAAGCCATCGTCATGCGCCCTCCTCTAGCGGCGAGCATGCCGGCCTCTGGCCAGCGGAAGGAGGCTACATATGCTGGCACCGTAGCTGCCCCGGCCAAACCAGGTTCGTCTGGGCAGACCAAGGGCGGGGCGGCATCACAGGCGAAGGCCCCCGCCCAGGCGGCGAAGGCCCCGGCCCTAGCGGCGAAACAGCCACCCCCGCCTCCTCCTAACTCTACTCCGACTGGCGCCGAATGGCAAGTCGCCGGGGAAAAGGAAAAGGCGGGTAAGGCAAAAAGGGCGGCCAAGAAAAAAGAGAGGAGACAGAGGCGCAAGTAGCGAAGCGTCGCGGCTAGGCTCAGCGCCCCGAAGTCCGAAGCAGTAGTTTTTTTTTTTTTTTTTTTATCAATCAATCAATCATGTTTATTGTGGATCATAGGTACAGAAATAGATACAGGTGTTAAGAATTACAGTAATGTTGATCAGCTATGTCCCGGCCTTTGGGTATAGAATACAAATTATTTAAATTATTAACATTGTGTCATTTATTATTATATAAGAAAATAACATTATTATTTTAATAAATTAACAAAGAAAAAAAAAGATTTTGCAATTAAAGAAAGAATTAATTTAACTGGTTAGGACCTACCTAAAGTTACAAACTTACAATCTAATATTACAACAAAAAATTAAGTATCACAAAATATAGGTCAGTCATAGATCATAAAATTAATAGTTAGCAGCACTGACTGCACCATGGTCTTGGTCAAAATATTGTCTAACCTTTGAAAGAGACTTGTCTGACATAAAGTATTTTAAACATTAATAGGATTTATCGACTAACAGGTCACGGAGTTTCTTTTTAAATAATTTAATTTCTGAAATGCTTCTAATATGTATTGGAATTTTATTAAATATTGTTGGAGCAACCCACAATACACTTTGCTGCAGAAAACGTGTCTTGGTCGTGAGAGTGCATAATTTATCCCGATGGCGTGTTCGGCTACGGTATTCAAATAAGTGAATATTGCTTTTTACAAACACCGCGCATTCAAATATGTACAAACATGGTAATGTTAGTATTCAAAGGTTTATGAAAAATGGCTGACAAGCATCGGTCTGATGCAGATTAAAGATAGACCTGATACAGCGCTTTTGAGCCTTGAATGCTCTTTCCTTGTCTACGCTATTCCCCCAGAATATTAAGCCATGTCTGAGAGTGGAACATACATATCCGTGATACGCAACCCCCCAACCCCCCCCCCTCCCGTGATACGTAATAACCCTGCCCTGTTGACCACCTTTCTTAATCTGTAGAGTGCATATGAGTATTGGCTTAGTTTTTTGCATCATTTATCAATATGTATTTTCCAATTAATTGTATTATCAATATTTAATCCAAAAAACTTTGTCATTTCCGTTTCTGCTATGTTATTCCGTACATATCTAATATTTAAAGGGGGGGTACGGCTGGTTCTAATTCGGAAATTCATTACTGTTGTCTTATCAATATTTAGCCTAATATTATTTTTATTCATCCAATTCATTATTGAAGTCAAAGATTGATTAATGTCGTTTTCTAGATTATTGGAATTGTTATATTTTGTGAATAAACCGTGCTGTCGTCTGCAACAAGTAAGGTTTCATAGTCTAACACGGAAGGCATATCATTTATAAAGACGAGGAAGAATAACGGGCCTACAATAGTGCCTTGTGGAATACACAGTCGAACCGTTCCTGTTTCTGAAGCATATACTTCTTCAGTTTTTGTTGCAAGATTTAGCTTTTTTATTTCAGTGAACTGTTTCCTGTTTGTGAGGTATGATTTTATGAGATCATAAACATTACCTCTTATTACATATGCATACATTTTGCTTAGGAGGATGTCGTAATCCACGCGGTATAAAGCTTTAGAAATATCCATGTATAGAGCTACAGCAGGGAGTCCTTTGTCCAGGTTAGTCATAATTTAATGTATAAAAAGTTATACGAGTATATGGCCACAATTATTGATTATTTTTTTCTAAAACCATATTGAGCGGGTTTAAATATATTGTGACTCTCAAAGAACCTATACAGGGAGTTAAATATAACATTTTCAAAAAATTTAGCAAATATCGTTATAATAGCTATGGGCCTATAATTACCGACGTTTAAATGATCCCCTTTTAAAAAAATTGGCTTTATGACTGATACTTTTTATTTATCTGGAAATATACCCTTCTCAATACATAAATTGACACAGTAACTTATGGGTTCACTAATTGCGGTAGCGACTTCTTTCACAATGTTTGTAATAATACCGTCATAACCAGAACTGTTTGTGTTTTTTAGGGCTGTAATAATTTTAAGTATATCGTCAGGTCTTACAAGTGTCATGAAAATTGAATTCATAGATTGATTTTTTAAGTTATTAGAATTATCAGTATTATTATAATTATTTGAATTATCAGAAATATTATAAGAATATTGTATATTGTTAGTGTTAATGTCAAGAAAGAATTTATTAAAAGATTGTGCAATTTCAGTTGGGTTTGTTATTATATTGTCATTGATTCGTAATTGATCCACACTTTCAATAGGAAATGTATATTTAATGTCACTTATTAACTTCCATGTTGCCTTAGATTTATTTGTTGCCGATATAATGTAGTAGTCATTTTGTGACTTTTTTGTTAGATTTATTATAGTCTTGTATCTCTTTGCATACGTTTTATAAGTGGTTTTGTTGGTTAAAGTCGGTTTTTTCCTAAATTTCCACAGAAGTTCCCATTTGCGTGTACTACATAATTATTTTTATTCCTTGGGACATCCATTTCAGTTTTGACTTACTAAACATTCTAATTCTTTTTACAGGAAAGCTTAGGTCATAACTAATTGGAAGTTGTTATGAAATACGTTAAAAGCTTTATTAGGATCTGAGCAATCACATACATCACTATTTGTTAATTGCTTTAGATATTTTATAAAAATAGCTCTATTTTCTTTCGAGTAGTCTCTTTTTAACTTGTACCAATATCTTAATGTACAGGTTTTTGTTACAGGTCTTAATTATTTGTGTACAATGGTCAGATATTAAAATTCTTTGAGTGAGCCCTTGCACCCTTTTATGTTGTGAGCTATGTTGTCTAAACAAGTCCTGCTAGCGAATCGAATTACATCTTCAAATTCTAGTTTTAAATTGTAACAGTTTAAGAGCTCTCTGAAGTCTCTGGAGAGTTTAGTTTATTTTAGTATGTCTATATTAAAGTCCCCACAGAGTATAATTTTATTTATTTTTGAGCACGTTCAATAAGTAGAATTTTATTTAACACATTTAAATAATTATTAATTAGAACTGATTATTGCTTTGGCGGTCTGTATATGCACAAAATAGTGATATCATGTTCCAGTAACTCAATTGCTGAGCATTCTATTAAGTTAGGGATTGAAAATTTTGCAATATCACGAAGTAGCTTAAATGAGACAATATTTTTAACGAGTATACAAGAACCTCCATGCCTGCTGTCTCTCATAAAATATGACGCTAGCTTGTAGTTCAGAATTTTGAGATAAATTTCATCCCCGTTAGTCATATTGTGTTCAGTAATGCATATTACATCAACAGCGAGACCATGAGAAGCCAAATCCTCAACACAAACAGAGAGCATGTCAGATTTACTGAGAAGTCCGTTTACATTCTGATGAATAATTGTAAGATAATTATATACGAAATAAATGATTATAGTTGAGCTCTCTCTTGTCAGAGGTAACAGTTGTCAAATTATTATTTATTAATGTGTCCATACGGTTTGTTGGGTTATTAGCAATAGTGTTAATAGTTAATTCGTAGTCAATCATAATATTCTTCATGATTTCACTGTATATAATTATGTCTTATTCCGTCATAGTTAATTTTGCCTGTTCTATAATTAAACATCTCAAGCGATAGCGTTCGGTTGCTATCAAAAAATATGCGTACTCACTGTTTTTTATGTCCATGCAAAGTGATTACACTACAGCCAGAGGCGGAGAAGAAGGGCGAGTTCTACCGCGACGTACTCGCCAAGGTGGGGGCGGTGGTGGACCTAAAGGAGATTGGCATCCGGGTGAGGGTCACCGCCACTGGGGCCCGGATGCAGGAGGTCCCCGGTGCGGCAAGCGGCTCGGCCACTGACGCTCTGGCCGAAAGGCTTAGGGCGTTCCTAAATGCGGACGAGGCCCGAGTGTCGAAGATGAATTGTGATGCCACTGTCAGGATACCGATATCTTTGAAAAAATCTCTCAGATAAACTTTGGCACCTAGTTGGTAAATTGCTCAAATAGCTCGTTTTAGGAGGACAAATATATTTTGAATATCTGCAGTTTTGTCCCACAGCAGAATACCGTAGGACATAACGCTATCAAAATAACTAAAATAGACCGGCTGTATCAACGTCAGTGTATTGTTTTACTTTCCTGACGGCGTAGGTGGCTGAACTGAGCCTTCCCGCTAGGCTCGATATATTATGTTGGCCCCACTGAAGTTTGGCATCTACTACTACTCTAGTTTGGAAAAACTGCCGAGTTTACAGTTTCAAGCACGTCTTTATCTAAGACGATGTTGGGTCCTAGATTTCTAACATTTGGAAGGGCAAACTTTACACATTTCGTTTTCTTGGCATTAGCAACAGAACTGTACCAAAAATTATATTAGTATTGTTAATATCTATATCTAACGGGTGCCTATGACTGTCCTTATCCACAGATTTTGGAAAGGACAGTCGAAACGGGCAGCAATGGCATTTAGGATGCTGTTGCTGCTGCTTCGTTGACAGTGCAGCAAGGAGTTTGCTTTTATGCGTATTATGGCTGCCATCCGTACGCGTTTCAGCAAACATAGCAGACGCGCTGCAGCGCCGTGGCAGCCCCAACAACATCCTAAAAGCGTTATTAAACTGGGTTCGCAGGACTCTGTAGGTTTGCTGCGTATATTTCACCCACAGGCCGCTCAAGTAGAACGACTGGCAGAATGCCTTAAAAAGTGTTATTTTCACCTGGGTGGTGCAACGTGCGAACCTGCGAGCGAGCATATTGCCTCTCACCACCAAAGCCCTGTGCTCCCTCTCTATGTCCTCGTCATCCTTAAGGTCACCTGTTATTATGTGACCCAGATACTTAAACTTTTCCAATAATTTTAAGGCTGCACCGTTCAGGTTGACAGGAGGAACATATGCAGGATAGTATTTACCTGCTCTAAATACAAGTAGTTCGCTTTTTTCGTAGTTGTATTTAAGCCCGTGTGACATCGCAAATGCCTCACATTGAGACACCAGATTCCTTAATCCACTGATTGAAAGGCTCAGCAGCACCATGTCATCTGTATAGCTAATATTGTTACCACATTTTTGTCATCAATGAAACGACACCGACACTGAGCCACTCAATCAGTTTATCTACATACAAATTAAGCAATAGTGGCGAGCTTAACCCCCCTTGCCTCACCCCACATTCCAATTTATAGTCGTCCGACAAAGTACTGGCCCATCTCACCTGATTTCTCCGATTTGAGTACCAGTACTTGAGAAGAGAAGTACATTCCGCCGGTCACCCGAGCTTCCTAGCTTCTCCCACAGCACGTCATATGCTACGAGATCAAAAGCTTTTGATCTCGTAGCATATCACGCATTTTTTTATATTAGCTTTGTAGCGATTACACCGCCACATACGAACTACGCATCAAAGACATGACGTCACACAAATCCTGCATCGCGCAATTAGAGTTTACCGCGCGAACGACATAATATATAAGAGTATCCGACATCAACAGTCGGGCAGTCGGCCCGCCAGACACAACACCCGTCTGGTCGGAGGATCCTCCCTTTTCTATGGTGGATGAGTGAACTTTACACCCTGTTCCTCATGTTACTAAAGCTTCACCAACTAACTCAAACTGAATAACTCCTTGATAAATGATAATTCAAAAGTGCTTTGAGTTTGAGTAAAGAGTTGTGTGTGATTGAAAACCAACTACCTATGTCTTCCATCGACGAAGAATCACACCGGAGACTTGTCAGGCACGGCGAGGGATAGGTTCCCTGCCGTTTTATACATATATTATGCTTAGGTATTTATATTGTGATATTTTGCTTTTTCTTTATGAATTTTAGTAAAGCTCTACTGTACTAGACAGAATTTTTCTTTTTGAATTTTTTGAATTTTGAATTTTTTGAATTTCATACAAAATGAACGGAAGCGATGAACGAACATTTTGCCGCATTTTTGGTCACCATACTCGTAACATTTAATTGTTCGTTCGAATTCGACTTATAACGTTTAAAAGTAAAGTAACGTATACTTAATAGTCTGATAACTTGATTCAACTTATGAAAATACCATCTGAAGTTAAACAAGCGTGTAGTTATAATAACTCATTTATTACAAAATAATAATTTTACGTTTCCATGATACAATTAAACAACAATATACCTAGATTACTTCTAAAATTATGTTACAGTTTGCATGTTCGGCGGCAGTGGTTGGTGGGTGGGGTCGATGTACTATCTGCTTTCCTTTAACCTGTACCAAAAAAAAAAAAAACAGATCGTCACATGGTTTTTACAGAGTACACAACGCAACAATAACCGAATAAACACAAGATGAGATATTTATTTTAGAAGTATGTATGTATATTCTCATATTATTTGTTTTATTTTATTTTGTTAAGTGAATTGTTTTTGGTTTTATGTATTTTATTTTCTTTTTTCTCTTACACACGTGTCTACATCTCTTTATCCACGATCCTAACGCAGGTATGCTGGAAGAGATTTCTTTAGAAATAAGCATCACATATCTGTTTATGTATGTGTATACATAAATGGTTAACTAAAACATTGCAACCATAAGATCATGATGTAAGTTGTAAGCATAGTAAGTTTAAAATGAATAATACGAAACTTCGGTGATGGATGATGGAATAATACTGTTCAAATTGTATTAATGTCAGCTACGGATGTTCCTCAAGGATCTTGAGACCTCGTTAATGTATGTACTGGGTGGCGCATAAGTGAAGAGACATTGCTTGCTCTCAAGGTCACTCGAAGAAGAAGTGCCGAATCTACCGCCAGAAGTACTGAGAAAAGTAATGCAAAATGCTCGAAAACGCGCCCAAATTTGCGTCAATTTTGGCAACTGCCAATTATTGACAGATATTATTTTTACAAGCTTTTATTTAACTTGCAATGTATGTATGTTTGTCCGGGTGGAATCTTGCAACTTAATTTTTAATCAGTTATTTTTAACCGATTCAAATGAAATTTTATATACACGCTTATTTTGGATGACAATGCATGCTTAGCTATGTGGCTTCATTCTCATTCCAATAAGGCGGATCATCCAAGATGGCGGACTAGTTATTTTTTCTGCACTTCCACAGTATGGGTATCAAAAATAATTAAAGGGATGCTGAGGAGAGTACGAAAAAAATACAACGTCACATTAAATCCAAAATATGGGGGACCATCCGAGATGTTTTTTGGTTTTCTGAAGTCAATAACAGCTTAATTTTAACAAAAGTATGCTTTCGTCGACTTCATACTTTGACTTGTGTAACTTGGTGAGATAGGCGTCACACAACAGCATTGGTTTGCAATCTATCTAGGAGAAGGATACTCCAAAATCAAACCTGCAACTGTGTTTCGTTAGGCACAAGGTTACTTAGGCTCAAAGCACTTCGCTGTAGGTCAAGCATACGTGGCCTTAAGAAGGGTCAAATGGTTAGGAGGTCTAATTATTGAAGAATTAGACTGTACTAAATTAACAGGCAAACGACCATGTAACAACGACGCCTTAAATGAAATGCACAGACTTAGAAATATTCCCAATCATAACTAAAAAGCGACAAGCTTTTATATCATTTAATTTTATGTCGATTTAAACAGAAAAAAAATTATGTCCGAATAAACAAGAACGATTTTTCTTATTTACAAAAAAGTTATAGCCTTAGGAAATCAGGTGATTACATAAGCGCCACATAGTATATGTGTCATGGCCAGATCTTAGAATTTAACATTTCATGAAGTGTTCGACCATTTCATGAAATAGCCAGCTAAAATTGGCCATATCGTTTGAACCTCAACGTTAAATAATATGTCAGTCGACGTTTGGCCATATCATTAATGTACGGTATCCATGGTTTAAGGTGTAGTAAAAAATGTCAAGTAACTGCGACCAACTTGGAAATAGCGCTCGGTTAGAATTGTGTCCAACTACGAGCGAGGCGAGCGCGCGACACGAGCGGTGCCGCGGCAGCGGCCGATTAGCGCTACTTCCAAGTTGGTCGCTTTCCATAATATCATAATAGAAAATACAATAAAAGTGCATCGACTTTTTTTGCGTAGTCACCTTAATTTGTTTGATTTGTTGTATGCCGCCACCATGATGCACAACAAAAACAAAGCGACATCAATGCGTCTACCGGTGGATAATCTAACTATTTTACGATGTGATCACTAATGTTTGGCCACATCATGAAGTAGTCGTGTCTTTACCTGTTTATATCGTCAAACACTGAGTATTCAATGATCTGGCCAGACCTCATCATGATGTGACCAGCGGTCGATTTTCTATTTCATGAAATGGTCGAACACTTCATGAAATTATCAATTCTTAGATCTGGCCACAACATCTGTGCATGTGTGTGGTGTGTGTTTGTGTGTGTACTGACCAGTGGAGTTACTGGCGATGGCGATGAAGTCAGCGATCACTTCGAGCGCGTTGATCTTATTTTGCAGGTGGTTCAGCAACAGCGTCTCCACTAAACTAGTCCCGTTCGTACTGCAACACGTAACAATATATCATCTTGACAAGTTCAAAGCTTACTCAACAAAAAAGGAACGTCATTTACTCTTCCAGCATCGTATCAAAAAAGGGCATATCTGTTTGTTTTTTTTCTAAAATTAATTTATACACTTATTCAAACGGCGCATCTAACAATTTTTTTTTATACATTCTTGTGAGCAAGATCTTTAGAGATATTATAAACTAAAATGGCACAATTACACCATTTTTGCACATTAAGATAGGTACGAAAAAAGGACTTTAATTGACTTTGATTACGTTGAAAGATCACAAATATTGTAGATGTGGATTATATTTTTATTGTCTTATTATTATGTTAAATAAAAAGATCCATCAGGTCCATGTTAAAAATAAATATCATATGAGCCAAATATGCCTGTTCTTTTTAATTTTCATTCGCAATACGACTTAACAATGAGTTTAAAAACCAAAAACCCGACTGCAAAAACACATAGGTAGCTGAAAAGAGAAAAACAAGCATTATCTATAGAATTTTGGTATTACAAACCAAAGTTACTCCAACATTTCAAGTTATTGGTTTGTCCCCGCCTGCAATACTAAAATTCTACAGATAATGCTTGTTTTTCTCTTTTCGGTTATGTGTTTTTGCAGTCGGGTTTTTTGATATTTAAAATAATTTGCTTTATTTCAATTTGTTTAGTTTTATATAGGTAATTTATATACCTATATAAAACTACAAAGCTTATAATATATGTTTATATTTGGAATTGAAATATTACTAGCTTTTATTTGATACCAATATTATGTTTTCTTTTTTTAAACCTACCCCTCCTTTTTTGTCAGATACAATATATAAATATGTATGGGTATAAGTAACATAGGCTATATAAGCCTATGACACTTTCACAATTTAATGGCTGATTTTTGGCGCCAAAAGTATGTTTAAAAAATAAAAAATGAAACTTCCAAACCTATCGAGTGCGGTATCAAAATGAAGGGGTTTAAAAGGTGATTACAAAAATATACACAAATTATTATGTCTAAATCATATTTTGGAATGAGAAATGATAAAAGAATATATAATGCACGCATGTATTCTCTTTTCAGTTATGTTTTGCAGTTGAGTTTAGTATTTTTAGGGTTCCGTACCTCGAAAGGAAAAAACGGAACCCTTATAGGATCACTTTGTTGTCCGTCCGTCTGTCTGTCAAGACCCTTTTTCTCAAGAACGCGTAAAGGTATCAAGCTGGAATTTATATCAAATACTCAGGTCTACTGTCCCAATTATAGACCTGAGTATTTGATATGAATTTCAATTTAATACCTCAACGCGTTCATGGGGAAAGGGGTAGTACGTTTAAAATTATTAAAATTAGTTTATTATAATGATGTAATTAAAAATGTACGGTATTCGCAATTTTTCCTTTATCTGTGCTATAAGACGTTGCTTCGAACCAAATTTCAAGATTCTGAGTTCACGGGAAGTACCCTGTAGGTTTTGTTTCCCTCGAAACGAAACCCACTTTAATATCCAAACAAAAGTTTTTTACAATGGTAATAATTAGCGCCCATGCAAAAAGATGGTAACTGCCTGTTTAGGGCAATAGCCCTTTAAATAAATAACATAATGGGGATGAGGTTCGACCACCGAACGTGTCTGTCCACCGAGACCTCGCTATCTATGTTTCAACAAACCGAGGTGACGCCAGAATTTGCTTAGCACTTATAAATAACATTCATGAGCTATATCCTAACAGCAAGCTTTTATAGAAACAAATAATAACAAAATACATAACCGCGCAGTTTAACGAGACGTTCTGGGGAGGAGAAGACATAATAATCACTGTGTCAGATTTCTATCTCGTAAATGTGCATGTGCATATAAATAACGAGAACATACTGGTGTATTCACCTGCCGGAAATTCAGTACCCGGAAACATACATATATTATACAAGGACCAGCATTATGACAGTAGTGTCATGATGGCCGATGAACAATACAACGATATAATGACCGACAATACAACGATGAACAATCAAATAAAACTTGATTAGACAAAAACCAAGGAAATGTACTCTAGTAATCCTAGGCATCTTTAACGATCATATTTCTACACAAGATACACTTAATTCGCAACGCAAAGGGCTGATTCACCAAAAACTACACCATTAATATTCTAAATACAATGGGGAAAGGTTAATGGATATAGTCAATAGGGAAAAACTGCAATAAGAAACAACAAAAGCAAGGGCACGCTGAAATCCCAATTTAATTACATTATTATTACGCCACAGGTAACAGAAAAACTCTTAGGGCAACGTCCGACCTTAAAATAATCTGGAGACAGCTTCAAACAAGTCGAATAATAAAAAAAAAACTGAAAGCACCAAACACTAGACACAAAAGAATCGGACAAGAACTGAGATCAAAGATTTCAACCACAAACAATGCTACTATGCCGTTCTCGATAAAAAATCCACCAAAACAAAAACCAAGAACGCATAACAAAAAAAAAAAAAAACTGGAAAACATAGGCATGCAAGCATCAACATACACACCATGGAGCTCCATAATTGGAGTTTTAAAAGCGACTGCCCAAGACATCTTGATTTTTCAGCCGAGTAACTCTAGAGATCATTCAATAGCTCTTGCTAATCTACAAAAGGCCAAATTCTTACAAAGAATCTGATAATTCAAATAGACATAATCGTGTAAAAGAATGTCAGGCAACAATTCAAAAGGTTAAACACCAAGAGGGCAAAAAAAAATCCAGGGCAATACTTTACTGGACTAGGTAGAAAACACCCTTTAAAACGCATGCAGATAATTTATTTATTTTACAGGAGAAACAAGTTAGAAACAAAACGCCGAGAAAAACGCATATATACCAATGTCCAAAAGGAAACAAATTCAAAAAAATGTAATGTAACGTACCAACAAAACATTAACCAACAGGATATTCAAGGTATGCATGAACGAACGAACACTTATGAAATGATGTGGACAGTAGGTGGATCATCAAAGGAAATGAAGTCAAGCAAGATTGCCCGTAATTACCCTCTTGCCTTTTTCTCACATGGAACGACAACCTTAAACAGGACATGATGCACTTCGATAAGGAAATTAGCTTTTGAATGGACACGGCTGAAGACCGATACAAAATTAAGAAGACGGCCAGCGAGATATACAAGAAACCTGAAACGGACAACGAGTCTTCTGATGAAGACATAGAACACAGTAAAGTGTAACACATCACAACAGTAAGATAGAAAAGAGCCTAGAAAGTAGCGTAACTCCGCCAAAGGCTTCACAGGCGAAGATTGACTGAGCCAATTGGCGGCGACGTCGTAAAAAGATGCCCATCCATTGATAATATCACCCGTCTCTCCACTAGTCCATTGCCTACTCAAGGATGCATATCCGGTACAGCTCGTAAATCCTTTCCTATCCTGAGGGCACGTCTTCCCTACCATTACCGCGCCACCCGGTCTACTCCTTGATATGCAATAGCCTCTGTAGCACCACTAAACATGAGGCTCCAGGGTCTAGTGCAAATCTTAGGGTTCATTCGATTTATCGAGTCTAGTTAAACTACGCTGGGTGCATTTCATTCATTCATTCATTCATACATTAAAATAGGATTGTTACTTAATAATCCTATTTTAACATAATTTATTTTGCTTTGTTGAGAGGTCACTTTTGGTTATTTATGACTTTTAAATAAAATAAATTATTGCTATTAAATAGTTTTGTAGGAATCATGTAAATTTAACTGCATTCAATAACTATTTTTTTATAATACGACCTTGTAATTTTTTTTTGCCGAAAACCAGCAAAATATTTTAAACTCAATGTGCCTTCTTACATTACGACGGCGACGACAGTACTACACTTGTTAGTTGTTGCTGATACATCCCAACTAATATTGTAAATGCGAAACTGAGTTTGTTGGTTTGCATGTTACGCTTTCACGCTAAAACGGTTGAATGGATTTGGATGAAATATGGCACATGGGTAGACTATGTCCTGTGTTAGGACATTGGATACTATTTATTTTTCACGGGATCGAGACCTAAGCGGTGAAACCTCGGGGCGCAGCAATACTGTTTAATGATCGAACAACATAGTTACTGTCTGTGATATTTGTTTCTTTCTGTTTTATTAAGTTGTGAAATTAACAAAATTGAAAAATATGGCGATATCGCCACATTTAAATATTTATTGAATTTATTCGTCAATTTAATGTTTGTCAGAGCAGTAGTGGTGGTTAGAAAACAATACTCTTCGAAGAATATTCGGGGCTGTGGGTACAGCAATTAATGTGTAATTATACAGTATAGTATGTAGGTACGTACGCGCCGAGGAGGCTGAGCAGGCCGAACAGCGGCTTCGAGTCTGCACCGCCGGTGCCGCACCACTGCGGACAAACAACGCGTTAGTATACGAGGCGTTAGTGCTATTGTGACCACAGCAGCGACAAACTGTGGAAGATACATTTAAAGTGAAGCCAGTTGTTGGCAACAATAAATAAATGAATTAATGGATGTTTCAATGAAAATAAGAATACTAGTGATATGGATAGCTATGAGATGTGTGAAGAAACCAAAACATTGATCGGCTCGTTAGTAAAGGAGGTCAAGATTCAAGAGCAAGCACCGCGACAGTGTGGACCGGATAATGTTCCCATTCATAACATGTAAAGTGGGGCCTTCGCTGTTGTTCTTACAGACGAACTCTAGCAGGCAGCGCTAACGCTATAAGATAATGACTTGTTCATCGTACTTGGTCCTGTCACTTATATCGTAAGTATCTTCATAAAAGGATCAGCACATCATTATTAGTTTAGTTTATACGAAAAATATGTTTAGTACTTTTAAAACCCTTAGAAAGAGGTATTTGTTCTTCGCAGTGATTCCGTTGTATTGCTTTTAAGTCACTGAAACACAGGTTTGAATTAACCTAGATCGGGCGGGTTGCTACCTATTGTAATTTCAAACCATGACTACTTGCTCCTGTTCTAAGCGTATTTTAGTTTAATTTTAGGCACTATATTTATTGTTTGGTAAATCTTTGACAAGTGAACACTTTATGTAATCGTTTTAATCAATAAAAAAATATTAATAAAAATACAATTGAGTTTATTTTATGAAGTTTGTGTCTTGATATTTGCATTTAGATTTTTAAGTATTTTAATGGTAATCATCTCAAATCTGGATATACATATAATTATATAGAACTAGTATTCCTCTTCTAGCTGCCCGTATCTCATGGTGAGATTGGCGGGAAAAGTTTGCACCTTCCATTCTGCCAATCAGTTGTCAATTGTCTGTACCCATTCTATCCAGATCTATTTGCCTAGGTCTTCCTCTTTCCTTCCATTCATCAACTTTTAAAATTATTTATGAGTGAAAAATAATTTTAAAAGTTCATGAATTGAATATATGTTATTCAGGTACATTTAGATTAATAATTTGGGTCGCCTTTTAACTTTTCTAGTAACTAGTGCCACTATAAAACTTCCACTATAGGTACTCTTTTCTAACTTTAAATATTTTCAGTAGTCACTCTACACATCGACTCAACATTCTCATCTCCGCTACATGCTCTTTCAGCCGTCTTCTTTACAACCACACAATAAGGAAGGTGTCACTCACGAGCAGCAGCAGCGCGGGCAGGAGTAGCGCGGTACACGAGTAGCGCCACATGACGAGGTGTACGAGTTTAATGGTTTGTGAGAGAAGTAGCACTGAGCACTAGTAAAGTGCGGGTGGCAACTGGCGGGCGATAGCGGAGCAGCGGCGGCGGCGCCTTATATACCGCGTGCGCATTACCATCTCAATGAGACGTGCGCGCCGACACCACACGCAGAACATATTAAACAAAAATAAACCAGTAAACCAAAAATTAACATAATCGAATTATTTATTTATTTAAACTTTTCACACTCAAAAAAAAGTACAAAGAAAGTACAAAATTATTTATCAATCTTATTCTTGAGTTTTACGCAAACTGTTTTTTTTTTTTTTTTGAATAACATCAAAATTCAAAAAAAAATTCAAAATTCAAAATATTTTATTTCACATAAACCTACATGGGCACTTATGAAACGTCAGAAGCTAGGTGCACGGTTCCAATTGGTCGTTTCCTATGGAGAAGAGCCGGCAAGAAACTCCACGGTTACTCTTTTAAAAATAATTGGTTTTTACAATATTTTCAAATAACAGTGTTATTAGGTATGGGAGGACAGTGTAGGTCTTTCAACAGGTACCAGGTACTTAACAAAATAATTATGGTCAGCAAATCCACTAAGCCTACAGCGTTCTCACATTCACAAAATAGAAAATAATCTAAGTATATAAAAATAAATAAATTATTAAAAATAAAAAAGTATTAAAAACGAAATGACGTGATTGATATTACAATTCTGAATAATTATCATGATCACAAAAGCCACTAATAAAGATTTAAAGTTAAATTGTAGGTATATTATAATGTCAAATAATAGCGTGATTTAAATGTCAAGGAAGAATGTAAAAATAAAAATGTAAAAATATATATATATATAAACATGGTAATTTGGGAGCAGTTAATAGACTTATACAATTTGCCGTTAATGAGCTACCAGGGAAGCCACATGTGCAGAAGGAATTATTGCCAAACTTCCTTGTCTTCAACGTAGTCTTTAATTTTATAATATGCATTCTTGATAAGAACGCGTTTAATGTAGGTTTTGAACTTCCCATCGCTAAGTTCTGTAACCGACTTAGGGACTTAGACATCGTTAGACTTGTGGCGGCATCTACATCGCCATATTATGCAAACTACGCATCAAAGATCTGACGTTACATAAAATCCTGACGTCACAAAATCCTACATCGCGATACCAGGGTTTCAGCGCGATTGACATATATGACGGAGCGCAGCCGCGCCGGTCTCACAATCTTGATCAGAAGGGCAATTTATCGATAAAATCGTTCACTTTGTAACTGTCTACTTCGTGGGCAAAAGGAAACGCGTATAATCACTCTAACTAAAAAAGTCTACATATAACTCATAATTGACACTTTTCTTAAAATAATTAGAAGGGCGTAACGAGTCCGCGGGTGATCTTGTGGTCAGAATGGAACTGACTACCTGATCCAGGCTCCTCTGATGCTTAACTCTTATCATCTTAAAACGTTCTCGCAAGAAATGCAAGTCGACCCCTGGCCACGTTCGACGCAATAAGATTTACGTCATCGCCTTTCATAACGGAAACAATGATTCACTTAATATTAATAAGCTCTAAGCGCTAGCAAAGACCACCTTGTTTACGAGAGTTACACCAGCAGGGCTAACATGACCAACGCGAGAAAGCTCTTTATCTCGTTTTGTCGAAATTTGTCGACGATTCTGACGTCATTCTAATCCCTAACATGACCGTCAACGACGAGATATCTCGAAAAAGGCACTTTGACACTTCTATATCTCGCGACGAGAAACCGATGTTGCAAGTTATTAAAAACAAATTATTTTTATGATAGCAACATCGGCTTGAGATTCCGTTTCATTCATTCAATGGTGCCGATTCTCTTGTCACAAATGCCTCTAAACTAGACTAAAAATCACCTAAATTTAGATTATTCTCGTCAACCGACGATTTTCCATTCTGAAATAGACTAAAGTGACACAACTTAACTATATTTTAGTTTGACGACACTGAGCTATTAATTTTGTGAAAATGGCAATTTTGTCGTTCAGAATTTGATGTTCTTCACCTAAAATTTTGATTTTCTAAGTATTTAATCGCGATAAAAAAAAAAACTAAAATTCACACCAACACCTCGACGGTGCAAAAACAATACTGACTTTTTTTCTTTTCTCTTGCTTATATCTCGAAAATGGTGCGTCCTATCGCAAAAATAATGAAAATTTCGACCCCCTTTAGAAAACCCATAAACCCCTAACACTCAACATGTAGGTAATATTTTTTCATATTTTCCATACAAAAAACGAAAAATTCCATATAAAACACGTCGTTCCAATATAAAGAGTAGTTTAAAACTAAGTATTTTCATTATTATTATATTGTAAAATAAAATGATGACTAAAATAAGTACAATTATGAATGCCATGTTATTTTGGAGTTTTTTTTTGTATCATAATTTTTTCTACTCTTCTCGTCGTCAAAATCGACGACGAGTAAATACGAGTAAATGATAGAAAAATCGGAGATTACCTCGTGTTGAATTGTCAAAAATCGAGATAACTATGGTGCCATGTTAGGGTTTGTCGAGTAAACATCAATTTTGACAGAAGGAGTCGACTATTTTGTATGGAAGCACTGTCAGAAAACGAGAAAGTGACCGAAATAGACAAACATTACTCACGCGAGAGCGAGTAATTGTCGCGTGTGTCATGTTAGGCCTGCAGGTGTGAGTTAACACCATCGCCTCGCGCCGACACTGCGATCCTGTACCAACTACCTCAGACATAGAAACAGTTAAGAGCATAACTTATGAACCAAACTCAATAAGGAACAGTCTAGTCGTGTTAAACATGTTAAAGACAACAAATTATAATTCAAACAGTATTAACTTGATAATTTTTTCAACAAGCACCATCATAACTTTCGTAAGCGTTCAACGCTACCATAAGTCACGAGAACTCATGTAACTCAACTCAAGTAACAATGACTAGGAAAACAATACATTAGTCACAGCACCAACACAATAAATCTGCACAAAGCCAAGCTCACCACGGAGCACGCCATCGCACTCACGCACCCTCAACCCACCGCCCAGTCTCCGACCAGCTAAACTAGGTTACTAATATGTCTCGCTAATGTCTCGCTGATGGTGGCGAGTGTGTTGGATCATTCGGTTCCCTACAAAATGGTTGAGCTGGATGGTGCTGATCCACGCGTCATGGTTGTGAACGGGCGCCGTCAGTTGAGACTGGTCATCTCTTATCTGCCAGGGCTTATTTTTAATCTTATATTTTTAATCGTTTACATTGTTCTCACATATAGAATCAACAAGAGTAATGTACCCAGGATTTTGTAATTTCTATATTTAAAAGAGTGTAATTGGAGTTTCTTGCCCGTTCTTCTCCATAGAGATCTACGTTTTGGAATGGGCAACTAGCTTCAACTTTCTGACTAACTGACTGACTCTTTGACAATTCAAAAGTGCCTGTAAAGGGTTTAATTGAAATAAATGCTTTGAGTTTGAGTTGTTTGGCCTACGATCGGAAAACAGCAATAGGTCGTGAACAAAATAAATACGTTTCTCATAATCATCATTTATTCCACTGGCGCCAACAATGGCTAAACCTAACTGTTCATCGTTACCTGAAGTAATCTCAAATTCTGTGGGGACGTTACATTCCTGGATCGCTCGTAAACGTTCGTGAGCGTACTTGTAAGTTATTGAAATTTCTGTCAAAAGATTTCAAAAGGAAGAAGGAGGAAGGATTTCGATCACCGTCCAGAAGATCAATAACTTTAAATGAACTACGAAACTTTGAATCTAGTTTAGTTTGATCTTTTTCATGTTTTTCTATGAAGACAAAATCACCAATAACAAGCTTGCTTGCTTTAGTTTTATCAAATCTACACTGGACAGCAAATAAACCGAGCCACCCGCTACCTAGGCACTCTAATTCGATTTTCTCAAAAACTAAAAAACCTACAATTATCAAAGTTGTACCTACAGAAAGTGCGTTTCATGGTGATTAAAATGAAA
Source organism: Xanthia togata (assembly GCA_963853775.1). Lineage (NCBI taxonomy): Eukaryota > Metazoa > Arthropoda > Insecta > Lepidoptera > Noctuidae > Xanthia > Xanthia togata. The sequence continues at coordinate 18,602,493 of OY970813.1, read as the reverse complement.
GGAAACTCATTGGGTTTAATCAATATTTCTGTGTTTATTAAGGATTTTACAAAGAAGAGTCGTTTTCCAGTCGTGACAATCGTTAGTAATGATAAAGTGAAAAAAAAAATAAAGCCAAAAACAAAGATAAAATCAAAAAAAAGTTTTTGATCAATATTCCGTATTCCTTCTCCTTGCTCGGATAACTGCCAGCATCCTTGTATTCATCGACCTTACGAGCCTGACGATAAAATCTTGAGGAATTGTATTCCACTCCTCTTCAATTGCGATTCGCAGCTCTGGAAGCCTTGTTGGAGCAGGTACCCGGGCTCGAACCCGACGTTTCAGCTCATCCCATAAGTGTTCTATCGGATTCAAGTCCGGGATTTGAGCTGGCCAATCCATCGTACGAATGCTGACCTCGCGTAGATACTGGGTCACCACATGAGCAACATGAGGCCGTGCATTATCATGCATCAATTGCATAATATCCTGTCCGATATATCCTGCGTAAGGTACCACATGGTCTGCGATGATTTCAGTAATGTAGCGATGAGAAGTCAGTCCACGTGTACGGCCCGTCGGTTCGATGAAAACTAACGCTGTATGTGCTGTTAACGAGATGCCGCCCCAGACCATTACAGATCCTCCTCCATAAGCAACAGTTTCCTCGATGCAACACTGAGAATAACGTTCTCCAGGGTGACGATATACTCTCTGACGTCGATCACTTCCATGTAGACTCACCCTGGTCTCATCAGTGAAGAGTACATTACTCCACTGCTCTAATGTCCAATCCCTATGCTCTCGAGCAAATTCAAGTCGTGCTCGACGGTGTGCTACCGTTAATGCTGGGCCTGTTGCAGCTCTTTTTGGGGTCAGGTTCCGTTCAGCAAGTCTTCTTCTGACGGTATCTGAACTTATGACCACTTGGCGTTCGTCACGCAAACTTTGTTGGACTTGAACTGCGTTGAGGTGGCGATTTCGCAGAACAGTAAGGTGGATATAACGATCATCTGCTGCTGATGTAGCCCTAGGTCTGCCCGTACCTGGACGGCGATCAAATGCTCCAGTCTCTAGGTATCGTCTGTAAACTCGTTGCATCGAAGATCTGCTGATTCGAAGCCTTCGAGCGACTTCACGTTGCGCAATGCCTGCTTGAAGTAATGCTACAGCTTGAGCTGCTTCCTGAGGTGTTGTATCCATTATTAATCGAAAAAAGTAGCAAAAACACACGCGTCTGAGCAAACGATGGACAAAAACTAAAGAAATGATAAGAAATATCCATATATGAGAAAAAGAACGCTAATTTCAAACTCTGGTGAAAACAGAGCAAATCGTTAGCATTGTGTTTGTTGCTTGATTACAATGTGAGTTGACGGTACTTTCCAATTAATTTGTAGTCATTTTAATCACCATGAAACGCACTTTTTGTAGGTATAACTTTGATAGTTGTAAGTTTTATACTTTTTGAGAAAATCGAATCAGAGTTCCTAGGTAGCGGGTGGCTCGGTTTATTTGCTGACCAGTGTATGTTTGTTTTGTACAGCGTTTTTATTGCACGTTCTCTGACTTCGTTAATGTTTACATCAATTTGGTCTTGGTTACCTAGGATTAGTAATGTAAGAAGTCTGCCTATATTTCCAATTAATAATTCCAAAAGACTTGATGTGGTTACACGATCAAAGTATCGAATGTCAAATTCAGGTACATTTTGGGGTAACTCGACTTTATCATCTAGCATGCACTTTCTATGTATGTACACACACATGTTTATGCAAATAAAACTATTATTATTATTTGTGTATATAAGAGAGGGTGTGTTTTCTTCCTCTAACTGCATGAATTTCCTAACTATTAGCGATGGGAAGTTCAAAACCCACATTACGCGTTCTTATCAAGAATGCATATTATAAAATTAAAGACTATGTTTAAGACAAGGCAGTTTGTCAATAATTCCTTCTTCACATGTGGCTTCCCTGGTAGCTCATTAACGGCAAATTATGTAAGAGTCTATTAACTGCTCCCAAATTACCATGTTTATATTTTTTTTTTTACATTCTTCCTTGACATAATCACGCTATTATTTGACATTTACACCTATAATTTAATTTCAACTCTTTATTAGTGGCCTTTGTGTACATGATAATTATTCAGATTTGTTACAGCTTTAATAGCAATCACGTCATTTCGTTTAAAATACGTTTTTATTTTTAATCATTTATTTATCTTTATATAGATTCTATTCTATTTTGTGAATGTGAGAACGCTGTAACAAAATAATGATGGTCAACAAATTTACAGTCCACTAAGGACTGTAAATTTGTTGACCATCATTATTTTGTTAAGTACCTGGTAGGTACTTGTTGTAAGACCTACACTGTCCTCCCATACCTAATAACACTGTTATTTGAAAATATTGTAAAAGCCAATTATTTTAAAAAGAGTAACCGTGGAGTTTCTTGCCGGCTCTTCTCCTTAAGAAACAACAAAAAATATGGTCGATATGATAAACTACGTGCTCCCTTTCACCAGCCTCATAAGGATCATAACTCATTTGATGGGCTTGGTATAACCTTTTATAACTAGCTACCCTCTTCTTTGCTAGATTTACCTTTTAATGCGTTTAAAACTAAAGTAAAGTCCAACCTTTGTTCAAAGGCATACTATTCTATCAACGACTACTTAAATGGTAAGAATAGTTGGTCGCTGTGATTAAATCAAGAAAATGTTCTTTCTCCAGAATTAGTTTACCTACTGACAGGTTAAATGAGTTTATATAATTGTTTATAATTTTACTTTTTATGTCAATTTATAAATATGTCGGCGTCACATTGTAAACAACACGTGCATCGGGCTACGCTGTAGCACTATGGCGCTGTAGCGCGCTACGACATTCTCCCACCTCCTCGCTGCTGGGCGGAGTTAGTGATCGCTACGTCGTAGCGCGCTACGTCTTTGCCCCACCTACAATACTACCGTATAAAAGAGTCCGCACGGCGGCGAAATGGCATTCTACCTTCAGGCGTTGCCCGGTGCACAGGTTGTATTGCTTTCAATTATTGTTACTCTGCCTCTCTGTACATTGTTACTATTTTGTGTAAACTAAGCTAGTACTGGGTGTCATGGCTATTTGTGTCTTGAAACTGATTAAGTGTAGTTTCGTGTAAAATTAATTGAGTAAATAATTTATAAGAAAATCTAAATTCTTATTATTTAAAGAACCTCTTTTATTTTACAATATATCTGATCCTGTGCCTTCATCAGAAGCGGGATCAGACCCACTCCCACCTTTATCTGGGACTGCCAGTAATTTAATACAGGAACAAATGTAATTTTTTTCGGCTAGTATGGAATCAATTATTAAAAAAAAAAAATATTGCAGATAGTATGACACCTAGCTACATGACACCCAGTACGCAGTCAATGCTGGTTCCTTTCGATCCTGATGCACCTGAAACTGACATGATCAACTGGTGTGCGTTAAAATCAAGCCAGATAATATTTCATGGGTTGTTGTTAAGGAAATTCTGGTCTTTAAATTTTCCAAATCCATGACAATTAAATATCATTTTGATTTAATTATCAAAATTCAAATTGATCATAAAGTCGAGGCAGGAATGCGAATTTACCGGAAATGTACTAACCGGTTTTGGCATATCTATACTGTCACAGTGCGATGACAAAATTTGGCATAAACTCAATTCTGTCGTTATAAACGATAAGAATCAACTCTTCCGCATACTGCGCAGCTTCTCATTAAAGAGAAGAATTGAAGAACCAGGTACGTCTGAATCGTACACTTAAATGCCCCGTCCGTCAACACCATTTCGGAGAAATTGCAATTCGATCGGTTCTAATAACGTTAATTGCTCACTCCAAATAAAATTCCCAACCATGGTACAAAACTGTCTTCTCGATGTTACATATCATATCATGTCTTGCCTGACAAATTTCTCAATGAAAACGTATTATGAGGTCGCGTCATTTTGGGGCAAGGAATATCCGTTGTAGTTAGTAACGATGCCTTAACTTTTTCCAAAAATAAAATTTCAAATGTTAGCTCTAAATTGGAAATGCCTCTTGACATTAATTCGATTGACACAGATCTTACCGGTAAAGAAAAGGAACTTTTGATTGAAATAAATATTCCTCATATTTTATACAAAATCTTCCCATTACGCGTATTAATACCAAGGAGCTAAAGTCGATCTCATAAATCCAAATAAAACTGTACATAGGCGACCTTACAGGCTATTTAGGCACACAAGACAACACAAGTTTACACCGAGTAAGGAATCGTTAATAACAAGGTTCAAGAATTACTAGATGTTTTCATAATTCGAGAAAATTCTTCGCCTTTCGCGAGTCCCATATTATTAATTAAAAAAGGGACGGTAGCGATCGCATGTGTTGATTATCGGGAACTTAATAGCAATACTCGACCAGACAGCTATCCTTTACCACTAATTAGTGATCAAATCGATAAGTTACATGGGGCCTGTTTCTTCTCTAATTTGGATATGGCCACTGGATTTCATTAATTTGCGTCCATAAGGAGTCTATAGAAAACTGCTTTTGTTATACCTTCGGGTCAATTTGAGTACCTAACCATGCCGTTTGTTTTACGAAACGCTCCACAGGTTTTTCAAAGGGCTATAAATAAATACGGCACTTAAACCTCCTGAATCAGAGACCGTTCAAGAAGGGTTGGTTCGTTTAAATAGATTAACTTTAATCTGGGTATCGTAATATCCTCTGGAGAGGTTGGACCAAGTCCTCATAAGGTTGAAGCCCTAAAAATATCCCTCCTCCAAGCATTGCTACTCAGGTTCATCAATTTACAGGCCTGGCCACATATTTTCGACAATTAATTATAAATTTCTAAAAATTGATGAAACCTTTGTATCCTCTAACCGCGGTCAAAAAAGTTACTATTAATTGGACCTGTGAACATAATGATGTACATCAGAAAATAGTAAAATATGTCATTTCTGAGACGGTTAAAAAAAATTGTTGACCCTTTACCCATCGAACTCCACACTGATGCAAAAAGGGAAGGATATGGGGTTATACTAAAAAAAAAAAAAACGTTTTCAACATTACCTGTATAGGCGTAAATTTACGGTTTTTACGGACTGTAACGCCTTAAAGGCCTCTCATTCCAAAAAGAACATTATACCTAGAGTACACAGGTGGTGGGCAATTTTGCAGTCGTATGACTTTTTTTATATAATTTATAAAGAGGGAAAAAATATAGCACATGCAGTCTTTCTTTCACGTAATCATGCTGACACATCTTTTATTCATAAACCAGCTAAAATTGTAAATTTGGCTGAACTAGAGAGGTGTTGGTTATCTATAGAATAACGTGATTCTGAAATATCAGACATTATTTCCAAATTCTGTTCAAATTACTTGCCGTCTGAAATATCACACACATACGATATTAGACAGGGCATACTTTATCGTAAAATCTAGCGTAATAAAACCACTAAATGGTTACCAATATTGCCACACTCTTTAACCTGATCAATGATTAATCATGGACACAGCGAAATAAAACACCATGGTTATGAAAAAAAAACGCTCGATAAATTATACGATCCTTATTGGTTCAAAAAAATGTTCAAATTTAAAAAAAAAAATGTAGATTCGTGCGTCGTTTGTAAGGTTTCCAAAGGTCCGTCGGGTGCCCAGCAGGACCATCTATATCCAATCCCTAAATTGCCCATTCCATGGCATACAATTCATTTGGATTTAACTGGCAAACTCAGCCGAAAAAGCGAGCGTAAGGAGTATTGTTCCGTGATTATTGATGGTTTTTACAAAATTTGTCTTGTAAGAGCATACCTTAACCCCAATTACTACACACTACAATTACTATTAAATCACTTAAAAATGCAGTGAACTTGTTTGGCGCTCCTAAAAGAATAGTTGCATATCGTGGTAGGTCATACGACAATGCTGAATTTAAGAATTTTTGTAAAGATAATCATATCATATTATAGCCACTGGTTCCAGTAGGGCAAATGGTCAGGCCCAGCGTATGCTCACTATAGTTGAAACATATTCGGACAGCTTATGGCAACTTCATGTAGGCGACATCCAATTAACCACGTCATGCTCCCCAGCAACCCCATCATCTATTTTTATATTTATAAACTCATGTACCAATTGTACGCAATATGTACGGAATTAGTACGTACTTAAAAAAAATTGTACCTTATCAGGTTAAAAGGTACAGGCAATTGAATTTGGGTTGCTGTAGAGCATCTCCCCAGCAACCCCAAATATTTTTTTTATAAATTTTACATACAAACTCACCTATTAGGCAAACAAGTCGTTGATAAAAATTGTACTCTTATTTTCAACCGACTTCAAAAAGGAGGAGGTTCTCAATTCAGTTGTAAGTTTTTTTTTTTTTTTTTTTTGTTTGTTACGCGATTACTCCGCCAATTATGAATTAATTTTGATGATTCTTTTGTGTTTGATAGGCCATACTTCAGAAGTGGTCCCATATAAATTTGGTCAAGATCTGATGAGAGGTTTTTGAGTTAGCTTCAATAATACGTATTTTTCCCACCTAGTATATGTGGACGATGTTCTAATAGTTCCTGTTACTGTAATTTACATAGCAGGTAATGGTATTCAAATTTTTGTGGGAGGTTTGTGTAGGTACCACAACTAAAAAGTGAAAAATAAAAACGTTTTTACAATAACTAAAACCGGATTTTTTGCAAGCCGGTTTTATTTTTTGTAAAAAAGTTTTTACCACTGGATGTGCTAGCTACTTAAAACCTTTATTTTAAATCTCGATTTATAAACGCCTGAGCAATGTGTGTTTGGCTGTGGGTATGTAGTTTTCTCGAAAACTATTGGACCGATTTCGGTGCTGTTTTTTGAATTACGTGGGTACCAACTTGGAGCAGGAGTAACGACAAACAAAAAAGGAACAAATTGAATAGAAACTGTATTTCAAAAGCTCTTTTATTAACAAAATAACATTGTTTGCATTGCCAAACAAATTAAATTTTCACGTAAATTAACACGTTTGATTGAAATGGTTTATTTAAATTTGTTTTGTGTACCTTCGTCTTAAGATCATCGTAACAGTACCAGTTTGATCCCATTTTACAATGAGCTGTAAAATGACCCAGACCTGTTTTGATTGTTGGAGGTACAAACTCAATAACTGACGCAAGGTCGTATCGTTTATTTGTTTTAAGGACGATTGTTTTAGGCACTTCATCTATTGTTACAGTATCGACTACTACTTCAAATATTATAATGTGATCACATAAATCATAGGTCATCGTGACTGTGCCAGAACACTGTTCATTATTACACTGAGAAAATTCATCACTCAACATAGAGTTTGCTGATGATTCTAAACCTGCAAGGCCCTCTGCCAAGTATAGAATATTCAAAGGCAAAATTGGTGACAATCTTTCTATTCTATAGTCACAGGTATTACACTTTTTGGAAAATCTCGCACTACTGTATTCGTTATGCAGAATTGCCTCAAAAATCTTGGTGACATTACACTGGCAATCAAAAACTGTAATATTGCCTTGAGTAGAGATTTTATCACAAAATTGTATAAGGATATCTGATCTTAATCGTAATACGTCAACATCCAAATCATTAAGGGATACTGCTTTAACCAAAGCAGAAAAAGTGGAATTTATGCTGTCGATATGTTCAGCTACAGCTTTATTCTCTTTATGAAGGACAGCATACGCTTGCAAGACAGCATCAAATGCGCAAGTATTTTGTAAAATTATGTCTTTCATTCCTGTTCTACTAATGTTCCCGTTTGGCATCAAATGCACATAGTTTCTGTTACTTTTCGGTTTGATTGTTTTGATTAAAGAGTTGGTCTTATTGTCAGTGTTTTTGTTTCGCCAGTTTTCCACGCATTTCGGTTCTGCAATAAATATAGAATTATCTGTGAAAGATGATTTGTCAGTATCATCAATGCTTTGTATTTTATGTTTTGGTTCGGATGAATCAATGACAGATTGCCGACTTCTTGTTTTCTGGAAAATCTCAGGATATGAGCATTAAGCTGATTTCAATTCTCCAGATAAATACTCAGTGTGGATCATAATAAAACTATCCACTCGCAAAAGTCCACTTCTTGAATTGAGTAATAGCTGTTTGATATTCTTGAAATAACTTTCGACGTTACTGCTAGTAGCACCATTGATGTTTGATTCTTTGAATAGAGGCAGCATTAGATTTGTCCAAAGGGGCAATCTTTTCAAAAGTTTCTTAAATGTTTCTATAAATGTAGGGAAATAATAAACATTTTCATAGATTGTCTCATCACACAGCTCACTGTTCAATTTTTCTTTATTTATAATATGGTATAATTCTGTAATAACTGGGTTTTGAAGAAGCAAATCATCATTTTCTTCAAATATCGACTCTTCGTTTTTCGAGTTTTCTTCTGATTCTAATACCTCATCAAATTTTTCATCTTCTTCACATGTGCGCAATAATTTTTCTTTTGCTATTTCACATCTAGTTATTTGTCCACTTTTTGTATATCTGTCAAACCTATTTACTGCAATTATAATAAGATTTGTTATTATTTCTTTCGCCGTCGTATATTTAGTACAAGACTTCAGATTTAACAAATGTTTTATGTAAAATTTCTTCACACGCATGTCGACATTTTTAAAACACTTAAGTCCGTACAAAGTTTTTATAAAGTGTGACGAATCAAGGCGCATGACACAATTTGGACGAATGTTGGTTTGCTTCTCCAAAATTGCAAAACAATGATTTATATAGGCTTTTGTTGTATCAAATGTAGTGAATGCTTTGACACAAGCACCGATTAAAGCGCTCGAGTCATCGGTAGTTACTTCCATAGGTTTTGGCATAGATTGTATCCATGTTTTTAGCCAAATGTATATGTTATCTAGCGTTTGAGTAGCCGAAATCATTTGTGCGATTGGTATGGACGTGTTTTTTATTTTAAGAAGAAGAATGTACAAGAACAAATGCTTTGGTTGGTAACATCGCTTGGGATCGTTTGGTGGCCGTATTTTCTTAAAGATTGATCCAGTTGCGTCTAGGCTCAATGAAATATGTTCTTTTTGTGAAAAAGTTTCATAAAATTTACGCTGCAAATTTGTCCAGTAATACACAAAGAAAGGGTTCAGGGAAATATTTCGAATAACAGTATCAAATGGTGGCGTAAAACTCATTATCCATAACGCCACTACCACAATTTTGTGAATATAGCTGGACGTACTAATCCGACTTCTTACATTTTGAAGAGTTTTTAGTGTAGGAATGAAAGGTGGTTCTTGTGTATCATCGTCGCCAAGGGCACTATTCATTAATTTGTTTCGGACTACTACTGGAAATTCATTTTTCAAGCTAGAAGCAAGTTCTTCCTTTGTAGAATTCGTTATTCTAACTTTTTTTGATTTATGGACCAATTTTGAATCTATGTTTTCCAGAACACACTTTAATGTAACCGAATCAGTATAATTATTTTTTGTATTAATAAAAATTTTGCCATTGCATTCGCGGCAACTTCCGCTTATCTTCACAAGATCACCACAAGTATAATTGTTTTTGAAAATCCATGTGCATCTGTTTGTTGTCTTTTGCCAAACATATTTTCTCAAACAATCACTCCACTCTCCAGGCGGTAGTCTCTTTTTTAAAACACGACGTCCAGATTTGTTTTTGATATCATTATAAAAACGTGGTTTGATTTTTTCCCATTCGCTTAATTCTATTTCAAAGCACATTACACTTTCACCACATTCACTATTATTATCCGAAAGTGTCTTCTCACTACTGCTGCTACTGTTATATTCACTTGAAGAATTTTCTTCGGAACTCATGTTTTTATTTGTAGCAATAGATAGTTCTTGCTTAATATTATGTTCACTGTTCATTGCACCAAAAAAAAAATTGCAATTTCTTTTAAGGGAAAGGTACAAAGCCTTAGATGACATTTGAGCACTTAACTTGCGGCTGATAGTCTTATAAATATCACTAGCCGAATGTGGCACACTAGGTAAATTATTAAAATGTTCACTGTATTCAAGGAAAACACACTTTTGCTCCTCCAAACTAACAGATAATCTTTTTCCACGCTTCATGTTGAAGAATTTAAGTGATCAACAGCGATCTCGTAACAGAGGAATGAATGAATATTAAAATGAAGTTATAGAAATTGAGGGTAGGTGTACAATTTTAGAAAATTAAAAATCGAAGCACTATAATTCTATATATAGATATTATACTGCAGTATTAGTAATTCCTACGTACAAGTAAAACAATAGCCGTGATAACAGCTAAAGGAAAACATTATTATTTATAATAATAGTTTTGCTTAAAGACAGTGTCTATTACTTATTTACTACACAACACCGTCCAATTTTATGATAAGAAAAGAGATTGAAATACACCTTGCTATTTACATTTCTCAGGCGCTTTTAATCGAGATTTAAAATATAGCTAGCACATCCAGTAGTATGTCGTCAGTGAAAGTCGGTTTTATTTTTTGTAAAAAAGTTTTTATTTTTCACTTTTTAGTTGTGGTAGGTACCTACCTACACAAACCTCCCACAAAAATTTGAATACCATTACCTGCTATGTAAATTACAGTAACAGGAACTATTAGAACATCGTCCACATATACTAGGTGGGAAAAATACGTATTATTGAAGCTAACTCAAAAACCCCTCATCAGATCTTGACCAAATTTATATGGGACCACTTCTGAAGTATGGCCTATCAAACACAAAAGAATCATCAAAATTAATTCATAATTGGCGGAGTAATCGCGTAACAAACAAACAAAAAAAAAAAAAAAAAACTTACAACTGAATTGAGAACCTCCTCCTTTTTGAAGTCGGTTGAAAATAAGAGTACAATTTTTATCAACGACTTGTTTGCCTAATAGGTGAGTTTGTATGTAAAATTTATAAAAAAAATATTTGGGGTTGCTGGGGAGATGCTCTACAACAACCCAAATTCAATTGCCTGTACCTTTTAACCTGATAAGGTACAATTTTTTTTAAGTACGTACTAATTCCGTACATATTGCGTACAATTGGTACATGAGTTTATAAATAGAAAAATAGATGATGGGGTTGCTGGGGAGCATGACGTAATTAACCCTCAATAGTACTCGTTGTAGAGTAACAGGGTTCACGCCCTTGGAATTAATGTTTGGTATTAAGGGTATCAAGAGTATCTACTAATAATCCTAATGAAGATAGGTTAAACCTCGTAACCATTCGATCCGATGCTTCTGCTAGTATAAAAAGTTGGCTCAATATGACACAGGTCGATTTAACAAGGGTAAAGCTATAGTTAAACCTTTTTCAGTAGGTGACTCTGTCTTTGTTAAAAGCGAAGAAAGACACCAAACGAAACTAGACCGTAAATGCAAAGGCCCCTTTAAAATAACCGCTATTTTGGAAAATGATGGGTACGAATTAAAACACATTAATGGAAACAATAGAGTCTACAAATACTCTCACGAAAACTTGCGAGAAGTACCCCGTGGAATTCATTGTTTTTGGAAATCACAGAAAATTTTGATGAGGATGACGTGTCGGCGGATAATAACAACACAGAGGTTCTTGTTCACGAGACTAGGCAACATATTAACTTTGATGATATTTAGTCTACTAATAGTGATACTATCTCTGCCGATAATAATACCATGTCTGCCAATAGTGATACCTCTGTCAATAGTGATACCATGTCTGCTAAAAGTGACACTATATCTACCAGTTCTCATAGTAATGCATATTGTAGAAACCCTGGTTTACGTGCTGTTTCAGTAGAATCTATTGGACCTGAATCAATTAACATTGTAACAGAAGCACTTGTACATCAACCAAAGTATTGAGCTATTTGTTAATTAAACTAAAGGAACGATACTTGTTCGGCCTAGCTAGATCCGGTCCAGTTTAACTGAAGGGATACACCTGAAGGGCAAAACTATTGCCGGACCAGGGGACTGATCTTGTGGGGTCAGAAGTTGACCGGACCAAGCCTTGTAGAGTCATAACTGACTGGACCAAGTGGTCAAATATCTGGAGGGTCAGAAGTTGACCGGGCCAAGCCTTGTAGAGTCATAGCTGACTGGACCAAGTGGTTAAATATCTGAAGGGTATAAGTAGACCGGACCAGAAACAATAGCAGGATGACCAAACGGTACTTAATCAGTTTTTCATGTTCTAGATGTGGCATTGTGGGCTAAGCGTGCGAGGACGTCCACACGTCAGCATGGCCGTGTCGGCGTCACATTGTAAACAACACGTGCATCGGGCTACGCTGTAGCACTATGGCGCTGTAGCGCGCTACGACATTCTCCCACCTCCTCGCTGCTGGGCGGAGTTAGTGATCGCTACGTCGTAGCGCGCTACGTCTTTGCCCCACCTACTATACTACCGTATAAAAGAGTCCGCACGGCGGCGAAATGGCATTCTACCTTCAGGCGTTGCCCGGTGCACAGGTTGTATTGCTTTCAATTATTGTTACTCTGCCTCTCTGTACATTGTTACTATTTTGTGTAAACTAAGCTAGTACTGGGTGTCATGGCTATTTGTGTCTTGAAACTGATTAAGTGTAGTTTCGTGTAAAATTAATTGAGTAAATAATTTATAAGAAAATCTAAATTCTTATTATTTAAAGAACCTCTTTTATTTTACAATATATCTGATCCTGTGCCTTCAAATATAATAAATATTATATAATAACAATTTATAAATATAATAATAGTATATAATAAATAGTTTTAGTCTTTAGTGGAAAAGTGTCAATATATTGTTTGTTTACTATTGAAAAGAACTCGGCGTAGAACTCATTTCGGTCGCATATATTATTAAAACTCTGAATACATAATTTACTTGCCAAAGCATTATTTAATTTCTCTAGATTTTTACATGTAATTGGCCTAAACCTTATTTGAATTTTATGTAAAGCAAAATGTTATTGTTTGTCCACTGTGATCATATGGCAACTTATTTACAATTTGTTTATGTAAGTAATCACAATTACAGAAAATATTATCTATACAAGTGGCAGAACAAGCTGTCACTCGGGTTGGTTCAATAAAACATTTGACAAGTCAAATGACCTGAAAAGACTTAATAGTCTGACAGTTAGATAGATTCTGGTAACTTGGAGGTCTGTATATACATACTATAACATGCTTGTCAAGCTCAACACAGGACAATTCAATGGTGTTTCATAATTGAATTGACATTTTAACATCATGAGAGCAGCTTTCTAATGTTTTAATAAAACATTAGAAAGCTGCTCTAATCTCTTCGGACGAAGCAACTCGTATAATTTGGATAGAACTTCACTTCAAGTAAGTTCGTTTAATCTCCAATTATACTTCATTGCTTCGTCCTTCGAGATTAGGTAACATTGTAGAATTTGAAAGATGGTGAAATATTAAAACACTGATATTTAAGTAGGAATTAAAAATAACATTCTAACATAATGCATAATCAGAGGTTAGGATTGATATGGCAAATTGATCTGATTGTTCACATTGAATATCTCTATGATAATATCTAGCGAAGACGTTGGAGGTGCCACTCCACCCAGCGGTCTTTCGTATCGTGTCAATATTGACACCAGCTCTATGAGCGGCTGAGGTGGCTGCGTGTCTGGTGGAGTGAGCAGAAAATATTGAGGTGTCAATTCCGCTAATTGATAACATATCCTTTATCCACCGGCTGATAGTATTTGTAGATACCGGTTTATGTGGTTTTTTAATACTTAGGAATAGGCTATTGGCATAGTTTCTCAAAGACTTTGTCCTATCTACGAGTATATAAGATACCAACGCTTCAGCCGGACATATTTCCGGACGGTCTTTATAAAATGGAATATTAAGACAAGGTTGAGCTGAACCTGGACGAGATGTTTTTATTAAATCGTTTATCTTGATTAATATAAGCTGACTATGGGCAGTTATATTTTCTAATGTTATTTTGCCAATCGTCTGCACTCTGTGTGCACATAATAGCATCAGCAAAGTTACAGTCTTCTTGGTCAATTGAGAACAATTGACCAAGAAGACTGTAACTTTGACATACCCAAGGTGATGATACCCAAACCGTAATTTAAGTTTAGAAAAACTTAAATTACGGTTTGGGTATCATTTTGATAATGAATCTATAACTATTGAGGGGTCCCAAGTGATATTATATTTGGGGGCTGGTGGACGAAGTCTGTAAAAACCTTTGAATAGCCTAGTAGCACGGTCGTCAGACCCTACTCTCGACCCTAAGATCAAAGACAGAGCGGAGCGATGACTGTTTAAAGATCCGTATTGTAAACCAGAATTAAATAATTCAGTGAGAAAGTAAATAAGATTTTAGCAATTAAGTTAGTAGTGTGTATTAATAATAAATCCTAAGGACTCTAATATACTTCTTGTTTGTAATATATTATCTAGGCAATCTTGATAATTATTAGAAATAATACAAATGTCATCCAAATAAATAGATGACAAATAGCCAAATGATCTCAGTAAACAAATTACCAGTTTTAATAATTTTGTAAAAACAAATGGGGTTGTGTTTAGACCGAACGGTAAAACATTGAATTGGTAAATTTTACCAAAGTACTTAAATCGTAAGTGCTTTCTGCAGCTCGGATGTATAGATACGAGAAAATACGCATCCTTCAAATCAAGGGTGGCCATGTAACTGTTTTTTGAAACTAGTTTTAAAGTTGTTCTCAGATCTTCAATTTTAAAATGTTCTGTTATGATGTGTTTGTTTAGAGACTTAAAATTTAATATAAATCTGTTTTTACCATTAGGTTTTTTAATCAGGAAATAACTAGAAAGAAACTGTCCTTCACATGGTTCGCAATGTGAAACAGCTCCACTGTTTATAAGATCAGTGATGGCCGCCCTATATTGAAAGGATTCTGATGAAGACAATGTAGGTAAACTAGGTTCGAATGTCTGATGCACCGGTTTCGTAAAAGGTATCTCGTAACCTCTTATCCACGATAATATAACCGGATCATTGGTCATCAATTGCCATTGATCATAAAAATATGATAATGGTCCTGCGGAACGTACCAGGTCTAGCGCCGGGGGGCTGGGCGCTGCTGCAAGCGCGGCGGCCGTCGCGGTTGCTGCTGCGGCCGCGGGCGCGGCGCCGGCTCGGTCCTCCTCGCTGCTCCCGCTTGCCGCGTCGGCGGGAACGGAGGCCTCTGGTTTAAAGCCTGAGAAGGGGCCTGCCGTGGCCTCTGCGCTGGTGCAGGTCTTCTGACTGGCGTGTTTATTTTAATTTCAGCGCCTGATCTGGATATGGCTTTTGCAGCTCTGAGAGTATCGGTCAGCTGTTCACCAAATAAGAAATGATCGATTTCTGTGTTAAACAAATGATCTTTAATATCTTTTTTTATTGTAGAACATATGAAACTACGCCTTGTCATGGATTCATTGTGTTGTGAGTCACACATGAGTCACCCTGCTTCGATCAGCAATTTTGTTACTGTCTGGTCTTTGTGATCCGAAGAAAACAATGTATTGAGAGCTTCACCAATACATGATATACTTGCAGCGACTTGCACCTATTTATTCTCTAGTGCTTTGTCTTTTTTGATGAATACATCCGATAAAGCGGCCTTTATTTCTGGATCGGTGCGTCAATCTTTGTGCAGTTTTTTGGAACAAGATGTTTTTCTAGCAGATCCTTTTTGGCATCCTTTGACAAGCCTGTCGTTGCGATGTGTTCCCAGCGAACAGATAATTCACCTCTTATATCCGGTCCACATGTTTTTTCCTTTGAGGGTGTTTCGCCCAAGAGATTCAGAATCTATTTATCCAGTTCAGGGGGATCGAGCGCTGCTTCAACAGGCAGTTCCGATTGCATTGTTTGTACCACGTCTGTAGCAGGGACATGTGTAATTGAGGTGGAGGTACCCGGTTGTGGCTTTTCTGCACTAAAAATCGGAACTGACTCGACTTCGGGCTGAATGTCCATTTCATCTGGAATATAATAAGACCAGATGTAGGTATTGGAGAGAAAATAGCGCGGCGATAGTCCTTAAAACTATCCACAACACTGTTTAATATATTGAATCTATACCTACGTACCTACATAAATTTAAGTAGGTCATTAACTAATGTGAAGGTAACATTCCTTTCAAATGTACACAATCACTAAAATGTAGGTACGTATATAATTTACCCAATGAATTGGGAATCCAAAACTATGTGAAGGTAACATCCCCATAAGATATACACAACACTATTTGGAACATGAACATGACGTCTTGTCAAATTATGATACGGATATAGTCCTTAAAAACTATTCACAATATCTTCTTTTGTTATAGCATTATTAACAAAACACTTCAGCTTACCGTCATGATCCGATAGCGCAGGCGATAGAACAATATTCGTCAATGAGCTACTGCTTTCGGAACAAATTCGAACTCGCGACCGTTTGGCGCGTTTATTGATTTTCTTTTCCAGTTTTCGAATCTTTCTTCTCAAATAATCACTGTCGTCGTTTTTGTGACTACGTTTCGGCATCTTCTTTTAATTTTTAACGAAAAGTAGAAAGGAAGTGGTGATCGGCGACGCACTAAAACGCGAATGAATGACACTACAGGCGTAACGAGAAGGAAGACGAAGTACCTACATACAAAAAAAAAAAAAAAAAAAAACTCAAACTTAGTGGGTGAAAGGCGATATCTTAGACGTATTACTACAATGTTACCTAATCTCGAAGGACGAAGCAATGAAGTATAATGTCAGTGACATATGCCTCGTGGACGTGAAAGTCGAAGATCGTACGCATATATACACATACACTTCACAAGGTGTCGGCCGAAGATGTTAAGCCTTGTATTTACGAATAAATCCTGCCATATTACGCGAACTTGACGATATTATTACCAGCCAGACTTAGACTCCAATCATTTATTATATGCGGCTTTTTCAATAACAATCCACACACAACGATTACACAACAGCTATCTCGTTGACTTTATGAAGAAAGAGTTCGGGCTCAACTACGTGCACGCAATACCGACAACTCCAGCCTATACTCCACTATAGATAGTGGCTATACTCCACTATGCTCCACTATAGATTGTACGTTCACCAGAAATATTAATGTTTAGTTATTTATTTGATACGCACGGAGGGGTAAATCGATATGTAATGGATGGCCACCCATCCACAAACTAACCCCCGCAAACATATCTTAACCTTCGATCGACCCGTGCGGCTGTTATGATTTTTCCACAAACCACCACACAACCAATCACACGCCAATGTTAAACGAAATCTACCTATTAAGTACAGTACTGACTTAATATAGTATTCTATTCAAATATTTAGAACGAATTCAATATTCAATATTGTTTTAATTTCAATCTTTAACACTAAAAGCGACTCGCTGACATAGACGTTTCATGTAACCAACGGTTGTGTGCCCCGACCCCGACAAAGCCCCACCCGATTCTTTTCACCCGACTGCAGAGGAGCTTAAAAGGAGGGTAATGTTTTCACAATTACCTGACCAATATGGAGGTTCTGATATGGCGAGTATAGGGGAGGGTCTGGATTTATGATTTCGCGGTTGCACATAGACATGCTTCGCTTTGCTTTGCTTTGCTTGGTAGTATAGATGTAGGCCTACCCTGCCACCTCTTTCAGAGGTAGTAAGGTGGCGGGGTCTTGAGGGAGAGCACAGCAGTCGTGTAGATAAGGCAAGTCTGGCGGATGCACCTTCTCGAAGTGGCCACCCCGTTCTTGGTCTAATTCCTTAAGAAATAGATGTAACTAAAACCACCAGGCGTCATCGCATCCCTTTCTTTTCATTCCCCTACCAAATCTCGTAAACCCTCCCCACATTATCCTATCCATAATCCAGCTTCTCTTAACTCCGCTCTTCCATTTCCACTTCTAACCGTGACCCCCTGTGTCTGGGTGGTGGTGGGCTCGATCATCACTAAATTGAGCTGATGACGAGTAGGAGAGAACAGTTACCTGCGCTAGCACCTGCGCAGTTGAACGCCGTGAGCGGGGATGAGGGACTGGGGGGTTGAGCCGAGCGGCTCTGACTGTAATGTGTCCGTAAGGCAAAACGCCCCCTTTTGTCTTGTGGCCCTACCCAATAGCCAGGGGTAGGGAAATGGCCACAGTGTCCCATCAGAGGGCCACATGACAGGCGAGGTACGTGAGGTCCACTGAAGTCGTCCTTGGACGGCTGAAGCGTTAGGCAAAGGTCATGCTGACGGTGTAAGTGAGGGTTGATCAGCTCGTTGGGAGTGGGCTTTTCGACCCCCTACGCCAGCCCGATCAAGCACCCGATGCTCACTCTGTAAACCAGCCTTGCGCCCCTATATCTCTCTGGTAGTCCTAACGTTTTTAATGGAAAGATGTTCCCAAGTGCGTGCTCCATGGAGGGTGGGGCCAGAGATGTTTTTTTTTTTAATAAAAACGTTGCTTCACACTAGGAATTTCTCCTGTATTGTGGGTGCGTTTACAAACATTCTAATCAAACGATAACATGGATAATTTAAGGCCTGTTAACAATTCAGCATGTGGAGTGGAGGCGAAAGCCAATGAGACTCCCATAGACGTGCTTGCCTCCCAGGGAGGTGCTTTCACTTCCCTTGCACTTAGTGGCCTTGCAGCTAACGCTGAGCTAAGATCAAATCAAAAAAGTCCCAAAACAAACAAAGGAAGTCGGCGCTAATTAGGGCCAGTACCGACCCTTCGAATACAAAGTGGGAGACCAAGGGGCCGACTCATACCACTGCCGGTCTGACTCCTTCCACACAGACCCCGTTGCCGGGTAACACCAAACACCCAGGAGGGAGGAGGGTGATTGGTATCTGGGAGCCACAGGAGGAGGACCTCCTGTGGCTCCTCAAGCCTCCCCTCATCAGACGGTCGCTACCGATCAAGTGGAGACGGCCAGCTGCACAGAGTACGCGTTCGCACCTAGCAATTTGTGCCGATGCCGAAACGCAAGGGCCCTTGGAAAACGCACTCAAACAAGCCCTTGGCCCTTGCAACAATCCTACAGGTCCAACTGCTGCCTCGTTACAGGGCAAAGGATGCTTGGAATAGGCTCCCACAAGATACAAGCCAAACTCAAACTCAAACCCAAACTTGAGTCCAGCGCTCTGGAGAGACCAGCTGAAGGTAACAGGGACACAGCGACCCGATTGGAAGGATCAAGCCGCGGCCAAGCGAGCTCTCAACGAGACCTTGACACCTCGTGGAGAACATAAGCGGCCGCGTTTTGATCATCCAATAGGATTGGCCAAAGAAGCTACGTCCAAGCTGCCAGCGCAACCCTAGACGTCGTCGCGATCACCTGCGACCGCACGGGGATCCTCAGCAAGGACGTATCGGACCAGGTACTCGCTGCTATCCAGAACCAGATTATCATTGAGGCCTACTCCCCTAAACATGACACCCCAGGACAAACTTTCAACGCCAAGCCGCTGTTCGCCGGGGGGGTCATCAAACTATGGTGCGGCACGACCTTAGCCTGGCTAAGGAAGACGGTCTCTGGTGAACTAACGAGGTGTTCTTTCAACTAGCTCCTTGTTAGTTGTCGTGAGCAAGTCGGAGATTTAGAAGCGTGCACGGTGTGGCATCGTGGTCCCGGACAAAATGAGAGGGGTAAGGCCTTGGTTGACTACTTATTCTCGACTAACCTATCCCGACGCTATGACTATATAGACGCCAAATCCCACCGACCAATCAGCCTGACCTCCTTTCTACTAAAGACTCTAGAAATGCTTTGTGATAGGAAACTGAGGGACGGTGCTCTAATAACAATACCGCTACATAGTAATCAGCACGCATACAGCTCAGGTAAGTCGATCGAATCTACTCTTCATCTAGTGGTCAGCCAGACAGAGAAAACGATTCATCAAAAAGGTACGGTCAAGGTGCCTCCGACAAAACCAACTTCTCCAGCATCAGCAGTGCCCTCTCCAGGCATGGAGTAGAACAGGTACTAACAGACTGGATTACGAATATGCTAAGCAATCGAGTGATTCGCTTTGAGGACGAGCAGCAGCTAGCCATAATAGCCAGAGGCTGCCCCCTGTCCCCCCTTCTATGGAAATTTGTGATTAATGACCTCATCACCAAACTCAACGCCAATCAGTATTACACAATAGGGTATGCAAACGACCTCGCAATCCTGGTCTCGGGGAAGGTGACGGGAACGATTTGCAACCTCACTCAGCAAGCACTACGTATTGTAGAAAATTGGTGCAGGGAATTTGATCTATCGGTGAACCTCACTAAAACCGAACTAGTAATGTTTACCCAAAAACAAGCTATGGACCCTTTCCGCCTGCCCAAACTGTTCGAAACAGAGCTTCAGTTAGCCAACGAAGTCAAGTACCTCGGGGTCACTTTAGGCAGTAAGTTAAACTGGAGTAGTCATTTAGACAATAAGCTAAACAGGGCCTGCATCACCTTCTGGCAGTGCAGGAAAATTATAGGTAAGAATTGGGGTCTATCCCCCAAAATAATACTATGGCTGTACACAGCAGTGATACGCCCCATGATAGCCTACGCGGCCGTGGTCTGGTGGCCCCGCACCCAGCTGGTTACAGCCTCCAACAAACTACAACGCATGCAAAGACTGGCCTGCATGGCGACCACAGGCTGCATGAGGACTAGTCCGACTGCTGCAATGGCGCCGTGAAAATAAAAATTTGTTTGCCTTGCTGGGACTACCATCGCTGCACCTGTTCATACAGCAGGAAGCGACGGTGGCGGCAGTGCGTCTAAATGCAGCAAATCTCTGGGGTAAGAGAGACACACAACACACCGCGCTGCTTGAGGGACTGCAAGGAGTTCCCCATTACAAAAGCCATAAATGACCGGGTACCCAAACAATTGATCTATGATAAAAAATACAGAGTTCAACTTAACGAAGATCGCCGATCACAAGCCCTCACGGCTTGCGCTCAACAGAGCTGCGCGAGAGGATTTCAAGCTCCACCGGTACTGCTTGCTGCTCCCAGACCTGCTGAGCGAAAGGATTTCAAGCTCCTCCGCTACTGCCTTCTGCTTCGACTCCAAGCCACTGCTTCTCTACGGCCTGCTGTTCCTGTTCCGCGTCCTTACCTCCGGGTCGCTGCTCTGCCATTGCTACTAGCGCCGAGCGTTTCAAGCCGCTACGCGATTTACTTTTTATAATTCCTTGTACTTTTATCTTTTTGTATGCTTCATGTCTTATTTTATTTGTGATTTACGTTTAGCTCCTCGGAGGTAAACGTAACGTTAAACACACAAACTGTAACAAAACACTATCGCACACATTTCATAATATTGTTATTTTTGTAATGGTTATTTTTGTTTTAAATAATCAACGTAACAATACGTAACGACTTTCATAATAGAGGAGGAACACTGACTCCTAAGTCACGGGTATAAACCAAGTTTGGGAGCCAGGAGACCTATGTAAGACACTTCTTCTAGCAGGGCTAACGTGACAAGCGCGAGAAAGCTCTTTTTCTCGTTTTGTCGAAATTTTTCTACGATTCTGACGTCATTCTAATCCCTAACATGACCGTGTCGATGAGTAAACTCGAAAAAGACAATTTGACATTTCTATATCTTGCGACGAGAAACGGATATTGCAAGTTATTAAAAACAAATTATTTTTATGATAGCAACATCGGCTTGAGATTCCGTTTTATTCATTCAATGGTGCCGATTCTCTTGTCACAAATGCCTCTAAACTAGACCAAAAATCACCAAAATTTAGATTATTCCTGTCAACCGACGATTTTCCATTCTGAAATAGACTAAAGTGACACACACAACTTAACTATGTTTATAACTAAATACCATAATTAACACTAAATATATATATAAATATATATTTAGTGAAAATAGCAATTTTTTTCTATTCAGAATTTTACGTTCTTCACCTAAAATTTTGATTGTCTTAGTATTTCATCGCGATTGAGCAGGTGGAAATTAATTGTCATGAACTTAAATTCACACCAACACCTCGACGGTGCACAAAAACAAATCTGTCTTTTTTTAGGGTTCCATACCTCGAAAGGAAAAAACGGTACCCTTATAGGATCACTTTGTTGTCCGTCCGTCTGTCTGTCTGTCAAGAGGTCCGAAAAACTTAAATTTTTAGTTACATCACATATTTTTTCAAATACTTAGGTCTAATTGCCTTTAATCTGTGAAAATAAAACAAATTTCTAAGTCAACGCAAAAACGCAAAGGTACAACCGTTTATACCGCATATTTTGAAACTCGCAACTACTCGCAAGGGAGTCAAAACCTAAATTTCAATTGTGATTTTAAATAATTGTAGTTACCGCAGTGACCGCGACTTATCTCTATCTTCAATATCGATTATAGAATGAATCTCCAAAATGGAATTTCTACATATTTATAAACATGTTTCCGTTAATTAACACTAGCACTACACGAAGTAGTACAGCTGCTATAGATAACGTTTTTTCGAACTTCAATGTTCAATGTGGTACTATTCATACCTTTTTCAGTCACCATTTACAGATCTGGTTCAAATTTAATACTAAATTAGTATTTTTGTACCAGATTTATAAATAGTGACAAAAAAACATTATAAATAAATAACTTTGATAAAAAAAAAACTTGCCATCATTCATCAGCAGACTTTTGCAAGGCTGCTGCAAGGCTAGTGTAGATATTTTAGTTATATTATAAAATAAATGTTATGTGTTGATATAAAATAAAGGATTACTGAAACGATAAAGAGACCTTTGTCTTTAATTTATGCTCCTCCAGATTTCCATATTGTAATGTTATGGATTTCATTTTGCAATAAAAATACCATAACTATGACTCGATTGTCGTGATGGGTGAACATTTTCTTATATACCTACAGGTTTGTACGGAACCCTCGGTGCGCGAGTCCGACTCGCACTTGGCCGGTTTTTTTATTTTTAATGAGTGTGTGTTTAGCTTAATTGAGATCTCGTGTGCTTGTCCCAATAAATACTTATTCTTTCTTTTTTTTTTATATTATAAACACATTATATCTCACAAGTAATATTATATTAAAGATTGTTTAGTGCGATTGCCAAGTCAATCTATTTATTTAAAACATAAAAGATTTTAAATATTTATATGGATTGTGCTAAGGTCACTATAATATGTTGTTAGGTTAGCCAATTACCTAATAACTTAAGCCAGAAGGACCCTCAAGTAGGGACTGAATAAATTGACCGACTTGGTATTTATTACATGGATCTCACGCCTTTTTACGATAGAAGAACTGAGTTGCGAGACTTGTTTTTTTTACAGGTTATGTTTTTGATGGCATCTCATTTCTTTTTGTAGGTCTGTAGTCTTCCTTTTTTTCTTTTCCGGTACTACTTCTTGAGCTTCAGCTACAGTTTTTCTCAAAGCCCACTCCCTGTCTCTTTAGGTTTTTTTGTAGGCTTTGATATTACAATTTTTGACAAGTCTGGTCGGTAAATGCTTCTTAGTCTATTGTATTCACTAATTGAGGATTCCTGCGCTATAATACTTCTAAATTCGACATTAGTTAGATGTAAGCCGTCCAGACTTGTAACTCTCGTAAGCTTGACCAGATGTGAATACTGCAGAACATCCATCAGCGCATTATTTTGACTTAGGCCCTGACTTTTGTGTATTGTTATGGGAAACTGTTCGCGATGCACCTAAGCTCTATTAATAATTCTAAATTTAGTTTTGACCGGACTAAGCTCGTAAACATGTTCTTTATTAAATGTAATGCATATTTTCTTAATCATTTTTGTATTTTCCGGATCAACCTTTACTCTTTGCACTATACTGATATAACCATTAACTAAACCAAGACTCACGTCAATATTTTGCTTCAACATGACTTTTGCCCCTATTTTTATAATTATATTCTCTTCCAGGCCTGCAGTCATAGAAGCATCGTCTTCATATTTTTTTATGCCTTCACGAGCTCTTTTTGTTAGGTATTTGGGGCAATCTATGCTATCTGCAGCTGTAAGTTTTATTTCGGGCTGTGGGAGAGATCTAAGCATTGCAGTATTTAATTGTTGACACATGTTTTTTTGTATGTGATAAGCAAACGGTGTCATCAGGAAGTTTCGAGAGGTGTTCAATTATTTCAATTAATAATGTTTTCATTTGAATTGGATTTGAGAGTTATTAATCTAGTCGAGAGTAAGTCCCGGTCTTTTTGTGTAGTCACATCTAATTTTATTCTATTTAGCATTTCAACAAAGTCAGAATCATTTACCTGTCGCATGTTAATTGTAAGTTCATCGTATATGAACAGTTCAATCCACAGATTCGGTATACTGTAACCTCACAACTTGCTAGTTTCAGCAGTTGATAGTTGTTCAAAAGGTGACAAGATGTTTTTTTTTAAAACCACCCATACAGATCGTCACTTGTGTCCGATATTTCAGATAAGCGTAAATGAATATAATTATGTTAAAGTAGTAATATTGGTTATCATCGACACTTCGTCTATGATGAACAACACTACTTCTTTCAAATCTGATCTCAGAACTTTGAGTACTTCATCAGAAAGTGGTTTGTACTTCTGTGTTTACTTGTGTTCCACAGGCAGCTGCAATAGGCTATGTATAGTCAATCCATTCACATTGAATGCAGCTATTCCCGTTGGAGCACTAACTGACACTTTTTTGTTTAATAACGTCTTAACCCAACCTTTCAGAGTTTTTATTAAAAATCTCTTTCCAGTGCCACCAGTTCCACTCACAAAACAGCGTAAAACGTCAGCATTATTATCAGTTGTGTCTATTTATTTGTGATCATATTGATGACTCTTTTTTGATCGGTTTTAAGTTTTGCGATCATACTTTGAAGATCAGTTTGCTCTTCTTCTACCAGATTGATTCTCTGACAAGTCATTCATTGCGTTGGTAGCTTCCACAGCTTCAAAGTCTAAAGGGTTTTCAGTAGCATCGTCATCATCGACAATTTCCCTTTCTTCATTTATCTCAGCAACTTTAGATTCTATAATTTTTAGAAGCTTTTTTTGTCTTGAATTATCATTGAATTACCATAATCGACTCTTTCTTTTTCATTAGTAATTTGTAGGGCCGCACTCGTCAAACGTCGGTTAAAGTTAATCTTTACTATAAACACTGTCAATGTACCTAACAGAAAATTCATTACAACATCAAGCTTAACAGAGGATTAATTGAACTAATGGTACGGCACTCACTGCCGCTTATTATTTTCCTATATTTCATTCTTGCTTTTTCATTCCGTCGACCATTTTACAAGTTTTGAGCATTTATTACAAGTTACCTTTGAACATAATTTACCTATCTACCCTTATTACTAACTGCATAAATAACTTTTTAATCCCATATAAATATATGGGATTACAAAGTTATGCAGTTGGTGTATTTTGAAAACTGGACCGAAATTGCAAAATGTTTTAATTTTTCCTTGATTTATACACTAAACACTAATTATTGTATTCTAAATTAGAAGCTTCTTTATTTGCTAGAAGCGCCTTAGTTTTGATGATCGGTCAGTCAGTGAGTGACAAAATTAAGAAACTTTGATTAGTTATAATTCTTAAACTACTGGTTCAAATTGAATAAAAGTTGAAATATACCGTGTTTATACAATGCCTGCTTGTTTTCCAATTCAGGCTTATAGTTTTATCCACAATGAATTTATAGAGGGGTCGAAAATGGCCTGAACTGCTTCGAGGAAAGGACACTTATGGTACGGCGGTTTTTTTGCTTGACTTGGCGGGGGCACTGCCGTGTCCCCAGATCTCAGTACCTCGTATATCGTGTCCAAGAGTCATCGTGGTCATTACGGTTTACTGAAAATTACTGTTATAATCATGAATGAACAGGAGGCTGGCCGGACGGTGATGAGAATAAGATAGGTATCAGACATTATGTTACGTACTTACGGACTCGAAACGATTTGATTACGATAGTGTAAAGATTGAAGTTGAGATTAAAAAATGAAGTTGGAGTTCAAATATGAAGTTGGAGTAAGGTTTAAAATATGAAGTTGGAGTAAGGTTTTTCCTTAATATTCCATACTATATGACGCTGGTATACAGCTGTACTGTAACTGGACAATAGGAAATAACGTGACAAAACTGGTCGACGAGACGTACTCGTCTAATTCAGGTAGTTGATGTAAATTTTGGTGCAACTGGGCAAAGAGATGGTATTGTTCGGTCCAGGCCGCCATTAAGAGGATGGTCGAAGGGGCATGGTGTGGTGTTACTGGTCAAAGGGACGGTGTAGTCTTGTCCATGCCGCCTCTATGGGGCTAGTCGAAGGGGCGCAACGGTCCAGGTGGTCGTGTTGAGAGAAATATGTTGTCCGTTCCCCAAATTGAGATAGTCGAAGGGGCGCAGGCTTTCAGTGACAGATGTAACGGTGTCTAACGGTGATGGCCAAGATGACTGGGTCATAGGTAACGGTGTCTAACGGTGATGACCAAGATGACTGGGTCATTATGGAGAAAGTCTCAATCCAATAGATAGGCACTGAATAAATTAACCGGCTTGGTTTTACTAGATCTCACAACGTTTTGCGGCAAAAGAACTGCGTTGCGAGACTTGCATTTGTCGGCGTCACATTGTAAACAGCACGTGCATCGGGCTACGCGGTAGCACTATGGCGCCGTAGCGTACTACGACATTCACCCACCTCCTCGCTGCTGGGCGGAGTTAGTGATCGCTACGTCGTAGTGCGCTACGTCGTTGCCCCACCTACAATACCACCGTATAAAAGAGTCCGCGAAAAAAAATGCGAATGTGAATGAAATGAATGTGAATGTGGCGAAATGGCATTCTGCCTTCAGGTGTTGCCCGGTGCACAGGTTGTATTGCTCTCAATGATTGTTACTCTGCCTCTCTGTACATTGTTACTATTTTGTGTAAACTAAGCTATTACTGGGTGTCATGGCTATTTGTGTCTTGAAACTGATTAAGTGTAGTTTCGTGTAAAATTAATTGATTAAATAATTTATAAGAAATTCTAATTTCTTATTATTTAAAGAACCTCTTTTATTTTACAATATATCTGATCCTGTGCCTTCACATTTTTTTACATGTTATGTTTTTGTTGGGATAATTATGTATGACTAGAACATTCATGCTATATTGATACAATAACGTAATCTTCTTATTGTGACAACTTGATATAATAACGCAATACCGTCTCAAGTAGAAAAGCACTTATTAGTTGAAATTTATTTATTTACATTTCACATTTATTAGAAAATAATTCCTTCAGGTATTTTATATAAATAAAAATTAACAACAATAAAACCTACATTACTTCTAAGATGATTGTAGTATTGGTGGGCGGTAACAGAGGGTAGGCGCGATAATCTGCTTTAATTTCCTGTTAAAAAAAAAAACACTGATTGTCACATGCTTTTGACAAGGTACACTATACACCAGTACCAGAATAAACGCAAGACACTATTTACTTTTGTTTGAAAATTATATCAGTAGTAATGGATGAGATTGATATATAATACAAAATGGTGATAAGAGCATAATGTTTCAAATGTATTAATGTTAGTAACAGGTGTCTCTCAAGGGCCCATCCTGTGACCTCACTCTACCTATTATTAATTTACATGTCGGTATGCAATGAGTTTTTGTGTACTACTGACCGTCGGTAGTGCCGTCGACGATAGCGATGATCTTTGTTTGCACAACGTCCAGCAGCAGCATCGTCAATAGACTGGTGCAATTTGTCCTGTTAAAGACATGTAACATAGAACATCATTATTATAAACTCAAAAAACTCAAACTCAAAGCATTTATTATAATTAAACAATTTACAGGCACTTTTGAATTGTCAAGGAGTCGGTCACTCTGAAAGAAAATGTAATAGGTTTCTATGGTGAAAAACGGGAAAGAAACTCCA
This sequence comes from Xanthia togata, assembly GCA_963853775.1. Lineage (NCBI taxonomy): Eukaryota > Metazoa > Arthropoda > Insecta > Lepidoptera > Noctuidae > Xanthia > Xanthia togata. The sequence continues at coordinate 18,574,569 of OY970813.1, read as the reverse complement.
TGGACTTTCATTTAAATAAAAAATATTGCTACAACATTTGGGTACATCATCCATATTGTACGATGTAGAAAAACGTCGTCCAAACTAAAAATTAAACAAAACAAATACAATTCAAAAATAAAATAAGCCGTGGCAGCTAAGAGATGACCAGTCCCAAGTGACGGCAGCCATTCATGATCATAATGCATGGATCGCCATTTAACTCAACCATTTTGAAGCGAAACGAATAATCCATTACAGCAAAACATTTGATTCTCAGACGCCAGGGCACATTCATCATCATCATCATTTAAGCTGAAAGACGTTCACCGCTTGAACCTCCCCTAAGCACCGCCACTTCGACTGATTCTGTGCCTCCCGCATCCAGGGCACATTGGAGCCAATAAAAGACGTACCCAGTAAACGGTAGTTTTATAGTACATAGTACTCACACATGTGCTACGAAAACAACACTACGAGTTCTGCAAAGATATTATTGTATGTACAGTATATGTATAGATACGTACGCGCCGAGGAGAGTGAGCAAGCCGAGCAGCGGCGCCGCACCACTGCGGACAAACGACACTTCAGTACAGTGATCATAATTTATAGTCTCTTAATCTAAATTATGAAGTTGTGGGCATCATATTATGAAAGATAAGCCGTTTGTCCGACGGTTTTCTGCATCGGTAAAAATTACGAACTTTCATCCCCTGTTTGACTTGTTTAGGGGATGAAATACTTTGTAAAGTGCTCAGTTTGGTTATATAACAATAAATCGTTTATTTACATATTTCAAGTTTCTGGGCCCAGTAGCTTAGGCTGTGCGTTGTCTGTCAGTGAATGAATTTAAGATTTGGATAAGTAGATTTTTTATTAGTAGAGACACAAGCAGCAGCAGTGCGGGCAGCAGTAGCGCTACACACGAGCAGCGCCACATGACGTATGATGTAGTAACAACACGTGACCACTAGGCACTAGTACAGTGAGGGCGGCGAGTGGCAGACGAGTGCGGTGCGGCGACGGCGGCGCCGTATTTACTGCCCGCGCATTTCCATTTCAATGAGACGCGTGCGCTACACGACTGAACATACCACACGCGCAGCACATTGACAAGATCCACTCGTGATGAGCAGGATTCTTCTACACGGGTTACGTGCTCGACTTTAGGCAACTTCGTACATAAGTGATTAAAGATTAAATAAGAAACAGTATTGTATTGTACAGTTGAATTGAAAAGTGGCTTAAAACTTCTAATCTATTTGATTAATAAGTTTAAATAAATAATTCCTAAAGCAGCAGTTCCTTTCCATCGGCCTTGATCTCAACCACTCAAATTGCGAAATTTACCTTTGTGACAATACCGACAGATATTCGACTAGGTATACAGAAATTCAATTCAATAGCCCCAGATATCAAACTTTTGGAGAAAAAACCACTGCACCTCCTATAAGTTTCCCAATTTTAGAAGACAGTTTTCTACCTTTTTTGACGAAAAAATTAAAATTCAAAAAAATTTCAAAATTTAAAATTCAAAATTCAAAAGTCATTTATTCAAACTAGGCTGAGAATCAGCACTTTTCGAACGTCAAAATTACATAAGACAGTCCCCTAAAACGCCCACCCTTCACCACTTCCTAGTGCTTTTGCTGGGAAGAAGAAGTGGCGCAACAAACTCCCCAGCAGCACAGCTGTCTGTTCAGTTAGGAAAAAAAATGATTCTATACAATAATTTATAAGATAATTTACATTACGCAAAATAAAATTTAAATTATAAATTAATAGCCATATGACAGCTAGCACACGCCAATATACCAACCAAAATCATCGAGAACTATACTCAAGCAGAAATAAAAATAACTAAACGTAAACATTATCTAAAAAAATAAAATAAAGCCTCCAGGCATAAAGGGCGTGCCCGCTTACATAGAGCTGTAACTAGAAGTTATAATTGATAAACTAGGACCATCGAGGTAAAATAAATAATTGTCGAGGTCGCTAGCTAACCACATATTGTAATACAACTCATTAAAAAAAAACATTGATTATGTCAACAATAAATAAAAATAAAATAAATGTACATAAAAAGTAAAATTATAAACTTTTATGTAAACTCATACAACCTGTCAGTAGGTAAACTAATTCTGGAGAAAGAACATTTAAACATTGTCTTGAGTTAATCACAGCGACCAACTATTCTTATTAGTATGCCTTTGAACAAAGGTTGGACTTTACTTTAGTTTTAAACGCATTAAAAGGCAAATCTAGCAAACAAGAGGGTAGCTTGTTATAAAAGGTTATACCAAGCCCAACAAATGAGTTATGAACCTTATGAAGCCGGTGGGAGGGAGCACGTAGTTTATCCTTACTTCTAGTGTTAACATTGTGAATATCACTGTTTTTAGTGTATAAGTGTATATTCTGCCTAATATATAAGATGTTGTCGAAGATGTATTGTGATGCCACTGTGAGGATACCGATATCTTTGAAAAGATCTCTCAGAGAAACTCTGGCACCTAGCTGGTAAATTGCTCGAACAGCTCGTTTTTGGAGGACAAATATATTTTGAATATCTGCAGCTTTGCCCCAAAGCAGAATACCGTAGGACATAACGCTATGAAAATAACTAAAATATACTAACCTAGCTGTATCAACGTCAGTGTATTGTCTTACTTTATCAAATATTTTAACGATATTTCGCATAGACTTTCTAAAATTAATTTACATTCGGTATTCACCCTTATTATATACCGCTGTTTCGGTTCAAACTTTGTGTATTTTCTCCGCTCTTCCTCTGAATGATCGAACAAATTATTCGAAGTTCTCTAACACCAATTTTAAATGTGGCATTGGACGACCGCGCGTGTCTGCAAGCCCCACTACCCATTCGTTTTGGTGGGCTCGGCGTCCTCAAAATTACTAGTGTAAGCTTACCGTTTCTGTCCTCGGTCACAGCACCAAAAAAATAACCACAAAAATCTTAGACCCTTCTCACCGTAGACTCTTCTTCCCGTGTTTGACCGATGCAATGAACGCCTGGAAAGTGACTTATCTGGATATGGACCAGCCCGAGAACCCGTTTTCCCAGAGACAGTGGGATGAGCCGCTCGGCAGGTTGGTACGGAATAACCTCATTAATACGTCCACCAATACTGCTGAGCGAGCCCACCTACTGGCTGTGGAAGAATGGGAGTTGGGCCTCTGGCTTCAGGGGCTACTGTAACCCAACATAGGCACTATGCTGGGTGATCCCACTTTCCGGCTCACTGCAAATCTGCGTCTGGGCGGTACTTGCAGGGCTCTACATCACTGCCAGTGCGGTGAAGCAGCCGACCACCTCGGACACCATGGCCTTTCCTGCAAGAGCGCTGGTCGGTTTGCACGGCACGCAAGCATTAATGATTTCACCGGGGGGGGGGGATCTTGTCTGTATTTTAAGACCCAATGGCTTGGCTTGCGACGATGGGAAGACGCCCGTCGGAATGACCATAATGCCTTGTAATTTGGGTAGGCCTTTGGTTTGGAATGCAACCTGTATTGACACCCTCGTGCTATCCAATCTTCCTAATGCGGTTGTGCTGGAGCGGCTGCTGCAGGTGCAGAAAACCTCAAACGGTGCAAATATAATATCCTTATTGGTAGTTATACACTTTAAAATATTTTATGGAAAGCACGCTTCCTTCGCTGTTGTTTTATATTGTAGAAAAAAAAACTCTCAATTAAGTAGCACACAACAAAAAACGTTCACATGATTTATTGAATGAATGAATGAATGAATGAATGATATATTTATTTGCAAGAATATAGGTAGCTAACATAAGTTCTTAATATCTATGGGTTTCACTATATTCGGCGTTTCAGCCGTGCAAATATTTTGATTTCACATTTTGGTTAAGATATAACATGCAGTACACATTTAGTAGTTAGCAATAATATGAAAATAGTTTCATAATTTAAATTTAGATTAACTGTAATCTAAATTAAAATTTTAATTAATTGAATTTTAATTGTAAATTATTAATAATTAATTATTTATTAATTGTACCTCAGTAGGTACAAATAATAAAATTAAAATTAAATACAATTCTATTCACTAATAATAATTTACATTAAAAATCGCAATCAATAATAATGATGTCATTTCAATAAAAAATTGCCGGAATAATAAACATGTTTCAAAATTATTTAAGTAATGTCATTATGTAGATGTCATAATAATTATAATATTAAATAAATGAAATAATAATCAATTTTACATTTTACACTCAAAATATTCATTGATGGAATAAAAACATCTCTCACACAACCAGTTATATAGCTTTATATTAAATTCCAAATCTGTAGCACTTCTAAATTCTTTGGCTAAGTGGTTATATATTTTCACCGCCATGGTATAACAGTTTTTGCTGCAAACTTTGAGTCTATTACGCGGGACTACTAGTGGCTTTTGTACTATTTTCCTCTTTGACATAGCCTTTTCTTGTCAATTAGTTTTTATCATGGTCTGGCAGTTTGAGTAATTTATGTGGCTTACCCAAACATCCTTTCTTTGGTATTGTTCGTCGAATCGTTGAGCTCCTTAAATTCTGAGTTGAGCTGCACGATAACTGACAAATGCGTGCACTGACTGGACAGGTCTTCTCAATCTGAATGGTTATTTCCTCAAAAGACCATTTCAGACATCAATCTACATCGTCTTCACATGATCTGACCAAGATTATGTCTTTAAAAGAGTGGACTTTAAAAGAGACTGTGTGACCTCTGAGTTTGTTTCGGCCTTTCTTCTCAGAGTAGTCAGATAGGAAACGCCGACCTCATCTAGTTTTTAAAATATGATTGACGTGTAAAAGTGTTTGTACAAACCTACTTGCAGAAATAAATCATTTATCATTTCATCTTTTTCAAAAAGCGACCAATTGTTTCTTACAAATTTGCAGGTTTCAAACACATATAAAGACGGGAGGGTAAGTAGCTTTTGCTTAATAAATACAGGTTTACAAGAGTCTGTCCATTTATGATTGTAAATTGACCTTACACACTTTTTTTGGGCTATAAATGCCCTCTGGGCATCTGTTGAATTTCCCCATACAGTTATTCCATACCTTAAAACAGAACAAACATGGCTGTGGTATACTAATAAAACTGTTTGAATGTCTGTTAAATTTTTGATCCTCCTAAGTGCAAATACGAATTTATTTATTTTCTTACATACATTATCTACTTGAGCTTTCCAATTGCAATGTCTGTCCATAACTACTCCTAAAAATGTGATATTATTGACTTCTTCTATGTCATTATTATTGTATTTTAAACTTCATTTCATTTCATTTCCTAATTTTTTGTGGTTATTATATGGCAAAAATGTTACAAATTTAGTTTTATTTGTATTTATTTTTAAATTATTCCTATCTAGCCAATTTATTAAATCTGTCAATGCTTTATTCGTAACTATGTTACTGTTATCTAGAGTTTTCTCTTTTGTCAACACGGTAGTATCATCTGCAAACAATATAGTATATTGGTTAGTGGAGTTGGGCAGTTCGTTTATGTATATTATAAACAATAAGGGGCCAAGGACCCTTCCCTGTGGTACACCACAGTAGTTTTCTAAGTAAGGTGACCTAAAGGTTTTCTGGGTGTTAGTTACAAAACCCATTTTTTTAATCTCCGTGCATTGTTGTCGGCCTCTTAAGTAGCTTTCAAACCAACTATAAGCAACGCCTCGTATACCATATTGCTCAAGTTTACGCAATAAGGTTTCATGATATACCATATCAAACGCCTTACTCATATACAAAATATACTGCTACTGGGATTTCTTTTTTATTGATAGCATCCATAATTTCTTTAACTAGTTTAAAACATGCCAAGATTGTAGATTTTTGCTTAATGAAACCGTTCTGTTGCCTACATAATACATCATGTTTCTCTAAGAAATTTATAAGCCTCTTGCTCATTACTTTTTCAAATATTTTTGAAAGTATGGGAACCAAAGTAATTGGTCTATAATTATTTGCCTCAGATCTAGGTCCTTTTTTGTGAAGGGGTTTTACAACAGAACATTTTAAATTGTTGGGGAATATACCCTTTTCGAAAGATAAATTAATTATGTAAGTCAAGGGTTTTGTTAAAGTTAAGACATTTTGTTTGATCATATTAGTACTAATGTTATCATATCCGACTGAGTTTGTATTTCGTAATTTCATAGCTGTCATAAATATTTCCATACAAGTAGCTGGTTCTAGATAAATTGAGTTTACGACCGTTTTATTGCAAACATCTTTATTTTTTGGATTTTGGGAGTTTCCCTTTTTACTAATAAATAAATAAAATAAATAAATAAATAAATTCATTTATTTCAGACATAATTACAAAATTGTCCATATAGTGTTAGTAACAGAGGTCTTAAAAACTATGTTAGTATACTAGTATTAATTCACATTATAAAAATTCAAATAGACATTAAAACACCACATAAAAATACAACAAAAATAACATTACATATATTAATTATGTCACGTGAAGCCGAATAAGCCTCCCCAGCACTGCAGACTCCGGCCTATCTGATATCATCCTCAGAATTCTGTTGGGGCTCCCACGGATCCTAAACATCAGAGATGCTGCTTTTTTACGCATTATGGCATAAAAATCGTCCACCCTAGCGTCAGCAAACGCAATGTTGATAAAGTAATTGTTAAAGTATGTTGCTATATCGTCACCTTCTTTTAGTAGGTTTTCTCCATCCAACATTTCTTTAATTTCATTACTAGCATTATTCTGTTTAAGTTTATCATTTATTATTTTCCATGTAGCTTTACATTTATTGTCAGCTTTCTCTATGTATTTTTTATTATTATCCCTTTGTATCGTATTTACACATAGCCTTAGTCTTTTTATTTACGTATTCTTAAACATTTTTTATTATTAATATTCAAGTATGTATCTATTAATTTATGTACCTACTTCCGTGTGTCACTGCAGGCTGCCAACTGAAAACCAGCGCTGGGTGTCTGACGCCCAGCAAATGCTGAGATGGTAACCCTTTCGGTATGGATACGCTCAGCAAAATTGTATTGTTATGTTTATTGTTCTCTTTTTTTATGTGTTTGTTGCTGTTGTGTTGTGTCTGTGTCGAATAAATGTTTTCTATTCTATATGTTTGACCCGTTTGGATAAGTGGCACGTCTTCCCCGCGCCGCAAGACGCACCGCCCGATGTGTTGGCACGCTCTAAATACGTGGCACGTCTTCCCCGCGCCGCAAGAAGTACCGTCCGATGTTGTGGCACGCTCTAAATAAGTGGTACGTCTTCCCCACGCCGCAAGACGCACCGCCCGATGTTGTGGCACGCTCTAAATAATTGACACGTCTTCCCCGCGCCGCAAGACGCACCGCCCAATGTTGTGGCACGCTCTAAATAAGTGGCACGTCTTCCCCACGCCGTAAGACGCACCGCCCGATGTTGTGGCACGCTCTAAATAAATTCTAATAATCGTTCTAGCCGCGGTCACAAGACGCAAGACGCAGGTTGCGTGAGTAGCCTTGTCGTGGCCGAGGTGTACAGCCGTGGGATCCGAGTGCTTATCGAGTATTTCGGGATATCGCAAAGCGGTTGGTCGAATCTTCACGTGACCACAGGGCTGGCCAATTTTAGGTTAAAGAATCAGCATTGCCATTGAACGAGGCAACGCTGCCAGCATTTTGGGCTCTATTCTCACTGACAGCGATGCGGACGAATTATTAATTAATCGACTTCAAAAATTAGGTTTCATTTCGACTGTTTTTTTTGTGTTTATTACGCGATTACTCCGCCAATATTTTTTTTTTTGTTAGGTTAGAGACGTTATATAAATATTATTAACTTTGCCTGGGTAGTTTTTGATTTAGCTTCAATAATACGTATTTTTTCCACTTAGTCTATGTGACTATGATGTTATAATATTTTCCTGTCACTGTTATTTACATAGCCGGTAGTGGTATTCGAATTTGTGTGGGGTAGGTACCACAACTAAAAGAGAAAAATAACAACCAACTTTTTAAAAATAAAAAAAATAAAACATTTCCATTCCAGTGGTTCCATGTTTGCCTTTTCCACCTCCTCCTGGAAACGCTTCCTCTAGAAATCTCGATACGGTTGCAGTTGCTAATTTCAAATCTTTCTTGAATCAAACTCGTTCTCGATAAACGGACTTGAACCGGGCTGTAGCCAAATTCTAGCGCATACGGTAATCAGGCGTACGCGTAATCTGCACAGATTCTCAACCACAATCTGTCATTTTGTCTATTCTTTTGTCGACAAAACTCGTTTCTATGGTGGTCATCCTACGCATGTTGCTCTAACCTTGTACTGTTACTGTCGGATGTAGCCAGGCTCTTTCTGGTGGATGTCAATGAACTGGTCTCTTTCTCTGCCACCATTGCAGCTACAGTTGTAGCAAATAGCGGTGCTCACTGTCTTACGCCACTTGAACCCACCACTCTCGAAGGTGGCTGTGGTTCCTGCGCTTGGGTCACTCTAACGCGTTCCCCGTGGAGATGAACAAGTTCCACCGAGGTCAAAACGGGCTAAACTCTACAAATTCTAAAGGTCACAAGTATGAGTTTTATGTATTACACCTACTATAACGTCGTGAGCTTTGTCAAACGCAACCATTATTGCTCTAATCGTTCAATGCAATGCTAAGTAATTACTAAATAAACACAGCGCGCGATGATTTTAGTTCCAAAAGCGTTGTGTTCAAATCAATTTATTTGCCATAAGTATTGGTAAATAGGTCTTAACATAAATAATAAAGATCAATAACACTTAGTTAGCTCCGCGTGAATACAGCACGATCTAAGGCTCGTACAGACTAGCGCGACTTGCCACGCGCGCGACACCGGTAATTGTTATACCGTAAAGTTTTCTTAGAAATTGTTTTGTTAGCGTGGCGTCGCTTTGACGCGTCGCACCAATCTGCACGAGACTTTACGCCGCCAACGACATAATAATATGCACTACCGAGTAATGGCTTCTATTTCTATCCTCTAAATTATGATAATAAAATAATGCCGGTATGTGCTATACTTTCAAATGAATAAACGATCTTGCCATTTCGTTACATATGGCTTTTGCAAGTGACCCCCTATTGACCGAAATGAAAGACAATTCACGTCAAAATCATTAAAACCATGCCGCCGGATTTATCTGTCATCTGACGGTTGCACATAATACTCAATGTTTGTAACTACTGGCAGCCGTCTTGTTTGCGCCGAGAAGTTGGCTCACATCAGTCGTGTGTGCTCTCATGACGTGTGGAGTGGGTCTTCTGTTGCTGTTCGTAAGTTAAACACTGGTGACTGTTACATCGCCAGTTCGCGACCGTCGATTAACCGTGTACAATCGGTTGTCACGCCGCCGGGGATGTATCCCCGGCGGCGTGACAACCGATTGTACACCACACGTAATATTGTGATATTGTATATCACACGTCCATGCAGCTAGTAGGCGAAGGCTGCTCAGTGAACTCAATCATGTTGCTCGAGAAAATTACGTGATTGTGTTGCACGACCAACATTTGCTATACAGGTTGTGGTTATATCGCAATCTGGTTTCAGGATTTTCTTGTGCGATAGGTAATTATGCTGTAGCGAGTTAAGTACCGTGTAGCATATTACTGTCACGATGCTGTCACGGCAGTATGTCGAGTGAGTATCGTCAGTATCGGGATTCGGGAGCGGCTGATCCCCTCTTTGTGCGTCGCGTGGCTTGTCGCCGGGGTGCGGGGTGCGGGGCGCGTGGAGCGCTCCCGCGGCGCAAGAAAGGGGGAGGCGCGGCGGATCGCGCGCGGGGTCGGCAGTTTGCTCGCGGCGCCCGACAAGGCAGGACGTCACGCGTGTGTTAGTGTCGATAGACTCCGGGTCCCGACATCGGTGAGTGTTACACGACGACAACTCAGTGCTTTAGTGAATTAAACACAACTCTGGCGATATTGATCACATCAGTTACTGTCGGTTCTAAGTTTGTTTGCTCTACATTTAACTATTTACTGTAAATCTTGTTGTTACTTTTAAGGAAACATAAACAAACGTCATCAACGGTCATAATTATTTGAAAATGAAGGTATCTATTAAATATCCTTGAAAAAAGGTTCTATGAAAGACATCTGATCTCTCCGTCACTCATAGGTACACTGCATACGAAAAAAATAAAGAGGAAGCTGATACAACTTCTTCTAATGGATGTGACAATGCTTCTTAGGCATTGAGTGTTCGTAATGTGGTCACCCAGTGTGGCCATTGTGCTCGGCAACGGACTGCCGGCCGGAGGATTTTCGTTCTTTTAACTAGTTGTGTCCACACCACACGAAAAGAAGAAGACTAGTTGTGTCAATAAACTGTTCCATACTATAATAAAAAATCTATTTATATTAAATGTATAAATCCAAACATGTTAAATTCAAACACATTGCAATTTGCAATGATGTAAATCCAAGTCTGGCGATGTTGTTCTCGCCCTGTATACTTAAAGAGATGCAACAGAATAGTAGCGTTCACTTGTAATGTGTCGCAAACACAAGCTATTGTCACAGCATTTCACACACATTAACATGTATGCCTATGTGTTCTATGCAGAAACATTCGTTTGGCTCTCATTCGTGCTGGACTTGACCTTCGCTATCAACATATTTTTTTGACCTACCAAACCACTCAGAAAGAATTGAATCTAAACTCTATTAAAATGAAAACAAACGAGCAATATGGATAAGTTGCATTACTAGTATACCTGCTAAATCTTCCAACTATGGTAAATATGTTGCCTGTACTTGGAGTGGTTAGCAATAATAGTGCAGCGGGTGTCTGCACCTTAGCCACTGAGCTAGTGAGAACGAAGACATTCCATATTTCAACGATACGTAGATCTACAAAAGCGCTAATAAGCTTCCTAGTTCCTACCGGGGCAAGTGGGTACTGCTCTGATACTAAACTACCAGCTCCGTTGTCTACTGCCGATCTATTCTGTCAACATATCAAAGCTTATGTAGCTGAAGTGCGCTGTCAATAGTGTTGATACCTAGCGAGCTCTAGCATGACCGGAATGACAGCTCACTTCAAGGTCACTTATATATGTATAGTCCTCCCGACCGTATTCACCTAACTTTCTTCCGTATTTACTTCGTATTTCGGCCGTGGCAGCCAAACTCAACGGAGACTAGCCTTCGACGCGAGAGATATTATAGTGCCAAGACTATGTCCCAACTGCGGACACAGTCTTGGCACTATAATATCTCCCGCGCTCACTCTCTCTTCCCTCACTCTAATAATATAATATACCTACGCCTCATAATGTCAGTAAGCAACGTTATTCTGTTCATCTAAGTTTCAATATGCAGGGATGTAGCGCTAACTAGCTGTGATATTTGATTCCAAAATTGAGTTTGGTTATAGAGTACGAAATTAGTAATGATTCTCGCAACAGCACCAAGTTTCCTGATTATGTTGTGTGGTGTGAAGTGTTGCAACACTATGAACTTGACTTAAATAATAAGTTCCTTCAGATGGAAGAATACTTCAAAACCAACAACAGTGAACTATGAGACCTGTGAATGTTGAGTTCACTAAACGATATCTTTATTCATCGAAACCAGAAGACCAATGGGTCATTATTAGATTTAGTTGTTTGACCTCCTAACACAACTGTTAAAGATGTTCATGTGAAAGGGCAATTCTATTCCAGAGTAGTATGATCAGTTCCCCGAGTGTTTATACCAGCTGTACAGTGTACAGTTAGCGGTCGGTCGTGACGCCTGAGCGATTGTCGGCGCCTGAAGTAACTCCACGTTTATTACCCTCAATCCATTTATGTACAACTTTACGATAAGTGGGAGTTCTGTTTGCGGTAGAAGTTGGAGCAGGACATTACTCAGGTGTCGGCGAAACGAAACGAATTTGAAAACTGAAAAGCGAAAGTTGCTGCGAAACAATAAAATCGTGTAAAGTAGAACGATAAATTCCTAATATCCGTTTCCTTGCGCGCTCTCGAGCTTGTCGCAACTTGTTATTGCTAGAATTTTTCTTGAACACGCTGTCGTTGACATTTATCAAGAGCGAGCACCGCCCCCCTCACCCTGACCACCCGTCCCCCCGCCCGGCGTGAATGTTGTGAGAGCCGAAAGAGAAGTGACGAATTAATCGTTAAGGGTGCATAACATTGTGCGAGGGATCAAAGTTTTAATGTGAAAGCTATGCGTGAGCGCCGCGGATCAGACAAGGAGACGTCAATGTGTGCTAGGAGGACATAATCCACCACCACTGTACAATAATCGGAATCTGTTCCGCGGAGCTCGATTAAATAAACACACATTGCTGGAATTGTGTTTGTCGTGTCGTTGATTATTACGTAGTCGTACGCTGCACTACGAAGTCCTCAACAATGAATATGCTGCGCAAGTCTGATGATGTTGTCATCACGGATACGTTTTCGGAACAATTTCCTGTTTCTTACTAAATAACTCGACTATGTTCCGTATTGTTGTAAGTATCGGACTACATAATAGTGTAGTGCACCTACAATTCAACGTGATTAAGCCGACGACAAGAACAGTCTTGCATGCTCATCAAGAGGATATTTTACATAAATCGGATTAACCCAGTGGTAAAGTTAACCTTAGTTATTGAATAAGAAGCAATCTCGTGAAACACGCAGAGTTAAGTCAACAACACTCATTATTTGGAACCCCTAATGTAAAGTTATCGCGAGTGAATAATTAATTTCCGATAAACGCGGCGAGAATGAAACGTAGTGAATGTGTTTACGAGGAAACTTAAGGGATAATTGCTTGTGTTTATTGAGAGAGGTGGGGGGGGGGGGGGCTCACCTGAACACTAATTCAAAGATGGTGAACACAAATTGTAACAAGTTTCAGCTTCATAATGTGCGCCGCTGTGGTACGGGGGTGAGCAGTGACGGACAGCTGTCTCGTCTGAAGAATGCTGTAGACTGCACTGCACAATACAAAGCTACATGAATTCATACAGCCATTTGGGATCAGGGGCAGCAATACACTGACATAAGAAGTTGACAGTAAAAACACAACAGTCTTTATTAAGTAAATTAAAATCGTTTGTGACTCGTGAAGGGGTAAGATTGGAGATGAACGTATCATTGCCTTCATCCCCGTTGCATACGTTTGAAACCGATTCAATTGAGGTTTCACAAGGATACATGTCGCTTTAACAACATCAAGGAGATCTTATGAGAGTTTACAGGGGATGGATAATGTTATTACAAAGATTTAGTACGCTCTGATATACCTAGGTAGATAGTCATAATATCTAAATAGATGTTACAGATTATACTTAAAAAAATCTTAAATTCATTCGATGACAAGCAACGCACTGCCTAGAAGCTTCCAATTTTGCACAAGACGTTTAAATAAGGGTTGAAAGTTTGTATGCAACGTAGTTATGGTTGCTGATGGGAAATCTCATCGCGCACACACCTTGTCAATAGTTAAAATAACCTTTAATACACACGAAATAAAGAAAACAAAAATTAATTTAATGTTTTCCACCACGGGATGGCAGAAGAAATTGTTCACTCGGTCGGTGTGACTGAATTAGGTCGTTCCAGTTGAGAGACGAATGACATAACTAAATAAATCATGCAGTGGTATCGGTGCGAGGACCCCGCCGATGATGAAGTGGTTCCAAAGTGCCCTACGAGTCAACGACAATACCTATTCTATAATCGTTTTGGAAATTGTGTCATTCAATATTGTAGAATTTATTTTTATCATTACATAATTATTATTTACCTACTACTCTTCTTAATATTTCCTGCTTCGTTACGTAAGGAGTTCGACGTTCTTTGGAGTGATTTAAACTGTCTCTTGCCGCTGACAGTACGTCGTCATGCACAGACACATGATAATATGGCGTGTAGTGTACCTCCGGTCTAGTGATTTGTGATAATGTCCGCAGTATGCAGTCTGTGACGTCTCGGACACCGGGATAGTCAAGACGCTTGGCTCGGGACAGTACGGAAAGCCATTATTTATTTCATTGTCCACTTTGTTATGAAGTGGTTTAATGCTAAGGTACGCGAACTATTGAACGCGGTAGGCTATTGTATTGTATTTGTTCTGTAGCGGTTACACCGCCACATACGAACTACGCATCAAAGACATGACGTCACACAAATCCTGCATCGCGCAATTAGAGTTTACCGCGCGAACGACATATAATTATATGACCATCCGACATCAACAGTCGGGCAGTCGGCCCGCCAGACACAACACCCGTCTGGTTGGATCTGGGTGGATGAGTGAACTTTACACCCTGTTCCTCATGCCCCTAAATTTCGGTCGAGAGAGGCCAGAGGCTGAGTTCCACTGCCATCGCCTCGCATTATACACATCACAATATACATCTACCATACTCCATAGGTTTAGGTAGTTAAATAAAGGTAAACAAAAAACCACGTGACGAGACAGCAGTTGAGTTGTGCAGTAACCGACTAACCGTAATACCTGTCACTTCCGTTGTTATGTCACAGTTGTAGGTACTCTTCAATTTAGCAACGTTACAATTCGTTGACGTTAGAGTGTGGGCTCTTTACAACAGACTTATTACAAAATATTATATATTATTATAAATCTAACTAAAAAAATGTGCTCAAGTAGTTACATTTACGAAGAGTAGTTTAAGAATAAATGATAAAGCTCAACATATAATCTAAAATATTTTTTATTTGGTTTCATCGTATTTTTAAACAAGAAAGTATCATCTATAAAAAACCGTTTTTAAGATTTGTTTACCTTTATTTAACTACCTAAACCTATGGAGTATACGTTGTGTAACATTCAAAATCAAAATTAAAATATTTTATTTTTTGAACCTACGTTGGTTGATATCGCCCAACGTCTCTATATATCTTGACTTTTAATTAAGCCCACTGACAATGGAACAACTGTCATGAATTGCGATGTTGTCATTTACAAATATTTTCAATATTAGGTACCTACCTAGGTATTTAAAAAAGTTTTTGCCTAAACCAACCTAATATCTTTTTATATTTATACAAGGCTCAAAGGCGAATGTAGAATTATTAAGGACCTGTGAAGGTATTCAGGCTGGGGAGGCCGCGCATTCCATCATGTTGTCTTACTGTCTTGGTCGGCTTATTTCTACGTATTAAGCATTAAGCAAAAATAAAACATTTATTTGGTAATAGAATAAAGCATTTTTATAATCAAACTCAAACTCAAAGCATTTATTTCAATTAAACCCTATAAAGGCACTTTTGAATTGTCAAAGAGTCAGTTAGTCAGAATGTTTATGCTAGTTGCCCATTCCAAAACGTAGATCTCTATGGAGAAGAACGGGCAAGAAATTCCAAGGACACTCTTTTAAATATAGAAATTACAAAATCCTGGGTACATTACTCTTGTTGATTCTAAATCAAATCAAATCAAATCATTTATTAATTTGCGAATATGGGTACAAAATAAAAGGTCGTAAACAAACAATAGTGGCCATTAGCCATATCCTACCTATAAGGCATGCAAATCTATATGTGAGATCAATGTAAAAAAATATATATAAATCAAAAACGATTAAAATTAAGCCCTGGCAGACAAGAGAGGACCATTCTCAACTGACGGCGCCCGTTCATGAACATGACGCATGGATCAGCACCATCCAGCTCAGCCATTTTGTAGGGAACCGAATGATCCAACACATACTTATATTATTACATTCTAAAAACTCATTCGCTCTCGAACTCATTCTACTATGCACGATGCATAGTATTTTTTGGACGTATCCATAGGTCAAATTTTTGGAGTTCTTCATCCAAAAGCGTTGTTTTCATGGATTTGCCTTTATATTATACTATCAATGACCCGCAACTTCGTCTGCGATTCAGGATATAAATTATAGCCTATGTCCTTACCCAGGGCATGGTTTATATATGTGCCATCCAAATCCGTTCAGCCGTTTTAGTGTCAAAGCGTAACAAACAAACAAACTCACTTTCGCATTTACGATACTAGTCAGGAGAGTAATAATAAAAGACCTTTTCATCCCACCATCTCGGAAAGAGTATTTTTAATCTTCAGTATCTGAGTGGAAAAGCCGTTTTTATTCTCTAGAGGATAAAGTAAATTGAATTTAGAACATCGTGTGCACTAAGTTTGTGAATTAAAAAAAACATTAAACCTATTTACTGCTACCTCTATGGTGCCGAATATATCATACAACTTTTTTTTAATTTGTTAAAAACTCAGACTCGGAACCTTCTTGGTGTTCTTTTTTCAATTTGCTTTGTACGCGGTTCTTTACGCGGCATTTTTTCACGTCATTGTTAAACCTTAGGTATATTAAAAACAAGAAACTTGAAAACAAGTGAAAAAACTAAAATGAGTGATTCTAGCGACGAGGAAGTTTGCTTGACGCCAACAGAATTGACTGAAACTGTTAATAATGCGCAAATGAGCTTTCTCCCTCAACAATCACGCGAGAAGTATTTAAAACAGTACGATATGTTCAACACGTGGCGACTAGCAAAAGGAGCCAAAACTTTCTCAGAAAACGTTTTGCTGGCATATTTTATAGAATTATCCGAGAACAAGAAAGCAAGCACTCTATGGAGTACGTATTCGATGCTAAAAGCAACAATAAAGATGAAAAAAGACAAACATATCGATACCTATCCTAAATTAGTGGCATTTTTAAAAAGAGCCTCATCTGGTCATCAACCAAAAAAATCGAAGGTTTTCACAGTAGTAATTAATACCTAAACTGAAATAAAAGTGTACCTATCTTGTGATTGTAAACGTTTTTTTTTTTGCATTTAGTCATTTCCTCGCTGAGGTGGAATGAAAAGTTACGTGTTGCACTCGAGTGCAAAGATTTTTCACCTCGTGCTCTTTTGATTCCCTCGCTAACGCTCAGGATTCTAATTTTGAATCACTCGCTGCGCTCGTGATTCAATTTTAGAATCCTTCGCTTGCTCGGTCATCAAAATTGAACACGCGGTTAAAAAGCAACTTTGCACTCTTGTATAACAAATAACTATTTTTCAATCATAATTTGTAATTATATCTGTTTGCTTTGCATAGAAGTATATAGAGTTCAATAGGACGTGACGCTCTTCTAGAGGTCCAGTGTGTAGAGGGTTTAACTTTAATATACAAAGTCAGCTACTTGTGACACTTTTCCCTTCAGTAGTCATTATTGAAACTGTTAATTTCCGCCATCTTTGAACGTCAAATACTGTTTACTCGTTGGTTTACTGCTTAATAACTCTTTGGTTTACTGTCATGGTGTCTGTTTATACGGGGCCACTTGCTTTTTAAACAACGGTGTTCTGGCGAAACCCAATATTAAAAAAATATGCTGTGATTACCATTTATCTTAATTTGACCGAGATCTATTTCTTGAGACAATTTTTACGAATGTACGCGAAGTCTAAGTGCGACACCCAAATTACATGGAGTGTTGCCTTTCTTCTTTGTCCTAATCGTTTTTGAAAATGGGTTGCGTAGTTAGATACTCGTAGCTGGATTACGTACAATCCTCGTATTCTAGACTTCACAAAACAAAACTAGTAGGTCAACAAACTAATCCTCAACTATTTACAACGATACGTCAAGAACACAGAATAGTCACATTAAAATATGACAAATAAGACATTTCTGATTTGAAGCTGACATCAATAGATGCCATGTTGCCATGGAAGCTAAATTCTCCAAAAAACTTTTACATTGTGGATTCAATTAACTGTCATCAACAATGATTTAGCTAATGCTTGTCTTCGACGTAGTCTTTAATATTTTAGGTCATTAAAACTAAATATACCAACCGCCACCTTCTATCCTCTTTTCTATGAAGAACTGATCCCTCACGCACTCTATGGGTCACTTCCACGGCGCGGCGGCGTGCACAAAGAGTTCGTGCGTCGCTCCTCACCGTGTATAAAAGAGTAGTCGTCGGCAACGCTCGGCTATTCCCGAATGCTTCCGATCCCTAGTTTGGCGCCCGCAGTAGTCGCTGAATGGAGGAAGCTCGCTAAATACTTCCTTCCACTCGATCCGGAGAAATACGATCAGTTCTCGCACTCCTCCCGGCCGCGCCCCTCTTGCCCCGCGCCGCGTCCGTACACACCCCGGAGCTAGACACACGACGCAGACTGAAGTTCAGAAGGTGCAACACACACTAAAAACACTCGGAATACTCCTTCGAAAACGAGAATAGATTTGTAAAACAGGTGCTGAAATAGGTAATAACGTAAACGAACGTACCTAATAAAAAATCGGACCGTTAACATCCGAATAGAAAATTATTTTGTAACATAGGTACTTACCTCTTTGATAAAAGCCCCTAAGCAAAATTAGAATAAAAAAACATAGGTAAAAAACCCATAGAAATTCTTCAGCTCAATCGTCCGTTTATTACAGTGTACACTTAGTTCGTAATAAACGTTTTGACTTTGACTCTTAATTATCGGTTCCCGAGATAAATCGGTCTTCAGAATCTGCGTTCCCGCTTCTTCGGTCAGATGCAGTTTTGCGGTACACGCAGAGCTCGGCGACAGAGCTCGGCTACAGAGCTCGGCTACAGAGCTCGGCTACAGAGCTCGGCTACAGAGCTCGGCTACAGAGCTCGGCGACAGAGCTCGGCTACAGAGCTCGGCTACAGAGCTCGGCCACAGAGCTCGGCTACAGAGCTCGGCCACAGAGCTCGGCTACAGAGCTCGGCCACAGAGCTCGGCTACAGAGCTCGGCTACAGAGCTCGGCTACAGAGCTCGGCTACAGAGCTCGGCTACAGAGCTCGGCTACAGAGCTCGGCTACAGAGCTCGGCGACAGAGCTCGGCTACAGAAACTCGTTTGTTTCTTACTTTGTTTTGATAAAAACGCAACTGAAATTTAGTTGCGTTCTCTCGCAAATTTGTCGAGTACAAATATTTGGGAGTATTTAAAGCAGTGGAACTTTTGAGGGTAGTTGTTTAATGCTGTTAGTGAGTCGCTACTGGCTGCGTCCAACCGTTCCCGTCGGCATGCTCTACCTACGTACGGCGCGGCGAGGAAACTAACTTAAAACTCGATATACTATTACTGGTAGGTATACGAGTAATAACACTGATCCCCTCGCTGATCCCCTCGCAGTGCGATATCAGTAAGTAGATACGTTGGAAATAGGTCTGTAATTAACTATTGTGCCCTTTTTTATGCACCGGAGTTATAAAAGCAGGCTTCCAGATTTGGGGAACAGAACGAAAAGAGAGCGATTTAGTGAACAATAGAGATAGGTACTGGTAAGGCTATGGTTTTAGCACACCCAATCAGCAATTTAGGTGATAAGTGGTCCGGACCAGCAAATTTAAATGGATCGATTTAAGTTAGTAACTTCATCAGTAACATTTAGGTCAATCTCAATTGAGTGAATATCCGAGGGTATATTATAATTTGCAGCTTGGGGAGTACAGTAATTAGTAGTCACAATATTGGTAGGATCAAGAAAAGTAGAATAGAGTGGGAAGAAAATGCATTACAGATAGACTCGGGAGAGGAAATCGTCACATCACCATACTTGAGGAAACTGGGTAGGTATTGCATTGGACTTAGATCGCTGCTTCACAAAGCTCCAAAAGCGTTTAGGATTCCTTTCGATGGAGCCTTCTGTATCAGCTAAGCAGTTGGTGTAACAATCCGCTTCATGTTTTGTTAACCCGCTCACGTAAATGTTTAAAGGTCGCCTCGTCAGAAAGTCTGCCATACGTCTTACATTTACGGAGATATACCTATAGCTTTCTCTTTGATCAAGCGTTTATGCGCCGGGGAGTACCAAATAGGGTATGAGCTGTGAGAGACTGTCTTAGTTGGCACATACTTATTTTGAATATCCGCTATGGTAGCATACAAGTAGTCTACGGCGTCACCAAGCGACATGTCATTAAATACGTTTGTCCAGTCTATAGCTGCAATTTCACCGTTAATGGCCGCAAAGTCAGCTTTACCGTAAAGGTAACGAGTAAAGGGAGCGGGAGTTAAATATGTAAGTGTATTCTGCAAAGTTCATGTCGATACAGAGAGGGCCGGATGATATTTGTCGACAGGTGATAAAGGCACCAAACATTCACACACTGAAATAATTTCATTACATAAAACTAAATCTAGAATCTTACCATAACCATTTAATATTGCATTATATTGACTGAACCCTAAAATGCGCAATTCATCAGTTAGCATGTCGCCACTACAAATATCACAATAGGGATGATGCCTCGCTTGGTAAAAAAACAAAAAAAACTGTTTGGCCCGTCAGTCAGATATAAAAAAGTATTAAACACGCATTTTTTGCTTTATCAAATTAATAAAAAAATACTTAGATAAAACGCATATATGTAGTTGTGGAGTGGGGGCTAAAACAAGCCAAAACAAATAAAAAAGGTTAAGATAAGAGAGTTGAGTTGTAAGATTGTATAAATAAATAATAAATACATTTTCGTGTCAAATTTTGCTGTCTTCTCTATTTCGTTTGTCCTGTGCTACTTACGTGTTGTTCTAAAGTTGGTCATGTGTTGTTATAGATGCTGCGTCCGTGGAGATGAGCCGCCCGCCGCCGCCGCCGGCCGTCTGTCTCGCTAGCTCACGCGCACCTCTCCCTCGCCCTCGCCCCGCCCCCCGCCATGCCACGTGCTCATAAGTCGAGCGCGCCGTGGCCACGCCCCGCGCGCCGCACGCGCACCCTTCTCTCCACTCTCCTCTACTTTACCTTCCTTACAGGTTAGTTTTTTCTTTTACCTTAAAACATACAAATATCGAACCTTAATAACATAGAATAACTCACTTGCGGTGTAGTGCAACACACACAAACTAATTTCAAATCAATAGCAAATTAATTTGACAACCTATGGCTTGTTTACATTAGGTCGATGACCGAATGCGTCGCCCGCATTCAGTTTAAACAGATACGTTAATCTAATTGGCCTGTTTACATTAGGTCGGTGACCGAATTCGTCGGTCGCATTCGATATAACCGGTCCCGTTTCCCAACCATTTGGTAAGTTTCCGCAACTCGGTTATGACCGTATACGGCCAACCGAAATACAGTTTACATCAGTGGGTGACTGAATACGGTTGCAGTCGAGTAGGGCCAAACCGAACTAATGTAAACGCCCCATTATTCGTGAACATTTATGCTATATATTTGTATGTGTCAGCTGTACGATGTCTCCAACGGAATTGTATTAGAACCAAGCGATAGATGGTCTCTCTATGATTTATCAGATACTAACACCGCCACCGTCACATTCATCTGAGAATCAATCCTCAGATCGGGCACGGGAATTAGATGTTCTATGTTAGGTAGGTATTTAATTCTAAGTTAGATTTAAGCGGGAGGAAAATAGGAAATTATGCTCTATAACTCCAACCACCCGGGCCCAATAATTATTGCCATCAACAAATGATGGGAAGTCTGTCTATTGTCTAACCCAAAGGGAACAACCCCATATCAGAGTACCTACTATGTACCTATGTAGAACGAATGACGTAAAATCTGCGCGAATATAAAATCATCTCATTTATTAAGATTGCCTCCTAACCTAATCGGTTTGAGTTGCTAGTTCATTTCATCAGTAATCCCGTTATTGCATGCACAACGCACGACATCGCACGATATCGCACGATGCCGCACGAAGTCACTCGACGCCACGCAACGCCACACCAAGTCTCGCGCGGCAGTCATAATCACATTATCTTACCATCAAATTAATGGAGAGATTTAATTACAAAAGGCTTAACTTTAAAGCCACGAGATGAGGCTCTGTCGCTATTTATTGTTTCCATAGCGAGGGAACGTTAATCTCGCTTTATGCCTTTCTACGATTGTATACAGGGATTGTCTAAATGTCTATCCATTGATGTATTTTTTTACTGCGGCTTACTCGTTACGTTGATTATTTAATTACGGAAACTTCTAGTAAGATTTAACGTTATCTAATTGACTAAGTTATGGCGAATTTTGCTAGCGAAGGGAAGCGCTGTAGAAAAGCAAGTCGTTTTATAAATCGCTAGGTCGGCAGTCCGAAACGGGGCGGAGCGCAGCCGTCCCGATATATTTTTCTTCCAATTTACTGTCGGACTGTCTAAGGAATTGTGGACCGAAATAGATCCCTGGGGCGCCCTGACCACCCGACCCGACCATCTTAAGTGTACGTTCAAAACTATGGCTGTTTACCGCGGGAGGGCGTGATGTTGATCAAAAGATACATTACAATGAATATGTAACAGAAACTGAATTATATCAAAGTGCCAGATCGTGTTCAATAAAGATACTTTGTTCAAACGATTTAATAAAGACGGATAGAATTCCTAATAACTTTGTGAGAGAGCAATGAGCTCTGCGAGCACTACAAGCACACTGACTGAGCGCTATGAGCCAGTCGTAGAGTTAATTATACAAAAAGCTAGGTAATACAAGTGAGCGCGGTATAAATGTGCAACTCTCAGAACCTAGAGAGAGAGATGCCTCTCTGTTACTCATAGGAAATAATTTTCATTGCTGCTACCTACCTACAGACGATACCGAATACCTATGCGATATCATTTAGATCAATTTAAAAGTTTCGCACATAAACTAATTGTTTAATTCGACTGTCTAGTTATTGCTTCCACTACTTGTTCCAGCTGTTTTATTCAATTAATAATTTAATTCATATATTTTATCTTAATTTCAATAGATTTTCATAATTGCCATCTTTTTGATCATAGACTTTTCTATGATGATAAATGATCTACTGAGTTGGTCTTCGTCTTATTAAAATAAGAATAGATAGTGCAATCCACGACGACGCGCCACACTCCGCGATTGCTGTACTGTAAGCTGTACTTTAGTACTGAGCGGAGCGGAGTGGGGCGCGTCGTCATGGATTGCACTATCTATACCCAAGTCTAAAGTTTAATTTCCTTCTTCCAATAAAATAAATCGTATTGCGTTTCACACGGTTTACGTCTATACCTACCTTCACCCGGATTGTGTAGGTGCCACAAGTTCCTGTGTGGAGTCTCTGTTTGTACTCGTCTGCACATTGATTAGTGGTGCACCGCTCAGTGAGCTCAATAAATCCCTGGTCTGATTGTTCTTACTACTGCTCGCAATAATGATAGCCATTAATATAACTGCTCTATTCAGAAACTGTATTTCCTTCCCACGTTTACTAGGAATTTATCCAATTCAGTTCAATACGGCTCTTCCCAGAATTTCGTGTAAAAGGGCATTACCTACGTATCTTTATGTTTGCGCTCTATAACTGCTCGTACAGTAGTAGATCGTATCCTTGGGTCCCCCTTCCTTGTTCTGTATCTACGACGTCGTCGGCGGCGCGTCGTTAAGTATGTCCAATAAATCAGTCTCTGTCGCCGCCACGAGCTCCCAATTGTTCCCACTTCGGTTTTTCCTCCCAATTGCACATTTCTGTCAATGCTAATATGTCTTGGCGTCACTTCGCATTATTTCATTCCCCTCCACATTTTCGGAATTCATTACAATCGACCGCCGAAATAAAGAGGTCGCCATCGATCGGCCCTCGATACGATTCAATAAAACGTAGCGTTGAGATTTCCGCTATTTGGAGTGCGCTACATAAGTATTCCCTGAGGCATTAGCATAGGAGGCGGCACATCGCGACTCCGCAACTTTATAGCTGGAGCCGGGCCTGTGAACACGAGTGTGCTCACGACACAACACGCAGTAAGCCCACTACTGACCTTGTCTGGGTTACAATGTCATATTTCACTATTTTAGCAGATTTTTCTCTCAAGAAGGTAGGGATGCAATCAAGCTATGGTTAACATAGCGTTTATGATAGCTAACTGAGTGCTAATTCCACAACATGTCAGTCGCCAGAACTTTAGCATTCCCTTTAGTAATTTAAGATTGACGTTTGTGGCATTGATGATATAGGAGAACCTTCCATTATGTCTTTTAGGATCATAAGAACAATTAACGGTTCAGCGTTAAGCCTCGTGCAGACTGGTGCAACGCAACACCGGTAATTGTTCTACCGTGAAGTTTTCTTAGAAATTGTGTAATGAGCGTCGCATCGCGCGAGTCTGCACGAGGCTTTACTATTTCTTTGGACGCCTTCCTGTGCATTGCATTAGGCATCGTGTTGTCACAGTAGCGTTCAGAAGCGATCGGGAGCGTTGAGCTGATGTCACAACATCTTAAAGCTCACGGTGCGAGGAGCGCGGGGGAGAGACGCGGATCGCATGGGGCGCGCGGTAATCTTCGCGTACATTGTAAGTGACAGCGCTTCCGTTAGTGCCGCGGCTGCTAATGTGCCAATATACGAGACTGACGCGTAAAGTAACAATAATATTGTGAGTGCATACTTATTGCTCAAGTATTTACGTAAGAAGTCGATAGAACATCGACCCGCCTCGCAACCGGACCTACATCAGACGTACCGCGTTTTACGATAAGAGATCTGCGTCGTTTTTCATATTGTCGTTTAAGATTTGCTCAGAGATAGTTGAACTTTCTGATATTTGATATATTTCCTTAAATCATAAAACAATCCCTGTTTTATCGTACTGTCAGAATTATTTCTGCACAAACCAATTGTTACTTTGTGTCGAAGAATTAGTTTAACTTAGGTTGATTGTAAAAGAGATGCTATCGAATTGTTGAGAGTAACGAGCTGCTTGTAAGTATGTTTACAGTAAATAGCTAAAACAACAAACAATCAGTGACGGAACCCAGACAATATGTTATTGTTCAACACGTGACACTACAAATAAGTTTCTTTACTTTGTAGTGTGAGGAAAAGAAGAAGAACAAATAAATCATCTAGCAACACCTAAGATATCCCTACTATAATCTGATGAAAGTTCAGAAATGATTCTATTGAAAAAGAGCGAAAATCTTTTTGGGAAAGTTTTATGATTAAAATAAAACTCTGTACCTATTTGTGACGTCTAATAAATAAGTTATGCGTGCTAATGGTGGGGGTGCGCGGTAGAGGGAGTGCGAGGCGTTGCGCCGCACTCGCAGTCTTGTCTGAGCGGCCATAGCGATAGAAACAGTGTTTTATTGTACATACCTAAACCACGACACCACTAGTGGTGACGAGGATATAAGAAAAGTCGTGCATTAAACTTTAAATCTAAATAAAACAAATAATGCTTGCGAGATATACTGACAAAATTAACGAATGAGGTTTTTAAAAGTTAAAAAGTGGTTCTTGAGTGGGTGAAAAGAAATGTATATTTTTAGGAATATGAGGAACACGGTGTAAAGTTCACTCATTCACCATAGAAAAAAGAGGATCCTGCCACTAAATATCTGCCTAACACAATTGTTTAAAATTGGGCAAGATCACTTACCTTTATATATTATATGTAACTTAGATGTAGTTAGACCAAAGTTGATGAACGGCGCTGGAGCCCGCAGTGCTGTTGTTTGGGCCGTCAGAAATAAAACTGAGATCAAGTATTATCATGGGATGTGTTCTGATAAACTGCGGGTGATAGAGGAGTTTGCGGTGTGCAGTCATGGTTCATGCAACTTGGACGATCACAAACTTGTCCTTGATAAGCTGTACAAAAATATTGTAGACGTCCTTTGTGAGGCAGCGAGGGAATCTAATGGACACAAGAGACCTAAGCGGAGTAGTCCGATGTGTGGGTGGAACAAACATGTTCGAGACGCGCACCGAGAGGTCAGGCTTAGATTCCAAGCCTGTGTGTTGGCTGATCGACCAACCTCTGGGAATGTTTACGATCAAATAAATGTACGAGACGTGGAAAATTTTCAAAAGCTTCTATAGTACTGTCAAAATAGGCAAGTACAAAAAAAAAATGGACGTATTAGCAGAACAACAGAGCTACAAATAATTTCTGTGACTTTTGGAGGTCCACAGATAAGTTGAAGGCTAAGCCTGGTCTCGCGGCAGATGTTGGAAGGTTACGGAACATGGAGACATTGCTAATTTATTTAGAGACTATTTTGAAAGTAAGGTCTCCACTTGGCCCCTCAGCGTCAGAAATCGGCTTTGTGTCTCATGCCCGGGGGAGGAGCCACTACTACCTACGCTTCACCACGAATCAAGTAAGGTTGGTGATTAATAGTATATGAGTAGGGCCAAATCTCCTGGCCATGATAGGCTCAGCATAGAACATTTAAAGGGTCTGTTTAAACTCAAAACTCAAACTCAAACCATTTATTTCAATTAAACCATTTACAGGCACTTTTGAATTGTCAAGGAGTCAGTCAGTCAGAAATATGAAGCTAGTTGCCCATTCCAAAGCGTAGGTTCCTATGGAGAAGAACGGGCAAGAAACTCCACGGACACTCTTTTAAAAAAATTATATTCTTACAAAATATTGTTTACATCATTCATGTTGAAATTATACATGTGAGAACAATGTAGAAAGACGTGTACGTAAAAAGCGTCCGTAATAAAAAATAAAAATAAAAAAACAATTCAAAAATTAAAATAAGCCGTGGCAGATAAGAGATGACCAGTCCCTACTGATGGCGCCCGTTCACGAACATGACGCATGGATCAGCACCGTTTAGCTCAACCATTTTGAAGGGAACTCGACGATCCAACACACACGCCACCACCAGCGAGACATTTGAGTGAGCATGACATACTCTTAGCCGCCAGGGCATATCGAGTCAATGAAAGACGTACCCAGCAAATGGCAGCTTTATAGAAGGTACATGGTCACAGTGCTCACACATGTGCTATGCAATTATACAATAAAAAAAGAGATTGAAGCTATACAATTCAAAGATAGTTTTTGCAATCTTCAGCAATTCCAACAATATTTTTGAATGCTAATCAATTAGTTTATGCGCCCTTGTGGAGCTGGACCAGCGTTAAGCCAAGCATTTTTGTCAGCGATATAATCCCCAAGCTTATAATATGCTTGGCAGCATAGTGTGCGTTTTATACAAGATTTAAATTTCGTTTCATTTAGTTGTAGTGTATGGGAAGGTATTTTATTGTAACATTTTAAACAGTACCCCATGAAAGATGAGTCTACTTTAGCCAGTCTGAAACCCGGTTGAACTAATTGGTCCCTATTTCTAGTACAATAATTGTGTCTTTCACCTCTTTTACTGAAAAGATTAAGATTTTGCCTGACGTACATGATGTTTTCATAAATATATTGACAAGGTACCGTCATGATGTTAATATTTTTAAACAGTTCCCTTAGAGAATCGCGCCTACGGAGGCAATATATTGCTCTAACGGCTCTTTTCTGCAGAATGAAAATAGAGTCGATATCTGCAGCCCGTCCCCAAAGTAAAATACCGTAAGACATGATACTATGAAAATAACTGAAATAGACTAGTCTCGCGGTATCTACATCAGTAAATTGACGGATTTTTCTGACAGCATATGCTGCTGAACTTAGCCGTCCTGCAAGAGATGTTAAATGAGGACCCCATTGCAGCCTTGAATCGAGCGTGATCCCCAGGAAAACAGTTTTATCTACAAATTCTAGCTTCTCCTTATTCAATACTATATCACAATCACTACTTTTAACATTCGGTAAAGCAAATCTTATGCATTTAGTTTTTTTCCCATTTAATACTAAATTATTAGCAGTAAACCAATTTTGGACCTGCAGTAGGGCGTTATTTACATCGTCAAGATTTGATGCACGTCTATTTATCTTAAAAATTAGGGAAGTATCGTCAGCAAATAACACCATTTGTGGTTGTTTTTTTAATAAATGGGGTAGATCATTAATATATACTAAAAAGAGGAAAGGACCCAATATCGAGCCTTGAGGAACACCCATTTTTACTTTTAGACCGAGTGAATTTACACCATTAATTTGAACTTGCTGTTGTCTATCATTTAAATAAGATTTTACTAAACAGAGCGCAAGTTTACCTAGTCCGTAATGCTCAAGTTTCAAGAGTAAGGTTTCATGATTTACGCAGTCAAATGCCTTGGAGAGGTCACAAAAGATTCCTATGGCATCTTGAGCCTCCTCCCACGCTGTAAATATGTGTTTTAATAAGGTGACACCGGCGTCAGTTGTACAACGACCTTTGGTGAAACCATATTGCTGATCGTGTAAGATTTGGTTGGTGTTAAAATGATTAAGCATTTGGTTTAGCATTACCTTTTCGAACACTTTGCTTAATACCGGCAGCACGGATACTGGTCTATAATTGTTGGTGTCTTTACTGTCCCCAGATTTAAAAAGTGGTATAACCTTACTGTATTTCATTAAATCCGGGAAGACTCCTTGATCCACACACAAATTAAATATTAAAGCTAAGTATGGTGCTATAGTCTCGATTATGGATGTACAAACTTTGATAGATAGTCCCCATAGATCCTCGGTCAGTTTGATTTTAATTTGCCGAAAGGCTTTAATAACTATCATAGGGTTTATATGTTTAAATTGAAATTGAACCGGACAGCCAAAGGGTGTGTCTCAGCCATTCGTATTTACTGGTAGACCTAATCAAGACCATTGTAGTACCCATCGTGAAGAATAGGACAGGATACATCTCGGACGTGAGTAACTATCGCCCGATCTCGCTTGCAACTGTGATGGCTAAGGTGTTGGACAGTATGCTTGACTCTTATTTGGCAAAGTAAGTTAAGTTACACGATGCACAGTTTGGGTTTTGTCTCTCTTACGGCTTACGCGGCTCACGCCAGTAAAGATCCCAGTCTGCATGATATTTTCCGACATCTACGACAATAATTGTCATATTTCAGCCAAATTTACACAAATCATAATGAATTATACTAAAACCTTCCGCATGAATCACTCCGTCCATTTGGTGAAAACCACATCAAAATCCGTTGCATAGTTTTAGAGATCTAAGCATACATAAGGACAGACAGTACAGCAGGAAGCGACTTTGTTTTTACTATGTAGTGATGACCTCATAGCCGAGCTCAGCAGCATGCGTGTCAGATGCAGGGTAAATGGTGTTAGTTGCCACAACATTGGTTATGCGGATGACATGGTGCTGCTGGGCCCGACACTGGCAGCGATCCTGGAGCTGTCAAAAGTGTGTGAGACCTAGGTACGCTGCTGCACATGGTCTGATGTATAATGCAAAAAAAAAATGAATACATTGGTCTTTTGGGGTCGCCAAGTGCCGGGAAAGTACACTCGAATTTGCCATAAACGGTACCGCAATACGCATTGACTAAGTTCAAATATCTCGGGCATTTTCTTACCGACGACCTCAGTGACCATAGTGACATTGAGAGGGAGCGTAGGGCTCTGGCGGTCAGGGGTAATATTTTGGCACGAAGGTTTGCTTGGTGTACTGACGAAGATAAGATTACGCTTTTTAAAGCTTATTTTCAGAGCTTTTACACCGGGAATCTTTGAGTCAACTACTCGAAAAGGTCACTGGATGTTCTACGCGTCTAATATAACAATGTTTTTAGGATGTTGTTGCGACTGCTTCGATGCCGCGGTGCCTCAGAAATGTTTGCGATAAACCATACCGATGGATTTCATGCAAAATGAATTGCATCCACAATAAAACGGCCTCACTTCTGAGCAGTATAAGGGGCAGTCACAACAGCATCCTGAAGGCTACTTCCATAATAAGGCAATTTGTGAGAAGACCCTAGTTTCCATTTCTCGTTGTCTAGTTGATAGGTGGTCTTCTCATTAATTCGTCTTTAATTAAGTTACTTACTAACAATAGTGTTTTAAGTGCAAACCTGTTTCTAACAATTTATAGATCTCTTAGTTGTACGAATAAGAAGTCAAAATTAACGGGGTTTTTTTTTTAATTCCCATTGATTTTGACTGCAGCGAAACGCCTGTTTGTGGGGTGTCACGCAACAGTGACAAGAGGCGCGTGCTTAGGGATTGCGCTTTCGTCGTATGGGATGGATGCACAGGATGCATTATGGCAAATAGGAAAGCAGTGGAAGCTGTAAACAGAACCCTGCAGGACATCTGCAGGAACCAAGTCATGATGGGTGGTGTCACAGTTATGTATAGTGTGACGCGAGGTTAGGATATTGCAGATAGTTACCGATTTAACATTTTTATGGAGCTAAGCAGTCAATCATGAAATATTATAAGAACAGCTATTTTAGCTAACGTTCAACAACAGCAAATAACTTAGCGGACTATTGCTTTGCAATTCTGTTTTTTGTAAGTTTGATTCCCAACTAGTGGTATTTTTGTGATTCTTTTTTTAAAATACTAATGTAGATAATAGTTCGTAGAACAATTCAATAAAAAAGGAAAACTTCGTAAGCAATGGGAAATTACTACGTCACGTCACAAGCACTTTACAGTCACAAAACATTCAAGGTTATGTACTGATCATTTTAGAGCTAAAGACTATTAGAATAAAATGTTTTTTTACAAGTCATTTAATAAACCTAATGTAAAAAACACAATATTTTTTGTGCTATTTACTTTAAAAAGCATATTGTTAAACAATTAAATATCACAAAAACAAATATGCATGAAATACTTAATTCTATTTTTTGTAATTACATACATAGATAAACTCACGCCTTCTTCCCATGGGGGTAGGCAGAAACTACAGAATGCCACCTGCTACGATGCTAAAATATTATTTGTAATTATTTTAACATTATCAAGAATGAAATTAATGTGGTGACGCGTGCAACTAGGGCTGACGAGGTGAATGCTTCATTGAAGAGGTCGACTCTATGGTCGCGAGTTCATAGACTGCGCTTGATCAACATGCGAGGTCGGCTTGGCGGGAATTCTAATTTCTTAAAATTTCAAAGGCATTCTATCAGAGGAGAGTGTTCAAGTGGCTACCAGAGACTCTTGGTGGAGTATTTCCCACTTTAGGAGATCCGATTCGCCTAGTGTATTCTTGGGTGTATGAACGGGACATTTTAACGCCCAAATATGATCAAGCTGCAGCGATCAACCACAGTATTCTCTTGCAAATTCGAAGTGATCTACATCTCCATCGGTTATTACTGTTGTGGAGCAAGATGATTCCCCACATTACCCCGTAGAATATCTGAATTCGCTAACGGCAAGTGTACCTACTTCCGGCACACATCATCCAGCTGAAGGTCGGTGTCCCGATTCGAAGTTCAGTGTCCTTCGGAACTTAACTTCCGAAGCTGTGTAACGGAACCCGGCTCAAAGTCGTGTCTGTGCAAAGAAACGTCATCGACGCGAAAATACAACACAAACAGGTTGTGGCGTTGGCGAGAGAGGATTTATACGTATACCACTAATTCCCCGCAGGTACCCCAACAAGTTTAAGCGCGTGCGATTCCCTGTTAGTATATATGCTTTGCGATGATTACCAACAAGTCACAGGACAGACACTGAAGGCTGCGGGTGTCGACCTCAGGGCAAGCTGCTTCTCACACGGACAACTGTACGGCGCTTGCTCCCGCGTCACCAGTCCTGACTCAGTATATTTTGGCTGTTGAACAAATTAATTACTACAAACGTACGTAGTATACAGGGATTTTTTATCAAAATGTGGCTGTTATTGTAGTATGTTGTGGTGTCTTACGACTTCCACGTGAACGATGTCGCGGGCAGAAGCTATTCATAAATAAGTAAATAAAATAACAATATTTACCAAATAAAGCAAAATATGTTATTATATACCTACTTAGAGTGGATTTTGTACTGGTCATATGATACAAAGTGTTTTAATGAAATCCTTCATTTTAAAACACTTTTCTTATTCTGCTGTACGTAAACTCATTCCAGCGTTAATTATTGAGATTAGTTAATGTGATCTGGTGCAAACAGTGGAGCTATTCGAACATAATCAGTCAGAAGCTCCATTGGCATTGTGTAGGTAATGGCGTCACTCGTCGCTCACAAATACGAGAACAATTCGATGAAAAATGTTTGAACGTACCTCCCCCCCCCACTACCCGCGCCCCCGCGCCGCCCAGCGCCTCCGTCTTCGGAAGGAAGGAAGCCAAATGAAGGCATTATTTTTCAAACGTTATTACTCGCGGCTAATGTATTCATAGGTTGCGGTTAAAAGCGATGCCGCCGCACCCTCAAAGCTAAGCCACAGAAGGGTAGTTATCACACCTAGCACTACTAATCTATATAATTAAGTAACAAATAAACAGAACTTACGTACCTACGGTTGTATAGTGCTAAGATAATAGTAAGATATCGACAAGACTGAACAGAAGCCAAACCCCTGGTAGCAGAACGTTTTGAAACAAGAACTTATGACTCGAGATTCATTCAAGGCCAAAACTTTTCAGAGTAAGCCTTCTACTTCTCCTCTTACCTTATCGCCCCGCGCCCCCCGCACACCCCTGCTTGGTCCTGCCGCCGACACGGACGGCCGCTCATCAATATTAACGCGGAGCCGACAATTTGTTGATCGCTGTGTTGTTACAAAGTTGAACAGAAGCGCACGCACATTGCCGCTACCCTTCCAGCAACGAAAAGTTTCCCCAGGGTTTTATTTTATAGACTGAAATTGTAATTTTGTGTGTAGACCGTGACTTGCTGCTTGATTGTGCATTCTGCCTTGGAATAAAGCATCTTCTTTCCTACAGACAGACATAAACGCACTAAGAGATCATCACGACATCAGACCATCATCTATATTATAAGTTGTATCAATGTTGTTACCTTATCAGTTGTTACCTATTAATTATCTTTTTCAAGCAATAGTAACGCGTGTTACGGTAGGACATCGTATTGTCACACGTTGTACATAAGACGAGCTCGGGAAGGCTCCCCATCCTTCGTCTCACAACAGTTCATTACGTGTCTGTATCAGAGGTCTTGTTCAGCAGTGGACGTGCACGTTGTGACGTGTTGTGACAGTAATGGTGTTAGCTGCAGAGTTGTGCGACGCGACTGATTCAATTTACTGCCCCCTCCCACCCCCGGGGGTGGTGAGCGTGTGACGTCACGGAAGCTGGAGGTTTAAGAAATAATCCGGCGATGAGCGCGGGCGGCACGACGTCATCGTCGGTGCAAATAACAAATATTAATCTTTCATTTGTAATTATTAATTTATTATGTTTCTCATTTTAACGAAATATTCAATTATCACAAAATTTGGTTATTTTAGTAGATTTTACAACAAGTGCACAAAACGAACCATTTTTATCCGAGACTCTTAGCAGCCCGAGACGAAGGCGAGGGCTGATAGTAATGTCGAGGGTTAAATGGTTTTGTGGACGAGTTATAAACTCTGCTTTTTACTTCGATAGCGAGGAAATAAAACAGTAGTATAGCATAACATTTATATAATTATAATTCAAAGTAAAATTAGCACAGTTTTGAATACTGAAGGAAATTTTTTATGTCTTAAAAACACATAAGGCAAATAAATTAAAGTAAATGTTATAAAATAACAAATTTTATCTATGAATTTCTTATTGTGTTTGGCTGTATGTGTATAGCTCATTTTTTTGCCTTACCTAATATAGATACATTTATGAGAAGATACGTTAAGGCGCAGCATTCCGAAAACGGGGTTTTTTAAAGCATCTCTTAAACCGTAAATAATTTTGACAAAAAAAAAAAAAAAACATTATATTTTCAAGTCTTATTTTAATACAGTGATGGAACTCAATTCATAATTAAAAATACATTAATGCTTCAAAAAATCTTCAAACACACCTCTTAATTGTCTTTAAAAGCAGTTTATACCTTCACTAACAATTATAATTATAATTAAAAATATACCATAAAATGTCTAATGTCAACCTGCATTCAGTGATGGATTATGATGAGTAATATGAGCAATATGATGAAAAAAACAACGAAAAACATTGAAAAAGTACAAAAGTGTGGTTATTTTCTTTACTCTTTACACGTAAAGAAAAAGACAGAGACAAAGGCAAATCGGAACCCTGCGTTTTAATGCACTTGTGCACAAAATTTGATTTTGTGCAGCCTAGATCCTGCACAAATAAGCACTTTCAGAGCATGAGAAGTGAAAATCTACATTACATGGTAGGAATGTCAAGAGAAAAAAAATGTGCTATAACAATGAGATAGGTAAAGGTAGTTTAATTTTACGACTATATATTAAAAATATCAGTTGAATAGTACGTTTATGTGGGTGTACCTATGTACACCTCTGCCTAACCCTTCGAGGATTACCAGTGTGATGTTATGTTAGTACGTTTAAGTTGTTGGTCAGTTTGCTAACCCCGACTGTACATCGCTACAGTAAGACAGTGTCAGCGCCTCCATCGATCACAACTTCCGACACGTGCTGATCGTCTCCCGGGAGTGGGACCACAACTACACGTGTATTATGTGTGTCCACCGCGCCGCCGGCAAACATCCCGTAACCGACATCACATTACTACTGGACGATTGACCCTCCCACACACTCACACGCACACACAAACGCACAAACACGCATACACACACACGCACAGCGATCGCAGGGTGAGGGGAACACTCTATTACTCGGCTGTGCGGAATGTTCGATGCTTTATCTTTTTTTTTGCGCAGATCTGCAATATCTCCGTAATGTTAGCTTATTACATAAGTGCAGTATTTGTTTCAACCTAGTTAATAATATTGCAACACAATCATAATCGTGTAACTAAGTACTAACAATTATATATTTTCCGTAAATAATAATTATATAAATTATTTACCCTAACTACCGAATACCTCACCTAACTACTAATTATTTACCGTACTTAAGTTGATTATAAATCTATAACAAATTAACTAACTATGTCACTATTCTTAAAACTTATGTTAAATATTGTTTAAGAAATCAGTTGGCCAAAAAGTAATTGTAAGAACTCATGTCGCCTGTGATACAGGTTTATCCTAGTACGGGCATCATGATGTAATACCTACATTGTTTCTAAGATTTATATAGTATTTTACCAATTTTAAGTTTTTGAATAAATTTTATTATTTATTTATTGGGGTTCCGTCTCCCAGTTTGCGAACAGAATGGACGTGTGGCTACATCCTAGATGGTGATCAAATTATGTTGTTAAAAATTCGGCGGTCGTAGGCTTCGTACGAAATTGTACGAGAGTTAGAATAGCTCTACTATCGTTGGCTGTGAAGCTAACGGTCCAGCTGGGACAGACGCTTGGAATGGAGCTAACGGTCGACGGGCTCATTGCCTCTGCTAATAATCGTATAATTAAGCAATTCTAGCGCTAACCGAAATAAAACACAGCTTTCTATCCTATCTTGTTCACAACGTTGGTTGCGACACGATAAATTCAAATTCAAATCATTTAATTCAAGTAAGACTCATAATAAGCATGATAGGAACACACACACATTAATTAAAATTACATATCATTACAAGAAAAAAACGCGCTGCAGCAAGTGCGCCACAGGGGAGCACCGATCAACTCAACGGATAGCAATCTACAGCGGTTTATGGTCAGATATCTTCGACATACACAGAGGACACGTAGAAGTGAAAGGGGAACAGAGGGTTGGGGGCAGGTAATGACACAAAGTGAAAAGCTGTGGTGCAACCTTTGCGTGGCTGATCGACTAGCGGCGAACAACGTAGTCTGCTATAATAGCGGATACAGTAGATACATGAGTGATTGTAATACTCGTACTACGCAGGTTTAAAATAAAATAAATTCTTGAGCTTCAACATTTTCACGATTCATAGAACTATTACAAGACTGAATCTGAGTCAGAAAGTCATAAACTGTACTCAAACCTGAATAATTATTGTTTTTCATGCTTGAACAATGTCCTACAATGCGCCTTTGAAATTGCAATAATCGTTTTTAGTTTAACGTTCTACTGGAGCATTCAGTGTTCACGGGTCAGCACAACATGCCTTAGAGCGTTGTCTGTGACTGAACACGTCACTTATATTTATATTCAGCTTCTCTTTGATATCACATCGCTACTAATCAGTCCTGGCCCATCACTCTGCGAGTATGATCACAAGCTACCGCAAAACGGAACGTTCTGTCATTGCATCCCCATTTCCCTGTGTTCGTGGTCCGCCAACAATTCCTTTGAGTCAATCATTCAGCGGTATTTCAATAGTTCCATACAACTAGTTAACAAAGCGTCCTTTTTTACTTAAACTCGGTCCCACACATGTTGCTACTCCGATGAGAAAGAGTGTTTAAATAACAAAATGCAAGTTTAAACAAGTTCCTTTTGTTCTGCGCACTGTTCACTGTGCTGTGGTTGACGACGCCACGACGGGGGCGACGACTGTGATCTACTCGATGTAATACAAAGGGTTGTACGTTGTTCTAAAGATAACAGTTTTTTAGAATTTCTTTTCACATACAATTTTTCTCATATTATAATTTCATAGAATAATCTGTACTCAAAATACTTACATTGAAAAAAATTCAATCATTGATTTTTGTTACAAATAAAATTTTATATTTCGATATTCATATCATAGAATAACAAATCAAATATCCTCATATTTTCATTTCTTTAGTTAATATAAAACTAAGAAAAACATAATATAATACCAAGAAAAACATTTTATCGAGTAACAGTTTCTAAACGTTTCAATTCATTCCTTTGAAAAAATGCATACCCTCCTATAAAATTACAACACCGCGTTTACAAAAACAATGCGGGTAAATTCTAGTCAAGCAGGAAAACAATCCTGTCATTCTGATGAATGACCGTAATTTTGTTACTGCGATCAATTTCGACGTAGTGCTCGCCGGTCGCTGCCGAAGCACCGCTCGCTTCGCTCGCTCGGCTCGCGCGTAATTGGTCACAGTTCTAACCATAGTCAGAAGATTGGGGGCCTTTTTTAATATTATTGCATTTGATTGTTGCCTAATACAGAACTTTGATTAGCAGAGTTGATTGATTGAAATGTTTCGTTGAAATATAATACCATGGAAAAATACACCGAAGAAACATTATTGGTCAAAAAATAATTCTACTGTTTGATGTCTATTAAATAAAAAATGTGAGTATACAATTCATTGAATTGCGTTTCTGTGAAATATGTTTCACTCAAGTAAATAATCGTTAAAACAATAATGATTGAAATAAAAATACAAGGACCAAATATTTGAAACATTTGCTGCGAAACGAAATTCTATGAAATTTTTGTATGTGAAAAATATTTCTATTAAAGTCAACAAGGAACAATGCTCTTAATTAGAAACAGTAATGATTAAACTAGGATTCAACTACAACACCAACTGGTGTAAGTCTGTAGTGCTTGACACTAAAGATCGCAGGGAGGTACGGCAGAGTAAGGAGCTTCATGGGCGCTTTTTCCGGCCCGACATGGACCCGATGTAGATTTACTAGCATCTGTAGCCTTTCGTACAGACGCCAGCACATCAACCTACTCAATTTGTCAAATTTATTTGATTGTATTTCAACTTTATTACTAAATTTAAAGTACAAAGTTGATTGGGAAAATGTGACAGTTTCGGGTAGGTTGACATGTCGGTGTCTGTACATTTCGGTGACCTCTTTGGGGAACCGAAGATTTTGTCTGTGCAATTATGGACGAAGTTATCACGACAATAAATTACTGGAGATTTATCGTGAAAGACGGCACGAATGACATCTATCGGGCATGCCACCGTCCCACGTCCGAAGGAATCAATCCGACACATTATCTCCGGGAGTTCTCGTCTAGCTAACGAAGAGTACTTGCATAGACACAACCTTATAGCCAGGATTATCCATCAGCAACTTGCTCTGAAATACAGCATTATGGAATCGGAAGTGCCGTACAACAGGAATGTGTTCGCACCAGTTCTTGAAAATAGAAATATAGCATAGTATTGGGATCGATCCATCATTACTGACAGGAATATTGTTGCCAATAAGCCTGCTATAATAGTGGTGGTGGATGGGATAGAGCATGCCGTTCTATCCGATCCACCACGACTATAGCAGGCTGGCAATGATTATTGACATAACAGTCCCGCCTGGCGGGAACCTCGTGAGTTGACTCCTCTAGACAGTTGAACAAATCAAGATTGATTTGTTCAACTGTCTAGCCTTCGATAGATTGATCTTCGATCCGATAGTCGTGACAGCCAATGGCTTAATTAATAGCCAAGAGCCTCGACCAACGCCTGAGGAGGCTCTCGTGGCAGCTGGGTCAAGGGCATGATTCAGAAAGCGGTACTCCTGGACATGGCTCACCTTGTCAGTAGGTTCTTCTCTCTGGAGCCTTGACCTCCGGTAACTTGGACCCTGTCCCCGATACCGGTGGGCTACTATTTTATATTTTCAAATGTTTTTTAATTTTTTTTATATTCTAATATTTAAAAATGTTATTGATAAGTTTTTAAAATAAAGGAAATAATAATTCAACTACTAATATATTATGATTATTTTTAATCTGCAAGTAGGTCGGACGTTACAAAGCTGGGATTCTAATAAATATGTTATGAAAACTTTAAGCACAATTTTTGACTCTAGGTTAACGACTTGCAATACAAATATATCTAATACGGACATAAAGTTGTAAATAAACTAGATACGAGTAGCGGCACATAAGTTTACAACAAACAAAATCTGTGCAACGATTGTCCCTCGTCTGTATGACGTGTGAATGTGTGTAAATTTCTGCATTTCTGTTTATTCACGTGTGTGTCGCGCTGCGTACCACTAAGCAGTAAAGCACACGGAATTGCTATTCGGGAAAACCTAATATTATTTACTTGGTATACCTACATTAGGTTAACATGTACTTACTTTCTACTGCAAATACAGCTTTCACGATTGTTTCGATACACTATGATTGTTCTTCATGAATATCTCCTGTATTGTGCATTTGTATTCGCATAGCATGCACTAAAAACCCAGAATAGGAAGATTTAAGGTTTATTCTAAGGTTGACTGGTAGAAACTGCCTCAGACATTAAGTCCGCCTTTGTACAGTATTTTTTTACCCGTGCACAAAGTTTTAATAAATAAATTTAAACCACAAATTATTCATGAAAACAGCGATTGACTTAATTATGAAGCAGTATTTTATGGCACGTTCTATACTGCACCTTCTGTCCCGTCTCCTAGTTGGTCGTGTGTATCGATCCGCATGCGACGCATCGCTGCAAACACGCACACCCCTCTAACACATACACACACACGTGGGCAGCGCCAGTTAGTCTGCAGTCTCAGACTTTGTTCAACAATAGAACAGATAGTAGAACTGGCCAAATTGCCTCTCAGTGACATCGATACCAGAACCATGCAGTAGATTGATGATAGCTTCAAATTTAGCTAAAAATATTTAATTTGCCATCTATCGTAGACGTCGTAAAAGATAAGCTACGATCTACGCTCTAGTCTACAATGCGGCGCTACGTAAAATCGTAAAGGCTTGCTACGGCGTAGCGCATTTGCTACGCCATTGTTCACTGCATGTTAATTTATGGAGCTATGAAAGTGTTTGCTCTAGGAATTATAGTAAAAAAAGTAATCAAAGTAGTTATGCATTAAGCGAAGATTTGTGTTTAGAAATTCACCAAGAATATATGCACAAAAATTCTAGTGCGCTGGTTTCAAGTAATTTCAATATACAATGTTATTTTGCGAGTTAATGTTCTGCTAAAAATAGCAGGGTAAGGTCGCCACATTGCCACATCGGCAGCATGGTACATTAGCGTCAAACGGAGCGAGACCACGGCAACACCTAAAATAAAATCATCCGAAGAACCTTTCGCACCAAACGAAGCATGAACACAAAAATAAAAGTACCTACGAGTTATTTTTGCTTTAATTTTTAAAGAATTTGTTAAAAAAGTTTCCTCAAAATGTTTTAATGTAGTCTTTGAACTGTGAGACAAGTATCGCAAATGAGGATGATAATGTAATCAATGGTAATCAGTTGTGAAGTCCGCGGGGGTGACTGGGACAGGGGCGGGGGTGGGGGTGACAAAAACAGCTGCGAACGAGGCGATGACGAGCGATGTGTTAACAGCTGTTAGATATTCATGAGGCGAGGGAGAGGTCGCAAGATTAGCCGCACTCTTCCGGAGATTTCTTAAACAGTTCGGTGAATACATTGTTTAGCAGATTGACACATTACGTAGATTAGCCGTGTTATAGTAATTTCTTACGAATGACAACTACACATTGCTTACGATGTTGATAATATTTATAATTAGGTTCTCACAATGTGAACAGCCATAACTCTTCATTCTTCTCTTCTTTACCACAGACAGATGACAAACATCAGAGCACACCATCACATCACATCAAATAGTTTTCAACGATTTCAATGTGTATATAAGACTGGTATATTTTGGTGATTATTGATTAGTGAATATGAAAATGTCAAGTTTTATGGTTATAACACAAGGCTTAGCAGACGAACAGCTTAATCTGACATTTTATAGTACACTTTTTTACAAAGTTTGATTTTAATACAGCTTTATCGTTTAATGGGTAAGTTTCGAATGTCCGTTAGACTTACATTTACAGTTGGAGAATTGACCGTGACGTATATTGATGTATGGGGGAAAATGTTTTTCAACTATATTGTTAAGTTTGTTTTTGGGATAAATTTATCCAAACTACGGAATCCTTCATTGTGCGTGGTTCGACACGCACTTGGCCGATTTTTTTCATGTTTGCCTACCCTAACTTAACTTCTGCTGAACTTTGCTTTGTTAATCATAACTAAAACTCTGTTTGATATGAATTTATGATTTTTGCTAAATAATAGTAATAGTATTACTACTATTAGGTACTATAAAAATATTTTTACAGAAAACGAGGAAAACTGTTCCACCGTAATACAGTAGAAACTAGTGCAGGAAACAGTAAATCAGTTCCGGAACAACCGTAATAAGTACCGATAAATACCAAACGAAAATGTTACCTTCCGTTACTGCTTCAGTACTTGTATAGTGCGAGGTTGTTATGTTGATTTGGTAGTTAAAGATGTTTTTAATGTTAAATAATGAGTTTCGAAACATTTATTATTATATCGAAACATTAGACGCGCCGGCAGTCCCACACAATGTGTTATCTCATCGCGATCAGCGTTGTCTCGGCGTCGGCACGTTTCGTTGCCTCAGTGAAGTAGGGACTCATTAGGATAATATTTTTCGGAACATCTTCGTCATGTTTGTGCTACCGCTCGTTATTATGCAGATTGTGACATTTCCGGTTGACAATAACAATTTTTCGTGTTATAATGTATTCTCATTTACATAAGTGATTACTTGCGCTGCGGTGTCGGCTGGAAGTTGGAAGACATACATTCTTACATCTGAGTGTCATTGTTTTAATCATCATCACCGCCGAGCCGGGATATTGTTCATGTAGAGAAGTTAGAAGTATCAAACAGATAAAGTTAGAAGTATCAAACAGATAAAGTTAGAAGTATCAAACAGATAAAGTTAGAAGTATCAAACAGATAAAGTTAGAAGTATCAAACAGATAAAGTTAGAAGTATCAAACAGATAAAGTTATTTAGAAGTAACAAAATTACGTATGGTAGCTTAATACAGTTACAGTGACTACCGAGATGACGACTGCTAGAGAAGTATGGAAGGAAAAGACATATTGCGCCGACCACTTATAAATTGGGATAAGGGCGGGAGAATATTCGTAATACATTCAGGGAAATGAGTTGAAATATTAAACTATATTTTCTCTTTTATGTGCATGTTTTGCTTGTTTATATAAAAACTGTGTCTTAGTCTTAGTTCGTGTAATTGGTTTTACACCGTCTTAGTTAGAGAAAATAAATAAACGGCCCGTTGGATTGGTTAGGATGGCCATATGGTCTCGGTGAGTTTTACCAATAGGTCCAAAACAAACGAACACGATTCCATGACCATAAAAAATTCCATAATAATTATTAACCACGTTGTTCGGTGAATCGTAACCTTAGAATCAGGTAATCAGTTCGTTGTATTGTCCCATATAAGTCTGTCTCATTAACTAGAGTTTTGTTCCACGTTAGTATTAGTAGGTACTGATGTAGATTCTTCGTCTGGAACAAGTCGCTAACGACCACAAACGAGCTCCTAAACATTTACATACAGCTTTGATGCCACGCTTTGTTTGTGACGACGTTTTATTGCTAGACGCTACCTAAATTAGGCGCTCTCCTTTATTAAAATAATTCATTTAATTCAGACAATTTTTGTCCATATTTTGTTAGTACTAATTAAATTATCTTAAAACTATGTTAGTACTGACGAAATCAATTAATACATTTAGGTAATATAATATAATACTCGAAATAAATAATTGAAAATTAATTAAAATTAAATTGAAATAAATACTTAATTGAAAATAAATTTCAATAAAATTGAACTAAAATTTAATAATTGAATAGAAATTAAAAGACAAAAATTCATCAGGCAACATGCAGCCTGATGAGCCTTCACACAGCTGGTGATACTAGTCTGTCTGCAATCATCCTTAGGATTCCGTTGCTTCTGCCTCGAATTCGCCAAATTAGTGAGGCTGACTTTTTGCGCATTATAACAAAGCCTTTAGGATTGGCTTTGTTATACTGTATTCTGAGAGCATTGTAGGCCCGCTGCGTGTAGTTGGTCCTTAGGGCGCTGGTGTAAAAACTTTGACAATAGGATCTGAACATTACACCTCATGGCACCTTTACTTGTGCTGTACACTTCGCAAACCTATGTCCCAACATGTTAGCTCGCACCGACAATGCTCTCCGCGCTCCCTCAATGTCTGCGTCATCATGCAGGGTTTCAGTCACAACATGCCCTAGATACCTAAACTGAGGGAAGCGACTCAAAGATACCCCGTTGAGATACACTGGTGGTATATGCTCCGTTTGTTTATTTTTACCTCTAATGAGCATAATATGCTCACCGTGACTCTCAGCGTAGGCCTCCTCTCAGTGTAGGCCTCACAGATATTCAACAGCTTCCTTAACCCTCCTACAGATGGACTCAGCAACACCATGTCGTCCGCTTAACTGAAGTTACTTACGCAAACTTTATCTATGTGACATCCAACATGGCTATTGTTGAGTTCACCTATCAGCTGATTGACAAACAGATTAAACAGTCTTGGAGAGGGCAGTCCCCCTTGCCTCACTCCACACTCAAGTGAATATTCTTCAGAATATGCATTTACCCACTTGATAAAGTTTTTCTGTTGAGTGAGTGAGTTCGGCAGGAGCCCCAACCTCCCCAAGATTAGTCCGCAGCCTGCTATAATCGACTAGGTTGAAGGCCTTCGATAGGTCCAGAA
This sequence comes from Xanthia togata, assembly GCA_963853775.1. Taxonomy (NCBI): domain Eukaryota; kingdom Metazoa; phylum Arthropoda; class Insecta; order Lepidoptera; family Noctuidae; genus Xanthia; species Xanthia togata. The sequence continues at coordinate 18,531,432 of OY970813.1, read as the reverse complement.
AAAAAGCGTATATGGGTGTTCTCCTCTCAACATAATAATCGAATGAGTGCTTTACTGTCAAAATAGCACTTTCGGTTGACACTCAATGCTGAGTCCGTCACTGGATTTACCACGTTTTGTGTTTTATTAATAATATTTTTTACATCTTTAGCAGAAAACCGAATCTCGGGTTATCACAGACAGTGACGGGCTCAACATCCGCAACAATAGAACTGTCAGCAAACGGTGACTCAACTTTAAAATTATTTTTAAAAAGATTAGCTATATCTAGGCTCCGTACACCCGCCTACAGCCACTGGCAAACTAACCCTACCGTTCATCTTAGTACCCTTCCAGAAAGTTCGAAATTTTTTAGCCGTAACGTTTGTGGCTAATAAATCCATTTTAAGCTGGTCTTGATGGTTTTGACAGAACTTCAGTCTGGATTTACATCTTTTTCGTGTAAGATACATGTTGTCACGAACATGCCCACTTCCAGGTTTACCATGTCTGCCTAGCCTGACTATGAGCTTCGTGAGCACGTGTTTGTTCCACCCCACTACCGTTTTACCCTTTTTTAACTTTCTCACGTTCTTGCTACCTATGTTAATGTTAATGATTACACACAACACACACACATACTCGCACACATGCACCCTCACACTCACGCACATTCACTCACACACACAAACTATGCTTATATGCCAGGCTTGTCTACTTACCTATGTTAAATAAATGTTATTAGTATTTTCTTACTTTTGTTATGGAAGAGCGGAGTCTTCTAATACAGGCATTGTTTGCTTAAAGGAAGGCTCCAATCACAAATTAATTGTTGTAATCTTGTGGAAGAAATAAACAATTTTTTTTTTTTTTTTTTGATTTTTTTTGAATGATTGATAATGTTATGTTAATGTTAACAATGTCATTGTATTATTTGTCAAAAATACACACATCAAAAAAAAATTGTGATCACTAGCAAAAGCTGATATATTTTAAAAATTTAACTTTATCAAGATAAAGTGTTTACGTTATATTTTTTTAGGGTTCCGTAGCCAAATGGCAAAAAACGGAACCCTTATGGATTCGTCATGATTGTTTGCCTGTCTGTCTGTCCGTCCGTATGTCACAGCCTCTTTTTTCCGAAACTATAAGAACTATACTGTTGAAACTTAATAAGGAGATGTATTGTGTGAACCGCATTTGACATTTCATGTGTTGCCATCGACGGGGATAATTCTATTTAAAAAAATATCGGCAATATTTTATCTCTAAAAAAACGCGATGTTAGACGGTGTGTATTAGGAATACTATTAAGATTCACACAAAAATAGAAAAAAAAAACAAAAAAAATTGGTGGTTCCCCATACTGAAGCTGAAACTCAAAAAAAAAAAGTACAATGTTTTTTTTATGAGTTGTATTGCAATATTTGGTTAGCTAGCGACCTCGAAAATTATTTATTTGACCTCGATGGTCCTAATTTATCAATTATAACTTCTAGTTATAACTCTATGTAAGCGGGCACGCCCTTTATGCCTGGAGGCTTTATTTTCTTTTTTTAGATATTGCTTACGTTTAGTTATTTTTATTTCTGCTTGAGTATAGTTCTCGATGTTTTTGGTTGGTATAGTGGTGTGTGCTAGCTGTCATATGGCTATTAATTTATAATTTAAATTGTGTTTTGCGTAATGTAAATTATCTTATAAATTATTGTATAGAATCTTTTTTTTTTCCTAACTGAACAGACAGCTGTGCTGCTGGGGAGTTTGTTGCGCCACTTCTTCTTCCCAGCAAAAGCACTAGGAAGTAGTGAAGGGTGGGCGTTTTGGAAGACTGTCTTATGTAGTTTTGACGTTCGAAAAGTGCTGATTCTCAGCCTAGTTTGAATAAATGACTTTTGAATTTTGAATTTTGGAACCCTTCATAGGCGAGTCCGACTCGCACCTGACCGGTTTTTTTTAAATAGAAATACGCTGTATAAAATTTAGTAATTCAATCCTAATGTAATTGTAACAGTTTGATGGAAAGAAAAATATCGTTTAACCAAACCTACACAACAATTTATTAATATAAGGTTTTTATTTAATACAATATAACTCCTTCCCTGGCTCGCACGCATGCGGAGATCCTACTGGGCATGCTGAGGATCAAGTTATCCAGCATTTCTTGCGGTAACCTGTCCCATTCTTGAATAGCGGCTTCCTTGATCTGTCACTGTCTGGAGAGGTGGCTGACAGTTCCAAACAGCTCGCTTAAGAGCATCCCACGCATGATTTTTTGGGTTTATGTCAGGCGAGCCGGCAGGCCAGTCTAACTTTGTGATGTAGTATTCTCGGAAAGCAGCATTGACTCGTTGAGCTCGATGTGCGGGCGCATTATCATCGACCAGTACGAATTGGTGCCCATGGTTTACTCGGAATGGTCTGACAATATATCGGTTAATATGGTCGGTTATCTGGATGAGTACCGATTCACGATTTTTCAACGAAGTGACAGTTTTGCCAAATGTTTTCCTCCTCATCTTCTTAATTTTGCCGGAGTCCACTGCAATCTCCATCGCTGACGTTGCCGTGAATTCAGAGGTGCTCGCCAAAACCTCCGTGCTCGTATTCCAGCCTGGTGTAAGCGATTCCAAATGGTCTGAGTGCTCAAACTCAAAGCATTTATTTCAATTAAACCATTTACAGACACTTTTGAACTGTCAAGGGGTCGTTCAGTCAAAAATATGAAGCTAGTTGCCCATTCCAAAGCGTAGTAGGTACCTATGGAGAAGAACGGGCAAGAAACTCCACGGACACTCTTTTAAATAAAAAAAAATGATACAAAATATTGGTTTCATCATTCATTTTGAAATTATGCATGTGAGAACAATGTAGAAAGACGTGCACGTTCGTAAAAGAATAGTTCGTTAACAAAAACAACAATATTGAGTAGATTATGTCAATAATAAATTAAAATAAAATTAAAATAAATTGACTTATACAGTCAAATAGGCTGCAGAGCTTAGCCGCTTCTTCAATTTGGTTATATGTGGGCCCCACTGATGCTTCGAATCCAAAGTAATACCTTAGAACACAGTTGTGTCCGCAAGATCAAATTAAAGTAGTAATTCATTTCCAAAACTTCAGTACACGTTACATAAATGAGGTCGAATAGGTGCCGTGAATGGTATAACTTGGGTGCCACTCGCTTAAATAGTTTCTGTGAGTGAAATAACTCATAAAATAAAAATCTAATGAACGTACCGAGTTAAGTTCGAAGATCACTATTACTTACATAGGTATGTGAAATGGTTGTTTCACAATTATTTGATTTGTTTTTACTTATAATTGCTTCAGGGTATGTATTATTATAAGTTTTTCCTTTGTTTAACTACGTACAATATTATGTTTATCTTGTGTGACTACTCGGATCATTTATATTTCCAATTCCGTATAATAATGTTCAGATGATGGAAATGTAAAGAAAATACGTGAAATAGGTAACAACTTTCACTTTTTCTTTGCAACAAGAAAAAATCCGGTCAAGTGCGTATTTGACACGTTTTTCGAGGGTCCGTACGATGTGAGGGCTTCAGAGTGACTTTAACAACTCGATCTATAAAGTATAGACATAGTTGTGAGATGAATCTAGTGTGCAAGTCTTTTGATAACAGGTCACAGAATCCACTTATATTTTGTGTAGTTTATATCTGCTATGTTCGCGCAGAGGCACGTTGATGGCTTCCATGCCATCATAAGACAGAAGTCTGCCTCATTGCTCTGCAGTGCGTGCTAGCCCCAACTCCATCCTGAAAGTCATAGCTGGGAGATACGACTTTACGATAGTGCATAGTATTATCAAGAGATGCATCTCTCAGAATAATCTTGTCGCAAAATAATTATATGTTTTACTAACATAGTCATAAGATTTCTGCTTACTAACCCAATATGGATGTTACTTGTCCGAAATAAAGGTTATTTTATTTTATTTATTACTAGCTGTCCGCCTACCTACCCTACCTACCTACCTACCCTACACCTACCCTACCTACATACCTACCCTACCGGGATAAAAAGTATCCTATGTCCGTCTCCTGGTTCTAAGCTACCTCCAACCAATTTTTAGCCAAATCGGTTCAGCCGTTCTTGATTTATAAATAGTGTCTAACACGACTTTCTTTTGGATTTTTATTATATCCTATATTTACTTATTTAAACTTTTCACACTCAAAATAAGTACAAAGGCGGACTCAATGCCTTAGGAATTCTCTACCAGTCAACCAAGGGTGGTGAAGAGATTAAATGGCAGGTGGTCTGTTTGAGAGGAACAAAGAAAAAACATTTTTTATTAAAATATATTATCAGAAATAATTATAATACACATACATACATATATAAGTATACACCTATATTGTATATATACATATATACAAATTCAAGGGAGAGGTGTTCAGATGACTCTACTCTATTTAATTTGACAAAAAACTCCGTAATTTCCGCTTAAATGCATACCGACTGGTGGCCGTCCTGATATCAAGAGGAAGCGCATTCCATAGAAGAATGGACTGAGTATGAAAGGAAGAATGAACAAAGTCAGAAGTATGAGAAGGACAAAGTAGGAAAAGATTGTGAGAAGAACGCAGAATCTGTGTGTGAAGAACATAGATATTGGAAGTGAGACATAAGATAAGAAGGAGGAGTGGGAGAGTTGAGAAGGGAGAAAAGCATGGTCAAAGCGCGCTATATGTAGGTATTTATGAAACCTTGACCTTTGTATTTACTTCATGAACACAACTCGTACTTCATATTTTCCAGTCAATAAATACCTAAACCGAAAATAGAATTAAACCCCATCTAAATAAAATGCTTGTTGAAAAACGTTATGAATAAGACGCTGTAGTTAATATCTATCGAAAAAGTTTAAATTATTTTCCTAACAGCTTTCATCGATTAGGGCCTTTTGATACGGAAGCGGAACCCTAATTCAATAATAATATCGTTTAGAATCTTTTCAATATTAGATGAGTGACTGTCAGCGACATCCGCGCCATTTCATTAAGCTGACTGACGACCTCGGGGGGCGAGTTCCGAGTTCCGAGTTCCGAGTGACGAGTGGCGAGTAGCGAGTGATAAGTGGCGAGTTGTGAGCGGCGAGTGATTGAACGACGACGTTATCAAACTCTACTGTGAAGCCGCGGGACAGGCGTGTCGATCAACTGAGCACAGTGAGAGATGGAAATGTGATAACGCAGCGATTAGGAAGGCACTGGGGTCGTCACCTTCAGTTAATATCATGAGAAAATTAAATTAAAATGAATTATTATTCTTAATGTCACATTTTACACCCATCTGATTCGTGAGTGCACGTGCACGATACTATACTAATTTGCTGTTCTCAACAACGATACCGACTTTTCTGTAGTTCTCTCGTAATGTCGTTAAAAGTGATTATGTGAGTTAGCCTTAGTAGGCACTAGGCAGGTCGCCAAGCTGCGGCGAGCGGTTAGTGGTCGCGGTACTCGTATCAGTGATCTGCTATGACGTCCTGTACCCTACATGCGCAATACGCGATCAATCTGAATTTGAATCGTTTTGAAACAGATTGCTAAGCCACTGCTTCACAAGTTCGGAAAAAAATCTGCTCATCAACGTAAATAACGCAATGAATGTTGTCGAACTATCAAAATGAAACAGATTAGTCGTAATCGTTTACGAAAATGTGTTGCGTAATTAGATGATAGCTCGTACCATAACCGAACAGAACCGCTGCTTATTAAAAAAAAATGTGTTTTACTAAGGATTTATTATAAATAACAGATAGGTACTAAAGATTAATTGAAATGAACTACAGAACAGTTACTAGGTACTGGATATAAAAAAGATAAAAGATATTTATCTAAAATTACTAACATGGTAATTTACAAAATGTACTGTACCCAGTTGATAGTTGGTGTTACCTACCTATATCTCGTAAATTAATATAATATGAGCTAATAGAAAGTTTTCTCATTACGGTTGACATGACAAAGCCTCGTTGGTAATGACTACAATTAATTACAACCACAGTCGGTACACACAGTAGATAGATACAGAAGGCTCCATAAAAACAGCGAAAACAGGTGCACGCACACTTAGGCGCGTACGTGCGGCGATCTCAAACGAATGCCGGTCGCGAGTGCTCTTGCACTCGCTAACGTGAAGCATGTCTATGAGTGCGTGCGTTTTCGCTCGTTGTATGGAGGCGACCTTCTGTAGTTCTCTATTCTGTTGTGTGTAGGTACGGCTATTAATTGAGGACGGACTTTTAATTAAGGAATGCTAATTAATACCACGCGAGGCTCTAGTCCTTTTCAAATAATTAGATTTGCGCCCAAACTACCTACCCATACAGTAATCACTTTCCACGCTTATTTTAAACTACTTGTTTTAAAAAGTTTTAAATTTTCCTTTAGGCATAATTTGCATGTAAATTTAAGAAATCGTTTGATTTATTTTTACTCACAGCATATTTTTTAATTTGGGTTGAAGTTTTTATACTAATTTATTTACTGAGGTTTTAATAAGGTCTACTTATTAACAGTGAATATACTTAAATACATTATACAAGCTAACACTAATTTATATCATACTATATAGGTACAGGTACACAAAAAAGGGGAAGATCTCATTGGCCATCAAAAAATTCGTGCGTTACTGCACGCGCTGTTGGGAAAAGTGCCAAAGTGCATTTTCACGGTGGGAGATGAACTTTTAGATGAACAAAATCGCGTACCATAGCTGGTAAATAATAAAAATGGCCGCGTTGGAAGCAAAGTGTCCTGTCCGTAGTCGGTACAGAGCGGTCTGGTAACAAACAGATCGCTAATTAATTCGACATAACTTTACGAGCGCTCTCGAATATCGTCCGTTTTGTTTTACGAGCCGCCGCCGAGCTCCGACACTCCCGGTGGGACGGGACACAGAATAACTAAGAACAGAAGAACCACACCGTACTTAGTTTGAAACATGTCATCCTATCTAATATTATACAAAGCAAATAGTGATGTCAAAAATATATAATTTCAACTGAAAGTAATTATAGTTAAGGTTGTAAACCGATGTTGTAGACGTTCTGTTCCTACAGCAGCTGTACTGTACTGTCAGCACTCTGTGTGAATCAGCCCCTAGAGACAACTCATCAATTCATGTGACCAGCGTCAGGCACTAGTTGTCTGGCATATTTGCTGAGCCTATTGGGCGCAGCCGTGAGGCAGACATTCCTGCTAATTTCTCACAGCCCCTTTTTGCACTTTTTGTTTGATTTTGCACGTCTCATAAAGCGAAGCATAAGAGAGTACTTTGCGATCGAAAACATTATTTTGCCTCCTTTCTGCAACTGTTTTCATTTTTACACTCCTGTTAGTACACAAAACCTACTTAATTTATATACCATTTTATAGATAATTTAATGGAGATTAATTCTATACTAAATTTCTGTACTTTAATGGAGATTAATTTATTGAATGCAGCAGAAACGAAAAAAACATCAAAATAGTTTTTTTTTCTAAATCCCGTCTTTCAAGTAAGAAACCTGAACACATTGTAGCTTACGAAAAAATGAACTAATATACCTAGTTATTTTTTTATAGATTCGTTTCAGCCATAGTAGGAAACCTATTGAAAATGGTTCTTTTATTCAAATTAATTTAATTATAATTAATAAAAAACTAACTAATACAATATCTATATCTATTTAATATTTTCAACTTTGACCCTCTTCCGTTGCTTAGCAACCAACAACGCAAACCTAAATAGTCTTTGACAGTACGTAAAGATTGAGAGATGAGAAATTTTACCCACATTGATGGGTATTTTCAACCGACTTCAAAAAGGAGGAGGTTCTCAATTCGGTTGTATTTTTTTTTTGTATGTTTGTTACGCGATTACTCCGACAATTATGATTTGATTTTGATGATTCTTTTTTTGTTTGGTAGGGCATACTTCAGAAGTGGTCCCATATAAATTTGGTCATGATCTGATGAGGGGGTTTTGAGTTAGCTTCAATAATACGTATTTTTCCCATCTAGGTAGTATATGTGGACGATATTCTAATAGTTCCTATCACTGTAATTTACGTAGCAGGTAATGGGTATTCAAATTTTTGTGAGGGTTTTGTGTAGGTACCACAACTAAAAAGTGAAAAATAAAAACTTTTTCACAAAAAATAAAACCGACTTCCAAAAAAAAACACTACAAAGTGAAAAATAACTTTGATTTCGGAAGTCGGTGGCAAAAAAACGAAAATAAAAAACCAAAGACACCGACTTCCGAAATCAAAGTTATTTTTCACTTTGTAGTGTTTTTTTTTGGAAGTCGGTTTTATTTTTTGTGAAAAAGTTTTTTTTTATTTGCAGAATATGTGTGTGCCTTTTAGTCTGCTCTAAATAAATGTATTTTCTTTCTTCGTTTTCTTTTATTGTACTGTGGTCCTTCTTCACACGTCTACTATCCGTGAGTACTCTGTCTGTCGCTCGTAGGTCGTGTCGTGGGTCCCGACCGCGTCGCTACCATTCCCGAGATGTGACGGACGTCGGCCGACCTCTTAAGATTACATCAAGCCACTTTAGATAGTCGCGCGTGTCGCCCCTTTCGGTCCTGGGGTAGAGAGAGGGGGGACGTGTCGGATGTGATCGTGTCGAGAATTTTAATATCGCGTTAGAGGCACAGATTTCGACATCGTATTGGGTTTAGCGCCAGATTAACGCCGGCTGGGTCGCGGAGGCGTCGCCTGATCGCTAACGTAGATGTCAAGCACGCCCCGAGACGCTCCCGTGAACAATGCCGTGTGTCACGACTCACGTATAAAAAGATCGACGAGTATCGATTCGTCGAGTGTCGGCCACAGTCGGGAACGCTCGGCATGTTGTGTATTCTACAAATTCGGTACCTATTATGTTTTGGTAGTAACGTTCAAATCACGAGCGGCCTACCGTCTTGTGAATTATTCACAGCTGAGGGGAGTTAAATGCTAGATTGTTTTGTACAAACGATGCACGACTTCTTTATCGTTAACAATTCAGTTGGTAACGTTATTGGTCTAGAAATATTTAATGATTACCTATTGAATTACCACAAAAACAGTTCTCTCTGTCTAGAAAAATATTTAAATATCAATGTCCTTATAATCTTAAAGTAATGATTTTGCTGTTCTAGCTATACATTGATACACTTCTCCCCCACGTATAAACCGCTCCTCACACTCAGCACGCGTTGGATGCTGTACACCGCCGCCGGTCGGTGGCAGATGCGTTCAGATTGATGGATGACTCCCTCGCAATGTAGCGATGAGCAAGCGATCGATAGCTCACATGTGACGTGTATCTGAGCTCATGGAGACATCATGTTCTGAAATGAAATGAAATTATTTTCTGTAAACACGTCATAAAAAAAATCGACAAGTGCAAATCGGACTCGCGCACGAAGGGTTCCGTACCACACATAACATAACATCACGCCTTGTTTCCCCGGTTGGGCAGTGGTAGGTACACCTACATTTCACCAGTTATGTTTAAGTCCCATGTAATACTATTGCCATCAACCGGACACAAATCCACGTTCCGTACCATTATCTATAAAAACGGCAAAAAAAATCATGTCTGTTGTATGGGAGCCCCCCTTAAATATTTATTCTATTCTGTTTTTAGTATTTTTTGTTATAACAGCAACAGAAATACATCATCTGTTGAAATTTCAACTGTCTAACTATCACGGTTCATGAGATACAGCCTGGTGACAGACGGACGGACGGACAGCGAAGTCTTAGTAATAGGGTTCTGTTTTTACCCCCAAACAAAACCATGCACCGTGACGATGACGTGGCATGCGATACATAGATGTTAAGATCGGTATAAAGTGTAGTCAGGGATATGTAGTATCAGCATCTGCTAGACACCATGTGTTCATCTGAATACATAAAGCCCGTTTCATACTATTGGTACAGAATGATATAATTCTGTATCCTATTGTGATAAATTAAATGTATATCTGTAAATTGGAAGTAAAAACACTTTTGAACTTCCAAAGAAATAATAATATTTTAAAATTAGACGAGGTCGGTGTTTCCTCTCTGAGAAGAAACACCGACACAAACTCAGAGGTCACAGTCTGTTTTAAAGTCCAGTGTGAGTGGATCATTTATTGATATAAAGACATGAAACGTCAAACCTAACTCAATCTTAAAAAAGTGACATATTAAGTGAAGCTATAAAATGGTACTCGCTCGTGTCATAACAGTATTCGTATCATCGAAGCCGCTTACACGAAGTTTCTACGTACCTAAGTCTGTACTAAGATAGCTTTCTTGCTCTAAACAGTTCACGTCACGTCAGCCTTTTAGCAATGGCTTTATATTTGTATCTTAAATGATCCTTTGGAAACATCTTTAAATATTTAATTTATGTATTTATACATGAGCAATGACTTGAAGTGTCAACTAAATACATTATTCTTCCTCGTTCACGTTTATTTCCGACAGTAGATACTGCTCCAATTTTTCAAAAATTTACTCCAAGAAGTACTAAGAGCCACTAATAAGGCTAAACGTGTAGCCTAACATGATCTAGCCTGTATCATAAAGTGCGTCAGTTAATTAGTGCCCCCCCCCTCCCCCCGCATGTGCCCGCGCCGCCCCGCTAGTTAATTGTCCGACGACCATATTCAACTAATTGTATTGAAACGTTAAAGACTCGGTAGAATATTACAGAAGGTCCACTATCTTCACAGCAAGGCTCGAAATAAGTATATATATACATTTATATTGATTTAAATCTTGTATAAAACGCACACTATGCTGCCAAGCATATTATAAGCTGGGGGATTGTATCGCTGACAAAAATGCTTGGCTCAACGCTGGTCCAGCTCCACAAGGGCACATACACTAATTGATTAACATTCGAAAATACTGTTGGAGCTGCTGAAGATTGCAAAAAATATCTTTGAATTGTATAACTTCAATCTCATAATCTTCAATTTTATATTATCAATCTCAACATGAATGATGTAACCAATATTTTGTAAGAACATTATGATTTAAAAGAGTGTCCGTGGAGTTTCTTGCCCGTTCTTCTCCATAGAAACCTACGCTTTGGAATGGGCAACTAGCTTCATATTTCTGACCGACAAAAGTGCCTGTAAATGGTTTAATTGAAATAAATGCTTTGAGTTTGAGTTTATAGCTGAAACCCGAATTATGTTGTTAGAATTCAGTTATCTAATCGATAAGTAAGCTTATTACTTATACGTATTTGTCAAATGTCTTTGACAGCATCTATGGAAGTTACTCGTACGCCACAATATTGAACGAATTTACAAACTATTTCCTCAGACAATCACGTGGGTAAAGTCGATTTTCAAAGTCTATTCGGTCGACAGAAATGCTTTTGGTGAATTCTGTTAATTTGTATTGCATTCTTCATTCACTCTCTACCAGAGACCCGAGTGGGCCTTCTGTTTATTATAACTTCATGTGAACGCCTTGATATAACTTTTAAGGACCCTATTCCTATAAGACTGTAAGTACGTATTATATTATGTTATTATTCCCAAGGCCGTCTCGCTCGGTGACGTCACTAGTCGGACACAAAGCTGCTTGGATAATACGAGGCGCAAAGACAGGCATTCATTAAATAGTTAGACTAGCATTATTTAATAATTACGAGTACTGATTGAACATAGTGTCCTGGGTTCGATCCCCAGTTTGGGCAAAGTGTTATGAGATTTTTCAGTAGCTGCTCGGTGTCTGGACCTGAGCCCGTTTGATGGCAATGGCTCGCCCCTATTAGGTAAATAGGACTGAGGCATAATTGGTGCAATGTAGGTGTAGGTTACATCTCTGCCTATACCTTTTAATATGAGCGTGTTATTATGATACCGATTGACGAGATTTTACCTAATTTTACATCGATATCGTGGATATTGGCTCATCGTGTCGGCTTATAATATGATCAGCACTCGGTATAAGAGGTATTACGGGTTCCTATCACCGTGATAGTCATCGGCTCATCGGTTGTCATCCTCACTGATGACGGCGCTTCATGTCTGAATACTTGAGGATTTACTTGTAGATTTTATAGGTACCAAAAACCTTCATACAATAGAATGAAGAACATACTACATACTTCGAATGAAGAACATTATTACTGCAATGTTTCAGATCGCTTTGTGAAAGTTTGTATTGGGAGCTTAACAAATGAAATGTCATGAAACGATAATGAAGTTTGAATAACAGGCTTTCAATTAGAGGTTCGTTTTATTACGGTGATTCATTTATAATGATAAAACTTCCGAACCTTTTTTTTTATTCGATTTCAGTTAATTTGACTTTATTTGATTTATTTTATATGATTTCTATGAATTTATGTTTGGCTATTGGTGTTATTTACCTGAAATATGTGTATTTATTTATTAATGGATATCCAGAAGTGCTGGTGATCACTAACTTAGCAGGTGGGCCGCCCTGCCGGGGACTTGTTAGCCAACCAATAACATACCTTTAAAAAAAACGGGTTGCACTCCGGGAGTGCCGGCAGAACTGATAACTTGAATATTAACGTTGTGCATTTTTGATATTTTGGAATGGTTAGGGAATAATTTTGCACCGGTCTACTCTCCCTCTGTCTTACGAATCACGTCATCATCAGGTCACGTGTCCTGACGCGAGTTTAACATTTTTTACCCATCACAAAAAAGTGCACAACGCCGATAAAGAAGTTTTCACTTCATTAAAGTTAATAACTAAAACCAAACCACTACAAAAACACCAATCAAGACATCACAGACAGATAAACTATACATAGGCTCTGCCGTAGTGGGGTAAAAATAGACATACTCGTGATTCATTTGCGTGGCAACTCAGGCTATCTAGTTGTCAACTAAATACGAAGTCCAACAAAAGTCACGCGACACAGAACACTCTTGGCGTGTTTTGTGAAAACTCATTCCAAAAAGACTACTTTATTCAAACACACTCGACACAGTGTCGCCTCTTCATGTTCATGTCAGGCTAACTGTGAAGCCCTTACATACTCACAGTTATGCTATGCACTCTCCGCGGTTCGTCTCGGGCAGAATGCTGATTGTCTGCACATGCACAGTCTACGCCAAGCCATAGTCTTTTCTGTACTTACAGTCTCCGTGTGCCTATTGTTTAGTGACGTCACTTGCACGTCGGGGTATAGTTTGGTTGTTCTTTCTGTCTAAGCACACAACACTGGGTGCTAGACAAATGATTACAGAAGGGTCACGCGTTACAGAGAGTCATCTGTTTTAAATTGTTTATGATGTGGTCGAACGATTAGGAATCTGCAGAAAACAGTAGGAAAATGGGCTTACCAGAATATGTATATGCATACAAAACAGAGCAAATAGTTTTGAATTACACTAAATATAGTGTGTGTGCTTAGTAAAAGCTAAATTACTACCCGTCAATAATAAATAATAGAGTTTGAAATATTATATTAGTGATGATTGTTGTAACACAGAGGGTTTGGTTTCTTCATAAGAACGCGAGGATTTTACGTTACAAAGTTAATCGTTGTTGCTAACAAGAGGGGAATCAAATGAAACATGAAGCACTAACCAGTCCCCACAGTTTAGTGTAGGTAAGTCTGCTATTATAACATCGCGTGTGTAAAATACAATAGACGTACAATAGTTAAGCGGAATAGGTTACTAAATAATATATTTATGTCTATTGTATTTTATAACGGATTTCCGCAAAGTCACGCCTGAATCAATTAGCTATCAATTGTGTAATCCCCCGAAGGGGTAGGTAGAAAGGTACAACAACATTTGGCCAGTTATGTTTATGTCCCATGTATGCAATAGGAGGTGAAATTCAGACTCCAGGCTAATACTAAAAAAGCACATTTAACATGACCTGGGAATCAACCCGAGCCATAAATGTTACATTCGTTTTTAGTTTTCTAGTCTTTTTTTCTCTTAACACTAAGTATGGATTCTCTGTGGACTGAAATAAAGGTTAATTATTGTTTAACAAAAAGTAGTTGAAAATACAAAAATGATCTGATAAGTTCAGTGAACAAAATAGTAAGAAGTTGATACATCTTCGTAATCAGTTCAGTCGGCAGGTGATGGATGGTGGGAGCGAGTGGTCGTTACTTATTCACAGCGGCTCGATGTTGCTCCGTCCCTTCGTATTACGCCATAGTGGCGATGTCACGGAGTGCTCATACAAAGCCATAGAATGGTCGGAAATGTTAGTCAAATGATAAAAGATGAATTCGAACCTGTTGCTTATGTGTTTACAGGTATATTTATGTTGTTTTCTAACGGTAAATCATGGTCTTTATTACGAATAATCAATCTTGTTGTCTACGTTGTGGCACTTTAATATAGCTCTAAACAAAGCAGGCGATCGTCTTCAAAAGTCTTTATTCATAGTAATTTAAGGTGGAGTGCTACGGCGTAGAAACTACGTCATAGCTACTACGGCGTAGCAACTACGGCATAGCTACTACGGCGTAGCAACTACGGCATAGCTACTACGGCGTAGCAAATACGGCATAGCTACTAGGGCGTAGCTATTATGGCGTAGCTACTACGGTGTAACTACTGTGTCGTAGAATTAGACTTGACTGCTACGGCAACTGCGTATGTAGTTCAGTAGTTCGCTACGCATTTTATTTACCATCTTTGTTGTGCATAGCTTTAATAATATTATGGCCGGAGAATTGAATGTTCAGTTTTTTTTTTGGCTAGTGCCATTCCTGAGTGCAATTCGTCAACTTTAGTATTGCAATCCTTCACAGTCCTAGTATGTTCTAAGGGTTACGTTCTTCTTTTCTTTCTTGTCTATATCTCGTAGATGTCTAAACGAGTCAACAATGTGTATGTGTGTGCGTGTTGTGTTGTGTGTGCGTAACAAACAATCAATCAGTCTGGTGTACCTGCACACTGCACTATTTGTTCTTTAGGTTCGCCCCACATTCTCTTGTTTGTGTACGCGCGGCAACCGACAGATACAAAGGAATTGATTGAAATACACAAACAAACATGTTTTACCGACAGCAGTGTGTGTATACCTACGGTGGTAGATCTTACATTGATACTCGTTCAAACTCATAATCAAGGATCGATTATAAGTATGTCTCGGTCGTAAAATGTTATCACCTATTTGACGGTGAACCACTGAATTGGGATAGTTTCTGATAATAACGACGCAGGATGGCTCAGGATCTGTTTCACCATCTCCGCTTAAGTCGCCTTTAAATGACTTGAAGATAATTCTAAATTCAAAGTCAAAGTCAAATAATTTATTTCAATTAGGCACAAAAAAGGCACTTTTGAACGTCAAACTTTACAAAAAATAATAATAACTGATTCTAGTCGCCCATTCCAAAAGGTAGTTTTCATACGGAGAAAAATGGGCAAGAAACTCCACCGTTACTCTTTAAAAAAAAACATTATATCTTGTATACACTAATTATATAATTATATGTGAAGACAATGCACCTAGAATAAGATTACTATACCACGATAGGTAAAAAGAATGAAAAATGAAGGAATGACATAAATTAATTATGTGATAGATGCATGGTGCTCACATACTTACAAAATTTGTAAAATTATACTATATTTCTAACATTATAATAAGTAATACTAATAATAATAAGTCAGTGTGTGAGTTCAAGTAATCACAAAAAATAAAATAAATGTTTAAAAAATAAATAAAAAAATATACAATTAAATTAGCAACCAGTTTGATTTTGTCTAGATTCTGAATTGTCCTATGGAGCAGGACCAGCATGTTTCCAAGCATTTTTATCATGGATATAATCCTCTAATTTTTAATAAGCTTGTTTACAAAGTGTACTTTTTATAAGATTTTTAAATTTTCTTTCATTTAATTCTAATATATTACAAGGTATTCTGTTGTAACATTTAACACAGATTCCAAATTCAAATTCATTTATTAAAGTTACACATAGTTCACAAGCATACAAGACATGACATGAGATTCCACCAACAGAAAACTTAGAGAGGTTGAACAGCGAGTCCCAAACTAGGCACAGCCTGTATCTTGGTGACCCAAACACTACACAAGGTTAACAATTGAAAGGGTTCTGCTAGCGCAAGATGGTTATTGATGGTTATTGATAATATCAAAATAAAATTCATAATAACAAAATTTACAAAAAAGTGAGTAAAAAGAAGCTATTACATAGAATAAACAAACATAAACAGTTGAGGTGAGTAAATTTGGGGAGTAAGCGCGAGTGTACTTATAAGTTTAGTTTTGGCCTCAGAATAGAAACGAACCGAAAATAGCAACAAAAAAAAACATAAAAATTCTGATCCATTTTTTTATTTATTTGATTAGTGATTGCTATTCGGACGTTATGAAAGAATATTTTGTGTAAACTCCAGTGAAGTCCTTTTCTTATTACAAAAAAAACATTAATTCGTTTCTTTAGTACTTTACGTATCATCCTGTGTTTCCCACATTTAATCGTTTAAGTCCCTCTCGGGTGAGATGAAGAGTAATGAGCGTCACCGCACTTAGAGCTCTCCTCTGTCGCTCAGAGGGAGTAGGGACTGCTCACTGTAGGGCGGAGGGTCGGGAGGGTTGGAGGGTGCGCGACAAGTGGCCGCTAAGTGTCGCTCGTTAGCGCAGTAAATGCAGAGGCCAGAATATGCACAGGTGTAAAGGCGCACAGGTCGCGCTACTGTGACTTGTAGCGGTTCCGTGAGTGATCCGACTCACGTTTGACCACTATCCACTATCTCACTGTCTCACTGTCTCACTATCTTCTCACGCGGTAGTTAGCGATGATGTGCTCGACGGTGATAAGCGGGACATGATTTTGCTCTATTAATCTGAAAGTAAAAGTACATTATGTAATGTACTTCTGATAGGAAAGTTTCCCACAATGCCTGTAGTACCTACCCGCGGGTACACATCGGTGACTCGCCGCGCGTGCCGACTACTCGTACTGACACACTCGCGGCTCGTCAAATCACGGCACCAATAAAGCAAACAGAGGGGCTGTGAGTAGGTACTTGTACTACAGTTAACAGTTCTAAGTAGTTACAGGGAGTGGTATGTTCACTTTCAGCACTAAACACCGGGTGGTTATGTAATGACTGAGTGTGTTATGTAATATTTGCGACCAGGGCAGATTAGCTGCTGCGCTATGAGAGTGAGAATATTTGTGTGTCATTCTAGAAATCCTAACTTAAATAATATTATAATATGTGAAACTGAGTTTGTTAGGCTTTCACGCTAAAACAGCTGAACGGATTTGGATGAAATTTGGCACATTGGTAGACCATTTTATCCCGGTAGTACGTTCTCGTGGGATAATTTCCGACCTCCATTTGTATCAAACATTTGTTTCTGTAAACGCATCCACAATGTTGGAAATGACTTATAGTGTGAAGTCACTTGGTTGAAGTTACTACAATAATCCACTAAAAACAGTGATATTCATAATGTTAACACTAGAAGTAAGGATAAACTACGTGCTCCCTTTCACCGGCTTCATAAGGTTCATAACTCATTTGTTGGGCCAAAAAAGGAAAATATGGTATTACCTTTTATAAAAAGCTACCCTCTTCTTTGCTAGATTTGCCTTTTAATGCGTTTAAAACTAAAGTAAAGTCCAACCTTTGTTCAAAAGCATACTATTCTATCAACGACTACTTAAATGATAAGAATAGTTGGTCGCTGTGATTAACTCAAGACAATGTTTAAATATTCTTTCTCCAGAATTAGTTTACCTACTGACAGGTTATATGAGTTTTTATAATTGTTTATAATTTTACTTTTTATGTCAGTTTATTTTATTTTATTTTTATTTATTGTTGACATAATCTACTCATTACAATGTTTTTTTTATGAGTTGTATTGCAATATGTGGTTAGCTAGCGACCTCAACAATTATTTATTTTACCTCTCTCTCTACATCGAGGTAAATTTATCAATTATAACTTCTACTTACAGGTTATATGTAAGTGGGCACGCCCTTTATGCCTGGAGGCTTTATTTTCTTTTTTAGATATTGTACGTTTAGTTATTTTTATATCTGCTTGAGTATAGTTCTCGATGTTTTTGGTTGGTATATTGGCGTGTGCTAGCTGTCATATGACTTTTAATTTATAATTTAAATTGTGTTTTGCGTAATGTAAATTATCTTGCATACTATTGTATAGAAACTTTTTTTTTTCTAACTGAACAGACAGCTGTGCTGCTGGGGAGTTTGTTGCGCCACTTCTTCTTCCCAGCGAAAGCACTAGGAAGTGGTGAAGGGTGGGCGTTTTGGTGGACGGTCTTATGTAATTTTGACGTTCGAAAAGTGCTGATTCTCAGCCTAGTTTGAATAAATGACTTTCGAATTTTGAATTTTGTTATTTGTGAGATATGTGTGGAATGCAATACGTGATTGGGTATTGAGTGTTCATAATCATAGTTTCATCATTGATTTTTGAGTCAAAAATACAACAATCCATTCTAGCATTATGTGTAAATTTTTGCGACAAGCACAAATTAGTATCATCCATAGATATGAATAGTCTTAAAACAAAGTAAATATTATGTGTGAAACGAGTATTTTGAAATGTAAAATATGTAGTTGGAATCAAATCAAATCCTTTTCCACTTTACATTTAGGTCGCTCATTCGTGCTAGGCCCACAGAATAATCTTCGGTGCGTGGAGTTATGTTATACATATAATCCTGACCTTCTGCCTGCACCTGTGTGTGCTGGTCGTGTGGCGTGTAAACACGGCGAGATTAGTCCCGCGGGTCGAGAGTTGGAGCGGCCGACGGACGCTTGTTTTCGCAAACGGTTCGTTCATTAAAACATTTGTAACAACATTAGCCGCCGCGGAACATTGCGCTACAACGTCTGAAACGAGATAAAATAATCAATGTCAAAGTTATAAAAATACTAGCTGTTGCCCGCGACTTCCTCTGCGATCCCCATCGTATACCCAGATCATGGTCTATTTGTGTGCATATCCGGATTCGTCCAGCTGTTTTTGCGTGATTGAGTAACAAACTTTGCATTTATAATATTACTACATTTTGCCCGCGTGGAGGTCGACAATTATCCCCCGGGGACGTGCTACCGGGATAAAAGTAACCTATGTCCCAGGTCATTGCCTATCCGTATACCTATCATCCAAATCCAGACGATAAGGCGCAAAAGGTAACAAAGGGACAGACAGATAATAAATGTGTGTAGTGTAATAATGTAATGTAATATAAAAATATCCCTTTCTTGTGCACTATTGACGCAGATTTCAAGTTTACGGGAATATCAGCGATAGATACCGGCGTCGGTGTGCGGCGTGGAAGACCATGCGGTGGTGTCGCCTTACTTTGGCGGAAAACTATTTTTCAAGCGGTATCTTATCTTTAATGCATAAGATTTGCTTTACCGAATGTTAAAAGTAGTGATTGTGATATAGTATTGAATAAGGAGAAGCTAGAATTTGTAGATAAAACTGTTTTCCTGGAGATCACGCTCGATTCAAGGCTGCAATGGGGTCCTCATTTAACATCTCTTGCAGGACGGCTAAGTTCAGCAGCATATGCTGTCAGAAAAATCCGTCAATTTACTGATGTAGATACCGCGAGGCTAGTCTATTTCAGTTATTTTCATAGTATCATGTCTTACGGTATTTTACTTTGGGGACGGGCTGCAGATATCGACTCTATTTTTATTCTGCAGAAAAGAGCCATTAGAGCAATATATTGCCTCCGTAGGCGCGATTCTCTAAGGGAACTGTTTAAAAATATTAACATCATGACGGTACCTTGTCAATATATTTATGAAAACATCATGTACGTCAGGAAAAATCTTAATCTTTTCAGTAAAAGAGGTGAAAGACACAATTATTGTACCTACTAGAAATAGGGACCAATTAGTTCAACCGGGTTTCAGACTGGCTAAAGTAGACTCATCTTTCATGGGGTACTGTTTAAAATGTTACAATAAAATACCTTCCCATATACTACAACTAAATGAAACGAAATTTAAATCTTGTATAAAAGGCACACTATGCTGCCAAGCATATTATAAGCTTGGGGATTATATCGCTGACAAAAATGCTTGGCTTAACGCTGGTCCAGCTCCACAAGGGCGCATAAACTAATTGATTAGCATTCAAAAATATTGTTGGAATTGCTGAAGATTGCAAAAACTATCTTTGAATTGTATAACTTCAATCTCTTTTTTTTATTGTATAATTGCATAGCACATGTGTGACCACTGTGACCATGTACCTTCTATAAAGCTACCATTTACTGGGTACGTCTTTCATTGAATCGATATGCCCTGGCGGCTAAGAGTATGTCATGATCACTCAAATGTCTCGCTGGTGGTGGCGAGTGTGTTGGATCGTCGAGTTCCCTTCAAAATGGTTGAGCTAAACGGTGCTGATCTATGCGTCATGTTCGTGAACGGGCGCCATCAGTAGGGACTGGTCATCTCTTATCTGCCACGGCATTTTAATTTTTGAATTGTTTTTTTATTTTAATTTTTTATTACGGACGCTTTTTACGTACACGACTTTCTACATTGTTCTCACATGTATAATTTCAACATGAATGATGTAAACAATATTTTGTAAGAATATAATTTTTTTAAAAGAGTGTCCGTGGAGTTTCTTGCCCGTTCTTCTCCATAGGAACCTACGCTTTGGAATGGGCAACTAGCTTCATATTTCTGACTGACTGACTCCTTGACAATTCAAAAGTGCCTGTAAATGGTTTAATTGAAATAAATGCTTTGAGTTTTGAGTTTGAGTTTGATCTGTCAAACAGTGAACAAGTGCGCGTGTATAAGCGATAAAAGTGACGTCATGTGAAAGTACGGTATAACCTCCTTACTAATAAACGTTGTATAGCGTCCGTGTAGTTACACAACGCTTTGTCTTCTTCTTTCGAATGTCAAATTACTGACGACTGAAAGAGAGAAAACGGTGTGTAACTATTTAAGTACCTGATATAATACGTTTATTAGTAAGGAAGTGTTAGTGTTCTCAGTTTACATGCCGACGACCTCGGCAGAAAATCTTGCTGAGTTCACTATTGTCGAGGATTTTTTTTTTTTTTTTTTTTAAAAAACGTTGCCCCACACTAGGAATTTCTCCTGTATCGTGGGTGCGTTTACAAACATTAAACTCACATACACAAACAGCCAGACCCGGAACAACTAATTGTAGGTCATACTATTTGTATGACCTACAATTAATTGTTCCGTGCGGGAATCGAACCCGCGACATGAAGCGCAGCAGTCAGTCGCCTAACCACTGCGCCAACCATGTCGTCATATAGTGTAGACTATGTTTATATTGGGTGACTATAATGCGCAGCCTAGTGGGTGGTTCGCAGTTGAACTTCTGGACTTTTGTGTCGAGCCGCACTGGCGTTGTGCCGATATTGAAATATTATCTTCGGACACATATACGTACGTGAGCGACAGTTATGGTTCTCGGAGTCGGTTCGACCACGGTGTAGTATCTGAAGCAACGTGGCTGACCATATACCATTACAAATAACGTGTAACTTAAATTAAGTCCAAAAGCGTTATACACTCCTGTCCCCATTGTTTGACATTGAGTTGACATTGAGCGGTTTTAACATTTTTCTCAATTTTTCGGTGTTGCCTGTAATTTTTTGATAATTTTTGGTCTAATCGACGAGAATATCCGTGAGACCATATGTTAAAATAGCCCACAGTCGATAATAGTCATAATTTAGCAGTACAAATAGTGATTTAAACCGTAAAAGTAGAACGTCGCCAACTGGCGACGCGTGAAAAAGTGCTGCTAAATAATGGCTATTATCGTCTGTGAGCTGTTTTAACCTATGGTACTCGTATAACGGATATTCTCGCCAATTAGACCAAAAATAATCAAAAAATTACAGGTAGCTCCGAAAAATTCAGAATTTTTTTTAAAATGACGTAAACCGCGCGTCTATTTCAAATTCCGGGGAAAGACCGTTAAGTAAACGCAATACTTATTATAAGAATTTATGTACGATGAGACTAAAACAGGTTGATTTTCCTTCCTTATATAGAAAATCTAGTGAGAAATTGTGTACGAATGTTGAACATAGATATATTATTGATAGAATGTAGATACTATGGAATTGTTGAGATATTGAGCGAAGCGGCATGTGTTTGTCACTGTGGGCCGGATCAAAACAAAAGAAAATCAGCGATAGGTTGGCACAAACATGTTCGACAAGCGCAGACGGGGGCGCGGCTCGTGGTGAACCGACAATGGGTTATGTGTACGATACCATGAGAGAAACAAAACGGGTTTTTAAAAGTAAACTAAAGTGGTACCAGTAAAACTTGAGCCGGTCAGTGGTTTACACAGAAAGACAAACAGAGTTAATTTCGAATTTATAATATTTATACAGGATGTCTCAAACGTCGTGGTTATATACAGGGTGTCCAGAAAATAGTACGACATATTGCAGGGGTGATAGCTTGGGTCAATACCTTCCAAAAAAACCCAATATGAGCAGAGCCGCGTCGGCCGCCGGTCCGAGCGTTGCGTTGTACACTGTCGAGCGCCGCCGGAGGGCAGCGCTGGCGTCCCGATTAGTCAACTCAGTGACGTATGTCCGACACATATAATATTATTATACGACAATTATACACCTAGTTAGGTTTAAAAAAAATCTGTCATGTGCGTGTCAGACCACGCACAATGAAGGGTTCCGTATTTGGGATGAAGAAACGATAGAAAGAATTATTCCAAGAACAAAATTAACATTGTAGTTGAAAGCCATGTGCTATGGTTTTCAACTACAACACCATGTGCCCATACATTCCAACTGCAAATGTTAATTTGTTCGCACAATATAGAGAGATTTACCGTGTTATTTTAAGACTATGGACTTCTTATAGGTTTTCCTGTAATTTGGTATAGCACTATTTTCTGATTTTTTTCAAAATTTTAGGCTGCACAGTTTCGGAGATCTGCACGGGTCTAGCAATGGTGACGAGCGCTTGGCAGCAATTTTTCACTGAGACACAGCAGTTGTTTGCATTTTTTCTTGGTTTTTTCTTTTCTATTTGTGAAATTTGAAATTCTTAAACCACTCATGACATTCGTATATCTCTCCATATGCCGTGATCTGACTACCACAAAACTCTTATTTATTTATTTATTTAGCTACAACGGTTACAACCAATTACAGTAACAAAAATTATACAAACAAAAGAGACAATATTATAAACCACATTAAAATATACAGAATAATAACATGAAAACATAAATAAAATAAAAGAAGGTTAACAACACTGTCATAAATTCCTCTCACAGTACTTCTGACATACCAATAAAATCTTCGTCCATCCATCCGCAAACAGGTCGCCTGTTGGGTTAGAATCTCTCTCTTGTTATCCTATTAATTACTTTTATTATTCAGCAATAAACGCATAACAGCCGTAATGTAAACAAATTGTTTACCGGTGTCGGCGTCTGCGTCTCTTACTTGTCACAACGATGCCACAGACACTAAAGGCATAGACAAGTAACTGATGTTACGTCGGATGCAGACACGCGGACTAAATATGTTTTATTTTTTATATTTCATATATCTATTCTATTTAATTTTTTATTTATTTTTATTTCGTTTTTTTTTCTGTATCTTTCCGTGACATTACTGCGGGCCCTATCAGAATACCAGCGTTGCGGCATTTATTAGAAAATGTCGCAGCATCAAAGTCAAAGTCAAAGTCAAATAATTTATTTCAATTAGGCACAAAAAAGGCACTTTTGAACGTCAAACTTTACAAAAAATAATAAATAAAACTGATTCTAGTCGCCCATTCCAAAAGGTAGTTTTCGTATGGAGAAGAATGGGCAAGAAACTCCACCGTTACTCTTTTAAAAAAATCATTATATCTTGTATACACTTATTATATAATTATATGTGAAGACAATGCACCTAGAATAAGATTACTATACCACGATAGGTAAAAAGAATGAAAAATGAAGGAATGACATAATTATGTGATAGATGCATGGTGCTCACATACTTACAAACCTTGTAAAATTATACTATATTTCTAACATTATAATAAGTAATACTAATAATAATAAGTCAGTGTGTGAGTTCAAGTAATCACAAAAAATAAAATAAAATAAATGTTTAAAAAAATAATAAAAAAATAAAAAAATATTATACAATTAAATTAGCAACCAGTTCGATTTTGTCTAGATTCTGAATTGTCCTATGGAGCAGGACCAGCATGTTTCCAAGCATTTTTATCTTGGATATAATCCTCTAATTTGTAATATGCTTGTTTACAAAGTGTACTTTTTATATGATTTTTAAATTTTCTTTCATTTAATTCTAATATATCACAAGGTATTCTGTTGTAACATTTAACACAGTACCCCATAAAAGATGTATTTACTTTAGATAGTCTGAAAAATGGTTGATCTATTTTATCTTTATTTCTAGTATTAAAATTATGTCTATCACTTATTTTATTAAAAAGATGTAGATTTTTTCTCATATACATAATATTTGAATAAATGAATTGGCAAGGTACCGTCATAATATTAATCTTTTTAAATAGTCCCCTGAGAGATTCGCGACGACGTAGATTATAAATGGCTCTGACAGCTCTTTTTTGTAAAACAAAGATGGATTCAATGTCAGCAGCCCGACCCCACAGTAAAATGCCATACGACATAATACTGTGGAAGTAGCTAAAATAAACCAAACGCGCGGTTTCTACATCTGTTAACTGTCTTATCTTTCTAACAGCATAAGCGGCCGAGCTTAGCCGCCCCGCGAGAGATGTTATATGGGGTCCCCATTGTAATTTCTCGTCTAGCGTGATTCCAAGGAAAACTGTTTGATTAATAAATTCCAGTTTTTCTCCATTCAATATGATGTCACATTCGCTACTTCTAACATTTGGTAATTTAAATCTAATGCATTTGGTTTTTTTATTATTTAGTACCAAATTATTTACCGTAAACCAATCTTGGACCTGAACAATAGAGCTATTCACGTCGTCAAGATTTGGTGACCGTCGGTTTATTTTAAAGATCAATGATGTGTCATCTGCAAATAACACCATCTTTGGCTGATTTAGAAATATTTGAGGTAAATCATTAATATAAACTAAAAAGAGGAATGGACCCAATATCGAACCTTGAGGAACGCCCATTACCATTTCAGACCCTAATGAGTTTGTGCCGTTGACTTGAACTTTAACCTTTCTATCTTTCAGGTATGATCTTAACAAATCATGAGCTGTATTCCTAATCCCATAGTGGTCAAGTTTCAGCAGAAGTGTCTCATGGTGTACGCAATCGAACGCCTTCGAGAGGTCGCAGAAGATTCCAATGGCATCTTGTGCTTCTTCCCAAGCGTTAAAAATGTTCTTTATTAGGGTGACACCGGCATCAGTGGTACAGCGCCCTTTGGTGAAACCGTACTGTTGGTCATGAAAGATGGAATTTTTATTAAAGTGACGTAACATTTGATTGAGTATCAACTTTTCAAACACCTTACTGAGAACTGGCAGAATTGACACAGGCCTATAATTGTTGGGTTCCTTACTATCACCGGATTTGAACAAAGGAACTACTTTACTGTGTTTCATGAGATCCGGAAAGACGCCTTGGTCTACACTAGTGTTAAATATGAAAGCTAAATAAGGCGCAATGGTTTCGATGACTGATCTACATACTTTTACAGACATTCCCCACAGATCTTCTGTTGATTTAATTTTAAGATCTTTAAAAGCTTTTATAACAGCCTGGGGGTCTGTATGCTGAAACCTAAACTCCAAAGGGCATGCCTTTACATTCTTTATAAGTAAGGCAGCAGCAAGCGCGGGTGAGGAATTTAAAGCTTCAGTGGTTTTATGGGGAATATTAGCAAAAAAGTTTTCAAATTCCTGAGCTATTTCTACATCTGAGTTGATGGGACCATGTGCCGTCTCTAAATTAAATTCAGTATTACGCTGTTTTTTCCTACCGGTTTCATTATTAATTATTTGCCAGGTAGTTTTTATTTTATCATCAGCTGATTTTATTTTATTGCTAATGTGAAGAGCCTTAGCCATTCTGCACCATGCTGAGATAGAAGCCTTTTGGCCTCGGACGGGACTTCCTTCTTTATTTATTTTTATTTTAACCATTTATGTACACACATAAATAAACAGACAAGATTAAAAGAACAGAAAAATACGTACAAAGGAAAAATACGTATTAAAGTACGTACGTGTACTTTAATTTAATATTACTTTGTTTTTATTTGGATTGTTTTTTATTATTTTATTTTTAACGAGTGTGTGTTTAACTTAATATTGATATCTCCTGTGCTTGTTAAATAACTTTAAAACAATTTATTTAAAAAAAATTAAAATATCTATTTGAGAGTCTTCTTCTTCTTTTCGTTTGGTTAGTGACTAACCTGGTGTCAGAGTTTTAAAGCCGCCCATCACCACAGTACCTAAGCCCTTTCATTTGATATGTCTCAAGGTACATTTTGCAAAACTTTGTTTTTTTTTCTTCTTATTTTCTTCCCAATGTGACCCCCATATTCAAAATTCATTTATTTACGTAAAACGTCCGTGCATGGGTCGCACAAAGTCATACATAAAGTATACCAAACAAATTAATCGGTCCATTAGATTCCGAGAACATTGGCTGTGACAGACCGATAGACAGACATACACGCCAGTCCTAGAAGGGTTCTATTTTTCCTTTTAATGTACGAAACCCTAAAAATACTTATCATCATCTGCCTAGCCTTTTCCCAACTATATTGGGGTCGGCTTCCAGTCTAACCGGATGCAGCTGAATACCAGTATTTTACATGGAGCGACTGCCTATCTGACCTCCACAACCCAGTAACTGGGTAATACGATACCCCTTGGTAAGACTGGTTGTCAGATTTTCGGGCTTCTGACGACCCGTAACGACTAACAAAGATCCACGAATGACAATGAAACCCTAAAAATACTTATAAATGATAAAATATCGATCTATCATGATATTCATGATGTAAGGGATCATTTTATCAATATTGTGCAACGGTTAAGTATATTTCTTTAAACTCTATAATCTCATGCATCAATTCGTATCAAATGCCAAAACATTAATAACAAAACACGACCTCCACTTGACAGGTGTAATCCATTATCCGTCTTTATTTAACAAAGCAAACTGTATGCCGTTCCAATTGTTTTAAAAATTGTTTCTAACAATTATAGAGTCGAATAGCGGCGGAACCCCATGTCCGTTTTGTGGCCTTGTTGTGAATAATTACTCGTTTTTGTTCCCTCCCCTCCCCAACCCTCGCCACCCCCCTCTTTTGTATTAATCGCTTGCCATCCGTAACTCGGACAGCCATGCATCACGCGCGCTTATCTGTCGACCCCTTTATATTAAAACACCCACTTTTACTAATAAAATGTTTAACAAAGCGAGAATACCGCCACGACTGGCGGTGGACTATTTAAACGTTCACCAAATATTGTAGACCTCAAATGTTCAGTTAGGGAAATTAATTTTTAAGTAAATTAACTACTAACTTAAATTTTTCGTATATTGAAATCTAAATTAATTAATTTTGATAGTTGAATGAAATGGCTATTACACGGCAAATTGACGTAGAGTGTTTTTGCTTAACAATTAATTAACAGCATCTAAACTATGGACCGACCACCTTGTAAAGGCAGTAATCCGATGGATGCGGGAGGCACAGAACCGGTCGAAGTGGCGGTGCTTGGGGGAGGCTCATGTCCAGCAGTGGACGTCAGTCGGCTGCAATGATGGTGTCTAATGATCTAAACTAAGTTATGGATGAAGAATGTTACTCGTGGGGTTGAAATGTTTGCCCTTATTTTGGCTATAACAGTGTTGTATGACATTCCTTATCAAAAATATAATGTTAGTATCGAGCCAGTGAACTGTGAGTCGTAAAATGGTGGATGTTAGAGTGTGCGGGTCGATCGGACGAAGTCATGGAAATGTATTGTTTAGCAACTTAAATTGTTCGTAAATACAAATCACAACTGTTATTCTTTAACAATCGTATTAAATGGATGAAATAAGCCAAATTACCGCACTGTGACATATTACGAGTATGTCAATTAACTAAGTAAAACGTTAATTTCGCTGACATTCAGGAAGTGGATCAATTCACGCGTATCTTTTGCCAACTAGACGTCGTTGCTTCTGATATACAGTATTTATTTATTTATTAATAGTTAATACCCATTTTTTTTAAATCATCAAATGACTTCTCCCGCTCTGGGTGGAGCGGAAGGGCGTGTCAGACTCTTACTGACTAAAACCCACCCGTGTTCCTTCAGTTGCCTTTACGTTGCCAGGGGCCACGGTATCCCTTTCGGACTTTCCCGCAACCCAACAGTTACTACCCTTAACCACTTCCTTATTATCCGTAATTACGTTCATTTACCACATAAATAAAGAAAGCATTGTTCGTATCAATTCTAGTATCTCGCTCATCACACGCTCCCCTCATACAATCACGTGTGCGGACAAAACTTTCTAAATTAACAAACTATGTTGACACTATTAACCCTATCACTGCGGCATGTGCCCGACGTGTGCCCGACGCGTGACCGACGCGTGACCGACGTGTGACAGACACCGTGTCGGGCGCGTGACCCGGATTAATGCCACTCATTAATATCAGCAGATCGCTCTTTACACATCGACCCTTTTGTGGCTAGAAGCCGTCAGGATTGACCCACATTGTCATTGAAATGTGTAAGTTTCCCTGACAATGAATTTAAATTTTAACTTATTAAAATACTTTCAATTAGAAAGTCTGACGACTATTCCAACCTTTAAGAATTATACTAATTGGGAATATACTTTTGGGATTTAAAGGTCTGCCCACGCCCAGGTTGATTGTCTTAAAAACTTAGACCGATATCCATTCAAACCTTATAATATTTTGACTTTTACATTTAGGTAACAAAGAGCCTTTGTTCTTAAAGGTTAAAAGAAGCCCACTTTATCATGGCCCGAAGAAGCTATTAATGTGTAAATCGGGCCAATATCGCACAGTTGCACAATAGATAGTCTTCAATACTTTGCGTTCTAACTCACTATAGTAAATCGTACAGCAGTAGAGCGTTTATTTAGTGCACGTGGCTCCGGCGTCTCGGATTAATGCCCGTTATTAATAGGGTCACATCGCTCTGTGAGCTGTTTATTACTGTAGAACACAATGTACTATGCAGTAACTTTGCCTCTCAAGCCAATTAAACGGAAACTTTACCAACTTGTTAACTCCTTGTAAGTTACTTGATTATTTTCTTTTCTCGCCGCTTTCTTCTTTTTGTATATTTTTCATCGCGGAAGATTACGTGGTACTAAACGGTGTCGTGTCGCGACACTGAGCGGAGGCGCGGCGCATCTGTGGCGTCCCACGCGGCGGGGAAGGGTTCGACGCTTAAATTGTTGCCAAAATAACAACATGTTTCTTGAGGCGTTTTTACTGAAATATTTATGAGTTGTTGACTTGTTTCGTGAAAGCTTTATGTTCGTGGGTTTACTCTTCGAATAGGAATGTGTGTGTAATGTAATACGTTGTTATATAAAATGTAATCCGGTAATAGGTCAGATGGTTAAGTTAATTAAGTTTAAATCCAGAGAAAGTTTTGTCGAGTTTCTGAGTCGTAGGTAATAGGTATCTCGAATGCAAAATTTATAATGATACCATGAACACGATAAACTTTGTAGTTGGAGTATGTGTGTATAACCTGTTTGACCCATTTAAGTCAGTATACTGCATGTAGAACTCATTATGTAACATTAGTTTAATTTGTACTTATTGCCATCTTCACCACACTTCAGTAAATTGGATGTAGGACATAGAAAACAATATAATTCTGAGCCTGGATTCTAGATGTGTGTGAAAGATAGCTCATGCCGTCGTAAAAAATACAGACACTCAGCAATATTGTAGCGATGCTGTCAGCCTAGCGTGCGTCAGATGTAACATTATGGAGGATGCGCTAAAGAGGCCCGCGAAATTCATTAAAAAAAAAACGGTTTATAAGTTAATCAAAATATGATTCACAACCGTAACAAATATGTATTTATAGAATTATAATCATAAGAATCATCAATACAACTCTGTAAATTATAACTGGCCTCAAATGTCGCAATTCCATGAAATAGTCATTCAATAGGGTGATTTGAACTTAGAGAGTTGTATCGATGATTTTACTATTCTGGCGCTTTCGTCTAATTCATGTGTTAATCTTGGAGCCTATTTTAATAGTGAAGTTTCCTGCACAGGCTTCCCCCTGTCGCGCGCGTCATGGTCGAGCTCGGAGCGCGCGCCCCCCGCGCTCCCCGCGCCGGCGGACGCGGCCGACGCCGTGCGCGACGCCAAGCTATACCCCGTGCTGAGCGACGACACGACAGACACGACGGACGCGACTGATACCACACACGCGACCGCCGCACAGACTGAACACGCAATCAACGTACAAGCGAGTGATGTGCGGACCAAGCGCAGCAGTGGTCAGGATTGGGAAAGAGCACCTAAAGTGAGTAGTGTACTATTAGTTCAATATATATTTCAATCAATTCCGTTTGCCTGTCTTGTGAAGTCGTGACCACACATCGTTAAGAGGCCTTATCCTAAAAGTAGGCAACGTCGCAAATAGCTGTCAAATATTTACGTGTTTTGATTAATTTAGCAATAATACTGTATGGGAATATGTAATGTGGCTAGCTAGCGAACTACAATATTGTTAATGAAATGCAATAATTAATATAATATCATAATACCGAACATTTACTTTTTTATGTAAAAAATGGCATTTGGAAACTTTCCAAATACCTTTTTGACACCTAAAACGGTTACAACATCAAATTCAGTGTTATAATATTGCAATTCATTATTAATATTCTAGTTCGCTAGTTAGCCACATTTCATATTTCCATACATTAATATTGTCAAATTAATCAAAACAGCGAAATATCTGACATCTATTTGCGACGTTGCCAACTTTCAGAATAAACGCCCTTAATAATAGCAATAATTGTTTAATTATTATGTCTGGTCTGTAGACGGTGAAGTCTGCCTGCGCAAAAAACCCCATGAGAAAATCGATTGTCAGAAAGACCTTACCGCAGACTGAATAACAAATGAAGTATAAATCTCAGCTCCGTTAACTCATCCTTTTTTCGCAGCTCACTTCTGACCACTTCTACCTTATAAGACTAAAACTTACGAGTAATGATACAAGCCTATTACTATCCCACACTGCAGGGAAAAATGCACTGAAGGGAATCGTTCTCATACTAGGAAAGCACGAGCACTCCTACCTGAGTTGCTTAACATGAACTGTACTGTATGATTGACCAGGCGACTGTGTCGGAGCGGCGCGTGAAGACGGGCGACACGATCCTGAACATCCGCGGCGCGGTGCGGGACGCCATC
Source organism: Xanthia togata (assembly GCA_963853775.1). Taxonomy (NCBI): domain Eukaryota; kingdom Metazoa; phylum Arthropoda; class Insecta; order Lepidoptera; family Noctuidae; genus Xanthia; species Xanthia togata. The sequence continues at coordinate 18,499,988 of OY970813.1, read as the reverse complement.
GGCGACGCGGGCGCCGCACCGGGCCCGCGCGCGTCCTCGCGCCTGGACACGTTCGTGATCCGGCCCGCGCAGGCGCAGCAGCAGCGCAAGCCGCAGCACGATCAGCCGCAGCCGCATGTCGTGCAGCAGGTACAGTATATATTTTCATAAACTCACGCCTTTTCTCTCATGGGGGTGGATAAAAACTACAGAACGACACCTGCTACAATCCCCACATACTCTTTTGGCTTGGTTTACGTTCATACATCTGGCTAACACGCACGCCGGTTGCGAGTACTATGTCCACTTACGAAAATCTTAACTATACCGGGTTCGAGATCTATAAACTGTATTAAGCTCGTGCTTTGACTTTTGTTAAGTAGATACTTGGTACTTGTTAACAGGTCTACACTGTCCTCCCATATCTATTAACAGTGTAATTTGAAAACATTGTAACAGACAATTCTTTTTAAAAGAGTTAACTATTGCTCTGAGCTTCTGACGTTTCATAAATGCCCAAGTAACTTTGTATGAAATAAAATATTTTGAAGTTTTGACTTAGATATTAGACATGATTTTTTAAATTTGTTTACATGCCTTAAAACTACCATTACAGGTCTTAGCCTAATGCGATAGCCAAGTCACACACACCAAATTAAAATTAAAGCACCAAATACAATATAAGATGATAAAGATCATTGTTCATAAGTATTCATAACACAGTGTAAACAATAGTACTTTTGCGAATGTATATCAATTTGGATTTGAAATTTGATGGTGCGAATTGCTCGAGTCAGAGGGGTTTTGGCCAGCAAGTTGGTACTGGCTGGTGGTACGACCAGCAGTGGCGGGTTACCGTCTCTGTCTTGCACCTTGTTGTTTGACAGCTGTGCGACAGTGATAGGAATAAACGTATTGAGTATTGAGTATTGAATACCGCGTAGTACGTACCGCCTTAGTACGTGCTAGGTAACATTTGAAGATCTGCACCGAAGAAACTCGTCATATTATACGGTTCAAATAGCGAAATCAGAAATGCACCTCAGCTAACGAGTTTAATGTGACAAAGTCCAAAAGTGGTCAACGTTTTCTTAAGGTGAACTTACAGGAAGTTCATCATCATCGCCCTGCCCTGTTCGGCGTAGCATGGCTTCCATCGCACATCTCTACTAGCGGCCATCTCAGTAGTTTAGCCACCATGTCAACTTTCGCGCAAGCCAGTGATGAAGCGTCATCAAAACAATTTATAAGCAGTTATAAAAAGTCTCGTTAGCACATTGTAGTTGTTTCCTTTATTTCCTGCTTCAGCAAATAAATTTGTGCCAGTCGTAATGTGTGAGCTTGTTATTTTTTTCATTTCTTAGGACTCTCGGCCGGACTTCATTAGCAGGAGATATAACGTAATTAGTGCGAATCCCTGTTCTCCCCGGGAGACCGTGATTATACTGTGTGCCGCCTGATTTACATCCGCGCTGATTGTCGCTCTCAGCTGTGCACTGTTTGTTATCGTTTTAATTTTAATCTTGTTATTTGTTCGAGTAGCTTTTCTTACAAATTCTGTTGTTTTGCTTGCAAAGATTTAATTTTCTTAAGTTACCTTTCTTGAAAATGTTTTGACACAATTTTTTCAAGAATGTATTTCAACATACAGATACGAATTTCATGTTAGTGAAATTTGAACTCAACGATTTTTTTCATTTGTTTTGATGCAAATGTGTGTGTATTAAAATTTACGCAAACCATGAAAAAAGGCTGCCGAGTTTATTGTGAGTTAGACTAATGCATTAAGTAACACACCGCACTGTAACAGACGGACAGATGGCGTAGGATAATAGGGTCTTGTTTCCAACCTTTGGGTGCGAAGCCCTGGTAAGTTACTAATATTATGTCATACATATTTGATCAAGTCAATTCATCATACAGTTTGTAATACACACGAAAGCCGCTCGTTACCATTCCAGTATTCATCTACATTGACGTGAATGTCGCGGAAGCTCGTATTGTCTGAACTGAGAAGCACAAACATTTCCGTTTTCTATTAGAAGCGGGACTGTTGTTTGCCAGGACTCGGCTGCCTCGCATACATCATTCTTATCTTGAGAGATCGTAGTCACTACTATTTATTTATATTTTACAGAAGAGAAAATGTAATTTGGAAATAAACTTTTTAATATTGACTTGTCTGATGTAAGTGTAGTGAAAGGTGCTACTAGATAACGGTCGATCACAGTCAACCAGTCAAAACCTTATCAATTGTTCATTTTGATCGATGAATGACCAACATCGATCGATGAATTCAGATCCATATATTATCTGCGCAGGCGCGATTTTCTAAGGGAACTGTTAAGGATATTAGCATCATAACGGTATCTTGTCAATACATCTATGAAAACTTCACGTAGAAAAAAAAAACTTCATTTAGTAAAAGAAGTGACATAATTTGTTCTCACGTGTATAATTTCAACATGAATGATGAAACCAATATTTTGTAAAAAAAAATTGATTTAAAAGAGTATCCGTGGAGTTTTTTGCCCGATCTTCTCCATAGGTACCTTATTTCTGACTGACCGACTCCTTGTCAATTCAAAAGTGCCTGTAAATGGTTTAATTGAAATAAATGCTTTGAGTTTGAGTTTGACTGTGGTCTAGTCAGGTTGTACATCATCGATCGACGTCGAACAAAAATTGTCGACGTTGTTCGAATGTGATCCGGCTAACATCCACCACAGCACATTAATTAACCGCGATCTAGTTGCACCTTTAATGGTATATTAAGTAAACCGTTATCTCCTGTAGGTACCAAAATACGACCGCGAGCTACTAGTAGAAGCGCACGCGCGCGCTCGCATCGAGTGTGACGTCAGCAACTCGAGCGACGTCCGCTGGTACAAAGACGGCGAGCTCACGAGCGCGCGCGGGGGGGGCGCGCCTGCCGGCGGGGAGGGGGTGTGGCGTGACGGTGGCGCCATCGTGGTCGGCCGCGCCACCAGAGGAGATGCGGCCGCGTGGCGCTGCACGTATACCGACCACAACGGGAAGACTGTGTCGGGAAAGCCGACGAAGTTGCTGATTTATGGTGAGGATCTTAACAACGATCATACTTATGAATGTGTGGCCTTATTATTATTATAGTTTGAGGATTTAGAGCTCATACAAAGTGTTAAAAAAGTACTATTCCGCGACTCCTAAAATATCGCTTGATATACCTGGTGACATACATTTTCTGACACATATCGGGCGACGTCGAGCTAATTCACACAGTGTATTTCACCATTAAATACAAATATCGCTTTATTCAAAGGCTGTAGTGCATTGGGTGACATTTATCTCAGTTTGTCCTTAATAAATTTAGCGTTTTTGTTTTTTAACAAAGGATAAGCGCTAAGCATAGTATGTGTCCGTAGAGCCGGTGCGGTCGGTGTACCTGGCAGTAGACGGGCGGCGCCTCGACGCCGGCAACACCTGGGTGCCCGTGCGGGACAAGACTGAGCTCGAAGTACGCTGCGTCGCTGAAGGTAATCAAGGATTCCGTAGTATATTCTTGAAATTCAATAAATTTCTGTTAACTTTTTGAAGATCCCACACGTTTTATATTGCACCTAATTTGCAAATAATTAGTCTTCAAAATTAACAGAATTACTGATATATCTTTAGAGATATTATGTTGTAAAAAGAAATGCCTAAGAACTGCCGATTTGCAACATTTTAATCCAAAGTAAGAATCACAATAAGTTTTGGCGGGAAAGTGCGAGTTGACAGACTGCTGCTACATAAATTCACTAAAAATATTATTGTTGCCACTTTGATTGCATTTAAGTCTGAACAATAACATGCAGTGTAGCAAGCACAGTTAACGCTCACTTACTAGTGCAGACACTAGTACTTCATGCATACTACTGTGTGCCACAGTGCACTAACAAAGTGAGTGCGTGCAGGCGGCGTCCCCCCCCCCGAGCTGTCGTGGCGCCTGCTGGCTCTGGAGCCGGCGCTCGACCACCGCCCCTACCTCAGGATACACCACACCAACTACTCCATCGGTAAGTGAACGCAATGCACACATCATTTACCTCTATCTGATCAACTTTGTTACTAATTCTCATTATTAGGACCAATGATATTAGAAGTAAAAAGACGTAGATATGTTACCTACCTAAAATTCTATCTTCAAAAACGGCACTATGTCACACTATTATATGACACGTGGAAGTAGGATGGCATGTCGTAATTATCGGGAGCGAAAAAGAGACAAAACGAAGAAAATGTGGCTAATTAGCCAACTTTTGACGTACCACTTGCGGAACGTTTATAACCTATCTACCTCTTTTTACATATAATATCATTGATTAGGACGTTATTGAACAAAAGTTTTGAGTGTCTGGCAGAAACTGGAGAGCAGCCGAGGATCAAGTTAAGGCACCTGTCCCACCGCTGCGCGCCGACGAGGAAGCGACTAGCTATAGCTATCGATTATTTTCTCGCTCAAGAAACGTAGAATAGAGTTAGAGTGCTCCCCGGCGGCAGTGTAAACAGTCTGCGATCAACCATAAATTGATTATGTATCTCTTTTACTAACCTATCTACAACTCTTGTACGTTTTTAAAATAGTCGCTTCCTCGTCGGCGTTGGGACAGTACGTGCTTAAATGACACACCTACATTATATTCAACAGTTGACTGCTACAGGCTGGTGATGATGAACGTTGTACTGTTGTGTACAGAAGGCGTGTCGGTGTCGCACGCGGTGGTGACGGCGGCGCGCGAGCTGCACAACGCCACGCTGCAGTGCGACGCACGCCAGCGCAAGCCCGCGCCGCGCCCGGCCGCGCCCCTCGCGGCCCCGCACCCCGCGCCCACGGCGGCCCCCGCCGCAGCCGCGCATGTTATGGCTGCCAAGCTAGAGATACATGTCACATGTGAGTGCTCATTCTTTTATACAATACATCAATAACAAGTTTGAATATCACAAGCAATCACACACACTGCTGTCTATACATATACTAAACAAATTACACAATGTCATAAACAACAATCCCCCGTGTTTTTCTTACCTACGCACGTCAAAAGTGTCTAGGGATCAAGTACATTTTGTAACTATAAAAAAATATCCAATTAATATTTACTAAATCTAGTCTTCCAGATTTGATCAATTAAATGGCAAATAAAGGCAAAACGCGGATTTTTTGTTTTTTTACTGTGTAGATAAAAAAAATAGTCGTCTGTTTTTCCACTATTGACATGAATCACACAATCACTGCGATTTGGCATGCTTAAAATCAGTTCATCCAAATTACTTTGAGGAATGGCCGCCGCACGTTATTTCTAACAAGTCCAAAAGTTGTTGTGTGGTATGGCATCCATACTCGGCAGAGCTCTTCTTTGGAGCATATTTCATACGTGCTCAATTGGTTTGAGTTCTGGCGATTGAGCAGGCCACGGTAGAACGTTGATGCGAGCATCGGCAAGAGTGCGTGTTACTACTCTAGCCGTGTGTGGACGTGCATTGTCGTGCATTAGTCGAAAGGAATCACCCAACCGGTTTCGCAAAGGGATGATCACGTCTGAAGCAATCCTCTCCGCATAAATCTGAGCATTGAGGTTGCCCCAAATGGGATCCAAATGGGATCGGTACTTCCACCGATCCAAATACCGGCCCAAACCATTATTGTTCCCCCTCCATATGAATGAACTTCCTGACAAAATTTCAAACGTTCTTGACGTCCAGAGGTCCTCCAAACTCGAGTGTCTTCTATCGGGCCTCATACCGAAACGAGATTCATCGGAAAATCAAACACAACGCCAGTTTTCTTCCTCCCAACTTCTGTGTTCGCGAACCCATTATAATGGGCCCTAAGATTGCGGGGTGGAACTCTCAGCGGTCTTTGGGAACGCAAACCCAAATCACGTAAACGATTTCGGATGTTTTTGTCGCTTATTAGCAAGCCTGAAGAGCTGTGGAGCCTCGTAGTCAACATCATGACGGTCTTGGAACGATTCCGTCGATCAGTATTTTGGATGTACCGGTCCTGTTTGGAGTGGTGATGCGAGATCGTCCTCCATGTAGCTCGGCCGCGCTGTCAGTGATACGATAGCAGAGGCGGCTTATGACGCTCTGTGCAGTGCCAAGAGCGACAGCCACACTACGACGCCTGGAACCAGCTTGCAACATTCCGACGGCTCTCATCATCTCTTCTCGTGTCGTCGCACCATATCGATGCAATTTTTTTTAGTTCCAGTGTTTTGTAAAAACACTATTACACACTTTTATAGGAATCCTGATGGACAGTTCTCTTCCTTAGGACAATTTTAATTTTTATTATTGTAAAGAAGAGTATTATTTATGTTTTTCTTTTACATTTGTCGTCTTAAATATAATAAACATCTAACACTAAATGAATATAGATTTTATACAAGTACGAGTATACAGGAAAAAAATATATAAAAAATATAGGAAGAGCTCATACGGCATAAAAAAATTCGTCCGCATCGCTGTCAGTGGGAAAAGTGCCCAAAAGGCTGGCAGCGTTGCCACGTTGAATGGCAATGCTGATTTTTTGACCTAAAAATTGGCTAGCCCTCTGGTCACGTGAAGATTTGACCAACCGCTTGGCGATGTCCCGAAATACTCGATGAGCACTCGGACCCCACGGCCGTAGTGTTTAAAGTTTTAAACCCCAAACGGCTCAAAAATAACTAGTAGCTATAGCTACCAATATTTGCGCCGTTTGAGGTTTTCGGCACCTGCAGGAGCCGCCCCAGCATAGTCCGCCGTGCTAGGAAGATGGGATGGTGCGAGGGTGTCGACACAGGTTGCATCTCACACCAAGGGCCTACTCAACTTCCAAGGCATTATGGTAATTCCGTCTGGCCTCTTCCCATCGTCGCGTGCCAAGCCATTGGGTTCTATAACAGCTGGCACCCGGGCGATGACAAGATTCCGACGGATGATGTCATTAATGCTTACGTGCGGTGCCAAACGACCAGCGCTCTTGCTGCAAGAAAGGCCATGGTCTCCGATGCGGTCGACTTCTTTACCGCACTGACAGCGATGTGTAGCCCCGCAAGGTGCGCATAAACGCAGTAGCGAGCCGGAAAGTGGTATCACGAAGCATAATGCTGAAGCTAGCGCCTGAAGCCAGAGGCCCGATTCCCATTCTCCAGCTACAGCTAATAGGCGGGCACGCTCAGCAGTGTTGGTAGATGTATTAATGAGGTTATTCCGTGCCAACCTGCAGAGCAGCTCATCCCACTGTCTCTGGGAAGGCGGTTTCTCGGGCTGCTCCGTGTCTGGACAAGCCACTTTCCAGGAGTACATCGCATCAGTCAAACACGGCACTACAGAGTCAACCTGGGAAGCGGTTAAGATTTTTCTGGTTTTCGGTGCTGTGGACCGAGGACAAGAACGCTTACACAATAAATGTTACGGTCGCCGAACCCACCAAAACGAAAGGGTAGTGTGGCTTGCAGCCACGCGCGGTCGTCCAATGCCACCCACGTTTATGATTGATATCGATTTCGTCTCAAATTTCATTTTCTATTGTTAGTAAAAAAATTAAGGAAATTCTTTATTGAAATAGTGAAATTCACTAAAAAGAATCAATAATTATCCAATAAAGTTAAAATAATTAATCCTCAATTGCGGCGATACTCTAAATCGTACTCTCCATTTACTATTTACTGACTCTGTTTTTATATGAAGCAAACTGTTTCTAGTATTTGAATAAAAGCAAAAATTCCCCTAGAGTTACACCCAAGTTTCATGCATGTTACCAGTATCGCCGATCGCATAGTTTAGAATCCTAGTGCTATATGCTCCGTTTCCAACGGAGGCAATAAAGGCTTCCATGGTCAATTATGCCGTCTGATCGAAAATAATTTCTGTTCTTTCTCATTGTTTTAGTGAAACATTTGAGCATCCCTGTGTAATTTTTACAAACATTTTTTTTATATTATTCAATTTATATTACTTACTTAAATTGTTTTTTTTCGTGCATCTTGAATCAAGAATGCCTTTATCCTTTTTATAAATAGTTTTAAGAACTTTTTTTTTTAATGTACTTGTTTTAATAATAATTTCTCGCCCCATAATTTGTCTTAAATACGCAGTTAGTTTTTGTTTTGTTCCAAAACATTTTTTTGTTATTTCTACGCAGGACTATCTGAATGTGAACACTACTACAGTACTACTATCTGAATGTGACATAATATTGTCTGTCTTATTATTTTAAAAACTAAAGTACCATTCTATATAATATTGACTTTGCTATTACAACACAGTAACACAGATAAACTTTACCAACATTACGAAGTTATTTGTGTTCGACGCTGGAGAGCCATGTGTACACAACATACACAGAACACACACAACACAGATAATATATTCAATATTGGTTCGGTAGTTGGGCCTTAATATGAAAATCTATGTAAATGCTGTTAAAGTTGGCACAACTCAAATATTAGCAAGTTTGATTATGCGAGCTCTGACGTTCAAGTACGTTTTGCTCGCTCCGCTCCGCGTCGTCCGCTCCGACAGCTCGGATCGCTCCCTTGGGAGAGCCTGTACGTTACCGTTCTGTGATGCGCTATCATTTCTACGTATTTTTGTGTTTACTATGTATGTTTGTCTAAACCTTCGTTAGGTTTAGACAAGTTTTATCTTTAAAAAAAATTGGCCGTAGGTTTTCAATTAAAACGTTGAAACTTAGTTTCTTCTCTTACTTAAGAAAGTTGTGTTATCAGTCATGTAAACTTGAGACAAAGCTTAATGGAGAGAATTGGTAGGTACAGGCTTTTTGTATTAGGCACACTCAGGAAGGGAGGATAGATAATTTGTAGACAGATTTTTTTATTTATCTTGCATGTAATACTTATTAAACTTTCCTAGTTAATAAAAGCAATTTTTATTCGTAAGAAAAGAAAAGCGACTCTATGTAGACGGCGACTTTTCAAATCCCAATTAGGTACCTGTAAGCGTAGGTACATATGGCCAATCGCATACAGTAATAACAAATTATTACCATGGACATGCGGTTGACTATACTAACGTCTTTGGCAGATTCCTACTGGAAGCGTTGTATCTTAGTTTCTGCCTTGTACTTTACAAAGTTGTGTTATCAGTAATGTAAGCTTAGAAAAATGTGAGACTGGTAAAAAACCTACCCACCTACCCCCACCTTATCTACCTACCTACCATTCCTACTTTTTGTGTAAATTGGGTTTTCAAATCTCATTTAGCTGTTAAGGTGTTTGGACGTGAGGTTAATTGTGCAGTCAACCACGCACCAGTGGTTGACTGTACTGTACTCTAACACTTGTACTGCGACACAAGCCTTTGTGGTTGTGTGCGGTTAGCTGTAGAATGATGTTATTGTTCGTAGATCCTCCATCGTTCGTGATCTCGCGCTGGCCGGGGTTCGGCGTATCGCTGTCGGCCGGCGGCGCGGCGGCGCTGCGCTGCGACGTCGATGCCAACCCGCCAGCGCGAGCCTGGTGGCTGAGGGACGACGCCAATCCTACCAGGTACGAGGGAAGCAAAGCACAAAAGGGAGGAGGCCTATACTCAGCAGTAGGCAACAAGGCTGCACATTATGATGCTGACGGACTATGACAGCCCTTTGATTGAGTTATGCATGACCTTAGACGAGTTACAGTATAAAATAAAAGATTCATTGGAAATCTAAAAGCGTGGAATACAGTTTATTTACACAGGTTTAAAAGATAGTCAAATATGAACGGCAGTGATTTTGTTTAAAATAAACTTTAATTACAATATTTACAGTAAATAGGAGTGTGCTCGGTTAGAGCGGTACAGACGGACTGGCTTACGAACTATTGGTACATATTTTATATAAAAAAGCACAGAATTATTGCTTTTTTTATAAAATATGTACCAATAGTGGAATGGACCACCAGGCCACTTCAGATAAATGTTAATTTAAGCGTTAGAAAAAGGTGTCGTGTCGAAAGTGTTGTATAATAAATAACTGCAATCCGTGACATGGCTATCAACTAAATAATTAATACAAGAGGTTAGAAACCGCTTCGGGTGTCGAATGATTCACTTCTATGGGAACGAATGCCTTGTATGCATAACTAGATAAGGTAATTGTTTTTGTTCATTATGTAACACCATCAATTATTATCAAATTACTAATAAATCAAGGAATCCTCCAGGGTACTATAACGTGTCCAACTTTCAACACTTCTTATAAGTACCTACCTACTCTCTTTAATCTTGTTCTAACAAGGTGACAACAGAGAACAAAAGACCCACAACAAATTATATGTACCAGCTAAATTCTCCGACATAATTTATGTACAATGTAACGTAGGAAAGTAACGCGTTTGTCGGGTGGATTATAAGTTGTCGTAAGTGAACTAAACAGTCCAAGACAAAGGGCGCTGACACTCCACTTTTATTCGAAGTGTCTCTATTCCCTGTATCCGTCGGCCCGGGGTCCCTTTTGTTAGCATCGACCTTCGAGCACCACAAGGTCGTCTAGTTACGTTATAATACAGAATACGGACGTTACGTGTTAGTTATTTAAGCCTCTTTACGTTGTTTGTTTAATAAAAGTTGTTTTTTCGTTGTTGTTGGGAATTCCGTAATGTTTTGAATACTGAGTCAATTAAAGTTTGTTGAGGCGGCTGCTTTTGTTTGTAAATAGGTACATGTGTTGACTACTGATGTGGAATGTATGACGAACCAGAAAATAAAGATTCAGGAAATTATGGAATAAAAAAATAAACTTTGCCAGTTTTGTGGTCCGTGGTTGTTGATTTTCTATCAGACGGGTGTCAACCTATGTATTATTAAGTTAACAGAAGTCACCGAAGCCCACTAAATGCTTTTGAATACACAGTAGATTATAGAGGCTCGACCGATTGACCTGAATCCGTTTGATATGGCATCATTTGCGGGATTAATACTAATTAGGATTTCACGAGAGGAGAGATGTAGGTAGAGGTACTGTTAACTATGTAACCTAATTACGTAGTTCAGTTGGAATGCCCATTCCTTTTATTTTGACAATGCTAAAAGTCCATTGCTTGATTAATGTGCTGAAAGTAAGGCATTTATCTGAACTAAAATATTTTTTAAATAAGTCGAATTTTGTTGTTAATACGGTAAATAATCGTGTCCATGAGTTCCGTGACCTTTTGTCTATGCTCAATAAACGTTATTTCTTTGAAGTATTAGTCTGCTCGTCAGTAAAAGTAACGCAACGGACACCTGCCGCACCGTGGTTCGTGTCGCGGTGACTCATGGCATGCTCTAAACCACTTGTGTCATCTGTTTTCTCCGCAGCGTCGCAAGACACTTATTGCTTGTGCGTGTAGCTCGTGGTCAAGGGGTTATGCAATCAGGGCGCTCTAAATAAGCTCCAATTGGGACTATTTCGTATAAATTGTGTGTATGTGCTAGTTCTCCGCCACCACTCGAAGCTGGTGACGAGACGGCGCGCGGATCGGCGACGTTGCGCTGGGCAGCTCTGCGCGGCTCACACGCGGGCTGGTACCGCTGTCGGGCCACCTGGCTTGACACTGAGTATTCGTCTATTGGATACTACCTTAATGTTATGTGTGAGTATCACTCTTACGCCATTATTTGATTAGTTTCTTCACTGTCTTAATGTGAAGTTCTTCTTGTTCTTGACTCATGTTACTTAGGATCAGCGCAGAATTGGTTTCCTTTTCTGATTTACCCTATTTCATCTGTTACATTATCATCACTCTCTTTTCATTCAAGTCATCTATCTTATAGGTATCATCATCATGATGTGCATTAGTATAATATTAAAAAAAAAACTTCGTATACATCATGATTTGAAACTTCTCCTATTATATGTGCTGATAATTGTCACTACTTACTGCTAACAAATCACGTAATTTCCCACAAGCTCCGGAAGAGAACACTGAGACGGTGACAGAAGCTGAGAGTGACCCAGAAGAGCCAGATCATCAGAAGGTGGAAGTTCCTCTCGGAGGGAACGTGCAGTTACACTGTCCTAAAGGTACGGCTATCCTGCTTAGGAAGTAGATGGAGGGGAAACATTTGAACGAATTATCTACTTGGCACACCATTTTTGCTGTTCCGTGATCCTACGTCTACATAGGATCTCGTCTTTCACATCTAAGTCAAAGAACTTAATTGATAAGCAAATTGAATATGAAATTGGATAGTCCGTAAATATCAAACGCAACTATTATTATGGCAGTCATGAAAGGCTCGACAAATTGACGTAATCTTTCAATTTGTTGTCCAACAACTTTCGTTAACTGTACATTTTATGTCTATCCAATTTGGTTCCATCGTGCTTTATGATATAGTTTTCATGTGTCTGATGTTCGTACAGGGAGTGTTGGTTGCTGGTGGCGCCGCGTCGTGGGCAACTCCAGTGACACCTGGGCCCCGGCTGGCTCGCATCATGCTCACGGTGTCTTGGGTAAATTTTTCAGCAATTGTACTCCATAGTATAAGAACCTCTATAGACATACTCATAACGTTGATTTTCTTGTACACAGGTATAAAAGACGCGTTGTATCAAGAAGGAGGCGAGTATCGCTGCGTGGGTGCGCGCGCGCCCGACCTCATGCGACTGAGAGAGCTAAAACGGGTCACTCTCAAAGTTACCGGTGAGTAGTTATTTGTGTTTGAAACTATTATGAACCCAGGTGTAACTACGGGAGTCTTCAAATATTAAGTGACTAGGTTACTTCTAAGCAAGCATACACCAACGCCGAGTTTTTTTTTTTTTTTTTTTTTTTTTTTTTTTTATAAAAACGTTGCCCCACACTAGGAATTTCTCCTGTATCGTGGGTGCGTTTACATACATTTAAACTCACATACACAAACAGCCAGACCCAGAACAACTAATGGTAGGTCATACAAATATTTGTTCCGTGCGGGGACAAATATTTGTATGACCTACCATGCTTGCAAACTACTTCAAACAATGTGCCATCATTAGGTACTTACCGCCAGGGAAGGTAGGGGTCAACGCAACTATATTTCTTGGTGGCGAGCCAATCTACATAAATAAAAAATGAAATGTCAGTCCCGGTCAATAAAATGCCATCTTTAGTCTCTGTAGATGAGATGACGGTGATAATAGTAGGAATCCGTCGTAACATCGATACAGGTGGAGCCACAGCGACGGCTCTGAGCGCCGAGCCCGCGAACGGCGGCTGGCGGCTCGAGTGCGGCGCGTGCGGGCGCAGCGTGCGCGTGCTGTGGGTGCGCGCGGGCGGCGCCGCGCCCGCCGCGCTGGCGCCCGACCTGGCGCAGCACTGCTGGCGCGCCGTGCTGCACGTGGCCGAGCCCGACGAGGTGTGGTGCGTGGCCGCCGCCGGCCACAGCGGCGCCGTGGCCGTGTTCCCGCGGCGCACCGCGCACCCCTCGCCCGCGCCCGCGCGCCACACCGTCCGCGCCCTGCATAATGAAGCCGCTGCGGCCGCTCCGGCGGTTGTTTTCGTCCTAATAGTATCGACCGTCTCAAGGCTGCTGTTACTTGTGAAGTGAAGCCGGCAATAACAAAAGAAAGCAATCCCGGGGTGATGGCGACAGAGGAATGCCACTGCAATGGAAGAAATTGGACAAACAGTCGTCACTATGGAGTCCGAAATGCGGAGAAAGAATAGGATCCGAAATAGTGTAGTGATAAATATAAAAAATAAACAAAGGTCACTAACGTCCAAATCAAAAAGAGTGTCCTCGAAGCAAGAAAAGTGATTGTGACGTCATCATAGTGTCCAAAGCTTTACTGTGGTGCGCCAAACTGTTAAGTGAAAGTTTTCGCTCGTTGTCCACAAACTGTAGCATTCTCGTGAATGTGTTGTTACTCGTCCAAGACGAGCTGACTTGTCATTCTATCTCCTACTCTAGTCTTCGTAGCTACCTACTGTATTACGTCATTATTGGTTACTCTAGCGTGTCTATACTCGTATGTATCTCCTGACACGTTCGCTGAAGCAACTACTGTTTTACCTTCTTCTACAATCCAAAGGCCGTTATCAAAGTCACTTTTAGCAGTTTGCTATAAAGCAGAGTTATAAAACAATGTTCTTTTTGGAAAAATGTTTTTTTTTTTTATGTTAAAAGTGACGATATCTTCGACGTTCATGATTTTGTTCGTAGTTTCTACTTCATACTAACCCCTTTCCGTCGTAAGCTCCCTATCGTTGGTATCAGATACTACTTCCTTCTTGACTCAGCGAGCGTGTGTGCGGCCTAATCCTTATATCCTTTGAGTTATATCTTCTCTCCACTTCCTGTATCCTCTTATTTTCTAACGTAATTTATAAACAGGAATCAAATGTGCCAAATTGTTGATATTTTAAAATTTAAAATAGATTTTTCTTATATTGATTAATAATAAATATATGGTCGATTATTACGTTATGTTCGTATTTTAATGGAATGTGAAAGTGCAATGTGAACACCAAATGATATGAGATTATAAAGTTAATGTAAGTAAGTGAGAGTTAAGCTCGTGTGCTAGTTGTCAAGCAATACGCGGCGGCAGTTGTGACGTCAGAGTGGTCCATCGACAGATATCTAGGCTCAATGCGCACTACGAGTAATCTTACGACGAGTCGTCTGTCTTTATTGAAATTAAAGATGCTTTATATCTAGAAAATATTAAACAGTTTGTAATATGAATCGACTATCTACTGTTACTACAAGAATGAATGACAAAAGTGTCGTAGTGCGTAGTGCGCCGACGAGCGACGAGGTCCCCTCGGTCGAGTGCAGCAATGTAAAGCAATAAAATAATATCCAGAGAGTTGGTCTCTGGCGCGACAACCGCCATCAGCCCAGGCTAGCATATAACTATAATAATATATTTTATATAGATGTCAAATTCTTAAAGTATAAATACTATGTATCATAGCTTAAACTGAATCATGTAAATTTCGATGTCAATTTTAGTCGTTCGTTTAGATCGGACGTTTTTTGTATGGACAAGATACTAATAATATTTGCTACCACAATTTTTGCAACAATTTCGTAGTGTAAGGGGTTTTGATCAAATGTTCGGCGTTGGTGTTGGTGTTGGTTGGTTGGTTAGTTGGTTAGGTTTGTTAGATTGTGTTTAGTATCGTTCTGTTTCTTCTGTCTCAATGTGTAGCCAATGTTTGTTTGTGTGCTTCATGAGAGACGACTTTGTTACAAATATTGAGTTAAGACATTGCTTAACAATACTCCGTGATCTTAAGTCAGTGGAATATGTAATAATGCAATGCTAGCTATTAGCAGTGCTTACAGGCAGCACAGCTATTTAACGCAAAATATTAATACTTACAACTACTTACTTATCTTGAGACAAATCAAGCACAAGGTAAACCACAAGGCTTTCTACATATATCATAAAGCGTTTAGTCCTTTGATTTATAGTTTTGTATCCGCATTCTTGTTGCTGTCTAGTTTTATTGCATAAAAGTAGTGTTTCGGTAAATATGAGCAGAGTCATCTCTCATGACACACACTGACTATAAAGATATAGTAGTCGTTGTTAAGATTGTGATAAAGAGGCGCGGGCGCATCGCGGACTGCACCGTCCATATGTCACGAACTCAGCAACATGTCCGACATGTCCGTGTGTCGCAGAGAATTTAATCAAGTAACAGTATCGTTAGTTTGTTAGCTGTAGCGAGATGTATTTTTGTATGTCTGAGCGTTTATCGTCAATTGGACAATGAGTTTGGGATAAAATAATGTAATTCTAATAATATAACGGCGCTATGTAGGTTTAGCGGATGATTGGCAGCAGACGGTCTATGAAAGTGAGTCATTAATCATGATTATTTTAACTTGTGCTGCAGGGCTGCTTAACATAGTAAAACGATTTACAGTAGGCCGGTCGGTAACCTTCCAAGCACGAGTGGATAGGCATCTTATGGATACGCTCGTTCTATCGTACATCTGAACAAAAGCTGTGAAGCATTCCCACGGTGAATACAATCTTATACTATCACTCAGTTTCATCAGTACTAAGCACCTTTTGACAAATAATTCAAGCGACATCCACAAGCTCAAATCTTTAATTTCTGGCGCTGTGTCCGTACTGTTGACTTGTTTAAGAAAATGTTTCATTCATATAACATTTGATTCCGCTGCAAATCATCCGCAAGATTCTCATAGCACCTAAAACAAAAAAATCGTTGTTTCGTTCGTACCTGGATGATGATATAATGATCCGTCCATGCGGAATTCGATGTAGTTAGTTAAGGAGCTACGTAGACCCTTCGTGTCCCGCTCCCGCCGTTTTTGTCGTGTCTAGCTCGCTGACACACAATCAGACGGTACAGAACGTTCACTTTAACAATGAATGATGACAAAGACTAATACTGGAACACAACTGAAAAGTGTACAAAACAAGTTTCAGTACGTATTCTTTTACTAATCGTTATTTCGCACCAATTAGGTGTCTAATTTGTACAGTCAGGAAACAGATTGTTTAGCACATTAATTATGAACCTCTTTCGTCGTTTTCTATTGTCATTCTTAACCAGTGGTATGAAATGGGTCCATGTTTCAATTTGCAAAAAAATATAATAGTACTCCATTTGCTACATACTCTGTGGTTACTACACTCCACTCGTTGTCCAACAGTGATCGCTCTGTACCGTCTAACTCTGTGGTATCATGCTGTATGATTCTAGTAGGTCGTCATCTGTCGTCACTCTCGGACATTCAGTCTCCTCATCCTTTTGCACTTCCTCTCTCTGTCCCTTGTCGTCCCTTCACGGCATTGTACCCTTGGAGCAAATTTAAGGTACACTTTGGGTATCAGTATGACTAATTTGTTCAACAGCAGCTAGTTTAGATCGGTGTGGCCACTTTTGAAAACCACTGTCTATTTTCGTGCCAGGTAATGTGCTTCATCCAGTCGACTTTGATGAAGTGCAACCACTTCCTGCCGCTGTGTCAAAGCTGTATCATTGCAGCCATATTGTGTCACTGTCCCTTTGTTCCTCGGGTGTCTTTCAGCCGGTAGTTCGCTCCGCGGCCCCGCACCTCGTATCTACTGGCCGCGCCCGTAACCACTCTACCAATCACACACTCATAGTATCCGATCATACATTATGGCACACCAAGTTTTAGAAAAAGATCAAACTCAAAGCATTTATTTCAAATAAACCAATTACAGACACTTTTGAAT
This sequence comes from Xanthia togata, assembly GCA_963853775.1. Classification (NCBI taxonomy): domain Eukaryota; kingdom Metazoa; phylum Arthropoda; class Insecta; order Lepidoptera; family Noctuidae; genus Xanthia; species Xanthia togata. The sequence continues at coordinate 18,482,848 of OY970813.1, read as the reverse complement.
TGTCAAGGAGCCGTCGTTCTAGGTTCCTATGACGAAGAACGGACAAGATAATCCATGGACACTACTACTTACATCATTCATGTACAAATTACATTTTGTGAGAACGATGTAAAAAACAATCAAGAGTTAAAAGTAAACAATAAAAAATCTGTTCAAAATTTGCCGTGGCTATGCGATGACCAGTCCCAACTGTTAGTCCGTGTAGAGCAGTGATTCCCAAAGTAGTCTATATCGACCCCCAGGGCTCGACGACAAGCTGCAAGGGGTCCATGTCAGCGGGGAAAAAATGGGGGTCCATGAGATTTAAATGAGGGTCCACGATAGTGGATATCATTTAAGCAGGTCGTGACTTTAATTTTGGCTTTACATGAATGGAATAATCCATATTTATACTCAGATAACATATTTACTTCCATAATATTTTCTTATAAATATATAAATAAACACAGATACATACAAGTAACGTTTTTATTTTGTAAAATATATTTTTTCGCGGTAAATAGTAGCCTGTGTCAACTCTTTTGCTTTTTTTCATGTTATCCGTGCAAAAGATGACGAAGATTTGTTGCTTAGTTTTTACGTGAAAAAGTAATAAATAGACCTACCTTACTACTACGGTTTTGTACCTAGCAAGGTAGTGATAGCTAAGATTACAGCTAAGATTTTTTTTCTGTGATATTGCACAGAAAAAAAAAACCATAGCTGTAAAAATATTCTTGATTAATCACAATTAGAAAAAAAATTCAAAAGAGTAGCACTATAACAGCTGTCAAAAACACAATTGAAGTTGATGAATTTGCAAAAATTCAATATTAGGTAAACAATACCCAAAACTGAAAAACATGCCAAGTGGTCGACGACATAAAAAAGTTTGGGGACCTCTGGTGTAGAGCATCCTCTCTGTCTTTCATACGTGAGTCTCTTTCTAAACCTTGATGTGTCAAATGTACGCCTGGGTATTGTCATTCAATATTATTTATGACGTTAAATGTTTTATCAGCTGAAGACTAATTCTGTCAGTACCTTGTATGTAGAGAGTGTATGATTCTCTTAACTCAAGCGGTAAAGTGAACAACAAAGTAAGTAAACGATTGTGTTCAGTTCCGAGAGCTTACGTACAGTCGCGGGCGCGGCCGCTTGTCCTCTTCAGTTTCGTACTTAGCGTCCATTCGATACTACTGTGTCGCATCTCGGTGCCAACATAATTTAATAGATCATAATATATATATATTTACATTTTATTATATACATTTTATTGTTTACTTTGATATTGAATGTACAGAATCCATATATTCATCGCCATGTGTTTATGGAAATCGTATACCGGATAAAATAAATGATATAAAAATATTGAGGAGTTTCATTTCATCGTTCCACTTTGACTTTGCATCGATAGGACAGCTTTGGGGCGCCGTGGTGCAATGTAAAACCAACCGTATTATCCCAACGATACGGTTGATTTAAGCCTACAAAGAAGGGGTTTTAATAAAATTAATTTCAGTGAGGGTGCGTAAAGAGTCAGTGGTGCGTGCAATCGGAGCGGACGAACTCTGCTTCTGGGAGATGAGAACATCGCGATGTACCTACGCACAGACGTATTGTACAGTCACGAGCTTTAATTTGGGACCCATTTCCGTTAAATGTTGTTAGAACAATCATAATGCAATAAGGTCGAAACTTTGAAACTTTGCTTTAAGGTTGAAATGTTGAATGTCAAGTTAAGACATAAAATGTCTTATCTAATCGACCTATGAAATGATAACCTCGTTGCAAAAAGCTATTATTACGATTTTCTAATTACGAACATGTGTCGTGTCAGTGTCATTTAAGAAAATAGTTTAATGTGATATTTTCACAAAATATAATTTACCAATTAATAAAATGCTTGCGGCTAATCGTGACCAAATAAGGCTCCAAATTATTGATTTGCACGAACAAGGAGTAGGCATTCACGAGATATCGCGACGAATAAATGTGACAAGAAACACAGTTCGCCGCTGGGTTCGACGCCACGGGAACGAGGAAAATATTATTGACTTACGACGAAACAACCATCACCCGCAAAATATAACACAAGAGCAGAGCCGCTTGATGCAAAGGCAATACCTGATGAATGGATTTACGCCAACGAGGCATTTTGCGGAAGCGTTTGAAGTCCACCCTTCAACAGTTAGAAGGCATCTTAAAGCTATGGGACTGCATCACAGGCGGCCTGCAAAAAAAATTGCGTTGACGGATGCCCATAAAGCTGCTCGACTTATTTTCGCACGTCAGTATCTAAATTTTGATTGGACGACGACGGCTTTCATCGATGAAAAGACTTTTCAATCTTCCCAAACGCGCAGACTACATTTGTGGCGAATTGACAGGACGCGATACACGGAAGACCACGTCATAGCTAACAACGCGTCTGGTCGCATTACAGTTAACATGTCTGGCTGGATTAGTTCAGCCGGCATTGGAGAACTAATAAATTTACCACCCAGGGCCACTGCTCAAGATTATGTCGATTTAGTAGACGAGAGTGTCCTTCCAACATTGCAACTATATTATCCACAAGAAGATGTTGCTCCAATAAACTATGTTCAAGATAACGCAACAATTCATACGGCAAGAATCGTTAGAACTTGGTTCGACAATAATAGAGCAAATTTAAATCGTATTCCGTGGCCTGCAAAGTGTGCCGATTTAAATCCTATAGAAAATTTATGGGGCTTAATGGTTCAAAAATGGTCAAATAGAAACGAAAGAACTAGAAAAGCACTTATGGATCACTGCCTCACAGTCTGGGAAAGTTTAAGGAGTACTGACATATGTGACAAATTGATTGGATCCATGCGTAACCGGCTCCAGGCTGTGATTGACAATTAAGGTGGATATACGCGGTTTTGAATATTTATGATAAAAAAATTACTGGAGAGATTTAAATTAATTTAGTCGTAGCCTTCGGTGATAAGTGTTTATTTTGTGCACCGCTAACCCTGCTTTCTATATAATTGTGTTAAGATTGAGGTTTGTGTCATAAATGTCTTAATAAATATAAAGAATAAATAACTTTGTTTTTCTAAAGATTTTATTAATCAATATTTTAGCTGAAATCTTCTAAGCCCCCATAATCATAAACGGCCTTTAAACCTATTTTATTTTAAATATGTTGTTTTGGTCCGTCACTTTGATATTTATGTTTGAGAAAGAGACAAAACTTTTTAACTAATATAGGTTTGAAGAATAAGCGGGTTAGTTGACTAGCTATCATATATTGACAATATAATTTTGTTCTTTTTTATTTGTTTCTTTTTTCTTATGGGACCACAGGACCAAAAAGTAATTATTACTCGGAAATCGGTAATGATCGTTTGCCCTCGCTCCAGTTGACGTTAGCCCCTAGAAACGTAAAGTTGTCGATGGTAAACATTATGACGTTTATTGTTTGTGCAGTGACAGCGTTAACATAATAGCTCTAAATGGCGAAAGTTTGCTACACGATATTCAACCTTAGGTGGGTCCCAAATTAAAGCTCGTGACTGTACACTCAGGGTTAAGCAAATTGACAACCTTCGTCTATTTGCCGTGCCATTTCATACAACTGTCATAGATCGATCCATTTCGACAGAGAAGGTAAGGCGAGCGCTGCTTCCGAGATGGTCGCTTTCCATAATATCATATTTGGAAACCCAATAAACTCAAGCTTTGAGTTTTTCAAAGCATTTATTTCAATTAAACCATATACAGGCACTTTTGAATTGTCAAATAGTCAGTCAGTTAGTCAGAAAAGTGAAGCTAGTTGCCCATTCCAAAACGTAGATCTCTATGGAGAAGAACGGGCAAGAAACTCCAAGGACACTCTTTTAAATATAGACATTACAAAATTCTGGGTACATTACTCTTGTTGATTCTATATGTGAGAACAATGTGAAAAAAATAATAAAAATGAAAGTGGATCAGCACCATCCAGCTCATCCATTTTGTAGGGAACGAATGATCCAACACACTCGCCACCATCAGCGAGACATTAAGTGAGCGCGACAACTACCCTGCTCTTTCAAGTCAAAATACAACATAATAACATAGTAAACGACTCCATGGTACTCACATTTACAAAAATTGAAAAAAAAATGCGTGTAAGTTATACAAAACTATAGTTTGCAATGTATTTGTAACATTAAAAGATTTTTTTTTTTCTTTTTTGTGTTTTACCACCAACAAGAAAGAAAATCAATATTATGTATTGCAGTATTCAACAATTAAAACTTGGTTAAATAAAAATAAAAAATAAACATTATGTTCGTAGTCAGAAAAAATAAAAAAGGGGTAGCAACTCTACCAATTTTTTTTCTTTTTTTTTAATAGTGAGCCTGGTTTTAGGCTGTGGAGCAGGACCAGCATTAAAAGACAGAGAAGGTAAGGCGAGCGCTGCTTTCAAGATGATCGCTTTTTATATTATCATATTTGGAAACCCAATAAAAGACCGAGAAGGTAAGGCGAGCGCTGCTTGCACGATGATCGCTTTCCATAATACAGATAGTGCAATCCACGACGACGCGCCCCACTCCGCGATTACTGTACTGTAAGCTGTACGTTAGTACAGAGCGGTGCGGAGTGGGGCGCGTCGTCGTGAATTGCACTATATATATCAAATTTGGAAACCAACCCAATAAAAGTCCATCGATGCCGCCGCGCGCCGCCATGATCTATACTATATAATACACTCGAGAGCAATGAATCCGGGTCACTTAAAGAATGTTAAAAATCTCGGAAACTAAAAATGATAGGTTAATGCAATAAATTGTATTTAATAGACAATGTAATACTCCTTAAATGAAAGTAAAAAAAATATGAGTCACCATACATTTTATTAACACAAAATTACATAAAGAAAAAAACTGCTGATCTCTCCTTAAAACAAAAATAGGAAACATGAAATTTTTGAACTTTATTACGATTTTCTTGAATTTTAATACTTCGTATTGCCTCCTCGTGCTTCCATTACTGCGTTTACGCGGTTTGGCATGCTGTACACCAAGTTACTTATACGATTTTGGGGAATATTCTCCCATTCCTCTGTGAGAGCAATTTTGAGCTCACGAAGCGTGATTGGGGGAGGGTTTCGTTGTTTTACGCATCTGCCTAGCTCGTCCCAAGCATACTCGATCGGGTTGATATCCGGGCTGCGCGCTGGCCACTCCATACGAGTAATGTTCATCTCTTGAAGGTAGTCATTCACAATCCTACCTGTATGAGGTCGGGCATTGTCATGCATAAATATAGCATCCTCACCTAAATTGACCATAAATGGACCAACGTGATCATTGAGGATTTCTTCCACATATCTTTCGCTAGTTAAAGAGCCGTTTTCTATGATCACCAGCTCTGTGCGACTTTCAGAAGAAATTCCGGCCCACACAAGTACAGACCCACCACCGTAGGCTACTTTTTCTTCGATGCATGCTTGCTTGAATCTTTCCCCTGGTCTTCGATACACTCTGTGTCTTCCATCGTGCTTGTAGAGCATAAATTTTGATTCGTCGGAGAACATAACTTTTGACCAATCTTCAATACTCCAATTTACGTGGCTCTGGGCATATCTTAGTCTTGAAATACGATGCCCACGCTCCAGCTTAGGGCCGTTTGCAGGTCTAAGGGGTTTTAAGGTAGATTCAGCAAGCCGACGTCTTACTGTCCATGCACTTGGGTTACTTCCTCCGAGGCGTCGAAACTGATTTGTGAGTTCAGTTCCTGTAAGAAAGCGATTTCGAAGCATGGTGTTCACCAAGTATCGGTCTTCTCGTGCTGTGGTACACCTGGTTCTGCCCGTTCCTGGTCTGCGTAGGTTAGAACCAGTTTCTTCGTAACGTCGGAGAACTCTTTGTACTGTTGACAGCGACACACCGACAGTCCTGGCTGTATCGCGCTGACTCCGGCCGGTTTCCAGCATTGTAAGTATTCTGGTGCATTCTTCAGGCGTAAGAGACATAATTTCAGCTTGAATAATGAATATAGAGCACTATCAACATGGTTTATGTACCCACATAAATGACAGATTACAAACAAAAGCAAAACCAAATGCTGTAATTTCGTAGTTCCATCTTCGAAAGTGGCCCTTTTTCAAATTTGATTTTTTTATGATATAACTTTACAATAACTAAGAAGTTTTAATACCTTCATTTAAGGAGTATTACATTGTCTATTAAATACAATTCATTGCATTAACCTAGCATTTTTAGTTTCCGAGATTTTTAGGATTCTTTAAGTGACCCGGATTCATTGCTCTCGAGTGTATTATAAAGAGGGAAGATTTGATTGTTTGTTTGTTTATATTGAATAGGCTCCGAAACTGCATGACCGATTTGAAAAATTATTTTACCATTAGAAAGCTTGCTTTTCAGGGAGTAACATAGGCTACTTTTCCCGGAAAAAATAACGGGTCCCGCTGAAAAGACCACGGGAGCGAAGCCGCGGGCAAAGTGCTAGTGCACAATAAAAACAAAGCGACATCAACGCCAGAAACGGTGGATAATCTAACTATTTTACAATATGATCACTAATGTTTGGCCACATCATGAAGTAGTCATATCGTCAATCGTGGAGTATTCAATGATCAAGCCAGGCCGCATCATTATGTGACCAGCAGTCGATGTTCATTGCATGAATTGATCAATTCTAAGATCTGGCCACGACATATCCATTACTTAAGGATAATTTAAGCTGGCGGTCAATTTCCCTGACTTACATACAACCCTTATTCCCTTATTCGTTCACTCTGTCTCAAATAATGCATAGCGTTGTAATTCATATAGTGGCGTTTGTATGTTCTGGTTGCGATGAACAAATTGTGTTTGGCTTTTTGTCAAAAAAGATTATTTAGATTATTTTCTTCTTTCTGCAATTATAACACACGGCCGTTCGCTTTGAAATAACAGCAATACATTTTGATGAAAACTTCTAATCTGTGAGTCCTAAGCAATAAACTAAATACTAAATTTCTACTATTGCTTATTACGAGTAGTTAACAGATATACTCTGTGATTTTAGAAATAGTAAAGTTGTTTTGTATAATTTGCATTAATGTATGTAGTGTGTGTTTGTAGATGTGTTGAGTTGAACTCGGCCCCTTTTTTGTTATAATAATACACTTACCTTAATTAACACTACGTATCTATTTGACCCCCTTTCACGCGCGTCATCTCACGGTCAATTCAGAGAAAAGGTTTCGTGAGCTTGGTTTCAGAGAAGTGCCTCATGAAACTAGATACACAATCTAATAACGAAGGAGCATTACAGACATTCTCAGAACTACTCGAGATGTATTACGTTTCGAGGTAAATGAGCTTTTCTGTGTAACATCACAGATTAATATGTGATAATGCCTCACAGTCAATAATTCCACTTTCCTAGAACCAGACGCGAAAGGAGGGGACTGATGAGGCAATGATAATATGGCAAGCAAAAAAAGAGACGCGCCGCAAGTGGCTCGCCAAAATTAGCTTTAGTTAGCTATTGTTATTTATTGACTATTTCTCGTATTTTTTCAATATTAGATCAATTTAGTGACATTGTGCCGGTTGTGAAGATCGAATGTTGGGTATAGGTAGCCTTAGATAGGCTACCTCTCACTTAAAATATAATCCCGACGAGGAGACAAACGGTTTGTGTATGGTTTGTCACAAAACCCGTTAACGTTGTGCTTAGCAAGACAATCCGTAAAGCGGCTTGTCTGCACATTATTTAGTAAAGTGTGATATTAAAGTGGACTGCTTCATTGGCCTAGTAGACTGCTGAACTTGAAGTCCCAGGTTCGATCCTCGGGCAAAGTGTTATTGCTCCGATTATGGAAATAGGCTCGCCCCCTATCAAATCACATTAGTGTATTGGAATAAGATTTAGGGCTGATTTTTAAATCCTCAGATAAAAAATTGAATAGCGTTTATTCCATAAATAGCATGATTCTGGCATGTTTTTTTTTTTTTAATATAAATAAAGTTTGTAACTGAGGTAAAAGTCAAAGTCAAATAATTTATTTAAATTAGGCACAAAAAAGGCACTTAAGAACGTCAAAATGTACAAAAAATTATAATATGATAAGATGATATGATTCTAGTCGCTCCTTCCGTTCTATCGTCCAATAGCACTTGTTCCAATCATATCGAAGATTTTCGAGAAAGTGATTCTTATTGGTATTTATAATTAATTTGAGAGCAAAAATTTACTTTGTAATGAACAGATAGGCTTTCGTAAAAATAAATCGATTAATTTAGCAGTTTATAATTTTCTGCAGAACATATTAACTCACATGGATAGAGGTAAACAAACATGTGCTCTTTATATGGACCTCACAAAGGCATTCGATTATGTGGACCACACAATACTCCTAGATAAATTATACGCTTATGGTGTCAGAGGAAGCATCTTAGACCTGATAAAATCTTACTTAAGTAATAGAACGCAAATAACACAAATAACAAGGATATGTCCCCATATGAAAAAAGCGATACATTATTCATCCTCATGTAGACAGGTTACATCTGGCGTTCCTCAGGGAAGTGTATTGGGCCCGCCTCTTTTTATAATCTACATCAATGAGCTTCCAAAAGCGACAAAACACAACACAATTCTATTTGCTGATGATAGTACAGTAGTGTTCACAGGAGATAATAAATCACACATGGAACCTAGATAAATATGACATTAGATAGAATTATTAATTGGTTGACATCAAACAATTTACATATAAATCTTGACAAAACAAATTTTATGACATTCAGAAGTAGAGTAAGTAGAATAGCAAACATGAACATAAATTACCGAAATAACAAGATCCAGAAAGTTCCGTTCCGTTACCAAATTTCTGGGTATAAATATAGATAATAATTTGAATTTTAAAGAACATATACGTACTTTGTGCACTAGATTGAATACCTTTTCTTATGCATTGTTTAAACTTAAACAAACTGCCAGTATTTCTGCAGTCCTTACAGCGTATAATGGCTATGTTGCACCTATTCTAAAGTATTGTGTTATTTTTTGGGGTGTGTCTACTAATAAAGAAGCGGTATTTAAAGCCTAGAAGAGATGTATACGAGCCATAACTGGTATAAAATTGACTGACAGTTGCAGACCATTTTTCTTAAAATTAAATATTCTTACGCTACCATGTTTATATATATTAGAAGTTATAATGTTCGTTAGGAAAAATAAAAACCTCTTTAATAAGGTTCATAGCAGAAGATACAAATTCAATATATGTTTACCAATGAATAAAACACCATTGTTAAATAAAAGTATACTGTGTATGGCTCCACGCTTATACAACCATTTACCAAACTCATTCTTGGAGATAAATGATGTTAATATATTTTAAAAAAATATCAAAACACTGTTGCTAAAAAAAGCGTACTATTCTGTCACTGAATATTTACAGGATAAAATTGTGTAATACTTGTGTAAATAAATTTGTGTAAATTTGCATGCCTTATAGGTAGGATATGGCTAATGGCCACTATTGTTTGTTTACGACCTTTTATTTTGTACCCATATTCGCAAATTAATAAATGATTTGATTTGATTTGATTTTGATTCCAAAAAGTAATTTTCGTATGGAGAAGAATGTACAAAAAATTCCACAGTTACTCTTTTAAAATGTTTTCACAATATCTTGTTTATACTAATTATATAGATTTAAGTGAAGACGTTGCACCTAGATTATGATTACTGTACCACGATAGGTAAAAAGAATGAAAAATGAAGGAATGAGTAGTGTCGACGAACAAAGTGCCTAAGTTCGATGACGGTAGTGCATGAAGCCACACGGCCAACTCCCACTTACCCACAGCCAACAGGCGCGCCGCGCGCTCCGCAGCAGTAGCAGACGTGTCAAGTAAATTGTTCGGTACTACTCTGGAGAGCGGCTCATCCCTCCGTCTCTGGGAAAATGGGTTGTCCGTTCGATCTGAATTCGGGCAAGCGAGTCTCCAGGCATCCATCAGCCTCGGTGAGGCACGGCACATCAAAATAAATCAGTGTGGGGGTTAGGATTTTCCTGATTAATTTCTCAGTACCAGTAGTGTATATATATACTGGAAATTTTTCGGACGCCGAGGCCTCCCATACGGATAGGAAGAGTAGCTTGTGCCCAAGCTCGGTCGTCCATGGCCACATTTAAAATCGAAGCTAATGATAATTTGGTCCACTTTGTCTAAAAGATGAGTGTGTTTTCATAAATGAGAAGCGCGAAGGAAAAATGTTAATTTAGGGCCAAAACAGCTGTTACGAATTAAGGCTATGGCTGAATGCATGTTAATTTGGAGCAATCTTTCCGAAACATCATTGAAATTTTTAATTTTTTCTTCAATAAAAACGGGAAAGGAATCCTCGAAGATAGATGACCCAAGCAGACGGAGAGAGCTTTTTTCAATGATTTTGATTTCTGGGGCTACTGCGTTAAATTTAGAAAATGTGTAAAAAAATTGCACCTTATCTGAAAAAATAAAGTATATCATGAAATCATAAATAGGGGTTAAAGTATGAAATTGCCGTTTTATTGTAGTAGGTAGGTACTTCGAATTGACATAGAACCTTCATGGTTTGAGATTTTGAGTGAAACTTTTATCACATGATACCTATGAAGTTCTTCTTTTAAAAAATGTGCAACATTCGATTATCGACTTTCAGCTGTTGTTTTTTTTATTCAGCTTAGACAAGAATGATGGATACTTGGAAAATTCGAGTTATTTTTGAATACGAGTTCCGACGCGGAGCTAACGCGACAGAAACAGCTCGCAATATCAATGTTGTGTTTGGAGAGGGGACTGCTGATGAACGAACCGTGCGATTTTGGTTTAAACGCTTTCGTGATGGAAACTTTGATTTGAAGAACGAACCACGTGGAAGTCCGCCAACACAGGTGAATAACAATGAATTGAAAGAGATGGTGGACGCCGATCTGGTCAAGCAATGACGGCAGATGTCTACTTTGCCGAACTCCGAACAATGATAGCTAAACTAGCAGTGAAACAGCCCCGACTCATGTATCGATCTTCACCATTATTGTTTTATAATAACGCGAGACCTCATACAGCACGAGAAACCGTTTTAACTCTACAGAAACTGAAATTAGAAACCATTCGTCATCCTACATCACTATTTGCTAGGATATAACGGCTATTCTCTTAGTTCCGGATATATTTTTTTTAACTAACTAACTAACTTTTATGATAATATTGGTTATTAGAAGCCATTTCAAGCAAAAAATCGATACTTTAAAATGTAGGCTCCAATGTCTTCGGGAGGCTTTTTTCGATCTACAGTGCGACGTGCCGTTCTGTGACCATTTCATACGACTGGTAAAGACTGACAGTTTGTGATGTAACTGTTTCAGTTATTTGCTAAACAATTTATTTCCCTGACTGTATGTTCGAGAACAGATTTAAGATTCTTCTAACGTATCTACGTTGGAACTGATTAAGTAAAGTACTATTGAGGCTCTATAGTGTGCAGGGGATAAGCGAAGTGCCGTCTCAATTGATTTACAACAGCTAAAGCGCTCACCGGCGAAGGATTAGGCAATTACTACTACTTATTATTTATTATTTGTGACTGTTCCATTCTTCTAAGAGACGGAGTGAAATGAAGAATTTCAGTGAAGCAGGTTCGTGACCGACGCACCTAGCCTCAGCATCACACTACCTCATTTTCGGTTTTTAGGGTTCCGTAGTCAACAAGGAACCCTCATAGTCTCGCTATGTCCGTCTATCTGTCGGAGGCTCTATCAGTTATCGAGTAATAATCGACTAACTTACATTTGCAGTTGCATAAACATGTTCTCCCATACATTCCATATGGGAGAATATGTTAACTTAACTAAATTCATCCCAACTACGGAACCCTTCATTGTGTGTGTACTTGGCCGGTTTTTCTTCCAATAATTCAGTTAAATTATAATGTGATTATTGTCCAGCGCGAGAGAGAAACGAGTCGCACCTGCACTTGCGACCACGGATATTTTTATCTTTAACAATGCATGACAAAATTATGATCATTTTGATCACATTTAAATCATAATAAATAAATTACCTGGTCAGTCTAATTCATATGTTGGTAACCAATATGAATTGATTAAATGATTGGCGTAACTTCTAAGACATCCTCTCTCCCGGTGATATAACTCAACATAATTCTTTTTTTTATCTAAATCTCCCGTAAAATCCTTCATTTAAAGAGGAGGAGGCATATTAACAATAATCTCTACACGAACTGGCAGGAGAGCATTGCTTGTGTTGTTATTGTGCCATAACTGACGCGGTCGGCTTTACTGCGGCATTCAACTGACAAACGGTTGGCAATGCTGACGTGTGTTTTATTTGACTGGTTGTTAAAATATGAAAATTTCTCCCACTTCTTGTTATTTTATGTCCGTAAGATCAATAAGAAAACTCGTGTCGTGGTGAAAAATATTAGACAGCACAGAGTTCAGACTTCTTTATTGGTAATGCGTGTTAAATACTTCATGTTTTATGCACCAGGCCCACTTGCACCACACATCACTGAATGCATTAAGCGCTACACCAATCTAAAGTTCGTCCATTTCAATCTTTTGAAAATGATGTTTTAAATATGTTCATAAGTAAGTAAGTAAGTAAGTATTTATTTGCATAAAACATGGTATAAACGGTGTTACAATAATTTACAATGAAGATCTTACATGTTTTGCCAGAATTGTACTTAGCATGCATATGTTCACTTAATACTAACATGAGAATTTGTTATCCATAAATTCCTTGAGACTATAGAAATTTTTCGAGTATAACCAGTCAAACCATTTTTCCCTTGAATAATCTGGAGTTGAAGTTTTTTATGCTACACGATATGTTATTATATATACTAACACAATTATATAAGCAGCTTTTATTATATTTAGCAAGCTTGGGAAGATCATGCAGAACGAGTCTCTGTGGATCACGCCGGCTCCGTGGATTAATATCATTGGCTGATATAAACAGGTCTTTATGTTTATTAACGAATATACTATTCCAAATATATGAAGGGACGGTAGCGGTAACAAACCTAGTTTAAATATGGGTTGACAAGATTCCTCCGAGTGCATCTCATCTTATTTCCATTAGCATGTTAATATTATGCAGTGTTAAATGTATTTAGCGATTTGTGGTGCTAGAGCTAAAACACTTCTTTGTTTTGTGTTTAAATCGAACTTGTCTCTGCTGCACCCGGCTGCACCACTGGCTTCAATAGAGCCGTCAAAGCGTAGACAGAGAACGTGTATAAATGACCACAGATAATATTCGAATACCGCACACAAACTTTATCATGTTCCCACCGGTCGCCGGCAGCACCACACCGGTCCGTCGCCAGCGCTTAATAACGATCCGTCATCCCGCCCTGGTTCCTCCACAATAGCTGAAACAATACAGCTAGTCTTTGTTCACGCCGCCACATTGTATCGCTGCATTTAACACCACCAGTCTCTGTATGAGCCGCTTATTGTGTGTCTAACACGACAGTGGTGCGACGTCACTCAATTGTAAAGCCGGCAATACATGTTGGTCATGGCTCGCGAAGCACCGGCGAGTACCAACGTGTAGACAGCCCATTCATCACACATCTGCATTTTTAAGCCATCAAAAGCCTTTAAGATGTCAAATTCAAAGTCAAATGGAGTCTTATAATGGATAGTAAACACCTACAAAATAAACCAATGATTCTGGGAAACCAACCATGTGCCGTTGGGTAGTTGAAACCGTAAATGGCAAATGAAAAAATCAGTTCCGTCAGTTTTGGTCATTTCATTTTAATTCCTGTTCTAAACCCATATAATTGGTAAAGTAAGAATCGCTGCATTTGGGGCACCATTAATTGACTATAAGCTAGTACAAGAAAATAATAAGCCGTTTACGCAGAGCCATATTAGTTAGACTGGGCTGGGTGAATGTTTCATTGCAAATAGCCTGAACACAAGAAGGGCTGGCTTCCGATTTATGAATACCAAGTACAACAAGCTCGGAACTACTACGGAGAGCACATAAAAAGTGACGCTTCATATGTAATCGCAGTTTATAAAGAGCTCAACATAAAAGGTTTTCGGCGGAAGCCTTGAGCTCGATAGCCCCGTTGCTACTAAGAAACAGGATTCAATCCCGATATTCATCTAGACGAATGTATTACTTGTATATTTTTGTGTAAGGAATATCACAAGGATTAGATGCAATATTGAGGCACTATTGTTCATGCGTGGATGGGAAACGGACCATATGTTGCTGTTCCTATGTCCAATCCAATCTGCCAAGGTTTCCCCAACTATATTGGGGTCGGCTTCCAGTCTAACCGGATGCAGCTGAATACCAGTATTTTACATTGCTGTTCCCATGTAATGTCAACTATATGGTGTACTATATGGTAGACATTATTTATGATATTAAATTTAAAGTAAGTAAGTATTTTTTTTTTTATTATTATTTTGATATCACCATCAAAATAATCTAACTTGGCCCGCACAACTCTTAGATACGATCGACACGATATTGAGAATGAAATGTACGCAGAAAGTTAAAAATGTATAATTACAACGTAGGTAATAAATGTATATATTCCCGAGTCGGGCAGTGTTATTGGGTTTTGCTATCTGGAATTTCTCAGTAGCAGACCGGAGTCTGGATTTGTGCCCGGTTGATGGCAATAGCCTTTTCCCTATATTACATGGGACTCAAACATAACTGTCGAAATGTGGGTGTACCTACTACAGGTACACCTCTGCCCAACCCTTCGGGGAAACAAGGCGTGATGTTATGTAGTTAGTGTTAGTGTAGTTCGTTTTTTTATTTATTATTGCCTAAGTGACGCATTGACTAAAACATATCCAAATTCTCAATCATGAAAGTAGTTTAATAATAAATTGCGTCCTCCCCAAACAGTGGGGGAAATGGCAGGAAGAAGTGTGTTCAAATAAATTATTTCAATTAGGCACATAAAAGGCACCTTTGAACTTAACAAATTACAAAAAACAGAAGTGATTCTAGTCGCCCCTTCCAAAAGATAGTTTTCGTATGGAGAAGAATGGGCAAGAAACTCCACCGTTACTCTTTTTAAATATTTTCACAATATATCTTGTATACATAAATAAATAATTATATGTGAAGACGATGCACCTAGAATAAGATTACTATAACACGATAGGTTAAATGAAAAATGAAGCAATGACAGATAAATTAATTATGTGATAGATACATGCTCACACATATTTACAAACATTGTAAAATTATACGATAATATTACCAATATTTTAAAAAGTAATACTAATAAGTCAGGTAGGTAATCACAGAAAGTAAAATCAATGTTCTAAAAAAAATATTTTACAATTAAATTAGCAACCAGTTTGATTTTGTCTAGGCTCTAAATTGTCCTATGGAGCAGGACCAGCATGTTTCCAAGCGTGCTTATCTTGTTATAATCCCCTAATTTGTATTATGCTTGTTTACAAAGTGTACTTTTAATATGAGTTTTAAAGGAGGAAGACAGTTTTGGTGTAATTAAATTTCAGAAGCGTTCATGAATGAAAGTATGTACATTATGTGAAACAGTTACAGGGCTTTTCTTTTTATGTATCGGCTTTTTTTTATTAATCTGCACAAAGAAAAAAAAGAATAAACAAATATTTTAGTAACCCTTAAACCCTACCCACTCCAGAAGAAACACTACCCAGGGTTTTGGGGACCCCAATATGTATAAATTGATACTTATAAAATAAAAAAAACAATTTAATAACAATTATTATTTATTGTGACAGACTGGTTATTTGACTATACAAAAAAAAATATGAATAGTTTTTGGTTACACATTCTTGACACATAGCTTCAGTATGTTCACCGTAGAGATGTTTTTGGCACATGCCACGGATGATCTTGGTTTTTCGGTCAATAGGTACCCCTTGGGCACAAGGCACATTTTGTTTTAGCAGTGGGAGCAGTACTTGGTTCTTGCAATGGTCGCTTCTTTTGCAAGATTCCTCCTAGGAGAACTTGAAGAGTCACGGGCAAAGAAGGCCATGTAAATCGTTGGGTGATCAGGTCCAAGTCAAGTTTCTTCAAGAAATGACGTCTTTTTGGAGGTTTTTTTGTGGCTATTTTTAGCAGCATATAGGAATTATCACAGACTATATACAGGAGGCCAAAAATTGCTTGTGGCTAAGTAATAACTGCCGCACGGGCCAATCCACCAGGTTAAACTACACTTGCCGGGTTTGGTCTGTGGATGGGTGACCATCTTTACATCGAGACTCTTCCGTGCCTTGGAAAGCACGCTAAGCCGTTGGTCCCGGCTGTCATTCGTGGATCTTTTACAGTCGTTACGGGTCGTCAGAAGCCCGAAAGACTGACAACCAGTCTTCCCAAGGAGTATCGTATTACCCAGATATTGGGTTGTGGAGGTCAGATAGCTAGTCACTCGAAACCGACCCCATCATAGTTGGAAAAGGCTAGACAGATGATTTATGCAGGAGGACAAAAATTTACCACTGGCAACCTTTTTGATCTCCTAGACACGCTGTACTTATGGTATAGCTGATACATCAAATCCACGCAGCCAAATTGATTTATCCGTATATATCCCTCGAGAAAGAAATGCCACTGTCATTATAATAATATCTACATAAAACAAAATATCAAACTTACCTTTTAAAATATCGAATAAAAAATAACAACATTCACCGATATATCGACAAAACAAGCACTAGGTTATTACTACTCTGACAAACCCAAAAATAGCTATAAATCCGTCTACACTGTATAAGTTGGCACTGGACTGGTGATAAGATGGCCGCTGACGTAATTAAGGATGAGCTAGAGCGGCTCAATAGTGCGTTTCATAAAAAATATCTACAAATATTCAAACTCTGGGGTTTGTTGGAACCCCGGGTAGGGTTTAAGGTATCAAAACGCAATTATTTGCAATATCTAAACGCGGAACCTGGGACGCCAGCTATGGAGTTACCTTGCCGGAGGATGGTATTTCTATTTCTATAATTATGCTTATTATTTTGATGCTTATTACTTATTTGATATGAGACGAGTGGCCACCACTTACTATTAGTGGTTCGAGCCCACCACTCGGTAAGTCGGGCCGGTACCACGGGGCCACCACAGCTGCTACTGAGATGATCAGCACGTACAGCCTAGTACGTCCAGTACTAGGCTGGTATTATCATCTTATTAGCTGCACTGCAAGGCAAAGGCCTCTTCTCATACAGAGAAGGCACGAGCTTTGGTCACCACGCCTGCTCAAGACGCTGCTACTATCTGTACCTAACCGATATTAGTCACATGATACTCTGGAAGCTAGTCACAACACTGAGAAACGGCTACGTGAGCATTTGAGTGTACATTTTCGACACTCATTACCTATACGAAAACCAATAAAAAATCGCTTCTTCGTCAGTATGTTCTTCGTGCACGACTAAAAAGAGTGTAGAGCTAGAGCGTTGCATCGTCCGTCTGCATCGTTTGTATTGTGTCGATCTTATTTCGATCCGTCTCTCGTCCGGACACCAATTCGAGTAAGTCCGAATTGACGGACACCAATACGCCCGGACTGACGGACACGCGCCGAACGTAGCCTTTGTGGATTAGAAGCTAGTGTGGTGGTGATGCCGGACATAATATTTATTTACATAGCAGGTAGTGGCATTCGACATTGTAAGTACCACTACAAAAAAGTGAAAAATAAAAACGTTTTTTACAAAAAATAAAAAAAAATAACGGACATATGTTTTCTTTTTTTTAAGTTTTTGTTTTTTAAACTCCCATTTGCCACTTTTCTCATCTGTTTCTTTATTCGTATTCGGTCGAAAAACCTCCAAATCTTCGATCAAATATCCCTCAAAATTATTTATTCACTTTTTTTTTAAATAGGCAAAGAAGTATCCAACTCTACCATCGGCATCGTTATCAGTAGAGGAAAATAATAAATCTCATTATATTCGAAATGAACATAAAATGCAGTCTCCCGATATTACATCAATCCAATCCCAGTGTGACGGCGTCCCGGGGCGAGTCCCGGGGCGAATCCCGGACGCGCGTCCCTCCGAAACGGGTCTAATATAAGGATATTGCCGTCAGCTGGACACTGCCTGTCCTACTACATAAGTCTTCCAGTACGTATCCAACTAGTCAATTATTATTTGCTGTGAGTGCTGATAGTTGTTCAAAAGTGATTGATCGGAAGCTAAATTATTTAAATTCAATTTGGGTAAATTCGGTTTTGTGATACAGGCAAGAAACGTTATATGTTATTGTATTTTATAATCACTTAGATATTTGCCTGAGAGATTCAATGTTTTTTGCATTATTATTAGTGTGTAGATTACAATCTACAATTGAGTCAGCCCAGAACTTTACTATGACAAGATTAGTGTTAGTTTAGGATATTTTACATCTTATCATTCATGAGATCATGAGTCAGTTTTTATGACTTCTAAAATAGAAGTTCCTTTGTTTATCTCTTCTCAATTCCATTCTACATGCTGCTATTCTAATCCTACATTATATTGCAATAACTAAATCCCGCACATTGCACTCACTGGGTCTATTAGCGATCGTCGCCGGATCTCGCTACTTGAGCAGTAATCCCTCGTCGACGACGACGCGTTCCTCACCATCCATTACAATATTGGGTGAATTACTATCATTATCGATCGTCGGCATGAGAAAGGAGGATGGACGCTTATTTAGCTTCGATTACATCATAGCATTGTATAGTCCTTCCATTTTGAGGCTAGTCAAGTACCTGCACATTGATAGTGTAGCGGTTACAACGCCACATACGAACTACGCATCAAAGACATGACGTCACACAAATCCTGCACCGCGCAATTAGAGTTTACCGCGCGAACGACATATAATATATAAGACTATCCGACACACGGATATCGATCCGACATCAACAGTCGGGCAGTCGGCCCGCCAGACACAACACCCGTCTGGTTGGAGGATCCTCCCTTTTCTATGGTGGATGAGTGAACTTTACACCCTGTTCCTCACACATACAACGTGCATTCTAGTCATTTTGTTTTAATATTACTGATTGGAAATATAAAATATTGTCCTATATTGCACTGAAATATTTATTTTAAGCTGCGCCCCGCGGTTTCACCCGCATAAGTCTCGATTCCGTGGGAATATCGGGATAAAAAGTATACCAATATTAATGCTCTACCCATGTGCCAAAATTCATCCAAATTCATTCAGCCGTTTTAGCGTGAAAGCGTAACAAACAAACTCACTTTCACATTTATGTTATAAAAAGTTAGGATGTATTGCAATAGTAAGGCTGAATTGGTGTTGTAACAGTTTTAGGTATAAAAAGGGCATTTCGAAAGATTCCAAGTGATTTTTTTACATCTAAAACTATATTTTCACTAATTATATTATATTTTAAAGTTAGTTAATTATTGAATTCATTACCAATATTTTAGTGCACTATAGATTATCTACAGCTATATTTCATATTTCCACAGTAAAATGGACAAATTAATCAAAACAGGTGACTGTGCCAAGTTTTAAAATGTACAGCCCTAAGTAGGGTCGTTCAGTAGGTAATAGATCCAAATGTTTCGTTGTGTAATGATCGTAGTGTGCTGTTATTATCAGGAGATAGAAAATCGCGCTTGGGGAATGTTTTACTTGTTCGTTTTGTCGAGAATATTAGTAGTTTCCAAAAAATTATAATAAGATAGCCAATTGATATTTATATAAAGGTCAATGTTAATGATCTCCTTGCTTTGTACCGTCTTCCGCCCACAAGCCAGCTGTGACGACGCGTTCACACCGATTGACCTTTCAACTTAACTAGCGTATTATTATCATGAAATGATTCCTCGCAGTGCTGAATAATTCAGCGACTGATTAGCGGCTGTCCGACACACGCGAGCACGCCCACCGCGCCACAACGGTCACGCGACCAAACGAGGCATACCTACAACAACAGGTAGACATGACGCAGTAGGTTATCTCTGTACAATGAGCTGAAAACAACAACAAAAGATTCAATTTGTGAGCGTTTTGTTTGCTATCGCAAAGCCAGCGCTACGACTCATCATCAGTGCTGGTTCTGGGTCCAACAATGTATAGAATAGAATACTCTTTATTCTGTACACTATATTATGAATTACAGATTTAAATGTAGAAAATTTAAATAAGATTTTAACAAAACTTTAAATCAAAATCAAAATACTTTGTTTCACATGGGTAAACCTAATACTCGTAGGCTCTAATGAAACTTTAGAAGCTGCACGGTTCCAATTAGTCGTTTCCTATGGAGAAGAGCCGGGAAGAAACAATACGGTTACTCTTTTAAAAATAATTTACTTTTACAATATTTTCAAATTACGCCGTTAATAGATATGAAAGGACAGTGTAGGCCTGTCAACAAGAAGTACCACTGGCCAGGTAGTCCAGGTAGGTACTTAACAAAATAGGAAATGACCAACAAATAGATACATCTTCTACGGCCTACAAGCAACGTTCTCACATTCACAAAATAAAAGAGAATCTATATGTATAAAAGACAAATAAAATAATAATAAAATAAAAATAAACCATTTAAACCTTTTTTGTCATTTGGTTTAAATGGTTTTAAAAACAACGGACTTATCTACACGGCACTATCTACAGGCAAATGGTTTATCATAGAAGCGATCGTTGGTCAAGGGGTGTAGAGATGTCCGCACAACTGACGGGATCCGCTAGGGCCGATGCCTGCCGGGGTCGCGGGAAAGTCTGAAAGTGATACCTTGTCCCCTGGCAACATACAGCCAACTGAAGAAACACGGGTGGGTTTTAGTCAGTAAGAGTCTGACACGCCCTCATGCTCCGCCCAGAGCGGGAGAAGTTCGTTGATAATATTCCACAAAAAAAAAAAAAAAAAACCGGCCAGATGCGTATCGGACCACGCACATTAAAGAGTTCCGTAGTTGGGATGAATTTATCCCAATAACAAACTTAAAATTGTAGTTGAAAAACATATTCGCCCATACGGAATGTATGGGAGAGCATGTTTTTCAAACTGCAAATTAAGTTGATGGATTATTACTCGTTAACCTGTAAAGCCTACTTAGCTATGATAGTTTTCCTTTTAACTCCGTTATATAATTCATAAATCCAAAGTCCAAACTTTTAGCTGGCTTACTAACTTGACTCTTACAAAAATTTTCACTTTAAAGCTTAATATTTCGCAAACGGATAACTGAATTGAAAAATGGTTTCACACAATATTTTTGAATGGCCTTTCCAAAGATACCCCACCTAATGGGGGAGACGAGAAAAAAAAACTTCCCCACTTTACGTGTAGGGGAGGTACCCTCAAAAAATGGTTTTTTTCTTGATTTTATTTTACTTCTTTGTCGGCGTGATTAATACGTATATCCTTGTCAAATTACAGCTTTATAGTACTAGCCATCTCTGAGCTAAACCACGGATAGACAGACAGACGGAAATGGTGAAACTATAAGGGTTCCTTGTTTACCACGGAACCCTAAAAAGGGGTGCTTTAGCAAGCATGTAATATTTAGTCAGACCTATTAGCCCAGTTAATAATAACATCAAACATCGCAAACGCGCATGTAACTACGATTTTTTATAATATATGTTGTTAGGTCCCCTGAGAGTAGTTTATACCCAAGTCTGCAACCCTGAAAACCTAGTGCTACTCCCATGGTGCTCGAAAAACTGCGAAATTCTGGCACATGTTTCATTTTTTTTGTTTTTGAATCTTATTTTAAGCTCAACCGAATCACTAGGCTTAACGGTTGCAAAGATACAGCTAGTTGAACAAATATACGTAAAAACGCGTCCCTAAGGTAAATTTAAAAAAAAACCAAGACAAGTGCCAGAATTTCACAGTTTTTCGAGCACCATGGGAGTAGCACAAGGTTTTCAGGGTTGCAGGGTATAAAGTATATACTACTCTCACTCTCAGGGGATCTAACAACATATATTATAAAAAATAGTAGTTACATGCGCGTTTAAAAAAAAACATAGCTGTTCCGCGTTTGTGACGTTTATGACGTTTGCCTTGTTGTTTCGTGTCGATGTTGGGTGGCCTATAGACCATACTGGTGCCAAAGCAAAGTGTCACAATAAAACATTCCTGTAATTATGTGTCAATCATGACTATTATAGGAGACTTTTATGGGCATTTCTTCTGTGGTCATTGACTTTGTCAAAAGTGAGCGGCAGTGCGTGGGTCTTCTTTTATTTTGTTATATCTGCATTTTAGGGAAACTGTTCGAACGGTTCTAGCACAATTAGATGTACCTGTCGTATGGATGTAGAAGTATTTAGTATTACTTAAGGCAACAGTTTAGACATACGTTGAATGTGGACTTTTGGAAACCAAAGCATAATTTCAATAACCGCAATATCACCAATATGAAACAAAATATTTTTTGCGGTGACATGAAACCGCACCGGGCCGCGCGGCTGACATTCATGCTCCGGCCGATATCTGCGAGCTACGGTGCGCGAGTGCTATTATATTAATAATATCACAGAGATATTATTGGGATATAGCGTTATTGAGATTTTGGTAATTTCGCTATAGCAGCCTAGAATCTATGTTTTTATCTAGCTGATGGAAATAAGCTCACCCCCTATTAAATAGGTAAATGGGATATCAATATAATAATTATAATAACTGAAGAAATGTGGGTGTACTGTATATATTTCCGCCGACCCTTTTTGCGAATACAAGTCAGTCGACCGAGCCTGTTCCCAACTCTGTTGGAGTCTGATTCCAGTCCAACCGGATGGAGCTTTATACCAGTACTAGCTTTCGCTTTCGGCTTCACCCGCGGTTTCGCCCGCGGAACTTTGCAGAATTGTATTCTTTTTACAGATAATACTACAATTATTATAAAATGTCGGGATAAAAACGCCAATAAATCAGATACCAAAAAGTACCTATCAGATATATAGTAAGCTGGATGGAAAATAATAATTTGAAAATAAAATTAATCGAATTTAATAGTAGATTTTACAACAAGTGAACAAAACGAACCATTTTTATCCGAGACTTTTAGCAGCCCGAGACGAAGGCGAGGGCTGATAGTAGTTTTGTGGACGAGTTATAGACTCTGCTTTTCACTTTGATTGCGAGGAAATAAAACAGTAGTATAACATAACATTTCTTTAATTAAAATTCAAAGTAAAAATAGTACAGTTTTGAATACGAACGAAATTGTTTTTCCCGGCATATTGGTGTCTTAAAAAACACATAAGGCAAATAAATTAGAGTAAAAGAATTATAAAATAACAAATTCTATCTATGAACTTCTTATTGTGTTTGGCTGTATGGCTCATTGTCTTTGCCTCATTATAGATACATTTATGAGTAGATACGTTAATGCACTAGTGCACAAAATTCGATTTTGTGCAGTCTATATCCTGTAAAAAAAAAAAAAAGGTACCCTACGCGAGCTTGCCAGTAACACCAAGGCGTTGCTGGCCTTCTTTGAGGAGCTGGGGTGGATCGAATGACTGATTTTTCCCACCCGTACGCAAAATACGCGCTTTGAGGTGGAGTCGAGAAACCAGCCCGTATTACCTATTACCCTTTTTTTATCGTATTGAAATCCTCATGGATGTCCTCCACCCTTTTTTTTTTGTTTTTTTTTTTTTTGGGTGGGAAATCATCAAATGACTCCTCCCGCTCTGGGTGGAGCGGGAGGGCGTGTCAGACTCTTACTGACTAAAACCCACCCGTGTTACTTCTGTTGCCTGTGCAATGCCAGGGGGCCACGGTATCCCTTTCGGACTTTCCCGCAACCCCGGCAGGCAATGGTCTCATCGGACCCCTTCACTTGCTGACATCTCTTTGAGGCGCGCGTGGAACACAACGCGCCGTCGACCCGGGCCTGGTCCTTACCGGACGATGTCCTCCACCCTGGGTCGGGTGGAGGGGTCTGTCAGACTCCTACTGACTTAAAC
Source organism: Xanthia togata (assembly GCA_963853775.1). Lineage (NCBI taxonomy): Eukaryota > Metazoa > Arthropoda > Insecta > Lepidoptera > Noctuidae > Xanthia > Xanthia togata. The sequence goes on along the minus strand of OY970813.1, from coordinate 18,458,864 downwards.
CACACGATGTCCTGCTGCTACCTTTAGCCGGAGTGCTGAAGTGCTTGCGCATTTCATTACGCTCCCCCGGCTAGGTGTTGACCCGCATGAATTCATGTAAGTATAGATAATAATGGTAATTATTTTGATTAAATAAATATGTTAAATTAAAAAAAAAATATTAAATTTTTCAGTTTATATAGGCAATTTCATACTTTAACCCCTAATACTAGTTTTTAGAAACAATGGCTTAGAGGGAGTAGAACATATAAAAAAAACGATTTTGGCCAACTTTTAGGACCAAATACCATTCTGTGTGTTAATACCACGTAACATGGGACAAGGGCAGGAAGATGATGAGTGTTTTTTTTGTTGTTGTAAATTGTTTTTATTTTTCACTTTTTAGTTGTGGTACCTACCCCACAAAATATCGAATATAGTGGTATTACCAATACCTGCAATGTAAACAATAGTAACAGGAAGTTATTATAACATCACCTACATAGGCTAAGTGGGAAAAATACGTATTATTGAAGCTAACTCAAAAACTACCCAAGAAAAATAATAAAACAAATATGGGACGACCTTGCAAGCCTTCTACAAAATTAAAAAGTTTCAAACAGACAAACATAGGAACTCCTCATTTTTGGAAGTCGGTTAAAAATAGTAACGAAGTCACAAAAGTAAGTTTAACATTTTTGAAATAAAATTGCTACGAGGTGGTAACGAGTCTTTTGCCGAAAATATAGCTTTTCGAGTTTTGTTTTGTTTGTCGAGTGTGCGTGTCTGGATGTACGTTCTGGATTGGTGCAAAAACGGCAATTCAATTCAGTTAATGTATTAATTATGTGAACATAGGGCTTTTACCCTATACAGATGTTTTACAAAGAAATGTTGGTCGATGCTACGTCCCGCCAGAAGGCATACAAAGTTGTACAGGTCATCAAATGTCGCAATAACAAAATGAAAATAAAAATATAAAATCAAGTTAGCTACATGTCACAATTTTATGCCAAACACTAATACTAAGTAATAATAATAAGAAAGTATTCATTAGTGTTCTTAAAGGCGGAAACAGGGTCATGCCGGTTTTGATGTAGGAACTCGACATTCTGGTGTCTGTACACTCCTGACCGCAAACCGGATGCATCACCCACGTCCATCGGTGATGAGACTGTACATCCCGCGGAAGTGCGGGGGTCGAGGCTTTTTAAATGCTAAGCACCCTCCACCTTCCACAACCGTGAGGTGTGCAGTCTCAGGGAATATTTTTTTAAAGCCAAGGTGGACAAGGGGCTTACCTCGTTCTCCATGGCTAAACAGAACTGGCACAAACCTGTAGTACTCACTACAGATGAACGCGAGGAGGTATGGCAAAGCAAGGAGCTTAACGGGTGCTTCTGTCGGGCACTTCATGAGCCCGGCGCAGACTTCTTGGCTACGTTTTGGTGACCTTATCGGAGAAACTGAAGGTTTCTTCTGTGTAATAATTATGGACGAAATTATCTTGACGAATAAATACCGGAGACATAATTATGAAGGACGGGTCGGTTGACGTGTGGGTGTAGGTACTATAGTTACACCTCTGAAGGGTTGGGACCCTTCGAGAAAACAAGGCGTGATGTTATGTTACATGTTCGTATACAATAATAAATTAAATTAAAATGACAATAAAGAATATCATAAAATTTGTGCCAAACGTGACAACATTAGTGCTGAGTATAGACGTTGCGTTGGTGCAAAATTATTGGCCATTAATTATATTTTTGATATGGAAACGTTAATAAAAGAGCTGCAGCAAACTATTGCATAAGCCTGTTTGACGCAATGTTGACTTGTTTCGTAGAACAGACCAACAGCTGAGAAAATAAATAAAAAAATAAAATTATATTATACGTTTATTTCGACTAACAAAGAATCAAAATTATACGGAACAAATAAAATTTTATGTTTCTAATAAAATTGTATTTACTGAAAAAGTAAAACAACATAATTATCTGACTTCGCAATCATATTACAAACTTTAATTACTCAGTATAAGAACCATACGGCAATAGATTAAGATCAGACGGTAAAACTGACCATATCTGATACTTAACCGAAACGCTTACAGTATTTCTACAATGACTTTCAACAGGATTGACATACAGTTTCATACATTTTTTACCTCTTGTGTCTACTTTTTACACCTTTTCCTCATCATAACGCAATATTCTGAACCGTGATCCTCTAGCAATGCGTGTCACGCCGGACGAGGTTCATGTCGCCTCGTTCGTAATACAGGATCAGCAGAGCTGTGTCCGCCACGTGACCGGACTGTGACACGATGCTCCGTTTTGTTACCGTCGAGAAACAGGATTTACTTTGAATAAAGAGCTGAGGGAGCCTTATGAGAAAAATGGGAGAAAAACTTTGCAGTCTTAATCTGGAACGATATCGATCATGAATCTAAATATTAAAGGATCGAGTTAGGATTTGTATGGAAACTGTGTTTTGAAACGAGATTCTAAAGGACATTGGGCATAAATCTCCATAAATTTATGCCCGATGTCCTTTAGAACCTCGTAGAAGCCCCATGGCTTGGACCAAAAAATAAGAAAGCAGAACGATGCAAAAAGACAATAGGCAAGAGTGACTACAATGTTCACCACTAACTAGAACTATGTCACTGAATAGTTTAATAAATAAGGAGTAAAAGTGTTATAGGTGTCTGAATATTAATACTATAGCACACATTGACATTTGGGCCACTTTTGCCCATTGTCTTTTTGCATCTTTCACTTTCTTAGTTAAATATCCAGTATACGCTGTTCATTAAACCGTAGGTATGTTTTTATTATACACACGTCAAAAGTGTCTAGGGGTCAAGTACATTTTATAAAAAATAACAATTAATATTGACCAAACCTAGTCTCCCAGACTGGCTTCTTACTTTAATTCCTATGTTTAATTTAACAAATTATCCCAATATTTTGTGAAAATTAAGAAAAATTGCAATTTTGGCTAATTGTGGGAAATTAACCTAAGTTAATGTTGTCAATTAAATGGCAAAAACAGGCAAAAATTAGGTTTTTTTTTATATTGTAAAGATAAAAAAAACTATGTTTCCGCCATTGATACGAATCACACAATCACAGTGATTTGGCATGCTTAAAATCATTTCATCAAAATCACTTTGAGGAATGGCCGCCAACGTTTTTTCTAACAAGTCAAAAAGTTGTCGTGGAGTATGCACGGCATCCATACGGCAGAGCTCTTCTTTGGAGCATAATATACCATGCGTGCTCAATTGTGTTGAGGTCTGGCGATTGAGCAGCCGACGGCAGAACGTTGATGCGAGCATCGGCAAGAGTCGTAAAACGCACTCTTGCCGTGTGCGAAACGAATCTCCCAACCGGCTTCGCAAAGGGATAATCACGACTGAAAGAATCCTCTCCGATTAATCAGAGCATTGAGGTGGCCCCCTGATCCAAATGAGATCGGTTCTTCCGCCGATCCAAATACCGGCTCAAACCATTATTGTCCCCCCTGCATAAAAATGAAATTCCCAACAAAATTCAAACGTTCTTGACGTTCAGAGGTCCTACAAACTTGAGTACGTATTGTATCCGGAATCATACCGACACGAGATTCATCGGAAAAGCAAACACAACGCCAGTCTTCTTCCTCCCAATTTCTGTGTTCGCGAGCCCATTATAAATGGGCCCTACGATGGCGGGGTGCTATTAATAGGTGGAACTCTCAGCGGCCTTCGGGAACGCAGACCCACTTCACGTTAACAATTTCGAATGGTTTGGTCGCTTATCAGCAAGCTTGAAGAACTGTGGAGCATCGTAGCCAACATTGTAGAAGTCACGGTACGAGATCATCCTCCATGTTGCTCGGTCACGCTGCCCGTGATACCATAGCGTGTCTAGAGGTGGCTTATGACTCTCTATGTAGTGCCAAGACTGACAGCCACAGTACGTTGCCTGGAACAAGCTTGCAACATTTCGACGGCTATCATCATCTCTTCTCGTGTCAAATGATGTCGTCGCTCCATATCGATGCAATTTTATTCAGTTCCGATGCAGAAATTTGTATAATGGTTTTGTAAAAACGCTATTAATCACTTTTGTAGGAATCCTGATTGACAGTTGATTTTCTATTATTAATCAAAATTTAACAACATTTTTTATTCAAATAGTGAAATTCATTAAAAAAAATCAATAACGATCCAAAAAAGTTACAATAATAATCCTCAATTGCGGCGATACTTTAAGACGTACTTGATACCAAGTGTCTAGGCCTAGACACTTTTGATGTGTGTAGTTACAGAGGGTGTTCTTCTTGTTAGAAAAGAGAAAACTTTTATGTAACTTTTTTGGGGGATAAAGAGGAGCTATAATTATATTTTTAGTCTGGAAAAATTGTGAGCTATATTTAGAATAAAAGTTAGCAATTTTTACATGATTATGTTAAGCTGTACCGCTGTCCCTGACACGGTATTAAAACTTACTTTCACAAACATTAAGGGCGAATTTAACCAATGACCACGATAAGCACGTCTAAACTGTATGTGTCATGATGACACAGATAGCTTTAAAACCAGGATTAGATGACATGTGGCGATGGCGTTCAGTTTCTTTGGTGAAATTTGCCCTAAATAATCTCCAAAAATCAAGATTACCATCGAACTTGCCCATAACGACGTCTCCGACTCCTCCTTATATTTATACAACATTCAATTGAATTAATTTCCCAGCCCCCTCCTCCTTCGTCCCGCTTTCCTCCCCTGCAACTCCCGCTGAATGGCAGGACTTGTGAAAGTTTGCACAAGTTTTTCAGCGCCTCAGATATCACCGGCGGATGATTTATATTGCTGTGCGTGGGGCAAAAAGTTCTGAACGTCGCCCCCTCCAGTCTCCTGCGCCGCACCGAGCCGACCTTCCCCCCTCGCTCGCCCGGACACTTGATGAATTCTATCCATACATTGGGGGTGTATAAAAGGTAAGTGCAGAAGTCATACTTGAAACAGTTTTTTTTTAAATAATCAAGGTAGTATGAATGTATTAAAAATTTATACATTTTAATGGCACGTCTATTTATCTCGAAATTAGCACTTGTAGAAGTCTCTATTCATTGTTCATTCCTTTTTGCCCTCATATCGTGACTGTTTTACCTGTAAAAAGAAGGAAAATTATTTCAATTAAGTTTACTTTTAAATATTTATTAAATGTAATTAAACCTTTCTTTTTTAATGACATGATGCGACGAAGATATTTTTAAGATTATATTTTAGTACAGGCAATTGTATCTTCTTCATTATTTCATTGAAATACTTACAAAATTTAATTTATAAATATTTTTCATAAAAAAAAACATTAAAAATATCGGGAACAGGGTCCAAGGTACCGGTGGTCAGGGGTCCAAAGAGAGGAACTTCCTAATAATGCGAGCCGTGTCCAGAAGTCCCGCTTTCCGAATCAAACCCTTGATCCAACTGCCCAACGAGAGCCTCCTCAGGTGTTGATCGAGGCTCTTGGCTATTAAACCATTGGCTATCACTACTATCGGCACAATGATCGCTGAGTCTATATTTCGCACAAGTAGACATGTCGCTGATCTGTTCTCGGCCTTTACGAGGTTACCGTCATGTGGGACCGTCATGTCAAGAATCATTGCGCGCCGCTCTCCACGGTCCACCACCACTATATCAGGCTTATTGGCAAGAATAGTCCTGTCAGTGATGATGGATCGATCCCAGTACAAAGTGATATTTTCATTTTCGAGAACTGGGTCGGGCACACACCTGTATTAAGGCACTTCCGATTCTACAAGGCTGTATTTCAGAGCAAGACGCTGATGGATAATCCTGACTATAAGGTAGTGTCTATGCAAGTACTATTTGTCAGCTAGACGAGAACACCCGGAGATAATGTGTCTGACGGGTCCGGGTGTTCTCTCGGACGGTGATATGCCCAACAGATATAATCTGTGCAGTCCTTTTCGTCATGATAACTTCGTCTATAATTGCTACGAACGCTTATAAATCTACATCAGGTCCATGTAGGGCCCACAAAAAGCGTCCGTGAAGCTCCTTACTCTGCCATACCTCCCTGCGATCATTAGTGTCAAGCCCTACAGGCTTGCACCAGTTCTTTCTAGCCGAGGAGAGCAGGGTGAGGCCCTTGTCCACAGTGACCACATCGATGCATCCCCACGACGGTTTCTAGGAAATATTCCCTGAGACTGCATATCTTGCGATTGTGGAGGGTCTTAACATTTAAAAAGACTCGACCTCCACACTTTCGCGAGATATCCATACAGTAGTATAGATAGTACACTCCACTGAGACGCGCCCCACTCCGCGCCGCTCCGTAATAAAGTACAGCTTACAGTACAGTAATCGCGGAGTAGGGCGCGTCGTCGTGGATTGCACACATTATGGATGACCGTGGGTGATGCATTCGATATGCAGTCAGCAGCGTACGGACTCTCCCATCCAGGTCGTCGAGTTTGGTCTATATGTATTTGAGTATGCCGAAAGAGTACATCAAAACCGACAAGTCCCGACCGTTAAAGGCACGCACCTTGTTTGCCTGATAGAATACTTTTATGGATCAGAAACTCATTTAATTATTTTAAAAGAAAAGGAAAACTACTTAAAAATATTGATTTAAAATTAACAAAATAAAAAATAAATCACAATAACGTGAAACCGTTAAACACGTAAATAATTGAATTCTACAGTTTCTAATACTCGCCCGTCGCTTCCGAGCTCCCGAGTCAAAGTCACCGAGGTGCGTAAGCTCCTCTCTAACGCCATGTCGCCCCTTCCACTCACTGCATCACAACGGTCACGTGATATCCCTGCCATCTCACTCAATATTCAATATCTTTATTGCTTTATCACAATGTGTACTTAGGTGGTAACTATATAATTTATATCATTATGGACCCTGCAGGGCACAGCAAACAGACTTGAATGATGACAGTGATATAGAGAGGGAGCGAAGAGCGTTGTCGGTCCGATGTAATATGTTGGCCGGTAGTTTTGCACGAAGTACTAAAGAAGTGAAACACTCTTTTCAAGGAATTTTGCCAGTCACACACGTGCAGCCTAGTGTTAGACATACTCAGAGGGCCTACAACGGTCTTCGCGTGCAGTATAATTACGCTTTTAGGGTGCTGTTGGGGCGCCCGCGGTTCTGTAGCGCTTCGGGCATGTTTGCCGCAGCAGATACAGATAGCTTTCAAACAATTATGCCAAAGAGAACAGCACCTCTGGTGAAAAGGATGCGGAAGCACCAACAGAATTTTAAAGGTGATAGCGGACAAGCCTGATTGCCCATTCCTGGAGCACTGGACCCGTATGCACAGCTGCAGGTCTGATTCAGCGGGAAGCGGACTTAATTATAAGTATCGGTTTTTAAATTAGTAGGATTAGTTTTATTTTGCTTTGTTTTAATTTTAATTTCATTTAATTTGTTGTAATTTGATTTAATTTTTTTTGATTTAGTATCGATATCCTTTATAAATTCTATTTTATAAATGTAGTTAATTTTAATAAGCGTTACTAACAACAATATGAATTATTTGTGTTCGAAATAAATAAATAAAAGGGTGGGGTGAAGAGAGGAAGCACTATTTTAGGAGATAATTAAGATGTTTTTGTGGGAACAAGTTTTAACTTACATATTATAAGCAAATAAGGAGTTCGCGAATAAGATACTAAACATTATCATCATCTATTATTTACACATCTATTATTTACGTATTACTAGCTGCGCCCCGCGGTTTCACCCGCATTAGTTTCGATCCCGTGGGAATATCGGGATAAAAAGTATCCTATGTGTTAATCCAGGCTATAAACTATCTGTGTGCCAAACTTTATCCAAATCCGTTCAGTCGTTTTAGCGTGAAGAAGAGACAAACATACACGCTTACAAACTTTCGCCTTTATAATATTAGTGTGATAGTGTGATTTTATCTGCAAAATGTACTTAAATGTTTTACATTATTTTATATACCTGTATTTTTATATATGTATTATAATTCTATTTATTCAATTGTAAATTGTTTTTCTTTGAATAATTCAAACTCAAACAGTCAGAAATATGAAGCTAGTTGCCTATTCCAAAGTGCAGATTCCTATGGAGAAGAACGTGCAAGGATCTCCACCAACACTTTTTTAAATCATAATACCTATTCTTACAAAATGTTGGTTACATCATTCATGTTGAAATTATACATGTGAGAACAATGTATAAAGACGAAAGCGTCCGTAATGAAAAGACAATACGTAATAAAAGGATAATTATTATTGCTATAATTATTATTTAATTATTCCGTTTATTTAACACTTTAATATATAAAATATATTTTTTTAACTATATAAACAAACATTTAAAAATATAAAAAATAGTGTTCCGCCAGTCGGGAGCAGGGTCCAAGCTACTGGTGGTTAGGGCTGCAGAGACAGGAACCTCCTCACATTACGAGCCGTATCGAGAAGTACTGCCTTCTGAATCAGGCTCTTGATCCAACCGCCTAACGGGGCTCTCGTTAAGCGGTTGGATCAAAGGCCTGATTCGAGAGATGTTAGTCGAGGCTTTCAGCCATCAGGCCATTGGCCGTTACGACAATCGGCAGAATGATAGCCGAGCTCACATTCCACATGTCGACAACCTCGTGTGCTAAGTCAAGATATTTTATTTGTTTCTCTTTCTCAGCTTTCACGAGGTTCTCGTCATGTGGAATGGTAACATCAACTATCATTGCGCGGCGCGCTAATCGGTCTATCACCACTATATCAGGCTTATTGGCAACAATAGTCCTGTCAGTAATGATAGACCGACCCCAGTACAACGTGACATTGTCATTTTCGCGAACTGGGTTGGGCACATACTTATAGTACGGTATCTCACTCTCTTATATCATAAACTCATCTCATCTAATCATTTGTTTATCAGAATTTTTAAGTTTATTTATAAATTAAAATAATTTTTCTTCTGTCTTTATTATTTCAGGTAGCTGTTAATATTTTTATAGATATTACGTAGGGACTTGTAAAATGCATTTTTAGCTTGGATGTTGGTACGCTTAGCCTCTATTGGTGCCTAAGTGTGTACTGTGATTGGATGTCTTCGCGTTTTGTGTAGAACTCTTGATGCTTACGGACATATTCCTAGAATGGAAATACTGGGGAGAGATAGAATATTATTTTTTAGAAAATAGGGTTTGTAGCTGTCAGTTTGATCAATGTTTACCAAGATTATAACTAATTTATTTTGGGTAAAGAGTGTCAGTGCATCTGTACTATTGTCCCAGAGAGTTACGCCGTAGCTAAGCCATGCATTGGCTGCATAGTATGTGGTGAGGGCAGTTTGTAGATTGGTTGTCTTTTTGATTTCGCGGATAGCGTTCATACGCTATCCGCGAAATCAAAAAGACAATATCAATAATATTCTCATGAATATTGAAATTTTTGAACGGGTTTTTTGTATTTGTGTATGGTAAACAGGGTTTGCAGAGGGCAAGTCTCGCAAATAGCCACTTTCGAGGCTATAACAAACCAAACTGCCACAGTGTCGGGGCAAAAAGATAGCCATAGTGTCAAGGCTATAACAAACCAAACTGCCATAGTGTCCAGGCTATAACAAACCAAACTGCCACAATGTCGGGGCAAACAGATAGCCATAGTGTCCAAGCTATAATAAACCGAACTGCCACAATGTCGGAGCAAACAGATAGCCGTAGTGTCCAGGCTATAATAAACCGAACTGATACAATGTCTGGGCAAACAGATAGCCATAGTGTCCAGGCTATAATAAACCGAACTGCCACAATGTCGGGTAAACTAACCGTTCGAACATGTAAGCATTATGTGTTCTATGACGGCAAGAGTAGATATTGCAAATAAATGGTGATAATAATAGTAAAATTAATATTCAGTATTAGGCATTTAGAATCCTAGATGAATGTAGGTTTATGTGAAATAAAATATTTTGAATCATATAAACCTGGGCAAGTGTGAGTAGGACTTGCGCCCTAGGGTTCCTTCTCAAAGCTATGCTTGCTCAGCTGCCCGAATTTCCAAATCTGAATTTAAGGACAAACTTAACTTTTCAATTGAAAAATAAATTCAACTTTGCAGTTTATATACAACTATAAATTACCTTTTACCTTAAATTAATTACCTTTAATTACCTTTTTACTTGACCTTAGTTCTCGACAAACTTCATGCTGCTTCTTCTTTTCGTGTGGTTAGTGACTAACCTGGTATAAGAGTCTTAAAGCAACCCATAGGCCTCTGACTTGACTTCTCATGTCATCGAGAAATATCTCTCAGGCAGGCCTGCATGAGAGATATTTCTCGGACGGGAAGTACCAAATAGACTAATGTAATGTATTTTTTTAAGGCGTTGACTTGGAAGTTTGATTTTCAATACAGCTGCAAAAGACCGTAGATCTAAGTTTTTGATATCTATTTAAACTTGATGCCTCCATGTTGTGTCTTGTGCGTATTGTATAATTATCACTTGCTTCTAAAACGGTGAAGGAAAACATCGTGAGGAAACCGGCATGCCTGAGAGATATTTCTCGACGGCATGTGAAGCCAAGTCATAGGCCATATGGGCGGCTTTAAAACTCTGACACCAGGTTAGTCACTAATCACTCGAAAAGAAGAAGAAGCTCATTTAATTATTTTAAAAGAAAAGGAAAACTTCATAGAAGTATTTATTTAAAAATAACAGAATAGAAAATAAATCACAATAACTTACGGTGTTTCGGTGTCTAACGTAAACCGTTAGACACCGAAATAATTGAAATCTACAGTTCCTAATACTCGTCCGTCGCTTCCGAGCTCCCTAGACAAAGTGACCGAGATGCGTGAGCGCCCCTCTAACTTCATGTCGCCCCTTCCACTCGCTGCGTCACAATGGTCACGTGATATCCCTGCCGTCTCACTTGAAAAATCCTCTAAGAATACTTTCTTCAGGACCCCAAGGAAGCGCTCCTTCAACGACTGCTGCATGTCAGTACCATCGACGCCCAACGCTTCCGACATACCCAAATACTTATAGGTTTTGGATGCGGAGAGGGATCTAAGGTTTATGGAATCTGAGAGTTGGCTTCCCACGGATTCCACAATCACCCCCTCGCTTTACATGCATGACTGCACATTTGTCCACACCAAATTCCGTCCTGATGGCGCTCTTAGAAGTTTTTAAAGTGTTTTCTTTATATTTAGTTGTTATGCATTACTATAATATGGCTATAAAGAGTCACATTAGACACACAACAGGCAGAGGTGTACCTATAGTACACCCATATTTCGCCAGTTATGTTTAAGTCTCAAGTAATAAGGGGAGTACACCTCTGCCTAACCCTTTTGGAGCAACAAGGCGTGATATTATGTTATTAGTGACAACAATGTTTACTTTAACACCTACATAGTTAGGTATGAGTTGTTGCGTTTTCAGTGAACCTTCTCCTACATTTTATGTTATAGTATGTGCCGGAAACTTTTGTAAGATATATGAAATTGTATGTAATATGAATCTGTGCGAACTCACATGTAAGTCGGAGCGCGCCGGTCAGCACTGTGCTGTGTGTACGTACTACACGTATATTTATGTTATGTTTGTGTATATGAAGGGGTCTGTAGTATACAGAGTGGTGGCGATGGATTGCACGGGTGATGGGATGGCATTTAGTTAGCTAGCGATCTCGACAATTCATTTTACCTCGATGGTTCTAATTTATCAATTATAACTTCTAGTTACAGCTATATGTAAGCGGGCACGCCCTTTACACCTGGAGGCTTTATTTTCTTTTTTAGATATTGTTTATGTTTAGTTATATTTATTTCTGCTTGTGTATCGTTCTCGATGTTTTTGGTTGGTATATTGGCGTGTGCTAGCTGTCACAATGGCTATTAATTTATAATTTCAATTGTGTTTTGCGTAATGTAAATTATCTTGTATACTATTGTATAGAATCTTTTTTTTTTTTCTATCTAAACAGACAGCTGTGCTACTGGGGAGTTTGTTGCGCCACTTCTTCTTCCCAGCAAAAGCACTAAGAAGCGGTGGAGGGTGGGAGTTTTGGGGGACTGTCTTATGTAATTTTGACGTTCGAAAAGTGCTGATTCTCAGGCTAGTTTGAATAAATGACTTTTGAATTTTTAATTTTGACCAGTAGCTTCAACAATCAAAAGTGCTTATAAAATGATTTCATCTTTTTAGTTAAAAATATTTGGTTTAGCCGTGGCTAAGCCACCAGTCTATCTCTAACTCATGATTCTAACCATTAATCAAAGTTTCGCTCCCGTCTTGCAGTCCGATCTCGCAACCCACCCTGTATACTTGTATACATACGTTACAAAAACGTTGTGGCCAATATATACTCCGTACAGAAACATGTACAGACATGTATACATGATACAAAAAGCGGAGGGATGTTATTAAACTGTATTCATGCGGACGTGCGTCTCCACAAGTTGTGTGGGCTTGCGGGAGTAGGGCGGTCACTGAGGAGGTGGTACTCAGTGTACAGGGAACTTATATGATGGTTTGATGAGGTGAAAGAGATGATATTATTCAAGTAACCCGTGGCAAGTGCCTGCCTCGTTGGTCTTAGCGCTACTGCTAAGCATGAGGTACTAGGTTTCAAAAACTGAAATAAATTCCGTTAACGTCCTGAATCAATATGTATCCCGATCTTCAACAAGTTTCGATAACGAAAAAAACATACACAGTTTATTTTTATTTATTTATTTCCAACTTACATCTATCATTACAGGGTAACCTATTGCGATAGCGTACTTATCTAGCTCTTATCCTAACTTATTGTTTGGATTCCTACGGAAAGGGCAATGACCGCTATTAACACGTCAAAGCGATTCGGATATAGTTATTTACTGTATAGGATATAGGTATAGGAAACGATTTTCTGAAGAAAAACATAGAAGCAAGAAGGACTAGGACTAATTTAAACATTTTATTTATTTATTTATTTTATTTCAATAAGGCTTTTTGTTTTTGTGGGAAATTATCAAATAACTTCTCCCGCTCTGGGCGGAGCGGGATTATTGGGATAAATTCATCATAACTATCATCATTTCAGCCATGGGACGTCCACTGCTGAACATAGGCCTCCCCCAATGATTTCCAATTTGGCCGATTGGAAGCGACCTGCATCCAGCAGCTTCCTGCGACCTTTATTAGGTCGTCTGTCCACCTTGTGGGTGGACGTCCTACACTGCGCTTGCCGGTACGTGGTCTCCATTCCAGAACCTTTCTGCCCCATCGGCCGTCAGTTCTGCGCGCTATGTGCCCCGCCCACTGCCACTTCAGCTTGCTAATCCGTTGGGCTATGTCAGCGACTTTAGTTCGTTTGCGGATCTCCTCATTTCTGATTCGATCTCGCAAAGAAACACCGAGCATAGCCCTTTCCATAGCGCGCTGAGTGACCTTGAGCTTTCTTATGAGGCCCATGGTGAGAGGCCACGTTTCAGTTCCGTATGTCATCACTGGTAACACACACTGGTTGTAGACTTTCGTCTTTAGGCACTGAGGTATGTTGGACGAGAAGATGTTTTGTAGTTTCCCGAACGCTGCCCAGCCGAGTCGGATTCGACGATTGACCTCCATCTCGAAACTGGACCTACCCAACTGGATCACTTGTCCCAGGTAGACACATTTGTCAACAGTTTCGAGAGTAGAGCACCCAACCGATATTGGGTAGGGCGCAACATGGACTTTCGACATGACTTTCGTTTTGTCCATATTCATCCGGAGCCCTACTTGTTGGGAGACTCTATTGAGGCCTTCGAGCATTGTGCCAAGGTGTTCCAGCGATTCTGCCATGACCACAATATCGTCGGCAAACCGAAGGTGAGTGATGTACTCGCCGTTAATGTTGATGCCAAATCCTTCCCATTCCAGGAGCTTGAAAGCGTCTTCCAATGCAGCGGTGAACAGTTTCGGAGAGATAACATATCCCTGTCTTACGCCTCGCTGCAGAGGAATAGCTCTCGTGCTCTGCTCCTGTACTCGGACCGACATAGTGGCGTTTTTGTACAAACACTTCAGCACCTCGATGTACCGATAGTCAGTATGGCACCGCTGGAGAGATTGTAGCACTGCCCAGGTCTCGATCGAATCAAAGGCCTTCTCATAGTCCACGAACGCCAAGCATAGTGGCAAGTTATACTCCTCGGTCTTCTGTATAACTTGCCGCAGCGTATGGATGTGGTCTATGGTACTAAAGCCTTTTCGGAAACCGGCTTGTTCGGGAGGCTGGAAGTCATCGAACCTACGTGCGAGACGATTCGTGATGACCCTCGAGAACAGCTTGTAGACATGGCTCAGAAGCGAGATGGGCCTGTGATTCTTTAAGGAGGTATTATCCCCTTTCTTAAAGAAGAGTACCACCGCACTTCTGTTCCATGCCTCTGGCGTTATTCCTTCGAGTAAGACGGAGTTGAAGAGCCTCTGAAGGACCTTCAGCACTGGTGTTCCACCCGCTTTCAGGAGCTTTGATGTAATTCCGTCTTCACCCGGCGCCTTGTTGTTCCTAAGCTGTTTGAGAGCCATCCTAATCTCGTATAGGCTGATGTCCGGGATATCGTCGGTATAGTGTCGGGTCAGCTTAGCTCTAGGATCTTGGGCTGAGCTACCAACAGGTTTAGTGACCGACGTGTATAACTGTCCATAAAACTTCTCGATCTCCCCCAAAACCTTGGCTTTTGACGACGTTATACTGCCTTCCTCCGTTTTCAGCTTCGTCAGCTGGCTTTGCCCAATAGATAAGTCTCTTGCGAACACTTTGGAGCCTTGGTTCCGCTCTATCGCCTCTTTAATACGGTTCGTATTAAAGTTGCGAATGTCATGTCGCAAGGACTTCCATATCCGTCTATTGAGCTGCCTATATGCCTTAGCGTCAACGGAGGTCTGCAGTGCCATTGAACGTCGTTCTGCCATGAGGTTGAGAGTTTGATCGGTAAGCTTTTGCGGCCTGTCTGTACGACGGGGTCTGAAGAATTTTGACCCGACCGCTCGGACAGTTTCCACGAACCTGTAGTTAGTCTCGTCCACTGACTCGCAGTTCTCCAGGCATTCAAAGCGATTTGACAACTCGAGCTGCAAGTTCTCGGGGCAGCAGATATGGACATTTGAGGGTCGTAGCGTAGACTTCATCAAACGGGACCTTTCCAGCTTGACGTTGATATTCAATGTGCCTCTGACCATTCTGTGATCACTGCCGGTTTTAACCCTGTTGATCACAGAGACATCATTGAATATTCGTCGCTTTGTGGTCATGATGAAGTCTATCTCATTTCTCGTGGAACCATCGGGACTCATCCAGGTCCACTTCCTGTGAGGCGGCTTCTGAAAGAAGGAGTTCATCATAAAGAGGTCCTCCTTCTCCAGAAATTCTGCTAACCTCTGTCCCCTGGGGTTCCGTTGCCCGTATCCAAATTGCCCCACTCTCAACTCATTATCGCCTCGAATGCCCAGTTTTGCGTTGAAGTCCCCCATTACAACATTGAAGTAGGTTTTAGTAGTATGTATGGCTCTACTTATGTCCTCATACATAGCCTCTACTTCCTCATCTGGGCGTGCCGAGGTCGGCGCATATACCTGGATGACCTTCAGCGAGTATCTATTCGATACTCTGACTATCAGGTACGCAACCCTGCTCGACACACTTCCGATGGTAACGATGTTGTTGATGAGGGACCTGTGGACGAGAAACCCGACACCACCTTGGGACAGTTTGTCGCCCTCCCGGTAGTAGAGTAGGTTGCCAATACTCGCCACGCTTGGCAGGCGGGTTGGCGAGCGCAGTTTTTTATAAGGTTTCGCACGCAGACGCTGCTGCCCGCCGCGTGCTACAGGAATTAGTCGCCTCTTACGACACGCCTCCTTTTGGCGGTGGGGAAATGTATTCTTTACGGCCGTCCCCGACACGGCACTGATGATCCTAACTATGAAACCCTTCAATGTGCGTGGTCCGACACGCATTTGGCCAGTTTTTTTTATTTATTCTTTTGGGTGGGAAATTATCAAATAACTTCTTCCGCTCTGAGCGGAGCGGGAGGGCGTGTCAGACTCTTACTGACTAAAACCCACCCGTGTTCCTTCAGTTGCCTGTACGTTGCCAGGGGCCAAGGTATCCCTTTTGAACTTTCCCGCAACCCCGGCAGGCATTGGCGCTAGCGGACCCCGTCAGATGTGCTGACATCTCTTTGAGGCGCGCGTGGAAAACCACGCTCCGTCGACCCGGGCCTGCATGTCGATTCCCGTAACCACCTCACCGTGAAAACATGTGAAGTGAGCGTGGAGTGAGCTGTCATTCTACCTGCTACTAGAGACTGACAGCTCACTCCGTGCTCACTTCACCTAAGTTTTCACGGTGAGATGGTTACAGAATAGCCCTGCTGATCTTAACCGGACGGCGAGCTAACAATTGCTCACCATCCGCAGGCCCGCGCCTACTGTGGCCGGGAAACCGGGTACTCGTAATAGGTATAGGTAATACGGGCCGGTTTCCGCAACTCCACGTCAAAGCGCGATGCGTACGGTAGAACGTGAACATTCCTCAATGCGATTTGTATATTAGTTGAACAATTTCTCCAAAACTTATAATAATTGCATATAAAAGTACTTCAGCCACAGTAAAACAAGTACCAAATGGACAATGCAATGAATCCGCTAGGTTACATTTCTGCACATCCAGGATAACTATTAAACAGTGCCCTTATTTTATAGCAGTAAGAGCGACCGCACCACAACTTCTATTACATAAGAGGGCCGCACAGATTGCTTCAACACAGTTCCATCGGGAGAGACTCCCTTTTATCAACACTTTTATTTTTGATCTCCGCGCTGTTCAGTTGTTCAGTGTAAGCTGATCTTAATTGGCAATTAGCGTCTCCTAAAAACTGGAGAGTTTCCAAAGGATTTGTATTTACAAGTTTTCTTCTTATTTTGTTCAGAACTTTGAGGAAGTCATTGCTCAAATGTTTCTTACTTCTGATAAGTTCAAATGGAAATATTTATTAAGTTACTTTAGCCCTAAGAGCGTCTTTACATGAGACATTTTATGGGAGGTTGTTTTGAAAGACTGAAGGATTTATGCCAAAAGAATGGGACGTTTAGTCGAAGATTCTTGATATCTTAAATAATGTTAAATAAATTGTCTTGAATAGAGTGTTAATTGTCCATTGCACTGTCATAGAAATGTATAAGTAATTATTATTTCACACGACAGATAAAGAATTAACTGTTGTGGTAATTAATTTAAGTTTATAGATATGCCATTTGTTATCTAGTAATTGGGCTGTGGAGATCAGATAGATAAAAAATACTGGTATTCAGCTGTATCCGGTTAGAATGGAAGCCGACCTCAATATAGTTGAGAAAAGGTTAAGCAGGATAATTGATTCCATTTGCTAAACACTGCTTCCTGTATATTAAGTATAAATAGTAACTTGACCTTTGGGCATTTTACAAGTACCATGGCCATACATTTAAATTAATAAAAACATGTGATCTTATCAGCTAATTTGCACAATGTGAATTCATCTTTAAGTACATTCATGTGAGATTAAAATACGTGCGAGTATGAAGTTATGGAGAGTTAGTAGAATCGTGTGAGCTTGTGAAGATATCCTACATCCGAGTGGAGTAGTACTTATTATTTGTTTTACTGTGAATACTGTATGTGCGGAGCTCAGTGGTTAAAGTACTAGCGTATATAAAGTACTCATCTACTTAAGGCTGAAGGCTGCGTGTTGGGTTGTACTTGTAATATGGGTTCTGAAAGTTCATCATTCAACCTTTACCCATTTTTGTGTTAATTCTGGGCAACCCTACTTTTGTGTTTTCTTAAATAAATACATATAAAACTATGGCCTGTATTTAACGCGGCGACAAACTAATCTGATTTATGGTTATAAAAATAATTATAATGGGTAGCAAAAATAATAGGTTGGCAGCTACTGCTAGCATTTTAAGTACAAAGTAGCAGCTTTATATTGAGTTGTAAGCTTTGTTTTAATTTAAATTGGCAGTGAATTTATTGTTAAGCGGACACTAGACACTGGCACTGGTGTTGTGTGGTCACAGTTCTAACCTAACCTAACCTACCTTTCAGTCATTTTAATTTTTAGCCAAGGTTTTATATGGAGGCCTATAGTTGCCTATAATACAATGTTTGTTAATATTAGTCGCCACGTCATTATTTATAGTACCTAATAGTTAGTCGCCCTTTAAGTTGTTAGTCGCCTGGAAAATAATTTGCCTAAAAGGATTTATTTTAAATAATATGCTTGACCTTTAAAGCAAGCCCTTTTATTTGATTTTTGGATCAATAAACTTATTTATTATTAAAGTACATCACATGGTTCAGTTTGCAAAACTTTTTTTAAAATTTAGTTTATTGCCCCACATTGATCCCCTTATTCAAAATTCATTTATTTACGTTACACGTCCGTGTTTGGGTCACAGAAATACTTATTATATAAATTTAAATGTAATCTCTTCATTAGATTCGGAGCAAATTGGCTGTGATAGATGGACAGACAGACAGACACACGAGTGAACCTATAAGGGTTCTGGTTTTTCATTATATTCTTAAAAGCACGTTTATAAAAATGGTACCTACTCTTTATTATCACTTTGCTAGTTTAAATACATTCATACACAATGTACATAGTTCGGACGAGTCAAAGACGTGAGATGCGGACAAGTGTGACGTAGATAAATGACGGTGAAGCCGCGAAGTGCGGGTTTGTAACAGCGGTGTTGTGGATCTGTAGCGTGTAGTGGTTCAGTAGTCGCGGTATGTTATATATAGCTGTAGCGTAGCATGCTGTAGCACTCACGTAGCAGGGACATAGCATGTTGTAGTAATTCGTAGCAGTGCCGTAGCATATTGTAGCAGTAGCCAGCGTAGCATATCGTGGCAGACGCGTAGCATTTGTAGCCGTAGCGTAGCATGCGTAGCTGTGGCATGGCATGTCGTAGCAGTATTGTAATTTTAAAACTACGGAGTTTCTCGCCCATTCGTTTCCACACAAAACTACCTTCAGGAAGTGTGCAGGATTAATCCAGATATAATTAGGGGAAGAATGAAAATATACGTTGCTTGATGTGATCGTGCACTTTATTGTGACAATTTTACAGATGTAGGTATCCGGTCAACTCACATTAAAAATAAAAACGATTAGCCATAATACTTGCGGGAACAGGAAGGGACAACTGGAATCAATTCAATTTTCTTGTTAATTTTGACGTTCACGAGTGCCTTTAAATGACCTACTTTAAATACATGATTTGACTTCGACTTTGAGTAGGCAAACTATAATTTAGATAATAGTTTTTTTAAGGTACGTAATTCAGAAAGAGTATCAAATTTCAGGATGGTGCAGACATGCAGACCTTGCACCGACAGTCCTATTATAGTTCCGTAGTACAGCGACTAGACGGACCGGCACGGGCAGCCAGCCAGCTTGTATAGACGAACAAGCAGTTTGGCATACAGGCAGCTAGCGTGCAACTGTTGTAAATGTGTGTAGTCAATACTTTTATGTACAATTTTTTTTTTTTGCGACAGAATCAGAACTATCGCGCCATTGTGTTTTTTTAATACATTTCACAAAACAATTACACAAATGCCCACCAACAGCGCCCCTGTGAACTTCATCCTTGCTCCACCTCACCACATCCTTGTAGCAGTGGACGTGAATCTCAGTTAAGTTTGCCATAGGCATATTAAGTTATTACACGCACAATCAAAATTAGTGATGCCAGTGAAAGAAACTATGAATATTTTTTGCCTGAATACCAAATAGTTTGTTCGGCTGTACCTATACACACACACACACACATACATACCGACAGTAACTTCACAGTATCAAGGAGTGTTTCAGATAAAAAGTCCCGACAGGTAATATAGCTTCAGTACTTGTGACAGTTTTACAACTTGCTGCTCTTGTGTTATGGCTGATCGATCATTGTTGTGATTTAGTTTTATGTTCAAGCGAGTCTGTTATTATTATCTATCTGTCTTTTATATTGGTTATGGTTGAGAATTTATTGGAAAATGTATTTTGTCACTTTTGGCTTTAAATGTCATAATGTTTTAACTGTGAAAATCAGCCTCATCTAATGAGCAGAAGAAAAACGAGATTCGTGCAAAAAATATACAAAATTAGAGCACACTGCTCTTGATGGAAATGTTTTAAGTTGTCGTCATACCATAACCTCGTGTCAGTTAGTGATCGGCTGTTGTCAACCAATCATGTCAGTAAACAATTCCAAATATTCTTAACTTTATTTTTGCGTACGGGCGGGTAGTAGCACAAGTACAAAATACCAACGTGAGCTCAGAGTTGCACTTCACTGAATATTTAAGTTATTACATTAAATTCTCCAAAGATATATCTCGTTTGGAAGGAATGTGTCGATTGCGAGCGGTCGTGGTCGGACTCGGGGAGACTTGAAGGGTAGTTTCAGTAGTAATATTAAATTAAGAACTATATTTTGATGTTCAGGTGTTATTATAGGTTTTACTTTGTTAAACTTTCATAGTAACTGTCCTGAAAGCCGATATCAGACGTTTCACTTTTTGTTAATTTTTGCCATTATTTCGGCCATCTTTTACTCGAAGTGAACGTCTGAACACGAAATGAATCAAAAGTGAAAAATTAATTAATTTCGGCATTCCGCATCTTTCACTCGCCTACCGAATGATCGGAAAATGAAATGAAAGAAGCAGATGAACGTTCATTCCGATATCATTTTTCGGTGTCCTGTGAAAGTGAAATGAAACAAAAATCAAGCTTCTGATAACGGCTTTAGCAAGTACGTACCAGTTATTCTTTTCGTTTTGAAATTCGCAATTCACACAACATTGAATTATCATGTTTATGAGTGTTAAAAGCAGATGCACAATAACTGCCAAACCACATGAGTACAAAGCTCACTTGGCACCAGAACACTAGTGATTTGGTCTGGCAGTTATGTTAGGCAGTTCTGGCTGGCGGAACAATGACTCGCTAACATTATTGTGAAGTTAATTTGTGGATGAAAGTAACTTAATGTAGGTACAATAATTTGCTGAATTGTCTACAGCCCTCCTTTTGGCTTTGCCGTAGTCAAGTTTACTAAAAGGTAAATATAATTATTTTGTTTCCGTTTATTGCATTAAGTTGGCCGCAAAAAGAAAAGAAGTATAGTAGAAGTAGTTGTTGTTATTATTAATTGACTGTTTATTTTTACTTTGATGGTCCTAGTTTATTATTTGTGAGTTCCGAGTTACAGCTTTAATAGCTATATGTAAACGGACACGCCCTTTATGCCTGGAGGTTTTCGTTCGGGTGTTAAGTTCTTTTTACTTTTTTATTGGTATAATTGACGTGTGCTAGGTGACCTATAGAAAATTATTTAATTTAATGTTTTGTGTTGCGCATATTGAAAACTATTTTGCATAAGTACTATTGTATAGAATCAAGTTTTTCTATCTATTAGACAGCTGTGCTGCTGGGGAGTTTGTTGAGCCACTTCTTCTTCCCAGCTAAATCACTAGGAAGTGGTGAAGGGTTTTTGGGGACGTTGTAATTTTGACGTTCAAAAAGTGCTGATTTCTCAGCCTAGTTTGAATAAAAACTTTTGAATTTCAATTACGATTTGTCAAATTATTGGTTGGCTGGTTTTTTTTGTAACCCTAATTAATTTATTGTACAGAATTCAAATAAAATATACCTTATAGGTACTATCTACTTAACAAAAATCTTAAATTCATTCATCCGCTAACAGACGGGGTTTAGAAGCATGAAATTTTGTACAAGAGTTTCATAAATGTCAGGAAGTATTTTTTAAAATTCACTCCCTAATGTGGTTGAATAGGGGATGAAAGTATGGAAATTCGTAATTTTTCTCGACAGGAGGCCCATCGGGCGCTCGTACCTAATAATAAAACATTTACACCCCCAACTAGTAAAACCACTCTTGTGTATAAAACAATCTAAAACTAACAATGTGTAAACCACTCATCTCCTCATATACTACTCAAACCGAGGGGCCCGTCCTGTGGGTCCCTTTGGGGCTGCTAGTTAGTTGGGGCCCGAGCTCTGCTCACCCACTCACAGCCGCGTCTTATGGTGACGGTGAAGTACCCTCGGCTGTGATTTATAATGTACCACAGGAGGTGCTGATTGTTCTGTGAGGCTGAAGGAGTTGTTAACCAAGATGGTTGAGTCGATTGATTGACAGTTTTACAGTTTAGTGGTTGAGATTAAAGGTGGATAGATAGATTTTGCTGAAAACATTATTAGCTTCTATGATTTACTGATTATTATTCTATGCATTTTAAGGGGTAATTTTATTAACAGGGAATGCTTATAATAATTGTACAATAGATAATTAATTATACAACTCAGGCGCGCGCACGAGCCACCACTCGCCTCGTGCTGTGGTTGAGTACTACTGTACTAGCGGGTGGCCGTCACCTGTGCGATGAATCCATACAAAACATTTGTATGAAATAGCATGTGAACTGCTTATCGCTGGGCTACCGGTGGCCGTGCCGGTGGCTCGTTAGCACCTACATTAAATGATATAGGTAACTAACTATACATATATGTATAAATACAACTACTTCCACAGCGGTTTTGCCCGCGTGATTCCTTTATAAATTATAGCGTACTAGCTGTTGCCCGTGACTTCGTCTGCGATCCAAACAAACAAAACTACAAATTTCCTCCAAATCCGTTCAGCCATTTTAGCGTGAAAGCGTAACAAACAAATAAATTCACTTTCGTATTTATAATATAAGTTAGGACGTTACTCAGTGATACATTAGCATTATTTATTTATTTATTTATTGGAAAACCAACAGCTTTACATAAATACAATAAAGACACTGGAATAAGAAACATGAAGCCAATTATAGGTTAGGTTAGGGATTATACTGATGAAAGAAATTTTAAAATCGGTCCATTAGTTTTTGAGTTTATTCATTACCAGCTTCCGCCGGTGGCTTCGCCCGCGTGATACATAATAGTGCCGTCCACCTCGACGCGCCCCTCTCCGCGGTGACTGTACTGTAAGCTGTACTTTAGTACGGAGCGGAGCACAGTGGGGCGCGTCTCAGTGGATGGCACGCGTAAGTCTCGATTCCGTAGGAATATCGGTATAAAAAGGATCCTATGTCCTAATCCAGGTCATGGTCTACCCATGGACCCATCAAAATCTGTTCAGCCGTTTTTGTGTGAAAGAGTAACAAACTTACTTTGGCATTTATAATATGATATAGTTAGGATCTAGCTGCGCCCCTCGTTTTCACCCGCATAAGTCTCGATCCCACGGGAATATCTGGATAAAAAGTGTCTATGTTCTACTCCAGGTCATGGTTTACCTATGTGCTAATACTTCATCCAAATCTGTTCAGCCGTTTTAGAATGAAAGCGTATCAAGCAAACAAACTCACTTTCACATTATAATATTCGTTAGGATAAGGGTTACTCAGTGATAATATAGCATTATATTGGATTTTTATTTTTTAAATAGTCCTGTATTATTTAAATTTATTAATTAAACAAACAAAAATACAAATATTTTATTTTATTTTATTCGAAAGGAACAACAAACAGCTACAATATACATTATAGGAAAGAAATACACATAACATTTGAACAATATTGTAGCCCACAACGCTGTTCTCAGATTAACTGTGGAATATGATTTACGATTAATTAAGCGCTAGGGTAATAATATACATAATAATATATTTTTTTTAAGCTTACTTAACTATCATGCTTATTTTTCACATAAATCAAGAGAGCTCCTTAAGTATAAGACCTTTGAACTTACTGGGAGAACATGCAAAAATGTCAATATGTTCAAAAGTCCTATTGTATGTTATAGGCATGTATCATTCTACGAACAGGTGAGCGCAAACCGATGTTAGAATGGCAAGTACACATGGACAATATCTCTCTATAACATTGGTGTAAAAAATAAAAGGACAATTAAGGGTAGAAGTTACTACTACATTTTAAAAAAAAAACTTAGCTTAGTGATCTGGGGGTACGGCAGTGCCCCCGGCAAGTCGAGCAAAAACAAGTTGCACCGCTGTAGGTAGTATCATCCTTTTCTCGAAGCAGTTCAGGCCATTTTTGACCCTCCTATAACTTCGTTGTGGATAAAACTAGAACCCTGAATTTTTAGTAAACCAGCATTCTCACAGCTTTTTACGATAGAAGAACTGAGTTGAGAGACTTGGTTTTTTTACAGGTTATGCTTTTGATGGCATTAGTATATACGTAATAAGAATACATTAATATATACGTAATACAATTTTTCAAACATGTCAATAATATTAATATTCCTATTTCCTATTTATAATATTGTGATAAAGTTCTCGCAAGTATCAATCTTTCATAACCACTAACTAGGTTTTATTAGATCTAAGGTAGATGCATTTAATTTACAAAATAAACGTTGTAGTTTCCCTCTTATGAAGAATCTGTTTAATTTATTTAAAAAAAAAACGAACTGTGGTAGTGTGACATTTTGTTAGTGTCCTGTGTAATAAATAAACTCTGTGTAATAACTTTGCTAACTCATAACATTATAACAGTATTAGTGTGAAAGTAATGGTACCTACGCTAGTATTATGTAGATAGAAAAAAACACAAATGAAAGTCTGACAGGAACAAAGTTGGTATTAAATTATATTGCCAGATGAAATATTATGTACATACATCAACATAATTTACGTACATTGCCCTTATAACTCCATCTTACACAACAAATTAATTTGCATAGATACTCGTACCTAACACACAAAAAATGTTTTTGAAATAACAGAAAATTTCTGTTTAGTTCAGGAATGGCGATCCTCTATAAAATGGCTCGTGAATAGGTCATTTTATCCAAATAAATATCTAATATGGTCATGACATGCCAATAAACAGTTTTGCCTTAGGTTCAGACTACTGGAAAATAACTAAATATACATACATACATAAACTCACGCCTTCTTCCCATGGGGGTAGGCAGATACTACAGAATGCCACCTGCTACGATCCTTACATACTCCTTTTGCCTCGTTTACGTTCATACATCTGGTCATACACGCACGCCGGTTGCGAGTACTACGCACCTGTCCTTTCTGAAGAACATCACCAATATGGACAGTATAAATGTCCTCCTAGGGCGTCGCCTAGCCCACTAACAAAATGTATTTACAAGGCAGGTGCCTTGTAAATACATTTTGTTAGTCGCCTTTCATTCATCCTCTCAATATGACCAAACCATCTCAGCATACCCTTTTAAATTTTTGTCACTACATCATCTTTTAACTCACACCGTTGTCTTATCACATCATTTCTCAGCCTATCATTCATATTTAGACCACACATGCTTCGCAAGGAACGCATTTCCACAGCATTTATCCTACTTTCATGCTTCTTTTGCCACACCCAGCATTCTTTATTTATTTATTTATTCATATAACAATTCGCATTGTGTTTGAATTTGTAGTACATTAATTGATATTTTACAGCTAAAAACAATCAATTATGAATATCAAACAGTAAATTTCACTAAAAATAAAATCAATAACATAAATGATAAATTAATATGGCAATAGATTATAAATAGTAATTATATAAATTATTGTACATCTTATCATGTCAAATTCTTATAAATCTATTCTCCAAAATGCAAAAAATCGAACAATATCTTGAATGTATATTTAATGTCAAAAAGGTAAATTACTAAATATAAGAACTATTCACCATCATTTGTCACCAATTCAGCTACAGAATATAAACATTTATTCAACAGGAATGCTTTAACCCATAAACAAACACGAGCCCCTGTGGATATTTAGAAAAAAACGAGGTTTGTTTCTAGGTAATTAGGGGCCGCTGATTTCATTTTTGATGAAAAAAAAAACAAAAAAGGGGAGGGAAAAGGGGGGGTTTTGTGGGTGGTAAATATCTTACCATTATCTATTATCGACTTGTAAAATATTACCATGGTGGTAAAATAGTTATCATTATCCAATACGATTTGAATAAATTCCTATACTAGTTGTTTTCCCTTGATTTGCTTGTGTAATTTAGCTAATACACTCATAAATAAGCAAAACTAAGCTAATTAAAAAATATGCATCATTCACAACCCAAAAAATACATATTATTTTTTATATTAGTAAATCCAATTTACAGTTAGGCACGAATCCACAATGGTATATAATTTACCACTATTACCCATAAATTCGCACGATCAAAAATCATGCATATATTACCGGACGCTTAAACCTAATGGATGCAAAACTACAAGAATATAACATAGTTTATGAATCTGAACGCAAAAAACAATTAACAGATTTTTTGTTGAACAAAACTAAAAAAAAATTTGGAACGTCACAACAATTTCAATTTTTTTTCTCCATATTGCTGACTGGCTCCCTTTGACATTGACGTATATGGACGGATGACGTTTATGAGTAAAATTTTGCCATTATTTGGATTTTAAAAAAGACAACGTTTTACTTACTAACAAATTCAAGTGTTTTCGGTGCACGAAAAATACTTTTTTAAACAAAATACTCAAGTGGTAAGCATTAAACCTTTATTTTAATAAGGGTTAAGTTTGGCTTTGAATAGTGTACCTTTGTAAATCAATGATCTTAAGTCAGTAGGCAACTTATTAAATAATTCTACTGCTTGGTATTTAGAGCAATGTTCAGCAATATTAAGTTTCGGCGCAATTTTATTTTTTATAACGTTTCTTCTTGTTTTCTCTCTAAGGTCACGTTCTTCCTGTGATTCGTGCTCGTGTATGTATTTCGCAAAGTGGCTGAGTAGTACTAAAACATATAAACTTGGCACTGTTAAAATACCTAATTGTTTACAATATTCTTTACATGACTCTCGTTGTGGGATTCTGACAATCGCTCTTAATGCACGTTTCTGTAGTGTGATGATTCACTTCCATACATAAGCGTGGGCACCAGCACACCATTGTGAACAGCCAGTCGAGCCATTTTGGACATCAACTGGTTGGTCACAATCGCATGTATAGCACCATTCACTTTATTTTCCGCATTTACTCTCCTTTACTACCCCCATGGGAAGAAGGCGTGAGTTTATGTATGTATGTATTTATGTTACTCTCCTTTCCGCATCTTCATCAATCTTCCCATCCCTTGTAAACAGACTCCCCAAGTATACAAACTCACTTACTTAATAATAATATTCCGAATAATAATCTATATTCGCAAGCATATTTAAGTAGACCTTTACTATTTATTCAGTCATATTAACATTATTTTTCTCTTTTTTTCTTCTTAATATGTTATTATATTGTGTCATTGCGTGTGATATGTGTTTGTGTGTGTGTTTATGTTTGTGTGTTTGGGTGTGTGAGTGCGTGTGTGTGAGTGTGTATGTGTGTGTATATGTGTGTGTGTTTTTAAAGGTTCACCCTTGTTTGGTATAACAACGTTTTGTCGAAAATCGCTCCGGCTAATTTTGGTTACAATAAAGTCATTTCGTATAATTATTCATTTGACCGAATAATTAATTGGTAGATTTTTATTTAGCATATTTATTTCTTTGAAATAATGTCATTTGACTGAATTTTCAAATGCACTAATTTTATTTAAACTAATTTATTTATTTAAAACTCTAAGACTAACATTACAGGAGCTTAAACCTAATGCGATAGCTAGGCCTATTATTATAAAATTAAATGTACATGAAACTATATAAATGTCTACAATTAAAACTCTAGACATATAAATGAACAACAAATTAAAACTAAACAAAAATATCTTATTCTACACTTTCTAAATATTCTTACACTCCTCCGTCGCACATAATGTTGATGTTTCACTAGGCTAATAATGATTTTCATTAATAATTCGTTTCCTTTCATTGTCTATAAACTAACATTGTTCCTTCACTTATTGAATTCATTAAAATTATTTATTATTAACGCCACGCCGCGCGGCGTACTTTTAACGCCATCTAGTAGATGTACTCGTAAGTGGAACATTATTGAGATTTACTATATCGTAAATATGAAGGTATTACTAAGAAAAATGCATCATACAGGTTGTCATTGTCGTACACTAGAATGATTTCTGTCTCATAACTAAGTAAACATTGTATTTGTTTTTGTGTTAATTTGTTTAGTCGTGGTAAATAAAACTGTTTAGAAATGTGCAGAATATTCCTAAGCAAGAGAGGTGGAATGAAGCTAAATATAGATGGGTTTTCTTTCAACAAAAATAAGGAAGTGGTGAATAAACGCTATCGGTCCTGTGAACAACGAAACAAGGATAAGTGTTCTTCGCGTGCTATAACTACGAGAATACGCGACACAGACAATGATCAACATACAGTATTAAGCCACGGCGAACATAATCACGAACCCAAGGCATGTAAATTACCAACTTCAAGTGTAATAAGTGAATTAAAAGAAGAAGCACTTAAGAACAACCGTTTAAAATCATGTCAGATTTTGCAAACAGTCTTAAAAAGAACAGATTCTGATAATGCGTCACAGTTACCAACGACCAGTGCGTTAAAGCAAATAATTTACAGAGAAAAGCGTAAAAATAAGCCTGTGTTTGTTGATCCAAAAGATATATAATATTTTCATATTTACAATGATTATCTTAAATTAGAAAAAGGAAACTTGGTAATTAAAGATGAAATATTTAATGATAATAAGAGAGTTATTCTTTTATCAACAAAGAAATTGATGACTCAACTAGGACAAAGCATGATGTGGTATATGGATGGTACCTTTAAGTCTGAGCCAGAATTATTTTTAACATTACATACAATTCATTCTAGGATTTTGAGCGAACATAGGTCCACCGTGCCGTTAGTATATGTGTTGTGCATTAATAAGGACAAAACAACATACAACAAAATATTCGACCTAATAGATGAGTATTTTTATGAAAACGATATTGTTATGAAATATTGTATGATGGACTTCGAAATTCCTGCAATTTAATATGTACGACAAAATTTTGATAATGTTATGGTTAAATGCTGTTCATTCCATTTTGGACAAATGATTTATAGCAAGATTCAATTAAGTGGCCTTGCAAAACTGTACGGAACGGATTATAGGTTCAGCTTGGAAATTAAGTGTAATAATAATAATATAACGTTTATTGTGTCCAAAAGTTATACATAAACAATTTTGGGCTTGGAGACCTCATTTAAGCAAATAATGCCTGTATTAGAGGACTCCGCTCCTTCACAACAGTAGGTACTTACACAATAAAAACAGTACATGGGTTTAGTAAGACAAAATTATAATATAATTAAATGAACGTGGCTGAGCGTGTGCATGAGTGTGTATGTGTTGTTGAGTGTACCAGAGTGTTATGGATGTGTGGTTGGATGAGTATGTGACTATGTGTGTGTGAATGCGTGTAGGTATGGGATAGTCGCTATGTGTGTGAGCGGGTTGTGTGAGTGTCTCATGGCTTTGTCTTTCCTACCAAGTTCGACAATACCACAGTACTTCAAAGTTTGGGAAGAAAATTGCTCAGAAAAAAGTGTATTAATTGCCAAATGGTTTGCAGAAAATTATGTCGTAGGAAAGAATGGCACTACCACCTGAACATTGTATCAAATGAACATTATATCTTTTGATCAATAGCGCAAATGTTGTTATCGCAAATAAATATTCGATGAAATGAAAATTATGTTAATCGATATTATACAAATTGATTATTTTCTTAAACGTTGTTCGAATTAGTAAAATTACATCAAAAGTTGTTATACCAAACAAGGGTGAACCATTTTTAAATATGTGTGTCCGTAAATGGTTAAATAAATGATCAAATTAGTGCGAATTATTTGTATCCGGTTCACTTTTTCCTCTAAATTTACACATGCAGCAGCCGAAATATACTGTCAATCGATGCCATCCCTGGCCTAGTAGCTGCAAGTGCGACTGCTGAGCGGGTCCTGAGTTCGATCCCTAGTTCAGGCAGTGTTTGGGTTTTATGATAGGAATTTATGAGCCTTGTGCATGTAAATAATCTCACCCCGTATTACATAGCACTTCTGGCGAAATAAGAACTGGCGAAGTGTCCTCTGCCTATCCTTTCGTATACAGACGTGATGTTATGTTACCTACCAGAAAATAATATTTTTACAAGTTCATAATGATTGTTTGACGAGTAAATGTAAACGCACTTCGTTTTGCCCCCTCGTCAAATTAATGAAGGGCTCGAGTGAGCAATCTCTTGAGTTCAACCCTTCCAGGGGTGCATTTTGTGATAAAAAGTGCTCGTAAATGTTCGCGGGATTTATTATAGTATGTAAATTATTATCTGTGGGGTAAGCAGTGAGCAATCGATTAAACATTTGACATTCTTCGTGTCGTAGTTTACGTAAAGTTTTAAAAGGTAAATGTAGTATTTAAAGCGGTCATCTATTACTTGTTCTTGTCGTCTTAAGTTATTACTTTTTTATTTATCTTGTTTAAGAAGTGGCATATAAAGGGGTTTCTTTTTTTTTGGATTAATACCTATCACAATATTATTGACGACTGCATTCCAAAACTGACTGATCCATATTATTACATGGACAGGAACACACACTCAAACAGGGGCAGAACCGCAAGACAAAGATCGAAAGACAAGTGGCCAAGTATCCCAATTTTGGTAAATAAACAATTTTAATTTAGTTCCATATTTTGCCTGCTAACATTTATCTACTGTCTGACTGATCCATATTATTACATGAACAGGAACACACACTCAAACAGGGACAGAACCGCAAGACAAAGATCAAAAGACAAGTGGCCAAGTATCCCAATTTTGGTAAATAAACAATTTTAATTTAGTTCCATATTTTGCCTGCTAACATTTATCTACTGTCTGTATTTAAGGTTAATGGTGTGTACCATTAACCTTAAATAATGTATTTAGGCTTAAAACTTTAGTAATAGTCACGAGCAAAATTACTAAACCAAAACTAAGTAGGTACTTAAATACAACATACAATAAAATATAATATTGTGGGACAACATGCAACGTACATTTTTATGTTGTCCCAGTGCTGTGCAAAGTACTACCCCATACTTTTCAAGTGGAAATGTTTCCTTTTGACTTCTCTAACCCCGATTAATTAGAACAACTCTTTAAAAATTTTAGGCTCGATTTTATTTCAAAATCATAAACTATTTCTCTCTATTTCTGTTATATTTCCTATCGAACAAGTTCCATACAACAAACCCGCCATGTCAGTGTTCAAGTCGACCCGACTTCTTGTGATGTTCGTCTTTTGTTTCCACACTACACAACGTGCTGCAATGCTCATGTTTTTATCCGCGTCGAGGTGTTCACACGGCGCCTGCCGCAGTCCTGGGTGGGTGACTAGTGCTACGAATATGTGAACATATTTAATTTTAAAAGTTGTTCCAAGGATTAAGTCAACAAGGATGATGAAAAGTCAATCTTGGCAATTTGTATGTTTCTTTTTACGGATATTTAGCAGCACCACCTAAAAGTGGTCTATAGATATCAGAAATACCAGAAGTATCGCAGGTGCGTTGCTACGAGTGAGTATCTTACGCTCGGATCCTATAAAAAAAAAAATGGTTTTGCTTACCAATGGTATCTATATTTTTTTATTACCAAACTAGGCATACACATTCATTAAATACATTCGCAAGCTAATTTTACCTGTGATAGCTACTTCCATATGGGAGGGTCTAATAACGAAGCAAAGCCTTTGAGGTCTTCTGCTTCGTTATTGGTAAAGATACAAGATTCTTAATATTAACCAATAACGGTCCGTGAATTACATGAATCGGCCATTCGAGGAGAAACTGATATGCCTCTAATTACCGCAGCACCTTTAAACCAGTTTTATATGGACCAGTATACTCTTTATTGTTGCTCATTAAAATACGCCTCTCGCAGTTTGAACTTCGTCATGAGTTGTTTAAGAAAGTTTGCTAATCAGTCAGTAGTCATGACTTTGGACCCTGGTCTTTTATTTAAACTAATATTATAAAGAGAAAAGTTTGATTTTTTGTATGTTTATTTATTTATTTATTATATACTTTATTGTACACCACAAAATAAATTAACACTACAAAATATGCAATGGGCGGCCTTGTTTGTTTGTAATGGATAAACTCAAAAAATACATAACCGATTTAAAAAAAATACTTTTTAAAGCTACATTATCGGCGAGTACCTACGACGGGCTATATTTTATCGACTTCCACTTGGAAGCTTATTATAAAGAGTGTACAACAGGCTAAGAGCTTCTGTATAATATGTAAATATGTATATCATATTTATTGAAGTCTTGGTCCTATACAGTCGCTGTCAGCCAGATAAGCCAATGACTTGCATAAGGTACATGAAAAAAGTGACCATCAGTTGATAGCAGTCAGAAAAATATAAACATTGCATGTTATCGCGTCGCTTTGATCACTCACGTAGGACGTGGTCACACGTCTCAATATCGGTACACGTATGCTTCAGTTTTTGCTCTCTAACTGGGTCAAGTCGCTTCTTCAGCGCACGCCGCCGAGCCAAACTTGGCACAAACGTGTGCCAAACTTGGCACAAATGTGTGCCAAACTAGGCACAAGTGTATCATGTGTCAGGATCGTATAGCACGGTTGTAGGGATACAGAGCAGTCGGGCTCTGTGATACCCAAGCCTTCTATTACGTACTGAAGTTGGAATTTATTCGGATTCTCAAAATATAGACTTAGCTCGCCACTGTTTCCTATTCCTAAGACATTTATAGCTAAAAGACAGATTCGTAAGTAAGGATTTTGTTTACTAAGTATTTTAATAGTCTTTGTCCAAACAAAAAAGCGCTTTACGACTTCGAGGAAAACCCACTTCCAGAGGTCAAAGGAAAAAGCAGTCCTGAAATCAAAACAGTCTTAAATCTACTGGAGAATTCGGCGGCATTTGTTTAAAAAGGCATTAGGTTTGGGTCGAACGGTACGGTACCCACTAATTGCGCTACCATCGGCGAAGGCACTTTTATCATAGAACAGATAGTACAGAAGGCTGACTCCATATAACGAGCGAAAACGCACGCATAAATGGACGCGCGACTCGTACAGCGAGTGCACGCGCACTCGCGATTGGCATTTTTTTGAGATGGCCGTATTAACAATTTGAAAAATCTATACCTACTAATTTAAAGCTATTATAATATTACCATTTTTTTTTTCTTTTTAAAAAAAAGTTTACATGTAACTTTTAAAAATAATGATTATACTTAGTTTAATGATTTTAGTTTAGTTAGTGATTATAGTTTCTAATAAACAGAAGTATTGATAGGTATACATATTATGTTTTTTATTTACATTTAGTTTTAACAATTTATTCGATTCTGATTTTATGGTTCATCATTCATGAATAATGATATGTTAAATTTGTTAATTTTGTTTTTTTTTAAAGAGTATAGTTTTTTTTTTGGATTTAAGATTTCATTTTAGACTTGCACACCAGATACCTGGTAGAATATGACCATGAACATGGAACTGAACATGTATACTTTTCAACTTATTGTACTTGTATTCTTGCAAACCTACTGTTCTTATTCTGTGTGCGTGCGTCTGTTTTGCTCTCGTTACATGGAGTTGGCCTTCTGTACCTATCTATTCTGTGTTTTATGCTAATTTGATTGGGACATCGTCTGTCGGTGAATTACGAGTGTATCCCCCCACTTGTTTCGTATTATACAGGGTGACTTGCGAGTTTGAGATTTAAGTAGGTAGGAAGCTTTTAGGGCGTGATGGTGAAAATGATGTGCAATTTTAACCCTCTGAGGATCGATGGAATTTAAAATTAATTACTGTTACAATAAAATTAACGGGCTGTTGCTGCATAGCATGGCATTCAGTTTTATGATGAAATAATCCTGTTACATTCTTGTTGCCGTATTACATTTGTGATACTATCGGACGTAACCAAAAACTAATTTTCGTCGACTACAATATTAATAAAATAATATTATTAAAATTTTATAATTTTTCAACTTTTGGTCATTTGTAAAACGGGGTTTTATTTAGGTGCCCACCTCGATAAAACACTAATAAACATCTCCTAAATTAAAATCATACCACCCTGTATGTACAACATACTTTACGATCTAAAACACCCGACCTTCATAAATTCGCACAATTCCAGTAAGAGCCCCTAATAATTATCCTAATGTAGAATGAAATGATAATAAAAATGAAATAACTTTGCCACTAATTCAATTTTCCATTTGACTGAAATGGAAAACCAGTGAAAAGTTTCACTTATCTTGAGCAAATCAAGAAATTTAATTAAGAAAGAGGTCAACCAACTCATTTAAGTTTAATATTCTTATATGAGACGGTTTTCGAGAAGTTTCTCAAAAAGCTAATTATCTTAAAACCTTTTTTTTTAACCTTTCATCAATTGTTTTGTCTAACTTAGTTTTCCAAGAGTTATAGTCAAAATAAATATAATGACTAAATGGCTACTGTTTGTACGCGACTATGGCTGAGCTCAATGGCAAGGTGATGTTTTTGGTAGGTTGATTTCCACAATAGCCCATCAAAACAACCTGCCGTCTGCGTGGTGACAAATCTCGGTTAAATTGTGGATCTTTCGATAGCTCTTTTGATTTTAAGATGACTACATATTATAGTGCAGGGTTTTATTCATATTGTGAGTCGTACAAAAAAGCCACTTTTGGTTCAACTTTACTTTTCCAAATTAAAAATGACTGACTAAGGAAGTTCCCAAGAAAAAGGCAACGTGAAGTCCAAGATTGTCCAGATTAAGGAAGTAAGCAGTGTGGGTTTAATTTGGTAAATCCTGCGGGATATCCGGGATCCCGGAATCCGGGCACATGAGGTCTCTTCCAGTCCTAATCCCGGATTTGGGGCTTGCTTCAGTGCCGATTTTAGGCCCAACTAAATTAAACTTATGTTTTTACTCGTCGGACTGTGAAACTTGTTATAAGATTTTGTCTTTCGAGAGGAATGTTAAAATTAACGTATTTTTTTTCTTCTAATTATTGCTGTTTCAGTTTAGTCTTAATTAAAACCTTTTTTTCTAGAAGGTTATTCATTTTTAATCAAGGTATAATATTTTGAAATGAGAGAAAAAAATAACGGAAGATTTATACTGACGGTGAAAGGTTTGAAGCAGAATCTGAAATCGAATGCGGATAATATTGCTACACTACAAATAATTTAAAAAAATCATGAATTATACAAGTCTTGAACATACAGAACATAACGGGTAGGCTGTGGTACAGTACACCTACATTTCGCTAGTTATGTTTAAGTCCCATGTGATAGAGCAAAAAAAAAACCCTAATGAAAGCACCCAATAACGCTTTGCCTGAACTGAGAACTGAGTACCCGGGATCCTGAGCGGAGGCGCTCAGCAGTCGGAGTGACGACCACTGGACTAACGAGGCTAATCACTTGAGGATGTCTTACGATGACTGCTGTAACCAATCTATTTGAATTCGAACACACCAATTTCTAAAAGCATTAAGTTGTAGGCACTAATACTAATAGGTACTAATTCATAATAATCCTAACGGATATAATAATAATCCATACCAATTTTAATTAATTACCTTTTAACGCCTAAACCATTGAACGGATTTCGATAAAATTTGGCAAGGAGATAGATGACATCCCGGGAAAGGACATGGCTACAAAAACATGGAAACAAAAAGTAGTAAACTTTCATCCCCTGTACACATCATATCCATAGGGAATGAAAGTTTGTATGGGAAACCTATGATTTCTTAAGTTAGGGCTATGAAACTTTAAATGTATGCTTTTAACAAATAAAGAATTATGTATTTCAGAGTTTTTCAAAAATCATCCCTCAAGAAAGTAAACTGAGGGATGATTTTAAAATTCACATGTAATTTTGTTTTTTTTTTTGTGTATTCTTTTCAAGAGATTTAAGGAATTGGACATATAGTCATAGTCCGTATCTTGATTGTTCAAAAGTTATTACAATTTAAATTTATAAACTAACTAATTTAAATAATAGTAAAATGATTAATTAGTATTTTAAGAGAGGCATTTAGAACCATCTTTGTGTTGTCATCTGACATTATGCTGAGCTGAGGCC
Organism: Xanthia togata; assembly: GCA_963853775.1. Classification (NCBI taxonomy): domain Eukaryota; kingdom Metazoa; phylum Arthropoda; class Insecta; order Lepidoptera; family Noctuidae; genus Xanthia; species Xanthia togata. The sequence goes on along the minus strand of OY970813.1, from coordinate 18,422,723 downwards.
CTTTTGGCATTATAATTATTTGTTTTCTGTTTTTATAGTTTTAAGGTATATTTTTTGTAATGCCAATATACGCATTTTTATTTCTTTCCATATAAATCTGATAGATATTATTTTAAAAAATTGCACAAGTGGGACTTGCGCCCTGAGGGTTCCGTCTCAAAGCTGCTCGGCTGCCCGAATTTCCAAATCTGGATTGAAGGACAAACTTAACTTTTCAATAAAATTGAAAAAGACCTTTTTTTAGAGTAATAAAATACATACTAAATATTACTTCAAGACACGGCCTATGAATTATTGATACCATTTTGAAAAAAAAGCTGAACTTTGCAGTTCATATATAACTAAGTAACTAAATTACCAATTTCCGGATTTTCTTCTTTACTTGACCTTACTTCTCGCCAAACTTCATGCTGCTGGGCCAACAGGAAGTAACAAATAAGCTGGTTTATTTGCGAGTGTCAAAATATGCGGCATAAAAGGCTGTATTTTTTTTATTGCGTTGACTTGGAAGTTTGATTTTCGTTACAGCTCCACGAGACCGCAGATCTAAGTTTTTGATATCTATTTCAACTTGATGCTTCCTTGCATTCCTAAGAAAAAGGGTCTTGACAGACAACGAAGTCATCCTTTAACCGTTTTAATTTTTCATTTTGAGGTACGGAACCCTAAAACAGATTTATTATCTGCGTGATACCTTTTCATGCTGTAACGGCTGAACGGATTTAGATGAAAGGCATACGGATAGGCCATGCCCTGGGTTAGGACATAGGATTCTGTGAATCCCGGTAGCATGTTCCCGTGGGATATTTTCCGACATCCATGCGGGCGACAGACAAAAGCAAGTAAAAATATTATAAATGCGAAAGTGAGTTTGTTTGTTTGTTACGAGTACGCTTTCACGCTAAAACGGTTGATCATATTTGAATGTTTGTCGCATGGGTAGACCATGACCTGGATTAGGACATAGGATACTTTTTATCCCAACATTCCCACGGGATCGAGACTTATGCGGGCGAAACCGCGAGGCGCAGCTAGTAAAATGAAATTAAATGAAATGAAATTGTTTATTCTGTAAATATGATATTGGAATCACTTTTACACGTCATCTATTAAAAATAAAATTAGCTAGATGAGTTCGGCGTTTCCTATCTGACTACTCTGAGAAGAAAGGCCGAAACAAACTCAGAGGTCACAGTCTCTTTTAAAGCCCATACATAATCTTGGTCAGGCCATATGAGGACCATGTTGATACAGTGATATTATAAAGATGTGTATAATGATATTATAGTGATGATATTTTATTTTAAGTGGGTAGTTGACACGAAAGGTGAAAAATTTTTTGCTCTTGTTCTAATAATCTATTAAAATTACATAAAGCTTTAATTTGACTATTTACATGTATACATGTACATGCTAACATAGGGTACTTGCCACTTTAGTGTTATCTCCTAGAATATTACACTAGAATCAAAACAATGCACTATTTAAGAAAATGGAAGCACTCAAGGTCTCACTGTCCGAAATGATGTCACTTTTCCAAAACCGGATGACAAACTTTGAGGCAGAACTGCAGAAAAATCCTTCAGGAACTTCAAGCACCACGATGGACAGTTTGGTAGCGGACTTCACTTCGTTCAAGAAGTTCATACTGGATGCGTTGGGCTGTCTTCAGCAGCAGTTGGAGGCATTGGCACAGGGGCTCGACAACCTTGAGATGCGTGTGCGCCGGAAGATGTTGCTGTTACATGGTGTCACCGAGCAGGCCAAGGAAGATACAGCACAGGTAGTCGCTGAGGTTGTTCGATGTCATCTAAAGCTGACCGACTTTGCAGTGGCTGACATCGGGCGGTGTCACCGGTTGGGCAGACAAACGGGTGCTAGCAAGCCTAGGCCCATTCTTTGCAAACTACGGGACGTCGGTGTCAGGGACAGTGTCTGGTTTGCTAAGACGAAGTTGAAAGGCACTGGTATTACAGTATCAGAGTTCCTGACGAGATCGCGGCATCAGCTCTTTATGTCTGCGCGTGAGAGGCTTGGCGAAACAAATTGCTGGACTAAGCAGGGCCTTATATATGTTCTTCGCGCTGACGGCTCCCGGCAACGAGTTAATTCAGTGGATGACCTACAAAGCATCGAGCTGGTCAGTGAAAAGGCCATGACTCCCATCGCATTGGCATTGTCGTCGTCGCCGCCGTGTCCATCACCGGCACCAAAGAAGGCCCGGCGTGCTGCTGCGAAGAAGTGATTCTGTACACTTTATGGGTAGTGTCACCGTCCGGGTAGCAGTTTTGCTTATAATTCGTACCCTCTCAATTACACTAATCGCTAATTTTACCATAATTTCTCTACCCTTTTTAATTCCACATGTTATACCGTCTATTTTTTTTTTTTTTTTTTTTCCGTTTTGGCAACTGAGCCGATGTCGACTATTCTGCCAGTGTCATGTAGTGACGGCAGCACAGCAAAATGAGCCGTCGAACTTTGCACTTCGTGGTAGTTGTTAGTAGATAATGGTATTAGCTGAAAGGACGAGACAAGTTTTGTTAGTTATAACAAATAAGTTTTTTTTTTGTTAGTTATTAGTTAATCTAATAGAAAACGACACATATTTACAGTTATATTAGTTATTACACACCAGACTACATTTTTATATCATTGTCGTTTAAAAATTTTGCTAGGACTTGAATCAGTTTAGGGGAAAAGTTAGTCAAGAGGGAATTGAAGTTAGTAGGAAGGGTAATTTTAATTTTAGGGAGCTTATTGTACAAATCAAAAGATTGTGAATTTGAAGGACATGAAAAAAAGATATGGTCCAGGGTACCCTCATCAAGACCGCACTCGCACAGGGAATTGTCACGAACACGAATCTTATGAAGAAATACTGGGCTGCAGCAGTGACCGAGTCTCAGTCTACACAAGGATGAAACAGTTCTTTTAGATAATTTAGTGCATTTAAAAAACCAAGGTTTTCGTTGGATGTCGGGTTGGATACTGGCGTAGTACGCCCCCTTCAGCTTTGAGCTTATCTGCCACCCTGCTGACCATGCGTTATGCATTTTAAATTTGGTGTCAGACCGTAAGTCGTAACTATGAACGACATAATGTTTTTGGTCAACAGGGTTGGATGTTGCAAATTTAGCCAACGAGTCGGCGCACTCGTTGCCACCTATCCCCGAGTGACTCGGAACCCAAGCTATTTCAATGTTCAAACCGTTGTTAGAGCAAATGAATAGTAAATTTTGAATGTCTATAATGATTTTACTATGAATTTTTGATTTTAATTGATTTTGACTTATAGCCTGAATGCTACTGAGAGAATCTGAAAAAATTACCGAATTTTGAATATTATGACTTTTAATGAAATTAATTGCTTCAAAAATGCCAATACATTCCCCTGTAAATACCGAAACCTCTGGAGGGCACTGAAAGAGGAGAGCAATTCTGGAATTCTGGAAGTATGTTGCAATTCCTGTGCATCCTGTTGGTGATAATTTAGACGCATCTGTGTAGAATAAATTCCAACCCCTCCAGTACCTTTCAATGACTCGATCAAAGTCACCCTTTACGTCATCGGAACTCCTTGAAATACCAAGATTCATAAAGACTTTTGGCTTAAAGTGGACCACCTCATATGCGGAAGAAAATACTGGTAAGGTAGGATACTGACAAACAGGTGAGGAGAGGTTTTTAAGTTCTCTGTACCTATTCATCAGCGGGGGAAACGACTTATGTTTCCAATAAGGTGATAGTTCTAAAGATAGATGGATTTTTTCTAAAATGGGAAGTAAGGGATGGGACGAAAGGGCGAAAACTTTTGACAGGAAGCGATCTGCTAAGTATTTTCGTCGAAGGTTAAGGGGTGGCTCTGCACATTCTACCTGAAGGGCATTTATAGGTGAGGATTTCATTGCTCCTACAACAATCCTAAGGCATTTGGCTTGAATGGCGTCTAATTTACGAAGCGCCTCTTTATTACACGGCTCGAGTAAGAGGCAGTAATAATCCATCACGCTTCTGACCAGAGCATTGTACACTAATTTTAGAGTGTATGGGTGAGCTCCCCACCAGACTCCAGATAAAGCCTTTAGGACTGATACTGAGCGTTCACATTTTTTTACAACATTGTTGATGTGATCCACACCCGACATTTTGGAATCCAGGGTAACTCCCAGAAACCTGGCCTTTTCCTTAGTCGGGATAGCTTGACCATCTATGTTATTACGAACCTGGGGGATAAGACGTTTGCGAGTAAAAATAACTGCTGTACTCTTAGGAGCGCTCAAAGACAACCCATGATTGAGTTTAGCCATTGGTTTAATGAAGATAAAGAGACATTCAAAGATAGGGCGGCATCCTCTATGGAACTGCCAGAGACCAATAATGCAATATCGTCCGCATATTGAAGGATTTTACAATTAAAATTTAAACATGAAGGGAGATCTGAAGTGTAAATATTATATAGTATGGGACTGATTACGGATCCCTGAGGTAAGCCTCGCCAGGTCACCCTCTGCTCAGAGTTTTCCCCAGGAATTCTCAGCTGAAGAGTGCGGCTTGAAAGAATGGTGCAGATGATCTGAGTAATCCTAGCCGGTATTCTCAGCTCGTGCATCTTTTGCCTGAGAACGGGGAGGAGGACAGAATCATAAGCAGCTGATATATCTAGAAAAACGGCTACCACAGACTCATCTCCACTAAGGGCCAGTCGGATCTCTGATGTGAGGATACCCACACTATCAGTTGTACCCAGACTTTTCCTAAAGCCGAATTGAGTCGTTGGGAGCAGTTTTCTGTGTTCAACTAACCATTCTAGACGGTTTTTAATTAAATGTTCAAGAAGTTTAATAAGAATAGACGATAAGGCAATTGGTCGATAAGAGCAATGATCACTAGGATCCTTGCCGGGTTTTAATAGAGGAATAACCACTTGAACCTTCCAGGCTGGAGGAATATACCCAGAGATGAAACAAAAATTGACCAAGTCCAGGTAGTATTGGTGACATTTTACACCCGCTTTTGCAATAAAAGAATAAGGGAATCCATCCACGCCAGGTGCAGAATCCTTAACATAATTAAGAACCGTTTTAAGTTCGTCAAGGGAAAATGGCTTATCAAGGGGATCATTTGACATTACAGAGCCTACTAAGTTTATTTCGTCTACACCAGGAACATAGACTGGGGCGACTTTATTGAAAAACTGGTACCCCAAATCTTCGGATAAGATGTTCGTGGGAGACGGTTTTAAACTGTGTCTAAAACTTTTCACTCTCTGCCACACCACTGACGCTGGGGTGGATGGACTCAGGGAATTAGAAAACGATACCCAGCCTGCTCTTTTCTATTTAGTTTCCTGGACTTAGCCAATATTTTATTGAAGGCGAGAAGGTTATCCAGGTTCATTTCAAGGTTAAAAGTCTCTTCCGCTTCATTCCTGGCCCTGATCATGGCAGTGCATTCCCTATCCCACCAAGGCGGAGAAGGGATTTTTCCTGAAGGTGATTTTTTATGAGGGAAGCAATCATCCGCTGTATCGGATATGGTGTTGGAAAAGGACGCAAAACATTCTTGAGCATTCTCAGCATTGATAGATGGGAGGGAGGAGATACGCAGGTCTAAAATTTTTGAATATAGATCCCAATCCACAGAGTTAAGCTGGTACTTTAGTAAGGGAGGTGAGGTTTTATCAGGAAGAGATTTAGTGGGAATTTCGACTGTGATGGGATAGTGATCACTACCATAGGTCATATTCAAACGGTTCCATATAAAAAGACTAGCTATGCTAGATGAGCAGAATGTCAGATCGACACAACTATTACTTTGCCCTAATCCAGACCTACGTGTGGCACTGCCATCATTAATAATACACAGGTCAAGATCATCCAACACATCCACTAGGCCTACACCAGTACTATCACAAGAATCCGATCCCCACCGGTAGTGATGACAATTAAAATCTCCCATAACGAGTAATGGACCGTTTACATTACTTAGTAAATTTTTAATTAAAACAAGATCTTCTAAACGTGGGTGTGCAATATAAAAAGAAAAAAGATTTATACCCTCAACCTTAACAGCAACAACATTTATGTGGTCACCAACGAAGGGAAGAGGGATCTGGGAGAATGATACTTTGTTATTGATGAACAAAGCACATCCTCCATATCCATCTGATCTGTCATGGCGAACACCACCAAAACACGGGATCCTGAAATTGCTTTCAGAACGAAGCCATGTCTCAGCGATGCTGCAGACTGATGGTTTAAATTTATTAATTAAAAAGAGTAGGTCAGGTTTCCTAGGAGAAATACTCCTCACGTTCCATTGCAGGAATGTCAGGGGATGGAACATTATTTATATAATGTACTATTGAAGACAGTTTATTGGCAACGTGGTCAGGTAAAGATTGTGCAGGGTTAGCTAATACAGTTATTAGCATATTGGCTATAATATTTAATATTTGTTCGGGCTTATCAGGAGTACTAGCACCTTCTCTAGGGAAGGCACAACCGTTTTGGGAGGGAGAGAAGGAGTAATCCTGAGTAAGGGCTTGATGAGCCTGCCTATCATAGCTAGGTGAAAGAGGTGGATGAGATTTAGGTTTGAGAAAGACCGTTTTACGGTATGATTTTGGTGTTTGGGGAGCTGGACTGGGGTATTGAGGCGGACTGGTTGTGGGTTTGGATTTTGGTGGTACTCTTGACACTTCGGCATATGATCGTGAGACTGGAGGAAAAACCTGGCTTGCTTCCGCATATGAAATAGATTTCTCGGTCATGAGAGCTTTTATGCCCTTCTGCCGACCCAATTCAGGACAAGCCTTATCATTGGCATAATGATTCCCAGAACAAGATATGCAAATGGCACAGTCAGTGGAAACTTGGCATCCATCTCCTGGGTGGTCTTGACCACATTTGAAACAGCGAGGTTGCGAGCGACATACTGTACGCGTGTGACCGAAACGACAACAGTTAAAACATTGAATAGTCGGGTACATATATGTCTCGACCGAAAGTGCAGAATAAAAACAATAAACCCGCTTAGGTAAGATTTGCCCGTCAAAGGTGAGAACTACAGTTTGAGTGGGTTTCCACTCTGTAACACCCAGAGAAGTCACCTTACGGTTCATTCTCCTTGCCTTTATAACTGGGCCGCATCCAACTGGAACCTTAATATTTTTAATGACCTCGTCTTCTGTCCACTCATTTGGTACATCTCTAACTAGACCCAAACGGGTTATATTGAATTGCGGAATCGTTGCCACAAAGTTATTTTGCACTAATGTTTTACTTACCAAGAAGCTATTCGCATCCTGGTGCGACTTAAACTCGACCGACACCCGGTTCCTTCCTAAGCGTTTTACACTACCTAGGAGAATATTGCTGTAGTTATTTTGAGTTAAAAACATTCCAAATTTAACCGGGTGCAATACAGTACCTGGGGTCTGGCCATCGTTCAAAGAAACGTGAACAACATAAGGTGGGTTATCCCTTACCGTGTACGATTGTCTTCCGAATTCTTTTTTTAGTAACTTAGGAGGATTTATTAGGGGAGATGTTGCTACTCTTTTTCTATTTGCTGATTCAGAGTCCATTGCATTTTCTAGCACATTGTCATCAGGGAGAGAAATCGTTAACACCGGAGTGTATTCAAAGAGGGGATCAGGAGGATCAGGGGGTTTTTTGTCATCCATCATGTATATCGGATAAAATAGTTTAAATATTTAAAAAAATAGAGTTAGAACAAACCTTAGACTACACTACAAACACAAAGAATAGTCTCGATTAAGTTCACACTTTTAAAATTAACTAAAATCGAGAAAATTCGTAACACAAACAAAAGCACTTGTAGCCTTCACCACTACCCACGAGAGAAACCTCACCGTCTATTTATTTTTTATTATTTATTTTTTTCGCTATCATTTTTCTGTTTTGTTTTCTGTCAGCTGTCAACTCAATAAGTCACGTCATATGTCAATTGTCAGTTTTCGTTCAGAAACCGGTACAGTGTGCCCAGTGTCTTTTGTTCCTTCTGTTTTCAGCAGAGCATATTTTTGCTTGTTATTTTATTTAATCCTTTTTCATTTCCTATGCATTTATGTAGTATTATTTTTGCTACCCGGACGATGACATTCTTTTTAACTATTGTTTTGTGTTCGCTTTTATTTGTTAGCGCTAAACTGGCGGGTGGATTGAATTACTCTTTTTATATTTACGTTTAAAATCACTATTTTATTTACGTTTATTATTAATATTATATTTAAATAGTGTCGATGTCAGATAGGAATGACGACAGCGACACCGAAAGCTTTTTATCGGCTTGTAGTAATGACAGCTTTGTGAGTTTTCCGTCCCTTGCTGACACGCTTGAATCTCAGTTTTCTGATGTACCTAAAAATTTTAATGTTGTCCATATAAATGCCCAAAGTATTCCGGCACATTACCCTGACATGCTAGCTAACCTAGACTGTAAGAACGTCCATGCTATCCTTGTCTCAGAGTCTTGGCTAAAGCCATGTCTCCCTTCAACTTCCTATTCCTTGCCGGGTTTTCAACTATTTAGAAATGATCGCGCGCGCGGCGGTGGCGGTGGTGTTGCCATATACCTTCGCCAACATATTCCTTTTTCTATTGTCGATATGTCTACACAACCTCCACCGCAGAACGCGGGCGAGCATCTCTTTTTGGAAGTAAACCTGAATCACGTTAAAGTTCTTCTAGGTGTTTATTATAGCCCTTCATCCCGTTTAAATTTCTTTTCATCCTTTGAAAAGATCCTTGAAAACATTACACCTTCTTACAGTCATACAATCATCATGGGCGATTTCAATACTTGTTTACTGAAAATCGATTCCCGCTCTTCCTCTCTTCGATCAATAGTTCAGTCATCGAATTTATCAATTCTCCCTTTATGTGCCACTCACCATTTTCCAAACTGTAATCCCTCACTTTTGGACCTTCTCATCGTTTCCTCTCCTCAACATGTCAGTAAGCATGGGCAATGCCCCGCTGACATGTTTTCTTACCATGATCTATTATTCCTCTCCTACAAAATTCGCCCACCTAAGGCAAAACCTAAAATTCTCCTGCAGCGCAACTTTAGTGGCATGAATTCAGATGATCTCCGAAGAGATGCTAACAGCATTGATTGGTCTCCTTTAGTCAGTGTTGAGTCGATTGATGATAAAGTCAACCTGCTGACAGACAACCTTGTGAGGCTGTACGATGTCCACGCTCCCATTCGTGCTGTAAAAATTAAACATCTTCCGGCACCATGGATTACAGACGATATAAGAGGTATCATGCACAGGAAGGCTGTAACAAAAACTAAATTTAAGTGTCGGCCCTCGCCATCAAACCGGGAGATCCTTGTAGATGCTCGCAATCGCTGCAATAAGGTGTGTAGAGATGCCCAACGCCGCCATATCCACACCTCAGTTGAAAACGGAGATCCAGCTAAAGTCTGGAAATTTCTTAAGTCCTTGGGAGTTGGAAAATCGCGCCAAGAATCGATTCCTAAAAACATAGATATTGATCTACTGAATCAACACTTCTCATCTTCGTCCCACTGCAGCGGGACCATGAAGGCAGCTACAATAAACCATCTTTCTAACCTTCCAACTCCGGACCATCCCCCATTTATTTTTAGTCAATTCTCTGATTGTGATGTTAAGAAGAGCGTTGTTTCAATCACATCTAACGCAGTTGGTAGTGATTGTGTAAGTCGAAAAATGATAGTCCCTGTCCTCGACGAAATCCTTCCCATCCTATGCTATATCCTAAATTACTCTATATCCTATGGTGTTTTTCCAGCAATGTGGAAAGAGGCAAAAATCACTCCTTTACCCAAAAAATCGAATCCTATTTCCTTTTCCGAATACCGTCCTATCTCTATCTTGCCTTTCCTCTCCAAAGTCCTAGAACGCCTTGTCCACAATCAGCTTAGTGCTTTTCTTTGTAAGAATAGTCTACTGAATCCTTTCCAATCCGGTTTTCGTCCTGGTCATAGCACCGCTACAGCCTTAGTTAACGTCACTGATGATATACGGTTAGGCATGGAAGGGGGAAATCTGACGGTTCTTTGCTTACTGGATTTTAGTAATGCTTTTAATACTGTCGATTTTGATATCCTGCTTGGCATGCTTCGCTCGCTTAACATATCTCCAACGGCGATAGATTGGTTTCGTAGTTACCTGTATGGCCGCCGGCAACGTGTATGTATAGAAGAGTCTTGTTCTTCTTGGTGTTATACTTCTGCCGGTGTACCTCAGGGAGGCGTTTTATCTCCTTTACTCTTCGCAATATTTATAAACTCTATTTCCAAAAAACTTCTTTCGTCCTACCACCTTTATGCAGATGATTTACAAATATATAAAAAAGCTGCCCTTTCGGATTTGGCTGATGCAATTAATGGTATAAACAAGGATTTGGATTCAATTTGCGAGTGGAGTGAGGCACATGGGTTACAGGTCAATCCATCGAAGACCCAGGTCATTGTTGTTGGCAGCTCAAGGATGATCCCCAAGATAAACTGGACGCAACTTCCTCAAGTTCAATTTAACGGAACCGCCATTCCAATTAGCGAAAAGGTTAAGAACCTCGGAGTTTGGATCGACAAACATCTTTCTTGGGGTCCCCAGCTACAGGACGTAAGCCGCAAGATTTTTGCATCTGGTAAGTCCCTGAGACGATTGCGGAACTTTCTTCCAACTGCCACTAAGACTGCGCTTGCACAATCCCTTTTACTTCCCATCCTTGACTACGCTGATGTCAGTTACCTCGATCTCACTGAGGCACAACTAGATAAACTTGAGCGACTTCAAAACTTTTGCATAAGATTTATATTTGGCCTGCGCAAATATGATCACATTTCTGAATTTCGTACAAAGCTCAAGTGGCTTCCCATACGTCTTCGCCGGAATTCTCATATCTTATTTCAGCTCTACAGTATTCTGTTCAATCCTATAACTCCCTCCTATCTTAAAGAGCGATTCAAGTTCCTACATGACACACATAATAGATATCTGAGATCATCGGAAAACTTGAGACTAGAGATGCCGATGCATTCAACCAGCTTTTATGACAAATCTTTTACAGTTCAAGCAGTACGGTTATGGAATGCCTTGCCCGTGTCGATAAGGCGAGCTCAATCCTTGTCCACTTTTAAAACTCTGGTAAAAAAACACTTCCTCTCTCCTTAAATCATCATTACATTTAGTTCCTTGATCTTGTTTCATGTTTATAAGTAGATATATATTATAAGTATATCTATGTATATATATTTATATGAATGAGTTTATGCTCTACGTATGTATGTACATATTTATTGTATATGTAGATGGTACACCGCTGACTACCTGCAGTATTGTCTCTCCTATTACCTTTAATCCATCCAAAGGTTGTCTGTAAAAGATCGCTTTAAGCGATAAGACCGCCCATTGTGTCACCCTATGTAAAATTTCTAAATTTATGTCTGTGACTTTTATGGTGTACAATAAAGAGTATTCTATCTATCTATCTATCTATAAAGGTAAAAGAAGGAAGAAGTGGCAGCACCTCTAACGCGGACAGTACTAGAGCAACTGCCTACTGTCACAGACTTGCCGGAGGAGGAGTGCTCACGAAACTCGTCAAACTCTCGTAATTCTACCTCCTGAACACGGAGTAGGAAGAACGTGGAACACTCATACGTATATGTAACATCAAGACTTACTGCTTGGATTTTTAGATGCGGTGCGGCGGGCAGCGGTGCGATGAGACTCGTTTCATGGGATAGACCTACTTAAATAGAACCCGCATTGTGACCATAAGCGGTGAACATGCCGAAATAAGTTATTAAGAAAATGTGACACGATCCCGCACCAGTGTACCCTTAATAAACCTTCGTGTCGTATACTGCATTTGCAGTTCGCACTGCATCATCAGCAATACCCAAATGAAGGCCCGTCTGCACCACAGATCACTAACTAATGCATAATAGCGATAAAAGGATTTTCATTTCTCATACATACTTGGAAAGTACGCTTGGAGTTACCTGATCAGAGGGATGAAAACAGTACTTTTCGGCCCGGGGAAACAATTTTCCCTATCGTCAAAAATTTAAAAACTATGCAAGCCATCTCCCAACTTTTATACAGACAGTCTGTCTGTTAAATCGCGGCGTAAAATTTTAATTAAAAAATATTAACAAAAAAATTGTAACATGACTTTATACTTATAATCTGAAGAACAATAACTTGGGTTTGTATTAAACCAGATAAACAAAATTCTCGGAATATAATGTCATTAGTAGACTTATTAAAAATATAAAGTTTTAATTGGATAGCTATTAAACTTTAGATTGATATCTAAAAAAACTTTTTCACAAAAAATAAAACCGACTTCCAAAAAAAACACTACAAAGTGAAAAATAATTTTGATTTCGGAAGTCGGTGTCTTTGGGGTTTTATTTTCGTTTTTTTGTGAAAAAGTTTTTATTTTTCACTTTTTAGTTGTGGTACCTACACAAAACCCCCACAAAAATTTGAATACCCATTACCTGCTATGTAAATTACAGTGACAGCTGGAACTATTAGAATATCGTCCACATATACTAGATGGGATAAATACGTATTATTGAAGCTAACTCAAAAACCGTCATCAGATCTTGACCAAATTTATATGGGACCACTTCTGAAGTATGCCCTACCAAATAAAAAAAGAATCATCATAATCAATTCGTAATTGGCGGAGTAATCGCGTAACAAACATACAAAAAAAAAAAAAAACATACAACTGAATTGAGAACCTCCTCCTTTTTGAAGTCGGTTGAAAAAACCCGATTTCGTCACTGACTCACTCAATGATGATCATCAAAATTTTAAGGTAACTCCTTAAGTCCTAGATAGCTGAAATTTGGTATGTAAGCTAGTATTAGTACAAAAAAAAAAAAAACTTGGAGCTTTTACCCCGCTACCCCTTAAACTAGGGGATGGAAGTTTGTATAAGACTTCCGCAAATTTTGATGTTTGAGGTCTAAAAATTGATATAATTGTTATAAATAATAAAATATATATTTAAGATTTTTTTGTAAATCACCCTCCACCCTTTCACCCTTTAAATTAGGAGATGGGGTTTTTATCAATAGAGCATTCGGTCACAGTGAACAGATAAAATTTGAACCAGATCTGTAAATGGTGACTGAAAAAGGTATGAATAGTACCACATTAAACATTGAAGTTGGAAAAAACGTTATCTATAGTTGTACTACTTCGTGTAGTGCTAGTGTTTATTAACGGAAACATGTTTATGGATGAAAAGTATGTAGAAATTCCATTTTGGGGATTCATTCTAAAATCGATATTGAAGATAGAGACAAGTCGGGGTCATAGCGGTAACTACAATTGTTTAAAATCACAATGTAAATTTAGGTTTTGATTCCCTTGCGAGTAGTTGCGAGTTTCAAAATATGCGGTATAAATGGTTGTACCTTTGCGTTTTTGCGTTGACTTAGTTTTTTTTTTCACAGATTAAAGGCAATTAGACCTAAGTATTTGAAAAAATATGTGATGTAACTTAAAATTTAGTGTTTTCGGAATTTTTCCTTTATATGTGCTATTAAACATTGCTTCATGCCAAATTTCAAGATTCTAGGTCGACTGGAAGTACCATTTAGGTTTTGATTCCCTTGCGAGTAGTTGCGAGTTTGAAAATATGCGGCTTTTAATTGCTGTTTCTTTTGATTGGGTTGACATAGAAGTTTGATTTTGTTACAGGTTAACGGTATTATAGAATTGAGTATTTGATATGAATTTCAATTTAATGCCTCTACGCGTTCATGAGGAAAGGGGTGGTAAGTTTAAAAATATTAAAAATATTTTTCATTATATAATGTAATTAAAAATTAACGGTTTTCGCAATTATCTGTGCTATAAGAAGTTACTTCGTACCAAATTTCAAGATTTTGAGTTCACGAGAAGTACCCTGTAGGTTTTGATGCCCTTGCAAGTGTCGAAAATTTGCAGCATAAACGTCTGTATCTTTTGATTGCGTTGGCTTAGAAGTTTGATTTTTTCACAGCTCTAGACTTGAGTATTTGATATAAATTCCAGCTAGATACCTAAACGAGTTCCCGCGAAAAAGGGTCTTGACAAACAGACAGACGGACAGACGGACGGACAACAAAGTGATCCTATAAGAGTTCCGTTTTTTCCTTTCGAGGTACGGATCCCTAAAAATTAACAAAATAAAAATATATTGTCATACTACATAACTTACAAAAATAAGTGAAATCCCACCAAAAAAATTTTCATGTAAGATGTTGCCAAGACGAGACCGTATGGCTGGCACTGTAAAAAGTTATCAGATCTCATGTAGAGCCAAACATCTAACTCTACAAGCCCTAACTTCACAAACTCTACACCTTAGTCAAAATATGTGGCTTGGCCGTTTCGCTACCGGCACATGGGCGTAAGGTGAAAAATGTATTCACTGCTCATTAATTTAGTTCATTATTTCTCATGTAGAGCCAACCTTCTAACCCTATACGCCCCACCAATAAATCGAGGGCGATCGGGCCGGAAACGGCCGAGCTTACATTTTGACTAAAGTGTAGAGTTTGTGAAGTTAGGGCTTGTAGAGTTAGGACGTGTAGAATTAGAAACTTGGCTCTACATGAGATCTGATAACTTTTTGACAGTGCGAGCCATATGGCCTCGTCTTGGCAACTTTTTACATAAAAATGTTTTTGGTGGGATTTACTGCTCACAAAATTATTATTTAATTGACTATTTGAGGCTTTTATTGATATATTTGAGATAAATATTTAACATCATCAATGATAAAAATAATGGCTGGTAGAATGCCAAAGAAAAATAAACATAAAAACGGCGGGAAAGCGGCTATTAAATTTTCAGTTCTTTTGCTAATTAATTACGTATACTACAGATATTGGTATAAAATGAGTTCATCAGATTCAGGTATCGATTTATTTAACTAATTCGGTTTTATTTACTTTCGTCATATTCGAAATGAAAAGCAGAGTGTTTACCTCGCCAAACCATCTCGTGCCTATATAGGTCCCTTTCATCCCTTTTATAACAATCTAGGTACTATTAAAACACCGTTCTATTTCTACCAATCGTTTGATGGTGAGCTGCGTTGGAAGAGAGCCTAAATGTTAATGCAACGTTGCACATGGTCACTCCATTTGCTTACTCATCCGTGCTTGTGAGGACTGCCCTCGACCTCTTTATTCGTTCGTCGGGTGAGCTCAATGGCGGACACTTGAGCTCGCCCGATTTACTGCGCACCCCATAACCGCTGATGAAAATAATCGTAATAATAGTAATAGAATGGAGAATTAATTGTTTGATTAGATTGTACGGACTAGGAAGAAAGGGTCTTCTTCCAAGTATATCAGGACGTACCTATCTGTGTAAATTTCCATGCCAAACAGGGATAATGTGAAGAAATTGGTTGTCAGCAACAATATCCTGCGATCACCGATCGGTTTACTAAGCTTTATGGGAATGTCAAGAATCTAGATGATAATGATGGCATCGAAGATACTGAAGGTCGGATGTTCTTTGTAATGATTACTTCCTATATTAATAGCTAAGTCGTTTTGGTTTGTTATCTCAAATGATGTCTATCGCAAAATATTTTCCGAAAAACGTGCTGTCCGTAATTATTGTAATTCTATGACCTTTTATAGTTTTAGTTTGATGTTAAAATATATGTTATTAGGTCCTACCTATTCTTTAATTTTAATTGCATTGACATATTTTCAATCTATTCTCTTGCGTGAATAGTGTTTTTTTTTTAAATGTAATATTTATGAGTTTTACCTGAATTCTATGTTTTATTTTAATTTATTACAAAAATATAGCTGTTCGTTGGGAAAATATAGGGAATGACAAAGAATAATAATTGTTAGGCCGGTTAACCTCTCTTTACCCAAAAGCACAACGGAGTTTCCTGTGCCACTTGACGCACGTTTAAATACTTGAAAACAGAGAAAAGTGGGCTGTGTTTTGTAAAAGTGACATTAAAAAGACAAAAGAAAAACATTTTTAAATTATAAATGTTTTTATTTCTGTAAGTAGGTTTGTAACAAACACTTTTATATGTCAATCATAATTAAAAATACTAATGAGGTCAATTATTTTGCTTGAAATCATGCCTACTATTCTATTACTACGCTAATCAAGGGGTTAAAATACCTATGCAAAACATATATCATAGTAGGTATAAACTACACGTAGTAGGTATATACTACATCAAATACATGACGTCACACAAATCCTGCATCGCGCAATTAGAGTTTACCGCGCGAACGACATAAATATAAGACTTTCCGACATCAACAATCGGGCAGTCGGCCCGCCAGACACAACGCCCGCCTGGTTGGAGGATCCTCCCTTTTCTATGGTGGATGAGTGAACTTTACACCCTGTTCCTCATGCCCCTAAATTGGTGACCCCGAGTATGAACGTCAACGCAGCCTTCGTGCAACTACTTCAGCGTGACGTCATCATCATCATCACTCCCGCATGCTTTCGTGAGGCGAGTCACACAGACAGCCAGCACCCTCGGCTTCAATGGGTATCCTGACCACAAGCATGCAGCGAACGCGCATTCCTGGTCATCACCCTCAGCCTCATCAGCAACCTTGGCACAGCACCTGCACTTTCGGCCGGTCTTACAAGCAGAGCTCTTTCTACCCTCTCCTGGTCGACGCTAGCAGTCAGCCACAACCCGGCGCTATACCACATCCGACTCACTACACTACACACCACAGACAGTTCTGACTCAACGCGAACTATGCGGCACCCGGTTCCGACTCACTGGAACCTCCACTGGTACTGTGAAGCATCGCAAGATACAAGACTCAGCCCACTATCGACCTCCGGTCTCCGGAGGGGAGTGATGTAGCGGTTACATCGCCACATACGAATTACGCATCAAAGACATGACGTCACACAAATCCTGCATCGCGCAATTAGAGTTTACCGCGCGAACGATATTTAAAAGACAATCCGACATCAACAGTTGGGCAGTCGGCCCGCCAGACACAACACCCGTCTGGTTGGAGGATCCTCCCTTTTCTATGGTGGATGAGTGAACTTTACACCCTGTTCCTCATACTCCTAAAAACCTACTAACTATTCCAAAGACGCAGAATGACGTACATGCATCTACTTACTTTCAAAACTATAAAAAGGTTCCAAATTGAATACCCGAATGAGACTGAAAAGTAACAAACAGGGACATAAGGACCAAACAGTTAATTTTTATCCTGTACCACTGTCCCCGAGAGATGGCTCTGATTTTACGAACAACCCTTCACAATGACTCCATTTAGATTGTTTTATGTACTCATTAACTTGATATCGCCGCGGCTCGGAGATTTTAAAAATAGAATGGTCCTCGCGGGAGTCGTGGAGCGCCGCCGTGCCGAAGGACCAAGAGTGAAATCTTTGTAAACAGAGAATGATGTTACTGTGGAACAAAGTGCTTGTAATGCTTGATAATATTACGACAATGTTGTGTTTTCAAGAGTTTTACAATGTTGTGTTAGGATTTATTTGTTTTTGAAAAACTTGTTTTCTTTTTGAATTGTTCATTTTATGTTTAATTAGTTTATTCATTACATCAGTTCTTATTGTGAGCTCTTTGGTGTTATTTTCAATCCCTAGCTGAGTAAAATTGTGATTGGAAATTCGATCTAGAGCTTTCCGAACAGCATTCGTAATATAGGGAGATCACAGATTTACCCTTATCGCATGGGACTAATAAAAATCATTGTCGAAATAGGGGTGTGCAACCCTTTATGGATTAAATTCGTCACAGTACTTCTTAAACAAAGTATGGCTTATTTAAATGTATGTCAATAACGTTTACTTTTTATCTTTTCGTATTAAAATGTAAGAAAGCTCTAACACAAATAAGATTATGATAATGCTTCGTGTGGATGTAAAGTGGTGTTCTCATTTTATTTGTAAAGCGCGGAAACTTGGCACTGGGAATGCATGTGAGCGGCTCTGCTCCGACCAGGGATGGGACATCGTGCTTGCATCTTAAAACGACGGTGTGTCCATTTTAGATTTATGATTTTGACTGTACTTCAAGTGTCAATTGTTGAGTAAGTAGGTTTAGGCAATTTTTCATCTGTAATGAACATTTTGCTTATAATTTCGGATATTGCATACAGCATGCATCTTTGTATGATTAAGTAGAAAGAAACTGTAAACTGTACTGATCGTTGATCGCATTGTTGCTTAGCATAGTATATTTAAACAACTACAACTGAATCAACTCCCACGACATTATTAATCGTTAGGTATGTAGCTTTAAACAAACTTTCTGCAATATTTTCTTTCAGATTTTAGTCCACTAATCACAAGAAGAAATGTAAGATTTATCAGCACATTTCCTAAACAAAGATTTGACGACACTTTCAAAAAACGTGAGCTAATCAATTAATCACTTCGCCAACTATCGAACTTTTCCCGACACGACTATAGTATCGTTACATCTCTACGAGATGCTGGCGGCAATGAAAGTCCCGGATCAAGATAGAACATTTATTATAGGTTTAATGTGCCACTGCGCTGGCTGGTTCGAATACCTGCTGCTTCTTTCTGTGCGGAACAGATAGGATAGGGTGACAACTAGTTTATAAAATACTGCTGCTATTTTTGCTAACAAGCAGCGCTTTTGTGTTCTGGTTTGAAGGGTATTGGAACCGGTTTAATTACAGGCACATGAGACATAAAATGAAGTCAACTGTGCCTTCGATTAACTAAGAACGGGGACGAATACAATATTGTATTTTTAAAACTTTATCAGATCTGGACGTAGGATTTAATTCATAAATAGGATTTACAAAAACCTTTTACCATTTTACTTTTTTACAGTTGTTCAAACAGTTCGTATTTTCACTTTCAGATATAGTTTTAATGAAAACAACCCAGTTTCCAGCCGGCATAGTATCGTTGTTCAGGGCTCGGGTGAAGCAATAAACGCATTCTTCAAGTTTAGGAGGTGGAATAAATCAGACGCACGCCTGAGCCAGCGGAATGTTCTCCACGCTCTCATTTGTATTAAGCTTTTGTGGATTTAACTAGTTTTACATAGAAGAAAACATGTATTTATTTTAATGGAATAGTAAAAATATATAGCATCATGCTTATACTCTCCGAGAGGGGAGAGCGGAGATGAGCACATCGACATTTCGCCAGTTTAAGTCCCCATTCAAAATTCAAAATTCACAAGTCATTTATTCAAACTAGGCTGAGAATCAGCACTTTTCGAACGTCAAAGTTACATAAGACAGTCCCACAACCCCCCCCCCCCCCCCCTTCAACACTTCCTAGTGCTTTCGCTGGGAAGAAGAAGTGGCGCAACAAACTCCCCAGCAGCACAGCTGTCTGTTCAATAGAAAAAAAAAGATTCCATATAATAGTACTTATGCAAAATTATTTACAGTACGCAACACTAAACATATTTTAAATTATAAATTAATAGCCATATGTCAGCTAGCATACGCCAATATACCAAACAAAAATATCGAGATCTGTACTCAAGCAGAAATAAAAATAATAAAGACTAAACGTAAACAATATCTAAATAAAAGCCTCCAGTCAGTCATAAAGGGCGTGCCCGCTTACATATAGCTATATGTAGATATATCGCTGTAACTGGAATTTATAAATGATAAACTAGGACCATCGAGATACAATAAATAAACAGTTAATTACTAATAACAATAACAAAACCATGATCAGCAAGACGACCAGTCACCACAAGCAGCTTCCGTTCACGAGCTTAACGCAAAGATCAGCCATTACCCCCCTCGCCATATAATAGGGGGCCAGCCTTTTTCTAATAAACTGGCATATATTCTAACTCCAGGCGATTGCTGAGAAATTGTTATAGAAAGTTTAATAACACTTTGCCCTACCTGGGGATCGAACTAAATATCCCATGCTCAAGTCGCTCTTACGACAACTAGACCAACGTGTTAGTCAGTTAAATTGTCAATTTTATGCTTTGCATTGCCTTCAACGACACTCAAGACGACCAATTATTTTCCAAGAACAACAACGTACAAAGTAACAGCGGAGTGAAAACAGATAGTTACCTTCCCCTGGTACCTACTAAGGGGATTTTTGCTGGAAGGCGTGACGATAGTTTAATGTTTTGAAAACATCTGCTGGAGTAACGGACCCTCTGCTCTTACAACTTTCAAAAGAAGGGGAAGGTCCCTTCCAGTTACTTTCGAAGTTATGTTTCTTCGTTCATAAATATCATAGGTACATATTTTATGTAGTTTTTAGGGTTCCGTACCTCGAAAGGAAAAAACGGAACCCTTATAGGATCACTCTGTTGTCCGTCTGTCTGTCTGTCTGTCAAGACCCTTTTTCTCAGAAACGCGTGGAGGTATCAAGCTGGAATTTATATCAAATATTAAAGTCTATTGTCCCTTAGATCTGTAAAAAATCAAACTTCTAAACCCATGCAATCACAAGATACAGTCGCTTATGCCGCAAATTTTCGACACTCGCAAGGGAATCAAAACCTACAGGGTACTTCCCGTGAACTCAGAATCTTGAAATTTGGTACGAAGCAACGTTTTATAGCACAGATAAAGGAAAAATTTCGTAAACAGTAATTTTTTTGTTACATCATATAATAAAAATATTTTTAATAAATTTAAACTTACTACCCCTTTTCTCATGAACGCGTAAAGTTATTAAATTCAAATTCATATTAAATACTCAAGTCTGTAATACCGTTAAGCTGTAACAAAATCAAACTTCTATGTCAACGCAATCAAAAGAAACAGCAATTTAAGCCGCATATTTTCAAACTCGCAACTATTCGCAAGGGAATCAAAACCTAAAGGGTACTTCCAGCCGATCTAGAATCTTGCAATTTGTCACGAAGCAGTGTTTTATAGCACATATTATAAAGGAATCATTCCGAAAACCTAACTTTTTTAGTTACATCACATACGCTGGATCGCAAAAATTCCGGGTCGCTAATAAAAATCGTGTTAGCTCCATAAATTACATACCTAGATCGCTAGAATAAATAATATGTAGTAAGCAGGTTACTAATGCTTGTTCTAAATCTCTAAAGAGGTTTCATTTGTACAAGTAACAGATACAAAAAAATGCTGTCTGAATTTTTTAAAAATTTAAAATTAGGAAAATAATATTTTTCCTGCTTTTGTTTCAAAGCGAGCTGTCATTATAAATGATTCCTTGCAATATTATGTCGTTAACACCGGAATAATGTACACGGATTATTGCCCTGGTACAAGAAAGAAGAAGTCAGCGTAGCACTGCTAGGACAGTAGGAGTATCTTTATCAACGGTCCAAAGAGTACTCCAGCGATTTCAAGAGACCGGCATGAACATCAGAAAACCAGGAAATGGCAGGCCAAGGTGCACAACTTCACGAGAAGACCGATTCATCGTGAGCACTATGTTAAGGAATCGACATCTCACGGCTGTTCAGGTCCGAAGCAGTCTTCAAGAAATTCACCAGAACAATATGAGCTCTGATACGATTCTGCGGCGTCTTCGTGAAGCTGATATAAAGCCTTATAGACCAGCAAACGGCCCTAAACTGCTCAGAGAACATCGAGTTGCCAGGTGACGGTTTGCTCCAGAACACATTCGATGGACATATGGAAGATTGGTCCAAGGTTATGTTTTCCGATGAGTCCAGATTTTGTTTATTTACGCACGACGGGAGACGTAGAGTATTTAGCCGACCAAGAGAATGGTATAATCAAGCGTGTTTTGAAGAAAAGGTGACATTCAGTGGAGGATCAATAATGGTTCCGGCTGGGATATCTTCAGAGGATCGCACGGAGTTAGTGATCATAGAAAACGGATCTCTGACTGCTGTCAGATACGTAGAAAGGGTTTTAAATGAGCATGCTGGTCCTTTCTTTGTGAACATGGATGCAAATTCCATTTTTATGCACGATAATGCGCGACAACATACTGCTCGTTTGGTCAATATGTATATTCAAGACGTCGGTATTACCTGCACGGAGTGTTCAGCTCGCAGCCCAGACTTAAATCCCATAGAACATGCATGGGACGAGCTCGGGAGATGCGTGAGACAACGCTCTTCTGCTCCCGTTACCCTACACGAGTTAAGGAATGCGCTAGTGGAAGAATGGGCACACATAGACCAAAATTGTATAAAAAAAAATATGTAAATTTGGTATACAGCATGCCACATCGTATTAATGAAGTGATACGGGCTTGTGGAGGAAATACAAAAAATTAACAAAAAAACTTTTATTTTTTAAGATTTACTGCGAAGTGTATTTTTGCTGTCATAAGTTAGATGCGAAATTTTCTTATTTTTTTTGTATTTAATTAAAGTTATATAGTGTACAAAACGCACTCATTACCCGTGGTCCCGGTGGGTCGACCCATTACCGGGTCCATGGGTAATTTTAATTACCCGTGGTCCCATGGCATTAGGGATTGTTCCCGGACTTCTGACTATATCGATAGAAAATTTATTACAACCCAAGAACCTACTTATGATTTAATACAAATCCATAACAAAAGCATTATTAGGTACGTCAAAATCATATATATATGGGTATTTATATAATAATTTTTATTTCAGGCATTGTATAAGTACACACAAATTACGTATCAATAGAGATCACATGTTACAAAGAGTGTAATCTTTTTTCTGTATTAGTCATTTTGTCATAATTATTAGGATCTTTATTCATTATTATTTATTTATTTATTTCATTCTCTTTTGTCACTTTGACATAATTATTTATAAGCAAGTACGCACCCAAATTGAATATTTTTTGCGAAAACTTTAGTAAACATGGAAAACAAGGTAAAAATAATGAAAAGAAAGAATGGTAGTATTTGCTGTTCAAAATCATCAGTAAAAGCGCAGTGTAAGGGATCTATAATTATTAATAAAGTGAGTATTAGTTTTTTCGGAAATTTTAATGGTGGCTGTCGTAAAAGTAGTTTAATTTAACATTAATTTGCTTTAACGTTTGTATTTCCATTCTCACAGGAACAGATTGTAATAAAAAACATATCTCATACATGTCCGGATATTATATCAAATGAACTAACCGAATTTCTAGACAGTTTAACATCGGAGGCACGAACAACTGATCGATCTATACACAATTGTGTGAAGAGGTGAAAGAGAGTTTTATGGATAAACAGAACAATATATTGACTGTCTTTCCGGAATTCAACAGTATCGTCTTTATTACTAAAATGAATTTTAAAACATTTCATGAAGTACAGGTTCCATTGCAACACCGCAATTTAGTTTTGGCAGAATATTATCATCAAGACACAACAATTTTGGTGTTGTGTATGGAAGAAGATAGAGATAAAATTGAGCAAACAAAGGAAATATTTGGTGACGCAACATTCAATTGTAGCCCCCCTCCATTCGTTTTTTTACTATACATGCTGATTTAGGCAGTACTACTAGTACAACTAAAACAAAACCAATAATTTACGCTTTACTAAGTAGGTAAGTGATAAGAAAACCGAAATGTAGGTATACAGCCCTTTTCAATATAATAAAATTCCAGTTTCCAAACTGGCAGCCATTAAAGTATCACTGTGATTTGGACTTGCAGCTTTAAATTCCATACATAATGTTTATCCTGCCATGACATTGAGATTATAGGGTGCTATTATCACTGGCAGCAAGCTATGTGAGGATGGGCAAAAACATATTCGGCATTACAAAAAGTAAACCTCAAGCCAGAGTTGTGTCACTGTGTTCAATATTGTCATTATTACCAAGTGAACGACTTTTGGAAGGTTGCGAATATGTTAAATCACGGTGCAACACCAAAAATATTAAAATCCAAAAATTTTTAATTACATGCAACGTTTTTGGCTGAAGAATGATATTCTTAAAACTATCAGTATCTTCGGAGAAAGGCATCGAACCAATAACGTGTCGGAGTCTTGGCATAGCAAATTTTTTTTGTTTTTTTAAATGCACAAACATAATGCGTCTCCTGAACGTTTCGGTCAAATTATCAAAAAATAAAAAGAATAATCCAGATATAACCAGAACAAAAATAGCAATTTAAAATGATGAATTCATAACCGATACACAAATGGAATTAATTAATGGCGGAATGTCAGTTGGATACGCATTAGAAATGTTAGGATAGTTTGTCGTAAGGCACCGGCCACACAGAACAGACGCAAGGCACGGACCCGTCGCAGTCGCGGCGCCCGTTTAATCTACTTGCATATAAAATGTATACAGCCGTCGCAACGTAAAACATACAGAAAAGACGGGACGCCGTCACGACGTTAACTCTGCGGCGCCCTATTGGAAAACATATAGAAAGGACAGGGCGCGGGCAGGGCGCGGGCCTGCACGGGCGCAAGCGGGGGCGCGGAAAGGGCGCAGAGGGCAGGTTCTCACAGCGCTCGCCCGCTCGCCATTGTGCATCTTGCGTCGGAGTAGTTAGAACGTTACGTGCGAACGAACGTTACTATGCGTGACGACTTTGAATTTAACGTTACATTTTGTAATTTAATTGAAAATAATCCAGTAATTTATAATTATAACAGACCAGATTATTCTAACAGAAATGTCCAAGATCAAGCTTGGTCAATAATGGCGCCCTGTCTGCGACGGGTCCGTGTCTTTTCTATATATGTTAAAAAGTTGTGACGGCGCCCTGTCTGCGACGGGTCCGCGCCCCGCCCTCGTCTTGCGTCTTTTCTGTCTGGCCGTTGGCTAAGTCATTAGTGTATCGGTTATGAATTCATTTTTAATATAGCTGTTATTAGGAGTATGTTTTTGTTCCCAAGGATAGAATTATTTTATTTGCTTTGAATGAGTAAACTTTCATATAGGTATGTAACTGATGGTTTTCATTTTCTATCGATATAGTCAGAAGTCCGGAAGAAATCCCTAATGCCATGGGCATGGGACCACGGGTAATTAAAATAACCTATGGACCCGGTAATGGGTCGATCCACCGGGTCCACGGGTAACGAGTGACAAAACGTGATACACATTTTTTTTATATATTAATAAGTCATCTGCAATATACTATAGTCTCGCAAATTGGTCTATGTATTTAAGAAACTATCACGCCAGTGACGGAGTATATTGCTATCAACCGGGCACAAATCCAGACTCCGGGCTGCTAATGAGAAATTCCAGAATGAAAAACCCAATGACACTTTGTCCGACCTGGGAATCGAACCCCGGACCTCATGTTCAGCAGTAGCGCTTGCAACCACTATAGACCAACGTGGCAACGAGGCAGAATTATAAACTTATTACCTTTTTCCTCATGAACGTGTTATATAAATGTAATTATTGTGTCTAAAAATAAATAATATGATATATAAATGTAATTATACTTGTTATACCTATAAATGTAATTATTATCTACGATTAATTTACTAAATGAATTTAATAACAAACTTATTTTTTATAAGTCAAACACTGATTTGACTCAACTGTTGTTATTGTCTCCAATATCTTGGTTGAATTATGTAGTAGGGTCACACTGATTTATTTGTTGTTCCTATATTTAAATACTAAATGATTGAGGATACAAGTTTTATTAAATTATTTTGTTAAGAATATCTAAGAGATTAGTTTACGTATAAATTATATTTTTGTAAAGGTATTATTACAGTTTATAGTTTAAAAGTATTTGTTTTGTACTAATAGTTCAGTTCATTTTATATGTGGCAATATTCAAGTTAGATAGGGTAAGGTAACTGTCATTTGAAATGTTTTAAAAGGTCGTGTAACTTAATTCTTGTTCTCTTTTCTGTACGTGTCACTGGACTGATAACAATATAAAAGCTTATGTTAACATCTAAGAACAGACCCTGAGTGATGTCCATGTCCGTAATATTGAGTTGCTAAAAGCTAATATAAGGAAATAATGTTGCTTATCAGAAGTTCTGCTTTTATTGTAAAATGGATTGAAATAAGGATCATCAGATCACTTCTGATGAAAGATCGACTAACTACAATGTTCATGTAAGTTAAATTGTCATTATATCTTGATTATTGCTGATAACTATGATGTTCTGTATGTATTAAAATAATAATGTAATGTAATCGAATTAAGGAATATTCATATTCTATTTGTCATTGATAAAGTTGTTAGCTTTAAGAAATGGTCCAAGAGATTAATGTAATAACAAAACTAAATGCTAATGTAAAAATGTGTTGATAAAATACTTCAAAACAAGCTTCCGTGGAGTTTCTTATCCTTCTTCTCCACGAAGACCTAGATTTGGAACGGATAACTAGCTTTCTCATTAACAATACCTATTTATTGACAAGTCTAATTGAAATAAATGCCTAGTCTTGTCTCCATGTGCTTTCTTATAATCCTTTTCCCTACACACCATATTCATAGATATTAAAATATATAACATAACATCACGCCTTGTTTCCCCGAGGGGTTGGGCAGAGGTGCACCTGTAGTAGGTACACCCACATATTAAAATACCTACATGATTAAATAATTAACTAATAGGTAACCTGAAAATCCTGACACTCAAAAGTTGATAGTTAAGTGGATATCAATGCCTCTAAATGTACTCTTAGTATATCTAATAATCTTTTTCTCACATCAGAAGTGGGATAGTGCCCTGTCTTACATAAGCGATTTCTAATGAATTTTATTTTGCTATTTTCATAATCAATGTTGGAGCTATTGGTGATTTTGCTGGAAGCCGTGGTGTCGCCGGATAGCTGTCTAAGCTCTCACCATGAGGATGACATCATGCTGCCAACTCCTGGAGTAGGACTCTATTAGTGATTTTGCTGGAAGCCGTGGTGTTACCGGGTAGCTGTCTAAACCCTCACCATGAGGATGACATCATGCTGCCAACTCCTAGAGTAGGACTGTAAGTGGGAGCTGCAGGGCCGGTAAGACCTTTAGAGGCTCTGCTTTGATATTACTTTGAAATGAGAGAACATCAACTGATGGTGCATCATAGAAAAAGTTTTGTAACCTTTAAACTAGAATATTTTAAAACAGGATGGTGCCGATTCTCTTGACGCAAATGCCTTTAAACTGGGCTGGAAATCGCCAAAATTTAGTTTACTCTTGTCAAACGATGATTTCCCACTCTGAAATAGACTTAAAGTATATTTGACTATATTTTGAAACCACCAACTTAACTATATTTTAGTTTGACAGCATTAAGATGGTACTGAGATTTTAATTTAGTGTAAAAGACAATTTTGCTATTCTGATTTTGCCTAACTGAGTCTGACCTTAAATTAGTTGTCATGAACTAAAATTCACACGAACACCTCGACTTCGGGTGCAAAAACAGTACTGTAATGGATTTTTTCTTTTCTTTTGCTTGTATCTCGAAAATGGTGTGTCCTATCGCAAAAATAATGAAAATTTCGACCCCTTTTATAAAGCCCTTAAACCCCTAATACTCAACAAGTAGGTAATATTTTTTTTATATTTTCCATGCAAAAAGTGAAAAATTCCAAATAAAAAAGGTCGAGGCTATAAAAAAAAAAACACTGAATAGGGCAAACAAGTATGTACCACGTGGAGTCGTAATTGTCAAATTCGATTTTGGTTGTTTCAAAATAATTTTTAAATTGAGACCATTGCAGAATAGCTTTACGATTTTCGTGGCCAAGATTGAAGTCTTGGTGATAGTTTAGTAGGTTTAGTTTGGTGTACGGGAGAATTGCCACCAGTGTTTGTTATTAAAAGTTAAGCTTCAATTGGTATTTTAACAAATTTCAAAAACAAAGGTCTCGGAAAACAATGGTATCTACTTGCATAAAAATATTCTCATAAAAAAAAAGAAAAATGTGCCTACTTACAATGATTAAATATGTTGGAAAGATCATTAGGTAATGAACCAAAAATAGTGAACATCTAATTGAAGCTTAGCTTATAAAACCAATAATAACTAGGTACGTTGTTACTCTAGCTAGATTATAATTAATTTCTGTTCTCACAAAGATGAGACTGAGAATAGGATACAAGTGTTCACTTAGATGAAACTTGGCATTACAAGAGTACTAATTTAATGTATATATAAATTAAGTAACACAGAAAAACCAAAAATGAGATTGGGTTTCTGAACAGGACATTGCGAGGAATTGTGTACTAAATTACTTAGACCATTGTTTTCAATCTTTGATCCTGCTTTAAGAACAAAGTTATATACTGATGCTACTGCTATACGATATGGCGTTTTTTTAACCCAGAAATACGATAGTGATTCTTAAGTCATTTGTTTTAGTAAAAGAACTACACCTGCAGAGTCAGAATATAGTTCTTATGATTTAGAAACTCTAGCTATTCACAACGCCTTGAAACACTTCCTTGTCTATTTACTAGAAATTAACTTTATAATAGGGATGATGCCTGGGTCAAAAAAAAGAAATTCTATTTAGTCCGTCAGTCAGATAATAATAAAGTGTTAGACACGTATTTTTTGCTTTATCATATTAATGAAAAATGACTTAGATACAACGCATTAAAGTTGGGGAGTAGGGGTTGATACGTCACAAGTATGGATGAAGTCTACATACAAGTGACGTAATGGCACATTATAACTCAATGTATCGCCGTAATCTATTGATAACGTAAAAAAAAAAGAAAAAAAATACGTGTACGTTATTTTTTCATAATCTACATTACGGACAAAAAACATTTTTTTAGTCATCATCCCTATTATCACAGATTGTAACACTATGTGCAATGAACAGTCAGAGTAGCCGAACGTTCTGTGGAAAGTACAACAATTAATTAACACAACTGTACAAAATCCATGGGCTCTACCCCTTTGCCTTTGCCTTTGATTTTTTTTTATACTTACGACGTACTAGAAGAAAAAGATAGACAAAATCCAAATAAATTAGAGGCTGACCGAGAAATAGCTAGACAAATTGCAGAAAAATTCAATAAACGTTTAGATGTCACTCGTCGTAACAATGTAAACTTTAACGTAGGAGATGTAGTGTATATCTCGCGGAATCATATGCGCAATGATGAATTGGCACCTAAATTAAAGGGTCTTTGAAATATCTTCTATCCTTTCTAATGATCGTTTTGCTCTGCAAGGTCTAGGTAATTTACGAAACATTTCAGTAGCCAAAGAAAAATTAAGATTCTGACACTTTAACTAATTACATTTTCTTATTTTTGTGTTGATATTTTGTTCTATTAATCTGACATGTTAAGTTACTAAAAGCATATTTTAATTAATTACACACTGATGTGGATTTAATTCGGAAGATTTAATTCGGAAATAAATAGAAAGAATTATGTATAATTATATAACTTATAATATTATATATATACTGCTGGTCGGTCACTGCCCTGATACCTTTCTGAAATTCATGCGCAGCAGGTGATAGGACTGGTATGTCAAGGCCAGAGGCTACTTATAACATTACTGCTGGTCGGTCACTGCCCTGATACCTTTCTGAAATTCATGCGCAGCAGGTGATAGGACTGGTATGTCAAGGCCAGAGACTTCTTGAAAACAAATATTTATTTATTTAAATATAATTAGTTGGGTACTTCGAGAGCGAAGTACAGGTCGTGATAGATTATTTTTTTAAATAATTACCATTTGTGATGGTTATTTTGGTACATTTCAGTTTAATAGAACATCCAAACAATAGATTTACATATACTTTTAATTTATCCTAGTAAAATATGTGGTATTAGGAGCTTAAAATCATATGAGATACACTTATGATTCTTTACCTAATTGCATTTATATATAAAAATTAAAAAAAAAAATGTTTCCGCTGGTCGGTCATTTGCTTGGTGCAAGTATATCCCACTAGCAGCGGGTGGAGGGGACTTGACACGTCGGCAATTGGCAAAACAAAAGTAAAACAATTGTAGAAAAAGGGTCTCTAAAGTACTTCGAGAGCGAAGTACTTGTCAGCATGGCCGTGTTATATAAATGTAATTATTGTGTCTAAAAATAAATAATATGATATATAAATGTAATTTTACTTGTTATACCTATAAATGTAATTATTATCTACGATTAATTTACTAAATGAATTTAATAACAAACTTATTTTTTATAAGTCAAACACTGATTTGACTCAACTGTTGTTATTGTCTCCAATATCTTGGTTGAATTATGTAGTAGGGTCACACTGATTTATTTGTTGTTCCTATATTTAAATACTAAATGATTGAGGATACAAGTTTTATTAAATTATTTTGTTAAGAATATCTAAGAGATTAGTTTACGTATAAATTATATTTTTGTAAAGGTATTATTACAGTTTATAGTTTAAAAGTATTTGTTTTGTACTAATAGTTCAGTTCATTTTATATGTGGCAATATTCATGTTAGATAGGGTAAGGTAACTGTCATTTGAAATGTTTTAAAAGGTCGTGTAACTTAATTCTTGTTCTCTTTTCTGTACGTGTCACTGGACTGGTAACAATATAAAAGCTTATGTTAACATCTAAGAACAGACCCTGAGTGATGTCCATGTCCGTAATATTGAGTTGCTAAAAGCTAATATAAGGAAATAATGTTGCTTATCAGAAGTTCTGCTTTTATTGTAAAATGGATTGAAACAAGGATCATCAGATCACTTCTGATGAAAGATTGACTAACTACAATGTTCATGTAAGTTAAATTGTCATTATATCTTGATTATTGCTGATAACTATGATGTTCTGTATGTATTAAAATAATAATGTAATGTAATCGAATTAAGGAATATTCATATTCTATTTGTCATTGATAAAGTTGTTAGCTTTAAGAAATGGTCCAAGAGATTAATGTAATAACAAAACTAAATGCTAATGTAAAAATGTGTTGATAAAATACTTCAAAACAAGCTTCCGTGGAGTTTCTTATCCTTCTTCTCCACGAAGACCTAGATTTGGAACGGATAACTAGCTTTCTCATTAACAATACCTATTTATTGACAAGTCTAATTGAAATAAATGCCTAGTCTTGTCTCCATGTGCTTTCTTATAATCCTTTTCCCTACACACCATATTCATAGATATTAAAATATATAACATAACATCACGCCTTGTTTCCCCGAGGGGTTGGGCAGAGGTGCACCTGTAGTAGGTACACCCACATATTAAAATACCTACATGATTAAATAATTAACTAATAGGTAACCTGAAAATCCTGACACTCAAAAGTTGATAGTTAAGTGGATATCAATGCCTCTAAATGTACTCTTAGTATATCTAATAATCTTTTTCTCACATCAGAAGTGGGATAGTGCCCTGTCTTACATAAGCGATTTCTAATGAATTTTATTTTGCTATTTTCATAATCAATGTTGGAGCTATTGGTGATTTTGCTGGAAGCCGTGGTGTCGCCGGATAGCTGTCTAAGCTCTCACCATGAGGATGACATCATGCTGCCAACTCCTGGAGTAGGACTCTATTAGTGATTTTGCTGGAAGCCGTGGTGTTACCGGGTAGCTGTCTAAACCCTCACCATGAGGATGACATCATGCTGCCAACTCCTAGAGTAGGACTGTAAGTGGGAGCTGCAGGGCCGGTAAGACCTTTAGAGGCTCTGCTTTGATATTACTTTGAAATGAGAGAACATCAACTGATGGTGCATCATAGAAAAAGTTTTGTAACCTTTAAACTAGAATATTTTAAAACAGGATGGTGCCGATTCTCTTGACGCAAATGCCTTTAAACTGGGCTGGAAATCGCCAAAATTTAGTTTACTCTTGTCAAACGATGATTTCCCACTCTGAAATAGACTTAAAGTATATTTGACTATATTTTGAAACCACCAACTTAACTATATTTTAGTTTGACAGCATTAAGATGGTACTGAGATTTTAATTTAGTGTAAAAGACAATTTTGCTATTCTGATTTTGCCTAACTGAGTCTGACCTTAAATTAGTTGTCATGAACTAAAATTCACACGAACACCTCGACTTCGGGTGCAAAAACAGTACTGTAATGGATTTTTTCTTTTCTTTTGCTTGTATCTCGAAAATGGTGTGTCCTATCGCAAAAATAATGAAAATTTCGACCCCTTTTATAAAGCCCTTAAACCCCTAATACTCAACAAGTAGGTAATATTTTTTTTATATTTTCCATGCAAAAAGTGAAAAATTCCAAATAAAAAAGGTCGAGGCTATAAAAAAAAAAACACTGAATAGGGCAAACAAGTATGTACCACGTGGAGTCGTAATTGTCAAATTCGATTTTGGTTGTTTCAAAATAATTTTTAAATTGAGACCATTGCAGAATAGCTTTACGATTTTCGTGGCCAAGATTGAAGTCTTGGTGATAGTTTAGTAGGTTTAGTTTGGTGTACGGGAGAATTGCCACCAGTGTTTGTTATTAAAAGTTAAGCTTCAATTGGTATTTTAACAAATTTCAAAAACAAAGGTCTCGGAAAACAATGGTATCTACTTGCATAAAAATATTCTCATAAAAAAAAAGAAAAATGTGCCTACTTACAATGATTAAATATGTTGGAAAGATCATTAGGTAATGAACCAAAAATAGTGAACATCTAATTGAAGCTTAGCTTATAAAACCAATAATAACTAGGTACGTTGTTACTCTAGCTAGATTATAATTAATTTCTGTTCTCACAAAGATGAGACTGAGAATAGGATACAAGTGTTCACTTAGATGAAACTTGGCATTACAAGAGTACTAATTTAATGTATATATAAATTAAGTAACACAGAAAAACCAAAAATGAGATTGGGTTTCTGAACAGGACATTGCGAGGAATTGTGTACTAAATTACTTAGACCATTGTTTTCAATCTTTGATCCTGCTTTAAGAACAGAGTTATATACTGATGCTACTGCTATACGATATGGCGTTTTTTTAACCCAGAAATACGATAGTGATTCTTAAGTCATTTGTTTTAGTAAAAGAACTACACCTGCAGAGTCAGAATATAGTTCTTATGATTTAGAAACTCTAGCTATTCACAACGCCTTGAAACACTTCCTTGTCTATTTACTAGAAATTAACTTTATAATAGGGATGATGCCTGGGTCAAAAAAAAGAAATTCTATTTAGTCCGTCAGTCAGATAATAATAAAGTGTTAGACACGTATTTTTTGCTTTATCATATTAATGAAAAATGACTTAGATACAACGCATTAAAGTTGGGGAGTAGGGGTTGATACGTCACAAGTATGGATGAAGTCTACATACAAGTGACGTAATGGCACATTATAACTCAATGTATCGCCGTAATCTATTGATAACGTAAAAAAAAAAGAAAAAAAATACGTGTACGTTATTTTTTCATAATCTACATTACGGACAAAAAACATTTTTTTAGTCATCATCCCTATTATCACAGATTGTAACACTATGTGCAATGAACAGTCAGAGTAGCCGAACGTTCTGTGGAAAGTACAACAATTAATTAACACAACTGTACAAAATCCATGGGCTCTACCCCTTTGCCTTTGCCTTTGATTTTTTTTTATACTTACGACGTACTAGAAGAAAAAGATAGACAAAATCCAAATAAATTAGAGGCTGACCGAGAAATAGCTAGACAAATTGCAGAAAAATTCAATAAACGTTTAGATGTCACTCGTCGTAACAATGTAAACTTTAACGTAGGAGATGTAGTGTATATCTCGCGGAATCATATGCGCAATGATGAATTGGCACCTAAATTAAAGGGTCTTTGAAATATCTTCTATCCTTTCTAATGATCGTTTTGCTCTGCAAGGTCTAGGTAATTTACGAAACATTTCAGTAGCCAAAGAAAAATTAAGATTCTGACACTTTAACTAATTACATTTTCTTATTTTTGTGTTGATATTTTGTTCTATTAATCTGACATGTTAAGTTACTAAAAGCATATTTTAATTAATTACACACTGATGTGGATTTAATTCGGAAGATTTAATTCGGAAATAAATAGAAAGAATTATGTATAATTATATAACTTATAATATTATATATATACTGCTGGTCGGTCACTGCCCTGATACCTTTCTGAAATTCATGCGCAGCAGGTGATAGGACTGGTATGTCAAGGCCAGAGGCTACTTATAACATTACTGCTGGTCGGTCACTGCCCTGATACCTTTCTGAAATTCATGCGCAGCAGGTGATAGGACTGGTATGTCAAGGCCAGAGACTTCTTGAAAACAAATATTTATTTATTTAAATATAATTAGTTGGGTACTTCGAGAGCGAAGTACAGGTCGTGATAGATTATTTTTTTAAATAATTACCATTTGTGATGGTTATTTTGGTACATTTCAGTTTAATAGAACATCCAAACAATAGATTTACATATACTTTTAATTTATCCTAGTAAAATATGTGGTATTAGGAGCTTAAAATCATATGAGATACACTTATGATTCTTTACCTAATTGCATTTATATATAAAAATTAAAAAAAAAAATGTTTCCGCTGGTCGGTCATTTGCTTGGTGCAAGTATATCCCACTAGCAGCGGGTGGAGGGGACTTGACACGTCGGCAATTGGCAAAACAAAAGTAAAACAATTGTAGAAAAAGGGTCTCTAAAGTACTTCGAGAGCGAAGTACTTGTCAGCATGGCCGTGTTATATAAATGTAATTATTGTGTCTAAAAATAAATAATATGATATATAAATGTAATTTTACTTGTTATACCTATAAATGTAATTATTATCTACGATTAATTTACTAAATGAATTTAATAACAAACTTATTTTTTATAAGTCAAACACTGATTTGACTCAACTGTTGTTATTGTCTCCAATATCTTGGTTGAATTATGTAGTAGGGTCACACTGATTTATTTGTTGTTCCTATATTTAAATACTAAATGATTGAGGATACAAGTTTTATTAAATTATTTTGTTAAGAATATCTAAGAGATTAGTTTACGTATAAATTATATTTTTGTAAAGGTATTATTACAGTTTATAGTTTAAAAGTATTTGTTTTGTACTAATAGTTCAGTTCATTTTATATGTGGCAATATTCATGTTAGATAGGGTAAGGTAACTGTCATTTGAAATGTTTTAAAAGGTCGTGTAACTTAATTCTTGTTCTCTTTTCTGTACGTGTCACTGGACTGGTAACAATATAAAAGCTTATGTTAACATCTAAGAACAGACCCTGAGTGATGTCCATGTCCGTAATATTGAGTTGCTAAAAGCTAATATAAGGAAATAATGTTGCTTATCAGAAGTTCTGCTTTTATTGTAAAATGGATTGAAACAAGGATCATCAGATCACTTCTGATGAAAGATTGACTAACTACAATGTTCATGTAAGTTAAATTGTCATTATATCTTGATTATTGCTGATAACTATGATGTTCTGTATGTATTAAAATAATAATGTAATGTAATCGAATTAAGGAATATTCATATTCTATTTGTCATTGATAAAGTTGTTAGCTTTAAGAAATGGTCCAAGAGATTAATGTAATAACAAAACTAAATGCTAATGTAAAAATGTGTTGATAAAATACTTCAAAACAAGCTTCCGTGGAGTTTCTTATCCTTCTTCTCCACGAAGACCTAGATTTGGAACGGATAACTAGCTTTCTCATTAACAATACCTATTTATTGACAAATCTAATTGAAATAAATGCCTAGTCTTGTCTCCATGTGCTTTCTTATAATCCTTTTCCCTACACACCATATTCATAGATATTAAAATATATAACATAACATCACGCCTTGTTTCCCCGAGGGGTTGGGCAGAGGTGCACCTGTAGTAGGTACACCCACATATTAAAATACCTACATGATTAAATAATTAACTAATAGGTAACCTGAAAATCCTGACACTCAAAAGTTGATAATTAAGTGGATATCAATGCCTCTAAATGTACTCGTAGTATATCTAATAATCTTTTTCTCACAAACGCGTAGAGATATCAAGTTGAAACTCATATCAAATACTTTAGTCTAATATTTCCTTTAAGCTGTGAAAATAAAACAAATTTCTAAGTAAACGCAAAAACGCAAAGGTAAACCATTTATACCGCATATTTTGAAACTCGCAACTACTCGCAAGGGAATCAAAACTAAATTTAAATTGTGATTATAAACATAATTGTAGTTACCGCAATGACCGCGACTTATCTCTATGTATGGGGAGGGGACAACATTTTTCAAACAGTTTGTCATATTATATTATAATATTGTCAAACATATGTATTAACAGACAGCTTGCTTGTATTGTCGTTTTTTCGAACTTCAATGTTCAATGTGGTACTATTCCTTACTACCTTTTTCAGTCACCATTTACAGATCTGGTTCGTATTTTTGTACCAGATTTCTAACTAAAAAACTTTGTAAATAAATAACTTTGATAAAAAAAACTTGCCATCATTCATCAGCAGACTTTTGCAAGGCTGCTGCAAGGCTAGTGTAGATATTTCATTATTAAATAAATGATATGTGTTAATCACACTAATATTATAAAGGCGAAAGTTTGTGAGTGTGTATGTTTGTCTCATCTTCACGCTAAAACTAGGTACTAAACGGATTTGGATAAAATTTGGCACACAGATAGTATATAAGTAAACTGGATTAACACATTGGATACTTTTTATCCCGATATTCCCACGGGATCGAAACTTGTGCGATTTGACTTGATGCAGAACTGAGCCTTCCCGCTAGGCTCGATATATGTTGGCCCCACTGAAGTGTGGCATCTACTGTTAAACCCAGAAAAGCTGCCGAGTTTACAGTTTCAAGCACCTCTTTATCTAAGACGATGTTGGGTCCTAGATTTCTATTTGGGTATCGATAGTCAACACAAGGTTTAAAAGATGCTGTTCGGTACTAACAATTAATGTATAGGTATATTTATTACACCAGAACTAAGAGCCCTTCAAAATCATTATTCCAGCCAGGCGTCCGTCCTCATCAAACAAAACCTCCATTATTGTTATACAACTATTGGACCGTCGATCCTTCAGTACAAACGTGCCTATTTACATCTCCGTTAAAGGACGGTTATACTAAACAAATATATCGCTTCACACTCAAAGCTCGCGATCCTTCCGCATCGTCAGTAGTTTATAAGTGGGAACTAAATAAACAGCCGTTAGTTCGGTCCTTCGAGACGGAAGCGCTTAAACTCGCGTTAAACTGACAAACTGTTTATAACAGTTTGTAGTATTGTCTGTTGAGTGCTCGGCCGTGAGAACACACGCTTTAGTGATATTATGACATTTCATGTTTGTTGTGGGAATACTTAATATAACAACTTTATCATTATTTAATCTTATTTTAAAATTACATCAAATCTTCAGGGCGATGTACCACAGCATGTTTTCTTTGAGTTTTACACTAGCGTTCACCCTAATCAAAAAGTTTGGATAGGTTCGTAGAATATGCCTTATAATAAAATAGTAGATACCATAATTATTTTAGTATAAATAGTACCATAATTGGTTACATCATTCATTACAAAATGAATGATGTAACCAATATTTTGTATCAATTTTTTAATTATTTAAAAGAGTGTCCTTGGAGTTTCTTGCCCGTTCTTCTCCATAGGTACCTACTACGCTTTGGAATGGGCAACTGGCTTCATATTTTTGACTGACCGACCCCTTGACAATTCAAAAGTGCCTGTAAATGGTTTATTTGAAATAAATGCTTTGAGTTTGAGTTTATTGTATTCATTAATTATTAAGTACACACTTCGAATTTGGTGTGTACTTAATAATTAATGAATCATTTAATTGTAATGATTTTAATATAAACAAATAATTAATGACCATCACTTTCCGTTATTTTATCAGGCGTGCGCGTCGTCCCGCATTTATTGTTATATGTCCATCATGTCTCCTCATTGGACATTTATTGCTCAATGGAATGGCAAACTGCCAACTTACATAGCGCTATGTTATTGACATTTCTGACACCAATCATATCAGACCTACTTTTAACCAGCTTTAAATATTAACGTTAAGTTTATTAAAGAATCAAGCTCAAATGAAAGAGACAAGATGATTTCAAACACATGACACAAAAAGGCGGAAACTCCGCAACAGCTTTTTAAAGTGTGTCACAGTTTGTCAGTGGCACTCACTGGCAAACTGGCAGAGGAAAGGCTAAAACTGTGACGAGATAGTGCTTCCCTACCCAATCCATTCGTTCGTTTAATATGCTTAAAATCTCCAACCTGGACATTAATGGTTCTGGCTTACCTGGAAGTGTTTAAATAGACTCGAAACCTGCCCAGGGGAGATTCACAGATGACTGGAGTGTAAATGTGGTGCTGTTCCACAAACAAAAGGACAATTAATATCGTGTGCAGCGTGACCAGTTGTCTTCACGTTTCAGGAACTGATAGACGCCACTGAAGGTACCAAACTCGTTGACAAATTCTGGGTCAACTCTATTTAGATTCACATCAACCCGTTATGAAGAATCTCCTCTAGTTAAAGTTAAAACACTAAATTCTAAACAGTTACAAAGTACCGCACCCAGCTCAAAGTTATTTGGCAAATCATACATACATTAGTGAATCCAATTCAGTGGTAAATTGTGGCTAGTTCCAGAATTTCGAGGGAAACATTATAATATTCTGACCGCAGCACACAACGCTCCTAAATCCCGTCGACCGCGGCCTTCACACCTGGATTATGAATATATCCAGTGAGTGGAGCGAGCGGTAAATAATAAAAAACGTTTATTTTCGAGTGGTCCTTTAGTCCGCAATTGTTGCGGGGTTAAAAAATAAAAATAATATATTTCAGCAACTTGTAAAGATTGCATTATTTATGTTGGAATTGTTTAGTAAATTTAATGAAACAATATGAAAAAAACATTACCAATCATCTCGTTAGTGTTCCCCAAGGGCTAAGCAGAGGTATAAGTAGTAAATCCGAACTCCAGGATGTTAGAGAAATTCAATGACACAATGACACTGCGCGAGCGGGGAATCAAATCCAGGATCCCTTGTGTAGACGATGCACTTACGACCACATGATCAACATTACAGATCTGTAACTATAATCATTATGAACTTGAACAGTGGTCGAGGCACTTACGAAAATGTTTGTTAGAGAATAATTTAGTTAACTTTGACCTAATGTTTTATTAATGGCTAATATTTTCTGAAACTTAAAACCACACTGAGATCAAAATTACTATTTCACTTGTATTTTACTCCAAAATCACGTGTGAAATGTTACCGCGCTCACAAAACGTTGTTTACGATCAGTATAAACGTGCAGCCATCTCACTCTTATAAGTATTGACATAAGGTTAAAATCCCAATAACACGTTCATCCAAGCGACTGGAATGTGTGTCTCTTAACAACAAAGATATAAGGTTCATTTTCCAACAGATAGTGATTTACGGTTGTGGAATAGGTGTCCACTTTTCTTTTGTTATTGCAACAATGGCTGCTCGTAGTTGTGACGTTCCATCTACTTTACCTTTGACTCTTCTAACTGTTGCGGTAAAGAAGTGGTGACCGTGTTGTTATTATGTTGAGAGAGATAGAATTTATTCTGTCAAATAATGTAGCTAATTATGAGTATACCTGCTCACAGTATTCAAAGATTGAAAGGCTATCACCTGGTTTCTGAATTGAGATTTATCTACTTAATGTGACACCCGCGAAATTCAATATTACTTTTCAAAAACGTAACTGTTCTAAGTCTTTTTTTATTTATTTATTTTGAATAATGTACACTCAGTTACAGGCTAGGCTAAAACTTATGAGTACATGACCCTGTTAGGGCGCAGCAATATTATACATTTAACTTACTCGTATATCTAGTTTAAAATTTATGGCAGTTAAACATTATATTGCATACTTATCATCGATATCGCATTCATTATTATTACTAATATAACACATTTAATTTAACTTAAGTATATTAATTAAAGTCATTGGAAATATATAGTGATATTAATAAAATAATTTTATACATAGATACCTATGACATTTGTGCTTTATGTTAGCTTCTTATCTTCCATAAGCTCGTTAATACTATGATAACTTGTTTTTAAAAGTAATTAATGACTTAAGTCTAGATTTAAATATGCACAGTGTTTTGGTGGATCTTATATGTTCAGGTAACTTATTATATGTTTGGATGCTTCGGTATTCTGGGCTATTTTTATACATCTCTAGTCTAGGTGCTGGTAGAATTAGTTTACTTTTGCGGCGCTCATTTTTATCAAAATTAAAGAGTTGTATATTCTTTTTGACAAATATGGCTATTTCTAGAATATAAATTGAGGGTAATGTTAGGGTTTTTTTTTTTGATGAAGTGGAGTTTGCAGCGATCAGCTATCTCTAGGTTTTATGTGATAAATTATCCGTAGACATTTCTTTTGGGCAATAAATAGGTCTTTAGCATCTACACTGTGCCCCCACAGGATGATTCCGTAACGTAGCCATGCGTAGGCATACGCATAGTAGGCAGTAAGAGCACAGTCTTTTTTGTGTTTGATTTGAGCACATTATGACCATATGAGAATTGTGATAGTTTTATTTTAATTTTGTCTACGTGTTTTTTCCAATTTAAATGAGTGTCCAATGTAATACCTAATAGATTAAATTCATCGACTTCTTCTATTGGTTATGGTTTTTAAGTTATTTTTTTTGCTTTTGGTAGGGTTTGAATTGTATTATTTTGGTTTTCTTATTGTTTACTTCTAGATTATGGCTCTGTAACCAGGATTGTATTTTATTAAATGTTCCAATTATATGAGTATTATATTCGGAGCTGTTTGCAGGGCTTTTAAAGAGTATGGAGATATCATCAGCGAATAACACACATAGGTGATCGTATATTTTTGGCAGGTCATTGATGTATATGAGGAAAAGTATGCATCCTATCACACTACCTTGAGGGATAGACCAATTAGTGGTTATTATACCCGACCGCACGTTTTTTAACTCACATGTGTCTCCATCCAGGTGTTCCATCTGTACGTACTGTTTCCTGTCAGTAAGATACGATCTAAGCCAATCAAGTGCGTCTCCTCTGATGCCAACCCCATTTAATTTGGTTAATAAGATTGAGTGTGATACCTTATCATAGGCTCTAGTCATGTCGAGCAAGAGGCCTATTGCGTTGTTTTTGTCTTTAATGTATGTAAGGATTTCCTGTGTGTCGCGGGCTATATTGAAGGAATCACCTTAAGTAATGTTAAGTTGAGTGTGATGAGTTCTCAACTTGAATTTTTTTCAATTCAGAAACTGGGTGTATGTGCCTGTTTGATAATGATAAGTACAGGTTAACTTAAACGGCGCAATTCTGTCCATTGCCCAGGGAAAGGGAGGCCTTTGCTCAGCAGTGGGAGAAAGTTCAAAATTCAAAAGTCATTTATTCAAACTAGGCTGAGAATCAGTACTTTTCGAACGTCAAAGTTACATAAGACAGTCCCACAAAACGCCCACCCTTCACCACTTCCTAGTGCTTTAGCAGCGGGATATTACGGGCTTACTAGATGGATAGATACTCGTAGATCTGGCACCTAGTAGATAGTGCCTACCTGGTCGTTGGGAAAAGTGAAATAGCAAGTTCAAAGACTATTCGTCAACAAAAACACATGATTTCACGCGACTTTTGCTATTGTATTAACACCAAAGAAATCATGGACGGAATGTGTTAAGGATGATTATTATGGCTTGAAATAGAAAAATAGAGACAGAGCTGGCGGCTGATAGAGATGTATGGAAGAAGACATGCAGCGCCAACCACTCATCAGTAATTTCTGCAAAACAAACGCCTCATAAGAACAACCTCCGAATATTATAATAAACTATCTGAATATTATAAACTAAAGTCGTTTTCGTGTCTGTCTGTGTGACGCCTTGTTATTTGCAACGGATTTTGATGCGGTTTCCAGAAAGTTTATCCCGGAAGGTATATGTCTACAATACATTTATATTAAACTTACATATAATGAAGAAAACTAAATGTTTTGTCAAGTCGAAAAAACCGTGCGGAGGAGGGGCTAGAAAAATTCTAAATTACAAATACCTTCGAATATTATTCGGTGTCAACCGAGTCGCGTAGTAAGCAAGTAACAACCCCGCATAATGCACGGCCTACATCTGATCGATCACTCACCGCTACAGAGGCCTCGCTGTAGTGTTCAAGTTCAGATCGATCCATCAATCTCCAGT
Organism: Xanthia togata; assembly: GCA_963853775.1. NCBI lineage: Eukaryota > Metazoa > Arthropoda > Insecta > Lepidoptera > Noctuidae > Xanthia > Xanthia togata. The sequence continues at coordinate 18,380,594 of OY970813.1, read as the reverse complement.
GCGTGCTCTAGGGCCTGTGCTGTGTAACAACGAGGTGAAACTTATTAGGGTAACATAGGTGGTCATGGATGTGAGAGGAATACTAATTATGAATCAGAAAAAGTTTGTCTGCTATTTCTAAATATCAGTCAAACAATAGTCATAATCTTCTCATTCTAAGGCACTGTTAACTTGTATTATTTTTATGAGTACCTAGTTCTAGAGAAGTTGTAAGTTTGCAAATCAAGTTAAATTAAAATTGTAAAAAAGAAGTCTTAAATAACATCAGTGCTTATTATTTTTTTACCAGCAAGTAAACTTAATCCAAGGTCCTGCCTTTTCTTATGTATTTTAATTTGACTATACTTATGATGATTCATTACAGGATTCATAAAACCATATTTTAGTATTTATTAAACCGTTAACTTGTTAAAAGACTTAGCCAACTGATGGAAAATCTGGAAAATTTAATGAAAATACTTTTTATTTCTAAACTTTTACTTATGAAATACGCAGGTACTTAGTCGGTAAGATGTTTCTAAAATTAGTATTTAACTAACATTGAAAAGTTAATGCTTATGAGGGTTCTTGAGATGAAGCATTCCTTGAACCATTCCTCTAGAAATAAAGATTTTTGTATAGGTAGCTCTCGGCTGGTTTCTGTTATTATTTACCGAGGCCGAAAACTAAATGAGTATATTCCACGAACATTAGACGTAAAGAAATGTTGAATGAATTGTGTATAACTTTTTTTGTTTCTTTTTTAATGTTATTCGATGGTGGGCAGTTTGACCTTCACCTGGAAAGATCTTATAGTTTAACTAGTGAAATTATAATAAAATTTAAAAATTCCCCTACAAGGAACTTTTCCTCATTTCTCTTTCCTACTCCATTACCAGAACCTGTTCATCATCTATCTATAACCTATTCATTGAGACCATTCCAATGAGCCCAAACACGATATCTGTGCTGTAAGTTGGTAAGGAAGTTGGGTATCCTGCAAATTCCAGATGATGCTGCAGCATCAGTTCAAGGTTACAATGTTCTTCTAATATCATTGAAGTAACAGAATACCAAATTTCAAAAGAATCAGACCGGTGGAAGATGCTCACATCCATTCATCAATAACTAGAAAAGAGCTTACTTATACTCTTCTAACGGGTGAACCGATTTTGATAAAACATGTCTAAGAACCATCGCTAGAAAACCTGCTTTCAAATCAAAACAAACCGCATTCAAATCGATTTTCGTTTAAGAGCTACGGTGCTACAGACATAGCGGTCAAACTTATAACACCCTTCTTTTTCGTCGGGGGTTAAACATTAATAGATTTCCTCGTTGGTGTAGTGGTTGCAAGCGCTACTGCTGAGCATGTTCGAATTTAATACCTAAATAGCTTCTGCCCTCGACTTCGTTCACGTGGAAGTCGTAAGACACCACAATATACTACAATAACAGCCACATTTTGATAAAACTTCCCTGTATACTACGTACGTTTGTAGTTCTGTTCTCAACAGCCAAAATATACGGAGAGTCAGGACTGGTGACGCGAGGGCAAGCATGCGACGTACAGTTGTCCGTGTGAGAAGCAGCTTGTCCTGAGGTCGACACGCGCAGCCTTCAGTGTCTGTCCTGTGACTTTTTGATATTCATCGAAGCATATGCTCACAGGGAACTGCGCGCGCTTAAACTGGAAGGGGTACCTGAGGGGAATTAGTGGTATACGCGGTATGGACACTGTCTGGTCAACGCTATAACCTGTTAGAATTTTACTTTGTCTTTGTCTTCAAAATCAATAGTTATTTGTGCAACAAGAGAGCAAAGTTGTTTTTTGCTGCGAGTGTTGATTTTGAATCCCGAGTAAGCGAAGGATTCTATAATTGAATCACGAGCGTAGCGTGCTTGAAATCACGAGCGTAGCGAGTGATTCTAGGTTAGAATCCTGAGCGCTGCGAGGGATTCAAATACACGAGATGCAAATAACTTTGCTCTCGTGTAACACATACAACTTTTCACCTCAGCAGCGAGAACATACAACATAGGTTTATAGATTCTTTATTTATTCTAAAAGAACATACATTGTTCACTTAGCGAATAAATACATAAATAAGGTAAGTGTAGTCCAGTAGCTAGCAATTTTGTTTTTTTCTTAATGTAGGTAGGTACGATGTCGCATTTTGTCTGCAAGACCAGCGAAGTCCTAATCATAAAAGATTGATGTTGTTAGTGACGTACTGTTTGAGTTTGGCTTTAAATATGTTAAAAGAGGATGTGCTCCTCCATGTAAAAAAAAACCTGTCCGATCCATGAGGGTGTTGTTAGGTATTGTACTGAGCATATTTATGTGGAAATTTTCAGGAAAAAGGAATCCCCACATTTTTTTTCAATGGTGAATTTTACCGAATTTTATGTTTGGTGCGGGCGGCGGCCGTCGTAGTATGTTTTGCAATTTTTTTTATGGATTGGGGCAATTTTAAATACCAATAACTTTTAATAATAATAAAAAAAATACTCTTTTGTAATGTTACTGCAGTACCATATGCCCTTTTCGGATCGGACAAGGTTTTTTTTTTTACATAATCTTCATCACCTCGTATTTTGCAGCCACCATCTTGGATTTACATTTTGACCACACTATCGACTGAAGCACTCTCAAAATTATGAAAACGATACCCATGGTAAAAACTTGAAAATTTTCGCAGCCACCATCTTGGATTTAAATTTTGACCTCACGATCGGCTTTAGTACCCTCGAAAACTATGAAAACGACACCCATGACAAAAATATGAAAATTTTCGCAGCCGCCATCTTGGATTTTGATTTTGGCTTCACTATCGGCTTAAGCAACCCTGAAAACCATAGAAACGATACCCATGAAGAAAAATTTGAAAATTTTCGCAGCCGCCATCTTGGATTTACATTTTCCCCTCACAATCGGCTTTAGCACCCTTGAAAACTATGAAAACGACACACAATGAAAAATGTGAAAATTTTTGCATCCGCCATCTTGGATTTGCATTTTCACCAAATTCACACTTACTATCTCACTCCGTCTTTCTTTCTCTTTAATTAGAAGAAGACAGTCGCAAGCGCCTTTTCCCGTGACGATTTCTGCCAGTGCACTCTTACCGCAAGCCGCCTAAATAACTTCGTTCCAAAAAAAAAAAACAGAATTTATATAAAACCCTAACAGATGATTTGCAATTTTAAGGTTCTATGTGAATCCGAACGTTTTATTGTTTGTTTAATTTTTGGGCCTACTAGATAAGGAATTTTGAAATCGAACTTCGAATCGACTTGTTTCTATCTCTCGCTTTTTTCGTATCGAAGTGAAAGTGACAAAACTAATTGAAGTTCAAATCTTTAGAATTTTGTAAGTAGACCCAACACTGTTCACGGCATTTCAAAAAAAAAAAAATTAAAAAGTTACTTTGTCTCACGCTCGCAGCAAAATCGAATTTTGCTCACTGTTTTTTGACAGCAAAACCTGCTTGTTTGAGGTGCTGAGGTGAAAAATATATTATTTCACTTATACCTACATGGGCACTTATGTAACGTCAGAAACTAGGTTCGATTAATTGGCTTTTATAATGTCTTTAGTTGTATAATACTGTTTACCTAACAAATATACCTACCTACTTTAATTACTAAATATTTGCATTCCATCACTAAATGGCAGAATGTGTCTTTGCACTAGCTTCTTTATGAAACATCTCTTATACCTCCCACATTTTATGCAAATAAACGATTTTGATTTGATTTTTGGCAAGTGGCGTCGTGATGCTATGTTCGGCGTGGCAGGCTGTGGGCGCCGATGTACTTACAGGCACATGATACATTTTAGCTTTGTCTCTCGGATTGCAGATGGCCTGTAGAAAGCAGTAACTATTTACCATGCCTCGTTGGCCTGTTTCCTTCAACAACATAAAAATATATTTATTTAAAAAACCATTATATTTTTTCCATAAAGTCATCACGTATTTATCAAAACTAAATAATTCACTCTCGTATATTTCTTGAGCTATTTCAATATTGTCGTTACTTATAGAGTAAACAGTAAACGTTTGGAGTCAACAAGCACATGCCACATTAACTCAAGTAACGTTACATAATCTCCTTACCTACCTCACGACATGTCAATATTTTTACTGAATGACTGTTATAAATAGGTACTGTTGGCAACATAAGTTATTTAAATCTCTTAAGGCATTGTTTGCATAAAAGGAGGCTCTAAGCACTAAACTCTTTTTGTAAACTTAAGCATAAATAAAAATACATATTTAATACATCCTTAATAGTTAACTAAGCTAGTGCCAGCTAGAGATGTGTGACTGTATAGTGTCAGGTCCTATGCCCGGTGTGAGAGAGCGAATCGGTTGCCACCAGGCAACAGAGTCGCACCTTAACACGGGCATCAAAACAGGCGTTTGGGTGTTATATATCAAAGTCAACTCAAACTCAAAGCTTTTATTTCAATGATACCATTTACCGGTTCTTCCGCACTTTAGAGTGTCAAGGAGTTGGTCGGTCGGAAAGTTGAAGCTAGTTCCCCATTCTAAAGCGTAGTACGTTCACAAGAAGCGATCGGCCAAGAAACTCCGTGGACACTCTTGTGTGCTGTAGAGATCGTAACTTGTTTGGTTCTACCATGCCACCTTTTAGAGAAATTGTGAGGTAAACGCTATTACGAATACCGAAGGCAGAAAAAACAATTAGGAGTTAGTTGAATAGCTGACAGAACAGGCTATGAAAAAAAAGAGAAAAGAATATTGTAGACTGAACAGAAATAATTTATTAATCTTTAAAATTTAAATAGCTTTTTATTCATTACCAACCCAGTAATACAGGAGTCCTTACACTACTTATGTATGTAACGTATAGTGAAATAGGAAAGATTTGTCTCTGCCTACAATGCAGGCGCTATGTTATGTTACCCCAGTGCTTATTAGACAGAATACAACGAACACTTCAATAACTAAGAACAGCTCCATATAATTATTGGGTATTTCATATTCTGTCTTCATCAGCCCACTATTCGACCAACGTATGAATTAATGTTTTTTTTTATTGCACTTTTTTTTTTACATAGTACATAATATACAGGGCGTCCCACGGACATGCTACATGGAGGGAAACTACCTTGAATATTGCAGATGGAACATTTTACTGAAAGAAGACATTATTTGAATTTAAAAAACAATTTAAACTGCATTCATAGATATTTAAATAATTAAATGGTTGAACCGGAAATTGAACCCGTTACACGAGAAAAACAATCACCCCGTAGCATGATCATACCGATCGAAAGGCACAGTTTTTCTCAAAGCCCACTCCCTGGTTCCTCTATGGTTTTTTTGTAGGCTTTGAAGTTAAAATTTTTGACAAGTCTGTACGGTAAATGCTTCTTAGTCTATTGTATTCACAAATTGAGAATTCATGCGCTTTAATACTTCTAAAGTCGACATTAATTAGATGTAAGCCGTCCAGACTTGTAACTCTCGAAAGTGCCACGTAAGCTTGACCAGATGTGAATACTGCAGAACCGTTATCCATCAGTGCATTATTTAAACTTAGGCCCTGACTTTTAGTTTAGCATAGGCTATACATAATATGGGAAACTGTTCTAGATGAACATAAGCTCTATTAATAATTTCAAATTTAGTTTTGACCGGACTAAGCTCGAACGTAAACATGTTAAGTGTGGTGCCACTGACGCGTGATGTTAGTTGGATATAAACAAATAAATAAATAAATGTTCCTTATTAAATGTAATGTATATTTTCTTAATGATTTTTGTATTTTCCGGATCAACCTTTACTCTTTGTACTATACCGATATAACTAAACCAAGACTCGCGTCAATATTTCGCCTCAGCATGACTTTTGCCCCTACTTTTATAATAATGTTCTCTTCCAGGCCTGCAGTCATAGAAGCATCGTCTTCATATTTTTTTATGCATTCACGAGCTCTTTTTGTAAGGTATCTGGGGCAATCTATGCTATCTGCAGCTGTAAGTTTTATTTCGGGATGTGGGAGAGATCTAAGCATTGCAGTAGGTATTTAATTGTTGACACATATTTTTTGTATCTCATATGCAAAGGGTATCATCAGGAAGTTTCGAGAGGTGTTCAATTATTTCAATTAATCTGTCTTTATTTGAATTGGATTTGAGAGTTATTAGTCTAGTCGAGAGTAAGTCGCGGTCTTTTGGTGTAGTCACACTTAATCTTATTCTTTTTAGCATTTCAACAAAATCAGAATTATTGAGGTGTCGCATGTTAATTGTAAGTTCATCGTATATGAACAGTTCAATCCACAGATTCGGTTTACTGAGGGAACCTAACAACTTGTTAGTTTCAGCAGTTGATAGTTTTTCAAAAGGTGACTTTTTTCTTACCGGCGAAAGCTGTAAGAAATCTCTAAAAACGACAAGATGTGAACGACAGTGACATCACAATTCATCTTCGCCAACATATTATATATTAGGCAAAATATACACTTATACACTAAAAACAGTGATATTCACAATGTTAACACTAGAAGTAAGGATAAACTACGTGCTCCCTTTCACCGGCTTCATAAGGTCCATAACTCATTTGTTGGGCTTGGTATAACCTTTTATAACAAGCTACCCTCTTGTTTGCTAGATTTGCCTACTGACAGGTTTATGAGTTTATTTAATTGTTTATAATTTTACTTTAATTTTATTCTAATTTATTGTTGACATAATCTACTCATTACAATGTTTTTTTTTTAATGAGTTGTTGCAATATGTGGTTAGCTAGCGACATCGACAATTATTTATTTTACCTCGATGGTCCTAGTTATCAATTATAACTTCTAGTTACAGCTATATGTAAGCGGGCACGCCCTTTATGCCTGGAGGCTTTATTTTCTTTTTTAAATATTGTTTACGTTTAGTTAATTTTATTTCTGCTTGAGTATAGTTCTCGATGTTTTTAGTTGGTAAATTGGCGTGTGTTAGCTGTCATCTGGTAATTAATTTATAATTTGAATGATGTTTTGCGTAATGTACAAATCTTGCGTACTATTGTATAGATTTTTTTTTTCTTCTAACTGAACAGACAGCTGTACTGCTGGGGAGTTTGTTGCGCCACTTCTTCTTCCCAGCAAAAGCACTAGGAAGTGGTGAAGGGTGGGCGTTTTAGGACACTGTCTTATGTCATTTTGACGTTCGAAAAGTGCTGATTCTCAGCCTAGTTTGAATAAATGACCCACACATTCTGATCGTCACCGTCGTTTGTGTCGAATATTTCAGATAAGCGTAAAAAAATAATTATACCTATTTTAAAAAAATATTGAATATCATCGACACTTTGTCTATGATAAACAACACTACTTCTTTCAAAACTGATCTCAGAATTTGGAGTACTTCATCAGAAAGCGGTTTGTACAGTCTGTTGTCAACATTATCTGACCTACCCTAAAAACAAACGAATTTGGACCCTGTGACATTAACAATAAGGTTTATTCAATTTAAATGAGCTTATCAGACAAGCTCGACGGCTTGATGAACAAATACAATAATAATACAGACACGCAAATTAGATCTTTAAAACGTTAGCGTTAGGTTATATGTTATAACTACTTGTTCTATTATAATTAGTGTAATAACTTATTTTAATAACGATCTTCAAGTAATTGTGGTCTCGTGGTCTGAATATATAATAATATGACTGAGAAAAACAAGTTGCGTGATCAAATCCTGCGACAAAATAGTTGTTTTGCTTTCAATTTAGAATTTATTCCAAAACCATTTCTAGTATATTGTAAAGAACTGTAGGCGGATAACCTTCAAATATAAACTTTCTAAAATGGTAATATTTTCGCATAATTTGTAATAAGTGGGTAGTTGAAAAATAAATATTCGTATTCATTATAAAACCTAAGGGTATGCAGTGACTACGCGCAAACATATTTTACCTTGCCTTACTAAATTGCAAAAACAACGTCTCATTACAGGTGTGAGTACTATGTACTAAAGAGCTACCATTTACCGGGTAATATGTAGTATTTCATTGACTTGAATGTGCCCTGGCGGCTGTGAGTATGTCATGCTCACTCAAATGTCTCGCTGATGGTGGCGTGTGTGTTGGATCATTTAACTCCCTTCAAAATGGTTGAGCTGAATGGTGCTGATCCATGCGTCATGTTCGTGAACGGGCGCCGTCAGTTGGGACTGGTCATCTCTTAGCTGCCATGGCTTATTTTAATTTATTTGAAGTTTTTGAATGATTCTTTTTTTTCTTCTTTTTATTACGGACGCTTTTACGAACGTGCACGTCTTATTACATTGTTCTCACATGCATAATTTCAAAATGAATGATGTAACCAATATTTTGTATCAATTTTTTATTTTATTTAAATGAGTGTCCGTGGAGTTTCTTGCCCGTTCTTCTCCATAGGTACCTACTACGCTTTGGAATGGGCAACTAGCTTCATATTTTTGACTGACCGACCCCTTGACAATTCAAAAGTGCCTGTAAATGGTTTAATTGAAATAAATGCTTTGAGTTTGAGTTTTACATTTTTTTATTTTCTGTTTTATATGTAGTTTTTTACCATCGAGTGTGTTTTTATTTATTAAAAAAAGGAATTGAAATTAGGTAGACTGTGTTTTCGAACCCACATGTAGTTCGTCGCCAATCCAGCATCAAACCACTAAGCCACAAGAACTTATTAAAAATACGCGAAATTAAAGATTGGGTTGTAATTATGTAGTGTGACTTAAAAGCTTTTCAACTTTAATGTCAACGAGATAATGATTAAAATAGCATAACAAAATGATATATAATGCCGGTGGCTCCGACAATGTTGGGTGGGTTTACCTTAACGTTACGTGTTAAAGATCAAATTTGCGTGTCTGTACTATTATTGTATTTGTTCATCGAGTCCTCAAGCACTAACTAGTCTGATATGCTCATATAAATTGAATAAACCTTAATGTTACAAACACAGGGTCCAAATTCGTTTATTTTTAGGGTGGGTCAGATAATGTTGACAACAGACTGTACTTCGGTGTTTGCTTGTGTTTCACAGCTGCAATAGCCTAAGTATAGTCAATCCATTCACATTGAATGCAGCTATTCCTGTTGCAGTGGCAGTTAGCCACTTTATTGATTAAAAACTTTCAGAGTTTTTATTAAAAAGCTCTTTCCAGTGCCACCAGTTCCACTGACAAAACAGCGTAAAACGTCAGCGTTATTATCAGTTGTGTCCATTTTATTTGTGATGATATCGAAGACTCTTTTTTGATCGGTCTTAAGTTTTTCGATTATACTTTGAAGATCAGTTTGCTCTTCTTCTACCAGATCGATTCTCTGAAAATCTTCCATTGCGTTTGCAGCATCCACAGCTTCAAAGTCTAAAAGGTTTTTAGGACCATCATCATCATCAACAATTTCCCTTTCATCGTTTATCTCAGCAACTTTAGATTCTATCATTTCAAAAGTTTTTTCTATCTTGTATCTTGACTTTATAATTGAATTAGGTACCATAATAGACTCCTTCTTTTAAATCTTCTTTCGCCAAATTAAAGGCCTCCGAGTACTCGTAAGTATCACACCCCATTTTGAGTTCATCTAAGAAACGCCATGGCTTGAATAAATAAAAGAAGTAAAGAGAAGAAGTATTTATCTGGTACTTGTTCTCCGTCGTAGAAATAGTGATTGATCAAATATGGGTTAGCTCTTCTTTTCAGGAACTTTTTACCGTTATTTATCTCATAGCACCCGACTTTAGAGGAGACTGGGTGTGTCTTAACAATATCGTATTTTTGAGCGAAACTGTACAAGTTAGCAGTCTCCAACTCCTGCCGTAGGCCGTTTAGGATAGTGGTCATCAATCCAAGAGTCGTAATAAATATCGGTGGACTCCGGTTCTAGCATCAGCATAATATCAGATTTAGATTTAACGCACCGGTTGCGAAAGATGTTGACGTCTAGCCATCGAATTTTTGCGGTAGGATCTGTACCCACTCACTGCCGCACTCAAAATTTGTTTTAATTAATTAATTACAGACCCATTATTTTTCTGTCCCGATCCAGGGATGAAAGTGTTCATTGAGATAGTCCCTTGTTCTGTGACTGTTATGAGCCGGAGCCCTATCTTGCTGAAGAAAAGTAAGGTTTTGTCGCTCTGCAACCGGAAGATTATTTATCTCATTTCTTAAAATCTCAAGTATTTTTAAAAATCTTTCCGTATTCAAATGCGTATGCGTTCGTAAAAATGTACTAAGAAGGCCCGGTTTTTTACAATCACCAACAGTTGAACGAAAAACGAACTTGATTATTAGTCTCGCGGATACGTAAGTGATTCTCCCTGGACCAAATGCGATTATTGTGTCTGTTGTACATACCATTATTGCTGAAGTTTGTCTCGTCTGACCAGATAATATGATTTAGAAAATACTGACCCTTTAGGATGATACTCTCGATTTCATGGCAGAAAATAAGTGGTCTTTCAGCATCACCGGGCAGTAATTTTTGTACTAATCACCCTTCAATGTAAATTTTGAATTTGTATTTTTTTAGTACACGATGTATTTTGCTTTTCAAAACTTCTTCACCTTCCCTCACTGAACTTTTAGGATTTGCCTCAAAGTATATCAAAATTTCGAGTTCATCGTCAGTGTTTATCATTTGGTGCCGCGGTTGTGGTAAGCGATGATTGAAACGTCTCAAATTTTGCAGATTATCCACCAACCGTTTCATAATAAATCGAGACGGTGTATTTCTATCAGGATATCTTTTGCGGTGCCATTGTAAGGCTAATGTTATGTTTTTGTGGTTCAAAAAGTATGCTTCCATTAAATCAAAATTATTTTGATACGCCATGGTTATGTAAAAATATCAAAATACAATGCAAAAATCCTACAATGAAAATCACATAAACAAAAGAATAAAAGTTTGAAAAAGGAACACATTTTTGAATTATTTCTTTATAATCAGCCAGCCGCATTGCGATGGACAAAATAATTTACGCGTCTTTCGGCTCAGAATACGGCTCGATTTGTTGCATACAACCAGGTGCCTAGTAACCAGTACTAATTACGTATCTCTTTATCATTTTATCATGCATTTAAATTATAATAGGGAAATGATGCGTACTTCTCAAGTGGGTACATTTATTAGTAATAGGTACTTATTATAATGTAAGTGGTATGTCCTTACGGCAATGTCAGCTTTTCATTTTTTTGAACAAAATTTCACATCAAATGTTAAAATTCATGGTCTTTCTTTTATTTGTGACTCTATGTTATTTAGCAAAAAATAATCCTTATGATGGAGCCTTTCGATCGGTATGATAAAGCTACAGGATAATTATTTTTCACATGTTACGGGTTCAATTTCCGGTTCAACCATGTAATTATTTAAATATCTATGAATGCAGTTTAGATTGTTTTTTTTAAATTTAAATTTCTTTCAGTAAAATGTTCTATCTACTATATTCAAGGTACTTTACCTCCATGTGGCATATCCGTGGGACGCCCCAAGGATGTGGCAAGTTTTCAGTCGTGTAAATATTTAAGTTAAAACAATTGACTACAATCACATTATAGAATTTCCTTCTTTAACAGGCATGCATAAAAGTACTTTTTTTTAAACCAAAGACTTTTAATTTATCATTATATCAAGCACAAAGCAATTACAACGTGTTTTAATCAAAATGGAAACGAAATTAAATTAATTAATGAACGTAATTTTAATTGTTGTTACAATAAAACGCGTGCATGTTTGTAATTTGATTTACTCTTACACGAATAATTATGCTCTGTATTAAAATGTCATAATAAAATGTTCGTTTTACATTAATTGTGCCATTTGTAATTAATAGTGGCTGCAGGCGATACAGTTATCTGCTGTAATTTTTGCAACATATTTTTGGAGTCCTGTCATTTATAGAGCTTTCACAATAGTACGAGTAGTTAATGCCTGACAACCATGCAGGCTTAACAAGAGATATCGTGTTACCAAGCAACTGGGGAACTACTAGGCAGTCGCTCTATGTAAAATACTAGTATTCAACTGGTTAGACTGGAAGCTGACCCTAACATAGTTGGAAAAAGGCTAGAATTTACAATTTGGATTATGCAACACTATTTTATACATCATGTAATTGACTATCCTGTTGCCAATAGGTACGGTTCCAATATAGATTATAGTTTTTCTAGATGTGACACTGAATACAGAGCAAACAAGAAGGTGCCTTCGATCATAATTCTGAACTGTGTCGAATAACAAAATAAACACTCGTCACGTGCTCACCGGCCTGTCCCCGACCGTGTAATCTCTTACCACTGGCTTGGGAACATTTAACATTTTTGGGGTTAAATGATTATTCTGCTTGAGATTAATGTTAAACAAGACTGATACTTTTGAAAAAGTGCCGAAGAAATGTCAAACTAATTATATTATTTAAGAGACTACTCTTAATCACTTTAGTTTATACATTTAATTGGAGCAACAGAAACTATTATTATTTTTTCATTAATTCTGCCCCCCTAACTACACAGTGAACGTTTGCTAACGATTTAATTTTAATTTATTTTAAGTTAGTAATGTGTGGAAAATGTAATAATTTGTTATGAAATTCTTTTTTTTCTTAAAGTCTTTAAATATTTTTTTAGTTTTATACGCGTACCTGCCTTCTGGTTTGTTATGTATTCTGTGTTCGGAGCTAAAGACCAAAAAGAGTGCGCGCCAGGAGGCGAGCTTGTTACGACAAACCAATAAGGTTGTACTCTATAAAATGAAAACGGACTTGTGCTGTTGTTCGTATTATTGGAAAGAGGTCTGATTGCAGCGGAAACACAGGCCAGTTGAGATTGGATCATTTATTTTGGAGAGTTCCAACGCAGGATGGAAATCTAGGAAATACGATAGTACAGAGTAATCCCGTTGCTATCTTGTGACCATGCATATTCTGGCTAACTTTCTTTATAGAACATATCTCACTGATTGTTGCAAAGACTCTTGCTTAGGTATTGAACATTGTACTTATCTGGAACCAACGACCGAAAACATGAATTAAATGTCATTTGTGCTTGTTAACACTATACGAATAGTACATACCTATTATATTTTTTGCAAACTTTATGATAAAATGAAGCGGTTTAGAATGAGCAAGGAGAGACCTTTGCCTGAAACTGAACGTCTGGAACGTTCAGTTTCAGGCAAAGGTCTCTCGTAAGACTTGAAAGTTATTTAAACAGGAAAATTAAAATAATTCAGTTTAAATGACTGTGATACCTATTATCTCGGTATGTAGTGATAGCGCAGTTCTGTTACTACCAATCGATACCCCAACACTAGCAGTGTCGAGATTGGCTCAGTTATTATTTGGGCAGCTGTTGGGAGCTCGTTACGTCATTTTATTGGACGCTGTAACTTGCTGAATGGCTTGTTTTTAGCCAGTTTCGTTAAAACTAGCGAAACTGCTGACGTTCATGAAATAACGCAGGAGTATTAAATTTGTCGGCGGAAATAGTATAAGAATTGATGTTTTGTTTACTTAATACACTGGATCGCAAAAATTCCGGTTCGCTAATAAAAACCGTGATATCTCCATAAATTACATACCTAGATCACTAGAATAAAATTAATAATATGTAGTAAGCAGGTTACTAATGCTTGTTCTAAATCCCTAATGAGGTTTCATTTGCACAAGTAATAGATTTAAAAAAAAACCGGCCAAGTGCGAGTCGGACCGAGCACCGAGGGTTCCGTACAAACCTGTTAGGTATATAATTAAAAGATCACCCATCACGACAATCGAGTCATAGTTAGGGTATTTTTATTGCAAAATGAAATCCATAACATTACAATATGGAAAGCTGGAGGAGCATAAATTAAAGACAAAGGTCTTTTTATCGCTTCAGTAATCATATTTTATTTTATATTATAACTGAAATATCTACACTAGCCTTGCAGCAGCCTTGCAAAAGTCTGCTGATGAATGATGGCAAGTTTTTGTATCAGTGGTAAGTTATTTATTTACAAAGTTTTTTAGTCACTATTTAGAAATCTGGTACATAAATACTAATTAAGTATTGAATTTTAACCAGATCTGTAAATGGTGACTGAAAATAGTACCACATTGAACATTGAAGTTCGTAAAAACGTTATCTGTAGTTGTACTACTTCGTGTAGTGCTAGTGTTTATTAACGAAAACATGTTTATGGATGAAAAATATGTAGAAATTCCATTTTGACGATTCATTCTAAAATCAATATTGAAGATAGAGATATGTCGCGTCATTGCGGTAACTACAATTATTTAAAATCACAATTTAAATTTAGGTTTTGATTGATTCCCTTGCGAGTAGTTGCGAGTTTCAAAATTTGCGGTATAAATGGTTCACATTTGCGTTTTTGCGTTGACTTAGAAATTTGTTTTATTTTCACAGCTTAAAGGCAATTAGACCTAAGTTATTTGATATGGGTTTCAACTTCTTCTTCTTTTCGTGTGGTTAGTAAACTAACCTGGTGTCAGAGTTTTAAAGCCGCCCACGGGGTCCATATTGGCTCAACTAAAGTTCTTTACCCGAAATTGTTCTTCATAACGATTTGTAATCCGAATGATCACTCTTCCTAAAATTTTTCATCCTAAAGTTTTCATTCATACTATTTGTAGTGCTACCGGCGATGTTCATAACACTCATGTTTCCGAAAATTGTAATTAATAATATCATTAATGTAAATATATTTAAACTCCTACTGTTTTTTATCATAACGCTTTTATCCCTAAACATAATTACCATAATATTTTCACTCATACTCAGAAAGAAACATTTACCAAGTGTTATAAAAAATATATGTGGGTAGAAGATGATATTTATAGTTTTAATTTGAGGGTTTGATTATTTTATACCGCAGTTTTAACCGTACCTAAACCAATAACTATAGGACTGATTCGGTTCTGGCACTTCGCCGGCCGCTACCGCGGCACGCTCGCTTCGCTCGCTCGGCTCGTGCGTTGTGGTCACAGTTCTAACCTAACCTAAACCAATACTTATGAATAAGACCGATTCGTTTCTGGAACTTGACTGAATGACTGGAGCGTGACTCTGGCTTCCAAAAATACACCAATAAAAGTGATTATTTGAAAGCTATAGCCGCTAATATTAAACTAATTTAATTGAAAAGTGTATATGAAATCATGTATTTAACTACTTGTACCATGGTACTATTATTCTTATTGTATGTTATGTGACAATAAAGTTACGCAAAATTAATGTATATAATACTGATTATTATGAATAAAAAGAAATCTAAACAAAAAGATAATAATGACTTTGAATAATAGTGTAAAAGATGGTTATGTTGAGAAAATATAGGAAAACAAATAAAAGTATAATAGATGTTTATTGCTACTGACATTATGAAGTTGAATGCTTCGGAATTATGAACATTAGAGACAGAGTAGTTAGGAATTGTGATTGTTAGGATGAAAAATGTTAGGAAGAACATTTTCGGATTTCCAATTATCGGAGTTGATAATTTAGGTGAACTTTGGCGCACCCCCGCCCACGGGTCTCTGACTTGGCTTCACATGCCGTCGAGAAATATCTCTTAGGCATGCCGATTTCCTCACGATGTTTCAACTTGATATCTCTACGCGTTCATGAGGAAAAGGGTAATAAGTTTATAATTATTAAAAAATAACATGTGATGCAACAAAAAAATTAAGGTTTTCGGAATTTTTCCTTTATATGTGCTATAAAACATTGCTTCATGCCAAATTTCAAGATTTTAGGTCGACTGGAAGTACCCTTTAGGTTTTGATTCCCTTGCGAGTAGTTGCGAGTTTGAAAATATGCGGCATAAATTGCTGTTTCTTTTGCTTGCGTTGACATAGAAGTTTGACTTTGTTACAGCTTATAGGTATTTGATATGAATTTCAATTTAATACCTCTACGCGTTCATAAGTAAAGGGTAGTAAGTTAAAAAAAAAATATTTATACATATATGATGTAAATAAAAAATTGAGTTTTTCGCAATTTTTCCTTTATCTTTGCTATAAGATGTTGCTTCGTACCAAATTACAAGATTCTAAGTTCACGGGAAGTACCCTGCAGGTTTTGATTCCCTTGCAAAAGTCGGGATTCGGATTTACTTATACGGATGTATCTTTTGATTGCGATGGCTTAGAAGTTTGATTTTTCCATAGCTCCAAGGGACAGTAGACCTGAGAATTTGATATAAATTCCAGCTTGATACCTCTACGTGTTCCTGAGAAAAAGGGTCTTGACAGACAAACAGACGGACGGACAACAGAGTGATCCTTTAAGGGTTCCGTTTTTTCGTTTCGAAGTACGGAACCCTAAAAAAACTGCTCATTGAAAATTTTTAAAATTTTAAATTAGGATAATAATATTTTTTCTGCTTTTGTTTCAAAGCGAGCTGTCATTATAAATGATTCCTTGGATTGATCAGAGTATTCAGTGCAATATCATATCGTTGTCACCTGAAGAATGTACACGGATTATTACTATGGTGTGCTAGAACAGTAGGAGTATCTTTATCAACGGTCCAGCGATTTCAAGAGACAGGCATGCGCATCAGGAGACCAGGAAATGGCAGGCCAAGGTGCACAACTACAAGAGAAGACGATTCATCGTGAGCACTTTGTTAAGAAATCGACATTTCTCGGCTGTTCAGGTACGAAACAGTCTTCAAGAAATTCACCACAACAATGTGAGCTCTGATACGATTTTTCGACGTTTTCGTGAAGCTGATATAAAGCCTTATAGACCAGCAAACGGCCCCAAACTGCTCAGAGAACATTGAGTTGCCAGGTTACGGTTTGCTCGAGAACACATTCGATGGACAGGTGAAGATTGGTCCAAGGTTATGTTTTCCGATGAGTCCAAATTTTATTTATTTACGCACGACGGGAGACGTAGAGTATTTAGCCGATCAAGAGAATCGTATAATCAAGCGTGTTTTGAAGAAAAGGTGCCATTCAGTGGAAGATCAATAATGGTTTGCGCTGGGATATCTTCAGAGGATCGCACGGAGTTAGTGATCATAGAAAACAGATCTCTGACTGCTGTCAGATACGTAGAAGAGCTTTTAAATGAGCATGCTGGTCCTTTCTTAGTGAATATGGGTGCAAATTCCATTTTTATGCACGATAATGCGCGACCACATACTGGTCGTTTGGTCAATGTGTATATTCAAGACGTCGGTATTACCTGCATGGAGTGGCCAGCTCGCAGCCCAGACTTAAATCCCATAAAACATGCATGGGACAAGGTCGGGTGATGCGTGAGACAACGCTCTCCTGCTCCCGTTACCTTATACGAGTTAAGGAATGCGCTAGTGAAAGAATGGGCAAACATAGACCAAAATCGTATTCAAAATTTGATTTACATCATGCCACATTGTCTTAATGAAGTGATACGGGCTCGCGAAGGAAATACAAAATATTAAATTGACAAAAAATCTTTTATTTTTTAAGATTTACTGCGAAGTGTATTTTTGTTGTCATAAGTTAGAAGTGAAAATTCCGGGTAGCTAACCCGGAATTTTTGCGATCCAGTATATTAAAGTGTTCAAAAAATGTTTTGGGTCCCATCATAATCATAGCAGAGCAACAGGAATTTACGGACGCTACTGATGGCGCCACACTCGCAGCCAGGTTCAGGGCCGAATCAATGTAGGTTGCCATTGACACGCTCGGAAGAAGAGCAGCTAATGTGCTGAGCGGGTCGAGGTGACAGTTAATAGTTTGCATGACACTTCACTTCGCGTCTGACCTGCTTCAAGTGTAAGATAACCTCCTTGATACCTACCAACTGCTCAAAGTGGCTTGTAAATACTTTACTTTGATATTTTTTTCTTAACCTTACAGTTTTGTGAGATATGGGAATCGATCTACAAATACAAATACTGATTTCCTCCAACCACACTTGAAACCTATGACCTATGAGCCACTTACAAGATTAAATCAACCCGTATGTACAATATCCATATCATGCGGTTATCGAATCCCCTCCGTTCTTCCCTCGAGTATCGTCGGGTGAATCTAATATATTCGTGTAGGTATGGGAGGATATGTACGTATACATAGGTAATACATTACTCACCTGTACATTAACATCATGGTATTATCTCACAAATCGGTTCGTAATATTGGTCCGTAGGGAATATCCATTTTATAGGCCCATGTTCATATTAATCTATAGAACCTACAATAAAATTCGGATTTTAATGTCTGTAGGTAGGTAGATATTTAAATAAGTCTATGTTTTAATTGCATTGGGCTATCGATGGAAATACACAATTAAAAGTATTTTGGAAAGAGGTGATAGTTATTTTCCGGAATCACACAGGAATATAAAGGATAAGTAGGTATAAAGTGGAATGAAACTTGCCAAATTACATTATGGATCGAGTTAAGAACTAATATTGTTCGTAATTTTACTAGCTTAATATAAACTTTTACATGTACCCTGATAAAAACTACCCTGAATTTTAACAAAAATCACAGTTAACTGTCACGTCTGTGCAAATTAATGCGTATTTTCTTTAAAAAAAAAAAGAAACCTTACCAGTGTGCTTACTTACATCTAAAATCGTTCAGCCGTTAAGGTGTTATTGAGTAAAAAACATACAAAGTTACTAACAAGTATTCTAACTTTTTCACATCAATTATATACAATTATAACTAGTGATTATGTTCGTGTGCTATGACACAGCCACGCACACAGTCGCGGACACAGCCGGCATTTGACTGGACTGTGTAGTTAATTTAGCAAATTACGTAATAGTTCGGGAGCTCAATTGTAGGTCATTTATAACAACAGCGAGCCCGCGGGACGCTCGCCTCGTCAGACCGAGCGTATTATATCAGCATATATTATATTCTGGGTTTGTTGTAATGTAATGTAGACTGGGGGGCGAAATATTAATAAGAAGGAAGTTGCTTGAACACAAATAGTTTGTTTTTGTTCTTAAGAAAAATATATTTAGATTAACGTTCGTGTTGTTTCAAACTATGGATTTTGTTGCACTTTATAATTATATAATTAATGTATACAAGATATTGTGAAAATATTTTAAAAGAGTAACGGTGGAGTTTCTTGCCCATTCTTCTCCATACGTAAACTACCTTTTGGAATGGGCGACTAGAATCAATTATTATATTTTTTTTGTACATGTTGACGTTCTTAAGTGCCTTTTTGTGCCTAATTGAAATAAATTATTTGACTTAGACTTTATTGTAAAGACAGAAATTAATACATATGTAGCTAACTTTTATCCTAAATAAGTCTCATTAAAATATTTCAATCGTACCCATCTTTGTACTAATACCACAGAATTTGAATTAGTCTAGTCTGTTGAAAGCGTCGCGATGACGGTCAAAATGATTCCATCCCTTTCTGCTTCAATTGAAATTCTCTCGATTCCGTCATTAGTACGATATGAAAGCGAGATAGAATATATTACGACAAAGGATGGACAGAATTCTCTAATAAAAACTTTTGCAAACAAAAAGACCAATAAAAAAGTTGGTCCTTTTGGATTTAATTTTTACAAGTGCTGCATGGTCGGTGGTCCTTAAGAATTTAGATTCAGTGGTCTTACTTTTACAAAAATTCAGTGCATTTGTTTTTCCGAAGCATGACATTTTACCGATAGGTTTTCTATAATTGTTTACTAGCTGTTGCCCGTGACCTCGTCTGTATTTGTTTTGTACTATAGTCAAGATGAAAAGCAGTCCTATTTCCTTCTCCAGGTCCCAGGCGAACTGTCTGTCAACTTTCATAACGATACTTTTCATGGTTGTTGCATTTATAATATTACTAGTTTCCGCCCGCAGCAGTGGAATGGCGCAGTGGTATGTCGATAAAGCGTAGCCTATTTCTATCCAAGCGTTCAAAGTATTTCCATTCCAAATTTAATCAAAATCGGTTCAGCTGTTTAGCCGTGAGAGCGTAACAAACAAATAAACTTACATTCGCATTTATAATATCACGAGCGGCCCGCTCCTGATTCGCACGGTTTTTACGAATTGACAAAACATCGAGATTTCTTAGGTAAACGTTACTCTAATGGAATAAATTATCTAAACGATGATGAAAACCTCATCAAAATCTGTTGCGTGGTTTAGAAGAACAACTCGGACATATAGACAAACACGAGAAGCGACTTTGTTTTATAATATAGTGTGTATAGATTATTATGAAGTTAAGATTAAATATGGAAGTATGTCATGATTATTAT
Source organism: Xanthia togata (assembly GCA_963853775.1). NCBI lineage: Eukaryota > Metazoa > Arthropoda > Insecta > Lepidoptera > Noctuidae > Xanthia > Xanthia togata. The sequence continues at coordinate 18,360,363 of OY970813.1, read as the reverse complement.
TTTTAGTTTATATTAATGATTTACCCCAAATATTTCTAAATCAGCCAAAGATGGTGTTATTTGCAGATGACACATCATTGATCTTTAAAATAAACCGACGGTCACCAAATCTTGACGACGTGAATAGCTCTATTGTTCAGGTCCAAGATTGGTTTACGGTAAATAATTTGGTACTAAATAATAAAAAAACCAAATGCATTTGATTTAAATTACCAAATGTTAGAAGTAGCGAATGTGACATCATATTGAATGGAGAAAAACTGGAATTTATTAATCAAACAGTTTTCCTTGGAATCACGCTAGACGTGAAATTACAATGGGGACCCCATATAACATCTCTCGCGGGGCGGCTAAGCTCGGCCGCTTATGCTGTTAGAAAGATAAGACAGTTAACAGATGTAGAAACCGCGCGTTTGGTCTATTTTAGCTACTTCCACAGTATTATGTCGTATGGCATTTTACTGTGGGGTCGGGCTGCTGACATTGAATCCATCTTTGTTTTACAAAAAAGAGCTGTCAGAGCCATTTATAATCTACGTCGTCGCGAATCTCTCAGGGAACTATTTAAAAAGATTAATATTATGACGGTACCTTGCCAATTCATTTATTCAAATATTATGTATGTGAGAAAAAATCTACATCTTTTTAATAAAATAAGTGATAGACATAATTTTAATACTAGAAATAAAGATAAAATAGATCAACCATTTTTCAGACTATCTAAAGTAAATACATCTTTTATGGGGTACTGTGTTAAATGTTACAACAGAATACCTTGTGATATATTAGAATTAAATGAAAGAAAATTTAAAAATCATATAAAAAGTACACTTTGTAAACAAGCATATTACAAATTAGAGGATTATATCCAAGATAAAAATGCTTGGAAACATGCTGGTCCTGCTCCATAGGACAATTCAGAATCTAGACAAAATCGAACTGGTTGCTAATTTAATTGTATAATTATTTTTTATATTTTTTTAAACATTTATTTTATTTTATTTTTTGTGATTATTTGAACTCACACACTGACTTATTATTATTAGTATTACTTATTATAATGTTAGAAATATAGTATAATTTTACAATGTTTGTAAGTATGTGAGCACCGTGCATCTATCACATAATTATGTCATTACTTCATTTTTCATTCTTTTTACCTACATAGTGGTATAGTAATCTTATTCTAGGTGCATTGTCTTCACATATAATTATATAATAAGTGTATACAAGAAATAATGATTTTTTTAAAAAAGAGTAACGGTGGAGTTTCTTGCCCGTTCTTCTCCATACGAAAACTACCTTTTGGAATGGGCGACTAGAATCAGTTTTATTATTTTTTGTAAAGTTTGACGTTCAAAAGTGCCTTTTTTGTGCCTAATTGAAATAAATTATTTGACTTTGACTTATTACGACTATATTTTCCATAATAACTATGATGTGAAACCAACTTATTGTAATCCTTTTGAATATTTCTACTCTGCGTCACCACGATATAAGCTAGCAGCGACGTATAAAATTAATCAAATTCTATTTCCGAGCACGTCAGTGTAAATGATAGTAATCGCGCGGCGGTAATGAGCGCAGGTGGTAATGTATGCTGAACAATTAAACATCGACGTGCATGTGAGATAATTATTGAGGAGCATGGTTTTATCGGTGGTGACACATTTATGAGGGGAAGGCGCAATTTTGATTGCACTCTCTCTTCTCTCACTATCATAGTCCGATGGGACGGCAATCTAACACGACCGGAGAGAGATCAGGCGCAGGGCCAACGGCTTAACCTGCTTTCCGAGGCACGGGGGTATCACACCGCCAACTTCCAAACTCCGGGCTGTTACTGAGAAATTCCTAATGGAAAAACCCAATAACATTTTGCCCGACCCGGGAATTAAACCCAGGACTCCACGCTCAGCAGTCGCGCTTGCAACCACGAGACCAATTAGCAGTACATTGACCGATTCGAGCGGGAGTGGTCGCTTTTGACAGAGCTCAAAACGTTATAGTAGGTGTGATATATAACCCAGAGGGTCATGGCCACCCGGCTGGTCCGGGGATACCGCACGGTCTCCGGTGAGGCGGCGAGCCTCCTTGCCGGATTGCCGCCATGGGATCTGGAGGCAAAAGTCCTCGCGCATATTTGGGAGTGGCGCGGGGAGGCGAAACGCCGGGGCTTGACTCCGATGCCGCGAGAAATCGCGGCACAGCGGACAGAGCTCCGACGGGATCTCATGGCGTCATGGAGAGTGCGATTGTCGCAACCCAGTGCTGGGCACGCCACTATTGCGGCGATAAGTCCCCTCTTTGAGGAGTGGCTGAAGAGGCGCCACGGCGTCCTCACCTTCCGCCTGACGCAGGTCCTCACCGGACACGGCTGTTTCGGGAGGTACCTGTTTCGGATAAGGCGGGAGGAAACGCCCGGGTGTCATCACTGCGTGGATCGCCCGGAGGACACGGTGGAGCATACGGTGGAGGTATGACCGACTTGGGCAGAGCACCGCCGTGTCCTCGTGGAGGCGATCGGTGGCGGGGATCTCTCGCGTCCGGCCCTGGTCCAGGCCATGGTACGGAGCGAGAGGGCATGGGAGGCCGTCACCTCCTTCTGCGAAGCAGTAATGCTCGCGAAGGAGGAGGCGGAGCGCGTGAGGGAGAGGCAAATTTCGCGCCCTCACGCCCCTATCCGCCGCAGGAGGAGACGCCCTGGGCGTCGGGAATCGGTTGCCGATTCCCGGCCACCGTAGGCGCGGGCTTGCGGACGGTGAGCAATGGGTAGCTCGCCGTCCGGTAAGGACCAAGCCCGGGTCGACGGCGCGTTGTGTTCCACGCGCGCCTCAAAGAGATGTCAGCGAATGAAGGGGTCCGATGAGACCATTGCCTGCCGGGGTTGCGGGAAAGTCCGAAAGGGATACCGTGGCCCCCTGGCATTGCACAGGCAACAGAAGGAACACGGGTGGGTTTTAGTCAGTAAGAGTCTGACACGCCCTCCCGCTCCACCCAGAGCGGGAGACGTCATTTGATGATTTCCCACCCAAAAAAAAAAAAAAAAAAAGGTGTGATATATAAAACTCATACTTGTGACCATTAGAAGTTGTCACCGCGTGCGATATGTAACGTACAAAACTTGTCTCAAGAGAGAGAGATTCCAGCCCTCAACTACCCGCTTTGACCTCGGCGGAACGTGTTCGTCTCCACAGGGAACGCAAACGAAACGCAAGAACAACAGCAATCTACGAGTGCAGTGGGTTCAAGTGGCGTAAGGCAGTCTTGAGCAACGCTGTGGCTGCACTGGTGGCAGAGAACGAGACCAGCTCATCGACATCCAACAGAAAGAGCCAGGCTACACCCGACAGTAACAGTACACGGCCACAGTTAGAGCAGATTACGCGTGCGCCTAAGTACCGTAGGCGCTGGAATTTGGCTACAGCCCGGTTCAAATCCGTGTTTATCGAGTTTGGACACAAGTGGGATGTATGTGACTTGTTGTGATTCAAGAAAGATTTGAAATCAGCAGCTGCAGCCGTGTCGCGATTTCCAGAGAGTAAAATAATTATTATGTAAATGAATGTCACTAGTGTAAGTACAATGTATTTTTTTGATTATCTATATCTGGGCCTGTACTGTAGAGTACAAGCACTAGTGCTTATTACATACGCTCTTGCATGCACTGGGTACTTATTTGAATATCGAAGATTAAAATATCTACGCTTGAAATACCAATGTTTAAAACATCGAAAATTTAAATATCGATTAATTTATATCAAAATGTCGAAAATTGTTATACCTACGCTTAAAACTTCGAAGATTGTGAGTGATTAAAATTTCGAATGATTCAAAATATCGAATGACATTATGCCTAAGTTCAAAATATCAACATTTAATACATCTAAGTTCATAATATCTACGTTAAAAATACCTACTAGTTAAAATACCGAAAAAAAAAAACTGTAAAGTAACTGATTACCATCTAGCAAACAAGCATGCAGCAATCATGCAACATGCAAGCAAGCATGGTTTCTGTCACGGTTCCGGCGCTGCAGGGCTCCGGCAGTCCCACGCGAACTTAACGTTGCAGATGGTCTAAACGCTCACCACCGCAGCTTCGGCTTGTTGGCTGGCTTCGCGGATGTTAAAACCACCTGCTCCTCAGCTCGCGGGCTGCCTCGCCCCTCCGCGCCTACGCGATTCTAAATTACACTCTAGCCTACCCGGGCAGACAAGACTACGTGGAGGCGGTTTTGCGAGCGTTTCTGTCACTAACTATAGTAGCACAACATATTGAATTTCAAGAAAATATTTTAATTTAAAAACCTAAATAATACCTTCACGATTGACCTATGCTTGTACACTGGACACTGATTTTCATGGATAAAATAGGTCGAAATTGTTCCAAAACCGAATTGGGTCACCCCGAATTTACGTAGTCTTTTGGCTGTTACCCCTAGAGTGTATATAAAACACCGGAGGCGCGAAGGGAGGGCAACCCCCGCCCGCTGTAACAAAGCATAGGCACCTGTGGGAGCCGTAGCGGCTGAGGCTGGTCGCTGGCAGCGACCAGCAAGCCGAAGCTGCGGAGCTTGTTACGCAAGGGCGAAGGAGTTGCACTTCCCGTAGCGCCGGAGACGTTGCAGAAGCAACCTTTTTCCACTCATACTACTTATATCAAAATCTGTTCGATATTTTAACTTACGTATTTTTAGGGTAAATTAATGAATGTAAGCTGTAAAGCTTTAAAAGGTCAAATCAATTGTATCATGCACTCGGAACAATTAGACATGTCCGCTCACGTAAGCCAATTACCGCCAACTTGACACGCAATTATCGTGTCATGGAACGGTATTATTTCAAACGATAATTATCATATTTTGGGCCATTACGTGAACATTCTCGTGGATAGTTTTAACTAGAGGTGTTCGTGAGCTAACCAGAGGGTCGATTTGGGGAAAATTTAAGTTAATAGAGGTAGGATTATGCCATCTGTGTTTACACTTGAGAACTGTTTTGTTTAAATCGGATAATTTATAATTATAATAGTGGTTTAATTGTCGTTGTGACCCAAAGGTACTTCAGTACTAGGTCAGGAGTTCAAAATTTGACTAGTACAATTAAGTATGTCAATGTGACTTTTTCAATAAAACATTATGAGGACCCTAGACTCTCTTCGGATCACGCCTGTATTTCACGAAGGGATAGTTAGAGGTGTACCTATCTGTATAGTGTATCCATATTTCACTAGCTATGTTCAAGTCCTATGTTATAGGAAGCGACCCTATTTTTTAGGGTTCTGTACCTCAAAAGAGGTCCGCTTGAAGGGGTCCAGTGACCACGATCCTCAGTAATGAGTGACGGATAGAAGAAGAAGACCTCAAAAGGAAAAAAATGGAACCCTTACAGGATCACTTCGTTGTCTGTCAGTCTGTTAAGACCCAATTTCTCAGGAACGCGCGGAGGTATCAAGTTGAAATTAATATCAAATACGTAGACCTATAGTCACTTGGAGCTCTAAAAAAATCAAGCTTCTAAGTCAACACAATAAATAAATACAGGCATTTATGTGACACATTTATCGCAAATAAATAGAATCTTAACCTACAGGGTATTCCCATTGAACTAGAATCATGAAATTTGTCAGGAAGAAAGGTCTCACAGCACAAGTAAAGGAAAAAGTCTGAAAATAGTTAAGTTGCGTTTACCAATTTACATTTGCAGTTGGAGAATTGACCGTGGCCTATATCAATGTATGGGAAAACATGTTTTTCAACTACAAAGTTAACTACGGAACCCGTAATTGGCCGGTTTTTTTTCTATTTGGAGTATATGTTGTGTGTCTTTTAATCCATGTTAAATTAATGTTTTTCTTTTTTGGGCTTTTTCTATGCAATGTCAACCGGGTAGAAATAAACTCTGAGCTCCTACTGAGAAATTGCCGAAGGAAAACTCAGTAACACCTTACCCGACTTTCAAATCGAACCCCATGTTCTGCAGTGAAATCAAAGAGACGACAACAAATTATGAGTAACTTCTAGAATATTGCCTAGTTTGTCTGTTAAAGCAATAAACTCGTGTCCGGACCAGCTCTGTAATGTTCCGGACGTCGGTTCGAGTCCCAAGACGGACACAAGTTAAATTGAGTTTGTTTGTTAGAAAATTGACAATTAAAGCACAGGAGCGGCCTGTGACACGGTGGACAATAATATTATACTAGTTTAGAAACCATAGTATATATATCTATACAATATATTGGTATAATGTTTCGTCAAGTATTAAAATATCGTTAGTTGAAGAAATAAAACTTTATGTATAATTGCCTCATTTGGTGTAATGGTCGCAAGCGCTACTGGTGGGCATGGGGTCCGATTCAGAAGTCGTGCAAAGTATTACTGCGTTTAGGAATTTCTTAATATCAGCCTGGAACCTGGATTTATGCCCAGTTAAGTACATAAGTTTTGCCCCTACTATTACATGAGACTTTCAATGGGATCCAAGTGTTTGTTCACCGCATATTGTGCTTACATTCAGCATATATTAGATGCTGTAAATAATTACTACTGCTACACAATATGCTCTATTAATTTATTGGTTATACTTAAACTATATGTACAAAAAACATACAACGTTTATATTACTAAATAAAAAAGAAAAGTGTCGTTTAAGAAAGAAAGGACTATGTGTAGCGCTACGAAAGCGCAGCTCGTAGCAGCCGTAGCGCGTAGCACGGCGTAGCCGAGCGAAACAAATTACGTGTGCTTAGCCCATCTTTGCTGCTTTTGTTGCCATTTACGAAAGACGATGGAAAAGTATAAAGAACGTTGAGAGGGGTGAGTGTTGCTTTGTTAATTGTGTGTACAGAAACCTTAGAACTAGGTAAATATTTGTACCATATTGTTTCTTGTGTCAACTTTTAAAAAGATAAGCCTACTATGGATCTATAAAATAATGTGACAGAACATAATCGTGAACTTATGAATGCCTTCACTACAGAGTTCTATAAACCCATTAATTCTTTTGAGATTTCTGTACAGATTTATCTACGTGATTTTATGATTCGTTCTTCTTCATTGATATTCTAAGAAACAAGTGGATTGGCCCCATAAAGATGTTACCACACTACAATTTTATAAACGACCTCCATCATCACCTACCTAGCGTTTCCCCAACTATGTGGAGGTCGGTTTCCAGTCTAACCGGAGGCAGCTGAATACCAGTATTTTAACGACCTACCAACACCACATTAAACCTATCTAGTTTCTTCCTACCAACTAATAGTAATAACAAGCAACATTTAACCGTTCATACATAAACTCCTCACAATCACAACCGCTAAGCCGCATTAGAACCGCGTCGACTTCACTCACAAATTATATCTCTATTACGTCGGTGGGTTAGCGTAACTATTTGTTTGTAAGTGTCTTGTGTTGGTAATATAATTGAGGGTTTTATGCGTTTGGAGTAGAATAGAATATTATTTATTGTTGGAGCAGGTGGCGGCTTGTGACTAATTAATAGAAACCGCGCGATTATTGTCCGATTAGGAGAAAGTAATTTAGTTCTGAATTGACCCGTGAGAGACAATGATTCTGAGAATACTAATCTAACTTAAAATCCCCAAAACGTGTTCATGAATGCGAAAGTCATCAGTCAACAGTCGAGCATCACAAATAATATAAAGCTGTGCAGCGACTGGTGGTCTGCGTGGTCTGCGGTCCCAACAACTCCAACTAACTTTATTTATTTATTTATATATACTTAACTTACTTTACTTACTTACTTTACTTAACTTTGCTACTGACTCACTGGCATACGAGTACTGGCAAGTAGCATCCTACTCACAACTGACTCATTTCACGAATATGGACCAAATAAACAGAGAGGCAACGACGGAACACCGGAATCCCATCGAAGGAGAAAATACGTACCTATCACATGACATAAATCTATTTAACGTAACATTACGCCTGTAGGTCCCGAAAGTGTAGGCAGAGGTGTATTGTATTGTACATCTACATTTCGCCATTTATATCATAAGTCTCATGTAGCAGCAATTTCAGATCCGTCGATTTGAACACTGCCCAGACAGCAGCAAATCGAACCCACGACCTCATGCTCGAAAAATAACATGTATTTCATTTGAAGCCACAAAAATATAATAACAAAATATATGCTTTCAATGTTTTTTACCGAGAACAGCGTATTTGTACAATAGTTGTGAAACAAAATTAATGGAAGCCAATGTGTTTAAATGGTTCCACCTTTTGATATGACTGATTGAGCACCGACAAAGCCATCGTTGATTGGCACTTCCCCGCCCCTCTTTCAAGCTTCATCACGGAGTAAATAGTACAGTAGACCAATACAAACTGTCGGTTCTTACACAAACTTTTTTCGGAATGAAATTTAAATGTACATAAATAGCAAATTATTCCTAATTCATTAGTAAAAATATCGATAGTTATGTAAATATCGATACCTAATAGTCGGTTGCCAAAAAATATGTGAAGTTAATGATTGGCTGATGATATTTTGTTCAAACAATTTCAACACCTACCCTTATAGGAATCGAGAGATCATTGCTTTAGTTTGATAGATAGCACACGTTTTCATAAGTAGGTCCGTCTAACGTAATGTTTCCGTCTAACGTTATGGACCTCCAAAACCCAGTTACTGGGTAACACGATACCTCTTGATAACGCTGGTTGGCAGATGTTTTGGGCTTCTTCTGACTACCCGTAGCGACTGTCAACGATTTACGAATAACATATTATGTAATGGATCGCCACCCATCCACGAACCGACCGCGGCAAGCATAGTTTCACCTTCGATCGACCATCGTGGCTGTTCACCTAGGTTACTAAATTTTATCGTACGGAGTGATCCTACTGCCTTACCTTCGCTGTGTTGCCGGTACCCACAGAAGGGAGCATAAAAACGGCAACGAGTTTGATTGCACAAAGCGTTGTTAGAAGTATGTACATGCACAACAGACACACAACTTTGTATTTTTTTTTCTGAAAATGTGGACCACCAAAAAAATATAGAAACATTTTGTAAGCAAGCACTGTTTGCATCAGATACATTGCCAAAAGAATTCCGTAATTATTACAAAACTTTTTTCCAAAAAAAAACCTACAATATTGAAAATAAGTTTACACACACGACTTCCGAGATTGATTAAAGTTATTTTTCACATTGCAGTTTTTTTTAAGGTAGTTTTTTACTTTGTAGTGTATTACCACAATTAAAAAGTGAAACATCACGTAAATCATGGAAAATCGATGTACATACGTGAACGAAAAACCCGCTGAATGCATAACCTCCTCCTTTTGGAAGTTGGTTAGAAATAAATAAGGAATCCTTAGCTTAAAGTGGCACTTTTACTACAATCAACGTCAAATTCTTATTATCCACGATATAAACCACTCTTTGCTCTTCATTATATCCGTAAGCGGCTTAGAACGCTGTATTTCTTCTAGCAGATCATCACAGATATTAATAATAGCTTTTCTGAATTACAACTGACAAACATTACTTGCAACATTTTGTGCCAAGGGACTTCCAACCTTATACCTTTACAATAGAGGCGTTATTCATGTATGATTTTCTAAATTACATTTACAAAAATGTTGAAAACATACCAATCGATTATGAACTTTGTAGTATGAGAGATAAAGATGTTTTTAATTTGACAGAAGCTATCAATGTGAATACGACTTGCGACAAAAACGTGCAACAATACACAAGAGTCATGTTTTTAACTGAGACGCGGAGTGTTATGTCCAAGAGATGCCTAGTGCAGGACAGAACAGTAAGTCAAAGTGAACAGGACACAATGATCAGCATAATATATAATGTTCCTACTTCTGGGCATCCTTTCTGTGACAGGGTGTGGGACAAAGTGCAGGTTGATGGATGTTACGTAGGTATGTCTTCGAAGTATACAAGACAACTGAAATTAATATATTCGGACTGAGTCGTTCATGGTGAAGGAAAACCATTTCTTAGGCCTCCGAACAACACGGATAAATAGGAAAAGCTGTCATATCGTAACATCATCATTATCCAGCCGAGAAAGAGGCGTCTCCTAAGCGTGGCTACGACGACTGGTCCTGTGCTTGTCGCATCAGTTCCGGCGACCGCCACCCACCGGCGGCCCATTAACAAACAAAATGAGTTTAATGTGGAAAAGTCCTAAAGTGATCAACGTTTTCGTAAGCTAATCTTACCTGAAGTTTAATTCATCGCAATTCAAGGATAACTAATCTATATACATATAAAACTGTTTTAAGGGTCCCCGAAACGATCAATTGCAACTGTCAATGTTTACGAAATTGATGCGTAAATTGATCGTCTACCAAATGCAATTGAAGCGATTGACAGTATTACTACAATTGATTACAATTGATCGTTTCGAGGACCCTTTATACCTACGCGGTGACAAGTGAGTTCAACGTAGCTTGTGACAAATACGAGTAACCGGGTGTGGGCACACTCGAACGAGAAATTCGAGACCAATTAAATCCTTCCACTCTAAACACCACAACCCGTTGTCCTACTGCGCACTTCACTAGTCGCGATACATCGAGAACAATAGCGCATTGTCTCGTCCCGGCCTCTCGTCCCGTTGTCCGGGGTTTATCGCGCCGATCCCGGGATTACCCCCCTCGCATAGCGACACTTTATGAGCGAAATGGCCGCGTTCAGAAGAACAGTTTTATAGCACCCGAGTGAGATAACAAGCGGCACACACATTGACACCAAGGAAATAATAAAATACTACTACACTTCATTCATACTTCATGCCTGTGGTGTAGAGGTAAGGCGCATGTTTGTACGTTTAATGGAATGAGGAAGTTAAATAAATAAATAAAATAAAATACGTTTATTTCAGACTAATAAAATGTCCATAAATTGTTAGTAACATTATCTTAAAACTATGTTAGTCAGAAAAATTGCTTAGAAAACATGCAGCCTGATGAACTTTCCTACAACTGCAGAAAATGACCAAGTAATACTGATGACATAACAAACTACAGCACATCATTACGTCTGTATTCTCAAACGGGCAACACGGTAGGTACAGATGGTATCATATAGACAGTAGTCACATACATTCTTCGCCAGGCATATTTAAATCCCATGTAATAATAAGTTTGTAATCGCTTATGTATGGAAGTGAATACTGGGTGTGGCAAAAGAAGCATGAAAGTAGGATAAATGCTGTGGGAATGCGTTCCTTGCGAAGCATGTGTGGTCTAACTATGAATTATAGGCTGAGAAATAAGGTGATAAGACAACGGTGTGTGAAGTAGTGACAAAAATTTAAAAGAGTATACTGAGATGGTTTGGTCATGTTGAGCGCATGAATGAAAGGCGACTAACAAAATGTATTTAAAAGGCAGATGTGAATGGAAACGCCGGGAGGGGACGCCCTAGGAGGACATATACTGACCTTATTGGTGATGTTCTTCAGAAAGGACAGGTGCGTAGCACTCGCAACCGGCGTGCGTGTATGACCAGGCGCCCAAGTCTGCTATTTTTATAAATTCGTCATTCCAACACGATCCCATTGTCATTTTTCTAAAATATCGTAATCTACTAAATTAATAATGGTCGATCATTGGTTGATCATTGTATTCCACAAACATTATACTCGTAACGAATTAAAAGAAATGACTGCACAATGACGTTCAAATGGTAGGTCACTGATCAAAGGAACTGTCAAAATTTTAGCAGATTACCGCTTATGTCAGTCATTCTTTTTTCATTATGTATGAGATTAGCAATAGATGCCATTTCTTTCAATGGAGTGTCAGTGGCTGACCATTGGAAAGTCATAATGACGACAATATGTTAGTAGATTACCAAACTTGTCAAAATCAACAATTATGAAATCAGTGATAGACCATTCTGACACTATTGTAATAGCAGACTTGAGGCCCAGATGTATGAACGTAGACGAGGCAAAAGGAGTATGTAAGGATCGTAGCAGGTAGCATTCTGTAGTTTCTGCCTACCCCCATAGGGAGAAGGCGTGAGTTTATGTATGTAATAATAAGTACCAGGTCGACCGAGCTCTGCTCGGGTGAAAATGGATAAACACATCGTCCGGGTATACCCACGTTGTAGCACATTCCCGAGGCTGTGGAAATAGAGAAAACGAATTTTCCCAGGTGTGAGACCTAGCTAGATCGACGATTTGCCCCCGTAAAGCCCTTTAATGCAACTTTCATCGAAATCGGTAGAGCCTTTTTCGAGAACGTGATTAAAAATGTATATATACTAGCTGCCCACCCCGGCTTCACACTAGTAGTACTAAATACTTATCTACGGCGCACTTACCTACCCTACCACCCTACCTACCCTACCCACCCTACCTACCCTACCTACCCTACCTACCCTACCCATCCTACCTACCCTACCTATCCTACCAACCCTATCTACCCTACCTACACTACCTGCCCTACCTACCTTACCTACCCTACCTACCCATATAATATAGGATATAGATTTATAGGATATTAAGACAACTTAGGGTCCACGTATGAGTAAGTAATGCTTAAAAAACTATGTTACATTTAAATAATAAAAATTATTACATTTAAAATGTAATAAGCTGCAAACCTATTACTATCAACCGAGGACATATTCAAACTCCGGCTGCTACTGAGAAATTCCCAATTGGCCAAGAGTAACACTAATCCAAGATGTACTCAGAAGCTGAGGCCTTTTTACAATGCCTGATAATTAAATAAGAGAAACGAATAAAGTTAAAAGTGGTCCTTCTGTCCTTACGTTGCTTTATGTCAACTGCATGCTAGCGAATTAGAATTTCCCGTGTATTCCCGCGTCTCTATTTCCCGTTTATTCCCGCGTCTCTATTTTATGCATTTTAATTAGCAAAATGTGTGACAACATTAAAACGCAGTCCGTAGTATGGCGGATTAATATTTTTTCCTACAAATGAAGAAAAAGAGAAAAACACTGTGGTGTTCTCTGCATGCTGGTTAGAGCTCCAGGAAACAGAACATGTTTCAATCTGCAAAGAAAATATAAAATGTTTCTGTATTTTGCAGCTATAGTTTTATTGCGCAAATATTAATATGGGCCTTTGAGTACAAAAAGAGTTTTAAAATACGAATTGTAAAATATTGTTTACTCATCGGGAAACATAATTATTGGCTTCGTCTCTTTTTCATGCATATTTTAAGGTGACCAATACTAGGAATGTGTCAAGATACTTATGTATGTCAAAATGATAAATTATTTTCTAGTAGTATGCATTCCTGGACAGTCAACGCCGCTGCCAACCTTGCTGAATGGCTGATCATTTCATTCGATTTTTATTTTATTTAATGGCAAATATAGCGCCTCATTCACCATCTACTTTGCTGTACGTCCCGCCAAGGCCACGCACGATGCACGACTCAAAACGACAGTGAATAGTCTTGACGTACGTCAATTAGTAATAATAATTGACGGACGTACGAGATGGATGGTGAATAAGGCGCTTATATCAACAGTTCATCTAGTGGTAAGTGGGCATCTGCTATACCAGAGATATGGCGATACCAAAGGCTTCGCAGATGCATTCAAGTCCCAGAGACACAGCTTAGACACCAGAACCCATTCCCTTCGACCCGAAACACAGCAGCGCTGCTTGGCGGTAGAATGTAGCTATTTTATTAAGCTCGTTCCATCACACATTTGTAACATGTTCGACCAAAAAATAAGTGCAAAGCGACTACAATATAAATGTGTGTTACCCTGTATTCAACAGAGCGCATCGCCCCTGGGCCGCGTGTCGCCGAGCCGGCCTTATTTCAATCTCGACCGACCGCGCCAGTCAGATGTTCACCCTTAGGGCAAGATATAGTATACTCATCGGATTTATTATAATAACTGCCTCGTTGGTCTAGTGGTCGCAAGCGCTACTGCTGAGCATGAGGTCCTGGGTTCAATCTCGGGTCGGAACCAGAAATCTTTCAGTAGCAATCTTTCACTAGCCCGGAGTCTAGATTTGTGCCCGGTTTATGGCAACCGGGTCGCCCCACATTACATGGCACTTAAACATAATTGTCAAAATTGGGTGTACCTGCTGAGGGCTCTGCCTAACCCTTCAGGGAATTACATGTGTGATTAATGTTATTAATAAAATCTTGAGTAAAGTCGTAATACTGCAGGCTCACGTCAATTTTTTCGTAGATTTAAGAAAAGTTTATTTGTATTTAGTGTTTTACCTTTTTACCTGAATAAACTTTTTATTATTATACAAGCTGAATTTTTTTACACCGTCCAAATTTTTTCTAAGCATCAGGTATGATTCACTAACTCAATTTTTGAAAAAAAATCGATACGTAAAATTTTCATATTACACCATTTTCTCGAAAGAAATAACCGCTCTGCGTGGTATATATAATAACTTAACTAAAATAGTTAAGTTATTATATTTTATAATAACTTAACTTAATTACTAAAATATTAATCTGTGGAAAATGTTGTGGGTAGTATATTTATTAAGTTTAATTTTAAGATTTTTATGTTTATGTTTAATACTACTGTTTGTTTTCCCTAACGTAATAAATAAATAAATAAACTTTGTGATGTATTAACACAATATTTTTGTATTGAGTGATACTAAAAAATAAAACATATTCAATGATTTTCGCCAAAGATAAATAATATATCAAAATTTGGACTGTGACAAAAAATTCAGCCTGTATTATTATTATTAATGGTAACAGTTCAACCTTAAAATCATCTTCATTTCACAGTTTTTAGGGCCGCTTTCAGAATTTCATGTAAAATAAATATAAATATAAAATATTATAAGTAAATGTGATTATTTCTCTAATTAATAAAGAACACCACCAACATAATTATACATTCAACATTGGCTTACAACAGTAATTCGGAAGGTATTACTGCTAAAGCATACACAAATTAAAGATGTCCATAACTTTCAAAACCAGACAGAATCCCTTCCTTCCTTCCTCACCCGCTTTCTTATGAAATTGTTTTTGTTAGCTGATTGAACTAGTTTCTCTAGAACAACTCATTTTCTAATTTAATCTACTATCCAATTCCCAGAACATGCATCCATGCAATACGCTATAATTTAATTAGCTAATAGGATAGCGAATGTCGTGAATTCTTGATGGCGAAGGCCTCGCCTCTCATGCACGAGGTTTTGGGTTTTGATCCGAGCAAGTACCCATGTGACTTTTCAATTAATGAATGAATGTTCTTTGAAATTAATCTTGAACATCACTGACGGCGGTGAAGGAAAACATTATGAGGAAACCTGGACTTATAGTTAATACTAGCTGCGCGTCGCAGTTTCACTTGCATAGTCTCGATCCCGTGGAAATATCGGGATAAAAAGTATCCTATGTCTTTCTCCAGTTCATGGTCTACCTATGTGCCTAATTTCATCCAAATCCGTTTAGCCGATTTAGCGTGAAGTCGTAACATAACAAACTCACTTTCACATAATAATACTAGCTTTTCTCTGCGGCTTCGCCTGCGTGGATGTCGGAAAATATCCCACAGCAACATGCTACCGGGATTCTGAGTATCCTGTGTGCTAACCCAGGTGCCTACCTGTATGCCTTTCATATAAAATCGTTCATCCGTTACGGCATGAAAATGTAATAAATATAGAAGATAATAAATCTGATTTATGAAATATGAAGATAATAAGTCTGTTTTAGGGTTCCGTATCTCAAAATGAAAAATTGAAACCCTTAAAGAATGACTTCGTTGTCTGTCATGGCCCCTTTTTCTCAGGAACTGTTACCTCCACGCGTTCCTGAGAAAAAACTTAGATCTGCGGTATCTTGCAGCTGTAATGAAAATCAAACTTCCAAGTCAACGCATTAAAAACATACGTCTATATTTTGACACTCGCAATTATACCAGTCTTTTTGGTACTTCCCGTTGGCCTGCCTGAGAGATATTTCTCGATGGCATGTGAAGCCAAGTCAGAGGCCCATGGGATGCTTTAAAACTCTGGTACTAGGTTAATCACTAACCACACGAAAACAAGAAGAAGCAGCATGAAGTTTGGCAAGAAGTAAGGTCAAGTAAAGAGGAAAATCCGAAATTGGTCATTTATAGTTTTATATGAACTGCAGAGTTAAGTTTTTTCTTCAATCTGGGATCAAAAATTCATAGACCATGTCTTGAAGTAACATTAAGTCTGTATTTCATTACGAGCAAGCACAGCTTTGAGACGGAACCCTCAGGGCACAAGTCCTACTCACACTTGTCCAGGTTTTAAATATGATTCAAAATTAGTTTGAAATATTTTATTTTACATGAACAGTAAATTCATCTAGGATTCTAAATGCCTTTCTTATTTGTAATACCTACTCTTGCCATTGAACACATAATGCTTACATGTTCGAACGGTTAGTTTGTAATAAAATGTAATAACTTTTGACCGAGTGGGCAGATTTTAATGACTTAATGTTAATTCAAGATACGGACTATTACTATAATTTCCAATCCCTAAAATCTCTAGAAATGAATACGAGAATTTTAGAATCACCCCTATTTTACCGTCTTGAGCGATGATTTTTGAAAAACGCTGAAATACGTAATTCTTTATTTGTTGTAGAACGGCGTAATGCTTGTTCAGTGGTACCATAGGATATTAACCATTTGGCTAGATGGTAGGACCGAATGCGATACAAAACGGCCACTATTAGCTATGCGGCTATGCCTTGTGGCCGAGTGAAGTGACGTTGATGGGCGTCAACAACAGTGTGTGTTTACGACGTCATTCTCTTTGAGATCACAAACAACAATTATCTGTAAAAATTGAAATAGACTTGCAGAGAGTTATTCACAACGAAACTATCCTAACTAATATTATAAATGCAAAAGAGAGTTTGTTTTGTTTGTTACGTTTTCACTTCTTAACGGCTAAACAGATTTCAATGAAATTTGGCACACAGGTAAACCATGACGTGGGACATCGGATACTTTATCTCGTTAGTAATTTTCCACCTTGTGGGCGAATCCGCAGGCAAAGCTAGTTTACCATAAATACGGCCGCTGAAATTCATGACATTATAAGATAAGACTGAAGAATAAACTGCAGGTTTAATAGGTATTTATTGGCAAACTGAATGAAGAAAATTGTGATTGACTTATCTAAACGACCACACAAGCCGAACAAAAAAACAAAAATCGTTCTATTTCTGACAATCTTTTAAAGATGACAGACGGAATGGCATCCTAACTAATATTATAAATGCGAATTACACAGCGGACAGACACTTTCCTATATTTATAATTCTAGCGTATGGCACTCGTGGGTTGCAGCTGAAAATCAGCGTCAGGTGGTACACTTTGTGTTGTCATCTGACATTATGCTGAGCTGAGGCCCTTTTGGCATTATAATAATTTGTTTTCTGTTTTATAGTTTTAAGGTGTATTTTTTTTTTTTTTGTAATGCCAATAAACGCATTTTTCTTTCTTTCTTTCTAATTATATATTTTTTTACGCTTTCACACTAAAACGGATTTTTATGAAATTTAGCACATGGGTAGACCATGACCTGGGACATAGGATTATCCCGATATTCCCACGAAATCGAGACTTATGTGGGTGAAACCGCTGAGCGCAGCTAGATTCAAATACTTTTAAAGCACTAAACATAATTAGTTATGTATGGTGCAAGCGGGCCTTGGTAGATTTTGCAACATTGTTTCACATCACTTTTACAGTATTTATCTTGCAGGAATGTGAAGACAGTAACGGTCTTTGTTATCACAAAGTGTTCCCGATATTGTAATGGATGGTAACCCATCCACGGTCTGACCTCGGCAAGCTTAGCTTAACTTAGAGCGACCCTTGTGGCTGTTGCTAAGCTACGAGATCTCTTAGAAATAAAACATAGCAGAAGATACATAAAAATAATTTTTAGTCGCTTCACTTTAACCCCTCTCACAACCGATCCAAGTACCAGGGTGTAAGCATCCCTCGGAGCCTCGCCGGCAAAGGAAGGATTTTCCTTTTAAGCGAAAGAAAAGGGGCGAATAAGCCGCCATTCTAAATTACATGTCTAAATTATTTCCGTACGAATAAAGCTCGAGGCAACAGCTTTCTTTCAAAAGATAAAGATATTTTACTTTTTTCTTTTTGTTATTTTTGTGCGCCATCGTGAAAATTGGCTACACTTTTGTAAAACGTGCCAAATAAACTATGTTAGGAAAATTAGCAGCAGCCTAACTAATAATTACGACAAACTAAAACAACTTCGTAACATCGATTGAGGATGGCGATTCCTTCTTAGTGTAAGCAGCGGCTACACGGTCAGGTTTGGCAATCATTGTCAGTGGTGGTGCGTGGAGCAATTCGTGGAGAAACTTGGAGCAACTTATTAAACCGCTACAATTTTAGGTAGGTATCGAGTGTATATGAAGCTATGTTGCTCTTTATTGCTCCATCCGTTGTTACGATTATCTTTCTGTACGCACGTGTTCCTGTGGCAAATAAACATATTGTTCTCTTTATTTCTTGTACAGACGCCAGCACGTCATCCTACCCGAAACTGTCAATTTTTTCCAATCAACTTTGAACCTTACACTTCAGTGATAAAGTTGAAAATCTATTAAAGAAATTTTACAGATTGTAGTTGCTTGATGCACATATATATTGCGCCAACAGTTGCCCGCAATCATAGCTCGTATTAGAGCTCTCTACTCCTGAACTTATATAAACTGCTCTGGTTTAAAGATTAAAGGGAGTCTCCCTTTAATCTACTTTATTTTTACTATAGGTATCTATGTGTACCTGTTCCTACCTACCTATTCCTATTTTACATTTCTAAATTTCTATGTATTTCTTAAATGATATTTTTTCTGTAAATTAGTTCAATAAAACACAGTTTTACACATTAGAATATTCTTTACAGTATTTTTTTATTATTTTAACACCTACAGAAAATAGTAACATTCGATTCTATTCTGTTCTTCTGTTCTACAATATTCAACAAAACAATCGTATAACCTTATCAAATAAAGTCCTAGATCCTATCAACCACCCCTCCAACATCTACTTATCTAGATCCCGTGCATATCATGTAAACTACGCTTTACAAAAGCATTTGTCGAGATTGAATGATTGCCGACGGAGCCGTCAGCACTTTGCAGGTATCCCAGTCAATAAGCTTCGGATCAAAACCTGATAACTTGACCCACAGACTTTAAGCAAAATATAGAACGAAAGGACCATGTTAAACTGGTTTATGTATCGAAGGACCTGCATATCTTGACCCCTAATTAAGAATTATTGTAAGGTGTTGAGAGGTCTCGTTAAAATGGTGGTCTCGAAGCAACAAAAGATCTTGTCCATGGGTCATAATAGTCTGGTTAGCGTTCAAATACGCCAGTGTTACTTGACCTCTAGTTCAAAGCTATGGTTTATGTTTAAGAGGTCAGTGTTGAGTGGTCGTTCAAACGGATCGCTCGCAGCGTGCCGGTTATTTCCTGGGAACATTTTATTATTTGCGGACGATACCCGGGCCCCTGCCCCTGGGCCCCGGGCCCCGGCGGACGCACTGGGACGGAAAACCGTTGAAAACGTACAAATCGGGTATTAAATGGGTAAAGAGGATATTATTTTGTAATTGGGCGCTTTTTTGTTTGAGACTGTTTTGTATGGGTTTTGAAAAGAGTTTTGCGTTGAGCGTAGCTTGGCAGCACTTATTCAATTCTTAGTAGCAATAAAGAATTTCAATTAATAATTACGCTGTGCAGTCACGGAAATTAATTATTATATTTTAGTACTACTTCAATTTGCCGGGTTACTCGTATACCCATTTCTTAAAACTGTCAATCAATGACAGTTGTGATTTGAATATAAGTAGGGAGAACTTCAGTTGGTAGTCAATCTGCTGAACAATTAATTTCCCTGAAATGACTTGATACCACTGTTAATTAAAAATTATACAGCTCAGTAGCTATCTAGTAATACACAGCCGTTTATTTTTGCATTACTTTTCATTTAGTAACAAAGAAATTCCATTTGTAATGAAAATAGAATTCTCTTTGACTGCAAAATACAGGGTCGAATTAAATAAGCGGAACTGGAGACGCGATGGTCTCGATGTCATAACACGATAAAATAAAAATAAAACAGATTTGATGTTTATTTTTCAAGTCCGCTGGTACTGTTGTCACTTGAAGTATGAGTTGAGAAAATCTGTTTTCTTTGGTTTTATCGTGTTTATATACCGCTACCCTTCAAGGCTGTGAAGATTAAACAGAAAAAAAAAACTGATTTTTTAAACTAATATTTCAAGTGAATTAAAGAAAGAAAGAAAGAAAATACATTTATTTTTCACAGACTAAAAGGCACACAAGTAAAAAGAGAACAAAAAATTAGATAAAAGGAAATAATACAAAATAAAAACTGTAAAACTGCGTTGCATGATACTAGTGTGTGTGACTACACTAACCGGTCAATGACCCCACAAATCAGTATGGCATCAACTAATTTCGTTTTTGTTTTATCCCTTTGTCATGTTAAGATATCGGTATCCAGCACGTGCGCGGAGTCTCGCTAGCTAGTTCAACTTGACCCTGCTGAGAAGAATATTTAAAAGGAAAACATAAAGTTATGTTGTTCGTAATAAAATCCTTGCATTACTGTATGTACGAGTGTTTGCCATTTGGATCACATTAGCATTTATATCAAGTTTCTCACATATCTTTTATTATTTTATTTGCTACCAGCGCGGCAGCGTATACAAATATCTTGCTTATTTAATCCGCATAACAAAACTATTTTACTAAACTTATACATAGATGACGTTTTATTTTGAGCCATTCACATGATAGCACTCGACACTCCTAGAACAAGCATAGGTACGGTCAACAGCACATCTGTAGTAACACTAAAACTACAAACACCATACTTTCCGCTACGAAATAGAGGCGCTGTCAAAGTCAAATATTGATAAGTACCTACCCTATACAGTGAGGGATATTATTTTTTTCTTAAATTATATATTTCATAAGACTGTCGAAGAATAACATAACAGTTGTGATTTAAATATTCGGAAAGTTGGTAGTCAATTTGCTAAACCATTAATTTTCCTCAGTTTAACGCCGGCAGCATACCTCCGCCGCGAAGCCATAGCAGCGAAACCGCAAATTCAATAGACTCGCGTCATGTTCCGCTACTCGAATCGGATGCGAGTAGCGGAACATGACGCAAGTCTATTGAATTTAACTACTGCTGTTTTGCCGCTATGGTTTCGCAGCGGAGGTGTGCTACCGGGGTAAATGGTAATAATTTGACTACCAGAAACTTGGATTATAATGCATTGAAATGATTGGTAAAACTAAACAACCAAATCTAACTACACACACACAAGTGCGTATATCGACGAGCAGGCGCGCGGGCGAATGCGACACCTAAATCACGGCCGCGCGATTTATGCGCGTCTATATTGAAGCGATCGACGCGACAACTGACACTCCATACGTCAGCCGCTGTATTACCGTCTACCCTCCCATTTGTAAGATGCGCGGAGACTCCGCACAGTGATCTATGGGGCAATTTAGCTAGCTCAGGTTTGGCAGTGACGCGTTTTTTGGTGATATTGTAATGTGAATACGAGCTAGGTATTTTATATTGAAACCGATGACAAATTTGCTGTTGACAAAATTATACAGACTGGACAAAAAGTGAGTATATGTAAAAATTTACACTAACAAGTAGGTACTCAATCAGCGCCAGACGCGCGGAGTAAACGTTACGTAAATTCGGACGATTATAAAGTCGAAAATACTGATTTCCCGCATATTATTGACTTGGTTTTAAGACTTTATTCATAAATATATGGGTGATACTAATTGTGTAAAATGCCATAGGATAGGATTATTTTTTATTCAAAAATCATTCTAATGTACAGAAAACGTTCAAAAGTGCATGGGCACGTTAAGAGTCGTTTTGCTGTGCGGGTTACGGTTTATCTGTATGTGTAAGCAGCGCGGTACACACACCACAGAGATCGCAATTTTGCTCTTCACACACTGATCGCGTCGCACTACACGAAACAAAAATATATTTCCGTCGATTTTGTTAGACACGGTAAGACATACGCATCATGCGCGTGACCTTGAATAGTTTATGGAATTGCTTAAATTTGAACGAAAATCATAAGTGTTGATAGCAGTTAGGTGTAAGGCATTGGACTGTGATGCAGCTGGCCGAGGTTCTGAACTCGTATAGAACAGCGCGCTTACCAAAGCTCGTTAACCACTGAGCTAGCGAGCCATATACTATGTTGCTTGAAATTATGAACTACTATGAGTTGCAGACAAAGTGTGTGCATGTGTGCGTTTCTATAGTATTGTAACAACTTATAGAAGAAGGTCGTAAGTCAAAGCGAAGCTTCGATCACTATTGATCGAAGAAGCGAAGCGTCAGTCTATTGCTTTGTGAGATTGCTTATGGACTTATGAACGCTGCGCTGCTATACGTTATGTTTACGTCATGCATTCGTGCTAGGACCACTGCAGTTCAGCTTTAAAAATAAAAACTTTTTTTACAAAAATAAAACCGACTTCCAAAAAAAACACTACAAAGTGAAAAATAACTGATTTCGGAAGTCGGTGTCTTTGGTTTTGTATTTTTGTTTTTTTGTCACCGACTTCCGAAATCAGTTATTTTTCACTTTGTAGTGTTTTTTTTGCAAGTCGGTTTTATTTTTGTAAAAAAAGTTTTTATGTTTCACTTTTTAGTTGTGGTACCTACACAAACCCCCCACAAAAATTTGAATACCACTACCTGCTATGTAAATTACAGTGACAGGAACTATTAGAACATCATCCACATATACTAGGTGGGAGAAATACGTATTATTGACGCTTACTCAAAAACCCCTCATCAGATCTTGACCAAACTTATATGAGACCATTTCTGAACTATGTCCTACCAAAAACAAAAAAGAATCACCAAAATCTATTCACATATGCCGGAGTAATCACGTAACAAACATACAAAAAAAAAAAAAAAAACATACAACCGAATTGAGAACCTCCTCTTTTTTGAAGTCGGTTGATAAGGCCCAAAATCCAAAAGCCATAAAATACTTCATAACCTTTCTCATAAGAAAGTCAGTAGCTCAAGAACAAATAAAAAACACACATTCCCCCGACATAATCTAACGCTGCCATTCTCACAAATGCATTATCCCTTCATAACGCGACTGAATTTAAAGGCACACGTCCAAGCCCGTGCGTCACGTGTGGCCAATGGCACTTATAACCGCGCGAACCCATAAATATTGACGCGTATGGACAATATCTATCTCTATGGTTATCGTATGGGTATGGGATGCATTTTTTATCGTTATTACTGAGTTGGCAAATGTGTTTGTAGTGTTATTAGTTTTGAAATGGTCTGGCTATTGTTTTTTATTGCGAATGAGAGAGGCTTGTAGAAGTTTATGTGATTTAATTTGTTTGGAGTAATTTGTGTTTAATTTTTCTTGGGGTTGTGGTTTGTATGTGTTTGTCAACTTCAATTTTGTTGTGTGTGTGTGTGTGTGTGTGTGTTTTATCACAGTATGATTGATTATATCCTGGATGATTCGACAAGTTTATTCATGTAGGAATCGAGCCCGCGAATGTAGTAATCAAAGCAAAGCTTACACACAGTTACTGAGATTGTCACACGGACTGTGTGAAAGCTTGACACATAAATTATATTTTATTACACACTCAAAGTTTCTCAACGCTCGTTCTTTAAACTTTTCAAATTAAATCTCAGACACAACTATAAAGCTAACAACTCAACTTCTCAACTTATTTTAACGACGCCATCTTATTAATCAAGGCTCGTATGACGCCTGCACGCTTATAACGAATAGTTCGCGAGCTGACGATATGTGCTGAGCTCCTGCGTCTTGTCGCACGTCGCTTATAAATCAGCATATTTATCTGACGCGCGAGTCGCCTAGACGCGGCATCGCGCGAACTGCGCGTGGCCTAATCTAATACGTGAGACACATAACAACCTACCCAGCTAACACATTTGAAAGTCAACTTTGTGTCAAGAAAAATAGTGTTTATTTTACAGCATGTCAGATGTAATTTTGTATTTTCTTCTTTAGTTTTAAAATTAAGCTTTGCCGTGTTAAAAATAAGGTTCGTTTTTGATGGCGGTGCTGTTAAAAGCGAATGCAGAAATATTTGAAAATTTTAACACGGGGGAAATGAAAAACGTTTCGAATGTAGGACAGAATGTTATCTTGCGGGTTATTAATCTCCATGTAGTTATGGGACACATATTAAACAATATAAATAATAATGAACAATGTTGTTTTGTTTATTCTTAGATAAGTACTCTGCTTACGGAACAACTGTCGCACGTTTGTATTGTTGCATCACTTCCATAGAAGATATTCAAAACAAATAATTAGCTAATTTCACTTCAAGTACCTACCTAAGTGGAAGTAACATAAAAATCAACATTTCGAAATAATCTCAAAAATATTAATTAAGTTATTACGATATCGTTTTTTTTTTTAAATATCTATATATTAAGTTCTTTTTTTTACTATCTAATCCTAACAATGTAAAAAATAAAACACTACATTATAGTCTTACCAGCTGAATAAAATAATGAATTCATGATGAATTATATTATTCTTTAAACCATTCATTTCCCCTCTAAAAAGGTTATTTTATTCACTGAAAACAGTGAATAAAAAGCATTGAATTTAGAACACAACAGTAAATTCGACCTCCATCTCAATGCTATACAACCTCCTTGCGAAAAATTACTCGGTACAAACTCCTTGTGCAAAGTATACTCGACATACAAACTCCTTGTGCAAATAACTCCTCGAGATTTGATTGGTCGACATTTTCGACAAGGAGTTTAGCATTAGAATAAAAACTGTTTTGTATTCTGTGCTGTCATTAGTAAATTGGTGCTATTTTGAATACTGTAAGTTGTACGAACACAAATTGATCCACTGTTAATGTGCATTTTAATTAATTTAATTAATCTTTCTTTTTTCATATATAAATGTCTATTTTCGCTTAAATCTTTATTTTATTCCTAGTCATGGTATAAATTATAGTATGCAACTCTTGAATAAAATGGACTTATATCGAGGGCCATGAATCACTCGCGTCGCTCAGGATTCTAACACTTGATTCATCTATGGTCCTCGCTTTAAATCCGTCCATTATTCAGTAATTGCATAATACGAGTATACTATTTATATCTACTATCACAATGTAGGTAGGTACTAGTGTGTAAAATACCTAATTTAATTACAAATCGACAATAACTTTCATTAAAATAAACGAGATTAAAAATATTGTCTGATTTAAATTATCACTAGGCGTTTTAATAGACTTTGTCTGAATCTGTGTCAAACATTGTAAGTGTAATCGATCAAATAGATTTTAACGAACCTATAGTAAAACATTGGTTATTGGAGTGTTTTTTTGTTTCTAAATGTTTGTTTTCGGACCAATCAGCAACAACCTGTTAAAAAGGTAAGGGTATATGTTTCTATAAAATGGCCGAACGCAGTCACGCAAGTTTGACCTTGTTGATTAAACGGCTACATCACAGAGTAGTTTTTATAAATTGACAATATTACAACATTACAGATTCGGAGATACTTATTGATTCATCAAGGTACCCATTCGGATCTACCTTCTCGTTTTATTTGAAAACCACTACTTACACCATATTAATTATGTGGAAACTTTATTAATTAGTGAGAAGTGTTAGTGTGTGTTAGGGTAACAAACCGACCTCCTCATCAAGTTGAGTGAACATTGATCAGTGAAAACTTACCTCAGAAGGGAATCATAGAATTTAAAAGAAACAAATAAATCAACGCAATCAAAATAATATAAATGATTCAATATTACAGTTCAGTACTAAAACCTTACCTTAGAGGGCACTCCGGTTCCTCGCTCGAGATTGAATCATGTCGGTAACATAATTATTAAACAGACAATTCACTTTAATGTTAAATTACTTGATAGCTGACAGTGACTCTTAAAGGGTACTAAATAACACGTAATGTATCTCGACTGGACTATTCACTATAATGCTACTAATATAAATCTACCCTCAAATAGATAAGTTTTGTTCCATCAGTTACCGGGAACACTCGTACACGTCGCAAGGGATGCGGGTGGTTCAACAAACTTGCAAGATTGCAAGACAATGAGTGTTACTTTGTTGAGGTAAGCGCAGGAGATATTTAGAAGACATAGTTTCGTTAGTTGCAGGCTGTTTCGCCTGGCAACTCATAAAAGGTATTTATTTGCAAGGCAGATATTATGTAAGAACCTCTAATGACCTTATTGGTGATGTTCTTCAGAAAGGTCAGGTGCGTAGTACTCGCAACCGGCGTGCGTGTATGACCACATCGATGAACGTAAACGAATGAAAAAGAATGCCTATGTAAATCGTAAATGGGTCTGTAGCTTCTGCCTACCCCATGGGAAAAAGGCGTGAATATGTTATAAACAAGTAGATTGAAATACTTGAATATTATTGTATAGTCAATCTGCCGACCGACCATAGGACCATTAGGACGACCCATAACGACTGTCAAAGATCCACGAATGACAGCCGGGACCAACGACTTAGCGTGTTTTCCGAAGCACGGAGGAGTCCCGGTATGTAAAGATGACGACCTATAACAACTGTCAAAGATCCACGAATGACAGCCGGGACCAACGACTTAACGTGCTTTCCGAAGCACGGAGCAGTATTGGTATGAAAAGATGACGACCTATAACGACTGTCAAAGATCCACGAATGACAGCCGGGACCAACAACTTAGCGTGCTTTCCGAAGCACGGAGGAGTCTTGGTATGTAAAGATGACGACCTATAACGACTGTCAAAGATCCACGAATGACAGCCGGGACCAACAACTTAGCGTGCTTTCCGAAGCACGGAGGAGTCTTGGTATGTAAAGATGACGACCTATAACGACTGTCAAAGATCCACGAATGACAGCCGGGACCAACGACTTAACGTGCTTTCCGAAGCACGGAGGAGTATTGGTATGAAAAGATGACGACCTATAACGACTGTCAAAGATCCACGAATGACAGCCGGGACCACCGACTTAACGTGCTTTCCGAAGCACGGAGGAGTCTTGGTATGTAAAGATGACGACCTATAACGACTGTCAAAGATCCACGAATGACAGCCGGGACCAACGACTTAACGTGCTTTCCGAAGCACGGAGGAGTATTGGTATGAAAAGATGACGACCTATAACGACTGTCCAAGATCCACGAATGACAGCCGGGACCACCAACTTAGCGTGCTTTCCGAAGCACGGAGGAGTCTTGGTATGTAAAGATGACGACCTATAATGACTGTCAAAGATCCACGAATGACAGCCGGGACCAACAACTTAGCGTGCTTTCCGAAGCACGCAGGAGTCTTGGTATGTAAAGATGACGACCTATAACGACTGTCAAAGATCCACGAATGACAGCCGGGACCAACGACTTAACGTGCTTTCCGAAGCACGGAGGAGTATTGGTATGAAAAGATGACGACCTATAACGACTGTCAAAGATCCACGAATGACAGCCGGGACCAACGACTTAACGTGCTTTCCGAAGCACGGAGGAGTATTGGTATGAAAAGATGACGACCTATAACGACTGTCCAAGATCCACGAATGACAGCCGGGACCAACAACTTAGCGTGCTTTCCGAAGCACGGAGGAGTCTTGGTATGTAAAGATGACGACCTATAACGACTGTCAAAGATCCACGAATGACAGCCGGGACCACCGACTTATCGTGCTTTCCGAAGCACGGAGGAGTCTTGGAATGTAAAAATGACGACCTATAACGACTGTCAAAGATCCACGAATGACAGCCGGGAAAAACGACTTAACGTGCTTTTCGATGCACGGAGGGGTTTTGGTATGTAAAGATGGTCTCCCATCCTCGGATCAACCGCGTCAAACGTAGCTTAACCTGAACGATCGACCCGTGCCTCTGTTGTTACTTAGCCACAAACCCCTCAAGCCATATTATCATTTATAGCCAAGCTCGTAATAGCTTCACCACCTAAGATTGAATGTAGTTTGCGCGTCATTAAACGTCATAACCCATTTTTTCGTCAAGATAGTCCGCGAAATTCAAATTTTCTTACGTTTTTTACAATTTGCAGTTCAGTATCAGATTTTATGTTGATCGAAATATGATTCGCAGCCGTATCAAATGTTTATTTATAGAATTATAGCCATAAACATCATCATTTGCAGTTCAGTATCAGATTTTATGTTGATCTAAATATGATTCGCAGCCGTATCAAATGTTTATTTATAGAATTATAATCATAAACATCATCATTACAACTCTCTACAACAACTAACCAACAACAATAGACTCTACAACTCTCAAAGTACATGTAACCCTATTGAATGACTATTTCATGAAATCATGACATTTGAGGATTATGCTAACTTAAGGAGTTGTGAATTGCCGATACTAATAAATTTAATTCTGTAAAGCCATATTTTTTTCGAATCAATATACAACCTGCCATTGAGCTGCAAACGAAAGAAAAATTGGATTTGGCGGGCTACCACAGCACATCGCCCTTAATGTGACGCCGCGACGGTAGATATTTTCCTTACTGAAGTTTTAATTAATTGAGAGTTTTCGTTAAAAGTGCTAAATTACGTGATGGACTATTACATAATTTCTCTGTGCAGCCGACATTGTTATTTGTTCCTATTTGTCTAAATGTCATCAAAACAGTTTACGAATTCAGTTTGATGGCCAGTCGACATAGTCAATCAATTCAGACTATACATTTTAGTTTAGTCCCAATAGTGAGCAGCATGAGGCACCTAACTCCAGCACAAGCCGTGCGTGCCGATCGACGTCAAATAAAACCTAAAACTATTTGCACAAACTGTTCTGACTATTTCAGTTTCATAACAATTTTGTCAAACTTTTTCGGTAGGGAATTTATTTTAATTACTAGAACTAGAATTGACGGCCCGACTTTATAACCGTTGTAGATTCTTTCATTTAATTTATCGTGTTTTCGATTAATGTCACAGAACAAGGGTTAGGCGTTAGTAGTAAATCTTAAATGTAAACAATTGGAATATCTCTTTTATGTATTCTGTACAGGAAGTTTTACTGAGCCCCCGGAGTGACAAAGGGGTGAATTTATGAATGCTGGAGATATAACGCCATACTCATAAACACATGCTATGTTTGAGGGTGTCATGCTGTCATAACAATACACATCAAACCAACTGCACAACAACAGTAAATACCTACTTTATAATATTGTTACACCTTTTATCCTGTGTGCACAAACATTACATTTCGTAAATTTCTTCGGAAATGTTAAACCCTATATTTTATTGTTATTTTCAGACGCCTCCTTGGATATAATTTAGCTATTTGTACTCTAGCTAACTTGTCTTTTTCTAAATTTGTTTCTGTAGAAAACACAAATGTTTTCTTTCTTTCTTTGTGTATTGTGTGCTCTTGAGTAACATTTTTTTCACTTCTCATGCTCTGAAAGTGCTTATTTGTGCAGGATATAGGCTGCACAAAATCGAATTTGGTGCACTAGTGCAATAACGTATCTACTCATAAATTTATCTATATTAAGGCAAATAAAATGAGCCATACAGCCAAACACAATAAGAAGTTCATAGATAGAATTTGTTATTTTATAATATATGTATGTATATTTTAATTTATTTGCCTGTGTTTTTTAAGACAATGAGAATTAATATAAAATTAAAATTACTAATATAATTATTATAATATTATAAATGCGAAAAAAGACAAAAGATATTAAAATTTAAATTCAAGTACGGCAGGTTATTTAATTGATTTAAGAAAATTATTATTACAAAATTAATTTAATAGTAGGCTGTATAGGTCTGCAGCCCAAGCCTAATATCAATGCCGGGAAAAACAATTTCCTTCAGTATTCAAAACTGTACTAATTTTACTTTGAATTTTAATTAAAGAAATGCTATCTTATACTACTGTTTTATTTCCTCGCTATCGAAGGGAAAAGCAGAGTTTATAACTCGTCCACAAAACCATTCTATCCTCGACATTACTATCAGCCCTCGCCTTCGTCTCGGGCTGCTAAAAGTCTCGGATAAAAATGGTTCATTTTGTGCACTTGTTGTAAAATCTACTATATATTTCTCTCGAATAATTTCCATCAAAGTTGATTCTAGGTGTCATTTCCGAATAAACCGAATTATGTTCAACCCTCAACTTCATTACGTTTTTTCAATAACCCTTCATCACGTGTTCACGTCAGCCGACCGATTCATCGCCGTGACACCGAGTGGACGTGACACTCGGACCCTCGTCAGTCAGCTGTCTCTGGTTGCCTTGACCTTATAGAACGCTGAGCTAGTCTCTGATCTGAAAATCTGATGTCTTTGATGTTTGCTGATACGATTGGTTGAACAAGATACACGCTACAAGGATAGTTTGGCATCATGACGTCGACAGGGGCGCTGTTGGTAAACATATTTTATGCAATTGTTTTGTGAATTATATCAAAAAACAATCCTGCGGCATTAGTTCCGACTTTGGCCAGGCACCAAAAGAAACTTGTAGCGCTGTAGTTACAACCACATAAAAAATAACATAACATCATGCCTATAGGTATTCCTCAGAAGGGGTGGGCAGATGTGTTTTAGTATAGCCATATTTCGCCAATAATGTTGCAAGTCTTATGTGACCGGATACAAATCCAGACTCCGGGCTGCTACTGAGTAATTCCTTCCGGAAAACCCAAAACATTTAGCCGACGTGGGGATCGAACCCAGGACCACACGCTCAGTAGTTGCGCTTGCAACCACAAGATGACTAGACCAACGAGGCAGCCAATAGCTAGGTACCTACTACAGCTACAACCATGCATATGTATGTTGACATGAGATGAAATGGAACCAGATTTAGAAATTATCCTGGTGTACGGGTTTGTGCTCGCATAACCGGCTGGTTTTGGAATGGAGTTTTGTGTTAAGATTTTCGGTTCAAAATCTGTTGTAATGTGAAAGAGTATGTCTGATAATATTATTATATCTAATGATAAATAATTTATTTCTGTAAATACGAGTAGGTTTTTAAAAAGCACTTTTACTTACACGTAAAAAATAAATTTTGTTCTAAAATTAGAAGATGAGGTTTTCGTAAAAAGATATTAGAAAAAATAAGTTAAGACTTGTAAGTGTACTTGTAATCACCATTTAGTAGCAACATACACTGCTGAGGTAAAAGACAGGTTCCTACTACAGAATATAAAGTATCACATGGAAATAGGTTTGGGTTCTTGAGAATAACTCAGATTCTACCGAATTGGACACCGGATAAGCGGTGGTCCGTCGCGTCAGTCAGTTTGCAAACAATTTGTCCCTTTTTCTGTGTAGTCCATACCAGGATTAAAACGTGAAAAAAGCAATACTCTCCACCGGGATTCAAACCCAACACTCTCCCATTCACTCCGACATCCCTAAAACTCCGTAACATTCTGTGTAGGAATTCAATTTGCGTGTTATATATAGAAGCAATTACGTCGGTGGGACGTTCTGTCTGTCGCACAAAGAGAGAATCATCGCGGGCCGCGGGCGAGACGGGGGGTGTGAGGAACTGAGGCAGAGGGGGACAGCTTTCATTGACGAAAAATCAGACGGAAAATTGAAACCGATAGAATTTTGTGGTTCGAAGGGTTAGGGGCCATGGAAGTGTTATGGATGAAATGTTTGTGGCGTGTATGTGGGTGTGTGGTGAGCCAAGAGGTTGTTGATAAGGGCTACTTATTTATTGATATGTGGCTGTTTTAGACCTTTTAGAAGGTTTTTGTTCCCAATAAGTGTGTAACTATTAAATACAAGTGTTTAACATGAAAAAAAATATGGTCGCTTCGATTTAATGAAGTCAACGACTCATTTTTTAAATGCAATTTTATATTATTATAACTACTAGCGAGCCGCGGCTGCTTCGCAAGGTGTTTACGATCTGACCAAACATCGAGATTTATTTAATTATAATAAAGATATTAAGTAAGTTTTTTTATATTTTATATATAATAAACCTTCCGGAATAAATTTGAATTTTCTAAATGATGGTAAAAACCGAACCAAAATCCGTCGCGTAATTTTGAAGACCTTTAATTTGAAATAAAAGTATAAATAGATAATGAAATACTCTATTCATAAGTATAATTAGGGAAAGAGAGAGAGTTTTGATTTTTGCCTTCAAAACAAGTACACTTTGACGATTGAATGCCACATCCAGTCAAACCACAATCAATGTACTCTCAAACAGCTGATGTACTTTCAGTGAATCGCTCTGACGAGAGTACCATTACTCAGTAATTTGTTTACTCACCGCACTCAACGCTCAACTCTACTCAACATCGGATTACTGACGACTTGTACCGCGCTTACTGTGGTACTTTCAGACATTTGCTATTACCCGTGCTTTCTTCAGCCTGTAACGTTCCCACTGCTAGGACACGGGCAAGACTAAAGAATCGATGCGATGGCCTGTGTGAAAGATGATATGGCTAGATAGGGGATGACTCCCTAGATGACGACTGATAGAGTATGGAAGAAAAAGACATGTTGCGCCGAACGCAAATTGGGTTAACGGCAAGACAATGATGACGATGCTGGGACTGGTTGCAGAATGTCACGTCTTCGAGTTTTTGGTTCTTGGAGAGTTTTGTCCCGATGTTTTTCTTCACCGTTTTGGAAACAGTGGTCATGTTCGTGAACGGGCGCCGTCAGTTGGGACTGGTCATCTCTTAGCTGCCATGGCTTATTTTAATTTATTTTAAGTTTTTGAATGATTCTTCTTTTCTTCTTTTTATTACGGACGCTTTTACGAACGTGCACGTCTTATTACATTGTTCTCACATGAATAATTTCAAAATGAATGATGTAACCAATATTTTGTATCATTTTTTTATTTATTTAAAAGAGTGTCCATGGAGTTTCTTGCCCGTTCTTCTCCATAGGTACCTACTACGCTTTGGAATGGGCAACTAGCTTCATATTTTTGACTGACCGACCCCTTGACAATTCAAAAGTGCCTGTAAATGGTTTAATTGAAATAAATGCTTTGAGTTTGATGCAATAAAGATGTTTTCTGTGTCAGTAGTTTTGGACAGCAGTGTCCTCCTGTTTGTTTAATTAACGTGTTTATTATGGTGATTTTGTACTTTTATTTATCTTAGATCCACGATCAGTACTCCCAACTCTTTTGCTTAAGTAAATGATAAAGTATTTTTTCGTTAAAATTTCGAAGATCACCAAACTGAAATTGAAAATGGTTTATAAACTTAATCCGACAGGTAGATAATTAATCTGTAAGCTTGAGTTTATCGGAAACTTCGGTTTGTCGAGGAATTCTGTCGATTTTACTAAATTAATTATTCTGATTGAATCGAAATACAGATTGGATTTGAGGATATTGTTGCGCTGTGACGCTGGTATCAGGCGCTGTTATAACTATTATCGTCCTTTCACAGTTATTTTACCTCTGATTTTGCATTATTGTCAAAATCACATTGATCTTTATTGCCGTTATAATAAGGTCAACTGTGAACAACTGCATGTATATAATGATAACTTTGGAAATTCGTCTACTTAGTTCAACTGCAGAGTTGTTTTCTGTATCATCACCACCCCGTACTTTAATTTTCTTAAATCAATTTATGTATGGAACCCATGGAACCCGACTTTACTAACGACTGATTTCGAAATCAGTAATTTTCATTCTTATTTCTATACGAAAGAATAGAGCGACCATAATCCTGGTTTTATTTCGCGCCACTTCGCGCCACCCCGCGCCACTCGCAGTCAAAACCTTAAAGCACTTTGTTTTGAACAAACAAACGGCAAGTAATTCTTGTTTGGCGTCTTAACAAACTGAATGAAAAGGCTGTCCTGAATGTACTCGCGCTAAATTGGTACGACTTGAGATATTTTGTTGTTTCTTTCTTGGGTATTTGATTATAATAATTTCCTTTTTTTTAGATCCTTATCCCATTACATGGGATTGAGGTTCTGGGTTCGATTCTCGGGCAAATTTTTATAAGATTAGATTTCTTTCTGGAATTACTCATTGGCAGCCCGGAGTCTAGATTAGTGCCCGGCTGACGGCAATACGCTCGTCCTCTTTAACATTTGGACTTAAACATGACTGGCGACATATTGGTGACACCTCTGCTGACTAACCCTTCGAGGAATACAAACGTGAAGTATGTAGTGTATAGTTTGGTAGTACTGACACCGCAACCTTCATTATTATTCTGTAGAACATAATTAATTGCCGCACGGGTCGATCCATCAGGTCAAGCTACGCTTGCTGGGGTTGGTCTGTGGATGGGTGACCATCTTTACATACCGAGACTCCTCCGTGCCTCGGAAGGCACGTTAAGCCGTTGGTCCCGGCTGTCATTCGTGGATCTTTGATAGTCGTTACGGGTCGTCAGAAGCCCGAACATCTGACAACCAGTCTTACCAAGGGGTATCGTATTACCCATCAGTTACTGGGTTGTGGAGGTCAGATAGGCAGTCGCTCCATGTAAAATACTGGTATTCAGCTGCATCCGGTTAGACTGGAAGCCGACCCCAATATAGTTGGGAAAAGGCTGGGCAGATGATGAGAACATAATTAATTCACTTATTTTAGTAAAAGGAATTAACTTTGACGTGACATTTTGTTTCAAGTTTCACCTTTCTACGAATTGTGTAGACTTTTTTATTCAACCACATTTTATAAAAAAGATCAAAAGATCAAAGGATCTTGGTGCAATATTTGCTGTATTTCTATGGATTTAAACATTTCGATTTCTATTTGCAATCGATCGTCGGCCATACTACGAGTATTTTGCTTTGATTTCATGCGAGGGGTACGAGGGTAGGTACCCCATAAAGAGTCGCAATCAATACTTACAATTCAACACGACATTCCGTATAAGGGGTCTGTCAGACCCTGTAACTGTCTGTCTGCTGGCTCTGTAGACCCTTTATAATTGTATTAACTTTGAAATTGGGGATTACTAGTAAACTTTAGAGTATAAATATGACAAGCTTGAAAGTGTCAAAGTGACAATGAGTTGATGACACTTTTTTCTAAATAAGGTACTGTAACTGAGGCTTAATGTATGAAAGTTCAAAAATAATTATTATGGTAGGTAAAAAAAAACGAACAAACATTGACAAACACCTGTAAGTATCTTATATCTCCTCTTATCGTAATAGAAGAAATTACCCACCTACGTAATGCGTTGATAAAATTGAAAACCTGACAACCTGGCATAATAAAATGCCCACTCAAAAAACTTTTTAGTTATTTTTTATTAAGATTGCACTAATGTGAAAGACTCAAGCACAAATAGTCCTTTCGGATTCTTA
Source organism: Xanthia togata (assembly GCA_963853775.1). NCBI lineage: Eukaryota > Metazoa > Arthropoda > Insecta > Lepidoptera > Noctuidae > Xanthia > Xanthia togata. Next base: position 18,324,912 of record OY970813.1, on the reverse strand, counting down.
TCGGAACAAATCCCAAACGTGTTTAGTATCTATACTAATATTATAAAGAGGAAAGATTTGATTGTTTGTTTGTATTGAATAGGCTCCAAAACTACTGGACCGATTTGAAAAATTAGAAAGCTTAGTTTTTAGGGAGTAACATAGGCTACTTTTTATCCCGGGAAAAATAATGGATCCCGCGGGAAAGACGACGGGAGCGAAGCCGCGGGAAAAGTGCTAGTCATTAATAAAATAATACATCATCGAAGCTTGTCTAATTCTTACTCCCTGCTGCACTGCACGCACCATCGACATCGTAATTCTCGTTCATATTAGCTGCGGATAGCTTCGTATCTGCGCCCCAGTATGTGCTGCGGCTGCGGCTGCTGGCAAATTAACTCGTTGATATTATTATAATGCATTGGTTCAAATGACTGGGTTTTGTATTTTGTTATTTTAACTTGACGATGACATGACGAGAACACCTCATGTAGTTGTTAAATGAGCTAAACTAGTTAGGAAATAGCAGGACTGATTGTCCTTAATGACGTCGTTAGCGTAATTAATTTCAGGTTGTAAGATAATATTATCTTTTCTCCTCAAAGGACCACAAATTTTATTTTGTCAAAATTGTGGTTGTGTTTTATAAAAAAGGCTTTTTAGGGTTCCGTAGTCAACAAGGAACCTTTATAGTTTCACCATGTCCGTCTGTCTGTCTGTCTGTCCGCGGTCCGCTTTCTAGTACCAATAGTGTTAGCTAAAAAACTATTGGTATTAGAAAGTTGTAATTTGGCATGAGTATACATGTTAATGACGCCAAAAAAGTGGTAAAATTAAATTTCGAAAAAAACAATTATTTAGGGTACCTCCCCTACATGTAAAGTGGGGATGATATTTTTTTTTTTCGTCCTTCCCATAATATGGGATATCGTTGGATAGGTCTTTCAAAAATATTAGGGTTTGCCTAGACCGTTTTTTGATTAAGTAAACCGTTCGTGACTTATCAAGCTTTAAAGTACCAATTTTCGTTAGGGTCAAGTGTCCCCCTCTTCCAAATAAACGGTTATAGATAGAAATTCAAATGTCACAGCATTAGTACTTATATATAACGAAGTTTAAAGAAAATATATCACACTTAAGTCGGCTTTGCAAGTTTACGAGTAATAATCGACCAACTTAAATTTGCGGTTGCAAAAACATGTTCTCCCATATATTCCGTATGGGAGAACATGGTTTTCAATTAGAAAGTTAAGTTTGTTCTTACGATAAATTCATTCTAACTACGGAACCCTTCATTGTGCGTGGTCCGACACGCACTTGGCCGGTTTTTTCCATATAAGTTTGATGCATTCAAATAGTAGTTCATCTATTATCTTACTTAATCTATCTGTCTTTCAATATTCAAAGAGACTTAAATCCTAAACTAGGAAAAAAAACTGACCATAGGGACCTTATTAACATGTACCTCACACCCGAAATTGAACACTCACATCACACATAAATACTGAGTTTTTACCTCTATCTGGGCCACTATGCTATCTCCTCTATCATTTCCCAATACTTCTTATTCTTTCACAAAAGCTCCTAGTTCCTTTACATTCCTTTGAATAAGTATTCACCATATTTCCGTGCAGTAATCTAAGTTTAAATCAAAGCGTAGGAAGGCGTTTGACACTGAAAAGACACGTCTCCTCTGAATTTGTTCAGGACGCGCAGTGCATGCAAATGCGACGTTGTCAAACATCGCGCGATGTGACGTTGCGAGGTTTACGTGCATGGTGGTGCAGCTGCCAACTTTGAGGAATGAACAGAATTATGAATATCGATGAGGAAAGTATTAAGTGATCGGTGACATGACCATGGAGTTTCTTCCCGGCTCTTCTCCATAGGAAACGACCAATAATTGGAACCGTGCACTTAGCTTCTGACGTTTCATAGGTACGTACGGTAGGAGATTTTTGATTATATAATCGTTAATAAGAATCAGTTCTCAGAGGAAGTCATCAGGTTAGTGGCTAACCACACGAAATAGAAGAAGATCAGTAGGTACTAATAAGCCTCATTGTTAAACAGTCTTCCGGGAAAGTACTACATACCTTCGTCCTTCACTTTCCATTGTTGTGTTCTGTTTGAAATGCAATAAATGATGTGATAATTTTATGTGTTGTGTGTGTGTGCGTGATGGTGTGTGTTAAGTGTGATGGTATGTATTGTGTGTGTTCTATGTGGGGTATGCGAGGCAATCACATGTATTGTGTGTGTTCTATGTGGGGTATTCGAGGCAATCACATGTATTGTGTGTGTTCTATGTGGGGTATGCGAGGCAATCACGTGTATTGTGTGTGTTCTATGTAGGGTACGTGTTGTCTTTGTCCTATGTGGGGGATGCAAGGCAATCACGTGTATTGTGTGTGTTCTATGTGGGGTATGCGAGGCAATCACATGTATTGTGTGTGTTCTATTTGGGGTACGTGTTGTCTTTGTCCTATTATGTGGGGGATGCGAGGTGATCGCTTTGTCTTATAAATGTGGGGGATGCAAGGCAATCGCTCTGTCCTATGTGGGGGATGGGAGGCGATCGCTTTATCCTATGTGGGGGATGCGAGGCGATGTCTTTGTCCTATGTGGGGGATGCGAGGCGATCGCTTTATCCTATGTGGGGGATGCGAGGCGAACGCTTTGTCCTATGTGGGGGATGCAAAGCAATCGCTCTGTCATAATTATGTGGGGGATGCGAGGTGATAGCTCTGTCCTATGTGAGGATGCAAGGCGGTCGCTGTTCTATTATCGGTTACCTATAAATTTACTTTCATTAAAATGATTGCTTTAAAATACCTGGGAAAATGATTGGTAATTGCAGACATCATCATGATCATCATACCATCACGCCTGTATCCCCAAAGGGTAGGGCAGAGGTGTATGTGATCATCCTCATACTTTTATCCCAATTTATAAATGAAGTCGGCGGTGCACATCTTTCTCTTCCATTTCCTATTATCTGTCAGAGTTAAATTTCTTCCTAGCCATATCATCTTTTTATCTTTTCTTTGGTCTGGTTCTTTTCTTATAGCTAGTAATCCCTTAGGTTTAAGCTAGAACATTCACAAAAGGGGTTAAGCTCATGTTTCCAGTAGAGAAAACCAACACAGAATTTCACGTTACGTCACACATCGCGTTGCATCGCATTCGTCTCTCGCACAGGATGTCGGTTCTCTCTGTTTATCTCCCCACTTCAACTGAGGACCTGAGAGGGTAGAGTTCATTCATCAATTCGACGGAAAGGAACTGAATCAAACTCAAACACTATTTATTAATCAAGGAACTGCTTTATTAGATGTTATTGGAAGTTATCCGCACTACACAATACTCCTGGTTGCTACTGAGAATTTGTTGATGAACACACAATAACACTCTGCCCGAACTGGGCATCGAACATAAGGTTAGCAGATCCCCTGAACAACGAGACAGTTTCTGGAAAAGCGGAATGTGTGTGTCCTAAACACTTTTGCCTAAACCTTTGAGCAGAACAGGTGTGATGTTATGTGATGTACATGATGTCTAGTGGTCACAAGTTTGGCTACCGAGTGTGGCTTCTGGGTTTCAACACTGAGAGTCGGCTAGTTATCTGACACTTTTCATAAAGAAGGTTAATGAAATTTGGCTGGCTGTCTATTACAATAATTATTAAGAGACATAATCAATATCAAAATATACAAGTATTATCGACCCTTCGGGGTAATAGCAGGCCTGATAATACTTTTTAGCTTTGTCTCAATTTTTATAAAACGGTAAAATATAAGTTCAAGAAAATCTCTTTTACAGTTCAAATATTCCACAGACGACGACTAGACTAGACTAAATATCTCGATATTTACGTCTGATTTAGCAGATCTGTTAGATCGGAGTAACCCTTATTTACTTGGAGCAGAATCGGCCGCGACAGCTCAACGCGAGCTCGCCGGGACCCGGTGTAGGTATACGACTGATCGAGACTGTACTTTTATTGAAAACCGAAATAAATCCGCGGAAGTGTTGGTCGGAGACGATTGGGAGGTGAACGTGTTAGTGTCGGTTTTTATTTAGAGAGTGATGAAGGTGTGACCATCCTTTACCTACAATGTATACTGTGAAAATTGCCTTAGTTAGGTACTCGTGCTAATATTTTAAATGCGGAAGTGACTGAAAATGTGAAAATGTCTCTTACGTTTTCACGGCTAAACAGCTGAACTGATTTTTATGAAAAGCATCTAAAAAGACAAACTACTTCAAAGAGCTGAAATTCTTGCGGAGGCCTATGTCCAGCGGTGGACGTTTTTCGGCTGTAACGATCATGATGATGGTTTGAAATGGGCTGATGAAGTTCCCTTAGGAAAATCCCATTCCACGCGGAAAAATATAACTCAAAGAATTTATTTCAATTTTAAACCTAAAAAATTTAAATAAATTCTTTGACGCACTTTTTAACTGTCAAGGAGTCGCGTCGGTCAGTTTGTCAGCAATTTAAAGCTATTTGATAAATACGCTAATAAGTGGCCAAAGATATCCTATAATATCCTATAATAGCCTGCACCTGACTAACTTACTTCTGCTTCAAGTAATTGAATTCAACTTGGTTGACAGAATTTATTTCTATCTCTTTTCCAAATCACTCTTTATAATTTAATCTTAATCTTTATCGCCCACTTAAAGCAAAGTCCTCACATAACGGCCGCAGCCTCCTGCTCTCTTATAAACTATTCAAATGATATGCAGTAGGTACAATAATCTCCACAGACTCGCCACTATTGAATTAACAATTTCATTTGATTCAGCCGCACGTCCCGTCCGGGTCGCGTCCTACTTAGGGAATGCTGCGATAAAGCTCAAGCGATGGTATGCCAACTTTAACATGTTTGTATGATTGGCAATATGAAGTAAATGATGGTTAAATTGCCACAAGTTTTAACAAAAAAGTCGGGTCTGTACAAAATCGTCTCTTTCTAAATCTCAATGTAAAAACTCGGAGTCTGTAGAAATAAAATAATGTTGCAGTTTTCTTTTGTTTTTTCGAATGTCAAACAATTAAAGTTATAAAAACGAAAACCCTAATACGAAAAAAAAGTCAACTAAAGAGGTATAAACAAGACATCACATCTGTCTGAGCCAACCCATCTGTAGTAGGGTTTTCGTTTTTAAAACTTTAATTGTTGACAAATTAAAAATCGAAGTCACACGTGTGTATAAATCGAACAGATTACGTGTGACTATCTGTTTTTGATGCCTTGTCTTACATCTTTTTAGTTGACTTTTTTCCAAGTGTGATCCATATGATACACGGCCGTGCCTACGAACGGCTAATAAACCGTAGTTTTTCACGGCAAAAATACGTTTGTGTACAAGAAAGAAAGTCAGCGTCATTCTAAATTCCAATCGCGCAACAGCAATTGTTATAGATGGTGCAACTTTTATTGTTGCTTCGACTTATGGTGTGCCACAGCCAATTGAAATCTAACCGTGTAAATTAGGCTTATATTTCATTCACCATCATTTCTTGATTCAGTTTAGGTAGCCTTTTTGGCAATGAACTGACACTACTTTGGTTGTAGTTTTCACTTCTCGTTTCATCACGAGGTCGTATTGCATCGCGTCGCCCCCACAGGACAACAGGCACTATTCCAGCGGTAACTAGGTATTAACATAAACCACATTTAATACCGGCTTATTTTCGGACGCGCGCTATAAGCCGCTGGAATTGCGAAGTACTATTGTTGTTAAGCGACAGCTGTGAATGTGTGCTTCGTAATTTGGGCGGGTTATATCCGTTAAATTCTCCTTAGTTTTCACGGATGTGGAAATTAAGATTTTTCTTTTGTAAGTATGTTTTTTAAGAATATAATTATGTTTTAACTGCCTCGTTGTTCTAGTAGTCGCAAGCGCTACTGCTGAGCATGAGGTCCTGGGTTCGATTCCAGGGTCGCGTTTTTCCAACAGGAATTTCTCAGTTGCAGCCCAGAGTCTATATTTGTGTCTGGCTGACTGCAATAGGCTCGCCCCCTTATTTATTGGGACTTTTAACATAACTGGCGAAAGGTGGGTGTACTACAGGTGCACCTCTTCCTAACCCTTCGGGGAATACCGGCGTGATGGTATGCTATCTCACCTGAAGGCACCGAACCCCAAATTCAAATAGTAAGTCAAAGGTCAGAAGGTGTAAATAAAAAGCCTATAAGAAACTTATTTATTCCGACGTTCGGCAAAATGAAAATAAACGTGTTTTACTGCCGTGACGTTGGCATTACTTCGGCGGAAGGTTGCTAGCTCGTTTGTGAGCACATAACGTGAGCAAGTTCGGGATTTACTACCTGGCCACATGTGGGGTGGTGTGCGATGTGTCAGTGATCGTCATGAGAGAGACGGAAGATTTTCAGCTGGGTTGTTAATAAGGCGATATTTTGGGATGCAAAAATAATTAATTCTTCTGGCATTTTTTTGAACTTAGAATATGAAATCTATTTCTTATCACATTATTGTTTATATTATAAAACAAAGCCCCCAACTGCCTCTGTCTGTCTGAACTCAATCAATTCAAAAACTTCCTAACGGATTTTCATAAACTTTCACAAATTGACGGAATGATTCTTGAGGAAGTGTAGCACATAATTATTATAAATTAAAGTCACATTTCGTAAACGTCTGTGTGAGCGCGATGTTCTTCTTAACCATGTGACGCTAGTTAAAAATAAATAAGTCTAAACGACGCTCCTACACAAAACTTTTTAAATACATCGGCACTACATTGATCCATCATCACAGTGCAGCCAAAAGCCGTCCACTGCTGGACTTTGCCTTCCTCCACCACAACACTATTATAATAATCATAACATAACAATATCACACCACGCCAGGGGTTACGCAGAGATGTACCTACACCCACATTTTACCAGTAATGTGTATGTGTATTTTGCCATCAACCGGGCACAAATCCAGACTCCATGTTGCTACTGGAAAATTCCAGATGGAAAAACCCAATAACACTTTGCCCTACCCGGGAATCGAACCCAGGACCTCATGCTCAGCAGCTGTAGCGCTTGCGATCACTAGACCAAACAAAAACACAAATATTTCAATTTGGAAACCAAAACAGGTTTGAAAGATCCCGGAAAATGTAATAAGACGTCCTATTTCTAATCTATTGCTAACTGATCCTACCACAAAGATAATCATAAAACCGAAAACCAATAACCCGTAGCCCCACCTTCGCATTTCCATAAGAGAATAAAATCGTTTCTATAAGAAGCACGCTAGTTTCGTGATCGCTCCCAACAAAAGACGATCGTTTGGAGCTCGCCCCATCTGATACCCATCGTAACATTAACTTACTTTGCACACGCACACACACATTAACTAGCTGTACACACACAGTGGCAGGCACACATGTGTGGCATGTTATAGGAGAACGTAGAAAATCCATTTCCAAGACTTCATCCAAGTGTCTAGACGCTGTCAAGTGTAATCAGCACGCATAGCATGACCCACTGCTAATAATACAATGTCGTGGGTACCTATACAAGTAGTAAGCAACTAAATCAATATTTAGTTGTTTATTCAGTAGCAAACTGTACAAATATACGATTAATTCATTCATTCCTTTAGCTTTTACCACTATTTATTTATTTATTTATTATTAGGCTCTTCAACAATGAGTACACTATTACTTTACATTATAGACGTTGCAAACTTAAGGCTGCAGTCTCGCAAAATGCACTCGCGGCGAATTATTTGCGTAACTTTGTATTTTTATTTTTAACAAAATAATGAAATAACATGAAATATTTTTATTGCACATAAATAACCATAATATAAGTAATAGCTAGTTATTTTTTGTAAGTTCATCTAGGTGGATTATGTTAGGTAAATCAAGCATTAAATACAGCTCTTTCGCGCCCAACATCACTTCGAGTTCTGTTTGCGCGCTTAGTTTATAGCAATGAAGAATTAATTTACAAATCTGTTCAGCGCTTAATTAACTCAATATTCTCGTCTTCAAAATGCGTTGATTAGTTTTTTCTAATTATGTTTCATTTTCTTAATTCAGAGGTCACAATTTCATCAAAATTCTCTGTTTTTAGCTCCTAATAAACGGTTTGTTACATAATAACTATGCATCTTATGTATGTAATAATTAGATTATTTTAAAGCCAAGAGTTTATTTAGCAACTACTAAAAAAATTGCACCTAAATCACACATTACACTAACAATAATAATAATCTCAAAATACCTCTAAAAAAAAACAGAATTTCTCTCTCAATTCTTGTTTTTAAACTCGTTTTTTGGAGGTCTTTTAAGATGATTATTATTGTTAGTGTAATGTGTGATTTAGGTGCAATTTTTTTAGTAGTTGCTAAATAAACTCTTGGCTTTAAAATAATCTAATTATTACATACATAAGATGCATAGTTATTATGTAACAAACCGTTTATTAGGAGCTAAAAACAGAGAATTTTGATGAAATTGTGACCTCTGAATTAAGAAAATGAAACATAATTAGAAAAAACTAATCAACGCATTTTGAAGACGAGAATATTGAGTTAATTAAGCGCTGAACAGATTTGTAAATTAATTCTTCATTGCTATAAACTAAGCGCGCAAACAGAACTCGAAGTGATGTTGGGCGCGAAAGAGCTGTATTTAATGCTTGATTTACCTAACATAATCCACCTAGATGAACTTACAAAAAATAACTAGCTATTACTTATATTATGGTTATTTATGTGCAATAAAAATATTTCATGTTATTTCATTATTTTGTTAAAAATAAAAATACAAAGTTACGCAAATAATTCGCCGCGAGTGCATTTTGCGAGACTGCAGCCTTAAGTCTAAGCGCCTCATTACTTAAAGAAAAGCACAGCATGCACTACATTATGCGCAGATAATAACACAGTAAAATAATTAAAACAATTAATACATAGTTTAGATAAAAGTGAAAAATAAATTATTAATGCTAAATAGATTAAATTAAATTAAATTAAATAAGATTGAATTTTTTTTTAGATAACGATTAGGTTAAATTTTTATTTTAGACTAGAGATACCCTTTAAATGGCAAGCGCGGCTTTTTTTAGAGCAGGCACTGATGAGTGAAAGAGGTCAATGTCCACTTCGTGCTCTTTGTATGCAGCATACATTCTAGAAAGTGGACAGTATTGCCTCAAGTTGGTATGACATCTTGGCATGCAGAAAAGCCTCCTATTAGAACTTCTTGGCAGATTACGGGGCACATAGAATAACACCCTACTGAGCAAATCGGGGCAGTTCAGAGAGCCTGTTACTAACTTCTTAAGGAAAACCAAATCTAGAATATTCCTGCGTTTCTCTAGCGACACCATGTTAAAATACTTCAGTCTGTCTTGGTACGAGTTGAGCTTTTTGCACTTATTACTGTAAAAGGTGAGATGCCACAAGAACCGTTTTTGCAGCCGTTCAATGCGCTTGATGTGGACCTTATACTCAGGTGACCAGACCACACTGCAGTACTCGAGGTGGCTTCTAACTAGCGAGTTGTACATAATTTTTTTTATGTTAGGTTTTTTGAAGTTTTTACACTCTCTCATAACAAAGCCAAGCATCATTGATGTTTTTAATATAATTTTGTCAATATGTTCGACAAAACTTAGCTTTTTATCGAACTGAACGCCTTTTTTTTTTTTTTTGTTCCGGGGTGGAAAATCCTCATGGATGTCCTCCGCCTGGGGCGAGCGGAGGGGTCTGTCAGACTCTTACTGACTAAAAACCACCCCGGTGTTCCGTCTCACACCTACGCCGGGGGTCGCGGGAACGAAAAAACCTCCGCAATCCCCGACTGGTGCCAGCCCGCCGCAGCGGGCCCCTCCTCCTTCATCACCGGCGCACCAGAACACATGGCACGCCGTGACCAACCCAGGGACCAAACCAGCACATGGGCGCCAGACAGCCCGTTGTCTGGGCGCCCTTGGCCCCTCTTCGACGGGTCAGGTTATTGGCCCCGCCGTCTACCAATTTTCGGCCGCAGAGGATAGGGAGAGCGGCCTACGCTATACCGACACTCCTCTTCCCCTGCGGCCCCGCCGTCTACCAATTTTCGGCCGCAGAGGATAGGGAGAGCGGCCTACGCTATACCGACACTCCTCTTCCCCTGCGGCCCCGCCGTCTACCAATTTTCGGCCGCAGAGGATAGGGAGAGCGGCCTACGCTATACCGACACTCCTCTTCCCCTGCGGCCCCACCGCGTTTGCCATCGGACGGTGGCAACCCCGTCAAGGCCGCGGCAGGGAGGGAGAGCGCTGTACCGCAATACACCTCTCCAGCCGCGGCCTCGAAACCGCAGCCGCGATGCCTCCGATACACGACATCGCGGCCCGCCTCAGTTGCGATGTCGCCACCGCAACCTACTCGTTGGCCGCTACGTCATGGGCTTTTATCAAAAAGCCCTGACGAGCGGCCCCTCCTCGGGTTCCTCTTGGCTTCACCGTGGGTGCCCAACCCACGGCTACTGAGCCCCCCCGCAACGACAATGCGGGAACCCTTCGGGGGGATCGAACTGAACGCCTAGGTCTCGAATAGTATCGACTTCCTCAAGCTGCTCACCATTCAATCTGTAAACTGACTGCATGATATTCTTTTTTTTGTGAACTTGATATGATGGCATTTTCTCACTTTCAAAGACATTTTGTTATGCTCACACCACTTAGTCAGCCGGTCTAAGTCGCTTTGGAACAATACCGAGTCCGCAGGATTTTTTATAATCTTTATGGCTTTGAGGTCATCAGCAAATAGGAATATATTCGAGTTCGAGAAGCATTTATGAATATCATTTATAAAAAGAATGAAAACATGCGGACCTAAATGAGATCCCTGAGGGATTCCCGACGTTGCCCTGTAAGAATCTGAAGAGCAGCCATTCACTACAACCTTTAGCATCCGTCCAGACAAATATGATTGGAACCAACCTAAGAGGGGGTCCGAAACGCCATACATTTTAAGTTTCTTGACGAGTATACCATGGTCTACTGTATCAAAGGCCTGAAGTCGGTGTAGACTGCATCAACCTAAACTCGGGCATCAACCGCTTCAACAATGCTGTCAACATAAGTCACCAAATTGGTAGCTGTCGATTTTCCCTTCATAAGTCCATATTGGCTATCTATTATTAGCTGTGATAAATGTCGAGATAGCACAGGGCATATGAGGGCTTCAAATACCTTTGCAACTATGGAGAGAATAGCGATGGGTCTGTAATTGCTCACATCGGACTGATCCCCGCTTTTGAAAATAGGCACAATTTTCGTTTCCTTTCAAATGGTCGGAAAAGTACCCCGAAGCAGAGAATAATTAAATATAACACTTAATGGCAGTGAAAGAACATCCGCCAGCCTATTTAAAAGCAAAGCAGGTATATTATCAGGGCCGGCTCCTTTGTTAACGTCAATTTTTTTTAATTCTCTGCGGATCTGGTCTTGTGATATTGTTATTAGTCCTAACGTGCTATTGCTTATGCATTCCTCAATATCGCCTGCGCCCGCATGCACACCATTCCCGTCACTACTATATACCCTAGCGAAATGGGATGCAAAATAGTTACAAATTTCATTAATATTTTCAGAGGTGTTTATACCATCTGTCATGGAACTGGGGTAGTTACTGCTGCCACCTCTCTTAATTTTTAAGTAACTCCAGAAATATTTTGGGTTTGAAGTAATTTTAGCCTCTATATCAGAAATGTAAGCATTATAACAAGACGTAGCCATACGGTCACACCTTTTTCTAAGCAATTCTAAAGCAATAATGTCTAAAGGATTATTGTACTTTTTAACTCTAAGTCTTAGGCGGTTTTTTTCGTTTAGTCTTTTAATGAGCTGTCTAGAGAACCAGTATGGGTATTTAGCATCTTTTACTGGTACTTGTGGAACGTGGCGCTTAATTAACCCATACAATGTATTATAAAAAAAGTCTACCATCTGATCTATAGTCATGCAAGTATTTAGCTCTGATGACCAATTGACCTGCTTCAGTGCTGCTTTAATTGCCACGTAATCTGCCTTAAAATAATTCAATTTGGTTCTATTTTTACAATTCTGTGGCTTTTTTAAATGGGTTAACGAGAGCTCACATAGTACAGGTGGATGGTGCATATCTATTTTAGAAAGTACATCCACAGGTGCACTTACCGTAACAAGATCCAAGTTGGTCAAGACTAAATCAAGAATTCTGCCATTTTGATTAAATAAATAATTATATTGTCTTAAGTTGTTTAGTAAGAGAAAATCCCAAAGAGTCTGTTCTAAGCCTGTACAATTTTTTTGAGGAGCTCTTATCACATCAGCACCTGTCCCAAGCCAGTTAATAGTTTTTATATTAAAGTCACCAATAATCAAGCATTCATTGGCATGTTCCAAGACATTGTTTGTATTATCAACAAAATGCTCCACTATCTTACGAACGACTTTTTTTTTTCTATCCAACGTTACATATTTTTTTCATTTTACACAACGCACCGTAGAAATCTTTCTACAATCTATTTGTGTCTTTCGATTCTACGGTGGTTATGCTACGCATGCTGGTCACTTTTGACGTTATGGTATGGCAAACAAGCTGACAACTCAACTGGATGGCCCAGTTCCAGAATCAGCGCATGCGCGATGCTGTCACAGAGGCAAAGCTGAAAGGTCTCATGTGCCTGTAATGACAGTATGGTACCCTCCCGAACACAGCGACGCTGCTTGTCGGCGGCAAACTCAAACTCAAACTCAAAGCATTTATTTCAATTAAACCCTTTACAGGCACTTTTGAATTGTCAAAGAGTCAGTTAGTCAGAAAGTTGAAGCTAGTTGCCCATTCCAAAACGTAGATCTCTATGGAGAAGAACGGGCAAGAAACTCCAAGGACACTCTTTTAAATATAGAAATTACAAAATCCTGGGTACATTACTCTTGTTGATTCTATATGTGAGAACAATGTAAAAAAAAATATATATAAATCAAAAACTATTAAAAATAAGCCCTGGCAGATAACAGATGACCAGTCTCAACTGACGGCGCCCGTTCACGAACATGACGCGTGGATCAGCACCATCCAGCTCAACCATTTTGTAGGGAACCGAATGATCCAACACACTCGCCACCATCAGCGAGACATTTAAGTGAGCATGACATACTCTCAACTACCCTGCTCTTTCAAGTCAAAATCAACATAATAACATAGTAAAACGACTCCATGGTACTCACATTTACAAAAATTGAAAATAAAAATGCGTCTAAGTTATACAAAACTATAGTTTGCAAGAATTTTACCACCAAAAGAAAGAAAATCAATATTATATATTGGAGTATTCAATAATTAAAACTTAGTTTAATAAAAAAAAACAAAATAAACAATAAGTTCATATTCAGAAAAAATAAAAAAGGGGAAGCAACTCTACCAATTTTTTCATTTTTAACTAGTGAGCCCAAGTGGCTGTGGAGCAGGACCAGCATTTAGCCAAGCATTTTTATCTACGATATAATCATCCAACTTATAGTATGCTTGTCTACATAGTGTGCGTTTAATGCAAGTTTTAAATTTCCTCTCATTTAGATGAAGAATATCGAGTGGTATTTTATTATAACATTTTACACAGTACCCCATAAAATAAGTGTGTACTTTAGACAATCTGAAACGTGGTTGATCTAATTTGTTCCTATTTCTTGTGTTAAAGTTATGCCTGTCACTTATCTTACTATAGAGATGTAGATTTTTTCGAACATACATAATGTTTTCATATATATACTGACAAGGTACCGTCATGATATTAATTTTCTTAAACAGTTCCCTAAGAGATTCGCAGTTAGGTTCGTTCTCCTATTGTGCTCTCAAAGACACATACTTAAGAGTTTTATGCGTGAAGAATATTCAGTCACCCATCCGTGGAGTGACCGTGACAAGCGCAGCTGAACCTCAGAAATAAATTTTTCGTGGGATACCTAGTTACTTAGCCACCAGCCCCTGTGATGCTTCCATAAAATAGTCCTTCTGTATGTATCTTTTCAGTGGCGCTAGCGTACGATTAACCCCACTCCGCCACACATCGCATAACTTACGATTCTTTATTCCGGCTCGACGGAATCGTTCCGGTTAGTTCTAGATAAGGATTGTTTCGTCTGTATGCTTCACTTGACGAACTAATTATAGCAGGAAAGAATAGAGAAATAACTTAGGATTCCGTCTTAGTTTTTGGCGAGTTTCATGGCTAGAACATGATCATTTATTTATTTCGTGATCACAGGTCATCTGCCTCGCCCTTTACAAGCTTTGGAGGGGTCGATGCTAGGCACTGGATACACTTGAATATTAGTACTTGACATGAAGCGACTGCCTATCTGAGTTTCACAACCCAGAATTAAATCTTGTTACTTTTGTAATCTCTGACTTTTCGACTGCCTCGTTAGTCTAGTGATTCCAATAGCGACTACTCAGCATAAAGTTTTGTGTTGGATCCCCAAGTCGTGCATGTTTTATTCAAATAAATATTATTTCAGTTTTTTTTTAATTTCCAAAGATTTTACTGGGTTTTCCATAAAAAAAATTGACTGCTTTCTTTTGACCGCAGTCTTGTGTCTTGTCAGCAGAATTGTGACCGGGTGATAGGCTCGCCACCTCACCTATTTTGCTCGACTACGGCAAAGCCAATAAGAAGAGTTATGTTTTTAGCAGTGTATGTGTGTATGTTTGGTTTCTTATACCAACCTGTATTATCCCACTGCTGGGCAATCCGCCACGTATTACGGACAAAAAAAAAACATAACAGACAAAAAATTTAACCGATGACAAAAAAACTGAAAAGCGAAAAATATAAAAATAACCTTTTAATGTAACTAAGCTCCTAAACTGATTTATGTAACAAAAATTGAGGCGGCGCCAAACACACATTCAACGAAGATCCATCAAGCACCCATTTTACGCTAAGTAATTAATTTGTTTGTTTACCGCCGCCTCAAAATTTATTACATTAATTAGATTATTTTTCTCAAGTAAGGAATTTCCCCAACAGCCTTCCGTCTAACAGCCTTCCGTATCGTCAGACCCTCCATAACTATCGTACCCAGCTAGGTCTAAAGTTCTCATCAAAGTGAATGAAATAAGCCCAAACACGGTGTAGCTGCTGTAAACTGCTGAGGAGCTCTCGCGACTGTCTTTCGTCTCCATCATCAGATCATCAGATCAACTCCAGTTCTTTATTATGTCAATATGTCATCAGAACTACATTATGTGCGCGAAATTACAACAGAATCTGTTCGCAATTGAAAATTCAGTAGGTAAGTAGGTCGGTACCAGAAATTAATCAACCCCAATAAAACAAGATTCGTTCAAATCGAATACTCGGTAAAAAGTTATGCGTGGTCATACGTAAAATAAATATATACGCGTCGACTTGAGAACTACCTCCTTTTTCTTGGTCGGTTAAAAATAATGGATTTGCAATACACCTCTGATGTTGAAGCATGCAGGATGTCACAATATTTTGTACGTACATGTTTCACCCGTAAGGCGTACACATTTATAAAGTTTACAAAAAACAAAAAATAAAAAACTACACTACAAAATAAAACTAAATTATAGTAGTGTATAAGTAGTGTCATTCAAAAATACCATTTTTGTCGGTTAGTAAATTTCGCATCTTTTTTTAAACAAATTTACCGGAAATGCTATTGTATTTTTATTTTTGGGATTTTTATGTTTGGTGATTCTTAATTATTTTGTAAGGAGCGGCAATGTTATTTGTCACCAGTCACAAAGCAATGTACAAAGTTAATGCTTTAAAGACGCGTCTCTATTTAGTGACAACGGGCATCGCCGTAAACTGATATAAGACTTTTACATTAGAGGACTACCCTTAGGATGATACTATAACAAAACAATAGGATCAGTGATCACCTATCAACAATTTGTTTATCATGGTGTTCCTCATTGACTGTTGATAGTAGCAGACATTGAGTAGTCCATTCCGGCAAAGAATGTTTATGGTACGCTTAGCCAATCTTGCTGTGATTACACGAAGATTTCTACGGTTAAAGATATTTATTTCTCAAAAAACCACAACAAAATTCCATAACTGAACGGAACAACGAACCAAATAACAGATTACAACAAAATTTCTTAGTGAGTTTATCAGAATTTATGATTGCTAGGCCCATTATTCTTTCAGCCAATTGCTGTCAAACATCACGATTTGTCACCGTTCCAAATATGTAGTACCGTCCCTAGATACCTATAACGAATATCTGAAGTTTATTACAATCCTTCACTAATTCTCTACAACAACTACTCGTAGTTACAGTAACCGCTACCGATCAGTAGCCGTCAGTAAACAGGTCTGGAATCAGTATAGTGACCCTGACGCGATCGACCCGCCACTGGTAATCGCTTGTCAATCGAACACGTAGGGTTGCGTTCACATCAAGATGTTTGAAATGGAGTGCGTTCATACGAGGCTGACATTATTTTGACTAGATTTATTTAAACTTCTCGCCTCTTAATGCCTCAGACATTCTCTACCAGTCAACCAAGGGTGGTGAAAAGATAAGATGGCACGTGCTCTGATTAAGAGGAGATAATAATAATAAAAATATCTTCTAAGCACACTGCTGGAGGACTCAGGTCTAGGCTACAGGTTTAAGGAGGATACAAATGAAAATAAAAATAACTGCAGTTTGTGCTTAAATGTATACCGACTGCTGGCCGTCCTGATATCAAGAGGAAGCGCATTCCAGAGAAGAATGGACTGAATATGAAAGGAAGAAAGAAGTATGAGAAGGACAGAGTAGAAGAAGATTGTTGGAAGAACGCAGATTCTTAGCGTGTGAAGAACATAGATATTGGAAGTGAGACATAAGATAAGGACGGGTGAGTGAGTTCAGAAGGTAGAAAACACTTTGAGGGGTTTACTGATACCCCAAAACTTTCAGGCCACTTTTTGATGGAATCTAAGTATCGGTTTACATCTGTTATAGCGTCCGATTAACCTTCTACCCACTCAGCTGTATGCAATTGAAGATTATCAGCATAAAGATGATGTGAACATTAACATAGAGAACATCAGCATCCAGATCGCGCCAACTCGATGATCTCTCATCAACGCGAAACGACTGCTGACGTCCCCTAAGATAAGAAGAGAACCATTCCAGGGCCTCTGGTGAAACCTTAAGATGAGAGAGGATAAAAAGGAGAATATAATGGCTGAAGGCGTTAAATACATTGGAGAAATCAATTAATACCAAAACGGTTACCTTGGTATCCTCCTACGCTTGTCTAATGTCACCAGTAATTTTAAGGAGAGCGGGGGCTGTACTGTTCCTAGGCTTCAATCCAGACTGAAAGGAGCTAACGGGGCTGTTCCGGTGAACAAACCCCGACAAAACCCAAATTAAGGTACCTACCTACTTTTCCGAAGGCGAACGCAACCGAAAATCGAAGTGGCAACGGCGCCGAATCGCAGTGACGGATCAATGACAGACCGCAGCGATACGACTGGTTTCTATGGATTCCATTACTTTCAAAATCTTTAGAATTATTACTGTATGGTCCCTGCCCCTAAACCCTTGAACTCAATATCTCAACAATTGGTTCACCGGTCCGTTTATATAATCAGTATTAACATCAGATGCCAGATGTCCCTACAGATGTGTAAAGTTAAAGTCATTATTTTTAGTTCCCCTCAGCACTTGTTTATTGTTATTTGGTATTTGGTACTTTCTCTTGAATTTCTAAATCGAATATGACACAATTATTCGACGGGAATTTGTTGATAAAAACAAATAAATTCTGGAATCGCCCTATTTTTTCGCATCCCAATACAAAAATCATACATTTTTCTTCCATAAAAACTAGATCATATCATAAATGTAAATTGAAAACACATCGATACGTCACTGTAACGCTGCCTTACCGATAAAGTATGCCACAGCTGACTGAACAACTTGAATTCAACCTTATTATGCATGATTTGAGGTCTGTTTTCGCCCGAGAAATAATTTATCCATCTGTTAGGAAAAACAAGCGGAAATGAACCCAATGTCACACCAATAAGGTTAATTTTTTTTTGTCTCGTCATAAAGCCCTCAAAATAACGTTTGTCAGGATTGACGTAAGCTTAAAGGTTCCGTCGGCTCGACAAGAGGCAATGCGAACGAGTTCTACGAAGTATTTTTAGAGTTCCGTAACAGGAAAGTGTAATAGAAACTTTTGTGTTTCGTCATTGAATGTAAAATGGCGTCTTTTTTCGCGGGAACCGTCTGTTTTTGTTTAGTTTGTGTGGGAAGGGGATCTGCGAAATGTTTTAGAATGATTTGTTTGCGTTTGTCTTCTAAGAGGGGTTGCTGACTGCCAAAGATATTAATGTATGTACATCATTCAGAATAAATACATCCTAGACCGACTTAGGTAACTAAACTCACAGAACAGATATGTCCTGTGACTAAAATGCTTGAGCGATCAAGAACAAAAAAAAGAATAAATAACCGAAGACACTACCACTACCGAACCACTCACCACTCCCTTGCAACATCAACAAAAACACATCATACATTTTCTTTAATCTTTGACATTTGAATTCATACGCACAAACGACATGAACGACATAAATGACCTTTTTTAAGTCAAGAGTCAACTTATTGCTTGTATTCTTAGTACAATATCCAGCAGTACTTTGCAATAATTATCCAACGGTTCTGAGCCACTCAACAGGAACCATTCAGTCGAGAAGTCTCATTTTGTCGTAAATTGCGACCACTCTACGTAAAATTATCGTAAAATGAGGTTATTTGCTCACGATTGTAACAAAGACTGCCGCTTAAGCAGTGATAAGTTTTAAGTCATGTTTCTCTCTTTTCTCAAAGTTTCACATTCATACGTAACTTTCCTATTTCTATCCTCTCTGACTTTGCTGAATAAAGTAAGCATTACATACGAATGTGAACTTTATTCTTACATACATAATGTTCATATTTGTATAAGTGAGCAAGCGTTTCGTACGAATATCATCATTTACACAAATAAACTTCCCATTCGTATGAGACGCTTACTTTAACTACCAAAGTAGGTATAGTGAAACTGCAATCCGTGACTCTTGCCCCAGCATGAAGCTTCCCAGTTTGACACTGATAATTGCTATTAATAATATCCTTTATTCCACTATCTTAAACATACGAACTGGACCCGAGAATTAAACTCAAAACCGCTCACTCAGCACCCACACTCGTGACCAGCAACCCAATATCACAGTCATTAAATTGTGGCCACTTCAGCATAAACCCAAAATACCGTCCATTCAGTAACCGACGAGTTTCATTGTGTCCAAATTGCGTCCACTAGACGGTCGAAATAACGATATAATGAGATTTGGAACTAACCACCCCCTGAATTTCGGCATAATTGAGTAAAAACTCATAGAATGGGGTAGTTTCGTATAACAGGGGGCAATTCAATAAAGTCAGAGTTGCGAGGGGGGGGGGGGGGTGGTAGGGTGGCCATGTTGAATTTGGGAAGACAGATGAAAGTCCATAACAATTAATTGTGTTGAAAACGGAATTTATTTAAATTCGCAAATTAATAATGTGCTGAAATGTATCTAGTATTTTAGCGTTTCGTACCCAAAGGGTAAAAACGGAACCCTATTTTAGTAATAGGGTTCCGTTTTTACCCTTTGACAGATGGACGGACGGACAGCGAAGTCTTAGGACTTCGCTGTCCGTCCGTCCATCTGCCACCAGGCTGTATCTCAATAACCGTGATAGTTAGACAGTTGAAATTTTTACAGATTATGCATTTCTATTGCCGCCATAACAAAAGATAGTAAAAAAAAATAAAGGGGGTCTCCTCTCCATAATATAAACTTCTATTTTGAAAAAAAAAACATCTAACCCTTGGCACGTGTGGTGTCACTGTCCTAGAACTCATCGAGTAGAGTGTTTTTGTATCTTTATATTTGATGAAATAGGGCCCGTAAATTTTGACAGTTTTAGACCATTTTTGTACGAGCTCTATCTCAAAAACTAAATATGTCAGAAATTTGAAACTTCTGTATATTATGTACCATAAACTATATATAATCAACAAATACTAAAAACGCCGGTTCATAATGTATTTATTTTAAAATGGGTAATTTCTCCAACCTCAAAAATAACTTTGTTATTCATAGTATCATTATGAAATACAAATTTATCTTTGCGATTTTTATTAAGATGAAAAATAATAATATTCTTCGTTTAGTATTTTCATTTATTTTCTAAATAATGCACGGTGGTACGGAACCCTTCGTGTGCCAGTCTGAGTCACACTTGGCCGGTTTTTTATATCTTACTTGAAAGTTTAGTCCGATAAAGTTTGAAGGTGATGCATTCATGATAGAAATGGAGAGAATCACGACATAACATTACACCACGCCTATATTGCTAGAACAGAGACTGTTAATCAGATGTGTGAATTACACCCTCGTCTGTGAGCTTGACCTGGTTGCCATGAAGGGGACACAAACCCAGAATCCAGATTGTAAGCTGCAGCTGTAGTATTATTAGGATTGCCTATATGGAATTTCTTAGTTTAATAGCAAACTTAATCTCAAAGCATCGATTTCTAAAAACCTATTACAGGCACTTTTGAATTGTCAAGGAGTCGGTCAGTCAGAAAGATGAAGCTAGTTGCCCATTCCAAAGCGTAGTAGGTAGGCTCTTTTTAATCAAAATATGGTTACAAAATACTGGTTACATCATTTATGTTGAAGTTATACACGTGCGAACGATGCAAAACATTAAAAGCGTCTTTAATAGAAATAAAAAAACCGATTCTAAAATTAAATTAAACTAGAATATGCAGCTAAGAGATGACCAGTCCCTACTGACGGCGCCCGTTCACGAACATGACGCATGGATTAGCAATCTACATATTCAAAATCTAAAGTACACTGTCAGACAATGCAATTTAAACCGCTGGGTGTAGAAACATGATTTTTTCCACAAGAGTTCTTTTCATAACGAAAATGGAAGCAAGCAGGAAGGATTTTGAAAATGTATCCCCCTAAAAGAGTTAAATGGGCGATATAAGTTTGTATAGAAGTTCGACATTTTCCAATCGGGCACACTGCTTGTTTACTAAAAAATTGCTAATAGACAAACCCAATAATACTTTGCCCGACCCGGGTATCGAACTAAGTCTGGACAGTATCATGCTTGCGACTAATAGACCAACAAAACAGGTGATGGAGGAAAAAAATACTCCTAATAACATAATAGACACTTTGGTACTTACTACACAGTCGCAACAGCTCCATGATATATAACACTAAGAAGAGCAGGAAATCTTACTATTTAGCGAAAGCTGCAAGTATTCAAGTTGGCAACTCGTAATAGTCAATCTAGCGAAGTTTCCAGCTCTCTCAGCGAAGTCTCTAGAAGACATGCTGGAAGCGCGAAGTTTACGGAGCAACGCTCTTTATAACATATAAGAAGTAAAACTTGCACAGTGGCGCTGAACTAATAGGTTTTAAGGAATTATTTGAATTAGGTTAATATTGATGTTTTTCTTTTTCTGGAGTGGCAACCGTCACGGTCACCGCCACCTATGGACCTGCCGATCTATTCGGTAAACATCTCTCACCGTGAAAACTAACTTCACGTTTGAAGTGAGCTGTTACTAGTGTCAATCCCTAGAATCGAGTGGATTGACAGCTCACTTAAAACTCACTTCAACCAAGTTTTTACGGTTAGATGTTTACAGAACAGGCTGGCAGCCAAATCAGACGAATTGTAGAAGTGGTGCCGACACTGAAACAAAGCGGAAATGTTTTTGTGCCTGTAATTACACCGACACCTTAGGCCGAAATATAGCCACGTTATCTTGCGTTACTTTGTGGAAATCTATGTCAGTAAAATGTTATGTAAAAATATTTAGTATTGCTGAATTAAAACTAAATATTTTTGCATAACATTTTACAGAAATAGTCTTCCATTCTCCCCTGACAACCATCTCGCTCTTTTCTTTCGTAGCGTTCCTCACTCTCCACCCATCAACATTTATATATCTCCTCACCACATGCCCACACCAAACCAAACGATTCCTCACTCCTCTACACATGCCCACATCAAGCCAAACGATTCCTCCCTCTTCACCACATGCCCACACCAAGCCAAACAATTCCTTCCTCCTCACCACATGCCCACACCAAGCCAAACGATTCCTCCCTCCTCACCACATGCCCACACCAAGCCAAACGATTCCTCCCTCCTCACCACATGCCCACACCAAGCCAAACGATTCCTCCCTCCTCACCACATGCCCACACCAAGCCAAACGATTCCTCCCTCCTCACCACATGCCCACACCAAGCCAAACGATTCCTCCCTCCTCACCACATGCCCACACCAAGCCAAACGATTCCTCCCTCCTCACCACATGCCCACACCAAGCCAAACGATCCTCCCTCCTCACAACATGCCCACACCAAGCCAAACGATTTCCTTTCAACTTTTCTTTCAACCATCCTGTTATACTAACTGATAAACATGGTGATCCATTGTCCCATATATTGAGACCACTAAACTTCAAACCCGGGAAGGGTTTGAAGTTTAGTGGCCTTTTCCTTAAAATGATCACTTCTAAAACCTAAGAGTACATTTACTATTTTAGCCACTTTACATCCCTAGTATTTCAGTTGGGTGTCCGGCAGGCGGTTCGGACATGGCGACCGTCCGGCTGTCTGGCCGTAATCCGGGGACAATGCACAGGAATTATTCACAACGCCCGCATATCATTGTCTACCTGCACGTTATTAGATCCGGTGGAAATTGTGTTGCGTGTTTGTGGAAACTTTGTCGGAATAGTTGTTTTAATAGTGTGGCTTTAGTTAGAGCAATGAAAAACTATACTAAGCAATGTATAACGACATTGTTTTTTTTTTAAATTTGAATAATAGTTTCAGAAGCCGATGTTACTTATTCATTTTTGTTTTAACACTTATTTTTTTTTGGAATAGATGATGTTGAGGCGGAATACTGGAGCGTTCGCTGACCAATAGCTAGGTGAGGGAACGACCTGCAGAAGATCGCGGGGAAGATCGGGATGAGACTCGCACAGATCTGGGCAGCATGGCGAGCAAGGCAGGAGGTACTCAGCAGTGGGTGGAACAAGGCGGCAGATGAGGACAACGATGAGGCGGAATACTTACTGTACGAAACCCACTGAGTTTTCTAATGTAACATTAACATGCCTTATTTACGCTTGGCTATTCAATTTCAAATTTTTTAAATTCAAAATGTTTGGTTCAAATCTTTTGAGAATTGCTCGAAAACTCGTTGATACCGCACAAAAAACTCAATTTCACTTAAGTTCGAAACCTTTTTTTGAACTCGATTAAAACTGAAATAAGCGCCTTCTGTAAATCGGCGATAAAAAACGAATTTGCTTCGTAAGTTCTATACATACGTTGAAACAAAGTTTCTACAAGTAGAATCCTTTATCTTTCCACACGACAGACCAACTGGAAAAAGAGCTCGCCCTATTTAACAGTGGCTGTTTGGGAACGAATTCTTTGCATAAGCTTGAATTCGCAATGTAGGTGTAATAAAATAACGTGTGAACTAGTTCTTGTAGAGACATACTATGACAGACTTAGTAAGTAACATAACATCACGCCTGTGTTCCCTTGAGGGTTTGGCAGAGGTATGTCTATGGTACAGCCACATTTCACCAGTGCAGCCATGTTTAAGTCCCACATGCAATAGGGGGAGTCTCACATACATACAAAAAACATATACATATTATAACCAAAAAAAAATAAAACTCGTTGATTTTATTCAGAACTAAATGCGCCCCGCGGTTTCACCCGCATAAGTCTCGATCCCCTAGGAATATCGGGATAAAAAATATGTTATGTCCTAAACCAGGTCATGGGCTACCCATGTACCAAATTTTATCTAAATACGTTTAGCTGTTTTAGCGTGATAGCGTAATAAATAAACAAAGAAACATTCAAAAATCAAATCTTTACTCTTAATAATATTAAGTTTAGAAATTTCGGATCATATATAGAATAGTATCTAAACGTTTACTGTAAAACTGTAACGGCTATTTTATTGCTAAACGATTTGTGACGGTGGGTGGTGGGCCTGGTGGCCGCCGCCGCACGGTGGATCGAAAATGGGCTGTAGAAGACATAGGATCTCGATTTCTTAAATGTTATTTTTTTTGCTGGAAATGACTTCTGCTGATCATTACTGTTCTATAAAATGTCATATGAAGTAAATGTGTGCACAAATGGAAGAGTTATAATTTTTATAAGAAAAAAATGTATGGAGCTAGTATGAAAAATCGAATTATCTCCTAAACGGCATGTTTAACCGTACCATCCTTGGAGGTGGTCATAGTGCTAATTATTTATAATTTTTTGGTTGCGGATTTGACGAAAAATTTCATGCCGTTTTTTTTTAAAAAATCGTCAAAATATTTTTATTTGTTTTTTCATATAAAACTATTCATTTTAGTGTTTATGTTGAAGAACACGGACTTTTAACTACACGTAACATAAAATAGCATCACTCCTATATTTCCGAAGGAGTTGGCAGAGGTTTATAGTACACCCACACGTAGACAACTATGTTTGAGCTAGATATTTATCAACACATCATGAGTTTTAAAACCTTTCATACAACCAAATTACCAATTGTTTACTCTTCTAATGAGTCCGAAAAGAAGTGATTAAGTAACTACACTGATTAGGTCTTCTAATGAGTCTTTATAGGTGATTTAATGATTTTCAATATCTCACGACAATGCCAACTATGGATTACATTCAACTTTTCTTGATAAGTAAGCTAATTTGTTAATTAGCAGTGCTATGAGTTCTAAGAATAGTTAGTGACAATTATAAATTTTCATTAGCTAATGAGAAGATAACGAATGAGGGTAGTTACCTAATTATTGGCGTTTTGCAATAAAAGGGCTAAAGTTTTGTTTTATAATTTAGTTTGTTCACAACTGTGTAACTGCTAACACTAAATCTGCGACTATAAAATCTTAGAATGGAAAGTTTAATCACGAATTTAGACTTGTTTGTTCTTCTACGAAGTGAGAGTACTTCATTTGATCATGAAGTATTGTTCAGTGCAGTTGTATCCCGCATAGGCGATTGCCTGTCTGACGAAGATCGTGTTGTTCTCAAAGAATTTTGTCGGAGATTTACGCGAGCCGCTTTACAAAGGTGGCAGAAATCCAACCGATTCCTTGATAATTTCAGGAGAAAGTACGAGAATTGGTTGGGAGCAAATATTGATTGGCCGAGTTTTGTGCAAACTTTAGTTAATCAAGAACCAAGTGTTGATGAGATACCAAGAGCGCCCTCAGTCTCTCCAGAACCGTTGACATCAACGTCCATTGGAACAATGACGAAAAGATCCCGTAAACCATTCGAAGATCTGGGAAGTAAACAAAAAAAGAGAAGATCTGATGAACACACAGGCGAAGATTCCAGTGAATTGGCATATGCAGCTGCAGCACGTTTAAAAGAAGAAGGGCATGGAGATATCGCCTCTGTCATCGAATACATGATGAAAAATCCTGAAGCAGCCGCTAAATTAAATGAAACGCTTAAGAAACCAGCGAAAACAATCATATTTACGTCAGAAAAGGCGCTTGGATTGCTTCTTTCGCTAAAACTCTCAAAGTGGCAATATATTACGTTGCGAGAGGCTGCCATTCGGGAAGGTGCTAAGGATATTTATCCATCTTACTATAAAGTGCAACAAACTAAGCTTGATTGCTACCCTCCGAAGCAATCAGTGACAGTTACTGATTCATCGGCTAGGATTACACTTCAAGCTTTACTTGATATCACAGTTACAAGAATCCTTCAAAGCCTTTCTAAGGAAGAGCATAACAAGCAGTTGAAGCTGATATCCAAGTGGGGATTTGATGGTGCTTCTAACCAAAGCCGATACAAGCAGAAAATGGAGGGTGAGGAAGATGACTCGAGCATTTTTATGACCTCCTTGGTGCCACTTAAACTGACAGATGGAGACAACATCTTATGGACGAACCCAAAACCATGCTCAGTTTTGTATTGTCGTCCAGTTCAGTTTACTTTTGTAAAGGAGAGTGAAGCAGTTGTCCTTGAGCTGAAAAAACAAATGGATGAAGAAATTGAGGCCCTTATCCCCACAGAGTGCAATAATAATAATAGGGTGACTCATGAACTAATGATGACGATGATCGACGCTAAAGTTTGCACTTACCTTTCTGAAGCTAGATCAAATGCATCGTGCTACCTGTGCTTAGCAAAGCCTACAGAAATGAACCGCTTAGATGCTGTAACATCAAAAATTGTGTGTTCTGACCTTTATGAATTAGGCTTGTCATCCCTACACGCCCGTATAAATTGTATGGAATGTCTGTTACACATTGCATACAGGCTCGACTTCAAACGGTGGGCAGCGAGAAGTGATGAGCACAAAGAAATGCTACAGACAAGGAAGAAAATAATTCAAAATAAATTCAAAGATGAACTCAATCTGTTGATTGATATAGTAAAACAAGGCTCGGGAACCACCAATGACGGGAATACTGCAAGAAAATTCTTTGAGTTTCCTAATAAAACCGCAGCTATAACCGGTTTGGATGAAGACCTCATCAAAAGATTTGCTGTAATTTTACAAGCAATTACATCTGGAGAGCAGGTCGATATAATAAAATTTAGAGATTATGCCCGCAAAACAGCAGAAAAGTACGTATTATTATACGACTGGTACTACATGTCGTCAACCGTTCATAAATTATTAATCCATGGGGCTGACATAATCGAGAAAAATAATATTGTGCCGATTGGGACTCTCTCGGAAGAAGCCTCAGAGTCTCGAAACAAAGATTTTAGGAGGTTTCGAGAACATCATTCGCGGAAAAGAAGCAGGCAGGATTCCAATCAAGACATTTTAAATATGCTTGTTGTTTCTTCGGATCCTTTGCTAAGTGCACAAAGGCCTAAGTTAGATGCCAAGAAAAAGCAGAGCTTTTTTGCTGAAACTCTCGACTTAATTCAATTTCAGGAAACTGAGTTCGAGTTTTTGGACATATCCAATCTGGATGCTGACTCAGAATTGGAGTCTGACAACGAGAGTGATAAGGAAAATTTGTAAAAAAATTATACATTTGTAAATTTGTATTTGAGTCTGTTTGGGTTTTTTTTTGTAATATTTAATGATATTTTGTCTTTTTTTTTATTTTTTTACTTTATTTTACAAATGCTTAGTATTAATTCCTTCAATTAAATTATTTTGTGTATAATATAACTTTATATGTTACTTAAATAAGAGTTTGGTAATCTTTTTTTATTTAAATTAATAAAAATGTGTCAAAAAACAGCAATTTTTTTATTTAATTTTTCTTGTTTTGTGTGTTCTTAATATTTGGGTTAATAACATATCGAACTTTTTAACTTGGACACTAAAAGGGATCGTTTTACATGTAAAAATAAATAAAAATATTTTGACGATTTTTTTTAAAAAAACGGCATTAAATTTTTCGTCAAATCCGCAACCAAAAAATTATAAATAATTAGCACTATGACCACCTCCAAGGATGGTACGGTTAAACATGCCGTTTAGGAGATAATTCGATTTTTCATACTAGCTCCATACATTTTTTTCTTATAAAAATTATAACTCTTCCATTTGTGCACACATTTACTTCATATGACATTTTATAGAACAGTAATGATCAGCAGAAGTCATTTCCAGCAAAAAAAATAACATTTAAGAAATCGAGATCCTATGTCTTCTACAGCCCATTTTCGATCCACCGTGCGCCGCGCCGGTTGAGTACTGAGACCTTTTTATATCTGAAAGTGGATATTTTGTTTCTAGATTTATATTTATTTGGGAATAAGATAAATTGTATTAGTCTGTAACTTTGCTGATACAAAGCAAAGTTCTCTTTTGCAGATCTTTCAGGTTTCAGGTTTCCATGCGTTTTATTTCTTTCACTCAAGTAGCTTTGATTTGATGATATTTTTAACCGACTTCTTAAAAAGGAGGAGGTACTCAATTCGTCTGTATATGTATAGTATACATTTAAAAAAATGTATATTTTCATCGATGTTTACGTCAATCGATTTTGAAAATTCTCTTTTCATTTGATAGAAAAAGCTTGTCTGCGCCGTGGTCTCATAAACATTTTATTAACTTTGCTTGACTAGCTTTTGAGTTAACTTCATTTATACGTATTTTTTCCACTTGTGTTCATGATATTATAATAACTTCCTGCCACTGATATTAACTTAGTATACGAGTTTGAGTTGGGTAGCAAAAACGTAAAAAAATAAAACCTTTTATAAAAAAAAAAAACAACTGACTTCCAAAAAAAATAGTACAAACTGAAAAATAAATTTATTTTCGGAAGTCGGTGGCAAAAAAAATTAAAACGACGAAATAAAAACTGAAATGCGAAAAATAAAAAATAAACTATTTAGTGTAACAAACATATTACAACGCATTTAGACTGCACGGTTGGCGCAGTGGTTAAGCGATTGACTGCTGCGCTGCGTGTCGCGGGTTCCATTCCCGCACGGATATCTGTATGACCTACAAGTACTTGTAGGTCATACAGATATTTCTGGCTCGTGTTGTGTCTGGCTGTTTGTGTATGAGAGTTTAAATGTTATATGTTTGTAAACGTACCCACAATACAGGAAAAAATCCTAGCGCAGTTTGTATTTAAAAAAAAAAGGAAAAAAAGGTAGCTTAGCTTTATGGATCTTCATTGAATTTGTATTTGTAGACGCCTCAAAATTTGTTACAATTAGTGTAGGAGCTTAGTTAAGCTAAAACTATATTTCATATAGATTTTTTTAATTGGTGGGTGTACTATAGGTACACCTCTGCCCAACCCTTCGGGGAAACAAGGCGTGATGTTATGCTATGTGTTTTTTTTATTGAAGTCGGTTGTTTTTTTTTGTGCCTTTACTTCAATAAACCAATGTTTTATTTTATTTTATTTTGTTTATTACATCATAACAAGCCTTGTAAAAAAAAAACCTTTGTTTAGTCTACAAATACCTAAACAAAGAAAACTGTTCTACTTTGGTGAAGATTGACAAAAAAAATTGTTTCACAATCCTGCCGTCTCAAATGCCTCCACCGCGTTCGGTTTGGCCACAATTTTCCGTATTACGGCCACAATAGCCTGGTTTCCGGAACACACCCGTTTTTGCGCCACACTATTATTGTGAGACTATTGTGGTGGAGAACCCTCGAGTTTTTATGATCACTTTAGGATTAAAAAGGTGGAAAATGGAACTTGCAAAAAAGTGAGAGGTTGGTCGGCGGATGGGTCAAAGAGAGAGCCTAAAAAAATAATAAGATAAAAATAAAAATTCAATTATTAAACTTACAGGTGGCATTAGAGGAGAATCTGGGTACAAAATCAAAAACTTGGATAAATTTTCGACTGCTATTACAAATAAAAAAATAATTAGCTTTTACAATAGAGAATTGTACCGACGTTTAAATGCTACGACACAGAACTTTATAAGACTCCATTTAAATGCTACGAGAATTGTTATCAACCACCAAAATTACTTTCAACAATTCCTAATTTAACATTCGTAGTTAACACCAGGCTCGAAGCTCGAATACTTTATATTTAATCTAAATCAATGTAAATCAGGATAAGCAAAAAATATAAGTAAACTGTTCCAGAATGCCAGCCATCTGGATTGGAGTCAAAACAACTTAGTATTCAGGGACCTTCCATAACTTAGCTCGAGACTAAATCGTTTACGAATAAAAAATAAGCGCTTTTAAATCTGGGAGAGACGTTTAAAACTGTTTAGAATACTTTAGTACTAGCGCTACTTACGCTACTTGTTTATTCATGTACTATACTAACTGATAAACACAAAAAAAAAACAATTTAGTACTTACAGTTTCCATAGTGATTAATTGAAGTGCGAACACAACTCTGTCCGTTTGTCTGTTACCTTTTGAATGGATTTCGATGTTTGGCACACAGGTGGGTGACCTGGGTTAGGTCATAGGGTACTTTTCATCGTGGTTGTACAAGATAAGATAATATAATTATTTATTTTTTGTAAAACATGAGTACTACAATAGATTTGCACGGTCTTAAAATAACATTCAGGATCAGGATCTACATGTTTTGCCTTTTATGGCGTACAAAAAAATATTTTTGGTCAAGTTAACCATTTGAATTTATACATAACAAAACGAGAAAAAAAAGAATAATAATAATTCCCGTACCTGTACCTGTTCCCGTGTTGTACCTTCCCGTAGTATTATTTCTGACCTCCACGCGGGTGAATTGCGAGCTAAAGCTAGTTTGAATATAAAATCTTACAAAAGGCAGCTCTATTTTGACAACTTGCCATATTGGTAATATAATTATAACTGTATATTATTATTCTTATCTTGATTTAAATTTTTCGCCATTTCGTATTCTCACCCTTTGAAAAGCCTGAAGCCAATTTTATCAGTAACTAGATATTAGGTCTTTACCCATGAAATTGGAGATTTGTATGATAATAAAAAAAAAATGAAAAAAAATGTAATGGCACAAATTATCTTATACAATTTTGCCATTTTGATGGCAGTTTGTTTATCCCTTTACTGTAGAAGTCTGCTGGACTAGTCTTGTTTGTTGAATTACGAGTTTCTTCATCAATGCTTGCAATTTTTGGCAACAGACATCTGCCGTCACTGTTGTGCCATTCGGTAAGAAGCTGTGATGTACAAGTCAGGTCCTTCAGACAGTCACCATCATCTTCCTATGAGTAATCTTTTTTTTAGCGCAATGATTAGGCTGTACCCGGATCTACCCACTGAGACGACCGCTTACGGTTGTCGTACAGGATTTACTTTTCATCGCAGGTAAAAATTCGATGAAGAATTCCCTCGTTTCTATGCCGATTCAGTAGTGCTATGCACGCTTCGACGCGTAAATCTCGCTGTTGGTCGCTTAGTTCGTGTGGCACCCACTTATCTTGCTTTTTTATCTTTCCGATTTGACGCAAGTGCTTTAATGTTGTTTTGACACTAACTCCAAGGCCCGCAGCAAGCTCAGCCGTAGATTGAGTTGGATCCGCTTCCACTATCGCCTTCAATTCGTCGTTGTCGACAATGGTTACCGGCCGACCGCGAGGCTCGTTCTTCAACTCAAAATTTCCAGATTTAAAACGATTGAACCAATAATGGGCCGTGTTTATGCAAGCAGTGTTAGGCCCGTACACTTCCTTAATGTTTCGTGTTGTTTGCGCAGCAATGTCACAAAAACAAAACAAACTATCTAAAAATAAATGACTGAATTTGAAATTAAATTAACACGTCTTTCGAATAAAATTCATTTGAATTTCTAATTGCGCGCCAATCCACAGATAATTAAATCTAAAAATGCTGTATGATAGAATCTCCAATTATATAGGTAAAGACCTATTACTTCATGAAAAAGTTAAAGGACTATACTCTCACTCTACTGACTTGGCGACGGTACGAGGCGTTACATTTACCATTAACGATCGGTAAGTAATACGAATTGACTTCAAACGAAACGAATGATAAAATACCAAGTATCAAAAAACATAGAACCAGCAAGCAGTTCGCAGCACTCCTCGCCAGAGATCTAAAAGTAACAAATAAAATTAAATGCTACACAAGGCAGGTTTTTTGTGAATTTACATTTAAATTGGAATCTCGGATTGTGAGTGTCAAGGGCGCTCCGTAATCACGTCTTTACAAATCGGAGATCTGGGACAGGGCTGCTCAACTTCTGCCGATTGGGACCGCTTCTTACTATTTTTTAAGACATATTTGCCGTAAGTTATTGATTGATTGATGACAATACAAACTATTCATGTATCAATTTCATACACATTCCTCTACTACTTTTTATTTTAAGAGCGGAGCGGTCAGATCGGTCAGCGATGCTTGCTCGTTGGTAATAGATAACGTTCGTTCCTTCGTTCTTTGTTACATACCCTGGTTTTAATTTCTTTGTTGTTACGTTCTAATGAATAACTTAAGTTCTTTTATTTATGTGGTAGATGATTTTGGTGCATGGTAAAACCAATTAATATTCCAAAATATTGTTAAGACACTAACTTTCGCTTTTGTTATCTCGCTCAATCATCTAAGATAAACTTGCTAGCTAATAACATTTTCACTGTCGCATAAAAACAATGTCCGCGGGCCGTAAGTTAAATACCCCTGCTCTGGAACATTCACAAAACTTCTGAGAAGGCAAATGTCAAGAAAATCGACTTTTCTCATACACAGCTTTTATTCAGGCAGCAGCAATGAAGATTGTACGAATGTCATATTATTATTATTGGATTCCCTTTACAAATGTCACATTACACCGACCCATATACTTACTGGAGTAAACAGACTTATATTCAATAATATAAAACATGTTATGCCGTGAATGGTCGAAAAACCAATACCTAGATGAGTTTCAGTTGTAAACAGTCCTGGAATTCATAAAATGCATTATTTTCCGTAGGTATTTAGCTCAAAATAGTTAGTTAGCAACACGAAGTGATACAGACTGTGATAGGTAACTCGATAATTTTTCACTTCGTAGTGTTTTTTTTCTTGAAGTAGGTTGTTTTTTTTTGTAAATAAGTTTTTATTTTTCACTTTTTAGTTGTGGTACCTACCCCACACAAATTCGGATACCACTACCTGCTATGTAAACAACAGTGACAGGAAGTTATTATAACATCATGCCTAGAGGCTAAGTGGGAAAATACGTATTATTGAAGCTAACTAGAGAGCAGCGGTGGCCCAGTGGTGGCGGCCCCGACTTACGAACAGTAAGTCGTGGGGTCGAACCCAGACAGTCGCATATATTTTTATTTAATTATATATATTATATATATATTTAATTATTTACACAAAGTATATAGTCGTATATACTTTGTGTAAATAATTATAGCCCACTCCCTCTCATTGAGAGGAGGCCATGTCCCTGCAGTGGGAACGTTATAGGCTGATGATGATGAAGCTAACTAAAAAGTACCCTGGCAAAGTTAGTAAAATTTATACGGAACCACCTCAATAGCATACACTTTCCAACAAAAAAAGAAGTTTGCAAATGCGTCCAATGACAGAATTATGGCCGAATATACATAAAAAATATATAAACATCCGAATTGAGAACTTCCTCCTTTTTTGAAGTCGGTTATTAAAACAACGATGAGAAAAAATCTTTTTTTTTTTACTTAGGAAACGTCAGATGCTAGGTGCACGGTTCTAATTGGTCGTTTCCTAATGGGGAAGAGCCGGCAAGAAACTCCACGGTTATTCTTTTACTAATAATTGGCTTTTACAGAAGTTTCAAATTACAGTATTAATAGGAATGGGGAGACAGTGTAGGCCTGTCAACCAGTAACAGGTACTTAACCAAATAAATAATCATCTGCTCGCGACTTCGTCCACGTGAAATTCGATTGTACAATTAAACGTTACCCTGCGGCAGTCAGCCATACTGTAGCTTCGTATCAGTGAAAGAATTTAAACTGGGATCAGTACTTCCAGAGTTCATTTCTAAAGCTTTGGTTTCCTTAGGAAGCGGTGAACGGTCACACAATAGTGGCTGTCCAAACACAGCATTTTTTTTTAAATTTTCATGACGTCCATTATAATATGACGGAACCGCTTTAAAGGAAACCAAAACTTTACAAACAAACAAATAATTATAGCCAGCTTTCAATACCAGTCTGTGTTTAACTAATGTGAACTTTGAAACGAAGATGAACGACTACGTTTGTGAAGTTTCAGTGAGTTTCAGCAAAGCACTAGGCCGAGATTAAAACATCATTTTTACGCGTCAAAAGTTACAAGTGCTTACAATATTCGCTGAACAATGTTGTCTGCTTTCAATGAAAATTCTGAATCGTCTTGTCATAGCATCACGCCTGTATTCCTGAAAGGGAGAGGCAGAAGTTGAATTCTGTTTAGGCGACTTCTTAATTGGCTTACATAATATTTTCATAAATAAATTGGCAAGGTACCGTCATAATATTAATTGTTTTTAAAATCCTGAGATATTCGTAGTGACGTAGATAATAAATGGCTGAGACAGCACTCTCTTGCAAAATAAATATGGATTCAATATCAGCAGCCCGATCAATGCCATACGACATAATGCTGTGGAAGTAACTAAAACAGACCAAACGCGCGGTTTCTATATCTGTTAACATTCTTATCTTTCTAACGGAATAAACGGCCGAGCTTCGCCGCAAGAGATGTTTTATGAGTTTTCCATTGTAATTTCTCGTCTAGCGCAATTCCTAGGAAAATCGTTTGATTAATAAATTCCAATTCGATAGGTAATTTAAATCTATTGCATTTGTTTTTTTATTTTTATTTAGTACCAAATTATTTACCGTAAACCCATCATGGACCTGAAATATAGCTATTCACGTCGTCAAGATTTTGTGACCGTCGGTTTATTTTAAATCAGATCAATGATCTGCAAATAAAGCCATCTTCGGTTGATTTTGAAGTAATTGGGGTAAATCATTAATGTAAACTAAAAAGAGGAATGGCCCCAATATCGAACCTTAAGGAACGCCCATTGCCATTTCAGACTCTAAAGAGTTTATGCCGTTTACTTAAACTTTAATCTTTCTATCTTTCAGGTTTGATCTTATTAAATCAAGAGCTGTATTCCTAATCCCATATTGTCTCCAGTTTCAGCGAAGTGTCTCATGGTCTACGCAATTGAACGCAAAATATTCCTATGGTATCTTGTGCTTCTTCCCAAGCATTAAAAATGTTTTGTATTAGGGTGATACAACGCCCTTCGGTGAAACCATACTGTTATTCATGAAAGATCGAATTGTTATTAAAGTGACTTAACATTTGATTGAGCATCAACTTTTCAAACACCTTACTGAGAACTAGCAGAATTGACACAGTACATAATTGTTGGGCTCTTTATTATCACCGGATTTGAACAATAGAACTACTTTACTGTATTTCATGAGATCCGGAAAGACTCTTTGGTCTACACTGGTATTAAATATAAAAGATAAAAAGGGTGCAATGGTTTCGATAATAGATCTACAGACTTTTACAGACATTCCCGAGAGATCTTCTGTTGATTTGATTTTAAGATCTTTAAAAGCATTTATAACAGCCTGGCGGTTTTTATGCTGAAACCTAAACTCCAAAGGGCATGGCAGTTATCAAATAACCACCCGCTCTAGGCAGAGTAG
Source organism: Xanthia togata (assembly GCA_963853775.1). Taxonomy (NCBI): domain Eukaryota; kingdom Metazoa; phylum Arthropoda; class Insecta; order Lepidoptera; family Noctuidae; genus Xanthia; species Xanthia togata. The sequence goes on along the minus strand of OY970813.1, from coordinate 18,289,670 downwards.
GAGGGCGTGTCGGACTCTTACTGACTAAAACCCACCCGTGTTCCTTCAGTTGCCTGTACGTTGACAGGGGCCACGGTATCCCTTTCGTACTTTCCCACAATTTCGGATTTTCCCGCAATTTCGGATTTTCCCGCAATTTCAGACTTTCCCGCAAAGGGCAACACATTACGTCTAAGTAAGGCAGCAGAAAACGTGGGTGAGGAATTAAAACTTCAGTATTTTTAAGGGGAATATTAGAAAAATCTTTTCAAATTCCTATGAGCTATTGAGTTGTTGGGGCCATGTTGCAGTCTCTAAATTAAATTCAGTATTTCGCAATTTTTTCCTATCTGTGTCATTATTTATTCTTTTTCAGGTAGTTTTATTTTATTGCTAATTTAAAGAGCTTTGGCTATTTTGCACACACTTTTAAAAGTGGTTGAGTATTTTGCAATATACTCTGAAAAGTTGTATTAGTCATATGTTGCTTTAGGCATTTGAACTCGTTTTTCCCTGCTTTTACGAATACCTGGAGTCGCCCAGTTACTAAATAAGAACTTTGTATAAATACTTTTAGTCTTTAGTGGAAAAGTGTCTTCAGCTTGCGTACTATTGAAAAGAACTCGGCGTAGAACTAATTTGGATCACCTGTGTTGTTAAAACTCTGAACACATAATTTACTGACCGATGAATTTTTTAATTTTTCTAAACTTTTACATGGTCTAAACCTTATTTGATTTTTTTGTTAAGGTATGTAATAGCAAAATATTATTGTTTGTCCACTGTGATCTGATTGCAACTTATTTACAATTTGTTTGTGTAGTTAATCACAATTACAGAAAATATTATATTATGCAAGTGGCTGAAGAAGCTGTCCGTCGGGTTGGTTCAACAAAACCTTTGACAAATCAAATGACTTAGGTAATTTCAAAGACTTAATAACCTTACAATATTCGAGTTATTTTCTAATACGCCTTAAATCACACTGCGTTCTTGTGAAGGCCGTAGGAATCCGTTGCATGCGGGAAGCACAGAACCGGTCGCACTGTGCTTGGGGGAGGCCTATGTCCAGCTGTGGACGTCTTTCGGCTGAAATGAGGATTATAAAAACACTGTGTTAATCAGAGGATAAGCTGAAGATCTTCATTGTAAATTTTAAAGACTGACATCTGAGTATCAGATTTTTAATTTTTTTCCAGAAGTTAATGTTAAAATCATTATTGACTTACTACTAGTACTCGTACTTCCATTACAGAATAAAACACGGATAGATTCTGGTAACTTGGAGGTCTGAATATAATACAAATCTTTTGCTATAGTCTTGAAGGAAATATAGTCTACTTTATTTATAATTCTTTAAAACTGTTACAGATAGATATATTTTAATCACGAAAAATAAAATTGCCTGGAAATCAGTAAAAAAAAATACTTTTTAAAGTTTAACATTTTTTTAAAGGGTAAGGATGTAAATTTGGAGCATATACACTCGAGAGCAATGAATCCGGGTCACTTAAAGAATGTTAAAAATCTCGGAAACTAAAAATGATAGGTTAATGCAATAAATTGTATTTAATAGACAATGTAATACTCCTTAAATGAAAGTAAAAAAAATATGAGTCACCATACATTTTATGAACACAAAATTACATAAAGAAAAAAACTGCTGATCTCTCCTTAAAACAAAAATAGGAAACATGAAATTTTTGAACTTTATTACGATTTTCTTGAATTTTAATACTTCGTATTGCCTCCTCGTGCTTCCATTACTGCGTTTACGCGGTTTGGCATGCTGTACACCAAGTTCCTTATACGATTTTGGGGAATATTCTCCCATTCCTCTGTGAGAGCAATTTTGAGCTCACGAAGCGTGATTGGGGGAGGGTTTCCTTGTTTTACGCATCTGCCTAGCTCGTCCCAAGCATGCTCGATCGGGTTGATATCCGGGCTGCGCGCTGGCCACTCCATACGAGTAATGTTCATCTCTTGAAGGTAGTCATTCACAATCCTACCTGTATGAGGTCGGGCATTGTCATGCATAAATATAGCATCCTCACCTAAATTGACCATAAATAGACCAACGTGATCATTGAGGATTTCTTCCACATATCTTTCGCTAGTTAAAGAGCCGTTTTCTATGATCACCAGCTCTGTGCGACTTTCAGAAGAAATTCCGGCCCACACAAGTACAGACCCACCACCGTAGGCTACTTTTTCTTCGATGCATGCTTGCTTGAATCTTTCCCCTGGTCTTCGATACACTCTGTGTCTTCCATCGTGCTTGTAGAGCATAAATTTTGATTCGTCGGAGAACATAACTTTTGACCAATCTTCAATACTCCAATTTACGTGGCTCTGGGCATATCTTAGTCTTGAAATACGATGCCCACGCTCCAGTTTAGGGCCGTTTGCAGGTCTAAGGGGTTTTAAGTTAGATTCAGCAAGCCGACGTCTTACTGTCCATGCACTTGGGTTACTTCCTCCGAGGCGTCGAAACTGATTTGTTAGTTCAGTTCCTGTAAGAAAGCGATTTCGAAGCATGGTGTTCACCAAGTATCGGTCTTCTCGTGCTGTGGTACACCTGGTTCTGCCCGTTCCTGGTCTGCGTAGGTTAGAACCAGTTTCTTCGTAACGTCGGAGAACTCTTTGTACTGTTGACAGCGACACACCGACAGTCCTGGCTGTATCGCGCTGACTCCGGCCGGTTTCCAGCATTGTAAGTATTCTGGTGCATTCTTCAGGCGTAAGCGACATAATTTCAGCTTGAATAATGAATATAGAGCACTATCAACATGGTTTATGTACCCACATAAATGACATATTACAAACAAAAGCAAAACCAAATGCTGTAATTTCGTAGTTCCATCTTCGAAAGTGGCCCTTTTTCAAATTTGATTTTTTTATGATATAACTTTACAATAACTAAGAAGTTTTAATACCTTCATTTAAGGAGTATTACATTGTCTATTAAATACAATTTATTGCATTAACCTAGCATTTTTAGTTTCCGAGATTTTTAGGATTCTTTAAGTGACCCGGATTCATTGCTCTCGAGTGTATTTTTATTTAACTTTATTCTGTATACGCTTACGTAATCAATGGTATTTTTTATTTTGAAATTGCTTTAATAGTTTTCTTTTGGGAAACGTTTTTATCGGGGAAGATCCGCGGCATTTTAGAAGCGCTGGCAATCGGTTGCGCCGCGACGTTAGCCCCACCAGACGGCTCGCGAGCGCCGTCGTACGAGTGGGTATACGCATACTATAACATGCTTATCAAGCTCAACACAGGACAATTCATGTTGTGCGTTATGTTGAGTTCAATAGATAGTCCGATGATGTCTTTTCTCTCTTTCGATTAAATATATTTTTTTACTAATATTAATGACCCGCCATGTATCCTATGTTTTCGGCTGAAATGGCTAACTACACAATAATTTTCATAATCCATTGACATTTAACCAATGCTCTGTTAAAAAAATTACATCAAACTTGGTATTTTTTTAAAAACAATTCTATATCCAGTAATTTGGAAGAGCAACCTTGAATGTAGAGAGTGTAGAGATAGAAGGTTCCACATTTTGGCTATGCGCTTAATAAATGTGGAGAAGCACTGAGTACTACTGGACGGGATGTCAATTAAGGGACAGAGTGACGGATGGTACCCTGAAGTATGTACGTCTAGTAGTCCGGTAATAAAAGGGCGATAGTGCGATCAGGTCGTGGAGCTCCTGCGCACACTCTCCGAAGTACAGTCTGTAGAAGACCGACAGGCAAGCAACATTACGCTGACGAACCAGGCTGTGAAGCCTAGCCACCAATGTCCCGTAGCTTATAAGCCTTTTTGCTCTATGTTATGTGCGTTTTGCACCAAGTCAAGTGCAGTCAGTTGGTAGGTATTTTGCTGAGCCATACCATAAGTGGCTGCAAAAAGCACAGATCCGTTCCTGTATGGAGATACAGGAACGGATCTTTGTACAAACTAAAATGCTGTCCAAATGTAAAAAAAATGGTAGGAACTATCTAACTGTCACATAAACAAATAGACCTTGTCGTTATGACGTGCAGTGACATTCAACCTTGCAGTTGGTAAAGTAATTACGAGGGCGACTATACGTCTCATTTTGCGAGCTATACCCATTTAAGTCACGTGTAATAAATCCCAACTACAGGATTTATTACTATTTCCCCTTTAGAGGTTTTCACTGATTTGAACAGTTTTTCTTTACCCATTATTAGAGGGCTCATGGCTAAATAATTACAGCCGCACGGATCGATGCAAGATTAATAAAATTTAGCTACGCTTGTCGCGGTCTGATCGTGGATAGGTGACCATCAAACTCAAACTCAAAGCATTTATTTCAATTAAACCATTTACAGGCACTTTTGAATTGTCAAGGGGTCGGTCAGTCAAAAATATGAAGCTAGTTGCCCATTCCAAAGCGTAGTAGGTACCTATCCTCTTTTAAATAAAAAAAATTGATACAAAATATTGGTTACATCATTCATTTTGAAATTATGCATGTGAGAACAATGTAATAAGACGTGCACGTTCGTAAAAGCGTCCGTAATAAAAACTAGAAAAAAATAATCATTCAAAAACTTAAAATAAATTAAAAGAAGCCATGGCAGCTAAGAGATGACCAGTCCCAACTGACGGCGCGCGTTCACGAACATGACGCATGGATCAGCACTATTTAGCTCAACCATTTTGAAGGGAGCTAAATGATCCAACACACACGCCACCATCAGCGAGACATTTGAGTGAGCATGACATACTCACAGCCGCCAGGGCACATTCAACTCAATGAAATTCTACATATTACCTTAGTACATAGTACTCACACCTGTGCCATCCATTACATATCGAGACTCCTCCGTGCCTCGGAAAGCACGTTAAGCCGTTGGGTGTCGGCTGTAATTCGTAGATCTTTGACAGTCGATACGGGTAGTCAGAAGTCCAAAAGTCTGACAGCCAGTCTTACCAAAGGTTATCGTGTTACCCAGTAACTGGGTTGTGATCTGTGGTTAGATAGGAAGTCGCTCCATGTAAAATACTGGTACTCAGCTGCATCTGGTTAGATTTGAACCCAACCCCAACATACTAGTTGGGAAAAGGCTGGAGACTTTTTTTAATTTTTATAATCATTTTTTTTATTTGAGATAAAATAATAGGTACAAGCTTGACTGAACCTGGACAACATGAAGCCGATACGAGGAGACACTGCGGCGCCGATGAGGGCACTTACCAGATATATAATATTACGGGCTATAAGACCTGTAATACTATTAGTTAGATCATTAAACATATTTATAACCCCGCACTTACACACCATAGTATAAAACATGTATTCTAAATGTTGTGTCTACTAGTCTGTCTGTCGGACTGTCTTAACTGCCTCGATAGTCTAGTGGTCGCAAGCGTTACTGCTGAGCATGAGGTCCTGGGTTCGATTCCCGGGTCGGGCAAATTGTTTTGTATTTTTTTTCAGCCTGGAGTCTGGCTTTGTGCCAGGTCGATGGCAATAGGCTCGCCCCCTATTACATGCAACTTAAACATAACTGGCGAAATGTAGGTGTATTGTAGGTACACCTCTGTCTAACCCTGCGGGCAATACAGGCGTGATGTTATGTTATGTGTCTACTTGTTACGTTTCAAGTTGTCAAAATTAGTTGTAAACAATACTTCTCAAAAAGGAGAACAAAATAGTTAAAAATACATGACGGAAACAACGTCAGTAGCGCGAGGCGTTATGTTACGTGTTTTATACACGACATGTTTTTGACAAGCAATTACATACAAGACTTATCGAAAAGAAGTGTCGCAACTTGTCTAAGGGTGTAAACGGGGGATGGTAAAATAAATAAATCGTTTATTTCAGTGTCAGTATTAATGCTAGCTAATGAAAATTAAGACATTGCTTGGTGGTAAAAAAGTTTCTCAATGTTGGAAAAAATCGTGAAACACACATATTCGCCTCTAATAGGCTGAATTAGAAATCTATTCCAAACAACTTTTGAGTCACCGGTGCCACTTTCAGACTTCTCCTTTCTTTAAACCGAGCTCCAAGTAAATACCAAAAGTCACTAACATTTCTAGACATAAACAACCCTACTCCCTGCCCAGCTCTTACATCAACACTAAATCGAGTTTCCCCAAACGAATTCATGCAATCTATCTGGATCTTTTTCAACAGTCTGACCTTGGGTTAGCTTCAATGAAATTTTGTCGAATACAGTCGAGGGCAAAGACATTAAATACTTATTTATTACAAAAAAGTACAAAACAGGCAATGTCTAATCATTTTAATGTTTTGCTGCGAGTAATTTTTTAAATCTGTGATATCGATTAGAGGAGTCATTCATAATGTGATGTCCAAGCATATTTTAATTTTAATGAAATAGCTAATTTTAATAACATTTATTAACGGATAAGGATTAATATAATACTGGTCAAAATAGCTTCGAAAATAACAATATTTTTTTAATGAAATTTTGAAAGATAAAATGGTTACTTAAATGGCCATGGTCATCCTTCCAAGAATAGACATATGCTATCGGACTTTTCTGTTGATTTTGTTAAGATATACAATCTAGTAAAACATATATTTTATCTATCTGTAACAGTTTAGTCAGCGCACGCCATGTAAGCGCTCAAAAAAGTGCCTTTTTCACGACTTGACACAACGAGTTTCAGTATAAAGTTAACGTTTACTATAAAATAATTATATATATTAGGGGTTAAAGTATGAAATTGCCGATTGGTACTGAAAAATTGAAATTGTTTTTTTTTTAAATATACTATATTTTATTTAATGAAAATATTTACCATTATTATCTATACATTGCAGCCATCTAATAATAGGAAGGTCATTTATGCCTTTGCGATAGAATTCTCGTGATCTAGATTCGACAAACTGTGTGAAAGCATTTTATACTGCCTCCTGAGAAGAAATTTGGATTGTGTATTATATTTGTGAGTATTCGTGATTTGGACAATTTTCTACGTGATAAAAAGTTCACGTAGAAAATTGTCCAAATCACGAAAAAAATGGTCGTCCGTTGGAGCAAGGTCTGGCGAATATGGAGGGTGACGAATGGTTTCTAATTGCAGTTCCTGTAGAGTTAAAACGGTTTCTCGTGCTGTATGAGGTCTCGCGTTATCATGGAGCAATAATGATGAAAATCGATTCATGAGTCGGGGCTGTTTCACTGCTAGTTTTGCTATCATTGTTCAGCACAGTAGACATCTGCCGATAATGATTGACCAGATCGGAGAAAGCTATAGTGAATAACACCATGCTGAGACCACCAAACAGTTACCATTACTTTTTTATTGGTAAGCTTTGCTTTAGGACTGTTGCGGCGTTTGACCTGAGGTCAGCCATTGTATTTTTCGCTTACGGTTATCGTAAAGAATCCACTTTTCATCATTTGTCACAAATCGATCCAATATTCCTTCATTTCTGTATCGATTCAACAAGACAACACAAGTTTCAACACGCGTTTCTTTCTGGAGATCAGTCAAATCATGAGGCACACATTTCTCACTTTTTATTTTATTGATTTGACGCAAATGAGTCAATATTGTTGGTAAGGTAACGTTATACCATGCCGCTAATTTCTGGGTAGTTTGGCTCGGATCGGCTTACACCATCTCTTTCAATTCATTGTTATTCACCTGAGTGGGCAGTCTTCCACGTGGTTCGTTCTTCAAATCAAAGTTTCCATCACGAAAGTGTTTAAACCAAAATCGCACGGTGCGTTCATTAGCAGTACCCTCTCCAAACGCAACATTGATATTGCGAGCTGTTTCGGCCGCGTTAGTTCCGCGTCGGAACTCGTATTCAAAAATAACTCGAATTTTCGAAATATCCATCATTCTTGTCTAAGCTGAATTAAAAAAAAAAACAACTGAAAAACGATAATCGAATATTGCACATTTTTTTAAAGAAGAACTTCATAGGCACAATGTGAAAAAAAACACTCAAAAATCTCAAACCATGAAGGTTCTATGTCAATTCGAAGTACCTACACAATAAAACGGTAATTTCATACTTTAACCCCTATTATAAACTTTCCGGAATACATTCTCTCGAAATGACGTTGAAAACCTCATCAAAATCCATTGCGTATTTTAGAAGAACAAACGCGAAAAGCTACTTTGTTTTATAATATTTATTATCAATATGTATTATTAGTAATATAAAATACGCGTTCATAATTTTAATCAAAACTTGAGGATACAATCAGTGAAAATCAAAAACCACTTAGTTTTTGATTTTCACTGATTGTATACATAATTTTGCCCACGACTGTACTTACGAGTAGCTCCGATGGAGTAGGGACTCTATTCCCTGCGTAATGGAATGAAACGAATACGATCTAATGTGATTGGACCCTACTGAGAAGTTTGAGGAGAGAGCTAAGATATCCTACATAGAAAAATATTAAGTACCTACTTAGCAATAAAAAGGCAAAGTACAGGTAAATATTAATACCTATAGGAATATGTATGGCAGACCTCTCCCCCAAAAGATAATGCAAAGGGGATTATGTTTTCATCGTCTTATTGAGGAGACTAAAACATCCATCAATACCTACATCTTTATTAGCCGTCATCTCAGTAGTGATACTCATGAGTTTTCAAACAAGTTTATTATTAATTCTATTATTCTGATTCGTTCTTTTTACCATTCAAGTATTCATAATAAAAATCATAACTAGCAATTTGAATACCTCTCATACATACGAGGGTCATTCAATAAATACTTAGCCTACAAAAAGTAAACGAAAATTTTGGAAAAGTGGCAATTTATTTTTCAACATAGTCTCCTTTTAGTTCGATACACTTAGCCCAGCGATCCTCCAACTTTTTTAACCCGTCCAAAAAATAGTTTTTGTCAAACTCTGCAAAATAGGCCTCCGTGGCGGCGATGACCTCCTCATTCGATCCATATCTATTCCCGGCGAGTGATTTTTTCAGAATAGGAAACAGAAAGAAGTCACAAGGGGCCAAATCTGGAGAATACGGTGGATGGGGCAGCAATTCGTAGCGTAATTCGACCAATTTGGCCATGGCAACGGCAGACGTGTGAACCGGTGCGTTGTCGTGGTGAAACAGCACTTTTTTCTTCGCCAGATGGGGTCGTTTTTTCTTTAATTCGGCGTCGAATCGGCCCAATAAATCGGCATAGTAAAGCCCTGTAATTGTTTTACCCTTCTCGAGGTAATCGATGTAGATCACACCTTGTGAATCCCAGAAAACGGTAGCCATAAGTTTTCCGGCCGATTTTACAGTTTTCGCCTTCTTTGGAGCACGTTCCCCGGTCTGGATCCATTGTTTTGATTACTCCGCGGTCTCTGGTGTGTACCAGTGGATCCAGGTTTCATCGACGGTCACAAAACGACGCAAAAACTCCGCTGGATTCCGCTTAAACAGCGCCAAACACGTCTCCGATGTGGTCTCACGGTTGCGCTTGTTTTCTGGTGTGAGTAAACGCGGCACCCATCGCGCCGACAGCTTTCTCATGCCGAGTTCCTCGTGAAGAATATGATGCACTGTTCCTTCTGAAATGCCTACAGTCTCAGCTAGCTCCCGAACCTTCAATCGGTGATCTGCCAATACGAGATCATGGATTTTTTTAATGTTTTCCTCCGTAGCAGCTGTTTTCGGTGCACCTGGACGTGGTTCATCAAAAACCGACGTACGGCCACGTGCAAACCCGTTGAACCAATTCTTGACGGTGGCCATCGATGGAGAAGAGTCACCGTACACAGCATCCAAGCGCTCTTTGATTTCGATGCGCGTTTTCCCTTCCAAAAATAGGAATCGAATCACCGAACGATATTGCTCTTTTTCCATTTTTGTAAAACCGATCGACACGTTCGCTTCAATAAGTTGTCAAATTAAAACAAATGAAGAGATTGGAATGAAAATTTGAAAAAAGAATTTAAAAAGAATGTGCTACACTGTGGTAAAACTCTTTTGAAACTACAGCGCCCTCTGGCGATGAGGCTAGGTACTTATTGAATGCACCTCGTATTAGTTCACAACGCGGTACTGGGACTGCATCATAACGAATATATTTAACTGGTCACTTGATATGCGCAGCACGTAGCACCCCCACTACTTCCACCCCGAACGCTGCAATGTAGACTGCGCGCCGCCAAATTACTGATAGTAATAGAAAGATTGGTTTGTAATGAAATCAGGTTGTTATGTGGGGTTAGTGACTATTATATTTTATGAAGGAAGATACTAAGTGGTTTATTAGTCTAGTCATTTTATAGTTTTGGCTCTTAAATGCTAATTTAACGGCTTTATGAGTGTCTCATTTTGTAACAGGAGTAATTTGATAAAATATATTATAATATGAGACTGTTTTAAAGTTCAGGAGGATCGGATCTTTGTTAAATTTAGTGAATTTTCTCTTTTCTCCTGTCCAACCGACGACTTTCCAGAAGATTTTCAGAAATAAATTATTATCATCTGCCTAACCTGTCAAGTTTAACCAGATATAGCTGAATACCTGTCTGTATTGTACATAGAGCGAATCCCTATCTGACCTCCACAACCCAGTTACTGGGTAATACAATACCCCGAACGGTCTGGTAAGACTGGTTGTTAAACTTCACTACACTAAATGTATCTTTCATGTAAATTATGCTGAAGCAGTGATTAGACGCCCATCACATACAAACGGACACAATTGGCTACAGTCCTTTGCCCCACAGTTATTTGAACTCTGACACCAGCAACACATCAGCAACCTTATCAAAACGAGAATAAAGATCTCTGATTTTGACAGTGAAGCAAAGTTAGAGGTAAAATAACTGTGGAAGGACTGTTCTAATAACAAGAACTTATTTATCTAAGATCGTGTAAACTAGGCATAAATTACATTATAACGATACCCACGCAAACAAATTCATTGGTTGATTCTTCCTCTCCTTATGTTCTAAATTATGACGTTCCCTTAAAAGAGGGTTCGACCAGCTATAAAATGTAACCCGAACAGGAAGTTAACCCTTACACACAATAGCTTGTATAACCTTTAACCCTCTACGTGTTTGCCATCCGTTATGATGACAGCAGAATTGAGGTTACCTTTGTGTAAATAAGGCTATATTTAGATATTTTGTTACGGGAAATAGACATCTGTTATTCTAAAGAGGGGTAGAGATGTGAGAACATTATCATAAAATGAATGCGTAAAATGTTGATTTGGATAATCTAGCAAAAGATACCTGCTAGAGGGGCAAGAAACTTGATTTTGGCAGATTGCAGCAATTTTTTAAAGAAATGAAATTAGTTTAAACTGTGCAAAACTGTGTAAAATCGTCCAGCGAAATGGACAGGCAATCTGGTGAAGGTCACTGGAATTGATAGAATGCGGGACACGTAGGACCCGTCGCTGTGTGGTTGAAGCCCTGGGGGAGGTCTATGTGCAGCAGTGCACGTCTTTATACTCGATGATGATGACTTGAGAATTCCATTTTATCACACTTTTCTTTACATGAAAAGCAAAATAAAGTCTAATGAGTAAGTTCTGAATCACCAAACACTTTTCAATCCTCATTTGACATTAGATGCCATTAATTTCGTCATTTATTCCCTTTGGATAGTCCGTTTATAATTGAATCGACGGATTCGTGTTCCCGCGTTAATGCGTTTATAATGACACGTAAATTATTCGCAGCCGATCGCAGCCGAACGCATCCGATCACGACCGATCATGTACGAGTTCGTGCGATTATGTGGAATGTGTGGATTTGTGTGAATAATTTATAAATTGACAAGCGTGAGTGTGTTGTGTTGATAGGTTTAGAGGCAATGAAATGTATGGGTATTGAGTTGGTTCATCGATAATAAGGTTTTGTGTTTTTCATTTGAAAGTTGGAGACAAAATGCCATGCTGCTGTGCCCTTACTTAGAATGTGCGTGTATTGAAATTAAATTATTTATTCTGTAAATAGTATATCAGAATCACTTTTACACGTCATAATAAATAAATATTAAAAATAAGCTAGATGAGGTCGACGTTTCCTATCTGACTACTCAGAGAAGAAAGACCGAAACAAACTCAGAGGTCACAGTATCTTTTAAAGTCCAGACATAATCTGGGTCAGGCCTTATGAGGACCATTTCAGACACTAATCCACATGGGATTAGTCGGGGTCTGGATCTTTTGAGGAAAGAATCACACAGATTTGAGTGGACCTGTCGAGCAGTGCAAGCATTTGTCAGTAATTGTGGAGCTCAACTCGACGAACAATACTAAAGGAAAGACTAGATCTGGGTAGGCTGCATCAACTACTCAAAATGCCAGACCATCATTAAAGCTAACTGAGATAGAAAAAAATATCCACATATTCCTCACATTCACAGTAATTAAAATAATATAATACTTTACAAAGTAATCATGTCGTTTTGTATATAATTTTCCACAATATCAATGTGTATATAAAACTGGTATATTTTGATGAATTTACATAATAATTAAAATGTATAGTTTTATGATAAATGATAAATGATAAATGATAAATGATAAATGATTTATTTCTGCAAGTAGGTTTGTACAAACACTTTTACACGTCAATCATATTTTAAAAACTAGATGAGGTCGGCGTTTCCTATCTGACTACTCTGAGAAGAAAGGCCGAAACAAACTCAGAGGTCACAGTCTCTTTTAAAGTCCAGACATAATCTTGGTCAGATCATGTGATGGTATATGGTTTTATCACAAGGCTTAGCAGAGCGAGCAGCTCAATTCTAAGCTTTTTGTTATCTTCTAAGTAGTCAGACATTTTATAGTAACCTTTTTTACAAATTTTGGTTTGGTTTGATTCGGTTTCGTGTTCGGTGCATTTAGAAAGTTTCACTTCACATTTCCAACAAACATCTAAGTTACACAAGTTATTTTTTACGTAATTCAACGTTGGCCTACCGGAAACAACTATTTGAAAACCAAATAAAATATTTTTAGTCCATGTGTAGATACCTGTACATGTGATCTGTACCTCTACCATGAGCTGTCATCGATAACTTACTCGCTAGCGTATTAACCTGAATCAGATAGATTTCGATAATGTCAAAACTCGCTAACGTCTCCGTAAATGATTTTGAAAAAATATTGTACAGTGCTCCTAGTGTTCACTGAAATACTTAAAAATCGTACCAAGAGCAATACATAGTAATAGATTTCAATAGGTAAGAAATCGAACGTAATCTCACATAATCTATTCGAAAGTCACTAACGTTTTTCAGCTGTCACTATACAAAATGGCACTATGAGTCACTAATTCGACAGCCACTAATTCGCTATCGAAAAATTCGCTTGCGATAGTAGTTACGTAGCTCACTAGCATTTTGAGGTGTGAAACATGTTTACATTAAAATTATATGCGTTTTTGAGTCTTTAAAGTCTAAATAATGTCTGGAAGAGCTTATTTAGCATGGAATATGTTATTTGCCGCTAAATTTGGAGTCCAGCGACGTGAACAACGTGAATTTCAAGAAAAAAAAAACAAAATAAGTTCCTTTACAAAATATTCTGTTATTGTAAACATAGTTCATTTCAAATTTAAATAAAAAACGCCACGATACAAACATCCTCAGCAAAATTACCAATTGAATAGATGACATAATTATTATAAGGAATAAAAAATCCTCCCCTAAATACCATAAGTAGTCCACTAACTGCCAACCTTTCTATTTATTCGGATTGTTTTATGATATATAAAAAAAAACAGCCAAGTGCGTAGCCACGCACAATGAATGCCCCCGTAGTTGGGATGAATTTATCCCAAGGACAAACTTTCCCATGCGATGTATAGGAGAACAAGTTTTTCAAACTGTAAATTTAAGTTGGTCGATTATTACTCGTTAACCTGTAAAGCCTACTTAGCTGTGATGGCTTTTGTTTTAACTTCGTTATATATACTACTGCTGTGAATTTTTTCACGAATCCAAGTACAACCATTTAGCTGGCAGGGCACATGCAAACATACACACACATGACTAACAATAATTAGCACTTTAACACTAATCGGATCCCTGAATCCAAAAATGGTTTTCACACACTCACAATATTTTTGAACGAACTTTCCAACAAGAAAAAAAAAAACATCGCCACTTTACTTGGGGCCTAAAAAAGGTACCCTAAAAAAACTTGATTTTATTTTACCACTTTGTCGGCGTGATTAATATGTATACCCATGCCAAGTTACAGCTTTCTAGTAAGTTCAGTATCTAAGCTAAGCCGTGGACAGACAGACGGACATGGCGAAACTATAAGGGTTCCTTGTTTACTAGGGAACTCAAAAAAAGTACTCCGTGTTTATGATATTGACTGTCATAAAATTTGTTCCCATAGGGATCCTACGTATTGATCATATGAGCCGTTTTCTCATCTTATTACTGAGAAAGAACACCGTCTTTCCACTTTGTCATAGTTGCGTAGGTATTTATTTTGTATTTTATTTATTTTAGAAGTATGTATGATTGTGAAGTACATCCTCATATTATTTGTTTTATTTTATTAAGTGAATTGTTTTGATATTATGTATTTTACTTTCACCCTGCCCCCCCCCCCCCCCCCGCTCCACACGGTGTCTACATCTCTTTTTACCCTCTGTCCTATCGCAAGTTATGATGGAAGAGATTTCTTTAGAAATAAGCATTACCTTTGGTTTTTCTGTTACTTAGTTATCTATAACAACAATTATATACTATTATTCTCACAAAAATGTAGGCGGCCAACACGTGCGGTAGGGGAGACGCAGCACGGGCTGCTGTCCGACACGAAGGCACGCCTAGCAGACGATATTTTCTGTCACGGAGATAATTATTCGGCGTGTAGTCGGATCAGCTCTTTATGGATGCCAGGCCCATCCGTTATACCTTTCCATACTTTGAGCATAACGCCTGGCCACATTCTAGCCTCAAGCGTATGATATCCCAGACATCCTAAGAGGAACTTGGTAGGATAGAGGTAGGGATAGTAACCGAGAGTTCTTCTGTAAAGAAAACGCAGAAATGCTTTTCGTACTTTTTTTAGAAGAAGTGTTTATATAATATGTGTGTACATAGTGGTTAAATAAATAAGAAATAAACAAAACATACGAGTAAGAGTTAAGTTAGCTAGACGACACGATATATCGAGCGTACTCATGCTGCGAACATTATCGAAATCTATTTGATCCACGTTAACACTTCCGGCTCCACCCACTTTTCATAGAGCTCATATGCCATGCCGCCATACTTATTGGATGTGAACCCTCCGGGAGGGTCTCCAGCATTACGTTTGCGCTAAAGTTAACCATCGCGGACAGTCAACCCGAAGTAAAATAGTGTTTTCAGGGGGTCTTGTTGCTATACGTAGTTTCCAACCTTTTAAATTTTTTATCAATATTTGTAACCATGAACAAAACATATTTAGAAAATAAAAAGGCTTGGATTTTAAAACGAATCCATATTCTATTAATAAATATTGTTAAAATATACATCAGATTTTATTTTCACGGTTTATTGCTGTATTCCCTAAGAAAAATTTACATTTAAAATGATTTCTATAACAGCTCATGGTAGAGGTACAGTAGAGCCTGCTTTACAAGTCGCAGGCTTAATAAAACCGCCTCTCTTATTAATAAACGCGTAGTAAAGTCAGTATAAACCTCGGATCAACCGTAGATTTTTTCGGATGCACACAAGTTGGCATAACTTTACTCAAGGTTTATTAATATGAAGGGTCAGAGTTTAGCCCATACCAGCCTACATAGAAATCATTCCAAAAACTTAGCTTAGCAGCTAGAAAATTTAATCTTCAAAAGGCTATTAATACCCAGGTGACTAGTAATCATAAAATAGATCACTCAGGTCAAAGGCTTCAGTCTAAGCGAGGCGGGGATCAGAATCTGATCCTTTTAGCTTCATTAATAGTTCGCCCGTCAGCGATCGAAGTTCGACCTAAATGTTACATTCTGTTGAAGTAGGTACTGCTCAAAAACGTTCCATTTGAATGGAAAGTCGTAAAATTGGTGGAAGACTATCAAGTTTCAAAAGATGGTCGATTTGATTTATTTTAATACGAAAAGTATTACAGCAGACACTATAGTTAAATCAAGTTTTGCTGTGTGTCTAATAAGGGTCAGTGAGTCAAGACACTAACACTATTATCTATTTCTAGGCGTCATGACCTACATACTTCCCAGAAAATATTCCTTGGCATGAGTCTTTACTATTTCGTAATTTACGATGTAGAAGTTTTTCTTTTACTCTGTCTAAAACAGAAAAGCCTCTAGCACAACCCTAACAAAACCAGCATTCCTAATCAAACACATTTGGTTCAGAAGTACACTCCGCGGTTTAGGGTTGACTAGTAAGGACCTCTCGATACGTACACAGGCAGCCGAGAGAAGTGGCACTACAAAATAAATCTGAAATGTGGTCGTTTGGTACAGGATATGATATTATAGTTATAATCCATGAACGAGCGAGAGAGGGTCCCACTGGCTTTTACTACATTAATGACTAATAAATATAAATCAAACTTTCGCATTAATTATTTATATTCATGGAAGTCTTATATACACTTTTACAAAAGTATCTTTGAATGTTTCTTAAAAGTTACAAGAAATTAATTAACATTCTATCTATTTCAAGTTTCAAATCCTGTATCTAAACTATAAAGATACACTTGAATCCGCAATCATTAACACCGTCCGGCTCCACGGCTCCGTGGAGTCATGTATTTCCAACCGCACCGCATAAGCCATTGTCTGTCGCACTGAATTACGTTAACCTATTCACAAGATATTCTATCCGACAGTACACTGCTACCCACTGAGATAATTCGACCAACAATATGCAATAATAAAGGGCAGAAGTTCTAATGAAAACCGAAAATATTAGGAGACCAAATGGCTTAGAGCCATATCTCACCTGGACGTGATGGTGACGTCGCCAGGTCGCGCTGCCAACTAAATGTATGCATCTTTATAAAGGGGGGCGGGCTCACCTGGCGTCCACTTGGCTACGCAGCCAACCATACATCTTGTTGGTGACGCGACCAGGCTGTGCCGCCAAGGCTCTTACTCTATGCGGCGCATCAAGTACCCTGTAACAGTACATCAGGGAAAATCATTGAAAGTCAAGAAAGACAGAAAAAAAATACACAGAAAAAGATCCTGAAAATACTTAGCTACATCAGTATTCTGTGTAATTGCTTAACAAATTGCCTGTCAACATAAATGTTATTCGTAAATTCAAATCACAGTCATACTTTAGCAGTCTTAAGAAATACCAAAATGCCATGGCAAAATGATGTGTCAATCAGCTAAACAATTAATTTATCTGATTGTACGTGCATACTAGTGAAGTAACTTTCATTACAACGTTTAAAAAACAAAGAAAATTTTACAATTCCTGCAGCTACTTACATGATCTTCAGTAATTCGAAGAATTCGTCGTTTTTCGGAAGTTTCAAAGATAAACATAACGCTGATTCATTATCAATTCGTTAATAAATGTTAAGAAAAATCGTCTAAGCATTGCAATATTTGTAAATAAATGAGCACCATGTATGTATCGTAAGTTTATGTACGTCGTGGGTTCGAATCCAGACAGGCGCATTACTTTGTGTAAATTATTTCATCACCACTGCTCTCAAAACGGTGAAGGAAAACATCGTGAGGAAACCGGCATGTCCTAGAACCAAAAATTCGAAGACATGTGACATCTACCAATCCGCACTGGGCCCGCGTGGTGGATTATAGCCCACTCCCTCTCATTGAGAGGAGGCCGTGTCCCTGCAGTGGGAACGTTATAGGCTGGTGATGATGATGTATCTATCAACATAATTAATTTATCGGTCGTTGCCTAATTTTAAATTAATTGTAACTATTATAAGTATAGTTATTATGTTTATTCCAGGTACATCGCCTTCACATATAATTATACAAATGAATGCATACAAAATACAATAAAACATTTTAAAACAGTAACTATGGAGTTTCTTGCCCATTTTTCTCCATGCGAATACGAGTATGCCTTTTGGAAGCGGCGACTACAATGAAATCTATTTTTTTATTGTACATTTTGATGTTCAAAACTGACTTTTAATGGCTTACTTGAATTAAAAGATCTGACTTTGACTTTGTAAAGCACATTGTTTGGAGTAGATCTTCTGTCCCTCTCTACCTATCGCGCGTCCGCACGCTGTCACATTCATGCTTGGAACCTTTACTAACGTCATTGTGAATTAATATTCTGGAGCATTTAAACTAAATATGCTGCATGCTGGTCTGTTGTGAGAGTATTGCCGTATACGAGATATTTGAATTTGTTAAGGATTTGTTGTCTAGACATTATCGGTAGAAAAAGATTGACCTTACTAGCACCTATACTTATTAATTTGTTTTGTTACGAAAAGATAAAACAGTACAAAACTGCGACAAACAATACAAGAATTTGATAAAACAAAAAAAAACAAAAACTAAGATTGCGGAGCGCGAGAGAGCGATTAGGGAGTGTCACTTTTTGTGACCCTATGTGTAAATGTCATGAGATTTAGTTCGACGGTATGGCGATCATTTTTCGACACTCACTGTCGGCAAGGTTTATAAATACATACCTACTCACTCAATAATAACCCATCCGACATCCTAGCAGACCTTCAGTCGCAAAGGATACCAGTCGATGAAGTGCACCGCATGCACCGTTCGCGCGGTAGAGAGGCATACGACATGATTTTAGTCGTATGCTCCCCGACCGAGGGGCATCACCCCATCTTTAACGTCAAGACGATCTGCAACCTTATGGGCTTCACCATAGAGAAGCCCTGGAAAAACAGCGCCATAGGGCAATGCCATAATTGCCAGTTGTACGGCCACGCGCAGAAGAACTGCCATGCCAAACCCAGGTGCGTCAAGTGCCTGGGCGACCACGGCACTTCGGATTGCTCACGGCCAAAGGATCGCAATCTCTGCGATAGCCCACCTAGCTGCGTGCTATGCGGGAATATAGGGCATACTGCCAATTACCGCGGATGCCCCAAGGCACCAAAGTCGAACCCAGGCAAACTGACCCAGCGTCTCGACGCTCGGCAGACTAAACAGAGGGAATTCCTCATTCCCTCCTCCCAAATCCCCCAGCGGCTAAGTCCTCAGAGACCTAGCCCCTGGACTCAACTCCACCACCAGCAGGCTTTTCCAGCCATGGCCACCGCGAGGCCCCCGCTCCCTCAAACCCCCATGTACTCTCTCATGGACCCGCGTAACCGTGTCCCTCCGCCCTCAGCGGCCACACCACTCACCGCGCCCGCCGCGCCCACCGCGCCCGTAGCGCCCCCCGCGCCCTCCGCGCATACCACGCCTTACGCTCCCCCCGCACCCATAGCGCCCGCCTCGAAACCCGTACGTGCTCCTCAAGCACCGCACCCCGCGATCAATTATAATATCGCTGCGCAAAACATTAACATCATTGCCAGCGCCTTCGCCATATTCAGCACGCCCCGGGCGGCTCAGATGGCAAGCGATATCGTCGCCGCTAAGCAAAGCGGCGACATCCAATCTCTCCTGGCCGTATTAGTCGCGAACCAGGACATCACCCAAGCCCTCTCTGTTATCTCATCATGAATAGCACGGCCTTAAGTAGATTTAAACCCAGATCCCTCAACCTCGGCGTCTTCAACGCAAACGGCATCCATGGTCAACGAGATGAAATATCGGAGTTCCTCCGTGATCATCGAATTGACTTATTCCTCATACAGGAAACCTTCCTAAAACCTAGTCACCGTAATCCAGCCATCGCTAATTACCGTGTAATTCGTAACGATAGGTCGCGTGCCCACTTGGGCGGCACACTAATTTACTATAAAAAGGATCTGTACTGCATCCCTATTGACCCTCCCCCGCTAGCACAATTAGAAGTCTCCATCTGCCGACTAGCTATGACTGGCCATCAGCCGGTCACCGTAGTATCGGCCTACATCCCTCCCAACCTCGCAGGGGGATTCCGACCCATCGCGGACGACCTAAAAATCCTATTTGGCATGAGTGACTCTGTTATCATAGCAGGCGATCTCAACGCTAAACATCCCTCCTGGAATAGCTCCCTTACCAACTCCAGAGGGTATCAATTGTACAATCTCTCCTTCGCTCAAAACTTTGACGTCATCGCTCCGATGACTCCAACCCACTATCCCCACCAAGTTAATCATGCCCCCGACATTCTTGACGTGGCGCTCCTTAAGAACGTCAACCTAAGATTAGACTCAATAGAAACGGTCCACGAGCTTACCTCGGACCACCGACCAGTAGTCATACGACTGGCTCCCCGCATAGGTCCCTCTGACCCCAACCAACCCCCAGCCACCAAAAGGGTGACGGACTGGAGGCAAGTAGGCGATAAGCTGAAAACCAACACATCCCCCCAATTGGACTCCATCCCAAACGTTTTCGATTCAATCGCGGACACGACGGCTGCGATCGACTCGCTCACTGACCATGTGCAAACCGTCCTGAACGACAGTTCAAGGGAGGTTCCTGAAGCGGATAACCGCTACTTGAAACTCCCGGACGATGCGCGTGCTCTGTTGACCGAGAAGAACGCGGCCACCCGTGCATACAGCAACTTTCCCTGTCCCGCCAACAAAGCCCACATGCGCTACTTGCAGAGATCTGTAAGGACACGCATGGCGGAGCTGCGTGACGCGAGCTGGGATAAGATGCTGAGCGAGTTACAGCCCACCCATCAGGCCTTCTGGGAACTCCAGAGAAAACTCAAATCCAAGCAGATAGCTGCCATGCCCCCCCTAGTACGCCCCGACAAAACCATAGCCTTCGACGACATCGACAAAGCGGAATGCCTAGCCGACAGTCTCGAGGCTCAATGCTCTCCCAGCTCCCTACCAGTAGACCAAGCTCACCTCTCAGAGGTAGACGCTGAAGTCGAACGTAAAGCTTCTCTGCCCCCCGTCGAAGACCCCGAAAGTCCTCTGCCTCCCGTCACTCCAGACGAAGTGCATGACATCATCAAAGGTCTCCACATCCGTAAAGCCCCCGGCTCAGATGGAATCACCAATAGGGTGATCCAACTCTTCCCCGCCCACCTTATTATGCTACTGACCACCATCTTCAATGGTGCTCTAAGCAACAATATCTCCGCGCCGGAGTCCCTCAAGGCTCCGTGCTCGCCCCGCTCATGTTCTCGCTCTTCACAAGCGACATCCCCAAAAGCAATACGGCGCAGTTGGCTCTGTTCGCAGATGACACGGCCATATATTGCAGGGGCCGGTCGCAGACTCAGATCCACCTTCTCTTACAACGGGCTGTCAATAACCTTGGCGCCTGGTTTAAGAAATGGAGAATTGAGGTGAACCCCGACAAAAGTCAGGCGGTTTTATTCATAAAACCGCGATCTAGACCCCCTCACATTCCCCGACCACTCACCTTGTTAGGCAAAAAAATACTTTAAGTAAAATAAATTAGTAGTCAATGACTTGTTGATTGATGAATGATTTGTTGCAGTAAATTCATTAGGTAGATATAGACGTCTCTTGGCCTCGCAAGACCCGTCCTGCTGTTAACACGAACACGTAATGGAAATTATGCAACAGCCCAGCAAATTCTAATGGCTAGCCCATGCGATTTCAAATTCAACTCATGTGCCTGCAATTTCAGTGGTCACCATATCCTTATTTATGCAGGAGCCTGTCCCGTTGCTCCTACTAAACACCTTACATTCATGAGTCTCCACCAAATCAGTAGCGATAACATACAACACAATATTTTAGCCGCTATTCAGGCGGTTTTGGTCAAACAATAGTTCTTTGCGCGAGTTTATAACAGCGGCTCTAAGTTTGTGGCAACTATCGGACGTGCCAACGACTATCGACAGCAAATACGGGGCAGGGGTGTCGCATCATAGATATTTTAATAATACATGATAATATGTTTCAACTTTCTTAGAAGAAGTCAAAGTTAAATAATTTATTTCAATTAGGCACAAAAAAGGCACTTATGAACGTCAACATTTACAAAAAAAAATATAATAATTGATTCTAGTCGCCCATTCCAAAAGGTCGTTTTCGTATGGAGAAGAATGGGCAAGAAACTCCACCGTTACTCTTTTAAAAAATCATCTTCTATCAATCTTGTCTTCAATCTTGTATACATTAATTATATAATTATATGTGAAGACGATGCACCTAGATCCTAGAATAAGATTACTATACCACGATAGGTAAAAATAATGAAAAATGAAGGAATGACATAAATTAATTATGTGATAGATGCATGGTGCTCACATATTTACAAATATTGTAAAATTATACGATATTCTTAACATTTTAACAAGTACTACTAATAATAAGTCAGTGTGTGAGTTCAAGTAATCACAGAATATAAAATCAATGTTATAAAAAATAATATTATACAATTAAATTGGCAACCAGTTAGATTTTGTCTAGATTCTAAATTTGTGGAGCAGGACCAGCATGTTTCCAAGCATTTTTATCTTGGCTATAATCCTCTAATTTGTAATATGCTTGTTTACAAAGTGTACTTTTTATATGAGTTTTAAATTTTCTTTCATTTAATTCTAATATATCACAAGGTATTCTGTTGTAACATTTAACACAGTACTCCATAAAAGATGTATTTACTTTAGATAGTCTGAAAAATGGTTGATCTATTTTATCTTTATTTCTAGTATAAAAATTATGTCTATCACTTATTTTATTAAAAAGATGTAGATTTTTTCTCACATACATAATATTTTCATAAATGAATTGGCAAGGTACCGTCATAATATTAATCATTTTAAATAGTTCCCTGAGAGATTCGCGACGGCTTAGATTAAGCAAAGTCAAATAGCCCTTCAAAATGGTTGAGCTGTATGTGGCTGATCCATGCGTCATCTTCGTGAATAGGCGCCGTCGCTTGTTATTGTCCGGGAAAAAATTAAATAAAAAAATACAATCAAAATAAAATAAGTAATTAAAATTAGCCATGGCGGCTAACGTCTCTATGGTCATCTCCTATGCCTCATTTACATTCAGCCCCTGCCGCTGCTCCTCGCGCTGCCGGCAATAATTCCCTAAATACAGTACAGTTCGCGTCAAATAGCTTTGCCGCTCTGAAGTTGAGTTGCGCATGCGTGCTGCTGGCATGCGCGCTACTGTTTTAAGCAAGATTGACTACTGCGCAGTCATTTGTAGTCTACTTCAGAGCGGCAGAGTTATTTGATGCGAACTGTAGCAGGACCGAAGTGTGTGTATACATTCAAACGAAAGGAGACTCATAAAGGTTGTAAAATGGTTAAGAGTCCTATTACATTTTTTTACGGAAATTCATGATTTTTGACCATGTAATTTTCAGCAGCAGTAAGATATTTTAATAATTTGATTATAATAACTATAGTGCCATTCTTTTTCTTGTAAGTTTAAGTTACACATTATTTTCGTGTAATTTGCTGAATTGACGCGGAATATAAAGTACTTTAATTAAATTTATTGTAATTTTGTCTTATTATATTGAGAAACAAAAACTAATGAAACGTATTCACTGTAGATCGAAGTTTTATATCGTATTAGTTTATTTGATTTAATTGTGTTTATTTGGAATATAATTGACATGAAAATCAAGACATTTATTGGTTTTCTTTACGAGTTTTCCCTGAAAACTCAAGGAATATAAAGAAATTCTAGAACTCCAATAAACAAGTAAAACATTCAAAGTATCTTTTAGCAATTTTAGCATTTATAAGAATTGAATGTAACGATGTGAATTTGAGCGTCAAAGTTCCATCGCCAACGGTTTTTCTTGCAAACTGTGTTCGTAAAATATTTATAGTAAATTACACGAAAAGAAAAATGAAAATGTGTAACTCCAAATAACAAGAAAGAGAATGGTACTATCGTTATTCTTAAACAAATAATTAAAATATCTTACTACTGCTGAAAATTACAGCGTCAAAAATCATGAATTTGCGTCAAAAATGTAATAGGACTCTTAAATTATTATATTTTACTAACACTAAACACATCTAAAACTAAATACACTGGATCGCAAAAATTCTGGGTCGCTAATAAAGAAGAAGAAAGAAGAAAAGAAAGAAAATACGTTTATTTGCGGTACATACCGTCACCCTCCCCGCTAACTGTTGTATCTCACGAACTAACGTATCTACTTCTACAGAGACATTACCTAAGTGTTCATAACATTTCGAAAAAAAGTTTTATGACCTTAGGGCTTTAGGGCAAAATATAATAAAAGTTATTCATTCATTCATATAACCACAGTTATCGCAACGACAGTACCATGATTATAGCGCCCGACTGAAAAACTGTTGCCCTGAAAAAATATCAATTGCTAGATAGGTCAGTAGCGGGGAGGGTGACGATATGACGCAAGCAAAGGAACAAACACTAAAAAACAATTTGGGGGAAAATATGCGTCACATCTACGCAAAACGGCCATCGCTCAGCATAATGCTGGGACCCTATGCGAGATAAAAACCGTAATATCTCCTTAGATTACATACCTAGATCGCTAGAATAAATAATATGTAGTAAACAGGTTACTAATGCTTGTTCTAAATCTCTGAATAGGTTTCATTTGTACAAGTAACAGATTTAAAAAAAAAACAGTGCTATGTTTTTTTTTTTAATTTAATTAAAATTAGGAAAATATATATATTAACTATAACAGATTTCACAAAACACAATTATTGATCAGTGTATGCAGTGCAATATCATGTCATTAACATCTGAAGAATGTACACGGATTATTATTTATTTATTTATTTATATATACTTTATTGTACACCACAAAAACACATAACAAAAAAAACAAAATTAACACTACAAAATATACAATGGGCGGCCTTATCGCTTTCCGCCATACCATGGTACAAGAAGGACGAAGTCAGCGTAGCACTGCTAGAACAGTAGAAGTATCTTTATCAACGGTCCAAAGAGTACTCCAGCGATTTCAAGAGACCGGCATGAACATCAGGAGACCAGGAACTGGCAGGCCAAGGTGCACAACTACACGAGAAGACCGATTCATCGTGAGCACTATGTTAAGAAATCGACATCTCACGGCTGTTCAGGTCCGAAGCAGTCTTCAAGAAATTCACCAGAACAATATGAGCTCTGATACGATTCTGCGACGTCTTCGTGAAGCTGATATAAAGCCTTATAGACCAGCAAACGGCCCCAAACTGCTGAGAGAACATCGAGTTGCCAGGTTACGGTTTGCTCGAGAACACATTCGATGGACAGATGAAGATTGGTCCAAGGTTATGTTTTCGGATGAGTCCAGATTTTGTTTATTTACGCACGTCGGGAGACGAAGAGTATTTAGACGACCAGGAGAACGGTATCATCAAGCTTGTTTTGAAGAAAAGGTGCCATTCGGTGGAGGATCAATAATGGTTTGGGCTAGCATATCTTCAGAGGATTGCACGGAGTTAGTGATCATAGAAAACGGTTCTCTGACTACTGTCAGATACGTAGAAGAGGTTCTAAATGAGCGTGCTGGTCGTTTCTTAGTGAATATGGGTGCAAATTCCATTTTTATACACGACAATGCGCGACCACATACTGCTCATTTGGTCAATATGTATATTTAAGACGTCGGTATTACCTGCATGGAGTGGCCAGCTCGCAGCCCGGACTTAAATCCCATAGAAAATGCATGAGACAAGCTCGAGAGATGCGTGAGACAATGCTCTCCTGCTCCCGTTACCTTACACGAGTTAAAGAATGTGCTAGTGAAAGAATGGGCAAACATAGACCAAAACCGTATTAAAAATATGGTTTACAGCATTCCACATCGTCTTAAAAGTGATACGAGCTCGTGGAGGAAATACAAAATATTAAATTGACAAAAATCTTTTTAAGATTTTTTAAGATTTACTGCGAATTGTATTTTCAACCGACTTCAAAAAGGAGGAGGTTCTCAATTCGACTGTATGTTTTTTTTTTTTTTTTTGTATGTTTGTTACGCGATTACTCCGCCAATTACGAATTGATTTTGATTATTCTTTTTTTGTTTGGTAGGGCATACTTCAGAAGTGGTTCCATATAAATTTAGTCAAGATCTGATGAGGGGTTTTTGAGTTAGCTTCAATAATACGTATTTTTCCGATCTCGTCTAGAATATCGTCCACATATACTTGTGGACGATATTCTAATAGTTCCTGTCACTGTAATTTACATAGCAATTATGGGTATTCAAATTTTTGTGGGGGTTTTGTGTAGGTACCACAACTAAAAAGTGAAAAATAAAAACTTTTTCACAAAAAATAAAACCGACTTCCAAAAAAAACACTACAAAGTGAAAAATAACTTTGATTTCGGAAGTCGGTGGCAAAAAAACGAAAATAAAAGCCCCAAGACACCGACTTCCGAAATCAAAGTTATTTTTCACTTTGTAGTGTTTTTTTTGGAAGTCGGTTTTATTTTTTGTGAAAAAGTTTTTTTGTTGTCATAAGTTAGAAGCGAAATTTTCTTATTTTTTAGTATTTAATTAAAGTTATATAGTGTACAAAACGTGTTACACACTTTTTTATATAATATATTTGTAGCGGTTACACCGCCACATATGAACAACGCATCAAAGACATGACGTCACACAAATCCTGCATCGCGCAATTAGAGTTTACCGCGCGAACGACATATTTAAGACTATCCAACATCAACCAGTCGGGCAGTCGGCCCGCCAGACCCAACACCCATCTGGTCGGAGGATCCTCCCTTTTCTACGGTGGATGAGTGAACTTTACACCCTGTTCCTCATACCCCTAAATAATAATCAGTCATCTACAACATACTATAGTTTCGCAATTTAGTCTTAAGTTTTTAAGAAACTAGAACGCTATTTATTAGCGACCCGGAATTTATGCGATCCAGTATATATAGCATTTACTAATTACAACAACCGTCAACCTGGAACTAATTATAACCTTAGAATACATATTAACTGATGTAATAATCCTACTAGCACAAATTGTTCTTGCATTAAAATAGTAGTGAGTAATAATAGTCGACCAACGGTTACCTATGCATTTACACGCGGATATGGTCATGTCTAGAACCAGAATACTCATTTGGATTTGATTTAATAAAGTTTAAACTTTAATCAAATATACGTTTCACTGGCTCAGTCAGTTCTAGTGTATTTGTTGTATACATGTTTGGGGCGGGGCCACAAAAATGAAATTCCTAGAACTGGAAAAAGCGCAAAACTCCCTTTTGAAAGTGATGTATTTTAAATCATATAGATTCCCTATTGAAAAACTTTACTCACTAAGTGGCCTTTTCACAATCAGAAAATTATATGTACCTACTTCATGCTGCTTTAAAATTACACAAAACCCTCCCCAATGATTCTAGTCTCAACAAAAAACGGAGAAAATATCTTGATGCACCAGAAGTCTTGGTTAAAACCTCATATGCGAAAAGGCAGTTCACCAGACAATCCACACTTGCATCTACAAAAAAATCAATAAACTTTTAAATATTTATCCTGTGAGTTATCGAGAATGTAAGAAATCTTTAATAGACTGGCTAAATGCAAGGGTTATGATGACATTGAAACTTTTGAAACAAAGTATCATGTGATAAGTTAATGAAAAGCGACATACACACACGCACCCCCGCACACACGAACACACACCCCACACACATACCCTCCTAGATTTAAGTTGTTTTTTTTTTGTATGTACACTCCTATAGATTGTTACTAGTTTTAGGAGAGCGGGGTCTCCTAGCACAGGTATTTATCATACTTAAAAGGAGCCCTTTATGTAAGATAATTATTGTAAAAGTTTGTAAAGTTAACTGAAATAAACAAAATAAAAAAATAAAATACATGCCATGTGGTAAAGGAAAAAGCCTATTGCCAGTTTGCTACTGACCTTGCACATAGCCAGACTAGACTAGACTATGATTACTGTAAAAGCAAACGATAATACAGAATAATATTCTCAAATTGAGTTTCATAATATTATCATTGTTCAGTATCATAATTATGTAGTTGTAATCAGGTTTGCAGTTTGGCTCCATCCCAAATCTTTGCGGTAGTAATCGGTTGGAAAATGTGTACCGCAAAATGTTTGAATGGACAAAATGTGATAATAAGCTAGATTCCAGCAATTTATTTAACATAAATTAACATAACATCACACCTGTGTTCTCCGAAGGGTTAGACAGAGATACCTATAGTTCGACCACATTTCGCCAGTTATTTGTTTAAATTCCTTATAAACCCTCCCGTAATAGGAGGCTAAACTATTGCCATCCACTGGGCACAAATCCAGGCTCCGGGCTGCTACTGAGAAACTCTATATGGAAAGACCCAATAGCGACGCTCAACATTGTATATCTTCAAAATTCAAAAGTCATTTATTCAAACTAGGCTGAGAATCAGAACTTTTCGAACGTCAAAATTACATAAGACGGTCCCCCAAAATGCCCACTGTTTACCATTTCCTAGTGCTTTCGCTGGGAAGAAGAAGTGGCGCAACAAACTCCCCAGCAGCACAGCTGTCTGATCAGTTACAAAAAATGATTCTATATTTATTATTTATTTATTTATATGTATCGCACATTGTGTCACCTTAAGTAAAATTTCAAAATTTATGTCTGTAATTTTTATGGTGTACAATAAAGAGTATTCTATCTATCTATCTAGTATGCAAAATGATTTACATTATGCAACACAAAATATAATTTAAATTATAAATTAATAGCTATTATACCATACCATATTTATGATAGGTGATTCTAACTCACATCCTAATCAACCTTTTTGGAAAGAATTATGTAATTTTTGCTCTGATCAACAATGGATATGCGCTGATCATGAAAAGCTGCATAGTGACATTGAAAACTATACCTACATCAGTGATATTAACGGAAACAGATTTTTTTTTTTTTTTTTGTGGGTGGGAAATCATCAAATGACTCCTCCCGCTCTGGGTGGAGCGGGAGGGCGTGTCAGACTCTTACTGACTAAAACCCACCCGTGTTCCTTCTGTTGCCTGTGCAATGCCAGGGGGCCACGGTATCCCTTTCGGAATTTCCCGCAACCCCGGCAGGCAATGGTCTCATCGGACCCCTTCATTCGCTGACATCTCTTTGAGGTGCGCGTGGAACACAACGTGCCGTCGACCCGGGCTTGGTCCTTACCGGACGGCGAGCTACCCATTGCTCACCGCCCGCAAGCCCGCGCCTACGGTGGCCGGGAATCGGCAATCAATTCCCGACGCCCAGGGCGTCTCCTCCTGCGGCGGCTAGGGGCGTGAGGGCGCGAAATTTGCCTCTCCCTCACGCGCTCCGCCTCCTCCTTCGCGAGCATTACTGCTTCGCAGAAGGAGGTGACGGCCTCCCATGCCTTCTCGTTCCGTACCATGGCCTGGACCAGGGCCGGACGCGAGAGATCCCCGCCACCGATCGCTTCCACGAGGACACGGCGGTGCTCTGCCCAAGCCGGGCATACCTCCACCGTATGCTCCACCGTGTCCTCCGGGCGATCCACGCATTGATGACACCTGGGCGTTTCCTCCCGCCTTATCCGAAACAGGTACCTCCCGAAACAGCCGTGTCCGGTGAGGACCTGCGTCAGGCGGAAGGTGAGGACGCCGTGGCGCCTCTCCAGCCACTCCTCAAAGAGGGGACTTATCGCCGCAATAGTGGCGTGCCCATACTAGGGCGGCCTGGCAGTCTGTTAACAGTGTGAGCATAGATTATGGTGTCTTCTGCTTGGACCACCTGCCTGCCATTGACTGTTGAGTGCAATCTAAACACTGTCATGCCAAAGGCAAAGCAAACTGCAAAAAAGTCCCTTACAAAGTGATATGGCGCGAGCGACATAACAGTCAGATCAGAAGATAACATGATCTGTGTAACAGTAAGCTTAGAGACATTGACTTTCCCGAGCAATTTGTAACATGTGCTGATAAAATATGTAATAACACTGAGCATAGAAAAGAACTGGACAAGTTGTACAGTGGCATTGTGTCTGTGTTATCGGAGTCAGCAATTCAGACATGTGAGCAGACAGAGTCACGAATGAAAGGTCATGCGGTTGGATGGAACAAGCATGTGCACGAGGCGCACAGGGAGGCTCGGATAAGGCATCACGTTTGGGTACAACTAGGCAGACCTCAGTTCGGTCGATTATGGGATGAGATGCGTGAAAGCCAAAGAGTTTTCAGAGACAGGCTTAAGTGGTGCCAGAAAAATCAAGACCAAATAAAAATGGAAATTTTGGCTTCGTAAAGGTCAATGAATAACTAATTGTGTTCGATGGGCCTCCCCATCGAACACAATGTTCGCATTTGCGCATACCGATGATTTTTACGCCTTAATGCCCAAAAAAACAAATTCAATCTTGTTAAGAGCGCGGTCTAGTTCTAACAGCATCCTAAGTATGTTAATAGAAAAGTACGACGCACCTTGGTTGTCACACGCTGTGGAGGTGCTGGTGAGAAGACCACGGTAGCGTTATAATTTTCATGAGTTTTTGTTTCTCTGGTTGTTTACTAACTGTAGTTTTTAAGAACAATGTCACTAACAATTGGGCCTAGTTGCCACCAATAAACAAATATTTAATTTATTTTAATTTAAAATAGCCTTAAGACGACAGCTAGCACACGCCAATATGCCAACCAAAAACATCGAGAACTAAGCTCAGGAAAAACTAAGGACTGTTTACGTTTAAACAATATCTAGCCTAGCCAAGCATGACGAACTTGCTGCCGGTTGCTCAGGCTAAAAATAATCTGATCAATTGTCGAGGTCGCTAGCTGACCATATATTGCAATACAACTCATAAAAAAACATTTTAATGAGTGGATTATGTCAACAATAAATTAAAATAAATTGACTTATAAAGTCAAATTATAAACAATATTATTTATACGAGTATATGTATCTGTATTAATATTACAAACAGGGAGAGCGAATTTTGCGAGTTTGTGTATATGTGGAGGGTAATGTCCGGAACCATAGCTCTTATTTGAAAAATTATTTCACTATTTGAAAGGTACATTATTCCAGATGGACATAGGCTAATGTGAGTATAACCAAATTGCTTGTATTGTGTTACTTACCATCTGCGTGCCACCCCTGACTGCTGCCATAAAACTCCAATCGTTCGGATTTGTTAGTATTCGCGCGAGACGTTATCCACGATATTGTCGTATCGTCGTATTCTGTCGGATTGTCGTAGTGCCGGTAAACGTGTGTTATATAAATGACGCTATTGTCCAAGTTGCTTGTTGTTCAAGTTTTATAGCTCTTTGTTACAACAGTGAGCTTACAACAAAATGGAATAGGTACGTCTTATATTGGCTACTTGTTTGATACAAGTTGCAGGG
This sequence comes from Xanthia togata, assembly GCA_963853775.1. Classification (NCBI taxonomy): domain Eukaryota; kingdom Metazoa; phylum Arthropoda; class Insecta; order Lepidoptera; family Noctuidae; genus Xanthia; species Xanthia togata. The sequence continues at coordinate 18,258,302 of OY970813.1, read as the reverse complement.
CCTTGTGTATGGTGTGCGCTCTCGAAAGGCATCAAAGTTAGAGTGAAATAAGTGAATAAGTAGTTTTAATTTTCAAACTTCATAGTCTCCTTCGAGAAAAGTAAGATTACCAAACATACATTTATTTTACGGGATTTACAACAATATAAACAGACTGATGTAATAAATCTGCCTTTTGTTGAGCCTCAAATAATTCCCATTTGATGTTTTTTTATTTTTTTGGGTGGGTAATTATCAAATAACTTCTCTCGCTCTGGGCGGAGCGGGTGGGCGTGTCAGACTCTTACTGACTAAAACCCCCCCGTGTTCCTTCAATTGCCTGTACGTTTCCAGGGGCCACAGTGTCCCTTTCAGACTTTCTCACGACCCCAGCAGGCCCATTTGTTGTCTTAAGATGACAATGCAGAAATCGACTGTTTTTACAAGAAACTACTTTTGATTTTGAACATTTAAAAATATCATCAACATCGTTATATGGTCTACTTGCATGAGGGCGTGTCAAACTCTTACTGAATAAAACCCACCGGTGTTCCTTCAGTTGCCTGTACATTGCCAGGGTATCGCTTTCGGACTTTCCCGCAACTCCGAGAGGTATCGCAACCCATCGGACGCCTTCAGTTGCTGACATCTCTTTAAGGCGCGCGTGGAACACAACATGCCGTCGACCCAGGCCTGGTCCTTATCGGACGGCGAGCCACCCATTGCTCACCGTCCGCAAGCCCGCACCTACGGTAGCCGGGAATCGGCTTGCGATTCCGGACGCCCAGGGCGTCTCCTGCGGCGGCTGGGGGCGTAAGGGCGCGAATTTCGCCTCTCCCTCACGCGTTCTGCCTCTTCTTTGGCGAGCATTACTGCTTCACAGAAGGAGGTGACGGGCTCCCATGCCCGCCCTCTCGTTCCATACCATGGCCTGGACCAGGGCCGGACGCGAGAGATCCCCGCCACCGATCGCCTCCACGAGGACACGGCGATGCTCTGCCCAGGCCGGGCAGATCTCCACCGTGTCCTCCGGGTGATCCACGCAGTGATGACACCTGCGCGTTTCTTCCCGCCTGATAAGAAACAGGAACCTCCCGAAACAACCGTGTCCAGTGAGGACCTGCGTCAGGCGAAAGGTGAGGACGCCGTGGCGCCTCTCTAGCCACTCTTCAAAGAAGGGACTTATCGCTGCAATATTGGCGGACCCAGCACTGAGTTGCAACAATTGCACTCTCCATCATCCATCATCTTCAGCTATCCTTGAAATAAAATTTCGACAGCGCAAAAGTGATGCAACTATTAACAGGTACTGTGACTGACATTGAACTGAATGTGCCCTGGCGGCTGAGAGTACGTCATGCTCACTCAAATGTCTCGCTGGTGGTGGCGTGTGTGTTAGATCATTAAGTTCCCTTCAAAATGGTTGAGCTAAATGATGCTGATCCATGCGTCATGTTCGTGAACGGGCGCCGTCAGTGGGCACTGGTCATCTCTTAGCTGCCATGGAATATTTTAATTTTTGAATTATTTTTGTTTTTATATTTTTACTAGCTTTTGCCCGCGACTTCGTTCGCGTGGAATAGTGACTTCCGGCAGATTTTTGGTTTTACCCACATAGCTCCCGATCTCACAGGATCTCTTCAAAAATGAAATGTGGAAGATATTCTAGGGAACTCTTCAAAAATCAACATAATGAGCTCTGCGTTTGAATTGAAGATAATGTATACTCACTTAGGGCATTAAAGCCGTTATAGCCGATCGAAAAAGGCGAAAATGTTACTTTTCCCTTATTTTCAAAATATTATTTTGATTTGCCATTTCAAAAAAAAAAAAACTGTTTCTTCCTTGACAAATTTTCTTACACCAATACATTTCTGTATACCACGTTTTTAGTTTTACCATCCTTTGCAAAAATATATAGGTCTTGTGGTTTTGACACTCTTAAACACGCAACGTAGAGCGTGTAACGAAACCATAGCGCGATCTATTTCGATCCCAACGCCATCTATCGAGCATAGTGACAACTCGGATTATTTATCTATACTCCGTTCGGGCATTTTCTTTGTACTAAAAGTTTTATTATATTGATTTTATTTTTTTCATACCTTTTTACTATTTATTTACTTTTTTCCGATGAATTAAAACAATAACATGAACCGAACTCGTGTAACGATCGACATCATTGCGCGATCACCAACTCGACATATTATAGTACTAATAGAATTATCTATACTCCATTAGAGCATTTTCTTTGTACTAAAAGTTGTATTATATTATATTTTCATAACTTTTTACTATTTATTTACATTTTTCCGATGAATTTTCAGTACTGAATTGATGCCGACTCTTGACCAATAGATGGCGCTGTATGTCCGGAATAAATTTTATTTTTTATTTTATTTTTTGTAATAAAAACTATCCTATGTCCTTTCTCAAGTTCCAAACTATGTCTGTACCAAATTTCACACAAATCGGTTCAGTAGTTTAGGCGTGAAGCAAAGACAGACAGACAGACAGAAAGAGTTACTTTCGCATTTATAATATTAGTTTGGATTACGGACGCTTTTAAAGTGCACACCTTTTACATTGCTCTCACACATGTATAATTTCAACATGAATGATGTAACCAATATTTTGTAACAATATTCTGATTTAAAAGAGTCTCCGTGAAGTTTCTTGCCCGTTCTTCTCCATAGGAACCTACTACGCTTTGGAATGGGCAACTAGCTTCATCTTTCTGACTGACCGACCCCTTGACAATTCAAAAGTACATGTAATTGGTTTATTTGAAATAAATAAATTGAGTTTTGAGAACTGTACTTTTATACGAGTAGTACCACAGACTTAATGTTTCAATTATTTCAAGCTTTCTTACTTTTTATACATTCTCTTTTTAGATAAGTTATTGACGAGCCTTAAATACTAAATAGCCAATTAACTGCGATCAACATGACGTAGGGCTCGCTGGTCGCTGCTAACCCATAAGGTCGGGGTGCCCTTGCTTAGTTACTGCGCCCAACTTGATAAAAGGCCAGAAAGTTAAAAAGCGGCTCGTTTATTTAAAAAAGCGTACATCTTTAAAATCAAATAAAGTTTTTAGAGTATGAATTAAATATTTCGTTTTTAAAAGTAACCAACTTAAATTATTCTTCTTCTTTTCGTGTGGTTAGTGAATAACCTGGTGTCAGAGTTTTAAAGCCGCCCATGGGCCTCTGCCTTGGCTTCACATGCCGTCGAGAAATATCTCTCAGGCATGCCGGTTTCCTCACGATGTTTTCCTTCACCGTTTTTAAAGCTAGTGACAATTATACAATACGCACATGAATCCGAAAAGTCAGAGGTGCGTGCCTTGGGTTCGAACTCGAGACCTATGACTTGACAGTCCGACGGTCACACCACTAGGCTATCACTGCTACTACTAAAATACACTACTACTACTTAAATTATTAAACAACAAATTTATTTAAATCGATTCTGTACCTCAATCGATCATTCATACATGTATAGATTCAAAATTCAAAAGTCATTTATTCAAACTAGGCTGAGAATCAGCAATTTTTGAACGTCAAACATACATAAGGTAGTCCCCCAAAACGCCCAACCTTCACCACTTCTTAGTGCTTTAGCTGGGAAGAAGAAGTGGCGCAATATACTCCCCAGCAGCACAGCTGTCTGTTCAGTAAAAAAAAATTGATTCTTTATGCAAAATAATTTACATTACGCAACACAAAACATAATCTAAATTATAAATTAATAGCCATATGACTGCTAGCACACGCCAATATACCAAAAACATTGAAAACTATGCTCAGGCAAAAATATAAAATAAAGACTAAACGTAAACAATGTCTAAATAAAAGCCTCGAGGCATAAAGGGCGTTCCCGCTTACATATCGCTATACAGATCCCAGAGGTCTAATTGTGTGCTTTGTTAAAGTGTAAGGAACTTGTAATGTATAAGGAAAATAAATAAATAATAATAAATATATAGCTGTAACTGGAAGTTATAATTAATAAACTAGGACCATCGAGGTAAAATAAATAAACAGTTAATTACTAATAACAATAACAAAACTATGATCAGCAAGACGACCAGTCACCAACCGTTCACGAGCATAACGCAAAGATCAGCCATTACACCCCTCGCCATATTTGAGGGAAGGAAGCAACCCGACTCCCGAAGCTACCGCAAGCAGTGACAACTTAGCGAGCATGACGAACTTGCTGCCTTTTGCTCAGACAAAAAATAATGTGATAAATTTTTGAGATCGCTAACTAACCACATATTGCAATACAACTCATAAAAAAACATTGTAATTTGTAGATTATGTCAACAAGTAGTAGATAACATTGATCTAACGATGCTTACTTTTTCATTTTTTAACTTCACAGTCGGACAAGCTATTTGGTATACAGGTAAAAATATTCATCTCTCCACCACAAGTCCGATTATGTTTAATTGTGTACGTAATACTTTTAAAGCTTTTGGCACACTCAAGAGAATGATGTAAAATAATTTACTTTTCGGCACACTCACAACATTGTTCAGAAGTGGTTAAGGTACTGTAAGCATTATCCTCGCAACTCCCACTAAACATTATTTCGTTCAAACGCGCAGTTATTCAAATATTATGAATACTCGCTACCCACGCATTACGAACTTACGATAGATCATTCTGCTTTATGACGTCTTACGATTTGTGCATGCTAAGATAATGGCATTAAAAGATACCACTCAGACTGAGTCAAAGCCTTGTGCCAATGTGACTTGTAATGTACAACTAACTGCTGCCTGCGGTTTCATTCGGTTAGTGTTCATCGTCGTCAATGGACTTGCGGTTACTCTTTTAAAAATTTGGATTTTACTTTTTTATATTATTTTATTTCACTTTAATCTATATGCGCAGGTTAAAGTGAAATAAAATAATATTATTTAAATAATCAAAGCAATTTATATTGTAGCAGTTACACCGCCACATACGCACTACGCATCAAAGACATGACGTCACACAAATCCTACATCGCGCAATTAGAGTTTACCGCGTGAACGACATAATATATAAGACTATCCGACATCAACAGTCGGGCAGTCGGCCCGCCAGACACAACATCCGTCTGGTCGGAGGATCCTCCCTTTTCTATGGTGGATGAGTGAACTTTACACCCTGTTCCTCATACCTCTAAAATATTATTTTTTATCATGACGAGTTCTGTCAGCTAGGTAGCTGCGGTAATAACAGCTTTTTCCCATAAGCCACAGTGTTAAGGAAGCACACTAAATACCTACCTAATAAACTGATTATTGTTAGTAAGTACATCTGCACATGTTAAAATAGTATCAAGTCGAATCATGTGTGGATATTAATCAAGTCGGGACATGAAGTCCAGTAGGTAGCATCAAATCTGGAAAGTTTTGGCCCAGTTCTAACATGTCAACTAATATAGAATGTTTCGAATAAATGATCCGACAAGTTAGAACAAGAAAGTCTATTAAAATCAAAGATTCCTGACACAAAATCAGGTCTCTAGCAATAACCAATGTACCTATAGACACCGACTTAACTAAAAGATGTGTTAGACATTTGTCCGTGTCTACAGGTAACTAAAAATACCTTATTTTCTCTTGTTTACCTGTCCTTATGTAATAAAAGGTATATAACTCCGTTGCCAGTCATAATACAATGTTTTGATTATGACTACAACACTGACTTGACTATTTCCCACCTGAATACCTATTTAAAACCATGAGAATACCTATCTGTGTTTATAATTACGTAATCCATTGTTCTAGAAGTAATTATCATGTCATAACTTGCACCTGCGCAACCCTGCCTCCCTCATTCGTGTAAACACCCTCGTCATAGCAAAATGGGAAATACCCAGCTATACCCCGACCCTCTGTCGCGTCCCTGAATAGCGAACTGCCCTGTTGTATAGGAGCAAATTATTGTGTTTGCACAAGTGGTACCCGCTACTTGCCCTATAGTAAAAATCTACTTAAGGTATCGGGTCTGATTTTACAATTGTAGTTGCCTAGTACTAGTTGCCTAGTACTCTCTTAGAAAGTCTCAGATTCTTAGTCAGTTGAGCTTTAACTTCGTTCCTACAAACATCTCGCTACTTGAGGTATAAATTCGTGCTAAATATAGTATTAAATTCGGATTACATCTAGCTCTAACCTTTGTCTGTATTACTGTTGTGTATTTTAAATATATTGTGTGTGTGTTTTATGTGCAATATACGTGGATCTATTACATTAGCTGCTTGTGGTTTTTCTACTGTGCCAAACCTTACAACAAACCGCCCCCTTCAAACGACATAAGCTGGTCGTTTACACACAGACTACTTAGAGATACTCCTTATGCTATCAACTTATAACAAACTTGCAGAGGTTGCATGGCAGCACCAAGTAGGCTTTAATCTCTAGATGAACCTGATAAAAAGGCCCTATGTCCAAGATAAGTGTGTGCTTGGTAAATAAATTATGTACAACTGAAACCACTTACAGGCAAAATACTCGAATTTGTATTTAAACTCAACTTTTTGGGAAATCTTTTTCAGACGGACCCTGAGAATATAATAAGTGGTGTTTTTATTTGGCGCTGATCAAAAGACGACGCAGGTGGTGGATCAAAGCGGGAGAGTGGAATGATGCGGATGGGGCAAGCGACAAGCGGGACCGGAATCGCTCTTGACGTGTAAAAGTATTTGTATAAACCTACTAACAGAAAAATATATAATTTATCATTCACTAATGTTAGATAATTTTGTCATATGTTAAGACTTGCCTAAAGGTTCATTAATTTTTCATGAAATAAGTACCAACATATTAGCATTGCTGCGTATTTCAACTGATCTACTTAACAAAAACCGTAAATTCACTGACAGACAACGCACAGCCCAAAGTGCTGGGCCTAGCAAGATGCATAAAATTGTGTACCAAGATTTCCGTATGCAGCACGTATCAGAAAGGTGTTTCATATATTTTCAGGGACAGACCATCAAACAGAACAACTTTCTCCATGGGACCAATATCGTAATCGCGAAAAATTCGCGATTACATACTTACATGTAATGTTTGTAAACATTTCAAGTGACGTTTCACAAAACAATGACGGTTATATGAAATGACTTTCACGTCAGGTCCGGGCCGGACCAGGAACCTGGCAAAAGTGTCAAAGCGCCTATATTTTCTTTATTTTCTTTAGTCCCGACTGAATGATGAACGAATGAATGAAATTAATGATGAACGTCATCTTCATCTTCAGGATTTGCCATGAATTTTGCATTGTTATTATGTATGGAAGTGTCATATATGTATCCGAATGTGTTTTAATATTGTGTACCTATCCGAAAGCATCTTACCCGTCATCAAATTCCCGCTAGATTATCTATGCGCTATCTTGTCTACGCTCTCTCGTACTAAAATGTAGTCACGAAATATTATAATAAATATTGATAATACCATACCACCGAGACTTGTTATCATAGGAAGTAAGACTATATAAAAGATTGATTAAAAATATTGATTAAGGAATGCAATCATTAATTCAAAAATTCAAATTCAAATTCAAGTTTTTTATTTCAGACCAAGCAAGGGATCCATATAGTGTTAGTATGAACTTAGACTATATTAGTAAACTCCAATAACTTAAAAAATACAACACTATATATTAATTGGCTACATGAACATGTGCTAGCCCAGAGCCTGATAAATGGTCCATCAACCTTGTCCGCCAGTGTAGCTAAAATACTGTTAGGGCTGTTATTAATATCGTAACACCGAATATTTAGTTTTAGATGTAAATAAAGTATTTGGAAACTTTTCAAATGCCTTTTTACACCTAAAACGGTTACTTACAACATCAAATTCAGTGTAATAATTGCAATTCATTATTACTATTGTAGTTCACTAGTTAGTAAATAATGTAATTAATCGTTTATTTTAACGTTCAATATTCCAATTTGGAGTTATTTCTTATTTCCATACAGTAATGTTGCCAAATTAATTAAAACAGCGAAATATTTGAAAGGTATTTGCTACGTTGCCCACTGACGTTTCACACGTAACTTGACCTTACTCAAGACTCAAGCATTACTTAAAACTAGTTTCAACCAATCAAAAGACTTTAGACGAGTTTTAAATAATGCTTGAGTTTTGAGTGAGGGATACGGGCCTTGGCGTTTATTTTGAAACGCAAAGTCAAACCCCAAAGATTTAAATCGCTAGATTTGCCCTCACCGTACTTAGTCACAAAAAAGTACCCATACTGAGAAGAGTGAGTCCAAACATGATTAAATAGCGTTTCCATGAAAATCAAATGTAATCACAGCGTCATTGTGTGTCAGAGGTGTCAAAACGAATCAGAAACGTGATGTTGACACAACAAAATGGCAGCGTTAGTTCCGACTTTGGCAACGCGCCAAACTAACCTCCTAGCGATGTATTAATTACACAACCGAAAGAATTCTTCGGCGAAACCTCTCCCGCCTCGCTCTTTCCTTGCACCAGGCCTCATAGCCTCATAGCCACGGGTGCGAAATTTACGCAAATTTTCAGTTTCTCTTCGCGTAATAAGGCTTTTATCTCGCCGTCAAGTTGCGTAATTGTCGGAAGCTGCATCCGGACGATGAAACAACTGTCAAAGTATTATCATAGACAATTTTAACATACATTTTATTTATTGTTTACGTCGTTAAAATGAATGTGAGGTTTTTTTGGTAGGTATGGCAAGAAGCAGATAATATTGAGAAATGATTAATATGTTGAGCATAGACTACTATAGATGTTGAGTAGTATAGTTTAATATTCGTTTAATTACCTAACTTGTGTTTACTTTTTGACCGAGACGTTTCTTATTTATTCGCTTAATGTTACTTGCAAATGATGAATGTGGACGAATGTGGTTGAATAAAATAAAGGTACGTATTTAAGGTTTGTGTCTTTCTGAGCTATTTTTAATTTAGACAATATTTATTCCATTTTAAAGATCAATTCATAGGATGGTTGAACATCCTTTCTTGTTTCGATAAAGATAGAAACAAAAGGGTAAACCACTTGAATAAATTACAGTATATTTTCTTGGAATACAATAGTACAAAAACTTAGTAAAATAGTAACATCATTATCAGTAACAGCGGACTACTTCCTAGACTACAGAAACACAATGGGAAATGCAAATGTATTGCCACAGACCTAGGAAACTGAACAGACGTGACACTGCGAATGATATAATTAGAAGTAGATCTTGATTTGACGGTGATTTGATGCAAACAGTGCTTGTAATGTCAATCGTGTCTGCGTGTTGTTTAGGGGCATGAGAAACAGGGTGTAAAGTTCACTCATACACTATAGAAAAGGGAGGATCCTCCGACCAGACGGGTGTTGTGTCTGGCGGGCCGACTGCCCGACTGTTGATGTCGGATAGTCTTATAATGTCGTGTGCGCGATGCAGGTTTTGTGTGACGTCATGTCTTTGATGCGTAGTTCGTATGTGGCGGTGTAACCTCTACATAATCTAACATTCATCATATTTTAATGATAAAAATAATATCAAGATAGGTAGAAAGGAATTTCAGTGAACACATACTTATATTTTAACTACATAGTACAGTCTGTTGTCAATATTATCTGACCCACCCTAAAAACAAACGAATTTGGACCCTCTGACATTAAAAATAAGGTTTATTCAATTTAAATGAGCTTAACAGACAAGCGACGCGACGGCTTGATGAACAAATACAATAATAATACAGACACGCAAATTTGATCTTTAAAACGTTAGCGTTAGGTTATATGTTATAACTACTTGTTATAATATAATTAGTGTAATAACTTATTTTAATAACTATCTTCAAGTAATTCTGGTCTCGTGGTCTGAATATAAGACTGGGAAAAACAAGTTGCGAGATCAAATCCTGCGACAAAATAATTGTTTTGCTTTTAATTTAGAATTTATTACAAAACCATTTCTTGTTTATTGTAAAGAACTATAGACGGATAACCTTCAAATATAAACTTTCTAAAATGGTAATATTTTCGCATAATTTGTAATAAGTGGGTAGTTGAAAAATAAATATTCGTATTCATTATAAAACCTAAGGGTATGCAGTGACTACGCGCAAACATATTTTACCTTGTCTTACTATATTGCAAAAACAACGTCTCTTTAGAATTTTTTATTTTCTGTTTTATGTAGTTTTTTTATTATCATGTGTGTTATTATTTATTAAAAAAGGAACTGATAATAGGTGGACTGTGTTTTTGAACCGACATGTTGTTCGTCGCCAATCCAGCATCAAACCGCTAAGCCACAAGCACTTGTTAGAAACGTGCGAAATTAAAGATTGGGTTGTAATTATGTAGTGTGACTTAAAAGCTTTTCAACTTTAATGTCAACGAGATAATGATTAAAATAGCATAACAAAATGATACATAATGCCGGTGGCTCCGACAATGTTGGGTGGGTTTACCTTAACGTTACGTGTTAAAGATCAAATTTGCGTGTCTGTATTATTATTTTATTTGTTCATCGACTAACTAGTCTGATAAGCTCATATAAATTGAATAAACCTTAATGTTACAAGCACAGGGTCCACATTCGTTTGTTTTTAGGGTGGGTCAGATAATGTTGACAACAGACTGTACGACATGAATATGAATAGAATAGAATACGTACATACATTTATTTGCAAAGAATGTGGGTACAAAGGTCAGTTGGAAAGGATGTATTGATTTCAACTGAACAATGAGCTTTTATTTAACAACTTCTTTGCATAGCGGGCATAATTATGTTACCTTTAAAACTATCATTTTGCATTTTTATTGTTGACAGTTCAAAGAGAGAAAAATTATACATCTAAAAATTGCTCAAAAGATGCTTAAACTTTTCATTCCTCAACAGTACACTTTAAAAATTTATCCGTTACCACATCTCCCTAATTTATCTGTTGAAAGTTCCACAATAGACAAAGACACCAGACATTGTCTGACATACTAAATAATATACTTCGTTTTTAGTTTGTAGTAACTGAAACCATTGCTCTAGGATGCAGCTCGCATTCTGTTGCTACAGCTTGTTTTTGTTCAAGTAAATGTTGCTTGTTTTTACTACGCTGATCTGTTTTAGAAAAAAGAAAAAGATTTAAGCGCTTTGCGATAAGGAAAATATAGTAGAAATAGTAGTAAAGATCTTTGTGAAGGAGCTGGTCTTTTGTTTGTCTTTCGTGTCGATTGCTTCTACGGTACGATATGAAAAACATGCGGTTCCCTGGTGCGCCGGGTGCGGGCTAGCCAACAAACTCAAACTGGTTTCTAATTTAAATATTATTTTTTATAACATTGATTTTACATTCTGTGATTACTTGACCTCACACACTGACTTATTAGTATTACTTGTTAAAATGTTAGGAATATCGTATAATTTTACAATGTTTGTAAATATGTGTGCACCATCCATGATCTATCACATAATTAATTAATCTGTTTTTTTTTTAATTTTCATACGAAAACTACCTTGTGGAAGGGGCGAGTAGTTTTTTTTTTGTTGTAAATTTGACGTTCAAAAGTTCCTTTTATGTGCCTAATTGATTTGACTTTGGCTTTGCAGTGCATCGCGAGCAGACTGGACTGTTTGTGTGTGAATCGCTGCTGCAAGCTTTCCACATCAGCGTTGAGCTTGTAGCAGGGATTCTCATAACTATAGGTCAGTATTAGGTTAAGTGTGTAGGTTGAATTTACTAATATAGTTGTTAAGCAATATTGTTACTAACATAATTATGGAGTCCATTGTTACTTGTTAAACAAATATAAATAAATAAATAATTTGGAAACACTACCACCGTATCTACCTATTTCTGCAGTCAAGCAGCGTTGTGTGTTTAGTTTGAGAGGGTATGTGTGTGGTGCAGACGTAACTACAAGCACATGAGACATTTCTGTTAGGTCTCTGTAATGGCGGCGCATCTGCGATGCCTCTGATATTGCAAATGTCCATAAACGGTAGTGACCAGTCCATCAGGTTGACGAGTGCTTGTTTATCATCCAATAATAAAAAAAAGATATGGTCCGCAATCTATAACAGTTAGATGACTGTTAGATTAAGAGCAATAAATTTATTTGGAGGTCAGATACACAGTTGCTTTATGTAAAATACTAGTATTCAGCTGCATTCGGTAAGACTGGATGCCGACCCCAACATTGTTGGGAAAAGCAAGGCAGATGCTGTTGGTTTTTTATCAATACGTCTGATATGTTAAAATCATTACTTGGTCTCCATAACTCATCGAACATAACAAGTCCATTACATAATGAACCCAATAACAGAGGAGAACAAAGACAACGGCAGTAGGTAAATAGGTCACGACCTGCTACCAATACAGCGGCTGCATTGTTTGTGAACCAGCCACTACATAGATATGTACAGAAGACTTGAGGGCGTAGACACAGTGACATCCTATAAGGTGGGTTTACTCCGATGAGCCACAGTAAGACTTTAGAGCCACATCGGAAATGATGTCTCACCTCTCGTCGTACTCTCTGTGCACTAACAGCAGTAAGGGTGATTTTCTTTTTGCATGTGTTAGCAGTGACGTGCGGTTTACTAACGGCGATCTCTATACATGCCAAAGTCGTTTTAGAGACGAAACGAGCGAATGGACATTTTATCTCCAATCTATCAAAATAATTCAAGTTGTGTAATCAGAGAAAGAATATCTTATGGTTGTTCCATCTATACTAAAATATCAAAAAAATAATACTCTTTCTCTTTTTATGTTCGTTTGGTCTAAACCTCAAAACTCTTCCGTCGATCATCTCAACCTATGCCTCAAATGAGCCGCGAGTGCCGTGTACGTGTACCCGCTGTACAGTCTGTTGTCAACATTATCTGACCCACCCTAAAAACAAACGAATGTGGACCCTGTGCTTGTAACATTAAGGTTTATTCAATTTATATGAGCATATCAGACTAGTTAGTCGATGAACAAATAAAATAATAATACAGACACGCAAATTTGATCTTTAACACGTAACGTTAAGGTAAACCCACCCAACATTGTCGGAGCCACCGGCATTATGTATCATTTTGTTATGCTATTTTAATCATTATCTCGTTGACATTAAAGTTGAAAAGCTTTTAAGTCACACTACATAATTACAACCCAATCTTTAATTTCGCACGTTTCTAACAAGTGCTTGCGGCTTAGCGGTTTGATGCTGGATTGGCGACGAACAACATGTCGGTTCAAAAACACAGTCCACCTAATTATCAGTTCCTTTTTTAATAAATAATAACACACATGATAATAAAAAAACTACATAAAACAGAAAATAAAAAATTCTAAAGAGACGTTGTTTTTGCAATATAGTAAGACAAGGTAAAATATGTTTGCGCGTAGTCACTGCATACCCTTAGGTTTTATAATGAATACGAATATTTATTTTTCAACTACCCACTTATTACAAATTATGCGAAAATATTACCATTTTAGAAAGTTTATATTTGAAGGTTATCCGTCTATAGTTCTTTACAATAAACAAGAAATGGTTTTGTAATAAATTCTAAATTAAAAGCAAAACAATTATTTTGTCGCAGGATTTGATCTCGCAACTTGTTTTTCCCAGTCTTATTATTCAGACCACGAGACCAGAATTACTTGAAGATAGTTATTAAAATAAGTTATTACACTAATTATATTATAACAAGTAGTTATAACATATAACCTAACGCTAACGTTTTAAAGATCAAATTTGCGTATCTGTATTATTATTGTATTTGTTCATCAAGCCGTCGCGTCGCTTGTCTGTTAAGCTCATTTAAATTGAATAAACCTTATTGTTAATGTCAGAGGGTCCAAATTCGTTTGTTTTTAGGGTGGGTCAGATAATATTGACAACAGACTGTACGTGAAGCGTGTCTGTGTGTGCATGTGTTCGCGCTCATTGTACGGAGCTGACCTTCTGTACTTATCATGTGTATCTGTGACCCGACGGCGCCAGGAAATATCGCGGAGACGGGGTTGGCACTACACGTGGCAGACTTTATTAGGAAATCGTGGTTTCGAGAAGAATTTGCTGTTGGTTTTTGGTTAAAGTTGGTGTTTTTCTTGAGGCTATTAAGGATAAAGATATTTTATCGGAGGATAGAGGATACTTATATTATGGAAAATAGGAAAAAAAGGAATATGTTCAATGTTTTCTCAATTTTTTGTTAATGTTAATCAGGTGCAGGTGTGTGTTTTATATTGAATTAGCTGATCCGACAGACGTTGTAGTGTCCAAATTTCAATAATTCGTACAAAATGCCTATAGAAGTTTTTACCTGGCTACTTTTTATATTTTACAAATTATTAATTATTTAAGTTATTCAGTCAGGCAAAAAAGTAAAAAGTGACTTTATCATATGATTTTATTCCATTTGTGTTCGTAAGTAACTTACTAATATAGGCAAGAGTGCTGCATCTGTGTGTCCCTAACTGTGTGACCGGTGACACGTCACCGGCACGTCACCGACACGCGGCGGCTCATAAATTAAGATGCCGACGCGACATATTGTACTTAATGGTATGTTAATGGCTCAGAACAATAACTAAAGCATAGAAGGCGCTTTACGACATTTGAAGTGTACGCTGTCATAGACAAAAGAGTATTAGCTAGTGATGTGACTATGCATAAAATAAATATCGATATCGACTTCTTAGTTTATGGTATCGCTCCATGGCAATAAATATAAATAATTATGCTAAGGTGAAATAAAAAACTCACTTCTGTCTGATCAGGGGCTGCAGTCCCGACATAGATTGCGAAACGCTTTACGACCACTTTCGGTTGGAGACACGAAAAGGAGTCCCTAGACGGATAAAAATTCTTTAAAAGCACAATAAAATCATTTTCAGTTTCAAAGCAGTAGCAACGAGTGCCATTATGATGAGTAGATTTCGTTCTTAGGAAAATGGCTGCTTTTCGTCGTCAAATTAATTAACAACGACCCAACACAAAAATCACGTGACTGTCGCAAAGTCCTAACGATCCGGTCGTAACTATATTTGGTAGTCTTGACACTCAAAGTTATCGATCGCCAACGGTATTTTATCGAAAATATATCATTTTCGTAATGTTTACGAATACAGTTTGCGGCCATTTTTGAAAGCCCGCAAAGTGATTCGGTAGTATCGTAATTGTAAACTACTTACCATATGTCATTATGAACAAAAAATATGCGGAACCGGCTAGAAGGTGTCTGTGTGCCCGTAACTCTGTACCGATGAGGCTTTTAAGATTACCTTTAGGCTTTTAATATGTACCTATATGAGTAAATAAATAACACACAACCGCAACTCATGTTTTCAACTTTATTAAATCTCCATTATCACACAAAATCATCTTCTAAGTTCACACATTCTAATAATCTAGACTCTGTTTATACGACATACGTTGCTTAACTATTAACTATTAACAAGCCAATAACAATGCACTCATTAGTTTAACAAAGTGGCTCGAAAGTAATAATTTAATTATAAAATTCCAAAAAACCAGTCATGCACTTTTACCAACAGACATCCATGAGAGATATGAATATAAATTACAATAGTCAAAGTGTAGAAAGAGAATGTCACAAAATTTTTAGGGATCCACAGGCAGAGGACATTTGTAAAAGTCTAAGTACATAGCGGCATAATATGCTTCATAATTATACAAAAAGAGTAAATCTGCCGAAAATATTGTTTGTCTACCATGGTTTTCTGTTTTAAGATTTGGTGTCTCATAAATTAGGTAACCTTCCCATATTATTATTTATATTTTAGTTTTAAGTTTATAAAAATCTTAACTTTACTATGCCCTGCAAAACCGTTTTCACGGTTTGTCTGTGGAAATAGAACAAACAAGGCTTATTAGTGTGGACACTTAATTGTCACTCATTTACTTATAAACTAACTAACAATAATATCTTATATTATATGTATGAAAAGTAAATATCTTATCGTCAAATATCTTATATCTAATAAAACTAATTAATTACTCATTTTCATGCCTTTACATACTTGAATTAGCCATATTTGTAAAAACTATATACATAATAAACATTTACATTTTGTACTTCAAATGAAACTAAGTAACATAGTACATATAATGAGATCTCAATAAGTATCAGAACTTGTACACGGAATTCTCAAATTTCTTTACTCAAAAAAAAAAATTGTCCGTATGGCTCCTGTAATTAGTAATAAAATACCTAACAATAATAAAGACCTACCGTTGCTATTATTGAGAAAACAGCTGTATAATTCATAAAATTATTTATTATTCTGTATAAGATTTATTAAAGCCGATAAGTAAACGGAATTGAAATTTGTTTTCCATGAAAAATTGTACTTTCAAGATAAGATGTACATAGTCACTGTATAATTTACAAGAAAATCAATTAATTTTATTCAATCAGGTTCTCCAATTTTCCCCGGTATTCAAGGAGATTTTGAAGTAGCCAATAATTGTCTTTGAAAAAACCAAACTATGTCTTTGCCCGTATAGGGACCCCATTTAGAATAATTAACCGAATTCAGTCATATACCGATCGGTAAGAATGTCGGGACTGCAGCCCCAGGATAAATTATTAACAAATTGAAATTACCAAGAAAACGCTGAAATAATTTTAAGAGAGCGATTAGCCCCGGAACGAGTAACAAAAAATTAAAATCATTGTCCTTTAAAAATTATAGTTTTTGTTAGGAATGTCCTTACTTTTTCTACAGGAGAAGATAATTCTTTTGCGATATAATGAATTCTAATTGTTAAATATTCTTTGCTTATCAATTTTATCAACAGATTTCTATGATCATCCAATACATCATTATCGAATGAATGTTCGAGTAAATCATCAAAAATTGACGTTGGTAGCAATATTTGCGATATTTTATTTATCATTGACAACAAATACTTGGGTTGTCCTAAAACTTTGGAACCTGCACGAATTTCGTATTCACGTAGAATTTTTTCAGCGGTTTTACAGACTTTGCAAACCCCATCGGAGGGTTTTATAAGACCACCTCTATCTTTAATAGAAATCAAGGAAAACGATGCTTGGCTGAATTTATTTTCCAAACATTGGACACATTTTTCGCAGCTTAATTCTTTTTTTATTTTCCGCACTACAAAGCCTGCTACATAATGTATAACGTGATTTGCGTACTCCGTCAAAGTTCGTGCGCTCAAAACATAGTCGTGGTCAAATATGGCACTCGATACATCTGTAAGTTCGACAAGCCTACTATTTCCTGTGGTCGAATTTATTATTTCTTTATATTTTTGCACGTTATAATTGAGAACTGTTACAGTTTCTAATGGTACACAATTACCGGTTGAACCATCTTTAAATTGTGCGTGCACAAGTAACCTTTTATAAGCAGCACGGAACATTCGAGCTGAAGGGTTGTTATTGAAACCACATTTTGACCTGATAGCTCCGAAAAACAATTCTATGTGGTCCTGACTCAATTTGTAGGTACATAAATACCTCATAACGCTGTTTTCAGGGGCAACATATTTATCGTATAAGGCTATTAAAGATTTCATACAAATAATAAAGCCCCGAAAGCCAGTTGACCTATTTGAATTGATTACAAGAGAACCATTTAAGAATTTAAGATTTTTTATATATTCCTCAGCAGCAACAAAAAATATTTTAGTTTCGTCTATATTAAATTTGGCGGTTGCCCGTTTCCATCCTTTTGCCCTCATGTTTCTGCTGTTCATAGTATCGAAAAGATTATTAAATATTCTTATAAATTGAATAGTGCCATCACAATCAGCAAACTCAGGAATTCCCAGATTTTTACAAAATTCTAGGGCATCTGCAACAGACGCACTGAGTAGTTGTGTGGCTAATCGAACCTTCATTTTTTGTTTTATGTAATTAATGTGATCTTTTCTTAATTTTGTACCTAAATGAAGTCTTTCATTATTCTGCAGGTTGTGTAAGAGTTGAATATAGTTCCAAGATATTTTTTTTCCTTGATTATCTATCAAAACTTTCTTGTCCCCAAATGTGTTACGTATTAACTTAATATTATGGCACGGATCTGGCCACAAACAAACTTCGTTACCATTTTGAATTACAGAATAATTAAGTGAATTCATTTCGCAGCCTAAATGACTACACATGGCTTTATTAGTTGTAGCACCATCAAAAGTAAGGGAAACCACTTTAGCCCCAGTGTTTTCTATCAATGTTAGACATTGCTGTACTAATAAGGATTTCTGTTCAGCTGTGATGGAGTCTATGAGAAAATATCCTACAGGGATTTTCCACGTGTCATTTACAGCCGTTAATACGAATGTCAACGCTTCCCTTGCTAGCGGTATATCCTGTGAATCAAGATCACATCCGATGTTAACATATCCAAAATAATTTTTCCCATCCCATTCGACTAACTTACGAAGTGCCATTTCGTCGAATGACAATGCGCAATATAGAGGCTTGCCACTATTACATTTAATTCTTTCTTTTATTGCGTCAAAAGCTTCTTCTGTGAAACCCGGGTTGCAGTTAATACACTGGTACCATTTAGAAATTGTCTTCGGATGAGGCAAAACATCTTTTAATTCATTACGCACGTAAGCATATGCGCGCGGGGATAGGTAATTCAAGGTAACTGCGAATTTTTTCAGCTCTAAACTGTATTCACGCGTGTTGTCTCCCTGTTGCTTCGATAAATATTTTTCAATAACTGGATTGTTTTTCACACAGTCCAGTAAAAGCATATTTTCTTTTTCAATTTTTTCTTTTTCTAAAAATTCTATTAATCTCAAGTTTAAATTCATGTTTTTATTTTTTAAACGTTTTGTCTTTTGTTGCAAAGAATTAATTTTTAGTAAACGTCGTTTAGAAACTTTTTTTTGTCTTTCTAGATCCTGTTCTAACTGAACTACACGATTAATCAATCGTTGCCGACTTGGTGACGTGACAGATGTTGCACTGGATACAGATACAGATCCACTGGTAGATGCAACTCCACCAGAAAATGTAGCTCCGCTATTAATCTGAAAAAAAAAATTGTTTCGTTTACCGCTGTGCTATAAATCTTTGAGCCAGTCATTTGTCCGAGCATTCGCCTCACGATTCTGAGGTTCCGGGTTCTATTCCCAGCGGGGACTATTTCCCCAATTGGTTAGGACAATGCAAGCTGAATCACCTGATTATCTGAAAACTAAGAAGATTCCGTGCTTCGGAGGGCACGTTAAGCCGTCAGTCTCGGGCGCTGTCACAACGGCAGTGGCCGTTACAAAAACCACGTCAGAGCCTAATCAGGCGGTTTGGAAACTCTGATATCATGGTTTGATGAATCGTCTAGGTCCAAACAACCCACACAAGAACTACATCAGTATTCTAAATAAAATGAAAATACTTACCTCAGTGGACATAAATTCCTCCTTGCGCAGATGTAAGGAAGGCACTGCAGCTATTTTTAACCTGCGCCATTTATGACCAATGTTAATAAAGCAGTCATCGCTGAAATGTTTGGAACAAATACGATGTTGTTTTTTCCATTCCCAGTTGTTACGTGCAATGGCGTTGATCCATTTTTGCCTCATATCAACATCGGAGGGAAATCTGAAAATGACAAAAAAAATCATAGCCACACATGAGTTTAAATTATTATACCATTTTTGGCAACTGTCATTTAATTACTCATACGTACAATTCGCTCGCAAGACCGTAGGTATTATTTATTTCACTCTTAAATATTTAATCCTTCCCAAAACTACGTGTGAAGAAAAATAATGCAATAATTTAGATGACACTAGTTTTATCGATATTCTATCGATAGTTTATTTTTGCAAGCACTATTGCAAAAATATATATGCCGATTTAAAATGTATGATTTCCATATAATCGAACTATTAAATTGCATAAAATCTTGATTTCAAAACACTACCGTGTACACATAGTTCAAATAATTAGAAAAAATGCCAAAATAACTTACAATGAGAATGCAAAACTGACAAAATGACCATAGTTGATTACTTACCGATGGAAGCTTATGATTTCCGCATCATTTTCTTTGCGGGATGAATGGGATTTACATCCCACTATAATGCAGGACATTATTTAATCTTTAAGCTTTGCGATTTACACTAAATCACTGTTAATATTGTACTATTTTTACAAAAACACGTAAAATCAACAAAGCACTTCAACTCGCATGCTGCCTTACGCATTATACGAAAAATTGCGATGAACAAAGTCATAGACAGAAACCTGAGACGTTAAGTAGCTTTTAAACTTAGTATCATAAAGGTAGCCAAAGTAACCAAATTGACGTTTGCTTTGTGACGATTTGCATTTTGAGCAACCTACATCTGTCTCTTTCTAATACTGTTATAAGTGTATAAGAAAACAGAGACGACTATATTACTTAAATTTAGCTTCCTTCTATGCTTTAGTTATTGTTCTGAGGTTAATGGTTAGAGTTAAGGGGCGGGCGGAGCAAGCGTAGTTCATACAAACGTAATACCAAAATCATTTGTGAATCAAACATATTTTTAAGGTAGTGTGTATTTACTCCGATTGGATTACAGAATAATATCTAGGCTCCCAAATATATATTTAGAATGGACACTGTTATAAAGACGAGACATGCGGAATTTCAAATTTCTATAGAAAACTTATTTTTCTCATAACTCGTTTTAATACACACCTTAAGAATATGTTTGATTTACAAATTATTTTGGTATTACGTATTATTTTGGTACTTGTACGAACTACGCATGCTCTGCCGCGCCGGTCCGTTAAAATAAATGTTTGGGTGCGATTATCATGCGTCGGTTGTTTTTGTGTTAAACTTCGTTTAGGTTAAAAGGGGTCGATTTTAACGTTTCACGTTCCTATAGACAATATTGCTGTTCAAAGGCCAATTTTGGTTTGGTAATTTGTTATTTCAACAACAAATCAAGGCGATTATCTCATAAATTGTCTTTACCATGGCCTTTCTGACAAGTGACAACAATCTCCACCATCTTGCAAATGAGGGTATGAAAAGTTAAATTAAAAACTTAGTACACCATTGATCTTTCAGTTTTACTTTCTGAACTACGAAATTTGAGACGATACAAATTGTCAACTTTAGAAGCAAAATTTAAATTGTCTACATAATACTTTCGAATTATACTTGAACAGTAAACGTAGACTAAGGCACAGACGCGCGTCGACTTAATAGAATAAGTACCAATACTTTGATACTCACATCAAATATTCACGCATAGGCAACATGAAGCTAATAAATAAGTTAGTACACATAATATACCCTAACATTGAGAGAGTGAAATTATACAATAACTTGTTTGATAACAAACATCATTTTATTACATAATATTGTAGCAAATTGAACGCTTTAGCTAGAAAATAGGTTGTCGGAATAAATTTATTTTTATGATTATGTATTAATAACTAAATCGACAAAACCAATATGTGGAATAATACATATAGTTGGTAAACCAATCTGGAATTATCAGTAAATACTACGTATGATTCCTGAGTGCTGTAAACATGGTTTTTATTAACATACTCATAATCGACTTTAAAAAGATATTATGTTACAATATAACTTTTATTTGTGAGAACAATGTCTCACATAAACAGTTTTTAGTCTTTGCCTTCAAACGCGGGTTGGTATGTAATAAAACTGTAAGCAATTTTTCTGGATTAAAAATGTCCCCAATAACAAGAACTGGCTTATTTTTATCACCTTCGACCGAGCCACCGTCGAAAACAAGATTTATTTCCACAAAAACCAGTATTAAAGTACCGGTGTCGTTGTATCAAAAAATTGTCAAAGCTTCGACAAAAAAGCGACGTGAACAAGTCAATATCATCGACAACGCTCATCAATATTCATAAATATCGACAAAGTTTGAAAATATCGTAAAAAACGATACATAACTAACTCTAGGTGGTGCTACGAGAGCACTGCTACCAGACTACGCAGCTACGAGACGTGCTACGGAACCGCTACGCGCCGCCGCTTTGAACTTTGAAGAAATATAAAGAAACTCATCTGAAGTTTTGACAGTAATGGCATAGAGTAAGAAAGACACAAGTCTCATTTTTCGCAAACATGATAGTAGACAGATTATTCAAAACCTTTCCAGAATTCTAAATCGTAGTTATTACGAGTATCTACCTACTGTCGTATTCATAAATGAATGGTAATCATTTCATAATTAATTTAATAAAAAGTTCGAACATTATTTAAAAACGATAACGTTCTTAACAACTTAGTCAGTACCCAGTTACGAGAGAGTCAACAACAAAAATGCATAACCTTCTCCTTTTTGCGAAGTTGGTTAAAAATGATAAGTTTTGTTCCGATGCTATGTAGTAGTGTGTTGCAAAAAAATAAAAATATATATACATTTATGTGGCCTGCAGAGAACTACTCTGCAGGCCACATACATAATATACATATTTTTTTTATTTTAGTTACTTAATTTTTGTTACTTAAGTTATCCAGTCAGTCGTAGTTTCTCTTATAAAGAACTTCTACTCTCCTTGTATGTTAGGAGCTAAGAAACATTTCTTCATTTTTAAGTTATACACGTAAACTAAACTAGTTAAGATCTCTCTTTTTATTTGAATTTCCGACAAGTGAAGACGTTATATAACTTTCTTCTACTGAACTTTGAACCACTTCGTACAGAAAGTGGAGCGGAAAATATACTAAGATGGTTTTATTTATTTGTGCTAATTAGAAACGTTTACAAGCACAGCTCAGCATGCAGCAGCTAGACAGGAAAAGTGAACTATTTCACATACAGAAAGAAGAAAGTCCGGGATACGCCCTTTCACCAAAACTATTCTTAACTGTGTTGGAAATGATATTCAGAAACCTTGAATGAGAAAATCTAGGACTGAACTGTAACTAGTATTGACGGCCGCACACGAACATACTTAAAATTCGCTGATGACATTTTGTTGTTTGCAAGAACGTCAGAACTCTTTTAAATTCAGAAAATGCAAATATATAAACCAGTATCAAAACTCGGTTCGCTACGACCCATACTTCGCTTACTGTGAGACGCGTGCCTTATAATAAAACCCGACAGCAGCTCAGTTTCACGGAATTAAGAGAAACTTGCTTTGAATGGCTGTGTGGCAACACGTATGTACCTATTTATGTATTATATACTGTGGCTACACACACGTATTAGAGGTGTGCCAAAACTTATTTGTGTATTTTATGGCATAACACAGTCAGTTAGGTCATAGAAACCAAGGACTCCAAAAGTGCGTTAGGTCGAAGATATCATCAAGTCGCGGGAAACACCTCGACGAATTAAGCACAGGACCGGGAAATATAACAGACATAAAAAGAGGTCACAGCAGTAGGTGATTCCAGGCTGAAATTAATGAATCTCAGTAAATAATGAAAGCTTTTTTCACAACGGTGGCCATGTTAATCCAGGAGCTTGGAAAAGGACTATAGATTTGTGGAATGTACGTAACGTTGCATGACTATCAGCATCATCATCTTTCTGCCCTGATTCCAATTTATTAGTTGCCAAACATTTTCTTTCATACATCTCTATTTGCCTTCATCTCAGTAGTGATCCCCTTTCTGTTCAAGTTACATATCACAGTCCATTCACTACAAAGATCCGCCGCCATCTTCACCTGCCTGCCTTTCCCCAACTATACTATGTTGGCGTCGGCTTCCAATCTAACCGAATGCAGCTGAATACCAGTATTGTGCATGGAGCGAATGCATATCTGACCACCACAACCCAGTTACTGGATAGCACGATATGCCTTGGCAAGGCTGCAGTGTTTCATCGTCCAGTACAATTAACCAGAAATGTAAATCAGTGCCAACAGTAAACGGCGAGGTTTCTGAATGTCTGACATAGCGCTGAACAAATCTCTTCGCGCTAATTGTTGATTAATTTAAGGGAGTTGGCAGAACGCCAGCGGAGCTCTTTCTAAATAAAATACAAATAAAAAAGTCGTTAAGTTGAGTTGGATTTTGATAGACAATGTTCCGTATGTAGCTAGTTTGCTTAATTATAAGTTATGTAAGGAAATATGGTTGAGAAAGAAAGGAGAGTCACACACATGAGAAAAAAGTTAACATATTTTTAACTATATTTTAAAGCAAATTGGGCTTTGACAACACCACAAATTATAACACTAGTACTATTAGTACTACCAGTTTTTCTTTGTCTTGTTTAGCCACACATAATTATGTAGCTAGCAACATACAGAAATACTAGCATTTTATTCTTAGCTCAGCTTACCAATGGTCAGTATTGGTCAGTAATACCCGAACTTTCTATACAAAAAGCGCTTACCAGGGTTCCTAACCCTCTTACACTACTTCATACACGTTCTATTCAACGCTCACCGTAAGCCGCTCTCTCAAAAGGCAGTAATTGCGTCAGTAGCAGCTTTCACTACGGAACCCTAATTCTGTACGTGCTTCGTACGTTTCGGTCTGAACTCGACTGCACGGGAGAAATAAATGACGGCGAACAGTTGATATCTTCCAACAAGGCATGGTACTCGTATAATATAAATTAAAGGTTCCATCGATGTACAGTAAGGCAAATTAATTACTTAGCAAATTGACATAGTGCCATTTTATTTTATTATTTTTATTCTTTTCTTAGCAAATTCTGCACACGACTGACAAATAATTGACAGTTATGATTTGAATGTACATTAACTGCCTTACTAATAAACGTATTATATCAGGTGAATAGTTACACACCGTTTTCTCTCTTTCGGTCGTCAGTAATTTGACTTTCGAAAGAAGAAGACAAAGCGTTGTGTAACTACACAGGCGCTATACAACGTTTATTAGTAAGGAGGTTAAAGTTGATGATCAAATTGTTTAGCATAAGCAATTAGGCATTAATTTTTCCTGTTTTAATCAAACGAGACCTATCCAAAACTATGATTTAGTAATCGCTTATTTTAATTCTTCACGCGAGTTCCTTACGTAGTCAACTCTCGATCCCCGTTAGAGTTTGCTTAAACTAAGTCTACCAGTTCGGAAATGATCGTGTTTGTCGATGCACGATGGAACATTTAAGTTGTATCGTACTTTAACTGCGACTTCTAGATTTCCTTCGAAGTAAATAAAATGTTCTAACTGAAGAAAAGTTTGTGGGAAACTAGAACTGGGGATTCAAAAGCTTTGAAGGTTCGAGATACAGTTGAATGCTGCAGCTGAGTCTTGCAAGTAAGTAGTTGGAATATATAATAGGGGTTAAAGTATGAAATTGCCGTTCTATTGTAATAGGTACTTCGAATTGACATAAAACCTTCATGGTTTGAGATTTTTGGGTGAAACTTTTTTCACATGGTACCTATGAAGTTCTTCTTTTAAAAAATGTGCAACATTTGATTATCGACTTTCAGTTGTTTTTTTTATTCAGTTTAGACAAGAAAGATGGATACTTCGAAAATTCGAGTTATTTTTGAATACGAGTTCCGACGCGGAACTAACGCAGCAGAAACAGCTCACAATATCAATGTTGCGTTTGGAGAGGGGACTGCTAATGAACGCACCGTGCGATTTTGGTTTAAACGTGATGGAAACTTTGATTTGAAGAACGAACCACGTGGAAGACCGTCCACACAGGTGAATAACAATGAATTGAAAGAGATGGTGGAAGCCGATCCGAGCCAAACTACCCAGGAATTTGCGGCATGGTATAACGTTACCTTACCAACAATATTGACTCATTTGCGTCAAATCAATAAAAAAAAGAGAAATGGGTGCCTCATGATTTGACTGATCTGCAGAAAGAAACGCGTGTTGAAACTTGTGTAGCCTTGTTGAATCGATACAGAAATGAAGGAATAATGGATCGAATTGTGACATGTGATGAAAAGTGGATTCTTTACGATAACCGTAAGCGAAAAATGCAATGGCTGACCCCAAGTCAAACGCCGCAACAGTGTCCTAAAGCAAAGCTTACCAATAAAAAGGTAATGGTAACTGTTTGGTGGTCTCAGCATGGTGTTATTCACTATAGCTTTCTCTGATCTGGTCAAGCAATAACGGCAGCTGATCTGTGCTGAACTCCGAACAATGATAGCAAAACTAGCAATGAAACAGCCCCGACTCATGAATCGATCTTCACCATTCTAACGTTCTCCATGATAACGCGAGACCTCATACAGCACGAGAAACCGTTTTAACTCTACAGGAACTGCAATTAGAAACCCATTCGTCACCCTACGTATTTGCCTGACCTTGTTCCAACGGACTACCATTTTTTTCGTGATTTGAACAATTTTTTACGTGATACAAAGTTTTCTTCTCAGGAGGCAGTACAAAATGCTTTCACACAGTTTGTCGAATCTAGATCACTAGTTCTATCGCAAAGGCATAAATGACCTTCCTATTATATGGCAGCGATGTATAGATAATAATGGTAATTATTTTGATAAAATAAATATGTTAAATTAAAAATTAACGAATTTCAATTTTTCAGTACAATTTCATACTTTAACCCCAATATTAATCTTTTTAAATAGTTCCCTGGGAGATTCGCGACGACGTAGATTATAAATGGCTCAGACAGCTCTCTTTTGTAAAATAAAGATGGATTCAATGTCAGCAGCCCGACCCCACAGTAAAATGCCATACGACATAATACAGTGGAAGTAGCTAAAATAGACCAAACGCGCGGTTTCTACATTCTGATAACTGTTTTATTTTTCTAACAGCATAAGCGGCCGAGCTTAGCCACGAGAGATGTTATATGGGGTCCCCATTGTAATTTCTCGTCTAGCGTGACTCCTAGGAAAACTGTTTGATTAATAAATTCCAGTTTTTCTCCATTCAATATGATGTCACATTCGCTACTTCTAACTTTTGGTAATTTAAACCAACAGACTGATGAAGCAATGGTGTACATTATCCTAATTTTTGTGACCACAGGTCCATGTATGAGTTGTAGACATGACGGCGAAGTAAGTGGCTAGTTTTGTTTCGAAGCTACTAGGAACCACCGAAGAGCTCGGTTATGAGTGACACTGGCATCACTGTCACTCTAGCAGAGCGTCGCGTCGATGGTTGCGTGGAGGCTCTCTTCTGATGACAGAGATGAGGATGGTTCTGGGTCAGAGGAGCCGCTGCTGCACCACGTCCACGATGAACTGCTGTATTCCGGCTCAATTCTGATGATATTGAAGCTGTTGAACCACTTATACTATGACCACTTCTGATCAAGATTATCGTGTGGCGTTAGATACGTAATATCTTTTTTTATTGCGAAATTACGAATCTTTTGTGAGCCTCGGTATAATTAATATTTCTTATATTTCACATAGAATACGAGATATTATCCTAGATATATGATTGTGTATTATTAATCACTAAGAGCTTCTTAAAATTCAGTATAATGTGTCCTGAGTTTTTATGAAAACTACGGAATCCTACTCAAAACCAAAGTCAATTTACTTTCATTTGTATACAAAAAGACTTACACTTGAATTCGATGACTAACTGTTATTCCAAAGGAGGACGGGGAGGATTCAAACTCCCCAAAATTATGGAAAACTGCTGAAATCCCCACGTTTGACGTCGCTCTTTAAAATATTCAGTCTGTGACGTCATCGCGAATATTCGTGAATTATTCAGCAGTACATAAAACAAACGATCAGTGTTGGAGAAATTAATCAATCTTGATTAATGGTCTGTCCGGTGATAAATAGAGGGAATACAGTGGTTGGAATTTTTGAACAAAATATTTAAACAGTGAAAAGTTTTGGTCTTGAATAAAATAACGACGATCATCACTTGGTTGGAGAGAGGTCGTTAATTTTTATGAAAAAGTTTAAAAAAACAGACTTTTTTCTAATTTGAGTTCGTCTGAAAATGATTGATTTCTCAGATAAAGGCGTTACACTCCTTTGAATATCAAGTCTTGAGATCAGTAGTGCTATTCTGTAAAAATCTCACCGTGAAAACTCAGGTGAAGTGAGCGTGAAGTGAGCTGCCATTCCACTTGCTGCTATGGACTGATAGCTCACTCTGAACTCACTTCACCTAAGTGTTCACGGTGAGATGGTTACAGAATAGCACTGCTGTTTATTAAATACAAACTTTTGTCCACGAGATAAAATTAGCACAACATAACACACGCCTCTACTCCTCGAAGGGTTAGGCAGAGGTGTACGTCTATAAGTCATTAAAATAAAGAAGAAAAAAGTAAAATAAAATAAAAGAAACTCAAACTCAAACCATTTATTCCAAATAAACCAATTACAGGCACTTTTGAATTGTCAAGGGGTCGGTCAGTCAGAAAGATGAAGCTAGTTGCCCATTCCAAAGCGTAGTAGGTTCCTATGGAGAAGAACGGGCAAGAAACTCCATGGACACTCTTTTAAATCAGAATATTGTTACAAAACATTGGTTACATCATTCATGTGGAAATTATACATGTGAGAACAATGTAGTAAAACGTGCACGTTAAAAGCGACCATAATAAAAATATAAAATCAAAAATAATTAAATAATTAAAATAAGCCATGGCAGCTAAGAGATGACCAGTCCCCACTGACGGCGCCCGTTCACGAACATGACGCATGGATCAGCATCATTTAGCTCTACCATTTTGAAGGGAACTTAATGATCCAACACACACGCCACCACCAGCGAGACATTTGAGATGACATACTCTCAGCCGCCAGGGCACATTCAAGTCAATGAAAGACGTACTCAGTAAATGGTAGATTTAAAGTAGGTAAACAGTGCTCACATATATGCAATGCAATATTATATAATACATCCAGAAAAAATAATCTATCCAGTTTCATCCCTTTCCAAAACACAGGTACTTAATATATGCGATTATTTAATTCACTCAGAATATTATAATGTTCCTAATACTATTTTCAATGATCATACAATGTTTAAACTCATAATTTATGTTTAAATGTAAATCGCATTACTCAAGAAGACACACATCATAATTTAGTATTATCTTGTTAAGGTCAGCAAACACTACATCACATATTTCATAATTAAATAAATTATCTTTCTCTCCTGATTGCACTCGATTGAGTTTCATGCGCTTATCACATCAGTTGGGGTGCAAGGGTTTAGTAATTAAATTAAGACTTATTGAATGAGAATGTTGTGGTATTGTGCTGGCAATAGTGTTATCTAAATTCACTCAGCAATCCAACCGATCTTCATGAGATATTTTTTATCTCATGAAGATCGGTTGGATCGCTGAGTAGACGATGTCATGACCTCTGTCCATGCAAAGCGTAACTACACTTATTTTTGAATAATTCGACAAATATGGCAAAAAATACAAACAAACGGGATTAACGTTTAAAAAAAAATACCTCTTATAAAAATGAAATAAAATAAAATAGAATGTCTAAAAATAATTACCTCTTCGTGTCTTATATTTTTGGAATCATTTCCTCAAGCCTTTTTGATACCCCACATGGTCAAATGTATTTATTTTAAGGCCTTACATAATATCTTCTTAAATACGCCATTTTAATTTTATAAAAACGGACTAGTCGATGGACACCTCACAATTAGAATCCATCTAGGCGTTACGCTGCTTCTATAGATTATAAAGAATCCCTCATACAAAGATACTAAGATGCGCGTAAAAAATAAAATCTTGTCTTTGCTATCTCGCAGTTAATAAGGGCATGAATATCTTCTGATCCACTTCTCTATTAGATCTCAGAGTTTCAGCCTATTAAGTTTAGCCTGAGAAATTGACAACCAACATGAAAATGTCATACCTAGATGTGGATGCAGCTTATATGGCAATACCTTCTCCCCATTACAAATGCAATACCCCGCTCGTCCCATTGTCAGAGCACGTGCTAACGTGTGATTGCATTGCTCCCGTCACCTACAGACAAGCGTTATATGAACGTATGTAAGTATTCTCTCTGTCATATGTATAACCTGCTCCAAAAGTATAGTTTTGTAGAACGATGTATTAGATTGTATTGCTGATTTTTTGGGAAAAGGATAGACGATGTTAATGTCAACTTAAATGGAGCAATAGTCTGTTCCAAACATTGTTCGAAGGTTCCAAAAGAATCTAATGAAAATATAAACAAATGGATCAGTAAACGTCCCTGTGGATGCCATTTTTAGTGCTATCTACAAATTGGGTGCTTTTATTTGATTATCTGAACACCGAAACCCGAATTCTAATTTTAAATCACCTTATAGTTGTTTTTCATGTGACAATATTGATGTAATTTTATATCTTCAATTTTCGTCGATGTTTCCATCCATACTTTAGTTTGTTAACAGTTTTAGTTAAGTTAGGATATTATATCGTTATTTTTATTTATTAATTAGGTATAATATGCTGTTATTTGTGTACATCATTATTAATTACGAAATAAAAAAACACGCCTCGCACGACAGCCTCGTCGGTCTAGTGGTCGCAAGCGCTACTGCTGAACATGAGGTCCTGGGTTCGATTCCCGGGTCGGGCAAAGTGTAATTGGGTTTTTCTTTCTGGAATTTCTCAATAGCAGCCCGGAGTCTGGATTTGTGCCCGGTTGGTGGCAATCGGCTCGCCCCCTATTACATGGGACTTAAACATAACTGGCGAAATGTGGGTGTACACCTCTGCCCAACCCTTCAGGGAAACATGGCGATAGGTTATAAAAATAAAAATATTGTTGGAAGCTGAAACGTTTTAAATATAGATGTGAATGTATTACTGTGCCTTTAGTAAATGGTCACTACAGAATATAATCTGAACAGGGCTGGTTTACACTTTCATCAGATACGTTTGAAACAACCCCTAGTTTCAGTACGAGTACCGTAGCAGCTCATGTCGTACTAAAAAGATTTTTCAGTGAACAAGGTAGGGCTGACTGTGTAGTGTGCCCAGATATGAGAAGAAAAAAATTAAGACAGCAAAAATCAAGCAAGAGTCAAGAGCAATAATTATGTATACCTACTATTAGCTTCAACTAAACAATCAAACAAATGGTGGCATAGTAAACGGTACAGTATCTGCCAATGAATACTCATTAGGTAAAACAAACCTATAGTCCTTGCGCGACCAAGATAAGTCGACACTTAAAGTATTGAAACCCAGCCAGCCGTTGGTTGCTTATAATAAGGGTGGGTATAAACCACCCTGTCTTAGCTGTCGCATAGTCGGGTGAACTTATCTTAGTGTAAGAACACAACTTATTGCCCTTGACTGTGCTTACTAAGGTATCTTCACTCGTCGAGGAAAATTTTATGCAAACCAGAGAAATGGAACCCACCAACCCGAACTGTGCCTCGCACAACAGGAGCCCGTGTCCCAGCAGTAGGAATATCTTAAGCTGATTATGCTATAGAAATAGGACTTTCGTTTTAAATTTATTTTTATTTTTCTATTTTTGTGTCATTCTATTTAGTTTGTGTTCCTCCCGTGTGAGTCCAAATACATACTTTACTTTTCTTTCAATGAAATGGTAGCCAATCACCTATCCTGTGAGCTACAAAATAGGATCCTTTGTTTTCAACAAAAGAACACTAAATCCCTTTCATCTAACCAATAAAAACTCAGCAGACTTGTTTATCCCTCGCGAGCTATAAATTACTTTTTCGTCAAACTTACACTGTCACCGATAGTTTCCTTGGCTATAATACGCAGACTGCCAAACTTTAGCACTGTCGGGAAATCTAATAAAACTTGCAAAAAACAACAACCGAAATAATAGTTTGCCAAGTAAGTGGCTTTGTACAATATTGTCTATGTATTGGACACTTACGAGTATTATGGTGTTACAATCTTGTATTATACCTATACAGCTACAAAGTCAAAGTCAAAGTCAAATAATTGATTTCAATTAGGCACAAAAAAGGCACTTATGAACGTCAACATTTACAAAAAAAAAAAAAGATTCTAGTCGCCCATTCCAAAAGGTAGTTTTCGTATCGAGAAGAATGGGCAAGAAACTCCACCGTTACTCTTTTTAAATATTTTCACAATATCTTGTAAATAATTATATGTGAAGACGATGCACCTAGAATAAGATTACTATACCACGATAGGTAAAAAGAAGGAAAAATGAAGGAATGACATAAATTAATTATGTGAGCACCATGCATCTATATGCATGGTGCTCACATATTTACAAACATTGTAAAATTATACGATATTCCTAATAATAAGTCAGTGTGTGAGTTCAAACTCAAACTCAAATTATTTATTTCAATTAAACCATTTACAGGCACTTTTGAATTGTCAATAAGTGGGACAGTCAGAAATAGGAAGCTAGTTGCCCATTCCAATGCGTTGTAGGTACCTATGGAAAAGAATGGTCAAGAAACGCCACGGGCACTCTTTTAAATAAAAACATTTGATACAAAATATTGGTTACATTATTCATGTTGGAATTATGCATGTGAGAACAATGTAGAAAAACGTGCACGTTCGTACGAGTAAAAGCGTCCATAAAAAAAGAAAAAAAACAAAGAACCATTCATAAATTTAAAATATTAATTTAAAATAAGCCATGGTAGCTAAGAGATGACCAGTACCAACTGACGGTGCCCGTTCACGAACATGACGCATGACGCAACTACAGATGGTTTTTAAAGGTATCTCAAAACTAGAGCGGGCGGGTGAAAATGATATCGATATCGACAAATAATGGATCGAAATATGGTCTGTTCTAAAAGTATCTGATGAAAGTGTCAATAAATCCTTTTCAGGTTACATTCTGACGTAGTCACTCACTAAAGGAAATTAGTAACACATTCATCTGTATTTTTTCAAACAATTATTATAGTTTGAATAACATTAATGAAACAAATTAATCAATTAATGAATTATTTCAAATGTTATTCAAACTCGTAATTATTGAAAAACCATCGAAGATTGAAAAACATCTTCAAGGTGATTTAAAATTAGAATTTTGGGTAATAAGTGTTCAAACAATCACATCAATGCACGCAATTTGTAAGTGGCACTAGAAATTAGCATCCACAGGTACGTTTTGTGATCCCTTGACATTTTCATCACATTTATTTTTGAACAGACTAGAAAGATTTTCCACCAAACTTCAGTTAAATTTACACAAATGTAAAGTAATTGTGCTCTTACATAATAAGCTTACGTCGGACCTACATACAGAGATTATAATTAAATAATTCTTCATCATCTTCCCCAGACCGTGTCCCATTTACTTAGGTTCAGCCTTCCTTATTATAATTACCTACATCATTATTTTTCATAATTTTATTAGCAAAGTGTTTTAAGTCGGGAAATGGTAACTTCATATGGGAAATTACAGTCCTTAGAGAGAGATATGAGCTGACTACCTTAGGACTTAGTTAAGTTAACATAATCATTATCAAATCGCTTTTGACTTTTGTGTGGTCACTTGAGTGAGGTTTGAAGTGAACCATACAGAATAATATTGTACGAAGTAAACCTTTTTAGTCATAAAACTGGGTCAAAGACTCATCCTTTTTCACAGTCGGGTGAAAATAAATTGTGTGTGAAATGTTTTCATAGTGTAGTGCAAATAGAGCATCAACAAAATAAAACATATCTTAAGGTTCTTCATTTCGTTTTCCTGTTATAAAGGAGAGGAAGCGACTATTGTTGTAAGAATAACTCACCTTTTATTTCT
Organism: Xanthia togata; assembly: GCA_963853775.1. Taxonomy (NCBI): domain Eukaryota; kingdom Metazoa; phylum Arthropoda; class Insecta; order Lepidoptera; family Noctuidae; genus Xanthia; species Xanthia togata. The sequence goes on along the minus strand of OY970813.1, from coordinate 18,224,682 downwards.
TCTGCGTTGGAAACACAGTAATCTAACCTAAACCAAAATATGATCATGAGTTCGTATCTACAGAACAAATTGCAATGCAATGACATTGTATTATGACGAAAATCACTTTAATAACTTCTTTGTCTGCCTCGTTGGTCTAGTGGTCGCAAGCGCTTCTGCTGATCATGAGGTCCTGGGTTCGAATCCCGGGCAGGGCAGTGTTACCGGGTTTTTCCAACTGGAATTTCTCAGCAACAGTCTGGAGTCTGGATTTGTGCCTGGTTGATGGCAATAGGCTCACCCTCCTATTACATGGAACTCAAACATTCTAACTAATTTATTTATTCTAATTGAAGGGTTGGGCAGAGGTGTACCTATGTACACCTCTGCCCAACCCTTCGGAGAATACAGGCGTGATGTTATAAGATAAGATATTTATTCTACAAAAAGACACAAAGACACTTACCTACATTGCGACATTGATTGTAAGCTAAATTATAAATATGAAGTAGTATGTTTGTATCATCAGTTCATCACGCAATAATTTGAATCGTTAGATTTGCCCTCGTCGTACAGTTCACGTCAAATAACTTTGCCGCTCTGAAGTAGAATACAAATGCCTGCGCAGTAGTAAATATTCCTTGTAAAACAGTAGCGCGCATGCCAGCACGCATGCGCAACCTAACTTCAGAGGGGCAAAGTGGAGCTCACACATCCCGTAACTGCGAAATTGTGGGTCAGAGATGTCAAAACTAAACAGAAACATGACCATCTGTTGCCGCGGCAGCAGGCAGGGGAGTCGTAACGATTTGAAGCTTTACCCAAACGTGCAAAACATTAGCGTCATGATGTAACTTAGCCACAAGTATGACAGATGACTCGGTCCAACCCTGACATAACTCAGGCTCAAACTTCAGGCGTCAAGTTTCGGCCTAGGACAGGCACAATGTGCCTGACTTATCAAGATCATGTCGGAAACGAGGATGAATTACAAGTTGTGGAAGGTTTTGTAGAGGGTGTACAAATATATGCTTAGGTAGGTAATGTCTGTTCCAAAAGTATCCGATAGAATTGTAAACAAACCCTGATCAGGCTCAATTCCTTCGCAATCACTCACTAAGAGGAATTAGTAACACATTCATCTGTATTTAGAAGATTTCAACTTTATATCTTGTCACTATTTGGAACAATTACGAGTATCTATGAATAACATTATTAAATTGTAATTTGTAATTGAAAAATTATCGACGAAAATGAAGGGTATAAAATTAATCTCAACTGTCAAATTAAAGGCATCTACTAAGTAAAGTTAAAGTCAAATCATTTATTTCAAATATTCACTTATAATGCATTTTTGGACGACAGACTATGCAATTTTTTTAATTTTTTTTATAGACTATTGATTCAAGACTATTGAAATAATCAAATTAAAGCACTCAATTTGTGAGTGGCACTGTAAATGGGTATCCTATCGACAGGTACGTCATCGGATCCATTTGTTTACATTTTCATCAGATACTTTTGGAACAGATCACAGTAAAATTTTACTTACCCAACTTTTCTCCACTATGAAGTGGTTGGCTTGCAGTCTAATCAGATGATCATTTTCCTGCCCTGAACCCAATTGTTCGTCTGTTTTTTAGACAAGTGTTTTTGTCTCCTCACTCGACTTCAGTTTGTCGTTAGGGTATATGGCCACTGAGCTTAAATTTATCGGCTGTATAAAATTGTTGGTACCTTTTTTAACCATCTCAGCAAAGGAAGTTCCCGTTACCGGTTTCATTGAAGCTCCGATTGACAGCTTAAGGTCTTGCAGTTGCTGCGACAAATCAATTTGGTCTTCGAGTGTTTGGACGGTAGAGTGGGCCCGGACGGCTCTCATCTTAAGGAACTGGTACTGAACGGCCATCTGTGATGAGCCGTGACTAACTTTTCGGCATAGGGCACTTATACGCAGTTTTTGCTCCATGTTTAATTTGCCTTCTGTTACAATAGAGCACACTTCATTTAGGCACTGCTCAATGGACGACATCCAGTTCTGGATTTCCGGCGTAGGTATCACTTCCATCATGACATCTTCTCTTTGGCTGGGTGGTTGAGGGTGAGATGTGAGTGCGGGCTCGGGTATAGGTGCAGGTGCAGGTGCTGGTGCGGGCACAGGTGTAGGAGGTGGGCTCCGAGCACATCTGCCACCCCTGCTGAAGGGACTTGTTGCCATTGTGATACAAGTTATTTACTTGTTAATCACATAAACATATTTTCACAGAAACGATTACACATGTTATGCTTACGTATGACACAGTTTGCTTTACTACCGGCTATTTGGTAAAACCAGGTCACGATTCAGCAAGTAATTATTTATTTATTTTAATAAATGTTCGACACGTCTGTTCACAACAAAGTATAAAACTTGATCTTCTACTAACTACGAACGAACTATACACCTATAATATCTATTAACTGTCACCTCAGAATGATTTCTTAGGTAATAGATATAGGTGTATGATGGAAAAAAAACTTGGTATTATTGACTAATGTCAATAATTTTGTATTTAAAAGTAATCTAAAAATATACTTAACTAATTAAAATTCAGAGTCTAAGCCTTATACTTTTTTAAATTTGTATTTGAATGAAAAATTGGGGTCATTTTTATAAAACAATAAAAAATCGATAAAAAAATCCGCATGAGAGGTGAGGGGTCTGAAAGGATAGCAGATGGGTTGACCATTTCAATTTGGCACACCATGCACCAAACACCCTGTATAACCTGTATAACGAAGTTAAATGGAAAACTACCACAGCAAAGAAGGCTTTACAGGTTAACGAGTAATAAATGAACAACTTATTTTTTTTTGTTGTTAAGTTTGTTCTTGGGATAAAATTAATTAATCCCAACTACGGAAACGCACTCGGCCGGTTTTTTTTTGTTATCAATTCACATTCATACTGAACTTTTCTTGTCACGTCCTCCTCATACCTCTTAGTCCCAATGTTAATCGGCTACTCCTACTATCACAAGTTAAGGCGCAGATAAACCGTAAATAATTTAAACCGTAAATATACATTAATGCGTCAAAAAAATCTTCAAACACACTTCTTAATTGTCCTTAAAAGTAATTTATACCTTCACTAACAATTATAATTAAAAATATACCATAAAATGTCTAATGCCAACCTGCATTCAGTGATGGATTATGATGCAAGTAATATGAGCAATATGATTAAAAAAACAACGAAAAGCATTGAAAAAGTACAAAAGTGTGGTTATTTTCTTTACTCTTAACACGTAAAGAAAAAGACAGAGATAAAGGCAAATCGGAACCCTGCGCCTTAAGACGCCAATTTATGCTAGTGGCCTTGTGTGGTGAGCTTGCGTCGTACGTCCAGCCAGTAATAGGACTCGCCTATTAAGGAGCGCTTTCCCAAATTAGACACATTATTAATTTATTATACATGCAACAAAATGTATTTTAATAAAACACGTATAATAAAAGATTAATAATTAAATTATCTTTAAAATTATGAAGATTTCAGAAAAATACAATTGATAGTTTTTGCGTGATTACTAGTATTTTATCCGCGTTAGACATAACTTTAAAAAATAATTACACTATAATATTCTAACTAGTCACAGATTAAGTTATTAGGAAAATGCTCTTATTAAATATATATTTTTTCCAAATAATTAACACTACTCGTTAAGACGTGATCTTCAGTGTAAAATCATAAAAAATCGGCTATCGTCGCCTTAAATAAGTCCACGTATTACGGATATTAGTTTATTACAGTTCTGCTTAACTCACAACAAACAAGACGACTCAGTATTATGTAAAGAATGAGAGAATATCTAACAATCAAGCAATGAGATAACGGTAACATAAAAAAATCCACAAACGAAATAATCTTTTTGCAGAAACGAAAATGTTACCAACTGTGTAAATTAATTAATTAAGGAATGTGAAAGAAATACGAATCGACATAAATGTTACCAGTTGAATAAACTAATCTTGTTACAGTGTTTAGAATACCTAATGTCCTATTGCAAATACACATAATTTATGAAAATAAACCAGATTTATAATTATTTGTTATTTGACGCAAGCGTTTTAACAAATTATTACGAGTCTGCACCTAACGCTTATTACTCTAACATATTCGATGGTGACTATAATAGCTGAATCATTCAGATATTGTTCATTCGCTGTCCTATCCCAGTTTACTTTGCTGAAACCAGTCTAAACTTTTCACATTATGTCATTATCCTTTATTAAAGGGTTCGCATTCTACGGAACCGCGACCCGACAGCAAATACGTAACCATTTCTTGTTTACAAAGGAATCTCAACCTTATATTGTGTATAATATATGGCGTAGTTTTGTTTAAAGTCTCGCCATTCTAAAATGTTATTTGAATTTAATTGAAAAGGCTGTAAGTGCAAAAGGAGTTGTGTGGAAATGTAGACCTTCAGTTATGGAAATAGGGTTGGTTTTCGAGTGAATTAATGTTGAAGTTAGTGGTATTAGAAATGGAGATGGCTATAGTGTGAAGTAACGTTAGTATCACTAAAAAGAAGGGTGACAATAAAACGGTTGCGTTTTCAAGGAAAAAATGCAACGAGTCTCGCCATTTGTGGGTTAGTAGGGTTACCATGAGTTTTAATTTACTAGGACATTTTGAAAAAGTACCTTTTATTTGCTTTTTACAAGTGTTTTCTGTTTATTTAGGTTTTTTTAATTTTTTTATTTCTAAAACACTTATCCTAATTTACATTTCGGTTTTAGCCACACAACGAAAACCTCTCAGGGTTTATCTGTGTGTTGGCGAGCCGTTCACTTAATTTTTTACACAAATATTAATTACTGAACTGATGATACATAAAATATTTTATAATAATGATGATAATAATGATTTGTGATGATGATAAATGATGATAATAACATAGGGTAGGTACAATACATTGTATACATTATGAGAAATTTTGTGTAAGGAAACGTTTAGATTTGTATTTATAACTTTTCGAACTCTGTTTGTATAAGGTTTGCAAGTCTTCTGGAAGTTTATTAATAAAAAAAGGTACTAAATATTCTGCAACCCTCATCCCGTACACGTTGTTGAATTTTGGTAAGATGTATTTATTTTTAAGTGGTATCGTTCTCAGAAAATCCGGTCTTGTTTTTTCGGTTAGCAGCTCCGGTCTATTGACTTCCACAAGAGTAAAAAATTCAACTTTATTGAACACATTCATAACACTACAATATTTAAAGAGGTCGTCGTCACTGTTAAAATAATAAAACAATACTTTTAAGTTCTTACTTTAAAACATAATCGTTTTAATTGTAAGAAGACACAAAAAAATCTTGTAGGAATTCGGATTTCTAGTTGAGCAATATTTTTAGTTAACTTTAGAAAAACCAGCAACGCGTACTTTTAGTATTGCAACTTTTATCGTATATGTATAGTGTTCTTAGTAAATAAATAAGTACACTGGCAAAATCACTCCTTCTTCGCAACATACAATGCTTTACAAAATGTCGAAGCGACAAAATAAGTGCGCAATATATTTCGGCAACAGTGTTCCGCACAGATTTATAGTTAGCCAGTAACAATCTGTTTGGTTCAATACGTTTTACTAAAGTTTTGCCGAACGCTGTAGTAGATTGTATCGCTGAATTAGAGAAAAGGACAGAAACGTTAAGGCAACTTAAATGACGTAGTTTGATCATTTTTGCAAGTAAATTAATTTATCACTATCACTACATATTTTAAAACAAAGCCCCTTTTTTTTTTTTTTTTTTTTGGTTGGGAAATCATCAAATGACTCCTCCCGCTCTGGGTGGAGCGGGAGGGCGTGTCAGACTCTTACTGACTAAAACCCACCCGTGTTCCTTCTGTTGCCTGTGCAATGCCAGGGGGCCACGGTATCCCTTTCGGACTTTCCCGCAACCCCGGCAGGCAATGGTCTCATCGGATGGATCTTGCGCGCGTGGGACACAACGCGCCGTCGACACGGGCTTGGTCCTTACCGGACGTCGAGCTACCCATTGCTCACCGTCCGCAAGCCCGCGCCTACGGTGGCCGGCAACAAAGTCCCCTGCAAATCTATTTACATTATATGATAGAAAGGTTATGGGCTATTCAACACAGAAATCCGGCCAAGTGCGAGTCAGACTCACGCACGAAGGGTTCCGTACCATTAGATAGATAGATAGATAGAATACTCTTTATTGTAGACCATATTTTTTTTATTTTTTTTTACCATTATCTATAAAAAGGCAGACAAATCATCTTTGTTGTATGGGAGCCCCCGTTGAATATTTATTTTATTTTGTGTTTAGTATTTGTTGTTATAGCGGCAATAGAAATACATACATCATCTGTGACAATTTCAACTGTCTAACTATCACGATTCATGAGATACAGCCTGGTGACAGACGGACGGACGGACAGCAAAGTCTTAGTAATAGGGTCCCGTTTTTACCCTCTGGGTGCTGATAAATTAAAAAAAAAAAACCGGAGTCCAAGAATAGCAGACTTACCTCCATGAAAGCAATTTTTCAAGAACAAAAAAATTCCATTACTCAGTATGAATTACTCCAAAGAAAGTAATATAAGTAGTATTATTCTTTCGTCATTATTCAGTGGCGCAAGAAGGTATTACACTTCTCATATTGTTCGAGGAGCTAAGTCGAAGAGCTTAAGGAAAACTATAGCAAACGATCTATAAATAAACTTTTACTGTACCTTCTAAGTTTCTCCCTCGCTTTGCAAACTGTTTGAGGTTGTGATTTATTAATTTCAAGACCTGAAAGTGTTTTTCTTGTGACTAATCTGTAAAGCTAACAGATTTTAAAGTTGGCTTTGTAAGATTTAGTTAAGGCTTTTCAGTCTCATTTTACTTTTTTTTTCTGTTAATGCCTTTGTGTTTTTTGTTTCTTCCTAATTGCTTGATTATCTGTAAATGATACTGTTTATAAAGATCTTTTGGCGCCTGAATAACGTCATCAGGGAGGTATTGTTGGTAAACATTTGTAAAATTGTCACAGAAATTGTGGCTACATCGCCATAACTACGCATCACACTGAAGTCACAAAAAATCCTGCATCGTGCAAGCAGAGGCCACCGCGCGACTGTATAATGTCGGGACGCTTTATAAATGTATGCTTTATAAACAGCGTCCCGACATCAATCAACACCAGACATGACACCCGTCTGGTCGGAGGATCGTCCCTTTTGAATGACTGAACTTTGCACCTAGTTCCTCATACCTCTATAAAATAAATTGGTGGCATTAGTTGCTTTAGTCGCTTCTGGCTGGGTGCATCAAAATCCCTGGAGGTAACGTTGTGCATAAAATACCTATATGTATAAAAATTTAATAGTAATTATTCTAAAATGTTTCTATGTCTGTTGAATATTTATAATCCCTCCCAGCTTACATAAGTACCCTGTTGTACAAATTGATGCTTACTTACAAACTACTTAGACTTAGTACAGCTATGTCCTCGATCCCAATACAGTGTGGTGACGCCAGTCAGGTGAAGTTATATTCGTCGGCAGGTATTGTGAAAAGTTATGTTTCGCCGAGTTGTCCACTGTACCCGCGGTTATTTCACGACTCTACGTTACGCTCCCACGACTTTGCGGTTTTGTACGTGTATGTATGGAACTGGCTGTGTATATTTTATTAAATAAATGTGACGAGAATTTCTTAAAGTTATCCTTCTCTAAACTACCCACAAACAAAATTATCAATTCTATGATGACAATAATTAATAGATCAGAATATACCTACAAGAGCTAGTTCTAGACATAGGAGGCTAGACGGAGGTAGACAAGGGGCTCGTGGCTGAGAAAAAACAGTCACGCGGTTCGATCTTCAAGGAAAAGCAACGCTTGCTGAGGACGGTAAGTGGATGGGAGACTACCCATTACATACCAAAACCTCTCAATGCCTTGGAAAGCACGTTAAACCGTCCGTTGGTCCCGGCTGTCATTTGTAAACCTTTGACAGTCATTATGGGTAGTCAGAAGTCCGAAAGTCTGACAACCAGTCTTACCAAAGAGTATCGTGTTGCCCAGTAACTGAGTTTGGAGATGGTTTTATGTAAAATACTGGTATTCAGCTGCATCCGGTTGCAACGGAAGCCGATCCAAACATTATTGAATAAAGGCTAGGCAGATAATCATGATGATTCTGATATCATTTTCAAACGGTTTTTGAAAAAGAGGCATGTATTTAAGTAATCATGTAGTTTATGTACTCAACAATAAAGGCAATCAGAATCACATAAACACAACATAGCGCAATGCTAAACGTATCAATACGCCTAATTAGTTCAATCAAGATACAATTAGTATCCGACGTGTAATTTACGAGGCACTGTTGAAGAGCTGCTGTTTCATGGAATTAATATAATTATATTCCTTGTATTTGTGGTCGATACTTGATACTATAATCAATCACCACAAACCACGATAAGCAGCTAGAAGTCGAAACCCCTGTTCAAAATTTGCCAATTTTTAAAGAATTAGGGGGAATTTTGGTACCTACAAAAAATGAGAATTTCAAATAGCAATAACTTTTTTATAATTGCAGTACCTTTAATTAAAAACTAAAACATAAGATTCGACAGTTAGTTAAACGGATAAGACTAAATAAGCCAATACTGCTGATTATCTCGAGTAAAAACGACTGTGTCGACCCTCTTGCGCCATCCCATCTTCCTGGCGTGCTGTGCTGGTGTTGCTGCTGCGGCTGCGAAAAACCTCAAGCAGCGTAAGTATAATAACCTTACAGGTAATTATAGTTTCGAGCCAGTTGGGGTTGGAACCCTTGGGCTTGGGACGAGTGCTCACGGCCTCTTCAATGAAATCTCAAAACGGCTATTTGACACTTCCCGTGACCCAAGGGCTGGCTTTTACCTTGGGCAGAGGCTGAGCATTGCCATACAACGTGGCAATGCGGCCAGTCTCTTGGGTACATTACCAGTCGACAGCGATGCGGACGAATTTTTCGATGCTATATTTTAGTTTTTCAATCGTTTTAGTTAAGTTAGTATATAATTTTGCTATTTTTATTAACATAACATAAACATAACATCACGCCTGTAATCCCCGAAGGGTTAGGCAGAAGTGTACCTATAGTACCCGCATTTCGCCAGTTATGTTTAAGTCCCATGTAATACGGGGCGAGCCTATTGCCATCAACTGGGCACATTATCCAGACTCCGGGCTGCTATTGAGGAATTTCTGATGAAAAAACTTAATAACACTTTGCCCCACCCGGGAATCGAACCCAGGACCTCATGCTCAGCAGTAGCACTTGCGACCACTAGACCAACGAGGCAGTCCTATTTTTATTAATTATTAGTTATAAGTTGTTATGTGCCCCTTTATAATATATGAATATAATAAACTTACATCTTAATAAAACTTTGATCAGCAATAAAAGGAATAAAATCAAATACATTTAAATGAAAAAATCATGACCAGAATCAATTTTCACAATGTAAACTGATTTTCTCTACAGAATAGTCTATAAAAGTTCTGGATCGCAGATTGATTGAATGATATTTCTAGCACTTTATATATTGATACGAGATAATAATTATACCTACAAGTGGGATCTACAGAACATCGTGATTTAATCAGAACCTATATTCAATTAGTCAGCAATGCAAACAAGAATAAATGACTATTGTATAAGTCATTGGATTACAGTAAATGGATTTTAAAGACTATTTATCTTAAGCACTATTTACTAATAGTTACAGGCAATCAACATCCAATAAGTTCAATATAAGCAGTGATAGCCTAGTGGTGTGACCGTCAGACTGACAGGTCATAGGTCTTGAGTTCGAACCCAAGGCACGCACCTCTGACTTTTCGGATTCATGTGCGTATTATATAATTATCACTTGCTCAAAAAAATGGTGAAGGAAAAGATCGTGAGGAAACCGGCATGCCTGAGAGATATTTCTCGACGGCATGTGAAGCCAAGTCAGAGGCCCATGGGCGGCTTTAAAACTCTGACACCAGGTTGGTTTACTAACCACACGAAAAGAAGAAGAAGTTCAATATAAATGTTCAAATTCAAATTCAAAATATTTTATTTCACATAAACCTACAAGGGCACTTATGAAACGTTAGAAGCTAGGTGCACGGTTCCAATTGGTCGTTTCCTATGGAGAAGAGCCAGCAAGAAACTCCACCGTTAATAACTTCATAAATAACAGATAAACGAAAACAAAATTAAGGTAAATTCTTCATAGCTACATTCTCATAACAGAACATAACCTAAATATATTGAAGCTAAAACTACGAGTATATCGAAAAAGAAATACATTAAAACAGTAACGAATTATCTGACTGGAGACGGTTATAAATCTGAAACTGAGCTGAGATAGGATGAAGAATGGCCTGTGATTTACTGCCTAGCCCCCCTAGCCCCTCTTAGCACCCTAGGAGTGGTAGGTGCAGACGCCTAACCCCCCGGGCATCGCCCGCTGCAAGCTAGGCCGGTCAGGGAATCTAGACCGAGGGGTCACCTTACGGACACTCACGGGTTAGTAATTCTTTCAACTTTAGTAGAAGTTGCGTGACTATTCGTAATTAATTTAGTTTAATTATAGGATAATTAGTTTTTATGTAACGTTCTTCTTTTAATCTGCTAAAATTAGGTTCTTATCCAAAAATTCGCGACCAAAAAAAAAAAAAAAAATCGCTATATTTTTTGGATGCGAATTTTTTTTCAACAATTGGATTATATAAGTCTCAGTAGTGTTTGAAAAGTCTTATAAAAGATATTTCAAGCTTGAATTTTTCTGCTGGTCAAGAATGTCAATATTTGTGTTTATGTGGTTCAAGACTCAACAAATTCTAAAGTTTTTGATGTGTCTTGTTCTTATGAAGACTAGCCAGTAGTTTCTGAGAAACCAATACGATATACCGAATATATTCGATATACGAGTACCATATACCAATATATTGAAATAATCACTACACCCTATATATTTATCAGGGATGTTGCGGATGCAGATCTTTTCACTTCCGCGGACGCGGGTCTAAAGATATTTTTTCCAAATGTCACTTCGCGCCGGTGCAGTGGCATTGTAAATTCACTTTTTAATAAAAATAATAATCTATCAACTGCAGAAATCCCGCTTAACGCAAAATGCTCACTTTATATTCACAATTTCATAATAACCAGTGATCGGAAATAGGTGAGCTAAATTATAAAGTTTGGAAAAGAACAGAGAAGCCTCACGACAAAATATTTTTTCGGGACTAATGTCCCGGGTTTCGGAAAGTACAACTAAAATGAATAAAGTAAAACAACTATTGAATTAATTTCCTGTTTCTGTTAAAAAAAAAGAATATGCACGACTCATATTGTTTTCATAAAATTAATAATGTCTAATAATGGTGCCGATTATCAAAAATGCCTCTAAACTAGACTCAAAATCACCAAAATTTTGTTTATTCCTGTCCAATGACGATTTCCCATTCGTAAATAGACTAAAGTGACACAATTTAACTATATTTTAGTTTGACAGAACTAAGATGGGACTGAGTTATTAATTGAGTGAAAATGGCAATTTGGCTATTCTGAATTTGACCTTTTTCACCTAAAATTTTGATTAGATATATTAAATCGCGATTTAAAAAGGTGTAGTATAAAATAAGTTCTTGAGCTAAACCATTCTCAAAACGTTGGCTGACAGGTGGGACTCTCCGATCTTGGAGCGGTGGATACGACTGCATGCAGTCAAGTAGACATTCCCAGGATCGGCGAGCCTCACGCTTGTATAATAAATAATGTTACTAACACTAGTTTATAAGTTTGCACTGTTACTAACAGATATGGAATTTGAAATAAATGTTTATTTATTTATTTAAACGGTGCTGATCCATGCGTCATGTTCGTGAACGGGCGCCATCAGTAGGGACTGGTCATCTCTTATCTGCCACGGCTTATTTTAATTTTTGCAACTTTACTAGCTTCATATTTCTGACTGACTGAGCTCTTGACAATTCAAAAGTGCCTGTAAATGGTTTAATTGAAATAATTGCTTTGAGTTTGAGTTGTCATGAACTAAAATCCACACTTATACCTCGATCTCAGGTGAAAAAACAGTGGGTGCTTGGACAGGAAACCTCCCCGTGTGCCTGTGGGCTGGATTTTCCTTATGGATGTGTCCGGGGGGAAGGCCAGTCTCCGGAATTGTGCACCCTGGGGTTCTGGCTATATCTCTCCATTAGGTACTGTGTGCCTAAGGGGTCTCGTTGTCTGTATGCCAATATCCTGTCGGAGGAACGCTCTAACGTGTACATTAACTCTGAGAGCGAGCTCGGCGTGCACTAACTGTGCCATCGGGCAGGCAGGAGGCCTTTTCTTCTGCACCATTGTTCTCGTAGCCCCGAAGGATGTCAAGGTCATGTCTCTGGCATTTGACCGAGGTCGAGGGTCTTAACTTAACCGCCCGGGCCGCGAGGAAGAAAACTTCCATAAAAAATCACCCCGAACCTCCAACCGGCGGCGCACCGTGTGAGAGGTTGATAGTTTGACTAATGGGAAGCTTAATTAGTCACTAGTGCAAACCACAATTTTTGAAAACTAAAATGTTTATGCGGCCAAAAGAAAGGTGAGGCGGTAGCGGCGCAAGGAGCGAAGCATCGCAGCTAGGCTCCGCGCCTCGTAGTCCGAAACTGTAGTGATCACACTACAGCCAGAAACGGAGAATAAGGGCGTGTCCTACCGTGACGTGCTCGCCAAGATGGGGGCGGCGGTGAACCTCAATGAGGTCTGCGCCACTGCGACTACGGCTCGGATGCTGGAGGTCCCCGGTGCGGTCAGCGGCCCGGCCGCTGAAGCTCTGGCCGAAAGGCTTAGGGCGTCCCTAAATTCAGACGAGGTTCTAGTGTCCAGGCCCACCAAATGCGCTGACATACGTATTCTGGGCTTGGACGACTCAGTGACGGAGGGACAACTGATGGCCGCTGTCGTCAGGACTGTGGGGTGCTTTGCCGAGCAGGTGTCACTGCTACTACTGTGGTCAGCCCGGTCACAAGACCGTGCAACGCCATGCCGCATTACGTCGTATGTGCGGCGGCTAGCAAGCCTGCCGACCACCGGATTGGGAGCAAGGCTTGCGCCCCACCCGCCAAAGCCAGAGGCCCTCCAACACCGCCGTCACTGCTGCAGCCGCCGCCACCGCTGCAGTTGCCGCCTCCACCGCCATCGTTGTCACCGCCGCAACCGCCGCGGCAGGGCCCTCACAGAGGGCTCGGGAGGGGGACATAGAGTGCTAATAATGGCCCCTGGTCGATTAACAACGCCGTGATGGCTGAGCCGGACTTTGTCCCGCCCGCCCAGGGATGACTGGATGGAGGACCTGAGCGGCTCAGTGACCCTAATTTCGTCAGCCGCCACCGGTACTTTGTCCCTCGAGACTGTTAATAGAGGACGGGGTTGCGTGGCAGCGCGGTCCATGGAGATTGTCGTAGTAAGGGTATACTTCTCCCCGAGCCAAACTCTTGCCGAGTTCCACAACTCCCTTGCGGAGTTGAGAGTCGTCGTCGTCAGGTTCTGTTCCCTCCCCGTGCTCGTCCTCAGGGACTTCAATGCCAAGAATGTGGCTTGGGGTTCCCGGTATATGGACACACGGAGCAGGATCGTGGAGATCTGGGCTCTGAAGACAGGCCAGGTCATCCTAAACCGGGGCTCTGTCCTCATGTGTGTGCGGATGCGGAGTGAATCAGTGGTGGACATCTCATTCGCCAGCCCCGCTCTGTCATGGCGTGTCAGTGACTGGCGCGTCATGGAGGGGTAGGAGACCTATTCCGATCACCGGTACATCCGGTTTGACGTCTCCACCCAGACCTCGAACGCGCCGTTCCGACAGGCCCCGAGTGGTCCACGGTGGGCGCTGAAGCAGCTGGACCGGGAGCTCCTCCTGGAAGCCAAAGCTCGATCGTGCAGGCCTGATTGTCATCACTGGACAGGCCTGCTGACATCAACGACGAGGCAAAGTGGTTCCGGAAGGCCATGTCCGAAATATGTGACGTGGTAATGCCCTGGGTCCAGCCCGGACGTGCCTCGCACCAGGTTTACTGGTGGTCGCAACAGCTGACGACGCTGCGCAATGCGTGCGTTACTGCGCGACGCCGGACTCCGGATACGGAAGTAATTCAGGTGGAGCAGTACGAGGGTTACAGAGCGGCGAAGATAAAGCAAAGTACATAATCATCATCCAATTCTAAAATTGTAAATCGAAGCCAGTGCAATTATTACGATTATTTGTACAAATCGTTATTATAAAGTCAAATCATTTATTTCAAATAGACACCTTTGAACGTCAAACTCTGTGTAATACAACATGCTCCGCACTTCGCTTCAGGTCCGTGTCGCCCGTGTGTCTCTTCGTCAAGCTCGCCTAGGCACGTGCCTCTGTTTGATAAGGGAACTTTATTAGCAAGAACTTACTTTATTTGCTCTACGTGTGTGTACGCTACGCTCCCAAACTACACAGCGAAACTCAACCTTAACACCACCACGCAAGACTTCCGAAACTTGGCAACAAAACTAGAAACTAGTTTTTGGTATATAAAGAGTCGGTATCTATATTTCCTCCGCTGTGTGACTTTCCGATTTTCAAAGTTTTGTTCTGAAAATAAGACGGTTCTGATTTTGAAAGAGCCAGCGATAAAATATCTTGGCTTAGGATTTTCTATATTTTATGCGGGGCGATTGATTTTCTTTGTGGATGTTTCTCGAAGGTTCTAAAGCGAATTTATAGCTGAAAGGTTTTTGTTATGGAAACGAGGCGCGTTCCGAAGAATTAATAGGAAGAGGAAGTCATTCTGTGCGCTGCAATAAATGGCTTGCGTTTACGGAGGAATTATGTTTAGGAACTTGGAAGGTGAATGAATCTTTTAAAGACTACCGGTTATTTCTTCTTTGTCTTTATCACCGTACCTTTTTTTTTACACTTTGCTCCACTAAGAATTTCTCCTGTATCGTGGGTGCGTTTACATACATCTAAACTCACATACACAAACAAATAATCTTTTTAAACAACATAAACATCAAAAAACAATAGCCTTATAATTCGTTCTTGACTCAAGTGACACACAATCTATTTTAAGATTAGTTATGATGAATGATGTTGGATTACAACATTCTTTCTTAACTTCTAAAAATACAGTCTTTACCTACGGTATTATAAAGCAAGCCAAATCAGAAACTGGCCAAGTGCGTGTCGGGCCACGCACAAAGAGGGGTTGCGTAGTTGGGATGAATTTATCCCAAAAACAAACTTAATATTGTAGTTGAAAAACATGTTCTCTGATACATCGGTACACGTCGTGGCCAATTCTCCAACTGCAAAAGTAAATGTGTAATCGCAAATTGTATGTGATTAAACTACAAATGAACGATTTTCGGACTTATCCTTTACTATTGCTGAGACCTTGCTTATTGCCAAATATCATCATTCTAGGACAACGGAAAGTACCCTTTAAGGTTTTAATTTATTAGCGAGCATCAAAATATGTCGCATTAATGGCCGTATTTTACTATTGCGTTCACTTTGAAGCTTGATTTTTTAGAGCTCCAAAGGGACCGTAGGTATTTGATATCAAATTCAATTTGATATCTTCACGCATTCTTGAGAAAGGGTATTGATAGACTGAGAAACAGACGGAAAACAAAGTGGTCCTCTACGGATTCCCTTTTATTTATTTCTTTCATTTTTTTTCCTTTTGAAAACTGATTAATTAAAAAATATTTGGAAAAAATAATGTTATTTTCAAAAACATTTCCTTGAGCTACCACAAGCCAGTCAGCCAGACCTCATCCATGCGACTGGCTTCTTCAGTTACCCTCACATCATCTGAACTCACCGACAGACCCTCGTCACATCGCGACTGATCCACTTTGTATTCACTACATTAACTTTATTACTCCATCGTTGGTTTAGCGGTCGTGAGCGCGACTGCTCAGTGAGGGTTCCTGGGTTTGAATCCAGAGTCGAGAAGCGTTTTTGGATTTTTATGTTACGTTTTCTTTTAGCACCGGGTTTATGGGGTTTATTTATAAGAGTTGCTTAAAGTTAAGTAATGATTAGCAACTGTTTAACCATATATTATTATTATTACGTTATTACATTTTTGACGTTTGAACGTCACTTAACTTAAAGCAACGTTTATAAATAAACCTCTATATCTGTTCCAGCAGATTCGTGGTAAGAACGGCAAGCCTATTGGGAGTTAAATAAACAGGTCGAAGGAATTTCTCAGTAGCAGCTTGGAGTCTGGATTCGTGCCCGATTGGTGGTAATAGGCTCACCCCCAATTAAATGGGAATTAATCATAGGTAACTGGCGAAAATATGTGGGTGACGTGGGTGTTCTATAGGTACACCTCTGCCGAACCTTTCCGGAAATACAGGCGTGATGTTATGTTATGTTAAGTCAAAATGTGTGGGTCTGTTCTTTATATTTACGAGTATATATATAATAATGGTAATCGTATACATGTATGTTTGTAGTATTATTACTGTTCACTACTGTCTTTGCCTTCCCATTTTCAGTAACACTATTTAAACTTAACCAAAAACTGAACTCCAAAAAACCTCTGTTCAATAAATTACCCAACCGTCATTCATTAGTCAACACAAACATTTTAAATGAATTTCCTCACCGACACAGAACCAACACAAAGTAAACGACTTCCACCAACAGATTTGCGAATATTTTACAAAAACAAGAGAAACTAATAAAGCAATTAACGCTCATCAAACAAACTGGTGATTTTACCCTACGTGTGAGCGAGAGAGCATAATCAAACGGGAAAGAAGGAAAGAGATGGAGACTGTAGTGTCATTCGCTTTGTAAGCCAACCCTTCTGAGGGTGACGATGAGTCTCGCAAGAAATTAATTAATGTTCGGATGGTCTCGGATTATGTTCGTAAGTGGTTCTTGTGCAGATATTGTTATAGTCGGGTTTAATGGCGCTGTGATAGTGTCAATCTAGTTTATTGCTGAGTAACGACCGCGGAGATGTATTAAAAGTATGTCATTTGGCAATAATCGTTATACTTAAATTTTAAGACAAGATCACGTTTCTCTGAACAAAAATAAGTAAATACTTCAAGTTAGAGGTATAGGTACCGATATTAAGTTCGTTATAAATAAAAATCATCAATTTTACCAGTGATACTGAAAATGTACTTTAACAACAATGAGGGAAAAAACATGCCGTAATTAGGAATTTTCGAAAAAATCCCAAATCACGGTTCCTCTATTCCGGTCGCAGCCGCCGTAGAGAACAGTTTTTCATCGTATTTTTCCATAAAACCTTCAAAGAAAACAGCCTAATTATACTAAAAGCTTAATTGCCGTTCAGTCTCCGAAAATTATTATCATTTTAACCTGAAAATATTTCTAGAAAAATAAGTTTACATTTTTAACGTGAATGAATACCTACTTTGTGATATTCGAATATTTCCCCAAGATGTTTAACCGTTTAATAGTTTTAGGTAATGTCAGTAGTAATCCCACAGGAACGTACTACCGGCATGAAAAGTATCCTAATTATGCCCTAACCTACGTCATGGTCTACCTGTGTGCCAAATTTCATCGAAATCCGTTCAGTCGTTATGATGTGATAAGGTAACAAACAGAGAGATAGAGATATTTTCACATTTATAGTATTAAGTATTACCCAGGTATTAAGTTTCACTCGGAATTGAACCCCTAAATTATTCCTATTGACATTTTATTAAATTGCCAACGGAACCGATTCATTGTAAAAGATAGTTTGAATAGATTTCTTAGTATTTCATCTTTGTCTTGCAATTGATGCGGTTCAAGGAAGTTGGAAAGCTTATTGGAATGGAACTGTCAATTACAAGTTTACGGAGTTAGTTGGAACTTACTCCGGTTGACATTCCTTCGTTACGGTTATTGTTATAATGGTTCATTATGGTTTCTAAGTTGTATAAACCTTGTACCTACGGTAATGCAGTAATGTTAACCGGAGTAAATTCTAACTAACTCTGCTTTCTAAGTTAATTACAAGTTTTTAAAGTCATTTAGAAACATCATAGGTCATCTTTAATTAATTAATTGAATTCTCCTTTCTATCCTCTCTCGTCTTATGTATGTATGTCCCAGGCTCTGGAATGGTTCTCGTCTCATCTTCGGGGACGTCAGCAATCAGTTCGCATTGATGAGAGCTCATCGAGTTGGAGCGGAGCGACCTGCATGCTAGTGTTCCACAAGGCGGTATTCTTTCTCCATTGTTATTTTCAATCTTTATTAATTTTATAACTCACTGCCTTCTGTGTTCGTAACGTCTTTATGCCAATGTTCTTCAATTATATATAGCTGAGCGGATTGAAGGTTTATCGGACGCTATAACAGATGTCAACCGAGATTTAGATGCTTTCAAAAAGTGGTCTCCCCTCAAAGTGTCAGGCCATTGTAATTGGGAGCTTACGCATGATGCAAAGTGTGACGATTAGCTCTCTTCCTCCCTTATTTTCAATGGTACCATCGTACTTATTGCCTCTACTGTGAAAGATCTCGGTTTGCATCTTGACTCGACACTTAGCTGGCACCACCAGGTCTCTAGTGTTAGTCAAAGGGTCAATGGTACTCTGCGATCCCTGTATTGTTTGAGGAACTTTTTGCCCGCTAAGAAGGCTTGTGCAGACTTTGATTTTCCCAATCATCGACTATGGTGACGTGTGCTACTTTGACTTTAATGCGGTTTTGCTGGATAAACTCGACAGACTGTTCAACATGTATCCGGCTTATATTCGACCTCAGAAAATATGATCAATAGGTCTGAGCTCAAATGGATGTCCATTCACCAAAGGAGAAGTTTGCGCACTTTGACCATGCTTTTCTCCCTTTTCAACTCTCTCACGCCTCCTTCTTATCTTGTGTCTCACTTCCAATATATATGTTCTTCAAACACTATGAATCTGCTTTCTTCTAAAAATCTTCTCGTACACTGTCCTTCTCATACTTCTGACTTTGTTCATTCTTCCTTTCATATTGAGTTCATTTTCAAACTCAAACTCAAAGCATTTATTTCAATTAAACCATTTACAGGCACTTTTCAACTGTCAAGGGGTCAGTCAGTCAGAAATATGAAGCTAGTTGCCCATTCCAAAGCATAGGTTCCTATGGAGAAGAACGGACAAGAAACTCCATGGATACTCGTTGAAATCATAATATTTATTTATTAATTTATTTAACAGTTGATTAAGAAACATATAGTCAATTACACGATAAAAAATATTAAGAATACATTATATATATATACATATAAAGGTACAATAAGAATTATGCGCTATGCACTTTTAAAAAAGTCAGTGTTTAGCCGAGCGTGTGCAGAATAGGTTTTTGTGGTAAATACGAGTAGGTCAAATGAGAACTCTTTACAAAGAATAATAAAGTCATTACTCGTTCGCACCATGTTGTTACAAAATATTGGTTACATCATTCATGTTGAAATTATACATGTGAGAACAATGTAGTAAGACGTGCACGTGAAAAGCGTTCGTACTCGTAATAAAAAGATAAAAATAATTAAAATAAGCTTTGGCAGATAAGAGATGACCAGTCCCTACTGACGGCGCCGATTCACGAACATGGGGAATGGAGCAGCATCGTTTAGCTTAACCATTTTGAAGGGAACTTAACGATCCAACATACACGCTGGTGGAGTGTGTGTTGGATCCAGCGAGACATTTGAGTGAGCATGACATGCTCTCAGTCACCAGGACACATTCAAGTCAGTAAAAGACGTACATAGTAAATCGTAGCTTTAGAGAAGGTACATTGCCACAGTGCTCTCACGAGTGCAATGCAATTATACAATACTAAGAAATTGAAGTTATACAATTCAACGATAGTTTTTGCAATCTTTAGCTCCAACAATATTTTTGAATGCGAATCAATTAATATAATGCGCCTTTGTAAAGCTGGACCAGCATTGAGCATTCTTCTTTGGAATGCCCTTCCTCTATTACGGAGTTAGTTTCAAAATAAATAGAGTAGAGTCATCTCAATACACTTGAATTCGTATATATATACAAATTGTATATATATAAAAATAAGTATTTAGGGGCATGCGAAACAGGGTGTAAAGTTCACTCATCCACCATAGAAAAGGGAGGATCCTCCGACCAGACGGGTGTTGTGTCTGGCGGGTCGACTGCCCGACTGTTGATGTCGGATACTCCTTGTATATGTCGTTCGCGTGGTATACTCTAATTGCGCGATGCAGTATTTGTGTGACGTCATGTCTTTGTTGCGTAGTTCGTATGTGGTGGTGTAACCGCTACAAGTATACGTATTCTTATCCTTACATAATTATTATAAAACAAAGTCCCCCGCAGTATCTGTCTGTCTGTATGTCTATCTGTATGAACGCAATAAACTCAAAAACTACCGAACCAATTTTCAAAAGGGTTTCACCAATGGGCGAAGTGATTTATGAGGAAGGTTTCAGTGTATATTTTATAAGATTTTGTGTAAATTGGCTGAAATATAACGATTATAGTTGAAGATATCGGAAAAATCATGCCGACTGGGAGCTTTACTGGCGTGCGCCGCAAAAGCCGTGAGAGATCAATAAAGTGTATGTTCCAAAGGATAGTATATCTTAAAAATTTAAACAAAAAAGTTCGCGATATATGTCTATCTTCTCAGGGTGACCCACACTAACCATTTTTATCATTCAGAATTTGATAAAATTTCATTGTTATTTCCGAAGCTATTTTGACCGGTATTATATCAACCCTTATCCAATAAAATATGTTATTAAATTGAACTTTTAATTTAAATCAAAACATGCTTTGACATCATATCATTTAAATTATTAGATTTTAAGATATCCCTGATTCAAAATTACGCGTAACTAAGTAGTTATGGTTGATGGCAACGCGGGCGCAGCGGTAGAAGTCAATGACCTTTTCCTCGGCTATTAGGTATGATTATCCCGGTAGTAAGTTACCGTGGGATATCTTCCAATATCCACGCGGGCGACGCCGCGGGCAAAAGCTAGTATATTATATATAATATAGGTATGAAAAGGAAGGTATGACTGCCTCATTGGTCTAGTGATCGCAAGCGCTACTGCTGAACATGAGGTCCTGGGTTCGATTCCCAGTTCGGGCAAAGTGTTATTGGGTTTTTCTTTCTGAAATTTCTCAGTAGCAGCCCCGAGTCTGGATTTGTGCCCGGTTGATGGCAGTAGGCTCGCACCCTATTACATGGGACTTAAACATAACTGGCGAAATGTGGGTGTACTATAGGTACACCTCTGCCCAACCCTTGGCAAGGCGTGATGTTATGTTAATATAGGTATATATTATAGTTAGTATGTATGTAGTTTATAACCTATTTATGTACTGTTGTATCTATTTTAGTTAAAATGCAAAATGATATAGTTCAAATTTTAATTTCTTTATTCCTCTAAAACAGAGCTCCTGCCATCAAATCTCTTCACCACCCTTGGTTGACTGGTAGAGAATGCCTTAGGTCAGCCTTAGGCATTAAATGCGCCTTTGTACCTTATTGAGTACGAAAAGTTTAAATAAATAAATATTTTTAATTGTGGGATCCAACAAAACCTCACATGCGGTACACATGCGGTGCATGCATACATTGTTTATGTTTTATTCTCGGTTACATGTATATGCCACCACAAATTATTTGTTTCGTAATTACACTACACCATTACAGCGGTGCATACACCTTATTCTAAATTCAATCATCGATATTGTGCAAATATTCTTCGATTAAAATTGCTTTGTAAAATCCCGACGGATGGATGGTTAGAATTCCGTTTTTGCCATTTATTTTGGCAAAAAAAATATTATTTTTTACTCATTTGAAACAGAATAATATTGAATAGTGTTATCACGAAAAATAAAAAATAACGTACGTTACAAAGAAGAACTGGGTTTAAACTGAACACGTTACAACCTCCGGGGATTCTACACCTCACGATGTAGCAACGTGAGCCGCCTCTGATGTTGCTGCAACAAATACGTGAGCATACAGTCTAACTGAATGACGTAATGCGATGCATCTGGGTTTTGAACGTTTGCAAAAAAAATAAAATTAAATATCCTTAAATAATACTTTTATCTTTAAAGATTCGATCTGGGCAGAGTTTCTTTTGTATTTATAAAGGTTTAGATCTTGAGATCAGAAGTAGAATAGAATCTGAAGTAAGAGCTGGTACTAATCTGATCTGACCATTTTTATTCCCTTATTTTTACACGAAAAGGTGCGGTGAAACATCCACATTTTGCCAGACATATATAATAATACTATATTATTATAAATTCTATAAACTCGGCCCAAATCCCAATTTCAGACTGCTACCAAGAATTACCCAAAATAATATAACATGCTCGACCCAGGAATCTAACCCAGGACTTAATTAACTTCCAAACTTGTTTCTATTTTCAGTAACATACGCTGAACATTGTCAGTCAGTCCTACAGTCACGAAAAGAAATTTGAAAAACACTTACCAAATTGACACCCTCAACTCATATTACCTATATTTTAGATCTGCAAAAATATATTATGATGATAACAACGTAATTACACGTGACACGGTTCCAATCGGTGTTCTCGACAGTACGACCATTCCTAGCCATTCTCAGGGAGCCGAGGGGGTATGAAGCAGTGAGGTGGGGGTAGAGGAGGGGGTCCATCAAACGCAGGCCGAATGCTGTCATATCTCGCACTCGATATTTTACGAAGCGACGGAGCTGCTGCTGACGTGGCTGTGGGGCTGCAGTGATAGCGATTTTTCAGCAATTTCTGTAGCATAACTCTGTGGAATACATAAATGACATAGCACACGCGAAATAATGTGAAGTGAGTACGCCACTTATTATTATATTAGTAACTGTTGCCCGCTTCGCCTACTTGTATATTTTAATTATTTTTTTATACAAATATCCAGGATCTAAATTACCGTCTTTTTTCAGGTTCCAGGCTACTTATCTGTCAAATTTAATAATGATAGGTTCAGTGGTTTAGGTATGAAAAGGTACATAACAGACAGACAGAGTGACTTCCGCATTTATAATAGTGTACGGATTATAAATAGGTATTAATTTATGCTGCAGACCAGACAGTAGATGGAATAAAAAGTGCTGGAGTAGAGGGAGAGTCAGAACAGGCCGTAAGAGCATGAATAATCAAGCGCGATGTGAAACTATACGAGCCGGTCAAAGTAGCGAGAAAGAGTTGGATGGTGTGTATGGTCTGTTCCTGTAAAAAAAGTATCTGATGAAAATGTAAACAAATGGACCACAAAACGTATCCTACTACGCTTTGGAATGGGCAACTAGCTTTATATTTTTGACTGACCGACCCCTTGACAATTCAAAAGTGCCTGTAAATGGTTTAATTGAAATAAATGCTCTGAGTTTGAGTTTGAGTTTTATCTGTGGACGCCAATTTGTAGTAGCACTTACAAATTGAGTGCTATGACTTGATTAATAAATTGAATATTTAATTTTAAATCACCATAAATAGATGTTTTTCATTTGTCAGTTGAGGTTGATTTTATAACCTCAGTTTTCGACCACGATTTTTAAATTACAAAATGTTATTCAAATAATAATCGTTGGGAAAAGTGTTAAGATAAAAATATGAAACCTTATACCATGTAACCTTACAGATGAATATGTTACTACGTTATAGTGAGTGATTGTGTAAGAATTTATAACCTAAAGTGGATTAGTTCATCAGATAATTTTGGTACAAAATAGTAAGTAATGGCAAACCACCTAAGTTTGATGCGGCTCTACTACGCCGGATAAAGAAGAAGCAGAAAAGGAAATAAGATATAGGTACTTTAATTACTCGCTTTCAGTGGAACACCGCTCACTAAAAGGGTGCACTTCAGATATTTTGAGTGTATTCACATCAAGTACATATTTTTACGCACTATATGTACGTACCTAGTATTTACTCTAACGTTATGTACAAACGAAGTTTTCATTCTGTTTGTTTTCTGCTGAGATCTCGTTTATTTTAGGTTTAAGTAGAATGTGGGACCTTGTGAACGTTCTTTGTGTTTGCTCATAACATTACGCCTGTATTTTTTGAAGAATCAGGCAGAATTATGTTACTCCGATCACGTTTCAAAGTTATATTAATGTCCTACGTAATAAGGGGCGAGCCCATTGCAAATAAAAGGACACAAATTCAGATTCCGGGCGGATACAAAAAAAAAAACTAATGTAATTATTCTCTATAACACTACCCGACCTGGGGATCGAACCATAAACCGCAAGCTTAGTAGTAGTGCTTGTGTCTACTATACAAATGAGGTAGACAAAAAACATTTTTAATGTTGTATCAATGATAAATAATTTAATTCCAAACATATTACCAATAATTCACGATTAGTATTATCTAGAGGTGTACCAAAACTGTTTCCGTGATTGGCAATAGTAGAGAATGTCCGGTGATTGGGTATCTTTCTTTCCACAAGATGTAATCGCGCTGTAAACACACTGACGAGTAAAAAATTATGGCGTATCATTCAGCCGCAATAAGCCATATCCCCAGTAAACGTTTACGATGTTCAGGCCGATAACTAGCTGATACATGGTGTATTTTCCTCTTCCTCAAGATCAGCTTGAAGAAAAAATATCCCTTTAATAAGGTGTCAAACGCCGTGCTCATGAGCGTTGTGAAGCGGGCGGTGGTTGTAAATAGCTTGAACAGCGCTTTGCCGCTTCAGTGACGATATGTAAGTAAGGTGACGCAGAAGGCTTACTATCAAGTTGAGATAAAAACGCTCGATTTGAATAAACTGCTGTGATTGGGTAACTTTTAACGAGAACAGAACGTTATTAAAATAAAATGATGGTTGCTAATGGATTA
Organism: Xanthia togata; assembly: GCA_963853775.1. Classification (NCBI taxonomy): domain Eukaryota; kingdom Metazoa; phylum Arthropoda; class Insecta; order Lepidoptera; family Noctuidae; genus Xanthia; species Xanthia togata. Next base: position 18,199,765 of record OY970813.1, on the reverse strand, counting down.
GACAACAGTTAAAGTTGAAAAGGCCTTATGAAACTCGTGGTTAAATAAATATATATAGATGACATATTTGAATGTTTGGATTTGTTGCAACAGTAGTCAGCAATTTTTTTTTTTTAATCAGTCTTTTACTTTCCATTTAAATATCTAATGAGAAGGTAAAATATGAAAAATTGCAAAATACTTACGAGTACGTCAATAAAGTCAAATTAATTCAGTTGGAGTAGTATTTCGAGAAATAACACTGCCCTAAAGTCAGAATTCTACTAACCAGAATGTATTACAGCACCACTGCTCAGAATCCAAAATTCATGCTATATTAAGCCTTCTGTCTTTTACTTGTTTTATATAATATGTGTAAGTTTATAGTGATCATAAAATCTGCGCTGTAAAACGCTGGAAGCAATGGCGTAGTATATTGCGTCAGCGTATCAAGCGGAGTGGTCTGGCTTTTACTTTGATAAAACAAAAAGTGGACACATGCATAGAATATAGGGAATTGAGCAATATAGTTGAGTGATGACACGGTTGTAGGTCACGCGGTAAAATATTCCTATGAAAGTTTTTAGAATAGCAAAGTGAACGGTTTGGATAAAACTAGGACTTAGCTGTCTAGGCTAGGGCTTAGTCTTACTTCCTATTACATAAGGGACTAATAACAAAACTGGCATAATGGGGAAAAAATAAATAGTTTACATATAGATACATAAATTGATGTAGGTATGTCTGTGTGTGTGTTTATATCTACACCGTATTGAATACATATCGAAAACCCTCTACATAATTTACATTATAATTGATAGTCTTCTCGTTAACATTAGTCAATGATACGACAACAACCTATAATTCGCATCAATAGACAATCAAGTTAGACGATATATTATTATTAACACACAATATATTCAATATGGAAGATGTAGGGTTTCAGTACGACGATCCTACTGATCCTTATTTATTAAGTCAACGCCAACGCCAGTGATAGGGCAGTTTCTTTAGATTAATACAGGGCTGGCAAAACACAGATGTGATGTGACAAAAATTGGTTCCGACAGGTCAGGCACAACATGGTGTAGGTACGGTAGGCGGCATGTCAGTGGCAACAAAACGAGTATAAGCTGGCCTCTTATTATGATGAAATTCCGTACTAGGCCAGGCTAGCTCAAGGTCAAAGCGCTACCACTGACGTGCTGCCTACTGTACTTGAAAGTCGCAGTTTGATTGTAAACTAACATATCTAAAAGGTATAATATTTTATTTAACTGTCTATCTATAATTATTGTAGTCTGATTTTGGATAGCTGAATTAACTAGATTAACGAGACCACAATACTGTAAAATCTGCAAAAATTTTAATCAAACTTAGGCCTGTAATTTTATATTCACCAGAATAACAGAAACTAAACATACACAAAAAACCATTTAAAAAGTTTTCACTCTTTCGCACCTGGCTTTTTTCCTATCAGCATAAAACTTGGCAGGGTACGTTTCTTTAGATACATTCAATAAAGTTGATAAGGTTGCTGAAATCCGTAGCGACAGTGAGTTGGGTCGCCAGGGTATCCCAGGGTATTCGAGGTAATGCCACGGTATTACCAATGTTACGTGATAACGGCTTTAAACAGTTTTTATTAAGTTTCTTGACCTTACCTGAAAGTATGGATGGCTAAAGAGAGTCTCTCTGATCAGTAGTTAACGCAATCGGTGGTGTGATATTTGACAGCAGATCCTAGTTGATTAAAAACTGTTCAAAGTATTCGACCTACCAACATTTTCAATTTCTCTTTTTTTTTTCTTTAGCAGTCACTTTCGATCTTTCGGTAGTCTCTGGCTGTAATTTGCAACAAAATCAAAATAGATCGAAATCAAAATAATTCATTTCATATAAACCTACATGGGCACTTATAAAACGTCAGAAGCTAGGTGCAACAACAACCTTTTGACAGTCAATCCTTTAGCAGTTGATGACATTATGTCACCGATTGTATGCTCTTAAAGAAGAATAACCGTACCAATTTAATATAAAAATCTCTGACGACTAAATCGATGTTATAGTAATCAAAGCTACTCTTGTAAAAAAGTCCAAATCCCCACTGCACCATAGTTTAAAGACAAAGGATTTAATCCAGGTCAGATTGTTACTGCCCCATTTTCTCTTACTCAAGGGAGTTAACATAAAAATGTGAATATATGGTTCATCTAACAAAGAAAAACTTTACCGTACTCAGAGAAAAACGTGCTTAAGTTTATAGTTAGCACTTGGCTTTTGTTACCGTATTAAGGATGGATAATGTAGGTGTCTTGGCTAAGTGAGACATCGGGTTCTATGTGGAAACTGTGACACAGCTTTAAGTGATAGAGATGATGCTCAATTAAGCAGATTTTTTTAAACCCGACCATACTAAAAAGCGCTCAGCGCAGGATTATTTATACGTAAAACCTATCGTTTTTTTCAACATACTCGTAAAGCATAAGTTTTTGTTGAAGGATGAACTACAAATAAACATCGTCTAACCCAAACTGGAACATTTCAATAATGCACCGAACTCGTGCTTCTAAGTGAGCACGAGTACAGAGTAGAGAGCTAAGCTACGCTCAAGTTAGAACAAAGTTACGCGCACTCTCGAACATGCGGCCCCGTTTGACTGTTTGTACGGAACGATGTAATTATACTGGTATTCGTTTTAAAGAGATTACAGAGCTATTTAAAAAAAAAAACAATAATTATTTTCAATATCGGCAATCAAGCCAAGCAGTCTGTTGTGTTTCTTTATGTGCGAATTTGACATTTCTTTAACTCAAACTCAAAGCTTTTATTGCAAATTAAACCATTGACAGGCACTTTTGAATTTCCAAGGAGTCGGAAAGAATGTCAACCTACTTCGCTTTGGAATAGGCAACCAGCTTCATCTTTATGACTTAGCTTTTCCTACGGAATGTACTAATAATGCCACTAATAATGCCTCTGGCTAATATTGTAGTCCCGATAGGTGACAGTTACCATCAGATAGGCCACATACTTTTGTGACTATTGCGACTCGTGGAGGCTATTTTAACTCATATAATATAAGGGTTCTGTAGTAAACAGCTGTTCTCCCATACGTTTCGTAGGGAGAACATGTTTTTCAACTTCTTCTTTTCGTGTGATTAGTGACTAATCTGATGTCAGAGTTTTAAACCGCCCATGGGCCTCAACTACAAAGTTAAGTTTGTTCTTGCGATAAATTCATCACAACTACGAAACCCTTCGTTGTGCGTGGTTTGACACGCACTTGGCCCGTTTTGATCTAGGGTAATATTGCCGTTTGCGCAATGATTGAAGAAAAGCTTCAGCGAGTTTAATTTTTATTGCAGCACATTTTAATTTCACTGTGTAGGATAAGTTTTGCTCAGGTCTTGCTCACGCGAAGACATTGAAGCGTATGGGTCGTGAATGTTATTGCGTGACAATAATGGATAGTTTGAGTATAAGGGCTGATTCAAAAATATTGCGCAACCTAGTAGAGTCGTGATTGTGTAGAGGCCCCGCCTCAGAATATTCTTTTTATTTATTTTCTTACTAGCTGCACACCACGGTTTCACTCGCATAAGTCTCGATCAGATGGGAATATCGGGATAAAAGTTATCCTATGTAAGGACATAGGTTACCTCTTATCCCCTGCCCTGGAGAAGGCTCCAGGTTATGGTCTACCCATGTACCAAATAAGAAAGACAGCACTCCATGTAATTTGCGTGCCGCACTTAGATTTCGCGTAGGTACATTCGTAAAAAATGTGTCATCAGATAGATCTCGGTCAAATTAAGATTAAAAGGTAGCATATTTTTTGTATATTGGGTTTGGCGATAAACACGTTATTTAAAAAGCAAGTGGCTCCGTATAAACAGACCCCATGACAGTAAATCAAAGATTTTATTTTGCAGTAAACCAACAAGTAAACGTATATGACATTCAAAGATGGCGGAAATGAATAGTTCCAATAATGGCTACTGAAGAGAAAAGTGGCACTAGTAGCTGACTTTGTATTTAAGCCACACACACACACATTGAACCTCTAGAAGAGCGTCATGTCCTATTGTACTCTACACACTTCTATGCAAAGCAAGCAGACATAATTACGTTATGATTGTCAAAATGTCTTTTGTTATTACTACTAATGTGAACGTCCTCCTTACTAATATTATAAATGCGAAAATGAGTTTGCTTGTTTGTTTGTTTGTTACGCTTTCACGTTAAAACGGCTGAACGGATTTGGATGGCACACAGATAAACCATGCCCTGGGTAAGGACATAGGCTATACTTTACATCCTGGAGTTGCGGGTCATTGATAGTATAATATAAATATAAATCAATGAAAACAACGCTTTTGGATGAAGAAAACCAAATATACGATCTAGGGATTCGTCCAAAAAATTATACGGATGGTGGTTGTCCTGCAACTGCAAACCAACGCGCTATCGCTTTGCGTCGTGCATTGTACACCGCACATGGCCGGACAGGCTCCGACGCATAAAGCTACTCACAACACGTGTTCCAGATATGTCTGGCAATATCAACAAGAATGAAAAAGGTCGTGAGGCAAGATACTAGAGAAGTTGGTTAACATCGCCCGACATTTCAAGCGACTGGTGCCGCGGGACATTTGTCCAGTGAATGCGTGGCTTTATCACTGACAAGTATTGTCAGTGATAAAGCCTGAGAGTGAAAGAAAGATGAGTAGTTGGACAACTGACAATAAAATGAAAATTAAAGGATGAATCCACTACCATCAAAATCCTGCTAAAATTAGCAATTATAGGAATACTATATTCTTGTGAGCATGGTAACTCATAGCTACCGTCCCAGGGTCTGCGTTTAGATATTGCAAATAATTGCGTTTTAATAGTCAGATTTAATAACATTTTTGTTTATTCTTTTATTTCTTTGTGCAGTTTATAAAAATAATGCTGATGCATATAGAGAAAAGCCCTGCTACTGTTCCTTATAATGTGCATACTGTCATTCATGAACACTTCTGAAATTAAGCGACACCAAAACTGCCAATCATCTTTCATCCAAATCTGTTCAGCCGTTTTAGCGTGAAAGCGTAACAAACAAACTCTTAATATTAGTTAGTATGATTATTGTAGATTGGTACACCCTATAGGTATTTTTTTATTTTGACCGATTTCATGTTCTAGCGACCTAGAATAGAACATTATTTTATTGCTGCAACAACAATAAAATAACATTATAAACATAATATATTAACCATATTCTACAATTTATAACCATAATACCGTCTTACTTATCTACCACATAATTTAACCAATTTTAAATTTGGATTTCGAACTCACGCAGATAAGCCAATCTATTTCAATATTCTCGTGCACGTGAATATACATATGAGTACTTGAGAACTAGTAGGTAGGTAAGTATTACCTGACATATCCCCGGGGACACGAGTAATGGATGATCACCCGCCGGAAGTGCTGGCTTATTGGTTCGTTGTTAAGTAGAATAGGGGGATGTGACGTCATATTAAACTAGTAGCTGTGCTTGCGGTTCCTCTCGTTTTGAAAAAAGAATTAAGTTTTAAAGCAGAAGGGGAGCCCCTGTATCCAGCAGTGAGCTTCTAAAGGCTAAATGAAGATAAAGCAGTAAGGGAAGTCTATTTTAGTTTGAATAATATTAACTGTAAGGTCTGCTCTTACGTAACCTACCTAGGTTAGAGCAGAGCTAGTTTAGGGCCTTCAAGGTAGGTACATGTATTGTTATTAGAGTATACGAGTAAGTTGTATATAAGTTAGGTTTTATGACCATGTAAATATTATCGCTAAAAGCGGCGGATATGTCCTAAACATAATTGTATCTAACCAACTTGTACGTACCATATCCGACGAATAAATGTCTTTGTCTTTGTCTACCCTGAAGGTTAGAAAATTAAGACATGCATTCATAAGTGATCAAAAATCGACCTATTCTACATTGGTTTAGGTAATTAACTAAAGGTAAACAAATCGTAAAAAGGGTTCTTAAAGATGACTGTTGCGATGATTGTTTAAAAATTAATAAATAAAATAAAAAAACGATTTTACAATAGTGTCCTCTCTTATTAATGTCTCTCTACTTAATACTCTTTAATACTACATAAAATATGTTAAACTTTATCATTTATTAACTAACTAGCGAACCGCTTCGCACGGTTTTTACGGCTTGACAAAACATCGAGATTTCTTGGTTATAATTTATGTAACTTTAATATTAATGTATTATCTCTAAGCGATGGTGAAAACCTCATCAAAATCTGTTGCGTGGTTTTAAAGAACAACGCGGTCATACAGACAAACACGAAAAGCGACTTTACTCAAAAATGCATGTAATGTGGTCATTATTTTGACAACCTTATTTGAGCAAAGTCGACCTTGCCGTTCTGTTTCAAGGAGCGGCCGGCAAAGTTTTGCTGGTCGCTCTAACAGGCCGGCAAGACATTGCCGGCCGCTATTTTGATGTTTCAACGTTTTAAAAAATGACATGCAAAAAGATTTTATTTAAAACACAGCTGTTTGTATTTATAGAGATAGGTACAATAAGATTTTATTCCATATTTGGTACAAAAAAAAAATTAAAAATTTACAAGAAAGTCGGTGTTGAATTTTAGTAACTGTACTTTTCATAATTGTCATTTTAATTAAATTTCTAGTTAATTATTATATATTTTATTGAAATTACTTGCTGGTTTTATTTAGATTAGGTACTTGTTTATGAGTAAAGCACTATGGCCTTGGGCCCACTATGACTGCTTCGCTGGTCACGCTATGATTGCCTCTAGCTAGCCTAGCTACGCTCTAGGCCTTCTAGCTTGGGCATCATTGCAGCCCTTGCTGTCCTCGCTGTAAAGGCCTCGACCTACGGCCTCGGCCTTTATTTCAGCTCGTCCATCAAGTGCTGCACGCTGACCGCGCTGTGTCGGCCTGGAGTAGCGCAGCTCCAGGCCGACACAGCGCTGCGCTGTCGGCCATCATCAGCGCGACCAGCAAAGTAGTCATTATAGACCGCGACAGTAATGTACTATTAATTTATATAATGTATAGATATAGATTACTACACTTCACAATATTTTAGTTAATAAGTACCTGGGTGACCGAGCTTGGCTCGGCTGAAAAAAAAAAAAATGTATACCCACGTTGTATCACATTCCCGAGGCTGTGAAAATAGAGTAAACGAATATTACCAGATGTGAGACCCATCTAGATCGATTTTTCGACCCGTCAAACTCAAAACATTTATTTCAAATAATCACTGGCATTTTTTTATTGTCAAGGACAATAAAAAAATGCCAGTAATCTGATTAGGTATATAATCTGGTCGGTCAGTCAGAAAGATGAAGCTAGTTGCCCATTCCAAGTACCTTTTCCAAGCATTTTTTTATTGTCAAGGACAATAAAAAAAATGCCAGTAATCTGATTAGGTATATAATCTGGTCGGTCAGTCAGAAAGATGAAGCTAGTTGCCCATTCCAAGTACCTTTTCCAAGCATTTTTTTATTATCAAGGACAATAAAAAAAATGCCAGTAATCTGATTAGGTATATAATCTGGTCGGTCAGTCAGAAAGATGAAGCTAGTTGCCCATTCCAAGTACCTTTTCCAAGCATTTTTTTATTGTCAAGTACAATAAAAAAAATGCCAGTAATCTGATTAGGTATATAATCTGGTCGGTCAGTCAGAAAGATGAAGCTAGTTGCCCATTCCAAGTACCTTTTCCAAGCATTTTTTTATTGTCAAGGACAATAAAAAAATGCCAGTAATCTGATTAGGTATATAATCTGGTCGGTCAGTCAGAAAGATGAAGCTAATTGCCCATTCCAAGTACCTATGGAGAAGAACAGGCACGAAACTTCACGGACACTCTTTTAAATCAAAATATTGTTACAAAATATTGGTTACATCATTCATGTTGAAATTATACATGTTACAACAATGTAGAAAGTCGTGCTCTTAAAAGCGTCCGTAATAAAAAGATAAAAAAAAAATTAAATAAGTCCTGGCAGCTAAGAGATGACCATTCAGCTCAACCATTTTTAAGGGAACTTAATGATCCCACACACACGCTACCACCAGCGAGACATTTGAGATATACTCTCAGCCGCCAGGGCTCATTCAAGGCAATGAAAGACATACCCAGTATATGGTATCTTTATAGAAGGTACATGGTCACAGTGCTCACACATGTGCTATGCAATTATACAATACTAATTCCTGTTTTCACCTTCACTAAGTGACATATATGTATCTATATCTATCTATATATGTACCTTTTATTTAGGGATTCATTTAAATGTCACTTATTTTTCGGTGAAAATGGGCATAAGAAGTTGAATGCAAAGATAATTTTTGCAATCTTCAGCAGCTCCAATAATATTTTAGATGCTAATCAACTAGTTTATGCGCCCTTGTGGGACTTGAACAGCGTTGAGCCAAGCATTTTTTTCAGCAATGTAATCCCCCAATTTATAATATGCTTGGCATTATAGTGTGCGTTTTATACAAGATTTAAATTTCTTTCATTTAGTTCGATTATGTGGGGAGGTATTTTATTGTAATATTTTAAGCAGTACCCCATGAAGGATGAGTCTACTTTTGCCACTCTGAAACTGGGTTGAAGTAATTGGTCCCTTTTTCTAGTACTATAATTGTGTCCTTCACCTCTTTTACTGAAAAGATTAAGATTTTTCCTTACGTGCATGAAGTTTTTATAGATATTGACAAGACAAGTCATGATGTTAATATTTTTCAACAGTTCCATACGATAATCGCACCTACAGAGGCCATATCTGATAGCTCTTTTCTGCAGAATAAAAATAGAGTACGACATGATACTATGAAAGTAACTAAACCTCGCGGTATCCATATCAGTAAATTTTCTTACAGCATATGCTGCTGAACTTCTAGCCGTCCTGCAAGAGATGTTAAATGAGGACCCATTGCAGCCTTGAGTCGAGCATAATCCCCAGGAAAACAGTTTTATCTATGAATTCTAGTTTCTCTTTATTCAATACTATATCAACAATCACTACTTTTAACATTCAGTAAGGCAAATTATGTATATGCATTTAGTTTTTTTTTTTTCCATTGAATACTAAACTATAAGCAGTTATTTAGGTCGTCAAGGTTTGATGCACGTCTATTTATCTTAAAAATTAGGGAAGTATTGTCAGCAATAATCACCATTTGTGGTTGTTTTTTTTAGTAAATGGGGTGGATCATTATTAAATACTAAAAAGGACCCAATATCGATCCTTGTGGAACACACATTTTTAATTTTACACCTAGTGAATTGACACCATTTATTTGAATTTGCTGTTTTCTGTCATTTTAAATAAGATACCCACTTTTTTACTAAACTGAGCGCAAGTTTACCTAGTCCGTAATGCTCAAGTTTCAAGAGTAAGGTTCATGATTTACGCAGTCAAATGCCTTGGAGGTGTCACAAAAGATTCCTATGGTATCTTGGGCCCACGCTGTAAATATGTGTTTTCATAAGGTGACACTGACGTCAGTCGTACAACGTCTTTTGGTGAAACCATATTGCTGATCGTGTAAGATTTGGTTGGTGTTAAAATGATTAAGCATTTGATTGAGCATTACCTTTTCGAACTCTTGGCTCTTGGCACGGATACTGGTCTATGATGGTTGGTGTATTAACTGACCCCAGATTTAAAATCGTATAACCTTACTGTACTTCATTAAATCCGGAAGACTCCTTGGCCCACACTCAAATTAAATATTAAAGCGAAGTATGGCGAGCCAAGTTTGCCCCATAGATCATCGGTCATTTTGCTTTTTTATTTACCAAAAAGCTTTTTTAACTATCGTAGGGTTTATATGTTTAAATTGAAATACCGGACAGCCTGGAACGTTTGCTCTCAATAAATCAATTGAGACATCGGGTCAAGTATTTAAAGCGTTCGTTGTTTTAGGTGGTACTCGTATATCAGTAAAGAAATATACAAATTCTTGAGTGCTTTTAAGTTAGAGCTTATGGCGCCTCGTGTAGTCTCCGATTTGTACTCAGTGTTTCGTATTTTTTTCTAATAAGTTTCATTATTTATAACTTTCCAAACTGTTTTAATTTTATTATCTGCTGATTTGATCGTGTTGCTAATGTACAGGGCTTTTAGCTATTTTGTAGGTATTTATAAAAAAAAATGGAATATGTAGCAACATAATTGTTGAAAGTTTCAGTGTTAATGTACGGCTTAAGGCCGTGCAGCTCAAAACATTATTTCCCTACTTATTCTAATACCTCTAGTTGCCCAGTCACTAAATATAAAATTAGGGCAAATATTTTTTCTGTTCTTTTCAAAAGTTTTATTGAATTGTGTCCACTACTTTATTAGTGATCGATGCCACTACTGAAAAGAAATCCTCGTACAATATATTTGCATCGTCCATATTATGGCCCAGAAGGTTTAATTTATTATTTAGGTTACTATTTAATTTGCCAGTTGTTATTGATCTAAATAATATTTGCACTTTTTGCAAAGGTGTTGTAAACTTAAAAGTTACCGATTGTCCACTATGATCAGACGGCAAATAATTTCGGCTAGTTGGATGCAAGTTTCGCTAAGACATCTTCCATTATTGACTCAAATAAAGAAAAGTTCTGATAATTAGGGGTTCTGTACACGCACACTACAACATGCTTATCCAGCTCAACACAGGATAATTCAATGCAATGTTCAACTGATGAACCAACTATGTAATTACGTTGCTTAGATTTTAAACGATTTTCTACCAAGATTAGAGAACCTCCGCGCAGAACAACTGCCCATAATATAGTTCTCATAATTAAATAGCATTTGGTAATCCTTTAACCAATAATTTCAAGGCACTCTGCTGATCTCCTTTTTGGAAATTACTTACTTTAGAGCCAGAAGACACCATGTTGTTGCCTATACTAATATTATAAAGAGGAAAGATTTGATTGTTTGTTTGTATTGAATAGGCTCCAAAACTACTGGACCGATTTGAAAAATTTGAAAGCTTAGTTTCCATGGAGTAACTTTTTATCCCGGGAAAAGTAACGGGTCCCGCGTGAAATACCACGGGAGCGAAGCCGCGGGCAAAGTGCTAATTAGTTATAAGAATATTCTTACTGGTAGGTACCTTCTGTTTTGTTTAAATGACAATCCGGAATTAAACCCAAGACTTCAATGTCATCACCAGGCAGTGAGCTCATAGTGAGTGAGGGACATGGAGCCTCCTTCGTACAGTCAGTATATATATTTATAGCATTTGAGCTACATTTATTCAGGCTCACCACCTTATAATTAGTACTATTACTAGCCGTTGTGGTGTTAATAACACAAGACTTCGACATACTATGTACATAAGTCTGAGTTTATACATTTATAAAGCTAATAGACTTATGTGTCTAAAACTAACAGGCAACATAGTACCCCAAGTCGATTTCAACGTTTCGACAAAAATGTTGGTGTCAAGAAATACAAGCTTCACTTTAATGACTAACTAAAAAGTGCATAGGCATGCGTATTAAGCATAAGAATACTATTGTTTTATCTATTTTTCAATCTTTGAAAATATGGGAAAGCACACAATATAATTTTATTGCCATTTAACTTTAACAACTCAGTTACACAGTCAATGATTTCTTCTTTTTTTACATTAGAACTATTTATTACCTACAAATATAGTAATGTTGGTTTTAGGATTATATACATTTTCTGTTACTGATGCCATTATTCGTTTGTAGGTAGACCTCGGCATACATTAATTTTGAGAGAATAATGCAGGTTCTTACTAATTAATTTACCTAAACCTCTTCCGATACTTTCTGAGAACATAACTGAATGATAAAACCCGTGAACCCCTATATTGCAACTGTCATCGAAATCGTTAGATCCGTTTTCGAGAATGTGATTACAAAAACAATAAACAAAATTATTTTTATATAAGATATTGGTCAGGCAGGGGCCATAGTCTTTCCATAGTCCTAGATAACCAGTTCACTTAGCAACCCAAACCCATGATCCAATATCTTTGTTTCCATATCTTGCAATAGTCCTGCACCAACGGGGGTTGTCCTTGGGTGCACTAGCATAGTGCGTACAGGGATAATCGACGGTTGGTGCCTCGTTTCAGTAAACACGTCTAACGGGCCTCTGCGAGTTGGCTTCGGCTCCTCGTACGCCTTCCAAAGGTCCGGGTCCCGAGAAATGTCAAAAAAACAATAAAATATAACATTGCTCATATAATAGTAAGTATAGGATAATAAGTATAACATTTTATAATTTGTCTATTGTAAAGAGCCCAAAAAGACAGGTTCTCTAAACGTCAACGAAGTTTATTGTTGCTTACTCGTAATTGAAGAGTAGGTACAACTGACGTGGCAAGACAACTGAAGAGACTCTCTCGTCACGTGTTTTTTTGTTTATCTTTATTCAACTACCTAAACCAACGGAGTATATAGACAGAAGCAGCAGAGTAGGTATACGATGATATCTCTTTTTTTACTCCAACGATATCGGTTAAAAAAGGGCGCACAACAAAATATTTTAAATTCATTCGGAATTTGATTTTCGAACTAAACTTTTTTCATTCGCCCGCAGAGAGTCGCGCAATCATGAATCCGATTTCAAAATGCGAACGTTCGGCGTTCGAATAATTTGAAAAACTTTCTCAGATTCCGAACTTGAACGTCGCTGAATTGAAAACTACAACTCGACGATCTGTACCGAGGTGCTTTTCCATATTAAAATATTCAGATAAAAATCACTTTTGTCGGTGTACACTACTCGTTTTGTTAGGAGTTGAGCGCGGAATATCATTGTAAACAAGCAATCGAAAATAAACAGTTTTTGAATGTCAAAAATCCATTTTAGTCATAAGAAAGTTCGAAATACGGATTATAAATCGAATGTAAATGAATGAAGATAAGCTTTTTTTTTAATGTGATAACCACTTTTAAATGCAGTTGTCTTACCTACTAGGTACATACACGAAAAAACTCAGTGCCTACTGCCCAGTAGATAAGGTAGGCACACATTTTAAGACTAATTTTTGACCACCTAAGATCTATTTTTGCGAGATTAATATCGAAAAAATTCTCGGTTCTCGGTTTATTCATCGCTGAAGACAGTCACCTTAATTTTATCTAGATCGTAAATAAACTTTCTCTAAGAGTCTCTATCTACTTACATAATAAAGGACCGAACGAAGTCTCTGCCTAGTTATTATGGGACTTCTCTGCGAAAATAATATTTTAATCATATTAATAATAGTCTCGACGCTATAAAGTTTTAAATTCTGGGCACTATTACTTTAAATTAAATTAATGTTGGTACCGAGAACCTTTTATCAAATTAGTCTGGCTCTGATTTTGAATAGAACAATTTAATCCGTAACGTACCTATCAATTTAATTTTCCACAGGTTTAATTTTCAAGAATAATTTATATTCATCATCATCATCATTTCAACCACTTAATGTCCGAATTTACAACGTCAGACTTTTAAGAGGGCAGAATTTTATTTGGTATAATTTTATTATGCATATTGCCATTTTTAAATAGCATTATTAATTTTCAATTAATTTAAAATATTGTCTTAAAAATTCATTATGTTGTGCTACAAAAGTTAGTGACAGAAACGAATCGCTGCAAAACCGACTCGACGTAGAGTGTAATTTAAGCCCCCGTGGGCGCGGAGGGGCGAAGGGGCCTGCCAGCTTAGGAGCAGGCGGTTTTAACGCTCACCGCCGTGGCTAAGGCCGGTCGGTGCTTCGTCGGCCAGCAAGCTGAAGCTGCGGTGGTGAGCGTTAATACCATCTGCGACGATAAGCTCGCGTGGGACCGCCGGAGCCCCGCAGTGCCGGAGCCATGACAGAAACCATGCCTGCTGCATGTTGCATGCTCGCTTGCTTGCTGCATGCTTGCTGCATGCATGGTGTATGCTTGTTTACATGTTTTTATGAACTTTCTGCGGTATAATGGTTCTGCTTTTTAATTATTATGAATATGAAACTTATGCCTAAAGATGATTCTGGCTTACAAAATTATGAGATTGAAATGTATGATAAATGAGTGTATACCTAACGAATTTCTGCGAAATGAAGTTTATGCTATCCGCTGTTATGCAAAATAATATTAGGACATAAAAAGTTCTGCTATAAAGGGTAGACCTATTAATATAGCATCCAAACCACAAATAAAAAAATCAATAAACTAAATATTCAGTTCATTAGAACAAACAAATGTAGGCGTGTTATGGCGCCCTATAAGTGAAACTCGATCCAGTTGTAATAGAAGTGTATTTGTACTACACAGCACAGTATCCAAGCGACAGCGGAAGATTACATGTATCTATACATGAACACAGGATAATAACCTTGATAATTACACAGAGTCTCATAATAATATTGGGCTAATTTTATTTATCTATATACATTCAGATTCAAAAATCATCTCCTCTTTCATGACCATAGACTAACTAGACCAACTAATGCTGTTAGGTTATATCTACTCGTAACAGTAGGAACCATAGATAATAATTAGTTGGTTCATCATTTCAGCCGAAAGACGTCCACTGATGGACAAAGGCCTCATCCAAGCACCGCCACTTCAACCGATTCAGTGCCTCCCGCAACCAGCGGACTAGTTGGTTCGCCACTCAATGCTAAGTCTCAGTCGTATTTGAAACGAGAACGCCTGATATAATTATAATAGCAATCGTACGTGTAATCAGATATGCGTGCTCCGTGCGATCAATAGGCAATTTGCATTAATTATACGCCACTATTATTATTAGACGTGTTCCCAATATTATTACAATAAATAATAAACTAGGTTTTGTTCGTGGCCCCACTATCTGGTATTCAGTGTTTGCGTTATGTCCCACGCGATCGTATCTCACGGTATTTATGAAGCTTTCGTGTTGCGGTTCTGAAATACCTTTTCTTTGTTTTGATAACCTTAATACCTAACACTTAATGTACCTAATATTAATTTAATAGGGGAATGTTTCAGATACTATTTAGTAAGTACATATACGAGACAGCTTAGGGACGATACCCGAGCTTTTATATTAGGTACTCATTGAGCTTTAGAACGAGACTGTCACACGGGTATAAATTTGATATCTAGCTTATTTAGAAACAATTTTTTTTTTTTTTTTATGAAAATTCTTATGCTTGACAGTGGTCCTAAGCCGAACGTTTTAATAAACTAAATGTGTCCTATTTACAACCGAGGACTAACTCGTAGATACTGACAAATACTTTTTATGACAAAACACAATTAATTACCTACTTGATCTCAATAGTAACAACTGAAGTGTTTTCGTATAAAATTTTATTTTTAAGTTATTTTTGGCACGCTGTAATAAGTAAGTAAAATATTATGTGGAACTACTTACATTTATATTTAAGACCTTTTTATGTATATTTTAGTCTTTGACATTGCCGAGGCCAACCGACGATTATCTCTGAACGCACTTTGCAAGTGCACCCAAGGAGAGCCCCCCGGTTGGTGTAGGAATATTGCAGGATATGGAAACAAAGACATTGGACTATGGATTTGGGTGGCAAAAGTGGACTGATCAATATCATACAATACCTACACGGATAAAATGGCAGGGGGTGACTTGCACACTCATTATTGGACCCCCGGTCATTAGCACATAATGAGGCGACAAGAGGGCAACATACCTACTGGAAGTACGGTCAAGATCCCTACCAGCATCTTACTTGAATACTTCCTTCCTCCGAGCACGTTTATTCTTGCGAATATCCACTCAAGCCGGCCAATATAAGCAAGAATAATGTGGGAGCACTGTTCCTCCAAAGTTGGTATAAAATAAAACAAGAATCAATCGGTCTCTCAAACATCACCGTTACACTATTTACCACTAGATGGCGCTACTAGGCTATTCGTAGATTAATTCGCGCTCTTTCTTTACTGACGTCATTGAGCAACCGGTTACAAATCAAGATTGCTACCTACTGTTATCACAAACAGGTACATAACACTATGACGTAAACATCGCGCTAGCATTCTCCGAAAGGGTAGGCAGAGGTGTTCGTTATGCATCTATATTTCGCGAGTTATGTTTTTAGTCCCATTAAATTAGGGGCAAGTAAGTCAGATATAGTCGCTCCATCTAAAATACTAGTACTGAGCTACATCCGATTAGACTTTTTTTTGTCGGGGTGGATATCCTTATGAATGTCGGAAGACTGCGAGTGCAGTTGCGTTAGGCTTCTAGTCTAGCAGTGAAAGCTGCTAGACTGGAAGCCTAACCCAACATAGTTGGTAAAAGGCTGGGTGGATTGAATCCGGGCTTTTACCGAGAATTTCCCAATGGAATAACCCATAATAGACTACCATACATGGAAAGAATGGAGAAATTAAACTGAGCAGACGAATCTTCTTTCTTATATTTATCCGACCCGAACTCAGGACCACACCAAGGAGCCCGTAGGTAATATAACAAAGCTACAGACAATTTTTTCAAAAATTTAATTGGTTGAGCTAACTTAATCTTTTTTGAATGCACGTGTTTCTGAGATAAATAAACCAATTTTTCTCAGAGCGTCCCGCGTCCTCTGTGCCACTGATACGGACCAGAGCGAGTATTTTTCTAAAGCTGCGTGAGTCATATAAACCCCCAGCACTGATTGTATGTCCCATGAGGAAAATCGTTCGATTTAGAAAGGCATGTTAGGTTTATTATGTTGTATAGATGACTCATTTAGGAAACTGGATATCACCTCGTGAGAACGTTTCCGAGTTCTAGGAGTCGTAGTGTAAGTATTAGTTGTGAAAGTAGTGTGCCTATTATGTATGTAGAGAGTCGGTATGAAGGTACTTTTATTAGTCATTGTATGCCTGGAAAGTTTATGGGAAAGACATGTATTTTCGCTTCCCAAAGGATTATTAGATCATTAATCATTATCCTTTATGACTGCCTCGTTGGTCTAGTGATCGCAAGCGCTTCTGCTGAGCATGAGGTCCTGGATTCGATTCCTAGGTCGGGCAAATATTATTCGGTGTTTGCATCATGAATGTCTGTTTTTGGATTTGTGCCCGGTTGGTGGCAATAGGCTCGCCTGCTATTACATGGGACGTTAACATAACTGAAAAAATGTGGGTGTACTATTAGCTACACCACTGGCTTGCACTTAAAATAATATCCAAAACAAAATAGCTCAAATGTCAAATAAATAATAGGAATAGTAGTATTTGTAATTTTAAAAATTACCAAAACAGAAATAGAGTAAATTCTCTGTGAGAACATTGATGTATTAAATCCTTTTAATACATCAATGGTAAGAACATAAAATTTACAAAATAACCCGAACGAGAGATCGAACCCATGATCACAGCTCACGAAGAGCTGCAAATTAATTACTTAATAATATTATTCTGCAATCTTGTATGACACATTGTATGTCGGAATGTCGTTGACATGAGTA
Source organism: Xanthia togata (assembly GCA_963853775.1). NCBI lineage: Eukaryota > Metazoa > Arthropoda > Insecta > Lepidoptera > Noctuidae > Xanthia > Xanthia togata. The sequence continues at coordinate 18,182,300 of OY970813.1, read as the reverse complement.
ATCTCATACAAATCTCAGACATGAGTCATACACTGACTCATTCATACACAGGTATATAAATACGGTATTTGAGATTATGTGCTTACCTGTTGTGTGAGAATTGATTGTTTGAGGATAAAATTTATTATCATTATGGTGTACATTGAAGAATAAGTCCTAATTTACTCCTACTACATTTAGATAGTTATTTTTTCTTTACGCTATCATTAAATACCATAAAAACAGTGTACTGAAATTGTTTAATAAATCTTTTATGTTGCCCGACCAAACCCAGGAATCCAAGCAGTCGCGTCTTGAACTCTTGACCACTGGACCAACAAGATTTATTACTAACATTTGATTAGTATTTTGTCTCACCCTAATATCTTTTTTCTTTTGTTTTGTAGACGATCCTAAAAACATGTCCTTACAGATATATAGTGCAATGGTTTCTACGCTACAATCTACATCTAGAGAGTTTCGATCCCCTTGCAAATAAAATGTAAATCATTCAGCATTTACTTGTCTTGAAAATAAAAATGGTAATGACAGCTTTACCACTTTTGCCTAACTCTCAACTTTTACCAAACATCTGGCGTAAAATCCTTTCGGGCCCCAGAGATTCGCACATATCTGATGCAGCCCTTTAAATAAATAGCCGGAGAAAAATGTGAGCAATAAATATTAGGCCGGCCCTGTAAAATATTGCCCGAACTATGCACGTGAATATAATAGGGCTGGGAATTTGTCTACGATAAAAATTACTTTTTATATTGCTCGAGATTTCGGGAGGTGTGAGTATAAATTGAGGGTTCGCTGGTAGTATTTTATTTCTGCTGTTCTGTTTTTGGCTTGAGGATGAAGGTAGTTAGTATCAGGTCATGCATAGCGGGCGTCTGTTATTTGTAAAAACAATGGCCTAGAAAGTAATTAAAAATGTTCGTAGGTTATATTTTCAGAGTTTATAACCCTGAAATATTTAAAAAAAACTGAAATAGTACCGAATAGGATTTATCTAACCTTTTTGGCCACCCAAACCATACGAGCAGAGAAAAACTTATGCAACGGCGACCTGTATAACATCAAGTAAATATACCAGGTGAGCTAATATATTGAGGAACATAGTACAGTCGGACAAACAAGACAAAGTAAACAAGCAGTTAGGAAAATGGATTGATTGATTGAAACACTATGACAGACACTACGTAGCCGACCCGCCGCCGCTCGGGGCCATCCGTTTCTTACGATTGATGACGAATAACAGTGGTGTTTTCTGTTTACTTTTTATTTATTTTGTTTTTTTTTACGTATTGTGCATGCCGAAAGGTAAAATATGGTGATACTAAGACTGATATATACAAATATTACATGAATATAAAATATCTGTACATTATTTACCCATATTTGCAAATAAATAATTTTGTATTTAATTTTTTTGCTAGTTAATGAACATAATACCTACGGACAATTATGAGTTCATAGTCAATTTATTTTTTGTCAGATTTCAAGTGTACATTAAAGTATTGTCACATAACATAACATCACGAAGATCTGTTATCCCCGAAGGGTTAAGCAGGTCCGGTATTGTATATTGTGTGTTGAAGCGTTTTAAATTTTTATTGCGTGAAGTCAGCGAAATTAATCGGTCAGCAAATTGACACACTACATAGCCGTGTTATAACTGTTTCATACGATAAAGAATTACACTTGTGATTTGAATTAAACAAACGAGTCAAGTTGCTCAACGATTCGTTTTATTTACTGTCCAACAACGTATTTGTCACTCGGTGTGTCTTTTGTCATTTTTGATGGTAAACAAAAAGTATTCTGTTCTTTTCTATACCGAATCTGAGAAAAATAAATCCACAGTACAATCAACAGATTCTACCTTAATCAACAGAATATCTGACCCTCTTTGCACTCAATTAGCCACACTAGAAAGAAGCAGTTCTTTTTCCGAGCGAGTGTCTCGGATAGTGAGGGGACTGTATCGGAACATCGCTGGGACCGGGACATATCACATCCATACGTGATTAGTTCGGCACAGTCAGCAAGACGTGTAATTACTGCTATCCCGGGGTTTTGGACACAGTGCGGGGAGAAAAAGTAGCACAAGTTGATGGTAGGTTTACTAAAAATATATATACTGAATTAATACTCTTTTAGATCCACATTACATGAATGTATACAAAATATTTGACATCTTATAGTACTTAAATTAATAAACCCCCGGTGTCATTGGTGGATCTTTGACAGTCGTTACGGGTCGTCAGCAGCCCGAAAGTCGGACAACCAGTCTTATTACGGGGTATCGTATTACCCAGTAACTGGGTTGTGGAGGTCAGATAGGTAGTCGCTCCATGAAAAATACTGATATTCAGCTGCACCCGGTTAGACTAGAAGCAGAGCCCGACATCGTTGGGAAAAGGCTAGGTAGATGATGAATACTTAAATAAAAATAGTGGAGATTAAAATCTTCAAACATGTCGGGTTTATTATAGATACTATTAAGATTCTATTCAGAAAGTTTAATAACTATTTGCTGCTACTACTTATAACATATAAACTACTATGTTTTGTGAGGAAAGGCTGATTTAAATGCATACATACATAAACTCACGCCTTCTTCCTATGGGGGTAGGCGAAAACTACAGAACGCCACCTGCTACGATCCTTACATACTCCTTTTGCCTCGTTTACGTTCATACATCTGGTCATACACGTACACCGGTTGCGAGTACTATGCACCTGACCTTTCTGAAGAACATCACCAATAAGGTCAGTATATGTTCTCCTAGGGCGTCCTCCCGGCGTTTCCACTCACATCTGCCTTGTAAATACATTTTGTTAGTCGCCTTTCTTTCAGCCTCTCAACATGACCAAACTCTAAGCAAACCCTTTACAATTTTTGTCACTACGTCTTCTTTTAAATCACACCGTTGTCTTATCACATCATTCCTCAGACTATCATTCATAGTCACACCGCACATGCTTCGCTTGCAAGGAATGCATTTTCACAGCATTAATTCTAATTTAATACTTCTTTTGCCACACTTTTGAATGCTGGGTGCATTCACTTCTATTAAAACTTTGTGTACAGCCAGTCGAGCCTTTTTGGACATCAACTTGTTGGTCAGAATCGAATGTATAGCACCATTCACTTTATTTCCCGCATTTTCTCTCCTTTCCACATCTTCATCAATCTTCCCATTCCTTGTAAACAGACTCCCCAAATATAAAAACTCATTTACTCCACACTTTTATCATTTATTTTCACATCACACACCGATACATCCTCTTCTCTTTCAAAAACCATGACCTTAGTCTTATTCACATTTATATTCATCCCTGTCATATTATAAGCTTCATCCATCACAGCCACCACGTCTTGCAACTGTTCTGCTGGCGAAGCAAGTATAATTTGATCATCTGCGTAGAGAACGCATTTGACAGGCAACTCATTCATCCTGAATCCGCACTCAAATATAAATAATTAGGTATACGATACATAATTCATATTTTTCGGTAAATATCCAATAAAAAATAAAAATAAAATAGAATGGCTATCGATAACAAATACTTTGAAAAACATACAATCAGTAGCAAACGGATTTAAAATTTAATCCAATTTCCCGTGAATATTGAGGTCAATGCAAGCTCACAGAGACCACAAGATGGACACAGTAACAGAAGGCCGACTCCATACAGCCAGTCACAATGCACGCACACATAGACACGCTTCCCGCACAGCGAGTGCTAGTCGACTGACATTCATTTGAGATCGCCGTACGTACACGTACGCGTCTATGTGTGCATGCGCCCGTTTTCACATGACGTATATAGCCACCGTTTTGTACCTTTTGTTTCGTGCAGAGAATCTGCACAAACGCATGCTATTGAATTAATCGGATCCCGGGATATTGGTCTTTGTTTGCGGATTAACAGTAGCAACACTGTGAATATATTCAATGCATGCAGTATAATGTTATTTAATTATCGGGCGCTCTGCATTTAAAGTATATTAATTTGAGTTTTAGTATATTAATTTTAGGTTTGGTAAATAACCGCGGACCAAATAATTGATTTTGTTATGGCGGTCAGTCTGTGGATGATTAATCATTGAGCTCTAAACCACCATTTATTTCGGTTGTGGGTATGTGGGTATTCAAAAGCTAAAATGTCTAAAATTACGAATGTTGTAGGTTAGCTCTTATTCTATTTAAATGTTAGCGTTACGTTGTATCCGAACGAAGTTTATCTACTTAGATCATGCCATTGTCTACATGACTATGGTACAGAGAGAACTAACTTTTGGCAGCTAAATGTCATTGACAGGAGGGCGTTGTTATAAAATATTTGTGAAATTGTCGGGCAAAGTCTTACTGGGTTTTTCCTTCTGGCACAGTAACAGCCCGGAGTCTCTATTTGTGTTCGGTTGATGGCAATAGGCCTTCCCCCTATTTAGATACATAGAACTTAAACATACCTGGCGAAATCTCTCTGCCTAACCCTTTGAGGAATTCAGGCGTGACGTTATTTGTAATTTTTTAAACGTCCTAAATAGCTAGACACTTTATGAAACCAAAAATAAATCGATTTCAATCGCTGTTTAGTCATCAGTGAACATTTAATCTCTCGAACCTTTAGATGTTTTGCAAACAAAAGCGTTCATTCTCCGTCGAAGGCCCTCGGCCCAGTTATGAAAGTTCACGCCTTACAAATTAAAGTACTCATACAAACCTGTTTAGATTACATTGGATCACCTTGAGTATCGATCACTGTGCGATTCTTTAAATCACGATTGTATTGTTTGAATGCAATATCAGCAAGTTTTTATATAAAATGAATACTGTAAATCGGTAGCCTGAAAACCAAAAATGTGTGCAAAAAACCCATCACATAACTTGTCATTACATTAAGTAGAACCATTGCGTCAGAAGCCAAGAGTACCTTAAGGTTGAACTATTCGCGGGCTCGAACTCGCTGGTGGGCGTGGCCAAAACAAACGCTGTCTTATTTCTTTTTTTATCGTGTGCAAATCCTCATGGATGTCCTCCACTCCTCCTACTGACTAAAACCACACGGTGTCCTGCTGCTACCTTTAGACGGGGTGCTGGAGTACTTGCGCATTTCGTCACGCTCTCTCGGCTAGGTGTTGACCCGCATGAATTCATGCGGACCCCGTCACCCTCAGTGGCCACATCGTCACCCTCCCCGCTAACTGTCCTATCTAGCAATTGATATTTTTCCAGGGCAACAGTTTTTCAGTCGGACGCTACAATCATGGTACTGTCGTTGCGTTAGCTGTAGCTATATTAATGAATGAATAACTTTTATTATATTTTGCCCTAAAGCCCTAAGGTCATATCACGCTGAGGGCTCTTGCTTTCTGAGGTCTTCTCAATATTGCAATGTTGCGGACCGTCTGTTTGTCCGCCAAAACTGGCGCTCCACAGAGCGCCATGGACCGTACGATTCCAACATAGAGCCTCCGGCAGGAAGTATGTGCACCGTGCAGCACCCAGTCGTAAAACGTAAAACCACAAAAGTTAAAATAATAATCCTGAACTGCGGCGATACTCTAAAACGTACTTGATGCCTAGACACTTTTGATGTGTGTATTTTAGTAAAACAAATAGAAAATCAAATTTGGAAAATCGAGTTATATGAAAAAAACACTGCACCTTTTCGAAAATTGAGTTTTGTTAGTGCCGATTTTGTTTTGGAGATTTTAAACTTCTTTTATTACTTTTTTACGCCAAAAGTTGCGATAAAAGTAGCAAGAAAAGCGAATCTTTGTTGGCTCATAACTTTTTAATGACTTTTTATTTTATTTATTTATTTATTAAAACTTTATGCACAAGTAAAAAAAATACTGTACAAAGGCGGACTTAATGCCTGAGGCATTTTCTACCAGTCAACCTTAGGGTGGTGCAGAGACAAAACATGGCAGGTGCAACATAAGTGATAGATAACTTGATAATGAATACCTACTAATACATAAAACATACATAGATACATACATATAAACCGAATCAACTTTGTCAGGAGAAATAACGATAGGTAGAGGAGAAAACAAATCCAGCAAATCAGCGCTGCAAAGATTCTGCCAACTTTTCACGAATATGTTTACGTGCCATCAACTTGAAAGATAACCGACTGGTTGCCATCCTGATATTCAGAGGAAGCGCATTCCAAAGAAATACCGCCTGGACAAAGAAAGAAGAATGAATAAAACCAGAGCGGTGAGAAGGACATCGTAGAAGACGATTGTTGGTAGAACGAAGATTTTTGCTATGGGCAGAGCAAAGGTATTGAACATGGGAAGTCAGGTAAGACGGAGAAGTGGGTTTGTCGAGTATAGAATACAACATTAACAGAGCTCTCAACTCTCTGCGCTGACGAATGGGTAACCATTTTAAAAGCAATCGATGCGCAGACACATGATCATACTTACGGAGATTGAACACGAATCGAATGCAGTTATTTAGAAGGCGGTCAAGTTTATTGAGGAGATCTGCATTCAGGTCATAGTAACACACATCACCATAGTCTATTATGGGAAAGATTAGGGACTGTACAAGCATTGCCTTTATGTGTGATGGGAGAAGGTTTTTCAACCGATAGAGCGACCGCAGCGTTCCGGTGACTTTTTTACTTACAGTCGTGACCTGCTTTCGCCAGTCAAGATATGTGTCAACATGCAGACCAAGATCCTTAACATCGGAGCCAAACGGGATGACTGAGTTGTCAAACATTAAAGGTGGCACAATTAAGCCATTCAGCTTCCTCGTACTGTAGGTGCTCCCTACAATGATAGCCTGACACTTGGTAGGATTAACCGCCAACCCAAAACGATCAGACCAGCTTTTAACCACACCTAAATCCCGGTTTAGCTCCTCAATCGCATCGGATATGCTGTCCACACTTGCCTGGCCTACCTTGCTACCTGGCTTGCCTTTACTATTCTGTTTCCGCACAGACAAAATGAATAATGAGACAAAACAATATTATATTTAACTTTGGATGTACAATGTCAAACAGTGGAGTAATACCCTCCTGTTTGTATGGAAAAATATCGACTAGTGCATCCTTAATGATACTTCATCAGATGGCTGTGTGTTATAAAATATGTTATATAATGCTTAAAGCTAAAGTACATTTATGGACCGTGTTAAGGCACAGCAACATGTAGTATTAACTTACAATTAAAATTCAAAAATAAATGTAGAAAATAAAAATACTTATAATATATATATGCAAAATAAAAATAGAAATAAGCATCACCTTTGTACGTATTTTTCTGTTCTTTTAATCTTGTCTGTTTATTTATGTGAGTACATAAATTGTTAAATAAATAAATATGTAAACTTATATATTACGTATTAGCAGTTGTGAGGTAATTTTATGTTTGTGTTAATAATAATGTTATTAAACTTTACAGTATAATCGCTTTTGTATAATATTTTAAATTTATTAATACAAATATTTTAATTATTTATATTTCTTCTGGTAACTAGAATTCTATTATGTTTTTTTTTTGTAGAGTGAATAGGGTGGGTGCGTCTGTACTATTACCCCATAATATAACACCGTAGCCGTGCATAGGCATATGCGTAATATGTTACCAAAACAGTATTCATGTCTGTAGTTTTTTTAATTTCCCAAAGGTCGTTTGACAATTTTGATAATTTTGCTTTTAATTTTTGAATATGCGACTTCCAATTTATGTGTGTGTCTATGTCTAGTCATAATAGGGTGAATTTATTATTCGTATAGGTTATTTTTGTCGTGGGTGTAACATCATTATTTTTGTCTTGTTAAAGTTAATTTCTAGGTACCAACATCCAGTGAGTTGTAGCGTCAAGTATTGTATTTAATTATATAATAAAAAAAAAAAAAAAAAAAATAAAAAAAAAAATATTTTTCCTTTATTTAATAATATATAGTAAATAGCACGACATACTGCAGGGAGTGATAGCTAGGGTCACTACCTATCAATACAACACAATATATGTTCAGCAAAATCTTACGGATTTACAGTTTTACAAAATTTTCCGAAATACCGAAAAATCTCTACCTTGAAACAGATTTTTAAGCATCTCGTAATGAAAAAATCCTTTTCTAGTACTTGTTTTTACATCAAATTATTCGTGAATAGTTACTTTACTCATTGATAAGACTAATTCTATCAAAGACAAGAATGTTTTCAAGAAATACTATTTTTTGTTTAAATTTTCACAGAACTATTTTTTCTATTTTTAAATTTTCTCAGAACGAAAAAAAAATGTAAGATTTTGCTGAACATATATTGTGTTGTATTGATAGGTAGTGACCCAAGCTATCACCCCCTGCAGTATGTCGTGCTATTTACTGGACACCCTGTATATACATATCATTTACATTTTTAAATATTTTTTATAAAAACAAAAAAAAAACAAAACATTAAAAAATAGGAATAAAAGTAGGCCACCGGTATCGGGAACAGGGTCCAAGCAACCGGTGGTCAGGGCTCCTGAGAGAGGAATCTCCTAACGATACGAGCCGTGTCCAGGAGTACTGTTTTCTGGATCAAGCCAGCTGCCTAACGAGAGCCTCCTCAGATATTAGTCGAGGCTCTTGGCTATTATGCCATTGGCTGTCACGACTATCGGCACAATGACTGCTGTATCCACATCCCACATGTCGACAACCTCGCGAGCCAAGTCAAGATACTTAATCTGCTTATCTTTTTCAGCTTTCACGAGGTTCTCGTCATGCGGGACCGTTATGTCAATAATCATTGCGATCCTCGATCACCACCACTATATCAGGCTTATTGGCAAAAATAGTCCTGTCAGTGATGATGGATCGATCCCAGTACAATGTGATATTTCGATTTTCGAGAACTGGGTCGGGCACATACCTGTAGTACGGTACTTCCGATTCCACAAGGCTGTATTTCAGAGCAAGTTGCTGATGGATAATCCTGGCTTCAAAGTTGTTTCTAAGCAAGTACTCTTCATTAGCTAGACGAGAACACCCGGAGATAGTGTGTGTCGGATTGATTCTCCCGGACGGTGGCATGCCCGACAGATGTCAACCGTGCCGTCCTTCACAATGAATCTCCGGTAATTGTTCGTCATCATAACTTCGTCCATAATTGCACAGAGAAAACCTTCGGTTTCCCCAAAGAGGTCACCAAAACGCAGCCAGGCTACGGACGCTAATAAATCTACATCAGGGCCATGTAGGGCTCGGAAGTAGCGTCCGTGAAGCTCCTTACTCTGCCATACCTCCTTGCGATCGTTAGTGTTCAAACTCAACTCAAACTCAAAGCATTTATTTCAATTAAGCCATTTACAGGCACTTTTGAATTGTTAAGGGGTCGGTCAGTCAAAAATATGAAGCTAGTTGCCCATTCCAAAGCGTAGCAGGTACCTATGGAGAAGAACGGGCAAGAAACTCCACGGACACTCTTTTAAATAAATAAAAAATTGATACAAAATATTGGTTACCTACATCATTCATTTTGAAATGATGCATGTGAGAACAATGTAATAAGACGTGCACGTTCGTAAAAGCGTCCGTAATAAAAAGAAGAAAAAAAAGAATCATTCAAAAACTTAAAATAAGTTAAAATAAGCCATGGCAGCTAAGAGATGACCAGTCCCAACTGACGGCGCCCGTTCACGAACATGACGCATGGATCAGCACCATTCAGCTCAACCATTTTGAAGGGAGCTAAATGATCCAACACAGACGCCACCATCAGCGAGACATTTGAGTGAGCATGATATACACGCAGCCGCCAGGGCACATTCAAGTCAATGAAATACTGCATATTACCCGGTAAATGGTAGCTCTTTAGTACATAGTACTCACACCTGTGCTAGTAGTGTAACCTGTGTGTAGTGTCTAGCACTACAGGCTTGCGCCAGTTCTCTTTAGCCAACGAGAGCGGGGTAAGGCCCTTCTCCACCGCAACCACATCTCGAAGCATCCCCACGTCGGCTTCTAGGAAATATTCCCTGAGACTGCTTATCTCGCGATTGTGGATGGTCTTAGCGTTTAAAAAGCCTACAATATACAGTCTCATTACCGATGATCGTGGGTGATGCAATCGATATGCAATCAGCAGCGTACGGACCCTCCTATCCAGGGCGTCGAGTTCGGCCTGAGTCCATTTGAGTACGCCGAAAGAGTATATCAAAACTGGCATGACCCAACCGTTGAAGGCGCGCACCTTGCACCTTTTCGCGTATTTAATTTATCGTTAAGGTTGATATTAGTTTCGCATGAAGTAAGAATGGATATATCATCCGCAAACAAAACACAAGGTTCACTGATATGCTTCGGGAGGTCATTAATGTAGACTGAGGTTCGTATTACAGAACCTCACTCAAAACTCAAGCATTACTTAAAACTCGTTTAAAGCCTTTTGATTGGTTGAAACCAGTTTTAAGTAATTCTTGAGTTTTGAGTGAGGTTCTGTAATACGGACCTAAGAATAGGAAGCAGCCTATTACACTACCCTGTGGGATTAAAGTGTTGATTGGTATGTTTTTAGATCGGAACAATTCTATTTCGTTAGTTTTTTGGTTGAAATATTCTAACTCCATTAATTTCTCTCTATGCTGTAAAAAGGATGTGAAACATTCATGACATTTACCACGGATCCCTATGCCATATAGTTTGTTTAATAAGATGTTGAATTGTACTTTATCGTAAGCTTTCCTCATATGCAGTAGTAATCCTATTGCATATTTTTTGGAGTTAATGATATCGAGGGATGATATGATTCTTGTATATATGTAAAGATGGCAAGAATTGTGGATCGGTTTTTCCTGAAAATCAGCGCTGTGCTGTGGGTCCCCCATAGCACAGCATTATGCTGAGTGGAAGCCTTCTTGTCACAGTCATGACGTGCAGCTGCCGAATAATATGTGAAATGTTTATACTGTTGTCTTTTTTTTTTGTATGCACGTGTTTCTGTGACAAATAAACCTATTTTTCTTTCTTTTCTTTCTGAAGCTATTTTTATAGTTAAATATACCTTGTGTTAATATGACTTTCTTAACAGACTCTGCAATAGTATGTACTTACCATTTAAGACGTTAAGCAGACTGATCTATGATCGATGTTAATTATGTCAAGACATCCTTTAACGAAGATGGAATGGAGAGGTAGCTTTAGAGGTGCTTTGTTAAGAACTGAACGTCTCTGTATTAAACCTGTAATCTTACTAGATTATAGAGCTTTAAATTCATCTCAGGAGGAATACAGTCTTAACTATGCATTACAGTTCCCCGTTTATAAAGGGACACAAAGTGGTTTTTAGAAACTTAGTACTAGAAAGCTATAATTTGGCATAGGTATACATCTAAGCACGCCGATAAATTGGGTTTTTCGTTTGTACCTCCCCTACTCGTAAAGTAGGGCGACTCGTTGTTTATTCTGCACAAACAAAACGCACATCACAAAATAAAATTAAATAAAATACACACATAAATATAGTCCTCCAGGCCGTGTATTTCGGCCACGGCGGCCAATCTCAACGAAGTCTAGCCTTCGGCGCGGGAGATATTAAAGTGCACAAGTGTGTGCGCAGACACAGGTGCACTCTTTTCCCTCACCCTCATAGTCCTTTGGGACAGCAATCCGACATGACTGGAGACAGATCAGGCGCAGGGGCAACGGCTTAACGTGCGTACCGAGGCTCGGGGCCACTCGGGGGTATCACACGGCCAACTTCCAAACTCCGGGGTGTTACTAAGAAATTCCTAATGGAGGCGCGTTTGCGACCACGAAACCAACGGGGTAGTTAAATACACACATACAAAGTATCCAAAAGCCTCGTATTTAAGTAGTAGAAAAAAATAATCCATTTTAAATAATCTTTCCATGATAACAAGGCCTAATTTTTTTAACTTTCAAATGGCAGCCAATTCACATTATGACATTTACTTTTTTCAAAATTAAAAGGAAAACTATCACTTCTAAGTAGGCTTTTCAAGTTAACGAGTAATAATCGATCAACTTACATTTGCAGTTGCAAAAACATCCATTCATTCCGCATGGGAGAACATGTTTTTCAACTACAATGTTAAGTTTGTTCTTGGGATAAATTCATCCCAACTACGGAAACCTTCATTGTGCGTGGTCCGACAAACACTTGGCCGGTTTTTTCATGCCTATCTTGGGTGCCAGATGCAACTTGAGGCACGTAAGACTTTTCATCTTTGTGTCTAAAGATGGCAATGCATATTATTGGTGCATATGGGTGTTTATAGGTAGCGGAATTACCTTTTACTAGGCAGGCCGTTTGCCTGTTTACACACAATTAATTCTCCAATGGTAATACAAAATGTTTATATAAGTATATAAATACGTTTGTATGTAAATGAGATCGAAATGTCACGATCGCTCTGTCACGTGTTTGTCTTACGTTTGCATTTACATAACGTATGTATTTTTTTGGCAGATTTACATAATTTACATAATGGCAATGTATTGATTGTTCAAGGTGGTTTTGTCTACTTTTACTATTTTAGGAGGCATGTAAGGATTCTGGTAGTGAAATCAAATAAAACTTGTTTGTGGAGAAATTCATATTTACAAACTTTACCTTCCATTATGAGACTAATTCAAAATCTTGATGGTCCTAAGTTTTCATTCACGACAACGAGCATCGATTGATTACCGAAAAATGAAATAACATTGTCAATCCCGGGATTAAAAATTGGCCGGTTTATGACAGCTTTAGTCCGATTAGAAAGCCATGAATTATGAATAATCAAAGCTGTGATTCTTATTAAAGTTGATAGATATTTTGAACTTTTTGAATAGTTTTATTAGTATGCAACTTATTACCTATTATTTATTTATTTAAGCATTTATACACACACATATAAACAGACAAGAACAGAAAAATACGTACAAAGGTGATGCTTATTTCTAAATGAATCTTTTCCAGCATACCGGCGACGGGAAAGTAGATAAAAAAAGATGTAAACACTTAAGTAAGAGTTATTAGCTATATAAGTTAAGAGCTATTATAAAGTATCAGTATGCATTTCAAAATATGCTTTTACGAAACGACTATTTACGAGAGTACCCACATTACATATTATATTTCCTTGACTCACTGTTGTCTCTGCACTATGAGCGCTATCCCGCTGCGTCCCGCTAAATCACCGTCCCGGGACAGTTTATCAGTGGCACCACTAATGCGGCCCACGCATCGACTTTACTGACAAACACTATTTGTTGCCTATCTAGCTATTCTTTTATAAAGGAGCTACTTCAGCTAGGTATTGATTAAGAAAAGAATTACTGCTGTTTAAGATCGACTTTATAGAAATTACGTACCTACATAATTTTTTCTGTAAAACTTTTTTGTCATTTTATTTCCACAAATTATTGTCTTAAAGATTTACTATTCTTGCATTGAAGAGACATAAAAACGCTACTTCTCTTTTGAAGATGTTCCACTGTTGAAAGCTTTTATTTTCAACAGCTTCAAGCAGCTATCATGTCGAATCGTCTCGTAAGGTTGTATTTTTCTTTCTAAATGGACCTAAAGTACGTAGATACTCTATCCATTCAATCATTCATTCTATGCATTTTTATTAAATTGTTTACTCAGTATGTTTATGCCTATCCGATCCCTTGTGAAGAGAGAAATATAAAGATTTATTATATTGTTCAAGTTCCTGTTTGTGGAATGGAAGAGTGTTGCTGGTGCAATAATAACAATTACTTTTATATTTCGACTGTAGTTTGTATGTGTGGTCCTTATTTGATGTATGTCTACCAACTGGCGAAGTAAACCATTTCCATCAGGTGCAACCTACAAACATAAAAAAACTTTCTACCATACAATATCCTCAAATCTCTCTCAAGAAAAAAAGAAAATCCGCCAGTCAAAAACAAAAATCGTTTGCAATCCATTATCTCAACGCCACAACACCGTAAAAAGTCCCATATTTTCGGGGTGCCTAAAAGTCCCATAATAATATTTCCCCCTTCTTCCCTCCTAAAGTCCCATAACTTTCCCTGCCCTCCTTATCTGCATCGTTATCACAAATCTTTTTATCCGAGGGATAGTAACTCAACCGGCTGAACTACAAATCGTTCCCGGTATGCCTATTGTTTGGGGTAGTGAGGGGAAAGTCGTAGTTGGTCGGTATAAGTCGGGAAAATATGAGGAAGTAGTATGTTAGGAACAATTTTATCAATCAATCAATCAACTTTATTTTTCTAATTAGAAGTGGTCGTTTGTGTCTTAATGCTAAAGTAACTGTCTGAACGGATTTAGATGAAATTTTGCATACTGGTAGACATGAGTACCACCATGACATGGTAGTACGATGCTGTGGAATAACTTCCAACCTCAACGAGGTTGACAACGCGGACAAAAGCTAGAGGAGATAAAGTTATAATGAGCCTGCTGGGCAGACGGATTCATGTTGTCGATAATTCTTAAAGTTAGTTACTGTAGTACTATCAAACTTCCGACTAAATTGCTAAGTAAGAGAGAAACGACTAGAACGAAAGACTAAGCCCAAGTTTGTAAATTTACTCCTATTGATAAGAAACTGTAGGTATTATTCATTTAAACTTACTTTCACCAAAGATTAACCCTCTTATTCATAAAGTTAAGAGATGTTAAAACGTCAATGGTTAAACAGGCGCTAATCATTAGTTAAATTTAAGCAGCGTTGAATAAGAGGGTTACAGTTTTACTAAACGCGAAAATAAAGAAACAAATGAACAACGCAGTAGAAGGGTTACCTCAAGATTTCAATTTATCGACTTAACCTCTCTGACAGTTTGCCCTTAAGTACCTATGTATGATTAGATTTATCTTAATATCAACGCACAATCTGTCAATTTTCTCAAAGAACTTAAAACTTAGATTGGATACGAACGACGTTACATCTGCTAGATGAGTTTTTAAAATAAAATGAGATCTTTTAATCTACTTTAGGCAAATATTACAAAAAAAGCGGGCAAGTGCGAGTCGGGTGCGCACACGGGGGTTCCGTAACATCGTACAATATTTAACATTATAGTGGTTTTTAGGGTTCTGTACCCAAAGGGTAAAAACGGAACCCTATTACTAAGACTTACATAATATAAAGGAAAACTTTTATGGAATTTATATCGTAATCCCTTTTAGGGCTCCGTACCCAGAGGGAGCCAACGGGACCCTATTGCTAAGGTTCCTCTGTCCGTCCGTCCGTCTCTCACCAGGGTGTATCTAATTAACCCTGATAGTTAGACAGTTGAAATTGTCACAGATGATGTATTTCTGTTGCCGCTATAGCAACAAATACTAAAAACAGAATAAAATAAATATTTAAAGGGTTCCCATACAACAGGCATGATTTTTTTGCCGTTTTTATAGATAATGGTACGGAACCCTTTGTGCCCCTTTAATTTGTAACTTTATTTTATTTTTATTATACAATGTGGAGCAGGACGATTGACATTCCTCAAAACCACATAAAGAGTGTCATGTTCTTTACCCGTATACAAAAAATCAATCAAATCCAATGAATACTTTAGCCACAGGAAATTATTTTTCATTTTCTTATTTTTCAACATGATGTAGATCTGAGTCCGTAATAATAGGTAAACATTGTAAGGTCAAGAACCTGTGCAAAACGTACGATTCTATCCTCTACGTCTCAATATGCTTGAGAGACAGAGAAAGGTGTCATACGCCCCCCCCGCCGCGACCCGCATCGGGCCGCGCAACAGGTTAGTGACTTTTCGTAGATAAAGCGTGTTTACTTTTTATGCAGTTGATTCTGCTATTTATTTTGTTTGAAAATTGCAATTTTTCAATTTTCCATTAACTACTAATCTTCGTATTTTAAAATGTTTCTATGGACTAGTACTGTGCTCGTTTTAATTTAATGTCGTAAGTCCAGATCCACATTGTATAATATGTATAACGGCCATAGTAGTACCTATATACTATGTGAAAATTTCAAGTTTCTACCTATTATACAGTTCAAAAGATACAGCCCTGTGACAGACGGACGGACGGACGGAGCAGCCTTAGCAATAGGGTCCCTCTGGGTACGGAGCCCTAAAAGGGATTACGATATAAATTCTATAAAAGTTTGCCAAATGGAGTTTCTTGATGAAGTAAAATATTTCTGATACGACCTTTGCTCTTTAAAATAAAATCTAAAGTGGTTTTTATGAACCCATTTGTACCCATTTGTAAGTATTATTTAGAATATTATATTTAGACAGAATGGAAGAATGTATGGCCATAGCCGTCATGTAGTATTTGAAATTAAAGTTCGATAAAAATGTGATTTTTTAGGTTGAAATCATATTATTCCATTTAAGAAAATCATCATTTGACTATTTATTTATGTAAGTACTAAAACTTTATGCGCAAGTAAAAAAATACGCGGACTTCATGCCTGAGGCATTTTCTACCAGTCAACCTTGGTGATGAAACATGGCAGGTGCAACATAAAGGATAGATAGCTCGAAAATAACTATAAAATACAAGAATAAATATAAACACACCATTCCAATTTCGACAACCAATAAAACAATTACACTGCATTCTTTTATCGGTACTTTTCGGTTCACGGCCCCATCACTAGGAATCTTTGGGCACAGACAATGGAATGCAATTAAATGGTTCAGGCCGGATCGCGCCGTATTTTCCGGATACACGGAGGAGATAGTGGATGAAATCAGTATTTTTATATTATATTGGATCCCCACCTATGAAATTGGCGTTTTTTTTTCTCACAAATAGAGAACCTCGTCACTTCTATGATTTAAAATATTCATCAAATTGCTTGATATTATATCGAATAATGACCATCATAGACATCTACCAATAGTAAAAAAAAAAACATAATACTTACAGTTTTCTAAACATAAAAAATACCTTAAAAATGACTCTTCTTTTTGTTAGCAGAAATTACTACTATTTGTTTTAAAACTTAGCCAAAACTTATTTTTGTCGCTTAAGCAACTTTTTACATAGAACCTTTTGAAAAATGTAATGGAAAATATTTGTTGGTTACGCCACCACAGTGCCACGGCATGCTTGCAAACGTATTCCTCTATTCACTCTCTACTCCATCACCCGGATATAACCAGGCATTACCGTCTGTATCCGATTCGAACCAGATTAAAGGTTTAATATACGCACGATCTTTGTGTACTTGCGTTTGTGCCATTTTAATGGGAGTTCTCTTATTATACATACTTACAATCAATACGTGTGGGTAGGTATCGGCCATTGCTCGCATTGTCTGTTTTTTAAACGTTTCATTCGGCTGTCGAAGTAGTTTTAAATTAATTAATTCGGTTTGGTTATTTTAACGAGCTGTGCCTTGCTTTGTTTTCAATTATTTAGGATTAAAAGTATTATTTTGTCAACTGTACTGTACAGTTGTACGTCGGTGCAAAGATGGCAAATCGAATTTTAAAAGTTCGAGTTTGTAGAGTGTGCCAGTATCGTTCTAAAGGTCGTGTAAGCTCCCTACAATGGATGGCCGCCTCACGAAACATGATTCTCCGACTAACTAAACAACAGCTGTGTACAGTTATAGCAGCTATAACTGGCCACGGGTAAGTTAATAAACACCACAGTGTCACATTTTTTTCTGACGTAAAACTTCAGAAAAAAAGTGAGTGCCCATGTAGGTTCGTAAAATAAAATATTTTGAATTTTTGATAGGAGTCACACACAGTCTGCTGTCCAGGGATTGCATGGAGGACAACGAGACAGCAGCTCATGTGCTTTAAACCGCCCGGTGGTTGCCACATACATGACAAAGTACTTCGGTGACCCAGCTACCCTCCGTGAGATTGTCAGTAACACCAAGGCGTTGCTGGCCCTCTTTGAGGACCTGGGGTGGATCGAATAACCGATTTAACCACCCGTACGCAAAATACGCGCATTGACGTGGAGTTGCGGACACCAGCCCGTATTACCTATTACCTAAAGGTCGTGCAATTTTTACGCGGGCTTTGTACGTTTTTAGTATCGAGCTATTATCTTGCCAAAGTTCAAAATCTGTTAAAAAGAAAAAAGAAAAGAAAGAAAATACGTTTATTAACGGTAAACATGACGCAAAGAAAGAACACAACACGAGAATAACAAATTGGGGGAAAGTATGCGTCACATCCACGCAAAACGGCCATCGCTCAGCATAATGCTGGGACCCTATGCGAGACAGAGCCCAGCGCTGGTTTTGGTTGGTTTTGGTGGAAGTTTAACTGTGATACCCCACGAAACACAGTCACTTTCTTATTTACCACATTGGTAAGGCAAGGACAACAAAGCCAACACTTAGAAACTTGGCAGGCTGAGAATAATAAATTAATAACTTACTGCGATCACTAGAAGGCCAAATCCCGTTATTAGAAATAAATCTAGTTGTAATCTCAACTCGGCGACAATTAATGACAAAAATTTTGTTAGCAATAAGTTAAATTGAAACAGATATAAGAATGGAAATTGACCCTCTGACCGCATTACCTTTATTAATATTAGCAGAGAGGATGATGATGCTGAACAGTATACATTTAAAGAATCCGCTACACATGTAATGGTCACTTCTATCTTCTGATCCGTCTCAACTGAACCAATTGATATACCCACCGTATGGGACTGTTACGTCCTCATCTCATCGTTTCGTGCATGTGATTCTGCACGCAACGCATCTGTAGTACTTCGCTCCCAGAATCAACTGTTTTTCGTAAGAAGCTCTTCTACACATTCTTAGGTTTCACAGTTCTTTCATTATAAATGCACAAATGTAGATCCACCATGACTATGCAAGACCCAATTATGTAATTGGTGAAATAAAATGAAAAGGTGCAATAAATTCATAGTGTGTGAGAGAGACGGAACATTGAACAGATGCCAGCGCCGCCGCTTGGCAACTGTTCGGTTTAACTTGTTCTAGTGATGGGCGTTGAGAGTCTACGAGAGTAGAGTTTTTGTCTACGAGAGTAGAGTACGCTTTACTTAGGTTTTATAAAGTCCAATTTCTAACTTAAAGTATACGTAGCCCCGGCTTTTACAACCTAATTTTACAACTTTTTTAAAGGGCGTCTCTCGTGTTCTTAGATTATTTACATGAGAAATCTACCTTGTACAATGAACCGCACATCACCGGTACCGTATTTTACATTGACAGCGCGTTAATGTCTTAGCTGTAAGAGCGATTTTCGTAGTGCAAGTGTTGCCACTGATGTGCAGCTAACTGTCCAAAGAGTTTATTCTTAATCATAAAATAAATTATTATATATTTTTATTTTATTAAGAATGAAATCTGGGGAGCCCTTTGCCCAGCAGTAGGACAGTGTAGGTTAATTTAAAAAAAAAAAAAATCGCAAAGTAATAAATAATATCTAGAAACAAAATACACTCGAGAGCAATGAATCCGGGTCACTTAAAGAATGTTAAAAATCTCGGAAACTAAAAATGATAGGTTAATGCAATAAATTGTATTTAATAGACAATGTAATACTCCTTAAATGAAAGTAAAAAAAATATGAGTCACCATACATTTTATTAACACAAAATTACATAAAGAAAAAAACTGCTGATCTCTCCTTAAAACAAAAATAGGAAACATGAAATTTTTGAACTTTATTACGATTTTCTTGAATTTTAATACTTCGTATTGCCTCCTCGTGCTTCCATTACTGCGTTTACGCGGTTTGGCATGCTGTACACCAAGTTCCTTATACGATTTTGGGGAATATTCTCCCATTCCTCTGTGAGAGCAATTTTGAGCTCACGAAGCGTGATTGGGGGAGGGTTTCGTTGTTTTACGCATCTGCCTAGCTCGTCCCAAGCATGCTCGATCGGGTTGATATCCGGGCTGCGCGCTGGCCACTCCATACGAGTAATGTTCATCTCTTGAAGGTAGTCATTCACAATCCTACCTGTATGAGGTCGGGCATTGTCATGCATAAATATAGCATCCTCACCTAAATTGACCATAAATAGACCAACGTGATCATTGAGGATTTCTTCCACATATCTTTCGCTAGTTAAAGAGCCGTTTTCTATGATCACCAGCTCTGTGCGACTTTCAGAAGAAATTCCGGCCCATACAAGTACAGACCCACCACCGTAGGCTACTTTTTCTTCGATGCATGCTTGCTTGAATCTTTCCCCTGGTCTTCGATACACTCTGTGTCTTCCATCGTGCTTGTAGAGCATAAATTTTGATTCGTCGGAGAACATAACTTTTGACCAATCTTCAATACTCCAATTTACGTGGCTCTGGGCATATCTTAGTCTTGAAATACAATGCCCACGCTCCAGTTTAGGGCCGTTTGCAGGTCTAAGGGGTTTTAAGTTAGATTCAGCAAGCCGACGTCTTACTGTCCATGCACTTGGGTTACTTCCTCCGAGGCGTCGAAACTGATTTGTGAGTTCAGTTCCTGTAAGAAAGCGATTTCGAAGCATGGTGTTCACCAAGTATCGGTCTTCTCGTGCTGTGGTACACCTGGTTCTGCCCGTTCCTGGTCTGCGTAGGTTAGAACCAGTTTCTTCGTAACGTCGGAGAACTCTTTGTACTGTTGACAGCGACACACCGACAGTCCTGGCTGTATCGCGCTGACTCCGGCCGGTTTCCAGCATTGTAAGTATTCTGGTGCATTCTTCAGGCGTAAGCGAC
The DNA here is from genome assembly GCA_963853775.1 of Xanthia togata. Taxonomy (NCBI): domain Eukaryota; kingdom Metazoa; phylum Arthropoda; class Insecta; order Lepidoptera; family Noctuidae; genus Xanthia; species Xanthia togata. The sequence continues at coordinate 18,161,652 of OY970813.1, read as the reverse complement.
ATAATTTCAGCTTGAATAATGAATATAGAGCACTATCAACATGGTTTATGTACCCACATAAATGACAGATTACAAACAAAAGCAAAACCAAATGCTGTAATTTCGTAGTTCCATCTTCGAAAGTGGCCCTTTTTCAAATTTGATTTTTTTATGATATAACTTTACAATAACTAAGAAGTTTTAATACCTTCATTTAAGGAGTATTACATTGTCTATTAAATACAATTTATTGCATTAACCTAGCATTTTTAGTTTCCGAGATTTTTAGGATTCTTTAAGTGACCCGGATTCATTGCTCTCGAGTGTAATACACAAGTTTAAGTAATTCAATTCCCTTACACCGAACAAAAGATCTTTGTAAATAATAAAACGAGTAAGAATTTTCTTCCGTTTAAGTCAATTATTTTTGTACATGATTGTATCTTATTATTTCATTATTTATTTATTATTTCATTTCATTTATTAACAAGTTACTAACCTTCTATAGTGTAAGTTATAAAACATGTAGTAAAATGTTATCAGAACATTTAGCGATACTGAATTACACAGACCCAGAAAAACTGATAGAAAATTTGTTATGATGATAATTTATTCCTTCGTAAGTATTTACTTTTGTATATTTACATAGGTTTAGTTTTAGATAATAATGTATCAATATGCTTTTTCTCATAGTTGTTAATAGATTATTTTATATAGGTTTAACTTAAAATGTTAGTGTTCCAATTTAATTTAAATGTAAAGTGATGGCCTGAAACACAGGTTTGAATTAACCTAGATCGGGAGGGTCGCTACCTAACATTGTAATTCCATACCATGATTGCTTGCACCTGTTCTTAACATAATTTTAGTTTTAGTTTATTTTTAGGCACTATAATTTATTGTTTGGGAAATCATACTGTTGACTAAGTGTATACTTTTTGTAAACGTTGTATTCAATAAATAAATATTATTGTTATACAACGATAAAAACATCAAGATATCCAAGATAAAGCATGAGAAAATGATGAATGATGAATTATCTTAAAATGTAACTTAAATATTAGCTACTCATCTTGTCCCATCCCTAATTAGAGCTCCGTTGACTTAGGGGAATGAAAATTGGCTATAATCTATGGAAATTATACAATAAAGTAAGTTAATTTGGAACAGAGCGCTTGTCTATGGATTGTACGATACAGATCTCAATGGATACAATTTGCATCGAGTACATTGTGAGGGGTGAGTAGAGAATGACGTTGTTCTAAAGTTTATATCTTTGCTAGTAATTGGATCTATTTGAAATGGACCCCATGTTTTTCTAAATTGCGCACGCTTGAATTTGGTTTCGGATTTAATAATAGTGCGTGATTCATTTCTTTGTGTATGAAAATTATAGGGACTTTATAATTACGTGCCTTCAAGAATTCGTACTTACTATGTATGTTGCAGCGTTACCTCCGCGGTTTAACCTATTAGTTTGCTTTTTCTATCTGGCCTTTAATTTTTTATTCATAATTTTTCAGATGTTTTCATTTAAATATGACTTGAAAAAGTTGTAGGTGTTTTTTTATAGAAATATGTCAGACGTGGAAAAATACCTAGGTATTGAAGAAAAAATGGTATATGATGCGAAATTACCAGCGAGTTTACCTAGCTATATCCCATCGTTTATTGAATTCTGTACAGTAGTGCTGTTACAAACTAATATAACTTATGTTCATCTTTATAATATTCACGTGTTGCTTACTTAATTAGTGGATGCAAACCAGGCCAATTGCAATCGTTTCACGAGCTCCGACACAAAATACGTAACTAAAATTTACCATCTGATGTTCCGTAAGTTTTCTCGTAAATATTTTTTCATTTAAGACAAATTCCCAACTCCGCGAATATTCCAATCATATTTTTTTTGGTGTTTTATGTTTTCTGATACGATTTATATTTTATAAAATTAAAATTACTGCATTTTTATTTCACTACAATGTGAAATTAACTCTGTCTGTCTGTCTATATTTTTTACTTTGTTTTGCCTAAATAACTGAACCAATCATTATGAAAGAAAGATAGGTAGCCAGGGACCTGGAATAGCCCATAGACTACTTTTCATCCAGGATATAAGTTATAATTAGTGACTATACAGCAGTATCTAGATATCAGTGTAAATGTGGACACTAATGCTCCTAGACAGAATGCTTAAAAGGATTGTCCTTACCACATTATAGTGAATTGGTAGCATAAAAGCCTATGAAATGATTTTGTTATTTTATAAAGCCCCATAAAAATATTATCAACTCTATTAAAATACATGTCATAAAAGGGGCTATCTATTCCATCCTGTCATAGCTAATCCAATTACGGAAAAAAACTACGCAGTGACTATAAAAATAAATCCTTTAATAACATTAAAATCTATCCGAAGTTTAAATAAAACCGGGTAGTTATAACCCGAATCGCAACGCATCCATGAAACGGTCCACTCACATGAAAACGTTACTGAAAAGTAAAAACAAAACTAAAACGTTTTTAATGCTCGGTTTTCTAAACCATAGAGGTTTAACTGCAGTCAGCTTTACGTGCGCATAAAGTTGGATGGCACAACTGGCCCGATGACTGCCAAACCGATGGCAGACGTTAAGGCTGGGGTAGACGATCCAACATTCATATATTAATGTTCGTTTAATTTAAAAATCTGTTTTACTGTTACGTTACTTAAGTTGAGAAAGGCAGTGTTCGCTGATGTTTTAAATAAACATAACATAACATCACGCCTTATTTCCCCAAAGGCTTGGGCAGATATGTACCTGTAGTACACCCACATTTCGCCAGTTATGTTTAAGTCCTATGTACTAGGGGGCCTATGTTATGTTTGTTATGCCGATGTTTTAAATGTTATGTCAATAACACATACAACAATATACCATAATGCCTGTATTCCCCGAAGGGTTTGGTAGCGATGTACCTATAGCATACCCATATTTCGCCAGTAATGTTTAAGTCCCATGATTTATATACAATATCATCACGCCTTGTTTCCCCGAAGGGTTGGGCAGAGGTGTACCATAGTACACCTACATTTCGCCAGTTATGTTTTTAGTCGCAAGTAAGCTCTGTCGTATTCGTCTTTAAGTTTGGGATTCTATTATTAATGTCGCCAAAAAATGTGAAGCACCTCAATAGGAGCATGCTTATTGACATCAACCGGGCTCACATCCAGACTCCGGGCTCCAGATTGTCAATAAGTGCTTATAAAATAAATCAGTTCTACCATTCTGAAGGCTGTCTCCTAAAAAAGCTTATCAAAAGTAAAAGCAACATCTAACTTTCCTTTTCCCAAACTAAAATGAGCCTCACATAAGAGAGGGCTCTTAAACGAAAGCGGTTAGATAATGCGGACATAGAAGACGTTAAACAAGAAAATCGAATCCCAATAGAGTCTTATAAAAAGATACGATCGTAATCCCGTTCCGTTTTAGTAAACGATTAGAGCTATCAAAATAAATTTTATAGAATCTCAGAGTATCTAACAGAGACCGCCTCGAGAAAATATTATGACAACCTTATTTTATTTTATTTTTTACGAAAAAAGTCTGTATCTAATAAAAACTCAATTGAAAATTCTGAATACGTCGAATAAAAACTCAGTAAATTCACTGAATTCGCATTCAAAAGAGTTCATGAAACATAATACAATTTATTTTTCATATTAACGTATTTTGATGGAACAAAATAATAATATCGTAACTTCAAAGCACATTTTCGCTAATGAAGTGCTCCACGTTATACGGAGAGCAGTTAATTGTATTAATTTGAATATCCTTCAACATTTTCGACATTTTTTTTTCAATTAGTAACGACTTTCCCCAGTTTCGCTTAGAAATTGTTTTTGGTATAAAGACTTTCGACAGGAAAACTGAATTTTTACTGTCATAGATAAATAGTCCGACGAGAAGTACCTTTAAATAAATATTTTTAATCTACACAAAGTTCTTAAGATGATTTCTAAAGAAATAGTAGGTACTAAAGTTTGACTATAAAAAGTATTTTCAACTTTACTTACAAATTATTAATTGTATTGCAGAGAAATTTTTAATGCGTTTCTAAGTTTATAATGTGTTGAATAACGCAATTTTCTTCTTATTTATTTGATAAAAACTTAGCCAAAAACTTGGTCCTTTGGGACAAGTTTGAGAAGTCGGTCAACCAAACTGGGTCATAGTAATTTGTATAGATATTATTAAAATTGGTTTTTGGCGTTGTTGCTTAAGTACTTTTGTATTTACGTGGCTTGCGTTCAAATTATTTCAAGTTATCCTCGTTCCTTTTCATATTTTATAGAAATCACCAACGTAAAAGCCATCTAATTCAACAATGAACAATATGACATGTCATGTATGTCTTCAATTATAATTATGATATGTATGTATTTATTCCGTTTAAAAAAGGGACAATATTGATAACTAAATCAGTGCTCTTCACAAATTATGGGTTAATTAATGATGTTCCTTATGAAGTTATTCGACAGTGTTGTACGGTCCCTATATAATAAAAACAACTAACTTAATGTCCAACACAGTATTAATTGTCACATGCACCGTGTGCAGGGTACCTAACGTTACAAACTACTTGCAGTTGACGTCGCGCGCCGGTGCGTGAACTGCGCGGCGATAAGATGGCGCTTTTGATACCATGATAATTATCTTCAGGTTACAGACATATTCAAATTAAATATACAATATGTATAGATGTAGTAATTAGGTGTATTTATTATATTCATAGTTTTTAATAGGTATATATGTATATCTTTATATTTAAATAAATGTTTTTTCCTCAACTCTCGCTATTGCACCTACCACTGTTTGTCTCTGCATCACCCAAACGTTGACTGGTAGAAAATGCCTGTGGCATTAAGTCCGCCTCTGTACATTTTTTGCTTGAAGTATAAATAAATAAATACTATAAACACGATACATAAACTTACCTACGGAGTTTTTGGTAGGGACAGGTGCTGGTTTACAAGACTTTGCTGTCAACAGAAAATATTGATTATGCCTGATTTACAAGTCTGATTATAAAGTTAACTAAAATGTGGTGTTAATTGTTCTGACTGGTTGACTGGGATAACAATAAGCAATCAGATCGAGTGAACATAAATGGTGAAAATGTTACGTAGCAAAATGACTGTGAATGTTCACATACACAGCGCTATCTAGCTTGATAGTTCATTTCCTTAACATTAGTTTATGACTGACTTAAACAGTGTCTTTCCGTTCTAAATTCTTGATAAGAACAGAGACACTCTTATCTGAAAAATAGAAAAACCTACAATGACACAGATGCAGACCAGTAAGGTAATGGTTTAATTTTAACAGTTCAGCCACGGTCATTGCATTATTTTCATTAATGAGCAGACGAACTATTCAAACCTAAAGTGTGTTTACGCAATTAGCAGTAACTCAGTAATTTAGTTTGTGTCAAATAAATATAAGTATATTCTTTCTTCCTTTCTAACTTAATATTTTCTGGGCACAATACCAATGTTAAAATAAAACTAAACACAACCTTTCCAACGACATCTGCCTAGTCTTTTCCCAAATATGTTAGAGTCGGCTTTCAGTTTAGGTAACTAGATGCAGCTGAATACCAGTGTGTTCCCTATCTGACCTTCACAAGGATCACCTCCTATTTTTAGTTTTTTTGTTGTAACCCAATTATTCCTTGCATGAACTCGAAATATAACCCTTGACTACCCTCGGGTCATCTTATGAAATTGTAAAAGGAAAATCAATTTCACTATGAGCATTGTTCCCACCCTTTCTTTTCATGTTACAACGAGGAAAATAAACTTTCCTATCTAACATAAGTACAAGTATATCTCTACAGTTTGTGTAAAAACTGGGCAGTGTGCCAGTGAATTTTATAATGGATATTATTATGTATCTGACCATTTGAAGATAGATATAGAAGTTTTATCCTACGCGATGAAAGACAAAGTGCAATTGCAGCAAAAAAGTAGATTAACCAAAATCTAATCCTATTTCGCGTCACTGTACTCTACTGAATACGGTTTTTTTTTTGTGGATGGGCACACGCACTCTTGCTGTGGTTGGAGAACGTGTTTGGGAGGGCATGTCAGACTCTTAGTGGATAAAATCAATCCGTGTTCCTTCAGTTGCCTGTACGTTGCCAGGAGCCACGGTATCCTTTTCAGATTTTCTCGCGACTCCGGCAGGCATCGGTCCTAGTGGGCTCCGCCAACTGGCTGCGTTATCGGACGGCGAGCTACCCATTGCTCACCGTCCGCAAGCCCGTGCTGACGGTGGCCGGGAATCAGCCTGCGATTCCCGACGCCCAAGGCGTCTCCTGCGGTGGCTAATGGCGTGAGGGTGCGAAATTTGCCTCTCCCTCATGCATTCCGCCTCCACCGGCTTTATCCGGAACAGGAACCTCCCGAAACAACCGCGTCCGGTGAGGACCTGCTTCAGGCGGAAGTTGAGGACTCCGTGGCACCTCTCTAACCACTCCTTAGAGAGGGGACTTATCGCTGCAATTATGGCATGCCCACTGAATACGGCCTAACATTTGAAGTATAATTAAATATAAAAAGCAAAAATAGAGTAATTTTTTTCTTTTTATATTTAATTTTACTTCAGGCTAAAAAAAACTGTTTTTTGGGTAAAAAGTTTTTTTATGCAACTATTTCATATTCTTGAGTTTTTTAAAGTTGCTCTTCTGTAACGTGTTATTGTGTGGCTCTACCACGGTGCCAATTATTGAATATAATTGAGAAATTATTATTTAATGGTTTTTGTCGAAATGACTACGATAATGACGCGGTTTTTACATTACAAGCGTCGTCTGGCTTGTTTAAAATAAAGCTTTTAATTAAAAACATGGTTTTGTAGTTTTTTGGTCTCGATAAAATCCTTCGCTATAATAAGACTATTATACTATAAATACGATACGATATTATATTATCTATTATACGATATTTCGTTCTATTTCTAGCCTTATTTACATTAAGCCCTTTCTCTGCTCTTCTTTTTTATATTTAATAGTTCTCATAAATGATTATGTACTTACTAAAATTTAGCTTTAGGCAATTGGTTTTTATTTACTAAAATGATAATATGTATCCATGGCATGTCTTGGCTTCAAAAATCAAAACAAAAACGAAAAAGTAGATTTAAAATACTCGCCCCTTTTATTTTTGTATTTTTAGGTATATTGTAAATATAAATGGAGAATAACATTTTAGCGGCCCAAAGTGATAGCGATATGCGATATCCAAAAATTGGAAAAAAGCCGCGTGAATTTATGCTTTTAATATTCCTTTGTGCGAGCAACAGAGTAACGAGCGGGAACAGAGCAACGAGCGGTAACATAGAGCAATAATATAGTTGGTAGTTCACGTGAAATGGTGGTAACACCTGTCTATATAACTAATCACACCACATACTAACTCATGTATTTTCCAGCCATCCAATCAAATAATAGTCTATAGAACATAATTATCTTAACCTCCTCACTACAGGAACCACTTTTTATGTCAGATTCAATTCAGTTTTAGGATTTGGGCTGTTTAGGGGTTACTTTATAACTGAAAAAATACTGAAAAAAATATATTCCCGTAACAAAGGGTTTTTCCATATGTCCTGCTACTAGGACAGATGCAGGCTACTTATATTTTCAGGACAATTTTATGTTCTGTATACAAGACAATTACAGCCAACGAGAGTATATTATTGTGTAATAAAATAAGACAAACCCATAAAGTAATCAATGTTTTATTCAAATTTAGACATATTACTTAAAAAAAACTTAACTTAAAACTTCTTTATTTATTTTGAACAAATAATATTTTTATAACATTACTTATTTACTTAAAAGGTACGTATATAAAATCAGTCATAATAGGTCAGTCATCAATAATTATAGAAACCTCTAAACATATCATAAAAAATCACGACATTTGCGTATAAATGAAAAATAAGAAAATAACAAAAAAGAAAAGCTATTATGAAAAGCTTCAAAACAGTTTCTTTGACCAAATTTTTTCACCAAATTTTTTTCAGGTACCTAACTGTAGTCTTTTTATAACAACCTTCATTTCTGCATCTATTTTGCTTTGAACTGTGTTGTGGCATGTGATTAGCTTTTTTTTGACGAATAGCTGGTAAAGGAACTAGGCTGTTTCCATTTAGACGACCAATACATGTCTATTTGAGGATATTGTAATGAAGCCGATTTATTTCGAGAGAATCAAAATTTCCAGTCCATAAATCCACGACATCAGTTTGAGACGGTATTTGTCTATAGTCTGGCTGAGCTGACCTTCGAGGGCGTCGAGAAAATCTTCCTCGGCGTAATCCAGAGCCAGTAGCCTGGCGTATTATAGAGCCACTCGATAACGCCGGCGATGGTGCCTCAACAACATCATGGGAGTCTGAATTTATAGAGGTATCACTAGAATCATACCTTCGACGCTCTTGTGTAGTGATTTCCGTGGAATCATTATATTATGTGGGGTCTTGGTTATCATTGTAGCTGCTAAAATCGACATCAGATTCTTCCAGCAATGCTAAGATGTTATCTTCATGACAGGCTAAAACAAACAGCAAATAAAATATAATTTACATAATACCCTTACAGGTTCCTATACACAGGACATAATAATATTACTTCAAAAGTAGTAGTCTGCAGGATTCCTATATACAGGACATAAAACTTTTACAACCGAAAAAAACAAAATATTGGCGAAATCCGCGTAAATATTGACAAATAAAACTAAATCTAATATTCAAAAATATAATTTGAATACGTTTTGATAGAAATAGCAACATTTTTATAAGATTCTAAAAGATGGAACTTACCAGTGCCGGAGCGTGGCTCGATACGTCTGGATCTGGAAGCCATTTTGGCAGAATTGACCTTCACTTGAGCTGTCACATATTTTCTATACCAAAAACAATATGCAATAAATGTCGCTAATAGTTTTTATTTGACGCGACGTGATTATATAACTTGCAAGATTTTTTTGTTTTCTATGTTCTGTGGGTAGTACAAGTTCAGTGAGGAGGTTAATATAAGAGTCTTGAATGTCGATTGTCGAATTTCTTCCATTAATCAATCAACTCTGCTTTTTAGGGTTCCGTACCTAAATGGTAAAAATGAACCCTTATGGTGCGACTCAGTCTGTCTGCCCGTGTGTCTGTCAAAGCTGGATATCTCAAAAACTTCTAACGCTGTCAACTTGAAATTTAGAATAGTTTTAGATGACGTTTGCTCAACTATTTTAAAGACTAGTTTTGTTTTTGTTTTCCAAACAAACTCGAATTCAAAGCATTTATTCCAATTAAACCACTTACAGGCACTTCTGAACTGAAAAAGAGGAAGCAGCTCTTCCAAAAAAAGAAGTAGTGAGCCCAAGTGGCTGTGGGGCAGGACCAGCATTAAGCCAAGCAACAGGGACTACATGGGGTCTTAAAAATAATTCGAAGTAGGGTTTACTAGAGCATGTGAGGTATCATATGAAAAAGCGCTATTCGCACATTCTAAAAAAAAAAGTTTTTTTAGGCCGCATAAGTTTCCAACTTTTGGCGAAAAACGTAAAAAAAATACCGCTTCCCGCTTTTGCATAAAAAAATCAGGAATTATTCTGTGATAAAAGGAAATGATGTACAGGAAAAATAAAACGATGTCTGTAAATAGCACCCTTTTTCAAAAATCATCAACAGAAATTACATTAGTTCCACTATCAGTCAAGAGATGGCGCTGACCTAAAACAGCATTATTCTACATCGCAGTGTTAAAATTCTCTGACGAATATAGGCCTCGCCGATGAAAATTTAAAAACATTTCTCGGTTCACAGCCAAAATGTCCTCCTACCTACCTACTCGCAGGTTGCTTTGGATGAAGCACAGCTGTAGTTTTTTCTGGGCACAGAACTATTAGGTACCTATACAAATGAGGCTCCCGGTTATTTATTAATTTAAACAATTGGAGTGCAATGTGGAGTGACTGAAACGTGTTTCATTCACCATACGCAGTTGTGGATAACACAAGATAAGATTTGTGAATTAACAGTAAAGATATAATAGAAAAGTATTGTCCGCCTGTCCACCCATCCACCTGTCCGCCTGTCCATCTATCCTACTTTTGAAGGACTGTACGTACAGTAACACATCCAAAATATTTATATATGATGGTACGGAACTCTCGGTGCGCGAGTCCGAGTCGCTCTTGACCGGTTTTTTTATTGTAACCTCTAGGAGAAAATTTAAAAAAAAATGGGCAATATGGCCGACCTGTTATGAAATAATAAAATGACTACCATCTCTAAAGACATAATAATGCGAAACCAAGAGAATTTCCAAAGTTTTATCAAGATCAAACATAAAGTTTAAAATTATTATGAGCCTGTGTTGATTTCTGTTCAGTTGCACCAAAAATCAAAAGTCATCTACTCAAACTACACAGAGAATCAGCACTTTTAGAACGTTAAAATTACATAATAATGACAGTCCAAAACGCCCGCCCTTCACCACTTCCTAGTGCTTTATCTGAGAAGAAGAAGTGGCGCAACAACTCCCCAGCAGCACAGAGCTGTCTGGTTTACGCTAAACGTAGATATTTAACACATCATTCTGTCTCTGTCATCTTCAAACGACTTTGTGGATGTAAGATGTTGATTCCTTGCTCATTTTGTCAAAACAGAAATTTTTGCATGCTATATTTTGTCTTAGCGAAACATGTTGATCTACTCTAATGATATTAACACCAATGTATACCATGTTTTACTCAAAAAAAAAAAACATTTATTTACTTACTAAATGATACTTAACTAAAACTATTTACAAACTAAAATATGATGGCGTCGATAATTTATACGCATCGCTGTCGTCTGGTAATGTACCCAAGAGACTGGCGTCATTGCCAAGTTGTATGGCAATGCTTAGCCTCTGGCCAAGGTAAAATCCAGCCCTTGGTCACGGAAAGTGTTTCGGATAAGGCGGGAGGAAACGCCCGGGTATCATCACTGCGTGGATCGCCCGGAGGACACGGTGGAGCATACGGTGGAGGTATGCCCGGCTTGGGCAGAGCACTTGCACAGCACAGCTTGAGCAGGGCGATTGGTGGCGGGGATCTCTCGCATCCGGCCCTGGTCCAGGCCATGGTGGGGAGCAAGAGGAAATGGGAGGCCGTCACCTCCTTCTGCGAAGCAGTAATGCTCGCGAAGGAGGAGGCGGAGCGCGTGAGGTAGAGGCAAAGCCCTCACGCCCCTAGCCGCCGCAGGAGGAGACGCCCTGGGCGTCGGGAATCGATTGCCGATTCCCGGCCACCGTAGGCGCGGGCTTGCGGACGGTGAGCAATGGGTAGCTCGCCATCCGGTAAGGACCAAGCCCGGGTCGACGGCGCGTTGTGTTCCACGCGCGCCTCAAAGAGTGTCAGCGAGTGAAGGGGTCCGATGAGACCATTGCCTGCCGGGGTTGCGGGAAAGTCCGAAAGGGATACCGTGGCCCCCTGGCATTGCACAGGCAACAGAAGGAACACGGGTGGTTTTTAGTCAGTAAGAGTCTGACACGCCCTCCCGCTCCACCCAGAGCGGGAGACGTCATTTGATGATTTCCCAACGAAAAAAAAAAAAAAAAAAAAGGGTCACGGAAAGTGTCAACCAGCCGTTTCGAGATTTCATTAAAGAGACCATTGATGGTTACTGAATATTTTCCGAGACTAATTATTATCCTCTACTAATTAGGTAGGTGCTCCACCTATATTTCCCAACAATTCATTTCCGAGATATGATACGACTAAAACGGAAATCAAATTAGTTCTGTATAGTTCGCACTAGAACAGCGCTGAATATAATTTGAATGTGTCGCTGGAGCGCTTAATTATCGCGCTGTCGATAACAGACGCATTATTCATTGATCTAATTATATCTGGCTATGTGTCATACATAGATGATACATAGGTAAAGTTAATTAGAAATTAGTAGCGTAATAGGTATGTTCTATTTTGGTTAATGATGGTAGTTTAGTAGTAGAGTTCATCCGGGAAAGACATAACATACCACTATAACCTATTTCAGGCGCATAGCAGCAGCGATGCTGTCCCGGTTCGGAGAGTGTGGGTGCCGGTTTGGTTACAGGTAAGTACATGAGATAATTCAGCTGTCTCAGGGATTGCAAAGCATCTGTCATAACGTCTTTCTTATTGTAGACCATATATGAGGTATCCATATTCAGAGGTATAAATAGGTACCAACATTTTGCCAGTTACGTTTTAGTCCCATGTAATAGATTTGTGCCCGCTTGATATCAAAAGGGTCGCGGTTTTGATATCAAGCGGGCACAAATCTATAGACTCCTGGCTGCTACTGAAAAAACATTCATGGAAAACACCGTGAATCAACCTATGAATGCCTCATGTGCTGTAAATCCTTATAGGAATTTATCTTATAACTTTATCTTATTTAAATCTCTTCTGGGTATTGAAAAAAATGGTGGTCATTTTGAAAACTTACTAAAATCAATTAAAATATATGAAAACAATGCATTTTATTTATTTTAGACATCATGTTTCATAGTAACATTTACTGCATAAGACCTGCACAATCGATATCTAAATAGAAATAGTGTTAGTTTTATTTTTCAAAACGTCCGGGTTCGATTCCCGAGCTAAGTACAAGTTTTTTTTTAAATGTATGAATGCAGTTTTTCTTGTTACTAAAATCGATGACATGGTTCCTAAGAAGAGATCTTTGTATGTCTTATTGTTTCAGACTTTCCCATACTGACCGATCTAAATGTGCCACTCTGTATACCCGTCCGACACCCAATGTGAGTGTGGTGCTGTCCATAACTTAATCCACTTGCAGGAATGTCCCAAGTGTACACAGTGTACACATTCACCTTTGAGGATCTAATGAACGTCTCTTTTTTTAAATTTTACTTTGACTTTTACTTAATTAACATAGCCACCTACTCTGCCCAACTCGTCTAAAAAGTACCTACTATCGAATCAAAAGAACAAAATAGATCTCTAAAAAGATTTTATAAGCATCCCTCGCCTTTCGCAATATCCACTTTGAGCCAGAAAGTGTTCTCCATGCAATAATTAGGACCTCACAAAGCCATAGTAACGTTATTTCATCTCAGCACAAAGGCGTATTGGGTACAGAAGCTCATACAAGTTCGCCGAGGACACAATGGGCGTACAATGAGTGTCGTCACTGCGGGAGCGGCTGTACTTCCTGTGACGACACAGCTAATTGTGATGATAGATGTGTGTTTTAATTACATTTGATTTCAGATTCTACCTCGACTTTATCAAGCTAGATACCGTGAGAAGACATGTGACTTGTACCAATCCGCACTGAATCCGTTTGGTGGATTACTCCCTCTCACAGAGGTGAGAGCAGGCCTGAGTCCCAGCTGTGGGGACATTATAGACTGATTAAGCTTTTAAATTTCCTGGTGTATATGAGCGACCTCCGTCTAAGCTACAATGGATGGTGAAAGTTATCAAAGTTCAAAGTTCAAAAGTCATTTATTCAAATTAGGCTGAGAATCAGCACTTTTCGAACGTCAAAATTACATAAGACAGTCCCCCAAAACGCCCACCCTTCACCACTTCCTAGTGCTTTTGCTGGGAAGAAGTGGCGCAACAAACTCCCCAGCAGCACAGCTGTCTGTTCAGTTAGGAAAAAAAAAATGATTCTATACAATAATTTATAAGATAATTTACATTACGCAAAATAAAATTTAAATTATAAATTAATAGCCATATGACAGCTAGCACACGCCAATATACCAACCAAAAACATCGAGAACTATACTCAAGCAGAAATAAAAATAACTAAACGTAAACAATATCTAAAAAAAAAAGAAAATAAAGCCTCCAGGCATAAAGGGCGTGCCCGCTTACATAGAGCTGTAACTAGAAGTTATAATAATATTGATAAACTAGGACCATCGAGGTAAAATAAATAATTGTCGAGGTCGCTAGCTAACCACATATTGTAATACAACTCATTAAAAAAAACATTGTAATGAGTAGATTATGTCAACAATAAATAAAAATAAAATAAATTTACATAAAAGTAAAATTATAGACTTTTATATCATCTGAGCATATTGCTTTTTTTTCTACTATATTAGGGTCGGCTTCTAGTCTAACCGGATGCAGCTGAATACTAGTCTATACTATAATATTATAAAGAGGAAAGATTTGATTGTTTGTTTGTATTGAATAGGCTCCGAAACTACTGGACCGATTTGAAAAATTCTCTTACCATTAGAATGCTTGGTTTTCAGGGAGTAACATAGGCTACTTTTTATCCCGGGAAAAATGACGAGTCCCGCGGGAAAGACCACGGGAGCGAAGCCGCGAACAAAGTGCTAGTATTTAATATTATTATAGAGCGACTGCCTATCTGACCTCCACAATTCAGTTACTGGTCTTACCCCTTGGTAAGACTAGTTGTCAAACTGGTTGTTATTGAGCTAGCTACGGCTTCAGTTTACCCCTTAGAAGGGTAATGTCGGCATTGTATCAAGAATGTTTCTAGAGCAGACCGGTATCTACAAAGAAGTGTGAATTGACACCTACACCTACTAGGTACCGCTTAACTTCTTAATTAGTAACCTCGTGACGAAAATGCTCGTTGTTTTAATTAGTTTGCTAAAAGTTCACACGAGAACGTAAAGCAGTTTTGCTGAAATAAACGAGTTGTTTCGTTATTTATCTATCTTTACAAAATTATTATTAATATTGAAGTTACTTTTCGTTTCTGTATCAATACAATGGATTTTGATGCCGTTTCAACCATCATTTAGATCATTTATTCCGAAAAGTTGATAACATTTACCTATATCTAATAAATTAATATAATAACATAAACACAACACAGAAATTCGATTGTCATTTTGTCGTTCGTTCATTAGTAGGTTGCACCCACCCACAGCAAGGGCGGATACCCATCCACAGTTATGTAATTACAATTAATAACAAAACATCAAACCTGTAGTCCCGGACAGGGTAGGTAGAGGTGAGGTGGTGGGTAGATACGTACAACCACAAATCGACCGGTCTGTGACCGATTTCGTTTACGGTAGCCAATCTCAACAAAGATTAGCCAGGTACGCAGGAGATTTTTATAGTCCACAAGTGTGGGCGCTCTGATACTATGATACTATGATGAACTGAGTGCACAGGAATCGGCTCAGCTGCTAGCCGAGACCTTCTACCCGGAAGACCTTGAAGAGGGAGAATCTGCTGACCACCATGGACACGCGAAGCGGCCTGTCGTGTAAACGACTGGGCGCATGGTGAACAACATGACCCACCGTTTACGCTCCAGGAGCTGGAAACCACGGTGGAAAGCCTCAACCCAAAGAAAGCACCCGGGGCAGAGGGTCTTACAACCGATATCTGTGCCCAGGCTATATCCCGGGACCCAGGGACGTTCCTTGCACTGTTCAATAAGTGCGTCTATGTATGCATCCTTTACTTTCATTGTCCGATGGGACGGCCAGTTGGGGAGAGACTAGGCGCAGGACTAACGGCTTTTACTTGCTTAACGAGGCACGGGGGTATCGGAACACCAACTTCCAAACTTCAGGCTGCTACTGAGAAATTTACGACGTGGGAATCGAACCCAACACCTCAGCAGTCGCGCTTGCGACAACAAGACCAACGGGGCAGGTATTAAGTCCATTGTAATACGGAGCGAGCCTTTTGCTATTACCAGGCACAAAACTCCGTACTAAGAAATACAATCCCAAAATAAAAGTTATTCAAATTGAATAAGCCCTAGGTTTTCTTTGACATAATACTTATCCCTCTTCACAAACAGGTAGGTAGGCATGTAAAGATGTTTTCTCTTATAAATATTTCACACCACAACTCTTATTAATCATTGACAAGTACGTGCTAAAAATATGATTCATATAGGTACCTAAACAAAACTAGAACATACCGTGGTTTTACCTGCTAAGATTCACATATAGCATTATGAAAGTTCATAGTAGTTGTTCGCAAGAGATGTGAAATTGATTACGAAACTGAAGATCGATGGTAGAATCGTATCCGCCAAACCTGGCATTTTGAGAGAGATCGAGAGGTTCTATGGACAGAATTTTACACGTCAACCAAAAACCCTGTTGCGAATCTGGCAAACGACCCAAGAGTTAAATTGTCCCGACACTACACCGAAGTCGTCCTGGATGTCAGCTTGTACGATAATAGAATGGCTCTGAAACAGTGATAACCAAGTATTAATGATTTTATACTGAATATAATTATTATGTTAGAGCATTTTCATATAATATACATATATTTTTATATTATATGAATATTTTAGATTACGTTTATATTACATCAATCAATCTGCCTAGCCTTTTCCCAACTAGCTTAACCTGATGGATCGACCCGTGCGGCTGTTATTACTTAGCCACGAGCGTTTATATTACAAAGTGAAATTAATTTATAAAGTTATGTCTAACATGGATAATAAACTACGTACGTGTACTTTTTAAATGTACCTACACTAAATTAATAATGCGTCTAATTTGGGACAGCGCTCCAGGATGGGCGAGTCCTATTACTGGCCGGACAGAACACGCAAGCTTACCACTCAAGGTGCACTCAGGTCAAAAAAAGTGGCTATATGTGCATCATCATCATCTATGTATGCATTTGTGTCTTAAAAAAACAAGGCGGAGTTCAGTCTGTGTAATTCCGTCATGACCGACGGAATTACACAGACTGAACTCCTGAAGGCCGGTGGAAAACCGCTTCCTCAGCCTCCTCAGAAGCTGGTTGAGTCCGACATACTGGAGGATACTCTTAAAAAGGACGATATAGAGTACTGAAGAATTGTAGGCCCATTTAATTTCTGAGCTTACAGACTGACGGACAAATAATTTCCTCCACATTAACCATCAATATTATTAGTCAACGTATACATATGTACACAAAATATTAGCACAGATACCTATACTTGAAGATCACGTCCTTATGTATCATTGAACAAATATCTTAATTATGCCTGTTCTAAGTTAGTACGGCCGGACGATCAATGTTGATTTAGTTAGTGAATCATAAAATAAACATAACATCACGCCGGTATTTCCTTGAAGGGTTAGGCAGAGGTGTACCTATAGTACACCCACATTTCACCATTTAGTGAATCTATAATAATTACGGTTGAAGCCAGGTGATGAGATAGTTACTTTGAATGAGAATTGATTTTTGTCTTCGATATAATGATACCTACCTATAAGTATCATATTTTATTAACAATATAATTTTTTTGTATCTTATGGTTCGCCTGAACGTAAAAATAATGTCGTATTCACCTACTTCTATAGTTATACGAGTATACACTCTATGAATGATTTATTTAGTGAGTCAGTTGTCTGTGGTTGAACAATAAGTTTGAATGACAATTGTTTTTTTTTCGTAATTATAATAATACCTATTACGTACCATTTTATTAATAATTGCTTTGTGTTTTATAGTTAGCCAAATGGTAAAAATAATGTCATAATTTTACCACTACTTTTAAAATGTGTTACCGTAAAATTACTTAAATTTTACAGAATCATAATGGTGCCGATTCTCTTGTACACCGGACTAAACTAACTAAACTATCACTAAAATTCCTTACTTTTGGCTATGAGAATCTTAACGCTATTCTGTAGTAAAAAGTCTCTAAATTGTAAAAATATTTTGACACAACTAAATCGAATTTGACAATTGCGACTCCACGTCGTACATACTTGTTTGCCCTACCCCGTGAATTTTTTTAGAGCCGGAGGCGCGCAGTGGGGGCAGCCTCGACGTGTTTTTTATGGAATTTTTCACTTTTTTATGGAAAAAAAAAAATATTACCTACGTGTTGAGTATTAGGGGTATAAGGATTTTATAAGGGGGTCGAAATTTACATTATTTTTGCGATAGGACACACCATTTTCGAGATATATGCAAAAGAATAGAAAAAAATCCAGTACAGTACTGTTTTTGCACCCGAAGTCGAGATGTCCGTGTGAATTTTAGTTCATGACAACTAATAATATTCCACACCATTTTCAGTGGCGATTAAAAATAGTCAGAATTAGTTAGAAAATTAATCATTTTAGGTGAAAAACGTCAAATTCAGAATATCAAAATTGTCATTTTCACTAAATTAAAATCTCAGTACAATCTTAGTGCTGTCAAACTAAAATATAGTTAAGTTGTGTCACTTTAGTCTATTTCAGAATGGGAAATCATCGTTTGACAGGAGTAAACTAAATTTTGGTGATTTTTAGTCTAGTTTAGACGCATTTGTGACAAGAGAATCGGCACCATTATCGACTTACTTGATAAGTTCCCGTCAAAGTAGGTACTTTACAGTAAAAAAAAACCTAAAAAAAACCTTTTTTTATTATCTCCCATTTAGGTAAATGGGAGATAGTAAAAAAAGGTTTTTTTTTACCTGGCAGATAGTGTGTTTCCCAGACACAAAATAACAGCCCTAAATATTCCACATATCAATCCCGTCAACATAACAATTTTCGTCGGAAGCAGTAATTATGTGTACCCAATCACAGACTGCCCCACATTTGACCGCATATTGTAACTACACCCCTATTATAACAGCGTATATCCCTGCACCCCTATCTCCTGGAGGACGCCATGCAATTCCGGAGATGCCATAAAGATTAGGATGAGGGTAGTCAGCTAATTAAGATCCAAGTTTTATGTGCAATTCCGGGATCTGGAATGTTCATTTCGTATTGTTTTGATGAAATATTGATCGGGGAAGAATGCGAGGATTTATTTAATTCGATGCTGGTTTAAAATAACCCTCAATATTACGCAGTAAACACGGGTACGGGTGTTTTAAACCGAGAAAAATATTATTTCTAAACTGTTTGACTTCTGGACGGACAGGCATGACGAAATTGTAAGGGTTCCGGTTTTGCCATTTGGCTAAGGAACCCTAAAAATCGGTCTTACCTACAAAAATACCGTGATCACAAATTAAGGAGCTGTAAAAAAAGTAGGAAGTCAGGTCAGTGCCACGTAAAAAATATGCATTATTTAATTCTGGAATCAAAATTTCGTCCAACGGACAGATGTTGTATTGCTGGAGAGTTTGATGCACCACTTTTTCCAGTTTAAATAGTTACTAGGAAGTGGTACATAATGAGCGTTTTGGGGACTATTTATGTTAATTTAGAATTAGACATTAAAAAAGTTGCATTAATAAAAAATAAAACAATAATTTCGACGATCTGACTCAGATTTTCTTGTATCATTGAAAACTTAAATACCGTAAAGAAAATAATTCTACCATTGGCTACTAAGTTTGAAATTGCCAGCATGCTGGTTGATCTAATAGTTCCCCTAATGGTAGGTATGTGCCTCCAGCAGGACAAACAAAGCTGCTGTTTATATTGCACAAACGTATCTTTTTATCAATGACTTTAATAAAAATAAAATCTGCGAAACCATCTGTATCTTCAAACACGGCTCAATCTCGAGCGCAATAAAAAGTAAACTAGCAGTTTTACTGCGCAGTGCCCGAACAGAATAGTGCTGCCCGCACAGAATAGTACTGGCCGCATAGAATAGTACTACCCAGTTCGTTGTGCGCGTAAATCAGACCGGATTGTTTATTGGAAAACAACTATTGTGTACTTTTACTATTGCATTGTGGATGGGTAGCTTTAAATTGTATTTTTAGAAAAGATAAGGCTGTTAAAATTCTTTTGAGTTATGAGTTTGAATGAGGGCTACAAAAATAGACGATAAATAAGGAAATTGTGGATAGCTAAAAAGATGAGAGAAACGATAAATGGATTGTGTGAAAGAAGACAAAAACTAATAAATTGGTATATCTAACGGTAGGAGGATGACGACGATGTCGGACTGAACTGGTTTTGGAAGGTCAGCAGAAATGAAAGAACCCCTCCAATCAAGTGGATACTTGAAGAGCAAAGAAGTACACTTCTGTCACAAGTTAAATTCTGACATTGTTAATATATTTTGTTTATTTGTATTGTTTGTCTAGTGCAACTAATTTTGTACGCCATAAATGGCAAAACATGTAGCCACCACATATTAATTATAAGACCTTCATACTGTACTCATGTTTTACAAATAAATATTATCTTATCTTATCTGTTTAGTATCTAACAGCAATGACCAATCAGTCTACTTCATTTGGTGATTGTGGAAATTGTTTCTTTGTCTGTTCACTAATCCGTTAATCAAGTACGGTAATTTAAACCATTTGCCTGAATATTTTTTTGAAAAGCTATGTTAGTTGTTTCCAAATTATATCCCTTGTGATACAATTTATAAAGAAAATAATAAAGCGGAAGTTACTCCTGATAAATATTAATACCATTGCAGAATTAAATGAAGTAAACTTAATTCCGTCCCGTTGTGTTGAAAACAAAAGCACTGGAAGTAGATATGAAGTGATTTACTAAAACACTGGAACGCTACGGTTTCCAGCTACAGACACTGTGTACACTATTCAATTTGAGGAAGAGGAGTGACAAAAGAAATGAGATACAAAGTAGGTTCGGTTTGAACAAAACTGACAACGCGATAGATGGAAGATGGATCAAGAGAGGTGTTGAAAACTGAGGACGGCTGAAGACATGCAGCACTGATTTCGAATTAATTAATATATGGGCTGGAGGACGTTATGATATTAATTTGTGTTCATATTTTTTTTGTTGATAATGTAAGTCGTAAACTAATTCATTCATTGAAGAGGTGACCGTTTCAAAGTATTTATAGTACCGTTATACTTCTGAAGTTCTCGTTAATCATAAACCTGGGATGTCAAAAGAATAAATACATCATAGCTACTAACCTAACTGTACTAGACAATGCTTTACAGTTAAAACTCCACCCACACGTGGGGCATGAATCTGTTCCATTCATTGGAGGTCAATGAATGGAACAGATCGCGCTACTTCGCAAGAGATTTAAGATTCGCAATGATATATCGTGAGAAAGAGATAAATAGTTACACAAAGATTTCGACTAAGTAAATGGACCCAAAAATATCACAGTTATAATTATCATTCTTGATCAGAAAAACCTCACGCAGAAGAAGAAAATAAGAATGCCTGAGATGTAATGTATCATTTGAATCAGTTTCATTTCAACCCAATCAGAATAATAGTTCTAGCTACGATCTCCTACTGTTTTCTTCTCTCATTTCGGTCAAACTACATATATGATAGTAACTCATCGCTCATAGAAAATACATTTTAGCCAGTCAGGCTCCAGTCAGGTGACAACTTAAATATACAACGCCATGAGCTCTTTAATATTACTTACCTACTAGTTGTGCTGAGAAGAGAAAATGGTGGATGATGCGGAAAAAAGTGAGTTTAGTACTTCTGTGTTCAACTGTCGAGTATTTTTGTTGGCAGTGGGTGTCGCACAGAACTGTTTGTCACTTTTATTGCTGGTGTTTATCTCTTAAATTAGTTCTGCCTTCGCTGATTATGTTCAACTTTTTAATTAATCACGTTTTTTCCCCTTATCTCGCACTTTTTGATAATTTTAATGTTGTTTGTAGTTGAAAAGTTTGTCAAGAGAAATATGTGTTTTGGAAGTATTGTTGAAATGTGAAATAATTTTCGTTCGGGAATCCCTTAAAACCGAGACAACCTGCCCAGGGTATACCAAACTTATTCAGTTGTTGTCAACTCCGCTATCAAACTGTATTTCGTGTATTTTGTTTCTTTCTTATACTTGCTGTCTGTATAATTGTTGTGTGTTTCACCGTCAATCTTTCATTAAGGTTAATGAAATAGAGTTCAGAGCAGCACTTACCAACTTAACAAGGCAGTTGGGACAAGCAACATATCGCAAAAGAGCTTTTTTAAAATTGACATTTAGAAAAGTCTCGATTACAAGCCCGTTTTCAGTGCTTCAGGAAACGAGAAATCAATAATATTCCACCTTCAGCAAAATATTGTAGGAACAATATTTTTCATCAACCTTTTATCAAAAGAACACAAAGGACAATCCGCAGACAATCATAACCCACCGCCATTTTCATTATCGTCGTAAAAGATAAACGTCACCAAACAAAGAAATTTGAAAGGAAATTGTCGCTTTAAAAAATTTAAAGCTCTCTCTCAAAGATTGTATCCAAGCCATCCACATCCCGTTGACATTACACTTCTAATAAAATATCGTCGACAAAATCCTAATAGAACCATAAAAGGGGAAGACGAATCGTGTCTATGGTCGTTTCGCGCCAATTCTTGTCAAGATGGCCGCGGAACAAAATGGTGAACGAACGCTTTGTTTTTAGATGTTTTTGGTGTCTACGCTATTTGGTGTTAGATTGAAGAACTTTATAGGACTAGGTTATTGAAAGTATTATTGCTATAAGAGTTTTGGCAGCCAATTGCAGTTTAAAGCTAGAGGAAAACCGTACCGGGTAGTCAGACCGACCAAGTCTGAAAACTGTTTTATTCCTCTATAGTATAGTGGTTAGACCACCAGTCTCAGACCCAGAGGTCCCAGGTTCGATTCCCATTGGGAGCAAAATTTTCTGCTCGGTTAGGGCTTTTTCTAAGACCGCCTGGTTAGCTACATCATCTTATCTAAGTCTGTCGCCATAACAACAATGTTAACAGCATTGTTGTGTTAAGGCAGTAATAGGTAAGATAGCCGGTTACTCTGTGGTTGAGGATTCCGGGTGAAGTTCACTTCCACCTTCGGCCTGATCATCACTTACCATCGTGTGTGATGCAGGCTAAGAGATACACCGCTGTGGTTAAAAAAAAACAATCGTCTGTGGATTTTATAGGTCAAAACATTAATAATTATTGGGTCGAACTTAAAATTAGATAGAAAGTACGTCGACCCCAACCGTGTAAGAAAAAAAAAAGGCTTGGCGTAGGAAGACTTTTCCGATAAAATTATCTAAAGTAACACTTTTCCGATATTAATATAACTTCGCAAACAACATTATATTATTAGACTGACAATGCCCACTTATTTTATTTGGGCAAGTCAATGGCTGACGGGCGCTATTGCCATTCGAGTTCCATTCAATTTGGGTTCAATGGCGACCTCACTCGGGAAGATTGTCGATGATACGTCACTGTTGAGGTTGGTTTACATGGAGTTGACCCGAGACGATAGAAATGTATGGAGGGATATGAAAATGTAATATAATGTATGTATAATATTGAATTTTATAGCAATAAAATGAATGGAAATCAAAGACCGGATAGGAACATTAATTATTAACAAGAATTTAATTAAAGTTTTTATTTAATGAGCATGGCAAACTCCTTATTCTTTCAAATTGTTTAGAAAAAAAAAACGTGAGAACATCCATTATTTTATGATTCTCTTGACACTAGTAATAAACGAAGAATGAGCAGCGCCACAACATTAGCATCAGAGTATGGATTCAATGCATTGCATTGCATATACATACCGACATGAGTCACAGACCACAATTTCAATATTGACACATTAAAAAAAACACAGAAAATCTAGTTGGAACATTTCGTCCCCTTACTAAGGGGAACACCAAAACGTATCTCGATCACACTTTATTTCTAAAATGGTGGTTGATGAATCTATATTATGCGTAAAACAGAAACTTATCTAAAGATACGTTTGTGTGATAGTTAGTGTCAAACGATGAATTCACACATACACAAAACATATGTACCTATACCTATAGTCCACAATAAAGATGATTATGATTATGATAAGAAACTCATGTGACGTGGTCACACAGAAGTACACGAAATTCGAATATAATAATTAAAGTATTTGAATGAATAGAAATGAAGATGTTAAGTTGGATTGAGACAGAAATTATGTTTCACTTCTCATGTTCTGAAAGTGCTTATTTGTGCAGTATATAGGCTGCACAGAATTGAATTTTGTGCAGTAGTGCATTAATGTATCTACATGCGTAACGCTTAAGTTGAAATTGAGTACACATAAATTATGTATTTCTGTGACCCAAACACGGACGTGTAACTTAAATATTTTTTTTTTTAATATTGGGGTCACTTTTGGGGATATAATAAGAAAAAAAAAATGTTTTGCTAACTGTATCGGGTGACATATCAAATGAAAGGGCTTGGTTCGAGGATATAAAACATTTTTTTAATAATTTTTAATAAACACTTTTAATGATATTTCGGAAAATTGATGAAAATTGACCATCCCCCACCATGTATCACACTTATCTCCGAAACTACTGAGCCTAAAATTTTGAAAAAAAAATACAGAGAATAGTTCTTTAGTCATAGATTACAAGAAAACCTATAGTACAAAGTCTATGGTCTCATAATGAAACATGGTAAAAACATGGTAAATCTCTCAATATTGTGCTTCGTTCTCAAATGTATGGGAGAACATGTTTTTCAACTACAATATTTAGTTTGTTCTTGGAGTAAATTCATCCCAACTACGATACCCTTCATTGTGCGTGGTCCGACACGCACTTGGCCGGTTTTTTTTTTAAATACGTTTTATCCTATTTCTCAAATTGGACAGAATCAAGATACGTTTTTGTGATAAATAGGTATCACAAAAACGTATCTCGATTCTGTCCAATTTGAAGCGGACGATTTTAAGCCACACTTACACAAGAGATGTACGAAAATAAATATAAATATAGAATTAAAGAAAGAAAAAAAGTGGTGATCGGAATTGGTAGCAAAAGTTTGATATAGTAAGTAAATGTGCATCGGCTGCAAAGACTACCTATGATGAGATAAACGTCACACGTTAAGTTGAAGTCGTCTGGTGAACCTTCTTTAATTACCTTTTCCGAGGTAGGTTTCTGTTCTATGTCGATCATAAGCGCCGTATTATTTATTACGCTTCCTTATCCAGTACAGATATTATGTGACGGTATGTTTATTAGTCAGCCTTTTAACCTTTTCTGTGTGATTTAAAATACTTTGGATTTTTTTGCTCCCAGTTTTTCTTTTACCTAACTCATTTAAAAATACTAGTCATAACACCGAACACAAAGTTATTTTCGGTGTTGGTGATGGCAAAGTTGGTGTGAAAATAGCCTGACAAGAACGTAACTAGCACGTAGTATACTTCTTAGATAGACACTGACACTGTAAAATCAAAAAGTTGAAAAGTGACGGAGTGTTAACAAAAAGTTAAACGATGGCCAAATACAGCGTTGGGGACTACTCAACCAAAATACCACTACTTTAGAGTGAAACTCAGCTTGAAAAGCCACCATACATAAGAATTATTCTGAATCAAAATGCTCATCAAGCACAATACAAATAAGCACGATTTCATCAACACCTTTTGCTCGCCCCACGGCCTCTGACACACGATGTATCACAACTGACAGTTTAATGAAGAACAATCTATAATAATATACGTAATTTATTATTAGCCGATGACGTAATGATTATGTATAAAATTATTACTCAAAAATGTTTGCAGTGACGACTGCAAACATTTTCATTTTATAAACCTGTTTGTAAAAATTATTGGAGATTGTTGTGTGGTGGTGGATCTTTATCGATGATGTCAATTATTATTACGTTTTTTGTAACTTGATTGATCATTTTTATACGCAACCAGTTAAAACTTTTTTGTGGAATTTAACGTGTATTTCCATTATATGGGGAGTGCCTCGTCCAGAGGTCGCAAGTGCGACGTTTGAGCGTGGGGTACTGGGTTCGATCACCGGACCGAGAAAAGCGTTAGGTAGATATGAGGTTTTATTTATTTCTTCAGTAAGAGAGGTCGAGCTCTCTACATTTTGCTAGCAATGCTACTAATGATATAATGATGAATAATGTCTGTGAACTATATACGCAGCCTACTCCTTCGGAAAATACAAGCTTGATGTTATGGGTTTTAATTTCAAGGACACCAACCAAACCAAATCCATGTAAACGGTTCTTAACAGAACGATAAATTATAATACGTCACTAGTGGTTTTCTGCTAAGTCTGACGTCTCCCTTTCAACGTTGAAAGTTTCCTTCCAACACTTTATTTTATTCCACATACATTGCTGTTTCTGCACGAGGTATATAAAAGAGTTTGTATAGTTCGGCAGCAATGTATGAAGAAGAAAGCGATTGCGTCGTTTTATCTAGGTTGTCATGTTGGGCTATCTTTTTACGGCCAAATGCTCGAAAAGTTAATTTTATCTTCGAGTCTATTGTTGCCCTGTTGTGTACTACTAGTAATATATTGAGATTGCGGGTCTGTCCTTGATGAGTTAAGAATGGAGGGCTTATTAATTTATTCTTTATCGAGCTATGATGCTCGTGTGCCTCGCTACTACCCCATCGCTATAACCGTACCATCTTTATTACGAAATGAGCTGTTCCTACAAAGCTCGTGCTGATACAAAAATAAAAGATATTGGCTCTATGCTAGCGAAAAAGCCGATGGATCATCTGATTTCAAATGTTTACCACCGTAAGGACAAAGAGGGTTGTTCCGATGCGTTGCCAACTTTACACATAAACTTGCAACGATATAAATGGTAGTCATTACACATGGATACATCTTTCAAACTGAAACACGAACTAGGGAGTAGGTAATCACAAAGAACAGTAAGTGCAATCGAAGAAGATAGACTCAAATCATGTAAACCGTTCCCTGTCCCTGTTCGCGCTGTGTTGGTTAGTAAGACTTGATTTAAAAGAGCGCGTGTGACGTTAGCACTCCATTCCTTCTTACTCCGTGTTACCTTAAAAGAAAAGAAGTAATGAAGTTGTGTGATCACGTTCCTTGGTTTATTTTCATTTATCTTTTTGTTTTTCTTTTGAAGATGAGTAGTAACGAGATTGTGTTGTTGTCCTTGAAGAGATAAGCCTTAGACCTTGTGTAGAGGTTTATGTGAAGATGAAAATGTTATATTAGATTGATTAAAATGTTTCTGTGCTAAAACATTTTGCCGTATGACATTGTATCAGAGCTTGAACAAAGTATAATAAAAGACATTACATAATGCATGTATTCCACAAAAGCGTTGGCTTAGGTGTCATAGAACGGTAGGTCGTCTATGTCAGAGGTAACCACACCAGTATAAGCAGCTGGTCTGTTATTCTATTGAACGTCTGTACTACGCTAGGTCAGTCCAAGGGGTTACCACTGACGTGCGGCCTACTGTACTTGCTTACAACCCTATTTCACCAGTGATGATTAAATGAGCACACAAATAAAGTTATTACACAATTTCCAGGCCTTTCCGGAGTCTTCTCCATAGAGATCTACGTTTTGGAATGGGCAACTAGCTTCAACTTTCTGACTAACTGACCGACTCTTTGACGATCAAAACTGCATGTAATTGGTTTAATTGAAATAAATCCTTTGAGTTTGAGTTAAAAAGTCTACCCCGACCCAGGGTTTGAACCTAGGCCCTCTCAGGACTCAGCCGTTGCGTTTGCGACCACTATGCCAACAATACTATCAAAAAGTTAAAAACAAAACCGTTTAAAAAGTAATAAAATGCATGAAATAATTAACTGCCAATAAATTACCGTAATGAGCTACGTTTTCATGAGAATAAACCCAAAAGATAATTAGCCAGTGGAGGTCAGGCGGGTATAATGTTAATTAGGGGGCTTAAGGACCTCCTACATTACACAGTCATTTGAAAACGTTTAGATTTCAATAATAAAATCATTAATATTTCAAGCAGTGAAGTTTAAATTACAGTTTCATAATTTTTCGTTTATTATTTTAACCAATGGCAACAATTTTAAACTCATTTAAATAGTATAAGGATCCATATTAGTTTAATTATGTTTCTAAATAACTATAAGTTCTAAAATACACTACTTCACTTGATCATGGAATGGACATTATTAGTACCTATATAATTATGTAATGAACACCTGCATGTAACCCATGTATCACAAATAAACGATTTGATTTAACCCGTTAAGTGCCGGAAGCTCTCCTGGAGGGTTCACCTAGTCGCATATGGGATATAAAATAAGCCGAGGCTCATTTTATGCGAACGGAGGGCTCATTTTAAACGAAGGTTTTTCTTAGCGAATACAGCAGTATAAACCATAAAAGTAAAAACTGATGTATATTTAATAAGATTCGATAATGTTCTAATTAAAAAAAAAATCATATCATTAACACTACTCCAATTAAAAGTTGGTTAACGTCGCCATATAGGCTTATTTTTCAACTTTTATCTGAAGACATTATGTTGGTTTGATAGTTTTTATATAGATGTCAAACTGTCATATTTTATTCTAAGCAACGGCCCTTTAATTGTAGACTCACTAATGAGCGTGGCTCGTTGTGGTAATTCTTTAGTGAACGAAAACAGAACACGTCTGGTAATGAACGTCAATTATTTTACACCAATTCTTTGGCTCCACACTGACTGGGCGTCAATGGAAAACAATGAAGGCTTGTATTCCAGTATGGGTACTTATATGACATGCAAAATAGAGGAGAAAAAGGCTCACTATGGGTTAGTAGTTGGTGGAATTTGAAAACTGCATATTCAAAGCTTCAAAGGAGATTGACCAAAACCAGTCTTAAAAAGTTGCATGTATGAAAACCAAATTAATATACAAATTATTTTCTTATTTTTTACAAGCTTTTCACTTCAGGAATTTTGTTTTCGTATCCGGAATTATTATTTTAAGATAAACAGTAAATTAACGATTGCTAGGTACATTTCCGTATAGTCATGATGGACGTTTCGTTCTCTTCATTTGTACGAGTTACGTTAGTAGGTATGATCCTTTACATAAAATCATCACAAAAATGATATTAAACTCATAAATAGCTAAATAATTAGTAATATCATAATCATAACGGTACTGTATATGTATTTCATAGTTCCGTTGTGAAAATATTTATTTTTGTGTTTCGTCTCACGCAGATGCAACTGTCAAGGCAGATGACAGACGTACCGGTAGGGATGATGATTCCTAAACAAGATCGATTTTTAAATCTATTCGAATCGCACGAAAGAATCGATTCAGCAATACTTAAATTGAATTCTGATAGATCTGTTCCCGCCATTATTCTACATCGACAGCTTTACTATAGATAATCACTTATTTGTTTTGGTGTTGCCAGCATAATTAGTCAAATGTAATGAATAATCGAATACAAAATAAATTAAATAATATTCTTAGTTACAAAAAACAGAACAAAGAAACTGCGTATCAAAACTTAAAAGTTGCAATCCGCAGGAAAAATATTGGAACTCGTTTTCAAGTTTCTAAAATCGATTAAAAATATCTATAATGCATTGTTTATCATCGATAAAAAAAACAATTTACTTGACCTATAAAATCGATTCTAGATCGCCATCCCTAAGCCGGCGCCTACGGAAGCCGCCATAACTGTTTATGTGTCTGTCGATTGAGAATAGTTACCGCGATTAATCTCTCCACTTAAATAGTAATACTTACGGAAATTCGTTGGTGTGTTTGTTTTAAACAACTTAGCGTGTTTCATGTAACTAACGACAGGACGTTTTCATATTTAATTGTGTTTTATTACGCCAAGACGTTTTTTTGTTGTGTTTCTGAACTCTTGAGTAATCTAATCATGTCGATGCTTGATTCTGATCAACCGATGCCGGTGGTAATGAGAAGGCGATGTGTCAATTGTTCACTTTTGATACCCAGAAATCACCCGCAGCATTCCTTGCAACAAGCGTCTACGACGATGATTACTATATTACGATCTTGGATAACTCCTACTGAGGTAAGTTTCACTATATTACCTACTTCTAGATTATCAGACATGCTAGCATCCCGTACTTTGAATAGCTGACTAATATCCTATAACCTTTAGTTTAGGGTATAGTTCACAAGTCCTATAGTTTACAAGAATATGTGGATAACACAGCAAGACACAGCTTTGCATGGGTAATAAAAATCTTTTGAAATTCTCGGTTTTTCTCTATTATGATATGCATGTTTTCTACACCTAAACCTTCCCCATGAATCACCCTGTCTATTGATGGAAACTGCATGAATATCTGTTCAGTACTTTTTGAGTTTATCATATTCATACAGACCAACAGTTACAGTAATAAACAGTTTTTAAATCATAGAATGTGTATTCAATAAAGATTTACATAAGCAATGATTTTGCAATGTGTGTGTCTTTGTTATATAATAATTATGTGAGGATTCAATGATGATTGGTGAATAACCTGAGTTAAATATTTCAGAAAAACAGCAACATTGAGAAATAATTTCTTTTTTTTCAGCTTTCATCAGAAAGTGTACTATGTACGGAGTGTATGGTAATACTTCAAGATCGAGCAAGCACATTCATTGATGGAAATGCTATACCATTGCCTGCATTTGGTCACAGAAGTCTATGCTTTTCTTGTGGAATGTCTATTTTACGTACAACAAGAATACATGTCTTTCAGGTGAAATGGTAATGATGATTGTTTTATTTTAATTCTGAATACACAGTAGGTATGTCAATTTGTTCTTTTTGAGGTTTCAAGATTGGAAAGAGTATGTAATGCTTGTTGGTTGGCAGCTTATAGAGCAGTGAGACGTCAAAACCAACATGACACCAATCGCCCCATTCTGTCTGAAGAAGGAACGAGTGGAGAGTTTAATATACCTGTACCGCCACCCCTTCCACAACATTCCAGGCAACCTTCTCCAGCAAGAGCTAAAATAACATCAGCAGTATACAGACGTGCTGCTAATACAGCTATTCATTTCATATTTGTTGACTGTTTCGAATCAGAACGATTACCTGCTGCCATAGTTTTATATACCTCCAGGAGCACGAATATGTAATTATCACTTAAATCATGGCCATTTTACATGTCAAATACGTAGAACATCTATATGTATACTTGTTGTAACATTAAATACTTACACCTAATGACTACCTACATGAAAAGTCTGTTCATATTATGTGTTTTATACCTTAGTATACATTAGGTAGGTAACTTATTCATTTGTGTATAGATCTGGGATAAATTGAAGTTAATAAAATAAAATCTCTATCTGACTGAATTTGTTTTATTTCGATAATGTCACATCAACGCTGCGAGGCCATAAAAAACACGATTATTCGTTATTCACGTTTTTTTTTTTCAATTAGCAGCTGTTCTCTTATTTTGTTTCTAACTATCTTTGTTGTTTTGTACCTACATGATTGATCTGTGGTCATTTTATAAGTTGCGAGTAGTTTAGACATAATTTTTAGGTTATCTCCGAATTTGTTTAATTACTTTAAAACTCGGATACTTGTGTGAAAATGAACACTTTTATTTAATAGTATATAAAGCGTAGTCTATAATAAATAAAGATTTATTGTGTTTCAACTTAAGACGGATTTCCATACATCGGTGATCATGATTCTTTTGAGTCTGTCATTTAATGATTTGTAATCCCTTCAAAGCGTAACTCTTTTCCTGTTTGATGCGAAATCTAGTAGCTAACGACTTGTGGTTATCTATAGTACAGCACATTCCTCCTCATAAGTAAACAAACAACTTATATAAAAAAACTGCTTAAAAAATAACCCTGCAAAATAAAGATCTGTAACAGATGCTAAATAATAAGTAAACAATAAAAAGATGTCGCCTTTCCGTCCCCATTCCAGTCGCAACTTCCGATTGTTCCGATGAAAAATATTAGATTGAAAACAGAAAACAAACATTGCTTGACAATTCGACGTTTGGAAATATACTCACAGTTCGAATTCAGAGGGAAATGCTCAAATATTTCGGTTTCCGAACGACATTGTATCACAAAAAGAATCTAATCTTTCGGAATGCTCCGGCCAGCGTGAAAACGGCTGACGCAGTCAAAACGTCAAAATATACCCGCATTTTTCATTCGTTTAAACTTTTACAAAGTTCCTTTACCACGCCAAAAAACATCCCAACTCCTAACTGTTATCACCATAAGGTTTATTACAGCTTGTATTTGAGTTTCGAAACAGTTAAAAAGTGTGTGAATGTGTGCACCAACCGTACCGACCAATCTCTTGTATAGGGCTATGCTGCGTTTGCTGCGACTTTTTGTCGCAATGTCAGTGGTCGAGCTCAGATTAATCTTAAAGCCTGGCGATTTTACGTCGCCACTGCTATGCGATTGGATTTGAATTTCGAATGTCGATGCTTTATTATTCTTTGTTCTAGAAAGTTCGTTATTTTTGTTGAGGGAGGGAAAATAAGTGGTGTTTGTAAATTCAGGAAACAGTGGCAATAGTAGATAGTTTCATGGTTTTAAATTCTGGGGACATGGATTGCTTGTTTTAGAGATGTAAAAGCTTTAAGACAATACGTCGTATTTATCAGAACAGTGTCACAATCGTGTCACGATTTTGGGTAAAGCTTCGTTCAGACTAGCGCGACGCGACAGCGCGACGCGACACCGGCTATTGTTATACCGTGAAGTTTTCTTAGAAATTGTATTGTTCGAGTCGCGTCGCACCGTCGCGTCGCGCTGGTCTGCACGAGCCTTAATGTTTGATTTATGAACAAAAAGAGCCAAGCACTATTAAATAGAAGCAAAATGATCTCTCCTGGAAAGTTAATGTCAACAGAGTAGGTACCTTTTATCATCAGATGTTTGTAACTTTGATATCTTTCTAGCGAGCCGCATACTGTTAATGATACGTTTCCAGAATTCCTTCTGTTATCATGTCAATTTGATGTTGTTAAAAAAAAACCTTTTTACTTTTACTTCCGGATTACAAATAGTGACTCCTTCCACCTCATGTGTCATTAAATCGAAGCCTATTTTAATTTTCTGTTTCAATAGTATCGAAACCTTTTTTTTTTTTTTTTGTGTGTGGGAAATCATCAAATGACTCCTCCCGCTCTGGGTGGAGCGGGAGGGCGTGTCAGACTCTTACTGACTAAAACCCACCCGTGTTCCTTCTCTTGCCTGTGCAATGCCAGGGGGCCACGGTATCCCTTTCGGACTTTCCCGCAACCCCGGCAGGCAATGGTCTCATTGGACCCCTTCACTCGCTGACACTCTTTGAGGCGCGCGTGGAACACAACGCGCCGTCGACCCGGGCTTGGTCCTTACCGGACGGCGAGCTACCCATTGCTCACCGTCCGCAGGCCCGCGCCTACGGTGGCCGGAAATCCGCGATCGATTCCCGACGCCCGGGGCGTCTCCTCCTGCGGCGGCTAGGGGCGTGAGGGCGCGAAATTTGCCTCTCCCTCACGCGCTCCACCTCCTCCTTAGCGAGCATTACTGCTTCGCAGAAGGAGGTGACGGCCTCCCATGTCCTCTCACTCCGTACCATGGCCTGGACCAGGGCCGGACGCGAGAGATCCCCGCCACCGATCGCCTCCACGAGGGCACGGCGGTGCTCTGCCCAAGCCGGGCATACCTCCACCGTATGCTCCACCGTGTCCTCCGGGTGATCCTCGCAGTGATGACACCCGGGCGTTTCCTCCCGCCTTATCCGAAACAGGTACCTCCCGAAACAGCCGTGTCCGGTGAGGACCTGCGTCAGGCGGAAGGTGAGGACGCCGTGGCGCCTCTCCAGCCACTCCTCAAAGAGGGGACTTATCGCCGCAATAGTGGCGTGCCCAGCACTGGGTTGCGACAATCGCACTCTCCATGCCGCCATGAGATCTCGTCGGAGCTCTGTCCGCTGTGCCGCGATTTCTCACGGCATCGGAGTCAAGCCCCGGCGTTTCGCCTCCTCGCGCCACTCCCAAATATGCGCGAGGACTTTTGCCTCCAGATCCCATGGCGAGTATCGAAACCCTGCGTGCTTTTTTAAGGAAACTGTTTTTGTACAGTCAAAACTACATTAAATATTTTAAAAAAAAAGTAATTCCTTCGAGGTCTGGGATCGATTATAATGCCGAAAATGTTCTTAGAATTTTTGTCTGTTTGTCTGTATGTTTCAGCATCACGCAAATTCAACTGGACAGATTCTGTTAAAATTTTGCATAGATATTCCTTATATGTCTGGTTAAACTGTAGGGTATAAACTATTTCGCTATTTGCTATGAGGGATGAGCAATATTCAATTAAACTCGTATTCTTCTCCGCAAATTTTAAAAGGATGCGCCAAAATGTTAAAATATTGCAGATAGTTACCGATATAACTTTTTAAACGATTATCACCATAGTATACTTTTATGGAGCTAAGCAGTCAATCATGAAATAATATAAAAACGGCTATTCTAGAATAGCCGTTTTTATATTTCATGATTGACTGCTTACTTGCTCTTTGCTCTACAACAGCAAATAACTAAGCGGTTGGACGATTGCTTTACAAAACAGTGGTACAACCACTGTTTTTTCAATTCCTGACTCTGTATATTTTGGCTGTTGAGAACAAAACTACAAACGTACGTAGTATACAGGGAAGTCTTATAAAAATATGGCTGTATGTAGTATAATCATTATGTGTATTGTTGTGTTGTCTTACGACTTGCACGTGAACGGAAGTAGCGGGCTACTGTATGGAAATACGAAATATGGCTAACTAGTGAACTAAAAAAAATATTATGATATGCAATAATAATACTAATATTGTAACACCTAATATTTAGTTTAAGATATAAAACAGTATTTGGAAACTTACCAAATGCGTTTTTACACCTAAAACGGCTACAACATAAAATTCAGTGTTATATTTTACAATTCATTATTAATTTTCTAGTTCACTAAAGCCAAATTAATCAAACAGGTAAATATTTGACGTTATTTGCGACGTTGCCAACTATTGAACGCTCTCAAACAATTTTCAGACACTATTGAATTGTCAAAGTCCTAGTAGAAATGATATTATGTGAATTTAATATTATCTTCATATAAAACGACGGCATGGTTAGCGCAGTGGTTAAGCGACTGACTGTTGCGCTGCGTGTCGCGGGTTCGATTCCCGCACGGAACAAATATTTGTATAACCTACAAGTAGTTGATTCGGGTCTGGCTGTTTGTGTATGTGAGCTTAAATGTTTGTAAACGCACCCACGATACAGGAGAAATCCTAGTGTGGGGCAACGATTATTAAAAAAAAAAAAAAAAAAAAAAATGGACAGTTATTCGCTCCATGAGGGTCACAACATAGCAGCTTCTTCCTTAACTGAGACCTTAAAATTTAATTAAAATATTTCTGAATTTGCATGGGGTGTCCGAACTTAGGAAGTAGAATTTCGGAAGGACTTTTATATAAAGGTACATTTATATATATATGTATATTTGAGAGGGGGAGGGGGGGAGGTAGAAGGCCTACAGTGTTATCGCGTCATTTTGTCGGCCATGATTTTTTTTCCCAGAAATAAATCATTTACAAACTGAAGTGGCTTTACACGTTTTTGTGTACTGGTTTATTACATGTTTATTATGTATTTATAACAGCAAATCATAGTTTTTTTATAAGCAAAAAACTGCGCATTTGCTAAATTACTGTTGTTACAGTTGACAAAAGATTTTTAATACAACGACCAACCTTTTTTATTTATCTTAGACTGGATTGGAGTACTTGCTAAGCAAATGGTTTTTTAAAGAACCACGGGTCGTTCACCCGAGCCGACAAATGAATGATGTAGCTGGCTGTTTTTACTTTTTTAATTATTAACGGTGTTAGCGTTGGAGCAGTAGCTCACCTGATGTTAAGCGATGATGTGGTGGTCATCGACGATGGTGCACTATCTTCGGATTCTTTTCACTTCACACAAGACTTGACGACACCCAGTTTATCCAGTTTGGCGATTTAGCCACCTGCATTTTCATTTGTCAAAAAGGTGTCTCTCGTCCTACTGAACAACTTTTCCTACGAAATCAATTCTGAATGGGAAATAAAAACTTTTCATACATGACATGCATCGATATATTCTGTCTACAGTTGTATAGGGATTAGATCTGTTTTTTACGAAATGGATATGAGTTTCATAGCGAAAACATTTAAGTATGTAGAATCATCGCCCTAATTGCATCATAAAACTTTTCTTTTAAAGATTCCGTAATAAGCCTGCAAATTCTCCACTCGGTTCGAAGTTCTTAACCCAACATCCGTCTGATTCGCAGACACGTAGGTTTTCCATGTCAGGATGTTTTGCGCACGTGTTTTGTTTCTGTTAGATATAGCATCCATACTAATATTTAGATATCTATAAAAGCTTATTTCTATTCCAAACAGGTGTAACACGAAAGGGAAAGTACTACTACATAACAACATTACATAATAAAACCACAGTACATTTATTTTTAACAAACTTGCTTATCAAAAGGATAATTAAAAATTCCATGGCTGCCAGCTATTTGAGGCGAAAGAGGATTACCGTTTCAAATTCGCAAAGTAATTAATAATTATGTTTAATTGTTGTTTCCGTACTTCCTGTTGGGTTTTGCAAAAATTTGTACTTATAGATCGTTATATTTGTTTTTTTCGTGGCAGATAAATAGCTAAGTATATTTCTCATTTTTCTTAGGTTTAAATAAAACATTAATTTTATTCTAAGCAATTTATCTTTGACTGGGTATATAGTGGAATCATTTATCAATTACTGCAAAATACACACAGTAAAGAGCGCTGATTTTTTTAAAACAAATTCTTCTGAAATATAAATCCTCGTGAATTCCGCTAACAACAGTCATTAAGGTCGCTAAGCCGAACGCGCCTACGCGATGTGTGACATTGACAGCTGTCATTGCAACTGTCATGGTGGCGCGTTAGCTAATTGGCGGGAAAACACAATTTGTGTGAATCCGACTGTATTTGAACTGTCTGTGTTGTTGTTAAGCTCAAGTCAGCTAGAAAACACGAAATAAAAGTGTTGATAGGTATTTTTCCATTTGTTATGCCCATATTTTGCAGTACTTGTTTCCTGCCTTTGACGTGAGAAAAATAATTAAGACCGAATGTACAGTCTTTAAAAGCCATAAAGCAGAACATAAAGTAGATTTCAATGGCCAAGTATGCAGTATGCCTTATCAGTTTACTGAACGGAGGTGACCCATATTCTATGGTTTAATGTTGATGCAAAAACAATGGAAGTGCATTTGTGATGTTGTATTTGTGTGTGATGTAGGGTGTGTGTGTGTGTGTGTAGTTTTAGTCTAGATAGATATTTTTGAGTAGCTAAGTCAGCTAATAGATTGTGTCATTAGACTTTTCGTTCCGTTGGTTGAAACTTTAAGGTTTGTTTTAGAAATTCAGCCAGGAAATTAAATATTATTTTGTCATTTCAAGAGCGAAGTTCTGTCTTTCCAAATACATTTTGTTTACCTGCTGAAATAATTCGGTATACATAAAGCTCTGGATTAAAAATCTTTTTACATAAGTACGGTTCTATGTAAGATATATTATTTTCTCCGAGTTACAAGATGGAAGTACGTGGAATCGAGCGCATCGCTCATTGTAACCCAGTATGAGATTTTAAAATTGTAACCTAAGTATCTCGTGAATTTCCTTTGTATTCTTTCCATTCTGTCTGAATGCACTGCATAATTCGGGTTACAAAAGGTTTATTATGTATAAAAAAATTATATTAATCTTACGTATAATAAAGAAATGTTGATGTTTTGTCGTGTCGTAAACATCGTGCAAAGCAGGAGCGGGTCGCTAGTAACATAATAAAATGTATACGGGATCTTTAAGAACTGTCGCGATTATAATAACATGTCTTTTATTTTATTGTTTGGAAACAATGTAGATAAAGCACAATGTGAGGATATTCTCACGCTAAGTAATTCTAAGCATGTGTGGCCTGACATGGTCGAAAGATGTGTTGGTCGCCACCTGGGTGAGTGACCTTGGGATGGAAACAACAACATCGAAGGTCAAATGGTTAGCGGCTGCTTGGTAGCATAAAATTAGTAAAGATGGATCTATAACATAATAATTATATAACATCACACCTGTTCCCCGAAGGGTTGAGCCGAGGTACATCCACATTTATGTCTGAGTCCCATTTAATAGGGGCCTAAAACATTTTACCCGAACTGGGGTACGAACCAAGGACCTCACGCTTGTGCCAACTAGACCAACGAGGCAGATAGGTAGATTTAACAAAATAAAGTTTTTTTTTTTTAATCTCTTTTACTCAAACTTCAAAGCAATAGTAAATTGGCATTTTCTTTGTATGCTCATCCATCATAGACGAGATTGGAGTCAAGCGCCGTCCTATTTATGAATAATTAAAAACTTCATCCGGGGAAGTTTTACAGGTCACCCTACTTTTAATATCGGGGGGCACGGCAGTGCCCGGCCAAGTCGAGCAAAACAAACAAACAAAGGCCACAGCCCTACCATCTTTTCTCGAAGCCATTCAGGTATTTTTTCTATCTTACCCTGTATTACTTAGGATAGTATTATTGTACATAAGTAGTTTAGTTTTCAGTTTGTCGTATCCAAGTTTGAATGTATTTTTTTGTATACCCTATTAAGTTGTAGACATTTTTTTTGTTAAATTTAGACCAACTTTTTGGTTATCCACCTGCAGTAACAATAAACAATTATTCTATTATATTGTTCTACCATAGGCTGACGGTAACATTTACCTTCACCAAAATCACACAAAAAACATTGGAGATACCCAAACACTAAGTACGAACTTCTCTCCAAAATACCACATACCTTTAAAAAAGGGTTCCCAAACTACCTCTAGACAAAACGTTTACTACCCCTTTATGTACCCTTCACGGCCCTAAAGAGCCCCTAAGAGCATTAGTATGCAGTCCAGAGCCTCAGGGCCTAGAGCACCTTCTAACTAAACTATTACATCTATTCTTAGTCTGATCAACATTTTAACTAAATCTCCCATATCTGGAGCGGTTAACGTTGGTTGGGGTGTGGCTGCAGTATTGACGGAAGAAGATTTTGACTTGAGATTTAGAATTCGAATCGATTTGTGTTTTTTGTTGAGGTGCAACCACGGTAACCCACAGAAAACACGCTGTGAAAAGTATTGCGCCCACCATATTGTTTTAATTTCACAGTTGGCTGTTGTCACTTGATCATGTAGGCATTAAGTTATGAACATCACACTATGATAAACATGACCAAAGATCCAATCAAATCCTCAGTTGGTGACGGATTGGTGATCACAGTTAGTTGTTATTAGAACATAGAAGCGTGCACTCTACCTATCGTTACTTAGGTAGGCGGTCGACCACTTTTCATCCTTATGCCCTTAGTAATAAGGTTGAAATGTGATCCACCGCCAGTGTCTGCGATGGTACCTATAGTCGGTACGACAATCGACAAGTACCTATCTGATGAAAATTTAAACAAATAGATCAGAAATCGTGCCTGTGGATGCCATTTTGTAGTGCTACTTACATATTGAGTGCTTTGATTTGATTAATGGTATTTCAATATCGTAACCCGCAATTTTAGTTTTAATAAGTACACTTTAAATTTTTTTTTCATTTGATCATCGAAGTTGATTTTATAACCTCAGTCTACGTCGATGATTTTTTTATCAAATAATGTTATACATACAATAATTATTGGAATAACTTTTTGAAACCTTCTATAATGCGTGAACAGGGTATGTTTACACTTTCATCAGGTACTTTTGGAGTACATCACAGATCTACCGCACTCTGGGCTCTCAGCTCCTCCACCTTCTAACTTTACCAACTCGCTACAAAAAGTCTGTCAGATGGACGTGAGCAATATTTGTAGATACATAAATTTTATTATATATATATTCTCGATTTCCATGAAAGTTGCAATATAGGAGTTTAAGGGGGCAATAATTCGCTCTAGCTACGTCTCATATCTGAGAAAATTCGTTTTCTCCGTATTTTCACCCGAGCAGAGTTTGGTCGCCCAAAGTTTAGAACAAGATGTCTACCTTAGAATAATGACATGGCAGCATGGAATTAGTATGTACTATACATGAAATAAGTATGAACTATCCTATTCTATAAATGAGCATTCTCTATTTTCACCTGAGTAATAATAATAAGTCATGTCAATAAGTTCATCTGCATGACATATTCCCATTTTCACTAACACTAGGTGACACTGTACACTGTACTATAGGTACACCTCTGCCTAACCCTTCAGGGTTTACAGGCCTGATGTTATGCTATGTTACTAGTTGATATCTAAATATTATTGCACTGTTAGACTTTCAACTCTAGACATTGAGGCGAGCGTTGAAAATCCAACAGCAGGAATTGAACCACTCTAACACAGGCGTCACCTAGGGTTAGAATGGTAGTGTAGTGAAGTAGGACTACACTCACAGACAAACTTATACTACACCAAAGCGTTTCTTTCCCGGCACCTAAGCATTTACAATAATGTCACTAAACAAAGGACCCTACAAAGACAATGAGTCCTATATTTACTACTATCCAGTTAATAATAGGTACTATTAACTCATTGTATATTTCATTTAATAAATTGCAAGCGTGGGAAACCATCGTCCATCTTGTGGACTGGATGTCAAAATATACCTAATGGATTTGAAATCTTTAGAATCTATTGGATAACAATAGAATAATGAAGATGAGATGTAACGGTTTTGCTATGTAAGTAAGTAATTGTTGTTCGTTATTATAGGTTTGTTTAATATTAATGCTTTTTATATTATATAAACCTTCCTGAATAAAGTCTCTAAATAATTATGCAAACCGCATCAAACTTTGTTGCATAGTATAGAAGAACAATGTGGTCACAGTGCAAGAAACTCATGTGACGTGGTCACACAGAAGTACACGAAATTCGAATATAATAATTATGTATAAGTATTTGAATGAATAGAAATGAAGATGTTAAGTTGGATTGAGACAGAAATATTGTTTCACTTCTCATGCTCTGAAAGTGCTTATTTGTGCAGGATATAGGCTGCACAGAATTGAATTTTGTGCAGTAGTGCATTAATGTATCTACTCATAAATGTATCTATATTAAGGCAAAGAAAATGAGCCATACAGCTAAACACAATAAGAAGTTCATAGATAGAATTATTTAATTAATAATAGGTATTTACCTACTTTAATTTATTTGCCTTATGTGTTTTTTAAGACATAAAATATATTAATATTTAAATTCAAGTACGGTAGGTAATTTAATGGATTTATGAAAATTCAAATTCAAATTCAAATAATTTTATTGTGGATCATAGGTTCATAAGGTGTTGTGCTAAATACAGGTAAGTCTGCTATGTCTCGCCATTAAGGCATACAACATTCATGACACAGAAATATGCAGTTAAAATATAATACATCTAATTGTCATGCAATACATTATGATTAAATTATAGAAATAGTTAAATATTTATGTCAAATTACAAATTATTAATTCAATGGATTCGCTTTAATGTATTATCATCTAGAAATTCTCTTATAGAGTAATAACATTTACTTATCAATAATTCATGTAATTTTTTTTGAAGGTATTTATATCGCTCATAGTTCTGAGAAAAGGTGGAAGATTATTAAAGATACGTGGGCCCATACAAAAAATGCTTTGGTGCAAAAGCTTTGTTTTACTGGCTACGGTGCGCAGCTTGTCTTTGTGTCTGGCCCTAGTGCAAAATTCAAACAAGTTTGGGTTTGATTTTATGAACATTACAGTTTCATATTTGTATACACAAGGGAGAGTAAATATTTTTAAATTTGTGAAATGTGGTCTACTTGAATCTACTTTGTGTATATTGCACATCGATCTGATACACCGTTTTTGGGCTCTAAAAGCACGCTCTTTTTCTACAGAGTTGCCCCAGAATATGATGCCGTAGCGTATGATTGGAGCAACATATCCATGATATGCAGTTAGTAGTGCCGACTGACTGACAGTGTTCCTTAATCTGTAAAGAGCTTAAGAGCCTTGACTAAGTCTTTTGCAGACTTGCTCAATATGTGATTTCCAATTTACTTTGCTATCAATATAGAGACCCAGAAATTTGGTTACATCGATTTCTTCTATGCTGGTTTGAGAGTGACATATATTTAAATTGGCAACAGGTTGAACTCGCTGCTTAAAATCCATTATTTTGGTTTTTTCCAAGTTTATTTTTAAGTCATTTTCATCAAGCCATTTTATAATTGTAGTTAGGGTGCTATTTAAGTCAAGTTTTAAATCAGATCTGTCATTACCGGTAAACAATATAGTACTATCATCCGCAAATAAGGTCATATGGTGCATTGTAACCGTCGACATGTCATTTATATAAATTAGAAAAAATGGTGGGCCTAGAATACTGCCCTGAGGGACACCGGAAAGGATATTTCTAACCTTAGAAACAACGGTTTCTTCAGTTCTGTTAGTTAAAGAGACTCGTTTTAATTCTACCATCTGTTTTCTGTCACTGAGATATGATTCTATTAATCTGTATACGTTACCTCTTACGCCAAATGCATATAATTTATTCAATAGTATTTTATGGCTGACTCGGTCAAATGCTTTTGACATGTCCATGTACAGCGCTATGGCTGGCGACCTAGTGTCCATGTTTAGAAGGACTTTGTGTAAAAAGTTATATATAGCTATATTAACCGATTTCTTTTTCCTAAAACCATATTGACATGGGGTAAATATGTTATTATTTTCGAAAAATGGGTAGAGGCAATTATATATGTTTTTTTCAAATATTTTAGAGAAAATGGTTATTAGAGCAATGGGCCTGTAGTTACTGATGGAAAATTTGTCATCTTTTTTATGTACTGGTTCAAAGTAAAATTATTATTACAAAATAGAAAAACAATTTCCTTCAGTATTTAAATTTGTACTAATTTTACTTTGAATTTTAATTAAAGAAATGTTATGTTATACTACTGTTTTGTTTATAACTCGTCCACATAACCATTTTATCCTTGACATTACATCAATTAATCCTT
Source organism: Xanthia togata (assembly GCA_963853775.1). Classification (NCBI taxonomy): domain Eukaryota; kingdom Metazoa; phylum Arthropoda; class Insecta; order Lepidoptera; family Noctuidae; genus Xanthia; species Xanthia togata. The sequence goes on along the minus strand of OY970813.1, from coordinate 18,118,871 downwards.
GACATGCTAAAAGTCTCGGATAAAAATGGCTCGTTTTGTGCACTTGTTGTAAAATCTAGTCGTCAGAAGCCCAAAAGTCTGACAACCAGTTTTACCAAGAGGTATCGTGTTACCCAGTAACTGAGTTTTGGAGGTCAGATAGACAGTCACTCCATGCACAATACTGGTATTCAGCTGCATTTGGTAAGACTGGAAGCTGACGCCGACATAGTTGGGGACAGGCAGGCAGGTGATGATCAAGTATAAGTATACAAAATTCATCATCATCGTACTAACATTTTAACCAGTTTCGAATGAACTATGTTTTAAAAACTAGTATTATATATTAATTCAGGTTCTCAAGGTTGGCTAATAATATTGTTGAAAGGTGTTTTTCTTAAAAAGACAATCGATTCACTTTGGTATTTATCTATAACGTAAGTAACCAAAAGGAACAATGAAAGTACATAATATTAACTCTTAAGCCATGATGATATCTGATATGATGACTGACATTATGATGGGCGGAAGCTTGCACATTCGTTTTTCTATCGCTTCAATGACATGCACAAAACTTTAATCCCCAGCTTTTCCAAAATTCAAAACAGCTGGGACCACAAGGAAGTTTCTTAGAAAACGAAAAACGCACAGTTGAAAAAAAAAAACCCTGACTTGGAGAAAACGGAAAATATCGGAAGAAATGTGGATAACACGGTCCTTACTCCATACAAGGTATCTCCCCAATAGTGAAGGAAAGAAAAAATAATATGCGGGCGATTATTGACTGATATCATTATGTATGTTCTATCCCCGCTGTAACTAGAACCGCACAACCCCAAAGGTCACCCAAACACGGCTCCGACCGCAAACGAAGGACGCATACAAATGTTTTAGAAGCTTCCTCATAACATACCCTTCACATCTTATGAACAGATTATACAACACACACTTACTTTTACACCCCACATCCTTTGAAAAAGTCGCACACATACGTAGCTTACAAACACACGACATTAGCGGCGAATTGAGGGGTCATTCATAACAGTCGAAAAATTCTGCGAATCCTGAGTTTGCAATTAAGTTTCCAAACATGTAAATAAACATGTGTTTTTGGAAATATAACTTTAATTCCCCACGCTTAAAGTTCAGTTTACACCTCACCTTTAATTTTATTTTTATCTAGTCATTAGTTTTAGTAATTTGGAAATCAACTTATTAATTTACACTTATTTAAAGTTGATATTTGTAAAGTGAGATATCATTAGTGGGAAAGAAGTTTGAATGTGGAATAAGTATATGAGAAGCATGAATGTGTGCGTGAATTTTGAAAGACTGGAGGCAGTCAATTCTTTGTTCCAAAGTTCCGTTTAGCGTGATACCACGCGTGTTCCCGATTTTTCAAGGATTACCTTAAATATAAAGAAGTGTTCGTAATATGTGACACGAGTATCTTCACAATTGGGAGGATTTGAGCGGGGAAGGGTTCACGGAATTGACGCGAGAATTTGATGCCTTTTACGATATTGCGGCTTTGAGGGTGTTGGGAAACGTGATATTGTGGTGCAACGGTATTTTAATATAAGTTATGTAAGCTGAAAAGGGGTGACAAGAAACTGAAAAGTGTTAAGTGAAAAACGTAGTGGGGCAGTGCTATATCACAAATAAATAAGAAAGTGTTTTATTGTTAAGGAGCCTCTTGCCCCTTAACCAAAAATATATAGGCTTCTCTCTTGCCTGCCTTGATAACGCTTCCCATTCTCAAAATCAAAAATATTTCATCATCATCATCTGCCTGGCCATTTCCCGACCACGAGTATGCCGGGGTCAGCTACCAGTCTAACCGGATGCAGCTGGATACCAGTATTTTACATGGAACGACTGCCTATCTGAACTCCACAATCCAGTTACTAGGTAATACGATACCCCTTGGTAAGACTGGGTGTCAGACTTTCCGGCTCAAAATCAAAAATATTTATCTGTACAAAATAAAATTCAATACAAAGACACATTCCGCCATTTGGAAACAGTAACATACAACCTCCTTCATACTGCTTCGTTGGTCTAGTGGTCGCAAGCGCGGCTACTGCTGAGCATGAGCTCCTGGGTTCGATTCCCAAGTTGGGCAAAGTATTATTGGGTTTTTCCAACAGGAATTTCTCATTACTAGCTCGGAGTCTAGATTTGTGCCCGCTTGATGGCAATAGGCTCGCCTCCTATTACATGGGACTTAAAAAACATAACTGGCGAAATGTGGGTGTATCTACTACAGGTACACCTCTGCCCAACCCTTCGGGGAAACAAGGCGTGATGTTATGTTATGGTTAACATACAACTATAGGCATATTAGTGACAGTTATTAGGTATTAAAATAGTATACCTACTATATCTTACTATGCAGTACAATTGGTCTTCTACTTGTCTAATAAATTATAAGACCGATTCGTATCCATTTAACCTGCAAATTAACTTTCTACGATTGTCTTTGGGTATTATGTCGCAATCGGCTACGCTTCATCATCACCCTGTACTAAACCTTGAGTGAACTAACTCTGGGAAAACCCAATGGTGACAAACCAAAAGGAAAAGAGTCAAAAGTGACTAAGACACATACCAACACATAATCTGAGGTCTGGATAAGGAAATATAATGATGGCGCCTTAATTATGATAAGTGGAGTGGAGATTGAATCATTCGAAATAACTGCAGAAAATGTGAGGTATTTTTGCTGGATTGGATGGAAAGTGATTCAACCACTCAGCAAGTGATATGATTGGATGATGATATAAATGTAGCGCAATCGAGACAGCTATACGATATTATTTTGACATTATATTAATATGTGCCATTTATTACATAGTCACCGTGCTGCTGTGTTCGGTTTTGAACAGTATGCCTTCCTGACCAACCACAGCAACGCTGCTTGGCGGAAATAGGTATAGGGGTAGTACTTCCCCGGAAGAACTTCTTTACAAAGAGCTCTACCTACAACTATTAATAAAAAAGCCTTGACTTCACCTATTTTTCTACCTCTACAAGTTACCTCTGCTTTAGCTTCCTAGATACCATCATCACCTTCAGGCCATAGCATTACACTGCTGGACATAGAAACCCTAGGTCTTCATGAAGGTATAGCTCCTTAAACTTAAAGCGTAATGTTAGATATTAAAAAGAAGGTCCAACTCAACACATTCTTCATTCATAAGACCGTCTTCAAAAGTTCCCACACTTTACAAAAACAGCAACAATTTGCCTCCTCTGCTTTATTCCTATTGCGCAGTCCTTGAATATATAATCGTGTAAGAAACGGACATATGTAACGTAATGACAGCTACTCATTATTGTTTATGCATACATTTTAGGTTAGGTCTTTGACCTTGTCGTTGTATTGTGCTGAAATGTATTTTTTTTTTGTGTTTGTTCATTTTCATATTCTGAGGTTTCCGTCACTTGTCTAAGTGAGGAAGGCGGACATTGCTTCCATGCCCTATTATTTTCGTCTCCCTTTTAAATAATAAAACGTTAGTTTTGAGTTTAGAAGTCTCAGTATCATTTATGTTTATATTCATCTTCTTTACATAACATGACTTTGAAGGTCGGCATTTCTTATTTTTGCGATTGTCCATAGCAGCCGGTGTTACCTCACTGCAGGGCAAACGTCTCTTCTCTCTCTCTTCTCACTGCGTGTTGGTTATTGACTAGAGTTCATCACTTTTATCCTAAGATTTGTTCAATAGCTTTCCTGTTGTAGGTTTGGTATTTAGAAATCACATAAGTAAAAAAATACTTCTCTGATTCTGAACCTAAAACCCGTGTGACCTAACTAGGCACCTGGCGCTGTGACGTCACTCGTACAATACCGTTCAGTACAAAATGGAGCCACATTCCAGCGAGGTACCTAGTTAATTCGTACGGGTTCTATGAACCGATATTATTGAAAACTATGCAATAACCTAGACACCATTCTAAGTTCTACCTACACCTAAACATCGATTGAAACTCTTTAGCTACATCTACTCGCACTTAGCAGGCCACAGTCAATATAATCGTCGTCTACTTAACTTGACACGCAACATTGCGACACAATGTAACTAAGTTAACAAAGTAAGGTTTTGTAACTTAACTATTACGGTATGTAGCTTAAGTAGAAGATAAGAGACCATCTGTGAGTTAGTTGCGACGTTTTATTGCATCTTGAGAAGGTAGAAGCAGATTCTATTTTAACAATATAGGGACACGGTGTCTGAATTGAGAAATTGATGTTTAGAAGATGCCTAAATCTACTTCAGCATTACTAAAGGCGATGCTTTTAATATAACCCCCAATTTTTTTATTTTCTTTTACGTTTTTGAAAATAAATTGAATTTCGCGGGCGTTATCCCGAAATTCAGTCAAAAAAAAAAAAAAAATGGGAATTTCGGTGGGATTCACTTTGAGTAATGCTATTTAGACTGACAAGTTCTCAACATCGAATTCGCGATTCTATACCGGCTATTATATAGCAGATACACACATAAGTAACTACTTATATATTATGTGTACTGCCTGTTGTGACTGCCTTGTCGGTCTAGTGGTTGCAAGCGCTACTGCTGAGCATGAGGTCCTGGGTTCGATTCCCGGGTCGGGCAAAGTGTAATTGGGTTTTTCTATCTGGAATTTCTCAGTAGCAGCCCGGAGTCTGGATTTGTGCCCGGTTGATGGCAAAAGACTCGCCCCCTATTACATGGGACTTAAAAAACATAACTGGTACTGTATTTTTTAAATATAATATGCTTTTAACTTCTCAAGATGCAATAAAACGTCGCAACTAATTCACATAACACCACATCGTACGACCCTGAAATTGATTACTTTTTTTTAATTTTTCAGAAATTGCACTGACTGTAATGTGGTGACAATGCAAACCACAAATCTCAACCTATACGACATCTATGTATATGGTTGTGGCTTTTACAATTAATTACAGTGTATTCCTGCAAACTACCAACTTGAAACAAGGGTTAAGTTTAGCACCATTGATACACTGCTGGTCCAGTGTACCATTTTTAGGGTTCCGTACCTCAAAAGGGAAAAACGGAACCCTTATAGGATCACTCGTGTGTCTGTCTGTCTGTCCGTCTGTCACAGCGACTAGAATCTTTTTTTTTTGTTGTAAATTTTGACGAATAAAAAATAAATTATTTGAGTTTGACAGCCAATTTGCTCCAATTAAGTTGAAATTTAGTACACATAATATGTATTTCGGTGACCCAAACACGAACGTGTAACGTAAATAAATGAATTTTGAATAAGGGAGTCACTTTTGGGGCTAATAAGAAAATAAAAAAGTTTTGTAAACTGTACCGAGTGACATAATATCAAATGAAAAGGCTTGCGAGGATCACAAATATTTTTATTTAAATAATTTTATAATAAATACTTTTAATGATATTTAAGAAAATAGATGAAAATTGACAATTCCGTTTCGTTATCTCCGAAAATACTGAGTCTAAAATTTTGAATTAAATACAGATTATAGACTGACCATAGACTTCTTGTAAGTTTTATTGTAATCTGAAAGCTAGACTTACAGATTACAATAAAACTTACAAGAAGTCTTTGGTCTTAAAATAACATGGTCAATCACTCAATATTGTGCGTACAAACTTATATTTGCTGTTGAAATGTATGGGGTAACATGATTTTTAACTACACTGTTAAGTTTGTTCTTGGGATAAATTCATCCCAACTACGGAACCGTTCATTGTGCGTGGTCCAACACGCACTTCGCTGGTTTTTTCCATAGCACGTCAGTTAATACGTTGTGTACGAAAAATTATAACGCTTTGTCTAATACACACGGTTTTCATACTTTTTAAATGAATAAACAGTCCAGTCGTCGCACACAGGCGGAAAATCGATAAAAGCTGGCATAAACCTAATTTAAGTTATATTTGACGTATGTGTTCTTTTTCTCTTAAATAAATCTTGCGTTAATCAGTTAAATTGTAAAATAACATGTTGAAGAATAAAAAGCTTCCGAGATTTGGGGATATGAATAAAATTAAACCATTTAGTTCGTGAAAAGTATATTTATTATTATGAAACATTTTCATCTACCAGACTTATAGCTCTGAAGTTTCATGAGCCATCTGAAGGCGCAAAGGCCGGCAGTATCGTGGTGAGGAAGGCCGGGGATTTTGCCAGACAATTGTATTATTTGTTGTAACCAAACGTATCGGCACTATTGTCGTCACCATCATGTTTTCATCGGAAGATTCTGTGTTTTGAAACTTCTGTTTATTTTGAGAATGAGACCCTGATCCGTCACATCCCCACTTCGAGATAAGGCACAAGTTTTGTCTCTGGTTTCGACTCAAATGTAAAATAACTTCTTTAAGAGAAAGCAGCAGTCTTTCAACGGTATTATTCAAAAGATTTTGAAGGGGAACTTCAGCATTTATTTCAGTACATAATATACCTTCAGGGTAGCACTTCTTTTTTGCTTCTGTAACTGTTTCATATGGAGGGTAAAGATTGCAATTTAACTCCAATGCAGACTTACGCAATGAGTTGTACTGGTATTTTGTTAGGTGGCTCTCGATAACCAAAGATAATGCTTTGTCTGGAGTATAGCTTGCATGTGGTTCAGACATTGTTTTAGAATTTGTATCCATGGAAATCTCTTTTATTAATTTAGATTTCTTTACTTCTCCAGTCGCTCGGTAATTCATTTGGGCTGCAAAAGCTAATTCTGCAGGTGCCAAGTTCTTTCGAACATCTTCAGTCTTCTTACGTTTCGTACGTTCTGCGCACTCTTCAAAGTCTTTAGCGGGACGACCACCCGAACCACTGCTTCTGTCTTGTCCTATATTCAGCACAGGAAATGAAACGTAAGCGCCAAACCAATTTTCATTTGCGTTTTTGCAGCGCTCAAAGTTTTTATGTGATTTTTTTAGCTTTTGTTTGTAAGTATAGATCATCTTGCTTAAAACGCTTTTTACGTCGCTTGACAGATCTGACATTCTCAGAGCATTTCGAACCTTGTTACACAAGTAATCCATTCTACCAGCATCATTCTTCGAGATAGACTCTCTGTAATAGCCTACAAGAGTCAATCTGCTTATGCAAATTTCTTCATTGCCGGACCCTAGAAAGAAATAATTATAACATTATTTAATATTTGGGATGTACACTGAATGCCCAATATAATTCACTGTAATCAGGAGAACTAGATAACTATATATTTAATAAATTAATGAATTAACTAAACCTAAATACAAACTACAAAAATTATTTACTCAACATTTTTTCGCATATAAATGCATATTTAGTTAAAGCGTCGCTAACGGTCGCCTTTAATAGTAATATTTATTGATTAAGGGATAAACAAAGCGTGGACTAAACATTATTTTAAGAAATGATATGGCAGGAAATTGGACATTTAAGCAATGAGAAATAATTTTATTTTCAAAAAAACTATCATTTCGTATAAAAAATCATAACAAATGTAAAATCAGAGTTAGAAAACTTGAATACTATATAAATGCATAATCATTACCTCCTGGAATAGCATCCATTGTTGAAACACCAAGAACTTCACTTTATGTTAGAATTTAATTTACTTGAAGTAGCGCCTAAATCAAGCAAAACACATCCGCCGCATAACAAGTTAAACTTTGGACTAAGATGGCGTCCATTCGGTGGCTTCTACCTGGGCGGCGCGAGCGCAATTAGTTGAGCTTATCTATTGTGCAGTGGGCTATAACAATTAAAACAGGATTTTTGCCTTTTTTACTCATTTAGTTTCTGCCAGCTTTTATCGATTTTCCGCCTGTGTGAGTCGGGGCGAATCTTTCGGTGTAAGTATTTGGGTTTTGCAATGCTTGGTGGTGAAGGTGGCAAAAATATTTGTGCCAAGCCAACCCCCGTAAGTATAAACATGAATATATCACATAATAGTATTATAATACTAAAACAACTACATAACTACAAAATCAGCTACATTTACAAATCATACAGTGTATTAACTCAAGGTGATCTATTCTTAATACCTATATGTGTAAGCCAATTATATAGCAATTTGGCCTCCTCCGAAAGAGGAAAGGACAAAATGCTATTACACCATCCAACATTGAAAGGGGACACCTCGTTTTAAAGTACCAAATATCTGAATGCTTCGTTACGAACACGTCCTCTATAATATCACATTTAGTGCAATTCGAAGAGTTGACTTTTCCCATCAGGAATCCAAACTCATTTAATGGAATGTTACCTGAGCGAAGTCTAAAACTCGTCAATGAACCTGATATTTGCACCAAGTTTGCACCGACATCGAAAACAACGACAATATCCCACATCAACGCTTGTTTACAACACATACCAACACATACGTATATAAAAAGTAAACAACACGTTATATAATTGAATGCAACATAAACTAGCGACATCGTTAGTAGTGTAGATACCTAATAGCACGTTCAGGCGAGTAGCTGAACCAGTTTGAGACGCCAAGGCAACGTGCATAGTGCAGTAGGAATGTGTGATGTTGTGTGTTTGTTTGCACGTGATTTCGACGGCTCACCTTAAACTTAGTTGAAATGGGCTGTCATTGCACTACACTAGTGACAGCTCACTTCAAGCTCACTGGACACAAATACCAAGGGATCTGCAGAATATACATTGTTTCAAGAAAAAGTGTAATGAAATAAAGTCGCATTAAGTGCCTTCAACTTCACTGGCCCCTACTATTTATTCCTTACATACTGAATGACGGCCCTGCTATTCTTCCTTCGGATTTATATCTTAGGCTCCTGTAGCACTCAGTCATTTTATTTTAGGCAGACGATGCTTCGAAAGAACACAATGGTCATCATCACATATAATTATATGCTGACAAATATGCATACAATCGACTGTTTTGAATTTTGATTGCATAAAAAGATAAGCAGGTTTTTATAAAAATAATTACGAACTATAATATAAAACAGGTTTTTATAATAATTACGAACAAGAACAATTGTCTAATAACGCAGTAATTTTCTATATAGTAGGAGGACGCCGGCTGACGTGCTAACTAATTACGCAACACATTTTCGTAAACAATTACGACAAATTTGTTTTTTTTGACAGTTCAATAACATTCATTGCGGTATTTAGGTTGTTGAGTTGATATATTTTTCGAAGTAATGGATTAGCTCTTTGTTTCAAAACTGTTCAAGTTCCGATTGATCGTGTATTACATAACAAGGGTACACAGCTTTCTAAAATTTAATCTCTTAGATATCTTTATGAGTAAAATAAAGTACATATAATCCATATTTAGGTAGTTAGATAAAGGTAAAAAAAAACCACGTGACAAGACAGCTGTCAAGTAACCGACTAAACTTAATACCTGTCACTTCAGTTGTCATGCTACGTCACAGTTGTACTCTTCAATTTAGCAGCGTTATAATTCGTAGAAGTTTAGACTTAGGGCTCTTTACAATTGACAGATAACAAAATATTACCTATATTACTATTATAAATCTAACAAAAAAATTGTACTCAAGCAGTTACATCTACAAAGAGTAGTTTAAGAATAAATTATAAAGTTTAACATACATTAATATAGGAGTAAATTATTGTAGAAATTTATAATAAATTTAATTTGGTTGTATAATATTTTTAAACGAAAGTGTCATCTATAAAAAGCATTTTACGGTTTGTTTACCTTGATTTAACTACCTAAACCTATGAAGTGTAGATATATTTATTTTTAATCACATCATTAAAACTGTAATATGAAAATCCAAGACGCATAAGAACCGCAATCAAAACAAGCAGACCCACGTTCAAAAGTAAGTCCAGTACAACATGCCGGTGTACTACGATGTCGCAACGACATGTTCCCCACCCGGGAGCGAACCTTGACCCGCGCAGTGAAAGTGGCCCTTATTGCGTACGCACTAAGGTGGCGTATAAGGACCGAAAACGAAAGTGGTAGGTGACTTAGTGAGAGGAGTAGCGATTTTAGTTCTTATTTTTAAGTGGATTTTGTCTACAATCCTCGTTGCCTGTTGCTCTAGTAACCGCAAGCATGACTGTGGGGTTCTTGTAATGGATGCTTGGTCGGGCAAATTGCTATCAGTTTTTTGTCAAGAACATCTCAATAGTCAGTTTTGGAAGTGTGCCCTATATATGGCTCGGTGCCTATTTCATACATAAAACCTCCTAAAGCTCGCGAAACTTGAGCGTACCTATACTTTCAGCACGGCAGTCTGTGGACCCGAGCCTATCTTACCCACCCCCTTCACACAAATACGCAGGTAGCTACAGGAGTTCACCCACACAAAGGCAGAGAACTGGTGGACCTCGACACCGGGCTGCAGGCAGTCCAAGGTAGCTATGCCATCCTTGGACAGCTGGCTGACCAAGCGTTTATTACGCCTGGACAGGAACGGCCTGCTCCTGGTGACGGGGACCATCACGGGACACTGCTAGCTAAATAAACACTTCCACACAATATAATAGGCATAACGTACCGTCCTCTGTGCAGGGCGAGCATGGAGTCTGAGGAAACCGTCGCGCACGTGCTCTTTGAATGCACAGGCATCACCCAGATTAGAACAAAAACCCACGGGATACCCAGATCTTTCACAGATGTTCTGTAAAAACCAGGATATTTAATTTACTTCTGGAGGGAGGTGGGCTGGTTGGAATAACCACCAACGGTCGCCATGCCCACGCACAATGGTCCACCTGAGGGACTAAGTGCGGAAACCAAACTCTATAACACAGAACATAGAGCGTATACATTTCAAGCCCTTCAAGTAAAGTCTGTATGATTTTCATAAGTTTATTTTTAAAAAGATGTACTTTTTAATATTATGACAAGTTAAGTTTAGCCGTCAACATTAAGACAGCTTGACTTAAAACAAGGCCGTAGTTTCTCGAAGTATTTTTGTTCTGTCTCGTAACATGCGTAGCATGGCCTCTTCTATAACTCCTCTATCAAAGCAACATTTCTTCTCTTCATTACTTTAATAACATCAGCCGTAGCAATCTTTTTACTATCTATCGTTTGGTCTTGCGTTTCTTCCGTTCCTACGATCATGCTACTCGGTGCGAGGGCCAATATATAAGTGACAATCGCGTTTTGTATTTCTACAACGAACAACAGGATCGACATAAGCTTTTCGGAAGCTTATGTCAGTTCCATACATTTTTGACAATCAATTCATCGTTATCGCTGATAGAATAAATGTCAATAATATTCCCCCAAGAGTTAGGCAGTGGTGTACGTATAGTGCCTACACCCACATTTAGCCAGTTAGTAGTCACCAACCGGGACCAAGTCAAGACTGTATACAGGCTGCTACAGGGAAATCGAATAACCTAATAACACTTGCTTGACCCCGAGACTGATATCAGGACGGCATTCTCAACACTTGCGCATGCGGCAACGAGGCAGGCAGAAGTTTCGTACTCAAAATCAGAGTTGGATCTTTCTCCTCGCTTTTGTTCATCACCGTACCCTCTCCCTTCACATTAGCAGCAATGATTCAATTACCGTCGCCTGTCGCCGATCCCTCTAATTGACTAATTGTGAACGTTAGCCGCTGAGACCTTATTATGAGCGATCATTTGTGCAGCACTATGGTAGCTGTATCATGTACCAGAAGTTTATGGACAGGAGAGATTAAATGCGATTTACGAAGAGCAGTTTATGTTATCGAAACGCGACTTGAAGTTTATAAATATTGAATCGATAGTAATGTTTCAGAAGATAATCAGATTTTTATTTTTATTTTAGTATAGGTGAATAATTAGCAAACCAAAAGACAGCTAGAGATGTATTTAATATAATATGTAAGAGAAGAAGTGATGAGCCTAGCACAAATAAATGAGTATAATAAGAGGAAGCAGGCAGGAAGGACAGAGCAGAAATCACCAAAGAGGTTTAGGAGAAAAATAGGACTTTTCCCAGCAGTGGGCCACAATATAGGGTTATAAAAATAAAGAACAGGAAGATAATTTAGGTCAGTTTATTTTCTCAAATATGCTTGGAAATTCGAGCATTATTTTGTCAATTTTCTTCGATAACGCTGTACTGCAGGCCTAACATGACACACGCGACAATTACTCACTCTCGCGTGAGTATTTTTTGTCTATTTCGGTCACTTTCTCGTTTTCTGACAGCGCTTCCATACAAAATAGTCGATTATTTCTGTCAATATTGATGTTCTCTCGACAAACCCTAACATGGCACCTTAGTTATCTCGATTTTTGACAATTCAACACGAGATAATCTCCGATTTTTCTATAATTTAGTCGTATTTACTCGTCGTCGATTTTGACGACGAGAAGAGTAGACAAAATTATGATACAAAAAAAAACTCCAAAATAACATGGCAGTTTCATAATTGTACTTATTTTAGTCATCATTTTATTTTAAAATATATTAATAGTGAAAATACTTAGTTTTAGGTGAAAAACGTAAAATTCTGCCATTTTCACTAAATTATTATCTCAGTGCTGTCAAACTAAAAAATAGTTAAGTTGTGTCACTTTAGTCTATTTCAGAATGGAAAATCGTCGGTTGACAGAAACAATCTAAATTTTAGTGATTTTTAGTCTAGTTTAGAGGCATTTGTGACAAGAGAATCGGCACCAATGAATGAATGAAACGGAATCTCAACCCGATGTTGCTATCATAAAAATAATTTGTTTTTAATAACTTGCAACAGCGGTTTCTCGTCGCGAGATATAGAAGTGTCAAAGTGCTTTTTTCGAGATATCTCGTCGTTTACGGTCATGTTAGGGATTAGAATGACGTCAGAATCGTACACAAATTTTGACAAAACGAGAAAAAGAGCTTTCTCGCGCTTGTCATGTTAGCCCTTTTTTTTTTTTTTTGGGTTGGAAATCATCAAATGACGTCTCCCGCTCTGGGTGGAGCGGGAGGGCGTGTCAGACTCTTACTGACTAAAACCCATCCGTGTTCCTTCTGTTGCCTGTGCAATGCCAGGGGGCCACGGTATCCCTTTCGGACTTTCCCGCAACCCCGGCAGGCAATGGTCTCATCGGACCCCTTCACTCGCTGACACTCTTTGAGGCACGCGTGGAACACAACGCGCCGTCGACCCGGGCTTGGTCCTTACCGGACGGCGAGCTACCCATTGCTCACCGTCCGCAAGCCCGCGCCTACGGTGGCCGGGAATCCGCGATCGATTCCCGACGCCCGGGGCGTCTCCTCCTGCGGCGGCTAGGGGCGTGAGGGTGCGAAATTTGCCTCTCCCTCACGCGCTCCGCCTCCTCCTTCGCGAGCATTACTGCTTTGCAGAAGGAGGTGACGGCCTCCCATGCCCTCTCGCTCCGTACCATGGCCTGGACCAGGGCCGGACGCGAGAGATCCCCGCCACCGATCGCCTCCACGAGGACTCGGCGGTGCTCTGCCCAAGCCGGGCATACCTCCACCGTATGCTCCACCGTGTCCTCCGGGCGATCCACGCAGTGATGACACCCGGGCGTTTCCTCCCGCCTTATACGAAACAGGTACCTCCCGAAACAGCCGTGTCCGGTGAGGACCTGCGTCAGGCGGAAGGTGAGGACGCCGTGGCGCCTCTCCAGCCACTCCTCAAAGAGGGGACTTATCGCCGCAATAGTGGCGTGCCCAGTCATGTTAGCCCTGCTGGTCAAATACATGCAAGTAGGCGGCCGGCAATGTTACTAATACATATGATCTGTCGTGTTCAGCGGCCAAATAAATTACTATGAAAACTCATATCTGTCGTGTAATTTAAAATTGGAACGAACTTTGTACTTCAACACATGGCAACAAAACCATAGGTGTATTTACAAAGTAAATAAGAAACAAATGAACTTAATGAACATATTGACACGTGAAAAATGTTCGTTGTTCGTCATTTAATCTGGAATTCATAATTAATTTAGGCATTTAGTTTGAATTTCCGGGCATTATTTGAGAAAAGTACTTTACAAGCCTTGGCCACAACCTAGCATTGATGGACTCACGTATGTATTATACCTCGGCTTCGCCTCGGTCCACATTTTCAAGTTTGTCCATCAATGTGCAGACCGCGACAGTAATGTAATACATTTAAACCATAGAAAAAAACACCTGATAACATTAAGTACAATACATAACAAAAATAAGACCAAAGCAATTATACTCTCATCACCTTGTGCTAAAACTGACACTGACATACCAGAGATAACCCAGTCAAATTAAGAGGCTCCAAGTACGTGACATACTTAAGGAGGCAGAACAGCACAAATATAAATTAAATTCGCTCTTTGTGTCAGTCTGTGTGATCGCGTTTTCTTCTAAACGTCACATCGGATTTTGATGCAGTTTTCTGCATCATTTAAAGAATTTATTCTGAATGTATAATACATTAGTGGTGTCGATTCCCTTGTTCACAAATTAAACTAAATTTAAGTTCATTGCATCTTTTTCTTTCTATTTATTTAAGAAAAGGACAGAAGATACATTTTAGTTTAGTCCTGTCAAATTAATCAGCCCCTGACACTAATCCATACAAGTTTTGACGTGATTAAAAACTTGCCCACTAAAATTACGTCAATTTACGTCAGGCACTGATTTGACAGGACTAAACTAAAATGTATCTTCTGTCTTTTTCTTAATGAAATAGAAAGAAAAAGATGCGCTGAACTTAAATTTAGTTTAGTTTGTGAACAACAGAATCGGCACCAGTATTAAACTTACAAATAATAAAGAAATATCCTTGTTTTGTCAAGCTATAAAAACCATGCGAAGCTGGGGCGGGTCGCTAGTAATAATTAAAATATTGCATTCCGACTGCCCACACTATGTTCTTATACACACACGTACGTACATAGATGTGCATGCTAGTACATGGAAATGATGTTATTAGGTATTATACAATAAATCCGGATAGACTTAGCAATTGCATAATTGGTTGATTATTAGGAATGATCACGTTCAAGAGGTACTCGAAAAGTGCTATTTGTTCTTGTACTACTTATATAATTATTGTAATTTTTTTTTTCAGAATTTTACTTTCAGACCAAAGAGGATACTCCATACAGTAGTGTTGTACCAGAAGAAAACGACCTTCGTAAAACCATAGGAAAATAATTAATGAGAACGGCTAAAGAGTAAAGAATTTTATATATTAAGGAAATCCCAATAAGTGACCCGACAGTGGATAAAAATGAGTTGAAGAAGAAAAAGAAAAAAACCAGTAAAAGCTATTCAATAATATTTTAAATCAAAGAATTTGCCAAAGCAGACAAAATGACTCGTCAATCTACTTGAAGCACACGATTGCACAAAACATTGATGACGTCACTTTTTACCTATACCTACATAACACATAACTTCGTATAATAGACATATAAGTCACCTTTAATATACATGGGTAAGTAAACAAAGCTACGACGTTAGGAGTCGACGTGCATCGAGTTGATCCTGCGAACAATAACTTAAGTTCAAACCTAGTTCTAAACGATTAGCATATTACCTACTTATAGTTTGAAACTTGTATATTATGAGCTGTGTGCTAAACTTTATAAGGACACGTAATAAGGACCTCGTAGCTAAGTAATAACAGCCGCACCGGTCGATCCGTCAGGTTAAGTTACGCTTGCCGGGGTTGGTCTGTGGATGGGTGACCATCTTTACATACATTATAGACTCCTCCGTGCCTCGGAAAGCACGTTGTCATTGGTCCCGGCTGTCATTCGTGGATCTTTGACAGTCGGCTTTTGACGACTCTTAAGGGTCGTCTAAAGCCCGAAAGTCTGACAACCAGTCTTAACAAGGGGTATCGTATTACCCAGTTACTGGGTTGTGGAGGTCAGATAGGCAGTCACTCCATGTAAAATACTGGTATTCAGCTGCATCCGGCTAGACTGGAAGCCGACCCCAATATAGTTGGGAAAAGGCAGGCAGATTGATATTGGTATTACAAATAAAAAGAGACATAATACCTATTATATCGAATGTTGGTTAAGTAACCCAACATTTGATCTTCAAGAACGGCACAATGTCACTATATTAGATGACACGTGGAAGTAGGACGGCAGGTTATAATTATCGGTAGCGAAAAAGAGACGAGGCGATATGAATGTCACTTGGCTAACTACAAGTTTTGACGTGCTGCTTGCGGAGCGCTTATAACATATTCACTTCTTATTACATTGGTTGGAGTCATTTGTGTCAAACTCAAAAGTTAACTTACTACTAGCACACTTTTACTAAATAATCGTTGCGATTTAATTGTATGTGACGCTGAGAATACATGAGACATTTGAATTTAGTCTGTAAAATATCCAACACAACTTCAACCAGCCGTTGACATCGGAGGTGGTGGTAACCACATTGCAGGTGGGCCGTCGCACGTCGGCCAAACCTCTTGGTTACAATAGCATTGAAGAGTATTATTGAGATTAAGCTAGAAAATGTGCATATTGGAATATGGATTGGGAATTTGATTCCAAATAATGTTTACACTTGTGCATGTAATAATTTGTAAATAATCTGTCTTGCTCAAATTCAAAACCATAATAATATAATGTGTATTCTTGATCTGACATAACAATTTGATGAGCGCACCATTATACCGATTCTTGACTTGAACCGGGAGAAAAATTTATGATTTCTTTGCAAACACAAAAAAAAAAAAAAAATACAAATAAGGGACTACGTCTGCCAACAAACTGCAGATCTGCAGTTTACCAGAGGTAGTTGTATTCTAAAAATCAATATTGTCTGTGAATAAACACTTTTTATATTTCAATTAATTAATTTAAAAGCTACCCTAGCTACTTTTTAGTTGAAATCAAATGCTAGTAAACCATAAGGAGAACCCACCTACCCAGACAAATAACAGATTGAAATTCACGATCGGTAAGTTATAGGAATCCGGCAATATATAACTCAATACAACTCTGTGATCGAATAGAGTGCGTCAACGTTTATAGGTACTTACACTGGCTCACTTGCATTATGTTGAGCAACTACCGGTGTGGCATGGGCTCGTCGAGTAGTGCCCTGCATTCAGTGACCCAATGAACGAGCTTGCGATAAATCTGTTTTAAATGGAGCTATTTTACGTAAAAACTATGGAAGTCTATGGAAACCTAAGTGTTTAGCAGTGATTGTCTTATGAAACTTATTTTGATCTAGTCACGGGTCCATCGCTGGGCAATACTTGAATACTTTTCAAAAATAGCTAGGTACCTACCAACTGAGGAAGAACATGACCAGGTACTTTTTTCTACACGGCCATGATTGCATGCTTGCTTACTGCGTGGTAGAGCGTTCAAAACAAGAGGTATTTTCAACATTTTCATTAGGTAGAGATATGGATTTGAACTTTGGTAGTTCAAATCCATATCTCTACCTAATGAAAATGTTGAAAATACCTCTTGTTTTGAACGCTCTACCACGCAGTAAGCAAGCATGCAATCATGGCCGTGTAGAAAAAAGTACCTGGTCATGTTCTTCCTCAGTTGGTAGGTACCTAGCTATTTTAGCTAGTTTGAATGGAGCTTGAAAAGACGGAAAACTTTGTTCTGACGGCCTTCGTTTCCACGTGGAAACGAAGGCCGTTAGAACAAAGTTTTCTGTCTTTTCAAGCTCCATTCAAACTTGCAAGGCTCTACTCGGATACTACTGTATCCTTATACATTCTTCAAGATACATTATCCTCTAGAAGTCTAGAGTCTAGGTACACATAGTTGCAAGATTGTATAGTTGCTCTCCAATTAACTATAACTACGTAAGAAGACAAGTCCTCGTCAAATGCCGCGTGAGGAATATCCTACGTATACAATTTTTCTTGTAAAACATAATTACATAACTACGTGACTATTTTACCTTTTCATGCTTTTTATGTAGGTACTGGTTGCTGAATAAACAAAATGGGGTTCTTGGCAAAATAAAAGTCGCATGGATCGGTCTAATTTACCACGTTCATTTCATAGTTGGATCATTAGCATTCTCGAAAGGCACACTAAGCCGTCAGTCCTGGTTGTCATAAAGATACATTCCTAACTGAATCTGGAAAGTAGTATCAACAACGACATCTTGATAACAATATTGCAGGTATGCCAATCTAATAGAACTTAACTGCACCCGCTGGATACTTAGTAGGTGCAAACTTAGTAAGATCTAATGGCAATCGACTGATCCAGCTGCTTCGGGGTAGACTGGAAACAGATCCCGTTGCACACATCGGAAAGAGAGATACTGATTTAGCCGATCAATCATTTACCTGCAGTTGAATCAAAGCACGTAGCACACACACGGACCCAAATGCTGACGTCATCCTAGGTTACGAAGATCACGGCTCACCTACCTAGGTGCCTGCATTAGTATGTAGCACATGGTGTCCTTGCATCTACTGTGTTTTACAATACAGTTATCCTTATAAGAACCTTATTGATTATTTCTTGTGAGATTGGATCGCGAAAAGTATTTTTCCCCTTTTTTTGTTTTTAAGCCTTATGGAAGTGCGTAGCTTAGGAGTAATATTTAATAGTTGCTTGGTGGCACTTGTCTTCCCACGATGTTACCTATATTAGAGGCCCATACATGTTTATTCTTTCAATAAATGACAGTATTACGTGGTAAGATGGACTTGTGATTTAATATCGTCAATAGTGATCAATATGCATCTCTTCTATGTGTAGTAATAAAGCTTTGCCTTTCAATGGGATAATTACAGGCTGATGTAGCTCAGGACTTGATATATTAAATCTAGGGGAGGATATTACTGTTCTTAGTCATTGACTGACTCGTTCCGTGAGGTCGATTCGTGTTATCGTGTTATTTCCATTAGGAATTTTATCAGTAGCAGCCTGGAGTCTAGATGTGTAGAGCAATCCCGTTTGATGGCAATACATAGACTCGTACCCTATTACATGGGACTGAAACAAAACTGGCGAAATATGGATGTTACTAATACACCTCTGCACAACTTTTTTCGGGGAAATAATGCGTGATGTTTTTTTATGTTGAATTTTAAAGTGATGAGTTGATGACAAATAACCTGTGACTGTAATGTCATCATCGTTAACAGTTTACCATTGAAACTAATTAAGATAGTCTAACGACACGGCTCATTAGCTTAATATATTCAAACACATACTGAATCATTCACAGTTTGATTAGAATCTTGTTAATTATTAATACAGAATTATTAAAACCTACGTCACTTGAGTAGATATCAATCTTAGAAAAAGCTGCTTATAGGTAAATTGTTCTGCAAAACGTACGCTTATATTTGCCACGGCTATTGTGCGCTTGTGGACACAGCGAATTTGTGAGTGGACAAAATAATTTAACGAGTGGACAAACCACATCAGTGAGTAGATTAATTAAATCAGCTAGTGGACTAACTAAATCATCAAGTAGACAAACCGAATCGATCAAATGACATGAGAGCAATGAACAAACTCGTCAACTAAGATATACATGTGTCATCTAATAGTGAATCTATGACAATGGAGTAAAATAAAAAACGTGCGCGGTCGAGGAAGGCGTCAGGAACGAAATTCCATAAGCAGTTCTCGCACACACACACACACACACACTCGTATATTATAGAAAGAGGCAGAGAGAGAGAGAGAGAGAAAGTCGCATGGAGAGGGCATAACGCTTTTTCCTGACGTGACGATTTCTACCAGTCAACCCCTACCGCAAGGTGTGTAAAGGAACTTCGTCCCAAAAAAACTTGTCTATTATTGTGTTGTAGGTATATAATATTCCAGCTAAATCCAATAATTAACTTTTGGAAAATCAACAAGTTTTTGTAATAAAGTCATTGTGCGACACTAAACATTTTTATTGGGTTTACAACATGTTTACAAACAGTAATCTCACATAAATATCTTAGGCCCGTATTTACAGACCCTCACTCAACACTCAAGCATTACCTACTTAAAACTAGTTTAAATCAATCAAAAGGCTTTAAACGAGTTTTAAGTAATGTTTTAGTTTTGAGTGAGGTCCTGTAATATGGGCCATAATACCTAGACCTGTAGAAATCTTATATTGCTCCTTGCGGGAATTGAAACTACAAACCGTAGGGTAAGAGCTAAACGTTTAGTCACGTCCATTCGTAATTCGTACCGACCAGTTGCCGCTCCGCGCGCCCTCGCCGTCGCCGTCGTTACGTCTTAAAACATATTATTATACAATTACTTCCTCCCCAAAAATTAGTATTCCAGTCCCAAACTCTATTAGCAGTGACCTTTTAAAGGTCCAAAACATTCATTCTTAAATGTTCAACCTTGACTGCCTAATGTTTAGTCATTACGGAGAATGTCCGGTCAATTAGCACAATGTCCGAAGATAATAGATAATTGCGAAGTAATCACTTTTTGCGGTGTTTTCACACTATTAAGGTAAAGACAATCGGTTGGTATAAAAACCGGTGGTTACATGTTTTTGTTAGTAAAGATAAATGAGTTGTATGTGCATATGTAATTAATGAGTGATTGTGTTGACTATCACACGGTTTAAGTTATTCACGCTGGTTTCATATGTTACCTACTTTACGCTATCTACAATATTTTCTCTATAATTTAGTATCAATGAGTCCACAAAACATATTATAATAAACACACTAAAGGTCCAAAATTATCCCACCAAAGGTGTCCAGGAAAACTCTTTGTGTTAATCCAGGTTATAGATAAATTATCTACCTGTATATGCCAACTTTCCTCCAAATCTGTTCAGCCGTTTTTGCGTGATTGAGTAACAAACATCTAAACATCGAAACTTTTACATTTATAATATTTATAATAAATATTATATATACTTACAACAATTTTCGAGTAATTTTATGTTTTAAAATGAATGAAATAAGAATATTAAATGTCAAATTACTCGAAAATTGTTGACATTTACATACGAGTCAAAGGAGTCATTTGATTTTTTATAAGTCATAGCGAATATAGGTACATGTCTTGTAAAAGTCATACGAATGAATCGTGTTAACGTTTAAGATACTCTTTTTTTAGAAGATCTCTGCTCTTGATCAGGATAAGGTATTTGACAATGGGTTTACAAGTAAGCTTGGAAGATCCAAAGCATTAAAAGCTGCGGTAGTCAAGAACATTTCGCTAGTTGGGATGTTACCGCTAATGTGCATAAATTAGTTAGAGTAGAGATTAACTCTTTAATCTGCAGATTTCCTAGGTAATCTGCAGACTAACGTCCAAGAATACGGTTAAGTTAATAAAACAGGTTCTTTGCTTGAATAAAACATTTGAATTCGTTGTAATTATTGATTTAATTGACATGACGTTTGTCTTGTTCATTTTCATTTTAAGACCCACTCTTTTCGAAGCTCTACTGAGGTCATCGAGCAATGTCATTGAGGTCCTCCATAGTCTCATCTATGTCTTCGGCAAACTGAAGGTGACCTAACCCTTTCCAGTTCAGAACCTTGAAGACATCCTCCAGTGCAGCGGTGAACAGTTTCGGAGAGAAAATGTCTCCCTGTCTCACACCTTGCTGCAGAAGGATTGGTTTCGAAGTCTGGTCCTGGAGTCGGATTGACATAGTGGAGTTTTTGTACAGACACCTCGATGTACCGATAGTCGATCTGGCACCGTTGAAGAGACTGCAGTACAGCCCATGTCTCTATCGAATCGAAGGCTTTCTTGTAGTCCACAAACGCTAAGCAGAGAAGCAGGTTATAAGTGGTTAACACGCAGGGCACCTTGCTTGCAGAACAGATGGTCGATGGAGCCGGCGACCGTGTACCGGGAAAGTAGTGGTGGAGGACCGATGACCGTGATTAGGCCGCAGAAACCGCTGGATGCAGGAAGCACAGCTTCTGCTTGGGGGAGGCTTATGTCCAGGCGTGGATGTCTTTCGGCTGAAATGATGATGATGATGATTTATTTAATTTGATAAACGCATAAACAAAGAAAAAAAAACAATACTGTATGTAATTAAACTCGTATGTTACTCCACTGAAATAACTGATCAAATTAGGCAAATAACGAGACATTTTTCGCTCAGTTTTCCGCGATTCAATGGTGTAGCATACGTTAGTATGCAGATTAACTAGTTGAAGTGCAGTTATCTGCTATTTTAAGTAAAATTTCAGACTTTAACGTATCGTTCCCGGTAATTTGCAGACTACCTAGTTAATGCGCATATTAACGTATTATATTCTGCTCTCTAACGGTAACATACTCGTATAATTATATTGTATTTGCAGAATTATTTTTAATTGGCTATCTAAACTACGCAGACAAGATGCGTATCGATATTTAAACACGATAAAACATAAGAAAACTGTTCTTCTCAGCTCACAGTTCAAGTAAGCACACTAAAAAGTAAAGAAGTAGACCTCCCAGAAAAAATATCTATTTATTTTTTCGTGTTGTTATAATTATTTATTTATTTGCTAACATGTTAAACACTGGTTAGTAGGCATGCATTAAAATTTCATGACACAAGATAATTTTTATTTGTCAAAAACATGTGTAGGTTTACAGTTGGTATGTTCAAAAAAATAAAGTTTCAACATGCTTTGCCTGGAAAGGCGTATAAATACAATAATAATAGCTTGAAACAATGAAATCATGCAGTTACATTAAATTAATAGAACATTTCAAATTAATACAGTAATTAATAATATAAAATAAAAGATGTCAAAAGTAAGATAACAATTCAAATTAATATTCTAATTAATAAAATAAAAGATCTCAAAAGTAAAATAACAAACTAAAAAAATGTCCATAGTGCATCATTGAAAATTTATACAACAATAATAAAAACTGTCTAAATAACGTCATTTAAATAGTCGGCAACATTATAGTAGCATTTATTTACTAGAAAATTCTTCATAGTTTTATTAAAATTGACAATATTTAAATTTTTGTATGCCTTTGGTACCTTGTTGTAAAGGTTTGGAGCCATGCAGAATACACTCTTACCCATGAGAGCTGTTTTAGCACTATGAGAGCGAAGTCTTTGGTTATCGCGTTGACTTCTTACGGAACCATCGGAATACTTCGGAAACAGTTGGGGATTCTTCTTAACAAATAACAATGTTTCCAATATATACAAAGCAGGAAGTGAGAGAATTTGATATTTAATAAAATATGGTTTGCAACTGTCTGTTATATGAAGACCAAACATAGCTCTTATGCATCGTTTTTGGATTTTAAATATAATATCTTTATGTGTGGAATTTCCCCAGAAAATAATTCCGTATCTAAGGATCGATGCAACAAGTCCGTGATAGGCAGTAAGCAATGTGTCCGTATTTACTATTGGGGCGAGTTTATACAGTGCGAAGGAAGAACTGCTAATTCTCTTACTAATTACGTCAATGTGATCTTTCCAATCAAGTTTTTTGTCAATGGTTAGTCCTAGGAATTTGGCATTTACAACTCTGCTTATTATGTGATTTTTATAACTTAAATTAATGTCATTTTTTATTGGCATTCTTTGACTGTAATGCATGATTTGTGTCTTATTTAAATTAATTTTTAGATTATTGTTGTCCAACCAGTGAATTATAGAAGCCAAAGTATTATTGATGTCAAGTTCATAAGTGTCAGTTTTCTTACATGCTATTGTCACCGTGCTATCGTCTGCAAAAAGAGTCATCGGATGCTCAGTAGAGTTCGGAAAGTCATTTATATATATAATAAATAATAATGGTCCCAGAACGCTTCCCTGGGGTACACCGAATTTAACTATTCGTTCTTGAGACAAATAAGTGGTTTCTTTTTTTGTGCGATCTATTCTCGAGGTGGCTGTTATTTGTCGTCTATCAGATATATAGGATTCAATTAATTTAAGAACATTGCCTCTAACTCCATATGTGTCAAGTTTATTAATTAAAATAGTGTGGTCAACATAATCGAATGCTTGTGTCATATCACATAGCACAGCGCAAGTGGGAGTCCTTTCATCCATTCGTAGCATAACATGTAAAAACGTGTAAAAAATCATAGATCGCCATATTGATGGTCTTTTTTTGTCTAAAACCTTTTTGCTCATTAAAAAGAATATTATTTTTTTCCAAATAAGTGTTTAACTGTTTATAAATGTATTTTTCAAAAATCTTTGACATAATTGGTATCAGCGCTATTGGTCTATAATTTTCGATTAGGTCTCTATTTCCTTTTTTAAATAATGGTTTTACTATCGATGTTTTCATAACATAAGGATAGGTACCCGTACTGATACACAGATTCATAAAAGATAAAAGATAAAAGATAATTTATTTTGCAAATATGGGTAACAGCAATTGATGACAAAAATATTAGAGTTCAGCCATATTTTACCACGTAGGCATGCAAAAGATTTAACACACTAAACTTATAACTAAATAATTAAAAACAATTTTAAAATATTACAACTTACTACTACACAGTGAAGTACAAAAAATAATAACTATATAATATTACACTAGCTTAAAAATTCTTTTTCAGTTAGGAACTCCTTAATATTATAATATGCTTTCGCCACTAAAAAGCTTCGGAGTTTCTTTTTAAACATTGTAAGCGGAAGCTCTTTCCAAGTCTTTGGCAATTTATTATAGATGACTGGAGCCATGCAGTAGAAACTTTTGCGCATAAGTGCTGTCTTGGCTGACTCAAGACATAGCACACTATTATCGCGTCTATTGCGGGGTACTACATCTGATAGACGTCTAAAACGACTCGGATTTGTCTTTACAAACACAGCTACTTCTAATATGTAGAGACAGGGTAGTGTTAATAATTTATAATTTTTAAAATACTGTTCACAACTGTCAGTGGGTTTAAGTTTAAACATCGCGCGAATGCATCTTTTTTGTACCTTGAAGGCGGTCTCTCTTTCAGTTGAGTTTCCCCAAAATATTATCCCATAGCGTAAATGTAATTCTACTATCCCATAATAAGCAGTAAGAAGAGCATCCGTGTTTATTATATGTGATAATGTGTATAGAGCGTATGCAGACTTACTTGTTTTCTTACATAAAGTATCAACGTATGATTTCCAGTTTAGTTTTTTATCTATTACGAGACCCAGGAATTTTGTCGTTTCAACTTCTTCTATGGTATCATTATCATAGTTTATATTTAAATTAATACTAGAGGTCTGTTGTCTAAAATGGATAACTTTTGTTTTACACAAATTTATTTTTAAATTATTTGCGTCTAGCCAGTTTACCGTCTGTTTTAAACTATTATTAATTTCCCTCTCATACGTATCTCTACTTTTACAAGGTATTGTAATCGTGCTATCATCCGCAAATAGTGTTATAGGTCGATCAATAGATTTCGGTAAGTCATTTATGTATAAAATAAATATATAGGGACCCAAAACGCTCCCTTGCGGTACCCCAAATAATACTTTACGCTCTGATGACCGAAATATCTCTTCATGTTTACTTACTATATTAATTTTATTGACTTCAGTTATTTGTTTTCTGTCTTGTAGGTAGGAATTAAGCAAATTAAGGACATTGCCTCTAATCCCATAGGCTTCGAGTTTTTTTAAAAGAGTAGCATGGTGTACATAGTCGAATGCCTGCATCATGTCGCAAAATATGCCACATACAGGATTCCGGTGATCAACATTTTTAATGACATTGTATAAGAAATCATATATAGCCATATTAATAGTCCTGTGTATACGAAATCCTTTCTGTTCCTCACACAGAATGTCATTTTTATCTATGAATTTACCAACTGCCTTATAAAAATATCTTTCACAAATTTTTGAAATAACTGGAATTAATGATATTGGTCGGTAATATTCCATCACTTCTCTATTTTCTCTTTTAAAGAGTGGCTTAATTATTGATATTTTTAACGCATCAGGGTACATACCTGCGCTAATACTTAAGTTAATAATATGACTTATATGACCGCTTATTTCCATTGACACGTGTTTCAGTATTTTTGTAGCAATACCGTCATATCCAACACTATTTGTATTATTTAATGAGTTGATGATTCTCTCTATGTCTTGTGGTATACTAGGGGCCATGAACATTGTTTTATTATTTGTATCAATTTTGTTACATTTAGGTTTGCTAGTCACATCCAGTTTCCCTTGTACGAGTACTTTATCGATAAAATAATTGTTAAATGCTTCAGCAATGTCATTAGGATTTGATAGAGTACTATTATTATTTATAATTTTATTAATACTAGATTTAGGTATGTTATATTTTGCACGATTTATAATTTGCCACGTGGTTTTAGACTTGTTTTTGGATGATTTAATTTTATGATCGTTCTGTGCTTTTTGTGTTAGGTGTATAATTTTTTTGTGTAAACGAGAGTAGGTAGTGTAGGAGTATTTATTATTTTTGTTTGGGTGTAATCTAAATTGCCACAAAAGTTTTCTTTTTTTTTGACTACCAAGTTTAATACCTTTTGACAACCATTTAGGTTTTTTTAAGACATCTATTTTGATCAATTTAGTTGGAAAACACAAGTCATATATTAATTTAAATAGATCAAGAAATTTGTTATAGGCTTCATTCGGATCGACTGTGTCATAAATCTCTGCGAAAGATAAGTTTTTTATATGATTTTTAAATTTAGAAATATTGTCAAGACTGTAGTCCCTTTTAGCCGTGTACCAATAATTTATGAGACATTTGGTTTGAACTGGACAGTGAAGCAGCTGTGCTGTATGATCGGACAATGCCAATTCTATTACGTCAGATTTACACATTTTTCTAAAATTGTGAGCAAAGTTGTCTATGCATGTCATTATGTTGTCTATGTATGTACTGACCATGCGAGTCGGCTGCTTTAATACTAGTTTTAAGTTATAGCTCATTACTACAATGTTGTTGCATCGTGTGCGTGATATTTCTCGCAAAAGCGTTTCCATCTTATCAAAACAGTAATTGAGGTTATTTATATTTGGTACTCTGTAAATACAGACAACAATTATCTTAAAATAAGTAAGCTCGATTGCACAACATTCAAATATGCCCGATGAAGATAATTCTGAGATTTTTGGTATTTCCTTATACTGAAGACCGTTTCTCACAAGAATACATGCCCCGCCTCTTTTTCTCCCTTCTCGACAGAAATAGGCAGCTAGACTATAATTTGGTACAAACCATTGATGTTGGCACCCCTCCATAATAAAATGTTCCGTTATGCATAGAACATCAACATCTATCTTTTTTTCGGACAATTCATCTAAACATACAGTTAGGACATTTGCTTTGTTTACTAGACCGGCAATATTCTGATGTAATATTTTAATGTATTTATTAGAGAAAAAAATCATTCGTTGCATTTGTGCATGAGGGAGAAACAGGGGGAGACTCACCATAATCCCGATCAGTTAAATGAAAATCTTCGCAACTACTGATCTCATCAAGCATTAAATTAATATTTTTAAATATGTTTACTATGCCATTGTTATTGACATATCCAGTTCTTGGCAGAAACATTTTATAGTCATATGACAAATAGAAGTTAGTATCAAACAAATAAGCATAGTGATGACTACAAGCGTCTAAATATAAGAGACTGTTAAAGGTTTCTATTCTGCCGTTAAACATCATAGAGTATTCATTCAATTTAAATGTAGGTGCACATATTATAATATTTGTATAATCAATTTTTAAAAGTGTTTCACGTAGAATAATTATGAGATCGACATAGTTGTTAGTTCGGCGAAAGTCTTCGTCGCCAATGAAGATCAGGCAGTAATCATCCATAGTGTAATTCTTCAACTTAAGATCCATGTTCTCAATAAGCTTCTCTATACCACAGCCCGGTGTTAAGTAGTGACAAATTTTGTAATCTAGGAATGTATTTTCTGCATTCGCTAAGATTTTATTACTGTTGTTTGTACTCAAAATGCATACGTTTCTTTGACTTATTATGTCTTTTGGTTGCGTATTATGTACGTGATGTGTCCTATTTTGGTTTGTCTGTTCTGGAACTGGGGTATTGTTGTTTTTATTTTTCGAGTTAAATGTCTGTGAACTATTGTTGGAAGTTTTTTTTTTTTCATCTTTCTTTTTATTTTTCCGCGCCGATGTTGGTGGGGTGGAGGAAGATTCCCCGTATCCTACCTTTTTGTATAGTTCTATAATTTTCTGACATCTTTCCAATTCCCATTTTAAATTAGTATTTTCTGTGTTCAAATTGTCAATTTCATTATTTGCAATTATCAATTCCTCCTGTGTAGATGACAATTTTATTTGTAAGTCACGTACTTCTAAAGTCTCACATGGATCAGGTAGACTTTGAATCGTGCTATTGAAAAGTGACGAGTCTGATGTGTTCATAATCGACACGTTATTATGAGAGTTTGTTTTTCTTATTTTCCGTAATGTTATGTTACTATCACCTCCACTCGCCATAATTGGTAGTAAAAAATAATATACAAGTAGGTCAGAAAGTCAGAATCGAACTTATTGTCCAATCGATTCAAACAAAAATATTGCAAAAATAACTGAACAAAAAGAGGGACTACTTTTGGGATTCGAACCAGCGGCACTGCGTTTATACCAATTCTTAGGTCGGTTCTGCTCGTTCTTAGCTATTTTAACGATGTTAAATTTATTGAAATAGTATATCTGTTCCAATTTCTAATATTTTTCAAACTTTAAACAGTCGTTAAGTGACTCATGCTGCAAAAATGTTTGAGGTGTCACACTTGATTTTCAAACACACGTTTTTATTGTTTTAAAAACAGTTCACGTTAATATGTTGAGATTATTGTTTTGAGAGTCAAACACTGTATTTTAATATGGTTTTTTGCACGGTAGTCTTATTTTAAAGCAATTACCACATATCACTTTTTATTTCTATTTTTCACTTTTCAGGGTAAAGTTAGCATCCAGAAAACGATTGGACAGCTAATGCCAGCTGTTATTGACACTTTAACACCACTTTCGACCTCGGATAGTCGATAATACTATTTATTAACAATTTTATTTACAGAGCTAATGTTTACGTGACGGCAGCGCCATCTGACCAGTTCATCATGTGACTTAAGTGGTTGCAAATTATACAACAACACAATACATGACATGCACCCTGTAAGGGCACTGCAAATGTTTCTTATATTATGATTAAATTACTTCTAGTCTACTTGATTCTAATTATTACAATTCATTACATTTTAATAAACATCAGCTATTTAATTATTACATTTTATTTCAAATAAATCATTTTTTTTAATTCGTTTCTTCATTTTAGTCATTATAGGTAAGCATATTAAAGTAAAGTCATTTATTATTTCACATTTAAGTACCTACGTCAAGCATATTATTACAAAGTCAATCGATTCACAATCTGTCAGCTTTAAATTCTTCAATGGTATAGTAGGCTTTCTTTATTAACAGAGATTTCAACTGCTTCGAGAAAATTGAGTCATTTGGTAGGGATTATTATTATGTTTATGTTTACTTATCGCGTCCGCTGAGTTTGTCTAGCCAATTTCAAATATACCTGTAAGTAGTAGGATTGTGTACTTAATTGTAGCTACAGTATTAAGGAGCACAAAATATAGACAATCAAACGAATTCTTCTCGATGTTTAAATGTTTTTGAGTCTGACCCTCTTCCATTCTGCCACTTATAAAATTCGTTTGGAAAAGGCACTAATTTTCTTAAAAATTAGAATACCCTGTACGTAAGCTGATTTTATATTACCGTAATTATGAAAACAAAACTTGAATTGATTTTTCATCTCCTTCCATTTATTTTTATTTCAAATTAAATAATTTGTTTGTCTGAATATGGTTGATACATAATTATACAAACGTTCTTTAAACCACATATCCTACCTTAACAGGTACACATGCTTAGCATTTTTACATAAACATTGGACAAAAGACGTCCTATGTATGTAATGTCTAACGTAACCATACCATTTCATACTAAAACCAATTTTGACCTAGAACAAACATTTCAGTTGCATCCATTATTTAAAATCTAGCAATCAGGAGCGCGTTTTAATTTCCAATAAAAATACAAGATATTATAATTGCTTGATTGGTCGTTCGTGTTATTAAGATGAATCATAGTGAACGGTATTGGTGGCCCTGGTAAGGTTACTGTGAGTAATACAAGAGCTTTTTGTGCTAGATTTGCGATTTGCAAAAGAAGTAGGTGTAGCTCTGAGAGCCAGGATACCAGAATAGTCACGGTGTTGCCGCTAAATAAGATGCAATACTGAATTTTAGCGCGTTTTTTACCTTTACGCACCTAAAATTATTCTGTCTTATTTATTTATTTATTTAAAAACCAACGCCTCTTTTGCAATTTTGAAACTAGTTCTAAATCCGCTTGAATAACCGAATGCGCCCAGAATCATTTTTCTGCTAGCCTGCTTGAGTTAGGTGGTGTGCAGACAACCTTTACAGCACATACCTATACCTAATAATGCTGCTGCTGAATCGCAAAAGAGACATTTAACAAGTTCTTCATCAACATCATGCTTGCTGCATGTATGTTGTACCTATGCTTCTTACAGGGAAATTAAAACTACATAATTATGTTCACAATCAACTATTTATTGAGTCTTAATACATGCAGAAAGATAATCAATTGTATTATTATGTCAAAGTCAAATAATTTATTTCAATTAGGCACAAAAAAGGCACTTATGAACGTCAACATTTACAACAAAAAAAAAAAAAAAAAAAAAAAAATTGATTCTAGTCGCCCATTCCAAAAGGTAGTTTTCGTATGGAGAAGAATGGGCAAGAAACTCCACCGTTACTCTTTTAAAATATTTTCACAATATCTTTTATACATTAATTATGTGAAGACGATGCACCTAGAATAAGATTACTATACCACGATAGGTAAAAAGAATGAAAAATGAAGGAATGACATAAATTTATTATGTTAAGAAATACACAATTATTGTAACCATGAATTTTCTGTAATGTGATAGATGAGTCTTTCAATTAATATGGATATGAAATGAATGCCAAAAGATGATGTTTCGCTTCTGTTCTGATAGGTGAATCGTCGGTTACTTTAATCAACATTAGGTTAATTCATTGTAGTTGAATAAACCGTAGGTGAATTCTCCTTTATGGATTTCGTTCATTAGTTATTACAAAAATCTGTGAAACGATATTTAGGAATTTTAAAGAGAATACGCTTAGATATTATAATATGTAACCCTTTTACGACACTTTTACACGCCAATTTTTTGGTCGATATATTAAAACTAGATGGCGCCGGAATTTCCTAGCTGACTGATCCTGTGAAGAAATGCGGAAACATACTCAGAGGTCTTTTAAAGTCAGAAATTATACCTAATATTAAAAAAAAAAGTTAGTCTAACAATGCAGGGCCATGTCTGGAGAGCCTTTTGAAGAAAGTGCCATTGCACTTTGAGTTGAACTATCTGGACAGCGGCCATGCATGGATCAGTCAGCATCGTGCTCAACCCTATTTTAGGGAGCTCAACGACCAACAGTCACACGACGCTACCAGATCTGCGGGACATTACCGTAGCCCACATAAAAATAATCAAAACCACCAGACAGTTTTAAAGTCATGTATTATATCTAGCCTACATGGTACTCACAGTTCCTTATAGTCGTGAGCACTTCTGCCGAGGACATAACTTATGAATCATTTCATTGTACTAGTCACCTAAAGACAATGTTGCATGCAAAGGGGCACCCCTTTTTTGGATACCTTCCACGAATACAATACTTACTTAAGAAAATAGCCAGCCCCACTACCAACTTAGCTGACTGGTTAGATAGATAATCTTTTACTTTCAATAGCTTAAGCTTCGTGCAGACTAGCGCGACGCGACAGCGCGAATCGACACCGGCTATTGATAAATCGTAAAGTTTTCTTAGAAATTGTATTGTTCGAGTCGCGTCCCGCTGGTCTGCACGAGCCTTAAGTCTTAGAATGAGAAGACGAAGTTAGAATGGCTAAAATGTATTTTTTTGGGACCGAAATAAGTGCTAAATTTATGATAGGACGTCGTCGAACTAATTATTTCACAAGAAACTTAATGCCCGTTTTCGCTAATACAAGGCGACACCTAATGCACTGTTTGATACTTATATCAATTCTCGGCGCTAAACCGAGCGTCGATCCAACGAGCTCCGACAGTGCGCTTTTGTTTAGATACTAGATTCGGTATCTTTATAAATTATAGCATATGTTACTCAATGATAATAAAGCATTATATTGTGAAAGAATTTTTTAAATCAGTCCAGTAGTTTTGAGTTTATTAATTACAAACAAAAACTTATATTTTCTCTTTATAATGTTAGTGTAGGTAGATTAATTTAGGTGTCGCCTAGTGTTACTGAAACCGGCCATTTATGTCACTATCTCATGGACCACACATCACTGGCGAAAAGTAATTTATTGTATTCATTAAATGACACCTCTGCTTAACCCTTCGGGGAATACTGGCGTGATATTATTTAAAGCAGCAATAACTTTACAGCTGCACACAACTATGCATTTTAATACTTTCAAGGCAAACCATAAGTTTGCACAGGTAGGTGCAGAACATAATAATTTATCACTATTGCACCAACAAGGCTCAAGATGTCGTTAAGTCACTTTCGCCAAGGTCGGAATTCGGATGGGTGACCCATTGAGAAACCTGTGCATTCTGACTGAGGTTTACGTTTTATTACTATAAATCGATTTTGCAAGTATTTGCCGCTCAACTGTTTCGATTGTAAACAAGTTTTAAAAACAAACAATTTTTTGTTTTATATCAAGAACTGTTAAGTTCGATTTTGAATGTAGGGAATCGAGGTGTATTTTCCTCGTATGTTCGTTCATTGTAATTTTGAGTCTTGTTAATAGTGCGATGTGGTTTAAAATTGAATGACGTAGAGAATTGTTTTGCACATTCTTGATATCCATGCTTTATAGTGAGTAAGTATTATAATTTCAAATATTTTTCTCAATTGAATAGAGCTAGGCTAAATCGTTTGTTAGATTTAGGTGCGATTAAGATGAGAACTAAAATGACTTGTAAATATAATTTTGAATTTAATTTTGTTCACATAAGGTTTAGAATCTTGTATATGCGCAGGCAAAAATGTAGAAGTTCTATTTTAGCATTGGTGTTAATAAATTGAGTGCTAGCATTTGCGAAATACAGCAATGCAGTTTGCTCGCAGAAGTACTTATATACCTAAATAAGTATGGGTTTCTGTGCAATCTATTTCAAAAGAAACTTACTGAGTAGGAAACATAGACTTAATTACTTTAATTTTAATTATTGCGCTAAATATTTAATTAAAGTCAGATTAACTCTTAGCTATTTTATGAAATGTTGAAGAAGCTGTCGTCTGATTTTAATTATTTATTTATTTATTATTAGGCTCTTCAACAATGAGTACACTATTCTATTTTACATTTTGCACGTTGCAAACTTAAGTCTAAGCAACACATAACTTAAAGAAAAGCACAGCATGCACTACATTATGCGCAGATAATAACACAATTGAATAATAAACAATTAATACATAGTTTAGATAAAAGTGAAAAATAAATGATTAAAAGCTAAATTGATTACAATTAATTCTATAGATTATATTAGATGAGATTAAATTAAATAAGATTGATTTTTTTATATTATGATTAGGTTAAAATTTGATTTTAGACTAGAGATACCTAAATGGCAAGCGCGGCTTTTTTTAGAGCAGGTATTGATGAGTGAAAGAGGTCAATGTCCACTTCGTGCTCATTGTATGCAGCATACATTCTACAAAGTGGACAGTATCGCCTCAATTTGGTATGACATCTTGGCATACAGAAAAGCCTCCTATTAGAACTTCTTGGCAGATTACGGAGCACATGGAATAACACCCTACTGAGCAAATCGGGACAGTTCAGAGAGCCTGTTACTAACTTCTTAAGGAAAACCAAATCTATCATATTCCTGCGTTTCTCCAGCGACACCATGTTAAAATAGTTCAGTCTGTCTTGGTACGTGTTGAGCTTTATGCACTTGTTTTTGCAGCCGTTCAATGCGCTTGATATGAACCTTATACTCAGGTGACCAGATCAAACTGCAGTCTGTACTCGAGATGGCTTCTAACTAGTGAGTTGTGCATATTTTTTTATGTTAGGTTTTTTAAAGTTTTTACACTATCTCATAACAAAGCCAAGCATCTTTGATGTTTTTAATATAATTTTATCAATATGTTCGACAAAACTTAGCTTTTTATCGAACTGAACGCCTGGGTAGGTCTCGTATAGTTTCGACTTCCTCAAGCTGCTCACCATTCAATCTGTAAACTGACTGCATGATATTCTTTTTTTGTGAACTTAATATGATGGCATTTTTTCACATTCAAAGACATTTTGCTGTGTGACAGTCAGCCGGTCTAAGTCACTTTGGACCATACCGAGTCTGCAGGATTTTTTATAATCTTTATGGCTTTGAGGTCATCAGCAAATAGGAATATATTCGAGTTCGAGAAGCAATTTTATGAATATTATTATTATGACAAGAGGTAGCTATACGGTCACATCTTTTTCTAAAAAAGTACAATAATCCTTTAGACATTATTGCTTTAGATTTAAAGCAATAATGTCTAAAGAATCAGTACCAATGGGTATTTAGCATCTTTTATTGGTAATTGACTGATCTGAGACTACTCTCTTTACGAAAAGATAATTGTGGACAAAACGTCAACTGGGCAGAGATAGCTGAGTATTCAATACTGAAAAGGGAACCTTTTTTTTGTTTCATGTTTGCTCTAATCTGAGGTTAGTTAGTGAGTTATTAATGAGACTTGTCCCAAAATCTCAAAAGAAAACCATGATGAATGTGTTTTATTTACTTGTCTGTACTGTTAAAAATACAATCGTATCTGAGGAAACCACTCTTCAGAAATGCAATATTCTTACGAAGTGTCGTATCTGTTTTACATATATTTGTTTAAATATATACAACATTTTAAATTAAACAATCTACGTTTGCAAAACGGCTTTGAATTACAGATTAAAACAGTATTTATTTTGTTTTAATAATACATTATTTGAGCAAGCTGCAGAGCTTTATTTGCTTCAGTGTTGAGCGCGACACCGAAAAAAGCAACTAGCTTCATCTTTCTGACTGACCAATACCTTGACAATTAAAAAAAGACAAAAAAAAAATCTACAAATCTTGAGTGCACTAAAAAAAAGCTTGCACTAATTTATAGTGATCGTTAATGTACTGTCCGTCCCGGGCGAGCCTGCTATCATCTTGCAGACTGTCTAATATATTTACCACGGCATTACCTAGGTATTTGAGTTACCGACATAGCATGAGTAAGCGAGCAGAAGTAGGAGTGGGCCGGCCATGTTTGTCGAAGGACTGATAGCCGGTGGAGCAGACGTTGAGTGGAGTGGAGACCACGTATCGGCAAACGTAGTGGGAGACGCCCCCCAGCTAGATGGACCGACGGCCTTAAAAAGGTGGCTGGGACAGACTGGGTGCGGAAGTCGGAGCACAGGATGTTGTGGCGCAGCCTGGGAGAGGCTACCACACCAGCCAGCAATAAATTCCGAAAGGGATACCGTGGCCCCCTGGCATTGCATAGGCAACAGAAGGGACACGGGTGGGTTTTAGTCAGTAAGAGTCTGACACGCCCTCCCGCTCCACCCAGAGCGGGAGGAGTCATTTGATGATTTCCCACCCAAAAAAAAAAAAAAAGGGTGCCAGCAATACACTGCGATAGGCTAACTTGATGACCTTTTCTCATAATAATAACGAACGTATGAACAAAGTATGAAGGAACCTTCTTCAAAATACAATAATGACAGAAATCAGCGATGTTTCCTCACAATGATTGCTCAAACATTAATTAAATGCCAGAGGGAATCTGCCGAATGCCGCGAATATAAAACTATGCCAACGTTCTCTGTTTCATAACAGTGTTGCTGTTTCATCAAATATTGGCATTTAGAACACCACTTTCTATTGCCACATTAATATTAGATTGAACCTGATGATCTTGTGGTTCAATGGTGATGAAATTAAAGCAATTGACTATGAGGTGATGATAATTAGAGGATGAATGAAAGGTGACTAACAAAAGGTATTACAAGGCAGGAGGCCCTAGGAGGACATAGGTAAATTAACCTTATTGGTGATATTCTTCAGAAAGGTCAAGTGCGTAAAACTCGCAACCAACGAACATAAACGAAGCAAAAGCAGTATGTAAGGATCGTAGCAGGTGGCGTTCTGTAGTTTCTGCCTACCTCCATAGAAAGAAGGCGTGAGTTTATATACGTTTGTATGATTATGGAATCTTCTTCTTTAGCTAACAAAAAAAAAGAAGGGGGTTTTCAAGTTAACGCGTCGGTACCATTTTTTAATACGTATTTACCTTCTTCCTTCATATCACTCCTCTCACACAATCCATCCATCGATTCTTTGGTCTTCCTCTCACTCTCCACCCCTTAACATTTATATTCATCACTCTTTTAGTCACATGCGATTTTTCCCTTCTCACCACACGCCCATACCAAGACAGTCGATTCCCTTTCAACTTTTCTGTAAGTGGCGCAACTTTCAGACTTCCTCTAATTATGTTCGTCGTGTAAAATCAGGAATAGCAACCGAGTATCGAAATCACCCAAATGATGTATTTCCTAGCTTACGAATCGACCTAAAGCCCTCGGTTCAATTCAGGTTCATACCTAGGAAATGAACCGTGGACTGGATGTTATTCTTCCTAGATATTAATCCGGGTAAGTCCAACGCCCAGGTTATGTGTTCGTTTTCCTTCACTTTAAGGCGTGTTTATAGGGTTATTGGTTATACGTCTGCAATCCATTAAGGAAATGTATGAGAGGTCATTTAGTCTAAAGTAAGTACATCCAAATGACCCCTTTTGACTCCTATGCAAAAGTCAACAGTTTCGAGTCATTTCAAATTTTGTTTTTATTTCATTCATTTAAAAATATTAAATGTTAAATTACTTGAAAACGGTTGACTTTGGCATAGTGGACCTCTCCTACATCCCCGTACAGGTTGAATTGCCGACATATAACTAACCCTGTCTATTTTCATTTTATTTTATTTATTTACGATTTCCAACAAAGGATTTATACACAATACATGACACATAAATTAAGGTTGTTTTTCGTATCTGTCTGTGTGACCGCGTTGTTCT
Organism: Xanthia togata; assembly: GCA_963853775.1. Taxonomy (NCBI): domain Eukaryota; kingdom Metazoa; phylum Arthropoda; class Insecta; order Lepidoptera; family Noctuidae; genus Xanthia; species Xanthia togata. The sequence goes on along the minus strand of OY970813.1, from coordinate 18,081,796 downwards.
TCTAAACTGCGCAGCGGATTTTGATGCGGTTTCACCATCACTTAGAGAATGTATTGCGGAAGGTTTACGTGCGAAATACAATCATGTTATTATTATACTTAAGAGGGAACAGGGCCCGCGATTTTCCATACAAACGTATTCCCCGTTTTTCTTCCTGAATAATGCCTCTAGAGCTTTCATTGCATTGCATGTCCCTGTCATTTCCTTTTTTTCAGCAATTAATAAGTAAGGAAACTATGACCCTCCAAAAATTACAAAAATGCCCCATTTTTACCGCCGTCATTAGAGGACTACCAGACTAATTCGGAAAAGTTTTTAGCATAAAATAAAATAATAGGAACCTAGACATACTCTTTCTTAAAATTTTAATGTAAAAAATTATTAAATCGGCTTAGTTTTCGAGAAGAAAAAAGGAGAATGCCAAAAGTCGTTTTCGTCAAAAATTTTGTGATATAATCGGTCTGAGCTGCAGTTGTCCCTATCGCACTTTACAGGGTTTAACTCGGTTTTTCGGGCGCAGCGCGACGGCAATAGTTTCTTCAAATACCTATTTTTCAAATTCATCGCAGCCCCTGTTCCTTCTTAAGTACAATAAAGAAAACTCGATGTATTGTCAAGTTTGGAACCCGTGCGAAGCAGGGGCGGAGTAAGTTAAAGATAAAACAGACTACCTATCCAAGTACGTTTTGCTTAGCAACACTACAAAAGGTCACTGCAGTCATAAGCGACTGTAGTTAATGTAAAAATAGCCAACACCAGTAGACGGGTCAGTTTAAGCCTCCCACTCGGGTTGGAAGTGATATCGGAAGAACTCAACAGGATCATGCACTTGATACGGATTAACTATGAGTGTATGATGTCATGGACATATTCGGTATCAGCGTTCTGCATGACCGTCTAGGAATTTGTACTTTGTATGAGATAATCTAGGTAGCAGTTGCTCGTTACTTCGTTCGCATACTAAATTGTAAACTGCTCTGGGATGGCGTTTCGAATAATCTTTTTAAAGTGCATCTCTATACACTCAAATGTCTATCCCAAATTGTATTTTATTTATCAAGAATTTTGTTTCTGTGTAAGTTATTCTAAATCACGACACCGTTAAAAAAAATTAAAAGATGTCGGTTTCAAGAATAATGAACGGTTCATAGGAAATAATTCTATGAATCGAAGATACCTGCTAGCGTCCACCTACGTTGACGTTTAAATCCTACAAAGTTATTGGTTAGAACTATCACTTGTATCTTCACCAATATCGAACAACATGCTAAAGGATAAGCCATAAAACTAAGCGGTTCTTTTCACCTTTTCAAAGCGTCGTCGTTTCAAAGTCGTCTTTTGTCAAAGAAATCACTCTATCAACAGTATGAAAACTATTCGTTTTAGACTACATCACCAGGCAACAGAGAAATATTCTATTTTATACTTACAGCTTTTTCCCGAGTTAGCAGCAATCGGTTTGAAATCTAATCAGATGCAGCTTATCATCAACTCATAACATCTGACCTCCACGTCCCAATTCCCATCAGTACAATAATTCAAATAAAAACATTCCAGTAACAAACTAAGAACACTCATCGCATTGATAAACTAATTACAAGAATCATCAAAAATAAATTACTAGTCATTAGAATTCATTGAGCACATATTAGTCACATTTCATTCATAAAACATTTAGGTACTCGTATAACAACAACGATAATTTTACTATGGATACAAAATGTTAAACAACATAAATGTGTTGCAAGTTAATTTGCAACAAATAAAATGCCAGTGTTATTATTGTATTCATTTAATAATATAAACACTGTTTTCTGTCTATTTTATTTTATTTTGTCGCCACTCATCGTATTGATATACAAATCACAAGAATCATCAAAAATGAATTTTAAAGTCATCAGAATCCATTATAATTATTTTAAAAGTACCTACTTATAATAAAATGTAACAAAATGTGTTGTGTAAATCAAATGTGAAGTAGCTTGTAATATATTTGTTGCATTACTTGCAACAAAGTAAATATTTAATTAAATAAACACCATTTTTAGGGTTCCGTAGTAAACAAGACACCCTTATAGTTTCGCCATATCCGTCTGTCTGTCCGTCTGCCCGAGGCTTAGCTCACAGAATCTTTGTACTAGAAAGCTGTAATTTGGCATGGGTATACATATTAATCACGCAGACAAAGTGGTAAAATAAAATCATGTTTTTTTTTACGGTAAAGTAGGGATCTTATCTATCCCTTGGTGCGGGGTGTCGTTGGAAAGGCCGTTCAAATATATTGTGAGTTTGTGAAAACCATGTTTGGTTTAAGGGATCCGTTTGCGAAATATTAAGCTTTAAAGTGCTAATTTTAGTTAAGTATAGTCAAGTGGTCCTCCCTCTTGCCACCTAAATGGTTGGTTTTGTATATGTGAAAAAAATTACGGCAGTAGTGTATATAACGAAATTAAAAGGAAAATTATCACAGCTATGTAGGCCTTACAATATAACGAGTAATAATCAACAAACTTGCATTTGTGGTTGCAAAAACATGTACTCCTACGGAACCTTTCATTGTGCGTAGTCCAACACGCACTTGACCGGTTTTTTTTTTAAATCTCCTATCCGCAATTTGCTGTGGTACAGGTACAGATAGTGCAATCGCGGAGTGGGGCGCGGCGCCGTGGATATAGTCGCGTGTCGCAGTAGAGCAGTCACTCTACGAAAACCGCACTTACTGCTACGACTTACAGGCTAACAATGTCAAATCGTTACCACTTATGTGCGTTTGACTGTTCATGCACATGCGCAAACAATGCGTAATTACGCGAACATTACGCGTAATCAGCGTAATGTTACGCGGAGTGACAGCGCCATTGTTGGAAACTGTGTCGTTGTATGACCTCGGCGTATGCGCAGCCTGTTTTTTAAGATTTGAAGACGTACCAGCCGTTCATAGTTAAAAGATACTTTGTACTTGTAGCGTAGTCTATGAAACCCTTATAAACTTTAGACAAAACAAGACTTCTGTTAAAGCCGATAGAGACAACTTCATTTATTTTAAAGAATCTTATATCCCTGATATTCTATATTCGAGCAACCGATATTGTTTTATTACTTTGTATTTTCGTAATAATTTCCTTCAGAAAATGATGAACTTCAAAAGAAATTAAGATGATTCTGTCTTTACAATAAAACCTTTAGATACCTTTTACGCCTACAAATGAAAGCGAGTGGCTTATTATTTGCTAAGCAATGGCCACCTTCTACACTATAGGTAACCTCCACCATTGAGGAACTAGGCCGTATCGTGGTCTGTCCTTTGCCTTTTTGTGAACAACAAAAAAGATCATCAATACGTGACATTACGTTTCTTCATGGTTTGAGTAAAAAATGTGTTTCAAGTTCAAACCCCATAACGGTCGTTTAAAGGGTATCGAAACACTGTTGATTGTGTTTAGTTTCTTGAGATAATTGCCCGTTATAAAAAGCACAGAATCTCCCAACTATTGAGATAAAATCTGAAGCTATTAGAAAAACCAGTATTCTAACTCCACATCTGAAGATGTTTTTTGTTTTATAAGCAAGTCCTAGACTGAGTGACCTATGGATGCTTAAAAAAATATATTCTTTAGTGTAATGGACAATATGCTAGCTACGTAGGTACTAGCTGAACACCTGCACGAAGGACGATAGAAGATGAAAAAGGTTAAGAAAATACCAATTTAGCAAGACAGCTTCAAAGCAAGATATGATGGCGAAGTGCAAAATATGTGATCGTGTGTTAACTTCACACAGACTTGCCATACATCGCGACTTTGTAGGTATGTATCTACACATTGAAGCTATGTCTGACGCCGGATAAATTATATCTAGCTATCAAAGTGCAATCTTCAAAGCTTTAATTAACCGTATAAGCATTTCAACCATAAAGACGATCGCTATAACATCAGTTAGGTACCTTATACCTATCAAATTGCATCGAACTAAGTAACTGCACACAAGGCTATAAGGTCAAGCGAGTTCAGGGCAAATATCATCGATAGGAGACTTGCAGCCGATACTTAACATTTTTGCGCTGTAATGTAAGAGATAACCCCACAAGTGGATGGCCAGATAATCATATTTTATAATTTAATGAATAATTGAGCATGATAGGCATGAATAAGCATGATTCTGGAACGTGGAATGGGACTTGAAGAGTACAAATTAATTTTGAATTTATGATGTACAATACAGTGAACCGAAATGACTGGGTGGCTGGTATATAGCAGATGGCTGAGAGTACTCGATGATTGAGTTGGTCAGAGTGCGATTGGAGAGGCTCATGGACTTCTATAGGCTGATGATAACGATGGGTTCTAGATGGAATACTGTCAAAAGGACATGTCAAGCGTATTTTTGAAATGCGTCAAGAACTGTTCGCAATAAAAAATCGAAACTTTCGTCAAAGTAAAAATCATGAGACATTGGTAGGTAATTCACTGTTTAGTAATAATAGAGCTTCCTGAGGGCCTAGACAAGTAGCCAGTGCTTTCAAAGCGTTTCGTATTTCTACAAGGATTTTTAACAGGATTGACTTTAGCTTCTCGGTAGCTTATGTTAAATCCAATACATTTTTGACTTTTCCCCCGTCGTTATCGCTCATAGAATATGACCTTGTATAGGCATAATGGAAAGGTGAAAACTGCCACAAAAATCTGCACCTATTGCCATCAAAACCTCCGGAAGACAATGGAATAGTTTAGGTATTGTCTTTTCAACAAGAGATGACACATTCCTATTGCTTAGAAGCATGACTAGAGCACACCTGGCTGCACTACTGTTCAAACGATAAAATAACTTAAATAAACCACTTTTATGTAACCACTATATCATCATCTGACCATCTGTTTTGAAGATACTCATAACATCATACCCGTATATCTTCGAAGGATTAGACAATAGTGTACCGATATATCCGCATTTTGTCTGCGTAGTAAGAGACAAGCCATAAAACAGTCACAAATTGAGACTCGAGCTACTGAAATTTTTTAATTAAATTCTTGTATACTTTTACCGGCCAGGCACCCTAATTGCGCTGCCGGGGTTGCGGGAAAGTCCGAAAGGGATACCGTGGCCCCCTGGCATTGCACAAGCAACAGAAGGAACACGGGTGGGTTTTCAATCACAATCTGAATGATTTCGAAAGATATGGCTAATCCATTGCTTCATATGTACAAAAAAATTGTCTGTTCGGTAACTTAAATAATGCAATGAATGTTATTGAACTGTCAAAATGAAAGCCATTGCTTCTGTAAGTGTGTTACGCTATTACCCTGCTGGAGATTGAAAGAAAGACAGTAGTAGCTCAGTAGTCGTGCTCACGATCACTAGACCAACGACACTTCACCAATGAAACTGACACGATCAGCATTTCTTAAAAGCGTTCAAGAGATGTCAGTGTCAAAATTGTTATAGAATATTGTACACTGACAGCTCTGAAACGCGTTTAGATGTGCTGAACGCGTTCAAGTTTCATTGGGAAAATCCGCACTAAGAAGACGTCAAAGCCTTGCGTAAATACCTAATACCTAGGAGCCGGCGAGCGCTAGACGGTGATTTCTTTTAGTAGACGGTAGCGAGGCTCACAAAGGCATTTTTTTCCCAAATTTTATAAGCCATATGAATGACCTCGTACAGTATGTTTTTGTTTACTAATTCTCCACATACCAAGATATTCTCTGGTCCCTTTGTATATTGCTAAATATCTTCAATATGTACTCTATGGAGCCAACACCAAACCAGTTTTTATTATTGTGTGGCCCAAGGTTACAAAAATTCATAAGTCTGTTGTCCGTGGTACCTTTTGGGCCCTTTCACTGCTAAGCTTACGACATCATGACGTGGTGGAGGTACCGTGAGGTTGGTTGAAAGTAAAAGTGTGGAGCTTTTGTGAAGTTTTTCTGGTAAATATTTGTTTAAAGAAGCTGGGTGAATGCAGTTTTATAATTTTATGTATGACTTTCTGTTCTATTATCTATTATTATAACAGTTGCACGCGTAGCCGTGACAACCATAGAAACGGGTTTTCTGTCGATGGAAAAATAGACAAAATTACAGATAAAAAATCACAATATCTCATTTCAATCAGTCATGCTGCGTGAGGCTTTTTGAGCGATAGTCTTTTTAAATTATGAAGACCTAGTAGACCGATACTGTGATCATAAGGTCCTAGGTTTTTTTTAAGGACTGCCTCGTTGGTCTAGTGGTCGAAATTCCTGGGTCAGGCAAAGTGTAATTTTGTTTTTATCTGGAATTTCTCAGTAGCAGTCTGGAGTCTGGATTTGTGTCCGGTTGATAGCAAAATGGCAATAGGCTCGGCCCCTGTTACATGGGCTTACGAGTAAACATAGCCGGCGAAATATGGATGTAAGTAATAAGTACACTTCTGATTAACCCTTCGCGGAATTAACAGGCGTGACCTTATTTAATGTTATCATTATCATTATCAATAAATGACGTAGAGTCTTTGACAGCTCCAATAGGGGGATCTCGAAACTGATAAAAAAAAGATAGAGGTAATTAGTCTCGACATCCACCTCGAGACAAACTTTACTGTTTATTTTTCATATTTAAACGGGGCTGAACCTGCAGTTCTGCAACCAACCAGACCAGCTTATCCAGCGAACACGCGTGACTATAGACACGTGCCTCTCTACTCAAGTGACACAAACACTTTGCTGTGCGAATCTCACCCGTAGCTACGACGTGACTAATAAGTCTTTAACTAAAAGTCTACGTGCAAATATGTATGAGTTGTGACTATTAGACGTAATTATTATAACATTGATATGGCAAGTAAACAAAGGTTTTATTTTAAGTTTTTAACTTAATTATTTAGTTCCGTTTTGAAGTAATAACTAAATGCCTCGTTTGTTGGTCCAGTAATCGTGACTACAGAGCGTGGGGTAAAGAGTTTGATGTCCGAGTCACGGAGTATGGCTGTTTTTGTATTACGATATTCTTAGTAATAAGTAGGTATCCCGGAGTCAGCATTTGTGCCCGGTTAATGGCAATAGGCTCGCCCCTTATTCCTTGGGACTTTACATATCTAGAAAAAGTGTGTGTTATATCTGCCGACCCTACCGGTAATACAGGCGTGATATTATGTCATTTTCTGAGTGTATGAGTCAGTTAGCCAGTCACTAATTTAATTACATTGAATGAGTCAAATTCTGGGTAGCAATTAAAATAAAGCTAAATTACTCCTTACAGACTGCTATGTAATTAATAATTTAATTAGGTAATAAACCTTATTAATGCCATGCAAGGTTCAAGTCAGTTTTCCCACCTCAATTACAGGCACATAAGACATATTAGCTTTGTCCCTGGGATGGCAACGCATCAGCGATGCAACTACAGTCCGGCTGTCGAGAGAATGCGTCCCTGGGGGGTCTACTCTCTAAATCCATCAAAAAAGATACGAACCCGTCCGAAAGTAGTTGATCCGACAAAACAAGAACCAAATACAATTTTTCGGAGGGGTAAACACACATCGGGAGTAGGCACGACTGTCAAATCGTGTTGTGATTCATTCTTAGTCCAGGCCCCGATCTAATCTTATTCTGTAGGTGATATGGTGTAGGAATCGCCCGTCACTTCGACCGAAACTATTGGTTTCAAGCTTAGGGAGTAAATCCCCCGACACCTGTCAGTTGGACAACCTACACTGGCCTGCAAAACTAAGTATCACACTTTTAAAATTGAAATAACTTTTTAAGTACACAAGATATAATAAAAATAAATTAAAAAAAGACTCGAAAAAAAGTTTAATTTTGTACATATAACTTCATAGTCGGTAACCTTATTTTAAGAAATGGCTGAATAAAACTTTATATTCAAAAATAATCCTTTTCGAATAAAAATTTTACCATTAATTTTTTGTTTCTACTTTTGTTTTAATTTTTTTTCTTGATCAGTGAGTCTTGTTACAAAATCTAAATTAGACAACAGCACATACACATTTATCATGCCTCTTTTACCTGAAGAATGTGCTAGGATCATGAATTTTCTGGAAGTAGGCATCAGTATGCGTCGTACTGCAAGAATGGTGGGTGTGACGTTACGAACGGTCCAGAAGGTGAAGCGAAGGTACGAAGAGACTGGAACCCATTTGCGGAGACCTGGTAATGGCAGACCTAGGTGTACTAGTGCCCGAGAAGACCGTTATATTGTTTCCACTGTGTTGAGAAATCGCCACCTAAGTGCAGTTGAAGTCCAGCAACAGCTTCACCAGACCCGAAGGGACTACATTAGTGACAGTACAGTGAGAATAAGACTGGCTGAAGTAAACCTGAAACTCCGAAGACCAGGGAGTGGCCCCAAGCTCGAGAGAGAGCATCGAGTAGTGAGACTGCGATACGCCCGTGAACACATACAGTGGGATCAAGAAGAATGGTCAAGAATTTTATTCACAGATGAGTCTCGATTCTCACTTTACACTTCTGATGGAAGGCGAAGTGTCTACAGGCGACCTGGAGAGCGATACCTTTAAGCCTGCTTCTCAGAAAGAGTCCAGTACGGTGGAGGCAGTGTACATGTATGGGCTAGCATATCTTCAGAAGGTCGCACAGAGTTAGTGGCCATAGAAAATGGCACTCTGACTGGGGAAAGATAATGCCCAGGAGATTCTCAATGAGTATGCAGGGCCGTATTTTGTAAATATGGGTGATGGATCGATGCTGATGCATGATAATGCCCGGCCACACACGGCTCGGGTCGTGCAAGAGTATATTCAGGAGGTCGGTATCAGCGTGATGGCTTGGCCATCAAGAAATCGGCACCCCTACCACCCTCAGGGCACTAAAACAGGCCCTGATAGAAGAATGGGAGAATATTCCCCAACATCGGCTCCGAAACCTCGTTTTCAGTATGCCAAATCGACTCAAAGTTGTAAGCAGAGCCCGAAGAGGCAAAACAAGAAGAACATGTAACATACTTGTAAATTTTAATTGAGTTTTATGACACTAAGCTAAAAATGGTTATTTTTATTGTTTCAGACTGCCTCGTTGGTCTAGTGGTTGCAAGCGCTACTGCTGAGCATGAGGTCCTAAGTTCGATTCCCGGGTCGGGCAAAGTATTATTGTTTTTTTTTTATCTGGAATTTCTCAGTAGTAGCCCGGAGTCTGGATTTGTGCCCAATTGATGGCAATAGGCTCGCCCCCTATTACATGGGACTTAAAACATAACTGGCGAAATGTGGGTGTACCTGCTACAGGTACACCTCTGCCCAACCCTTCGGGGAAACAAGGCGTGATGTTATGTTTATTGTTTTATCTTTTTTTAGATTTAAAAATGCTAATAATGTATAATTCACTATAGTTTCAAAGAAAGTTGATAAAAATTGCTATAAAACGTTTATTTTTATTTTAAATCTCTAACTAGTTTAGAAAAATTGAAATTTTATAAGTGTTGTGCACTTAGTTTTGCAGGCCAGTGTTATATTAAAAGGATACATTTCGAAAAACTGTGCGTGGGTCGTCGGTTTGTTTGCTACACAATAACTATTTGACGTTTATAGGCTAATATGATAAATACGAGGACATAACCTAGATACTCCTAATGATGATTCATTACAACACTAATAATTAATTCAATAGATTATAATAACAATGGCTACTATGTAAAAGTCCTGTTATAAAAATAACTGGACTATATTATATTTTAATATTGGTATTACGTCCGATGTGAGGAGAAAGGATTGCCCTTATTTAAATAGGACCACATTAAAGAGAGTTTTAAAGCCGCCCATGGGCCTCTGACTTGGCTTCACATGCCCTCGAGAAATATCTCTCAGGCGATGTTTTCCTTCACCGTTTTTCAAGGTAGAGATAATTATACAATACGCACATGAATCCGAAAAGTCAGAGGTGCGTGCCTAGGGTTCGAACTCGAGACCTGTGACTTGGCAGTCCGACGGTCACACCACTAGGCTATCACTGCTTATTAAAGTCATCTATATTGTTTGTCGCACATAACAGTGAAAGCAAAACTGAAGCGAAGTGAGACGATATTGGCGAATTTTTACCCGACTGCCCCAGAAGAAGGCTAATGTTTTCGATTGTTTTAAAGTGTTATTAGTAATAAAAATATTAACTGTTTATGCTTGTTTGATTTTATTCAAAAGAATTTAACGAATTTATTGTTTCTCTGTTGGTTTTGTATAATGAGTCAATTTCGTAGAAGTAAAACCGGATGCTTAATAAACCTGTTATTCTGAGAATCTCTCGTACAGTTTAAGTTAATAATGACGGAGACAGAACAGAAATACCGAGCTTTTTTCTTTTTTATTTTATCAGCGGAAAATTGTACTTAATGAACTTCAATTTTTATATTTTTAAAAACACGGCTAAATAGTCAATGTGAGTTTCCCAAATGCCAAAAAGTTTTTTGTTTTATATTTATATAAGTATACTTTATTGTACACCACAAAAATACATAACAAAAAAATAATTAAACACTACAAAATATACAATAGGCGGCGTTATCGCTTTCCGCGATCTCTTCCAGGCAACCAGGCAACTTTATGTGGGATTCAATCCATAAACCTATATTAAGCTAGGTACCTAGCTAAACCTAACTCCAGAAAGACTAGGCACTCCAGCGCAGTGATTTCAGTCGTATTACATAATATAACAATAGCAAAAACCGCACATATCTTTGCAATTACTGCTTACGAAGCTATCATTGCGGTTTCATAACTTCACCGTGAACCACACGTAGGAATATGACAACCTTTAGTTAAATTATAATCAATTTTACTCGTCAAAAATGATTTTAAAACTAAATGAGTTCGGTTCTATAACCGACTACTCTAAGACGAAAACTCAGAGGTATCTTTTAAAGTCCAGACATAATTTGGGTTTGACAGTGTCTTTATTTTCGTAGCAGTAAGGTCGATTTTCGTAGTACAAGTGTTGTTGACCGTATTAAGTGAGTTCATTCGGCTGTGAATAGTAGGCCAATCTAGATAAAAAAAACTAATCTAGTTACAGCATGGTTGACATTGACAGTGATGCTCTTTGTGTAAATATGGGCTTTTATGGGTTATGTCTGTTAAGGAGTGGTGTAAAAGATGGATGACGAAAAATCTCATGCCGTGATATTGACCTTTCCATTCTTTTTCCGTTTTCTTTCCTAAATAATTGTTTAAATGCAAGCGAATTATATTTCTGTGTTCTCTAAAAACTAACTTTCAAAAAACTATTTCACGATTTTTTTTTGCAAGTAAGAATAGTCTACTAGTTATCTAGGAGACTATTCAAACTTTTTGCTAAAATTTTATTTTCCAGCTTCAGAGATATTCACCTGGGACGTACAAACGGTCACCGAAATGTCAAAAAGAGAAACATAGAAGCGTTTATTTGTTTCTTAGCTTATTAGGCACACACATTTAATTTAAAATGAATGCTGCAGGTAACATGGCAGAATTGTTTTATAACTGTTTATCCTGCCTAGTTTCCTGTATAACTAAAGAATTCAAAACAAACGAAGCCAGGTGTCGTAAGTATACTAAGCACGTGGCTCCACTCACGTGTATCCGAACGTATAATATTACATTTTACTACAACATAACTGTTTCACGCATGCGCGGGAAAGTGAGTCAACAATGTGATACATTATAGCTACATACTTGAGAAAATTCCCACGATTTTGTTGGTGGAAGGCCTCGGAGCAGAAAATGATCACCTCACCTGAAGGTGAGTGTGCACAGCCGCACATCCAATGGACATCTGCATTATCAGCTGATCTCTTCTACAAGTTTCTTTCATACATTTCTGCTTTAACAGCACCTGCCGGAAAAATGTAACAATTATGTTATTTTTTTGAAAAATATGTTGCTTTATCATAATACATAACATCATGCAGTTTTCGCGAAGGGTAAGGCAGAGGTGTACTTTTGTTACACCCACATTTTTCCAGTTATGTTTGAATCCCATGTAATAGGGGACGAGCCTATTGCCATGAACCGGGCTCATTGTAATCAAATCCAAACTCCTGATGGAAAACCCAATAATACTTTGCCTGACCTTCGAATCTAACCCAAGACCTTTTGCTCAGTAGTAGCACTTGCGATCACTAGACCAACGAGGCAGTCGCATTATAACAGTAATATTAAATAGGGCACAGGAGGCATTGCTAGTGCATTGTTACCCGAGAGACAGCAGGAATCTTCCTTAAGCCTATAATTACACAGGTATCCTTCGAAACGACACACATTAACACATTGCTTTGCGGCAGAAATAGGTATGGAGGTAGTAGTTCTAGACAAGTTCATTCAAAAGAGATCTACTGCTAATATAATCTATTACTATTGAACCATGACCGATGTTTATGGAGAACTTTATCTAAGGAGGAAGGTCATGGCCCTTTCATCTCTGACAGTAAGAAGACGGGATAGATGAAAACATATGGTCTGTTCCAGAAGTATCTGACTACCATGTAAACAAATAGATAAGATATAATACTTTTTATTGTACACCATAAAAATTACAGACATAAATTTAGAAATTTTACATAGGGTGACACAATGGGCGGTCTTATCGCTTAAAGCGATCTTTTACAGACAACCTTTGGATGGATCAGAAATCGTTCCTGTGGATGCCAACTTGTAGTGCTATCTACTAATTGAGTGGTTTCATTTGATTATTTGAATACTTTAACGCGAAGTTTTGATTAAATAACCTTTGAGATGTTTTTCATTTGGCAATTGAGGTGAATTTTCAATTACAATTTAATAATATTAATCACACAATCGTTGGAAAAAAATGATGAGATATGAAGTTGAAACCTTCTACATAAATACAGATGAATGTGTTACTAATTCCCTTTAGTAAGTGATTGCCTGAACAAGGTTTGTTTACACTTTTGTCAGGTACTTTTTTGAACAGGCAGGATATGATAAACAACCACATGATAAACAACCCACCAACAACTTCCAGTATAACCGGGTGTGGCTTTATAGTATATATCGATCAGTATGTATATTATGACATCCGACCTTAATGTTATAAATATTCTGACGTTGAACTATAAAATCATTTGTAAATAGAAATTGGAATATTCTTTTCAAGGTTTTACCATCGGAAATTTCTCAGTAATAGCCCGGAGTATAAATGTTTGCTCTTTATGCAAGGCAATAGCTCGCCCCCTAATTATATGTGCCTTAAACATGACTGGCGAAATGTGAGTGTACCATACGGGACTGACCACACTTATCGACGCGGAATTGGCTAGAGCCGATCACGTATACACTTGTCATACGGACACGCGCCGCGCGACTTTAGTAAAAACAACTTCTAAGAAAACGTCATGGAAACGAGGCGAATGACGTCTTTTTAGCTCCTATTACATGGACATAAAGCTCTTACTGACCGGCTCAAGCCGCTAAACCTCTACCAACTCTTTCTGGAAAAGAGGCCAAACAAGACAAACTAAAAAAAAAACTCAGAATAATAATAATTTATTTAAACCTGCTGTACACACACAAGTGATCTAATTTACACAGCTGTAATTAAAATTATTTCTTCCATTCCATTACCAACATATTTTTGTCCATCGAATCGGCATCACACCTACATTTTTATAAAAGTCTATGTTTAGTACAGTACGATTCACGAAAGATGACCACAAATGGCGGCCGTCTGCGCACGTACACTCATGAAGAAAACACTTAAGACAAAATACGTACGTCGTCGTCGTTACATCATTAGGCGTCGCTCCGGTCTTGACGCATTCCGCCCGCGCCTCACCTCGCACCTCCAAAGGGACCTAAAATATGCCTTCTGCGCCGTGGTCATCTTTCGTGAATCTTACTGTAGTTGACTACCGATGACGTAACCCGAAGAACGCATATTTTCTCTAAACTCGTTCGGTGCTGGGAAAAGGGCTGCCTCATGTGGTGACATAATGTTTTAGTAAACAAACCAGTTTTCTCTTCACTACGCAGTGAGAAATATTTGGGAAATAGAAATTTATTTATTTAGTTATACATTAGGAACTGACTCATACTTACGTAACTTTTGTATATTGTGTGTTGTTTTTTCTTCAATCACTGTTTACCACGACTTCTGTACGAAGAAAATGTTATTTTGGAAACAAGATAGATACCTATTGCTCGAAGAAAAATTGAGCAAACCATATCAACCTTAGAAGTTGCTTTTCGGAAAACACTACCGTTACAACTCAAAAGAAAATTGTCTACATTATGTATGTTTTACGTTCCTATGGTACCACCCCTTGAGGGTTAATTATCAAAATTTGTGTAACCTCCATATCTACACCCTGCATAAACTATGTTCCTTTAATATTTTAGGCTGTGCATTCTCTATTAGTTAGTCATAGAACAATTTTATATGTATTGTATAGAATTTAGTACACATGCTTTATGGTGTCTGTTAATAAGGCATTTGTGTGGGTATTTCGCATGACTGTGTGTGTCAATAACTTTCTAAGTTATGTAATAAGAAGAGGAAATTCTAATTAAGTAGGTAGATATGTACTACATGACGGAAATGGGTCGTTTAAGTACTTAGAAGGTCTTTGTTTTGAGACAATTATGAGACAAATTGAGGTAGATAATTATATTATAATGATGTGTAATTAAATCCTATTAACATTATAAAAATGAAAGTAAACATCTATGGATTTCATAAATATTATATTCCCAAATGTTAATAGTATGCGACTTCTCTGAATAATAATGATTTAGCTATTTTAGCGATATTCTATGATAATTATAACAAGAATGAGGAAACTGATTAAAAATACATTTCTCAGATATTTTAACATTTAATTTTTATTACAAAACGAAACGACTTAAGACTAGTTTCGACTTAAATGACATTATTATAAAGTATTGTATAAAAATAACTTATAATTATTAGCTAATAATTATTACGGTAATAATGGTTGTGGTTACTCACTTATACTAATTACATGATTTATAAATGTATTTTTTTGCATGCAAAAATATTTTCTCTTTTTTTTCTTGAAAGTTTGTACCTACACTTTCTTTGGCAATTGGACACACACTATTACAAACACACATTTATTTAAATATATTAAATATGGCTCTTTATATAAAGGACGGAAATTCGTTCCAAAAACTTATAAAAAATTATAATTATAAACTCGATACAAAAAAAAAAACGTAATTCTCTATAAATATTGTGATTATCAAAAAAGGGTAAGAACACCAATACTTGGCACATCTTGTACTATGCTACTCAACAAACACGTTTGATAAATTGTGAAATCCAAATATGTCGTAATGTATAAATTACCATAAGTTCTGCTGAGCATACTTGATACACTCACAATAGCTCTTGCGTAAAAATTTGCATATTTCGATGGACCGAGCTGTATAAACTTTACTACTCCGAATGACAAATACGAACGGGGCTATTTTGACACACCTTACACAGGTAACATCTATTACACAATGCTTCGACCTCAAAACGAAGCGAGAATCTGGCACAAGTAGGTACGTACTCGCTAACTACTCGTCGCAAGCCTACTGCCCAAGCTGAGGTCACATTTCTCATAGACGACCTCCAATCGCTTCACAATCTCCATTCGTCCATGGACACTTATTAACGCGAAATATAACTTACGAAACTTACATACCGAGCAATGTATACCTAACTACGTTAATCGTGTGTGTCGAAGACACTTGGTGGGGGCGAGGCCGTCTGATCACCATGTCTTAGGTACAATTGAGGTTCATGATGAGTCAATGCAGACTGCAGGTACTCATGCTTCATCGAGTTAAGAAGGAAGCTACTGATTAGGCCCACTCACTCGAATCTTAATATACACTTTGACCTAAGGCGTGGCGGAGCGAGACCACACGGACTACACTATGAGATTGTTTAATTAAAGCGAATTAACACTAACCGACAATCAGATGGAATGTAACATTAAATCAGATCTAAGAGAACAAAGGTTTCAGGCCTTCCTTTCAACAAGGAAACGAACTTTATTCGGGAAAACAGACACCGTGAAAGAAACAAAACTTCGAAAGGGAAAGTTAGCTCAGGCATAGAATCGGTATCGGAATCGTTTAGAGTCTCATACCGTAGAGGCATCGATCGGCGGTATCGATAATAATACTGTGGCACTTAGGACCTAGCACTCCGTTTCACCTTCCTTCCGCTCCGTGATGTAATGCTCCACTTCCCTCAGAGAATGGAACAGCTTCCACGCTAACACTATACCACAGATCTCCAATAGCGATATAAGTAAGGACGCGCCAGCTACCGACGAGCTGATGATCTTAGTGTAAACTGAAGCCACTTTAGCACAACCGAGACGTTCGTTCGCTTCCTTGTCGGTGAACTCACAAGTCGCTCGATAATAACTGTCCAAACAACACGTGAGAGGGAGGTCGTTCCTCCAGCTCCTGTAGTCCCTCGCGTCGTTGGCTCCACAGCATCTCAGCTTCCTTTCGATCCTTCCGAAAGACTTGAACACGTCAGGGTTGGACTGCGAGTTGTAGTATCCATCATAGACTGTGTCCTTGATGAATCTGTCAGTGTCTTCTCCGTCGACGTATACGAAGATCAGTGTAGCTGTTATCATTTGTCCGATGACGATGAGGATAAGGAACAGTCCGTATATCCCCAACATTCCTCTGCTTTCTCTGTTGGCACCGCACCAGCCACAGAAAGAGATCATGATGACGAAGACTCCAAGGAGGATGAAGAACCATGGTGCGACTTGAGGCCAGTAGATTCTGTAGTCCAATAAGTAATGGTTACTGTTCCTGAGGCTGACGAACTCAGCCAACTGAACGAAGAACCAGATCCCGGTCGCAGCCGTCACTAGCCCGAAAACCGCGTAGATAATGTTCATAACATAGAGAACGTTTTTGATTACGTCGTCTTTCCCCATGATTGTACCGTGCGCGCGGGCAGCTGGCAACGAAATGAGAGGCGAGTGTGATGCAACTAGTTTTATAAACTTCGGCTGCGCCTTGTTTTGCGCGAGCGCTGGAGGTGGTTGCAAACTATCAGTCCCACCTGTCAAGCATTACTGATACAATCGTGTTAGTCATCTTTTATTTGACCTGATTTGTGTGTTCTGCATTATTATGATGAGATGATGACGAATTATTGTAATTATGTATTGTTCTGTGATTTGTTTTGTTATGTGTCATTGCTTTTAATGTACTATTATCGACTTTCTGGTGTTTAAAAAGATGTGTGTATTTATAAAGAGTACCAAAAAAATTCTTTCTTTTTCGAATGTTATAAATAGATTTAAGTTTTGAATACTTCATTCATTCATTGTATCATTGTCATTGTGTTATGTTGTCTTAGGTAGTGTTATAAATAGAATATAAAGGAAACAAAAAAGTTTATAAAACATCCAGTCTATTTAATTCAATATGCAAATACACAAAGCACTTAATAACATTAAATCAACATTTATACTTATTCTATGTCAATATCAATACTTATATCTATTAGGGTTCGTCAAGCCTGCCTGACATTGCTTGACGGCGTGTAGCCAGCCTAATCTTTGGACCTCAAACTCTCGCGCAACTCTACAGGTACCTACACGACATACTTTTAAAGTTTCTTTAATTCACGATGATGTGATAAACGGGATTAAAATAAATATTACGTAAGAAGATTTTGCTTATCGATTTTAGTCTTTTATTTGTGACGTTAAGGTTCAGAATGCTATGTTTTCGAATTTTATTATTGCCATTTTTGCTACTATAACGCAACAGAGGTACTGTGGTTTCGAACCGACATTAATATCATTGGAAAGCTACATTGTTCTTCTTAAATATATATTTACAGGAATGTTCAAGTTTTGGTGGTAAGAGTATAAGTAGAGTTCTAAGTAACTTACTTACAAATCTTATCAGCTTCAGTTTATCATTATACTGTAATCCACGCAGGGGTAAGCAGTAATATACTTATAACTATACTGTATCACTATAGCCAAAACTTCGAGCTGCTACTTAGAATTTTTCCTCAAGAAAAATACAACAAGACTATGCCCGACCCAGGATTCGAACCCGGGACCTCACAGTCGGTAGCTGCACTTACCACTACAAGACTAGTGAGGTAGTATGGCTATAATTAATATTTTGGTCATGTCACACATTGGTTGAGTTTAAATCTATTATCCAACATACATTGGATTTTCCTAATGTTTATAATAATAGTGTTAACTTAAAGGCTAAAGTTGAATTGACGGATTCACAAACATCTCGCAATAAAACTATAGCTCCAAATGCTACTTTACAACCACAACTTCAAGGAAAAACTCGAGAAAAATACAAAACAGGTAAAAACAAACCAGTTTCACACACAACACGTTATTGTATCGTTATTCGAGATTCGAAATCAGATCGGTACAGTCAATTAACACTAATTATATTCCGATAACTGGTGTTATCACCCTACTATAGGGGGTACCAACACCAATTATCGTCCTACAGAATTAACACTTCTGAAATATTTTAGCATACATTTTTGCGAATAAAAGCGTAAAAAATATTACAGGTATATCTTGTATTCGATATAAGTTCAGGAATACAAAGGTCAGTCATTATTCGTAAAGTTCATTCAATGACAGAGTGTTATTAAATGACCAACAGCAGATTCAATTATCTTGTTATTAAGGGTACTTAAATGGACTCATTCAATCTCTTTGTTCATCTATTGCACATGGCTGGAGTCAATTTCATGCATTCAATGCATTAAGTCGCCTCTTAGACTAGTGAGCGACTAACGGTGGAATTATATTAAAGCTAAAAACCGCTCATGTGCAATAGTCCTACTTAAATCTAACATAATAAATACTTCAACTAAGAAATACTGTCGCACCAAACTGTTTGCATTATCACTTGACACATACGTAACATGTTACTTAACATCGATTTCTCTCGAAGAAAACTCGTTAAGTTAATACTGTTCCCAAAATGGAACCTTGTCGAACACAAAAATTAAAATAAATTCCTAATTTACAACAAAACCTTTTTGCTCTCAGACTCCAGTTGCACGGGCATCATTCGCGGCCTCCTCTTCATGCTCTTCGATAAAGTGACTGCTACAATAACATTCATCAATCCAATGAATGCTGTGAACACGCACGCTCCAGACAGCACCCTGATGATAATTCTTGTGTAATTGGTCGCCACCTCGGTGCAGCCGTGCCTCTCATTGGCCAGTTTATTCGTGAAGTCGCAGTCGATGTTGTAAGAGCCAATCCAGCCGTGGTAGTAAGTGTCGCAACATGAGACGGGGAACTCTCTGCGCCAATTGATGTAGTCCCTCGGTCCGGACGCACCGCAGCACTGCATGCGCTTCTCCATGTCCCCGAAAGCAGATTCCAAACCTTTGTCATTCTTCATGGTAGTGTACACATCCCAGATTGCGTCTTCAACGAATTTGTCGGTCGACTTCGTATCGGCGAACGACAGAGCGACGACAGCCGCCGCGACTAGAGCCACTATCGCTGTGACCTCGAACACGATGTACATCACCACTAAACCGTTGCTCCTCTTCTTGGCACCGACGAAACCACAGCACGAAACACAGATCACGAAGACACCGACTAGGATGAACACCCAGGGAATAGCCTGGGGCCAGTACACGTTGTAGTCTAGCAGGTAATGGTTGGTATTCCTCAAGCTGGTGATGCTGTGGACTTCCACAAAGAACCAGATTGCTGCGCAAGCAATCCCGAGTCCGAAGACCACGTGGATAATGTTCAGGATGAACAGGAGAACGGACGAAGCACCGGTAGTACTCATGTTTGTTTGTTTAATGTTTAATATTCGTATAACTCGCGACACGTGCGGTTCGGTCGAACGTTCACAATTAAATGGCGGGGTATTTTTTTTTTTTTTTTTAACTATGGCATCTCGCAGGTATACCACTAAGGTATTTACTGCTTAACCGAACAATCCTGTGGCTGCCTTAAGCACTACACTCAAAGCCTCCAGCCAGGAGCAACTATTCTACATTAAAATTAGGCGAACGCTCGCTAAGGGCACCCCCTGTGGGGTACGAACCTCGGCTTAGGGCGTCGCTGAGGGGGGGACAGCAAGATGGGACAGGCTGGATCACTGATATATTATTATTAGACGGGGAATTTAAAGCTACGCGCTCAGCTGCGGCGCGGGCTGGCGCTTCATCGGACAAGGGGCGGGGTATTGCGGGCGGCAGGTTTTATAGAGGGTCGCAGATCAAGAATTCTTAGTAATGGAGTGATTCATATTTATCAATGGTTTAGGTATACTGTTGCCGGTGCGCACTTCATGTGGTTTTATTTCTGACGTTTACGTTTCGATATAAACATGTTTTGAAGGGATTTAACGTCATAAAGGCAACGTATGTGTTCCATTTAATAGTTACCTCTGATTTTGTATAATTCATAATATTTAGTAGGTAGAATAATTACGCACTGTATTAATTTATAATTATAATTAGTATTGTAGGCCTGATTGCATTGCAGGAATACAATGCAATTACTTAATTGATGGTAATTTTAGATGCCTATTAATTAATTACTTTAGTTTTAAAAAGTTGCAGAGATTTTGTGGTTTTAATGATGGAATAATATTTTTTCCAGATGAGATATATTCTTAATACCTTGTTTTTCCTTGATTCTCCTTTAAGCTACTTTAAAAGGAAAATGAAAGAAAATTAATCAGATATTATAATTAGTTGTGTCATTTCCTGTCGTAAGTAATTCAAGTTTATGACTCAAAGATAAAACTCGCTGTATGATCAACCTATCTTTCAAAATGGGTTGTAATAGTACAACATAACATAACATACACAACATAACATCACGTTTGAATTCCCCGAAGAGTTAGGCAGAGGTGTATCTATAGTAGGTACACCCACATTTCGCCAGTTATTTTTAAGTCCCATGTAATAGAGGTGAGCCTATTGCCATCAACTGGGTACAAATCTAGACTCCATTTTATATTTGGAATTTCTCAGTAAGAGCCCACTGAGAAATTCCAAATACAAAACTCCAATAACACTTTACCCGACCCGGAAATTGAGCCTAGCACCTGAATACAATTATTATTTTAATTTGTCTATTTGTATATAGAAGTTTTTCTTTTCATCTAACTATGTAGATGCCACTGAATATCAGTAGGCCGCAATTAGTTTTGCCCAAGGTTACTTATTTTGATGTAAATAATGCGTCGCGTCGTAGAGGTGACGGCTTCGTGATGGCTCTTTTTACACTGTGTATTTTGTCATTTTACAATGGTTTTGCAAAAAGGGATTATTATGAGGGTAAACAATTCGAAGATGATGTCTGATAGAGAAGTATGGAAGAAGTAGACATGCTGAACATAAGAAAATGAGATAATAGCAGGGCGATGATGGAAGCCAACAAAATGCCAGTATTCAGAAGAAGCTCTTTATAGGTTGAAAAAAATATAACATGAAGGTCCATCTAGAAATCATTCAAATTAAATGTCACCACCACTTAGCTTTGCAGACAAATTGGTGATAATATTTAGTAGTTACTAGTTTTGCCCCAGCATCGCCCGGGTGGAGGTCGGATAATATCCCTCGGGATCGTGCCAACTACCGGGATTAAAAGTGTCCTATGTGTTAATCCATGTTATGTTATGATCTAAGTCCGTTCAGCTGTTATGGCGAGAAAAGACCGACAGACAGAGTTAATTTTGCGTTTATAATATTAGTATGGTTTAACAGACAGGAAGAGACTTTTAAGTATCTTAATGATAATAATCCTATTTTTCCAGAAAGATATTGCAACGTAGCTATTAAACCATGAAAATAAATTGGATAAAAACTTCCTAGCTCAGGCATGCTGTGTTGGCCATTACAATGGCTAGCCTTGGAAACTTTACAGCGTGGAGTAGATTAGTACTCAGTCCATGTATCTACTCGTGCGCACAGAACGGTATGTAATGTCGGTCACAAAAATGTATTGTGTCCCAAAGATTATTGGTAGGTAGACAATTGGTGTGTAAGATATTGTTTGTGGTTCTTGTTGGATATGAGAATTTTCTTGTGAAGATTTTGTGGTTTGAGTTTGTTTAGTTATTTTACTTTCGGGAAGGCAGTGGGTTCATGATATTTTTGGTCTATAAACATTAAACATGTTAGGACTTCAAGCCCGGATTTTGTTAAGGCGTTTCTATTCAGTGGTATTTATATTCATATCATTATTTGTGTTTCTAAAATGTTAACAAGATGGCTTAGGTAAAGATAAAGCACAATTTAGGACTCGTTGGGAAAACCAAACAAAATAATAATAATAAGCAATAAAATTAATGGTAGTTAAGTAGAGAAAAGTATAGAAATAATACACTTCTTGCGGAGATTCTAAAAATGGCAAACCATGTCCTACCTATCTTGAGTTAAAATAAACCCAGTTTCTTCGTTTTGCAAAAGTCCCGAATGAAGTAACATAATGGATTAGGTACCTACTAACTGTTCATGAAAAATCTTAGTTAAGTAAACCATATATGAAACTTCTTCAGGGTTTATTTATAAACGTTGCTTAAAGGTATGTAATGATTACCGTAGACGTTTAAACGTCTCTTAACTTTAAGCAACGTTTATAAATAAACCCCTTACTTAGTATCAGTTCTTGTACACATTGCGAATCTCAAAACAAGTAGCTTCTTCCAACATAAAACTATTTTAAGAACAAAAACTCAGACATTCAATGTCACATAAGGTCGTCGAGAGGTTCACATTAGATATTAGCACGTGAACTAACACCTGACACCCATGACATCATACTAACGTCTTTTATTCACGTTTTATTTGACAATCAATCAAACGAAAGTTTAAATTTCAACGAAAACGAATACAAAGGCGCACAGTACAAAAGAAACTGCATGTGAAAATTATGAAACTAGAAAATGGACTGAGTTTGAGACATTCTTGACGTTTTCTTGCCCGTAAAGCTGACGAATAACTGGCAAGCAGCCCTCTGCCAATGTGCTTAAGAACCTCCACTAATGACGACACTTATATGCGCGGGGTGCACTCTAGGCAGACTGTCAATTTGACGCACTTATATCTGTTAATTTTTTTTACAGTACTGGTCTAGTGGTTGCAAACGCTATTGCTGAACATAAGGTCCTGGGTTCAATTCCCAGGTCGTGCAAGGGGTTATTTTTCCATCTGGAAGTTCTCAGTAGCAGCCCGGTATCTGAATTTGAACCCGTTTGCATGTTAACACACTAAAATTGTTTAGAATATTCTAGTCCAGAGCAATTAGTACTGCAAGCGTGTGATATTGAATAGAACAGGGACTGTTATTTTTTACATACATAAACTCACGACCTCTTCCTATGGGCAGAAACAACAGAACGCCACATGATACGATCCTTATACTTCTTTTGCCTCGTTTAGTTTTATACATCTCGTTATACACGCACGCCGGTTGCGAATAGGTACTCACTCAGCCTTTCTGAAGAACATTACCATTAAGGCCACATTTTGTGTTGAAAGAGGATAATTAATAATTAGCACTCTTCGAAGCTAAGAGGAGTTATTATTTGTTACAGCTGCGCAAATAAACTCACAGGTTTCTCCTTCATACTCCTTCGTAAGACATCCTTGGCCAGGGTGCCAATAAATACACAGACCACGTCCATACATATCCGGATTTGGAACAATTCATATCTGTTGTCCATACAAACACAGGACACGATGTGATTGACCCTATTTTACCGCAGCTAGACTGCGCGATGCTCAATAACTCTTGTACCCACAACTTATTGCCAAAATAGATACTGATACTCAGACTGATATTGTAAAAAAGAAGTATATATTTAACATAACATAACATCACGCCTGTAAGCCCCGAATGGTTAGGCAGATTTGTACCCATTTCTTCAAATACGTTTAAGTCCCATCCCAGGCACTTAAACATAACATAACCGGCCGAGCCTATATTGTTCCCGAAACGACATTTCCACAAGATTCAGCCAGAGTAGTTGGTACTCTAGCTGAATCTACAAAAATACGTCATGGAGTACTTGATCAACAATTAAACTGAAGCCACGTGCATTCACAACCACGTGAATGAATGAGGCTACATCACAATACAACGGCATTCGCCAACTGCACTTAATACGCCCATCATTACTAAATAACCTAGGATTATTATGTTTCCTAGAACTTCCTTTGTTTACGTATGACAACGGAAAAACTTAGGATTATCCCTGTTTAGTAAAAATTGATAAATGAGGATACTTTCTCGTCACTGTAGGGGAAACCTGAGCAGTAAAATACTATAGAAAAAGAAGAAACAGAAATTTCTTTTGATTTAAAAGGACAAAAACGTGTGAGATTTGGGTACTATTTATTTGAGGGGTAAGGACCAGAAAGTGCCTTAGTTAAAGAATATTTCAGTAACATTATGCTTTTTGATAGAAACTAGGGGATACCTTAACTTCTTCTTATAGAAGCCTTTATCATATAGTGTGCAAGCGTGGTGACCAATTTTCGTGCCTGCTCTCTATGAGAAGAGAATGCACTGCAATGTGACATTTACAGGTTGATAGTAGCAGGATAAAGGTCTTCCCTGCAGACTACGGGTCGTATTCCGCCACGCGGGCCCAGTGTGGGTTGGTGGATGATCACACTTTCCCATAAAATATTGCTTCATAATTTCACACTCCCGCTGTTTCTCTCTAGGTACAAAACATTCATGAATGAACGTATTTGCCTATTATTGACTGAATCCCTGCGTTTTTCCCATTGATTCACTAGTAATATATGTAGGTAGCTAACAACGTGACACTTGTCTCGTTCAGGTGACATCTTTTCTTATACACGGTGACATTTGAATCACAGTTTTGCTAGAACAAACGTTGTTCAGACCATGGTCTACTACCATTCCATAACGTCCAATAAAAAAAAAAACGTCATTGGTTTTTGAAAAAACACAAAAAAGACAAAGTTAAAAATGTCGGGATTATCGTTACTACCTACAACATAGACACTGCGGCGTGGCGCGGCGCTCGCGTCTCTAAGTAGATGCGTGTGATGTTTGTGTAGTGAATACCTACTTCGTAAAAGTACGTAGGTAAGTAGGCACCTACATGTTTATTTTAAACGTTGCTCTAAGCTAGGTTTTAAACTCAAATCACACACACACAAACAGCAGACCCACAACAATTATTTATCCGAATGTTATTAAACAACATTTAATAAGTACGATAAAAGAGTTAAACTAACTACTTGATATTACTATTTATTCAATAAAATATTTTATTGTGCCAGTTACGATTTAAAATGAATGTGAATAAAATTTAAAACTAGTAAGTAATTTATTTTAACGTGAAACTGCTATGTGAATTCAATTCAGTACTCCCAATCAGCTGTTTCGCCAAAGTTCACGCGCGGCCATCGCAGTTTAGGTACTTTACTAAACATCTAAACGCACGTGCCGGCCGCGGCGGCGAACTCAAAGGAATCGAATAACCGATGAACTGGTGTCATATTATGTCGCCCCGTGCTCCGCCATCGTGCGGTTACTATGACAGAAAGCGTATCAGCAGTCAGCCAGCAGGGCATGATACAAGGATACAGCACTCGCGTCATTCATTAGGCATTTTAAAAGTCAGTAATGCTGTTTTGCAATTACAATTGAGATTATTATTAGCGATAATATTTTTTCCACACTTTAACCGACTTTAGTGCACATAACTGACAAAATAAAATGTGTCTACTGAAAAAAAAGTAATTTTTAATGATATTACAATCATCACATGTACCTAATTTGAAACTTTTTTTAACTTCTTTTTTTATGAACTTTTGTTTCGAACAATTCACCAAAGATTATCCACTTACTTCGTCATTCTTTTTTAAAACGTTCCCCACGCTAGTACTTAATTACTTTTGTAGCTAATGTGGGTGCGTTTACAAATTCAAATCTCACCTGCATCTTTCTGTGGGGGAATCAAATTCGCGACACGTAACGCAGCAGCCTATCGCTCAGAAACTGCGCCATCGGCATCGGTACGGACAATAATTATTAGGAAGCACAGCACTACTTATTATTACTTGAGTTTAGCTTTCTCCTATTTCATTAATTTAAGCGCCGAAGAGTTTTTAACTTACTGTCTTATGGGTGCTAGTGTGCTTCGTGATTTTCTGTCATTATTTTAGTTATTTTCGGAACTTCTTAGTGTGTGTGTGAGTATGTGTGTCGTCATCGAAGCTGCTGCCTAATAATGCATCGCGATCAGAGAACATTATCCCGTGCGGTTCATAAACGAAATTTAGTAAGCACTTATTTTTGTACGTCTTACTAGAAAATACCAAAGTTAAAAATTAACTTCGGTAGGTATTTGATCACTGATAATTGGCTACTTTAAAACACATTTTTATGGCTTGCTATGGCTTTGGCTATGGGTATTTTCTGGCTATGCACGGCGCGGCGAGGTGGTTGACCTCTAATAATTTTATCATTTCGTTGTAGGTGCGAACTTACGGTAGGTACTATGAGACGTGGCTTTCATTCTTTCCTGTAGGTACTAGGTATGGGTACCTATTGTGTCTAACGTGACATTATTAGGTATTATTTATTTATTGGGAAATTACAGGAACAAGACAAAAACAAAACTTAAACCACAAATCCGAGTCAGCTCCGTGTGCACCAAGACAACATTGATTTCAATTTTCCACATTCCAATAGTTAGAACACATTTTCACAATAAACGCGCGATCCTTGTAGTCCACGTGGACTCCTCATAACTCTTTTGAATGCCATATTGCTACCGCGATGAGTACTTTGATGTTACGGTTAATGTTTGAACACGTTTGAGCAACATAAGACTTATTTGAGAACGCCTAGTTTAGTTTGTTTTAATTACATATTTGATGCAATAGAATGGTAGTAGACCATGGTCTGAACAACCTTTGTTCTAACAAAACTGTGATTCAAATGTCACCGTGTATAATGAGGTGCAAGCAGTACAGGTGTTTCAAAACAGGAAAACTTTTTTAGGTATTGTATGTTTTCAGTAAGGTAAATGAACTACGAATATTCAATTGTTTTGAAGCTACTTAATGTAGTGCTTCTGGCTTCTATATTAGTTTTTTTTTAAAGTAGGCCTAAGAAACGAAAAATGAATTGTGTGGAAAGATTATGGTCAAGAAAGAAGGTGTGTAGTGAGATAACGGTTGATAGAGATGTAGAGAGAAGAAGACACGCAGTGCTAACTGCACATAAATTGGGATATGTAGTTCCTTGACAGACTGACTGGCACAGCCTCATCGCTAAAGATAGAAAGTTGAGTAAGTAGTTAAATCTGTTCCGAAAGGAATGTAGACATGATCAAATAAAGGCAAATAGGTAATTGAAGTTAACTCATTTTAAATATGTTACCGAATTACCGTTGATGCATGAGTCCCTTTAAAAGCCAGCTGACGTTATTAATAACCAAATTATGAGAAATGTTTCTTCTTATTGCCTGTAGTCATATTGGTCAAGGGGACTTTAAACTTTATTTTAAAGAACCCGCAAGCTTCAACCCCTTATTGCCGACCTCCATACTAAGGCATTGATGGTCAACGAATAAACCCAACCTATCTCGTCAGGGGCCCTACCACCACCTCTTTTAGCAGTATTATTTTAATCTTACTTGAGCGTGGGAAAGAGATGGAGCTAGACGTCCTGTATAGCTCCACTTCTTTCTCGCACTGAATTTATATCAAAATAATACTGCTTAAAGAGGTGGTGGTTGGCCCCCAGTCCATTGCTGGACATAGGTCTCGCCCAAGATGCGCCACAACACCCGGTTCTTCACCACCCGTATCCTCTTTGTTCCAGATACCTTTTTAGGCCGTCGATCTATCTAGCTGAGGGGCGCCCCACACTACGCTTACTGATACGCGGTTTTCACTTCAGAGGACCTGGACAAGTGGCAATCGCTTTCTAAGTGTTTCGTATTTCAACAACGACTTTCAACAGTATTGACATATTTTTTTTGCTAGCTTATATCAATCCAATACATTTTTGACTTTTCCATCAATGTTATCGCTGATAGAATATACTCTGGCCCTCAGCACTCGTCTGATCCACCGGCCATCGATCCTTTGACAAACATGCCCAGCCAACTGACACTGTTGGTGACACTTCAGCTAGCTAATTCTGCAAAATTTATTTATTTATTTATTTATTTATTAAAATACGTCGGTAACTCTTTGTTTCCAGATTTCGAATGATATCTATCACAGAAACTCGGAGCCTAGCTCGCTCGTTCAGCTTCCTTACCAGATGCAGCTTAATACCAGAATTACATGGAGCGACTGCATAACTGACCTTCACAACCGGTTACATGATACCCCTCGGTAAGACTTAGCTCGCTCGTTGATAATAGTAAAACTTGAGCCGCGTGGTTACGTAATAAAATTTAATCGGTTACATACCTCATTAGATCTTTTAAATGGGTCATCATATTATTGCTATTTGGAAAGTCTTTAAATACACACAACTGTTTCAATATGTACGTATATTAGGAAAGTATTCGATTAAGTACACTTTCATTTTAATTTAAAAAAAACAAGCTGTTTAAATACCACCTGTATTCAAAGCTCTAATATTGTTATGGGTCGGATTACTGACTATAGAAGTAATCCTCTTTGTAAAAGTATTAGACTTGTAAAATAATTTCACTTATCAACGAATAGACATGGTGAAATTACGGTTTTTCTTTCAGTAGGATAAATAAATTTGCTTAGCATTTTCCCAACTATATTGGGGTCAGCTTCTAGTCTAACCAGATGCAGCTGAATACCAGTATTTTACATAAATGGAGCGACTGCCTATCTGACCTCAACAACCCAGTTATAGGGTAACACTATAGCCCTTAGTAAGACTGGTTGTCAGACTTTTGGACTTCTGCCTACCCGTAACGACTGTCAAAGATCTAAGAACGACAGCCGGGACCGACCGCGTAACACGTGCTTTCCAAGACGCGGAGGGGTCTCGGTATGTAAAGATGGTCACTAATCCTCCGACCAACCGCGGCCTGATGATAACCTGATCGGTCGACCCGTGCGGCTGTTATTACTTAGCCTGTTAGCCTCGAGCCCCCCGAAAGTCGAAATTTTGAGCATAAATGTGGGTGGCTATCATTTAATTTTAATACGAGTAAGAGTGTTTAAGAGTAATGGAATACCAAAAAAAAATGGATAAACTGTGTGAAAGATGATACAGCAAGAAAAGAGGTGACTACACTGAGATGGCGACTAATAGAGAAGGATAGAAGAAGACAAGCTCCGCTGACCACAAATGAATTGGTATAAGACCTAGATACTGATCATGAAGAAGATGAATCTTGCTGCGCATACCAATCCTTGGTTATTAGGATGCTGTTATTCACGAACTAATACAAAAGTTCTACCAGTGGTTTACTAAGGATTAAAACTTGCATGATTAGTAACAGCTAGAAAGGCGATAACAATAGTAAATGAGGGAATGAGACCACCTTCCTTGGAAACCTAGTTACCTTAATTGATATGACGAAGTCATAAGCATTTTAGATTATACTGTGGTTTTAGGTACTTATGCTATGAAAAATAATGATGCTTTATTATTAAGTAACGTTTTTCTTTTAATTTTATCTTTGACAGTCGTTACGGGTGGTTACAAAACGAAAGTCTGACAACCAGCCTTGTCAAGGCGTGTTACCCAGTAACTGCAGGGTTGTGGAGGTCAGATAGGCAGTCGCTCCATATAAAATACCGCTATCCCGCTGCATCCGGTTAGACTGGAAGCCGACCCCAATAAAGTTGGGAAAAAAGGCTAGGTAGGTTGATTTTTTATATACCTAGCTTATTTTATGAAATAACCGTTCATGCAAAGATGTAACAACAGTTTAATTATAATAATTGCATACATTTACCTTCCCTTTGTAAAAAATATCTTATAAATAATAATCAAAAATAGTTTTCGTGTAGGTGTAAAGTTTTCTTATTTTACTCACCAGACTTGCAAACACCTGAAGGAAACTGGTAATCGTAACCTTAAACACCTACCATACGGTAGGTGTGGTAGTGGTTTACGTCTGCAGAGGTCTATGTGCCTAACGCCGGTTATTTACCCTTCAAACCGAAACCAACCAACCAAACCACCCCAAACCGCCGAAAGCGGAAATGGTGGTAAGTGCGGCCAAGACGAAGTTTCCCAATTTTGCCAAAGATGAGTAATGGCAAAATTAACTTTTGAAGGAGTACAATAATTATAGAACAAAACATCCCGTGTATAACACAATACACTCATTTAATGCATTCAAGAATCAATTAGCTAAATATTTACTCAAAAGCTTTCCTAAAAACGAAATGCATTTTATGGGTACATCATAATTTGAAACACTGTAAATATCTTTAAACATACTTCCATGGACCTGAGTACCACAAGAAGCTCTAATCATCATCAGTTCATAGCAGTCCATTGCTAGATAAGATCGACCTTCCAATCACACAAAATCTAGCTCAAAACTCATCTATTAATTAAAGAAGCCCACTACTAATAAAAATTACTCATCACAAAACATTTAAGATAAAAATCTTATCAATTTTCCCGCCACAAAGTTCATTAAACCTCTACAACTTACGAGTACTATGGAATCTCCGGCATTTTCGGTAATAGAGTCACAGTTCCGAGTATCGAACCTGCGACCTTGACTTTGCTTGCTTTGCTTGGCTTCCTATGAGTCACAGCGCCACTCACGCCCCCACTTCCTCATGTTTACCTTATAACAACTTGAGATAAATCTGAGTCATGATAGGGTGATGGCGTTGAGAACGGAAGCTGAGAAAACTGAGTCATTCACCAAATGTATCATTAATTCATTATTATCTTCTTATTAAAACTCAAACGCAAATCAATGCTTCGAGCATTCATTTCACTTTTGAATTGTCAAGGAGTCAGTCAGTCATAATTTTTTTAGCCCTCATTCGTATTATGAATGATTGTAATTTTTGTCTCTGATTTAATAATCTAGCGGTTGTGTCCGACTTGTGCTGGCGTCACATTGTACAGGTGTTCAGTACAATAAGAGGTCTGCTTATACTGGGGATAAGTGGCAATATGTCACGTCGTGTGTACGTATTTCGTGCACTTGTCGTCCCATGTGCTGTTACTATGTATTACCTATAGTATGTAGTATATAGTGTATAGTATGTAGTG
Source organism: Xanthia togata (assembly GCA_963853775.1). NCBI lineage: Eukaryota > Metazoa > Arthropoda > Insecta > Lepidoptera > Noctuidae > Xanthia > Xanthia togata. The sequence goes on along the minus strand of OY970813.1, from coordinate 18,050,593 downwards.
GTGTATAGTATTAAGGAGTCCTTTTCAACCCACGTAAGGACGAGGTTCTCAAAATCAACGCGTATAAGTTTTTTTTTTTTTATGTTCATATTTACTTCAAGTAACAACAGTACCAGCGGTCGTTGGCTCAAAAAAACATAAAATTTTATTTATCGTGTTCAGATATTCGATCCCTACGAGTATTACGTCTGCAGTTTCGCTAGACAATTTAATGTAACGGGGCACAGCTCCAGACTGCCAAATATGTGCTACCTATAGTGTTACTACGAATTTCCTAAAATATATTTAGTTTAGAATTAGTTTTCTGTTTATCATGTCCATGTCTGAATATTATTTTTATTTATTTTCTTATTATTGTACACCCTAGAGGTATGTTCTAGATTGAGATACTTTTGAATTCTGACCAACTTTATTTTATAACCACCTACACAAAAATAAACAATATTCTACTCGATTCGATTCTATTGTAAGCAAACCCCAAAAATATTTGCACGATTTGGGAATTGTACCAATAAAAATAAACTACCGCCATTTTTATCTGACTTCAAAAAATTGCTGTTTTAATTTTTCTCCATTAATCCAAACCTAAAGTGGTAAGTAAGTACCTTCATAATAATTGTAAACACAACAACCTGCTTCTCATTAAAACCACATTGATAACAAAACTTCCGCAACGCATCATCAACTCACAGCCTCCCTAACGGTACCTCAAGCGCCAAGCGGCCATGTTTACGATGTGCGCACACGCACGATGAGTCACAGATCTCTTCGCAAAACCGACCGCACGATCCCGAGAATATAGGAAGCAATTATTTATTGATCTACAGTAGTGACACATTTGTGAATGAAATAATATTGTACTACGGAAGATCTTGATAAGGTATTTATATCATCATCATATTTGTGTCATCAAATACGAGGAGACCAAATATTCGTCATCATTTATCGTCATTCAACCTTGGGTTCGGCATTGTAGATCTTTTATTAGAGAACCTCAGCTGTCATCCCCTACCTATCCGTTTTCCAACTGTGTTGTGGTCGGCTTCCAGTCAAATCGGATGCAGCTTCTTCTTCTTTTCGTGTGGTTAGTGACTAACCTGGTGTCAGAGTTTTAAAGCCGCCCATGGGCCTCTGACTTGGCTTCACATACCGTCTAGAAATATCTCTCAGGCAAGCCGGTTTCCTCACGATGTTTTCCTTCACCGTTTTTCAAGCTAGTGTTAATTATACAATACGCACATGAATCCGAAAAGTCAGAGGTGCGTGCCTTGGGTTCGAACTCGAGACCTTTCGACTTGGCAGTCCGACGGTCACACCACTAGGCTATCACTGCTTATGGATGCAGATGAATACGAGCATCTTACATGGAGCAAATGCCTACCTTATCCCCACAACCCAGATACTGGTTTACACGATACTCCTTGGTAAGACCGGGTGTCAAACTTTCGGGCTTCTGAGATCTTTGACAGTTGTAACAAGTGTAGTGTGTGTGATCTGAGAAAAACTTAGTATGTAGTGGCTGCTAATTAGGTTATAGTAACGAGCAAACAGGCACGACGCGACTGTAATAAAACAATTCTTAGAAAACTTCACGGTAGAACAATTACCGGTGTTGCGTCGCGCTTGTTTACGGGGGCCTTAAGTATAGATCCTTATTTAAAAAAAAACTAACCTTATTTAAAAACAAAACTAACATTACTAACAAATAAATAAATAAGCATACATAATAGTAGATAAGAAATACATACATGTAAGGGATTAAATAAAGCTAATAATAAAAATAATAAAAAAATAATAAGTATGGATCCTAGCAGCATCCGTTCTGTGGTTTCTGCCTGCCCATGGGGAAAAAGCGTCAGTTTTATGTATGTGTGTTTGTGTTGTTTTATTATTTAGTTATAGTGACTAGTGCAATATAATGTCAACAAAATACAAAGTTTTCGAGAAATCAATCAGTACGAGTAAATAGTAATTTATTTCTCTCAAAAAGGTACAATTTGATTCATAGCATCAAGTTACTCAATTCGTTAGTTAAATCAATTTATTATTGTAATTGAGTTGAGTGACGCAACTGTTCGTCAATGAAACACCTAATTTTACGACGACAGATACTTATGTACCTATTTATTGTGATGTTTTGTCATTGTTTTAAGAAATCAAAATGTAATTATTAATTTCATATTTTAATCTTGTAAGCATTGACGCATTTGTTTGTTAATTTATTTGTTTGGTCTGCCTCGTTGGTCTAGTGGTCGCATGCGCTACTGTTGAGCATGAGGTCCTGGGTTCGATTCCCGGGTCGGGCAAAGTATTATTGGGTTTTTCCAACAGAAATTTCTCAGTAGTAGCCCGGAGCCTGGAATTGTGCCCGGTTGATGGCAATAGGCTCGCCTCCTATTACATGAGACTTAAAAAACATAATTGGCGTCATGTGGGCATAATCTGCCCAACCCTTCGGCGAAACAAGGCGTGATGTTATGTTATGTTAAAATTGGTTATATCTGTAATATTATTTTCCCGTTACCATATATGAATAATAATTTAAATAATGTTTATATTTGGTATCGGTTAAATGCCACTTCCTTGTATTTTAATGCAAAATAATCACACAAACATAATAAATAATTTTGTGACAAATTTGCCGTAATGTTTGTTTGTTAAGTACTTGGGTAACTTTGACAAAAAAAGCGATGAGTAAAGTACAATAGACGTAGACATATTTAGTAACCTATTCCGCTCAACTATTCCTAAAGAGTCACAATAATATAGGAATAATTAAAAATATGAACACTAATTTAACTCGTAATCCACCATTTCGAAGTCAGTTAACCGATGGACGCAAAATCATCCAGATCATCGTGATGTAACCCAGTTCTGAAGTCAGAAGCTGCGGTTACAGTAACCGGTATTTTGCCTTCCTAGTAGTGGGAGCAACTCTATGCATCATATAATTGGGTGCATCTGCACCTCAGTCGCAATCAAGTGTAAACAATGACTCGGTGACTTTAAATCCCTCCACACAGTCAGATGATACTCGTGTCTCTATGAATGAATTGCCAGCTCGTTAATAAATATATTTCCGAGTCCATCATAGCTTCTACACAGAATGCGGTCCGCTTACTCTCAAAGGCCCGTGAAGTTCATCAATCAATTTTCATGAGGTTTTCATAGAAATTTAATCAATGAATCTTTAAAACTCTTGTCAGGAGTAAGTGATGTATATACTACATCAATCACTTACGCCTGACAAGACTTTTAGTTTAGAACCAGGTTACAAATTCTTGTATACATTGTAATCACAGATTTAAAAATAGCATTACAATGTATACGCGAGCAGTTTCCTATGGCTGTTTTTTGGTCTAGTATAAATTTAAAAGACACTGTTTGTACACTTGATTACCACAAGTAAAGTGCGCGTCGCTTCGTAAAATAAAAATAGTATAATGTGATGTACGTCAAGTATTTTATTCCTTTGTTGGTTTTCAAATTCCTGCCTTTATCAGGTCAGGATACCTTCTGAAGCTTTTGAGCAGGCATTGAGCAGACTATTGCATTATTTACTTGATAACAAAGATCGAAATAACTCAACAATGGGGACAATTTTAACTAAGGTTGAGATGAAATCAACCTAGAAGCTTTTTTATGAAATATACATAGGTATACATCACCCAATCATTCATATATGGGTATAGATATTATAAATTTAATCGTCAGAGTCTGTCAGTGTCACATTTTAAATTCGGTCTGACATGTAAAGCAGATGGCTGAATGTTATTCGTGAATTGTCATTAGTATTGATATTACGACGCTATAGGCCGAGTCAGTAAAGCAGATTATTTATCGTGGAATGCGTAGACCAAATAGCCTTAAGACGCTGACAACAGCTAAACCACGGACACTATCGGACTGCATAGAAAAGAAAGAGAAGCGCAATGACACAACGCTTGTAATTTATTGCAAAATATGAAGTAATTATCGATTTATTCAAAAATGAGTTGAGTAATCGAAAATAAAAAACAACCAAGTTCTGCATTCAAATAAAACATTCTTGTTATTAATTAAAATACCAACGATCGTTGATATTTTTAATACAGATATTTTGGATTAGAACTCAAATTAAAAGGTTAGTTTACCGTTAATTTGCATCGAGATTTTTTTTTTGTAAATGTTATTTGGTAACAACGGTGTTCTGAGAAATATGTTCAAGATTAACATATATTTTTCCCGCTACCACAAACTCTAAAGATATGGCGTATTTATTTGTTAAGTCAAGCCTACTTTTACCGTTTGCCTGTTGTCAGCGCCTTAAAGGTGAGGAACGTATTTTGGCTATGCATACACTGCTCTACAGTAATCTGATCGGATGATAAGATTACAGTCTGTGTGAAAAAGCTCTCTTATCATCCTATCTAGGCGTAAACAACCTAGATACCCGTAGATTGATTCACTCAAAACAATGGATGGCAGGATCTGGACTGGATCGAACTGGAAGTCACAAGGCGAAATCTGACAGGCCTAGAATATCAGTTAGATCCATTAATTGCTGGTGAACTGATTGCCATATTGTTATTATACAACAAAGAGAATTGTTTTTTGCAAAGGTTAAATAAATTTCGTTTTAGCACCATCTGGTCAAGTGCTACTGCACCTGTTCTGTCCTCGTGCCGATAATGAATTTCAGGTGAATCGTAGTGACTCATTTCGTAATTAATTTTAAATTAAAACAAATAATCGCGGTTTTGCTTTGTTTCTGCAAATATTACAATTATGTTCTGTGTGATTTTTCATTAATTCATTATTTCATAGATAGCAATAGCGTTTGTTCTGTATAAACATGTTTTGCTGCATTTACTATAATATGAAAAGTTGTAAGGTTGCTTCTTTGTTACCAGGTGTAAGCAGCGGTGAACGAATTAATGAGCCATCTCACTGCACGTCACTGCTGATCTGTAGATAAGCAGTTGAACAGCATTATGTCGCTGTATTGTATTTAACCTTCCCTAGCTGTATAAAGTTGGCCGTTAATTATCAAGCAATCGATGAACTTCCAAAAAACTGCCTTTTAGACTTTAAAAAAAGATGTGACCTCTGAACTTGTTTCACTGTATCTCCGCATAGTAGACGGCCGACCTACTTACTGAAATAAATACCATTTATCATCATTTATCAAGCTCAATATCCACTATTTTCAATCAAAAATCCATTTTATCAAACCAACTCACTTCTGTTCTCTATCAATTCGTCTACAAAGCCAAACCGTCCAATGTTAACTGAAATAGTTTCATTAATTAGCGTTAATCAACAGCTAATGCCTCTAACTGCTTGTAATTGAGGCGTGTTCTAGCAGATCAATATGACCTTGAAGGAACAGTTTCCGTCAATGACACCGATCCACAACTAACTACTGAGACTGGGTATTTTGTTAAGGATGACAGAAGGAAGGGAGATGTGGCAACGGAGAGTAGGGAACATAAGAAGAGTCGTGAAAATATTCTTTAGCAATAGGCATTGCTTGGAAAGGTCTCGGCAAAGAAGGACATAATCGTTTTGGATGCTGATAATGATGACGAAGACTAGACAAAAGGTGAGAAAGGAATCCAAAGTAATCCTATCAAATATTAAAATATGTTTTCATCACATCTATTCAAAAAGAGCTAGTTTGTTCTTCGTAAACGGAGACCAAAATAGCTCTTTGATCCCTAGGGAGCAAAATAGATTTTAATTTGGAATGTGGATATTGTTAGTAAAAGTTCCAATCACCAAAGCTATTATCAGTTAATTTTGAAGATTTAATGTTTTTTACATGCCCCATAAAGTTGTACGATGCGTTTAGAAATATATTTCAACAGATCGATAATAGTTGTCATTTATTCAAAAGTCAAACTAACTCAAGCAGGGATAACACCCCCTGGATAACTAGAGAATTAAAAAATATGATTTTATAGAGGGATAGACTGTTTATTATTTGGAGTAATGACCTGAAAAATATGGTAAAACGCTTAAATTACACAAGATTTAGGAATAGATGTCATAAACAACATTGTTTTTTTTTTAACTTTTAAGAATTAAAAAAGTTAAAAAAAAAACAATGTTTCAATAAAGCGATAATAAAGTATATGGGAATTAACGAACCTATGAAAAATATATGTAATTTTGCTCATACATTTGCCGAAGAAATAGAGAAAACTTAACATATTTGTATTTCATAAACGAATAATAACTCAAATGGATAAGAATAAGTCACCGGGTAGCGATCGTGTGTGAATGTCCGATCTTAAAATGTTGCTGGATACAGTTAGCGCTGTGATCTCTAACCTAGTTGATTGCAAATCATGGGTATCGTTTTTATAATTTTTAAAGTTGCTAAAGTCGATGAAGAGGTCAAAACTTAAATCCAAGATGGCAGCTGCGAAAATTTTGTTTTGGTTTTAAATCATACTTGAGAGATGAGGGTCGGACCGCACACGTTTTATTTTCTCATAGAAGGTGATGAAAAGTAGAGTGTTCACCTCGGGAGCAACACTATTTTAAGCTCGAGTGACGTACTTTGAATCCCTCGCTGCCTTCAAGATTCTACTTTAGAATCCCTCGCTACGCTCAGAATTCTACTCTAGAATCCTTCGCTCCGCTCTGGATTCAAAGAAACACTCTTGCCTTAAATATGGTTGTTTGCTCCCTAGGCAAACAATCTACTATTTGCGTTGTTTTGTGTTTTAAGAAAACTTGAGCTACGATTTTAAAAAGTGGGTGGCTATATGAAGAAATAATAATATGTCGGTACATAATGAAAATCTTTGACTACAAGACCTAATTATTTTCTGAGAGCTTAGACAGAGAAGAAATTGAGCAATTATTCTGTCATCTCATTAATATTATTTCCCTAAAAATCTAAAATACAGCTAAGCAGCTTGGAGGCTGTCAAAGGTATGATGGTGAATTGGTGATTCTTCAGGACGAGCCTTTCATAAAGAGCTCTACTTCTGAAATAGTTTCATCAGCGATAAAAGACAATATTTCATAATCCCCTTTTTCTATGTTCTTGTGGATTTCTCGTTTTTTTTATTTATAGTTGGAGGATGCGAGAGTTAAGGCGCGCCATTTATCTTATTTACCGGGTCGCAGCCCAAAGTCGCTTCCGACATCCTTTGTGATAAAAATAAAGATTCTTACAGCTAAAAATACTTCACTTTTTGGGACCGTTTTCATTCATAAAAACGGTCATACTTCTAAAGTAGTCTACGGGAAGTTCAAGATTGATAATGGATGTTTTATGAAGACTAAAGAATTGTGTATTAATAAAATTTCTTTGACCTTAGTAGCCGTAGAACCTATGATCATAAGGGACGCCGCCCTCAGGTTAGGTGGAGTAACGATCTTTGTAGGGTGGCTGGTAGCAGCTGAGAGAGACTGAGAATAGCTGAGGATCGAGTAAAATGGTGTGCAATGGATTGGAGAGGCCTGTATCCATCAGTTGACTGTTAGTTGTAGGCTAATAATGAAGGACATTCTGGCCAAAATAACCAAAATACTACCAAATTTAATAAAAAATTGATAAAAAAATATTTTGGACCAAACACTTTAGAGTTTATAAACCTGCCAAACTGTGTGATAGTTGGTCGGCAGGATTAGAGCTCGTCTTGAAATATTTGGTATAAGCAATCTAATTATACTTCTAAGTAGGTAGATACAAATAGTTCAAATGGACGGTAAGAATATTTTGTTCAATAGTTCAGTTCAGTGCTCAACCGATTAATTTTTAAATTCTACCTTTCAGCTACATGGTGGAAGCCGAACCGAGTCAAACAAACCAGGAATTAGCGGCATGGTTTAACGTTACCTTACCAATAATATTGACTCATTTGCGTCAAATCAATAAAATTAAAAAACAAATGAGAAATGGGTGCCTCATGATTTGACTGATCTGACGGAACTTGTGTTGCCTTGTTGAAACGATACAGAAATGAAGGAATATTGGATCGAATGTGAAAAGAATCCACTTTACGATAACCGTAAGCGAAAAATGCAATGGCTGACCAGGTCAAACGCCGCAACAGTGTCCTAAAGCAAAGTTTAGCAATAAAAAGTTAATGATAACTGTTTGGTGGTCTCAGTATGGTGTTATTTACTATAGCTTTCTCCGATATGGTCAAGCAATAACGGCAGATGTCTACTGTGCCGAACTCCGAACAATGATAGCAAAACAGCAGTGAAACAGCCCCGACTCTTGAATCGATCTTCACCATTATTGATAACTCGAGACCTCATACAGCACGAGAAACCGTTTTAACTCTACAGGAACTGCAATTAGAAACCATTCGTCACTCTCCGTATTCGCCAGGCCTTGCTCCAACGAACTACCATTTTTTTCGTGATCTGGACGATTTTCTATGTGATAAAAAGTTTTCTTTTCAGGAGGCAGTACAAAATGCTTTCACACTGTTTGTCGAATCTAGATCACGACAGTTCTATCGCAATGGCATAAATGACCTTCCTATTAGATGGCAGCAATGTATAGATAATAATGGTAATTATTTTGATTAAATAACTACGTTAAATTAAAAAAAAATTAACGAATATCAATTTTTCATTACAAATCGGCAATTTCATACTTTAACCCCTAATAATAACGTAACATGCATTGTATTACTTCTTGTTGCTAAAATAAATTATACTATTATTCTATTTAAAAAAAAAAAATGTTTAATACACTCAAAATCACAATACGAAGGATTTTGAAAGACGTTTATAATCCCAATGTTCACCACATGTTCGAAGACTCCTTGCCAACGTTAAATTGTAAAAATTAAATTATTATGCAAGGGTGCTGATTTGCATGAGGTTTACCTTGGACATTCAGTTTAATGTCCTTTAACCTCGGTTAAGGGAAACATCGTGAGAAAACCTGGACTTATAGTTAAAATAAGTCTTAAACCACCCACCCGTCTTGGGGTGGTGATCAATGATCGTGACTTCTAGGCAATAATAGGCTGGTATTATTTGTATGAGTTGGGTAATATAATCCAACCTCGATGACTAAGTGCCTAAGGTACATAATAAAGGAATAATGATGTAGAGTACCTACATCCCTTAGTCACGACATCCGCAAAATAGATACTTGTTTCCGATTTATATGGAAGTCGGTGTCTAAAGGACGCTCATTGGGTGATAAAAACTGAATCACACAGTTTTGTGTCACAACAATATACCGACGTCTTTACCTACTGTAACTAACGTAACTATTTAAACGTGACACTCGGTTTTAAATATTAATATTATTACTAAATTTTTGGCATGACCATTTCGGCTAAGGCATCAGGACGTTGGCTGTCGACGACAGCGGCGGCGCCGACGGGCACCGGCAGTGGCCCGGTCGGCGCTTGACTAGCAGTTACTGGCTCCTTATCTAACGGCCGCTCACTCTCCACTGCCTCACAAACACACGGCTCGCCTATATTTGACAACAAGCTTTCAGGGATGCGACAAGTACTCTCACTAGTGATCTTTACCGGTGAACTTCGTTTACTTCGCTCCTCCGGCTGCTCGTGCTCCACTTCTGTCTGTGCATTCGAGTCTTTGATTTCATAAACCTTACTAGACTGATCGCTTTCTAACTCTGAAGTAGTGACGCGCGATTTATCTTCCCCATTCAGATCTTTGTAGTACCTATTGGTCAAACTCTTCGATAAGACTTCGAGCAGTCGATGGAGAGCTAGAATCACTGTCTTTATTCTTTATCTGATCCATAAGTTTCTCAACGACTTCACTACCGTTCAGGTTCGTGTTATGACTATTAGCTGAATGGACTATGTTCCTCAACGCTTCCTCGTTGACCTCATATTGTTTTGTTTCTGACGATTATATGTAGGTTACGAGCGTCTGCTCCGGTGTGGCTAATGTAGCCCATACTTTAAAACTCTGACACCAGGTTAGCTTCATATGTCTTTTCAGAACGTCTTTGTGTCTGAGGAACTAGCCGCCTAGTTTCCGCTTCGCGTCATTGAGTCCAGAAAACAAAATGAATATGAATATTTTTTCTCCGTCTAAAATAGTTCACACTGTAGTACAAATAATATACCTGCCAGACAGTTTGCAGGGGGCTGACTTCGAGGGGGCTACATAATATAACATTACGCCTGTATTCCTTAAAGCGTAAGGCAGAGGTGCACGCACACTGCGCCAGTTATGTTTGAGTTCCATATAATAGTAGGCGAGCCATTAACCGGGCTGCCACAGACTCCGGGCTACTTCTGAGAAATTCCAGATTGAGAAATCCAATAACACTGACCGACCTGGGAATCGAACCCAGGACCTCACGCTCAGTATTAGCGTTTGCGATCATTAGACCAACGAGGCAGTTATTGAGTTGACCTCTACGCTTAAAAGCTTTCGGGAAACACAATCATAGTTAATGTATCCTTATGTTTTCATATAATTGGTTGAAGTATGTGGAGTTCACAAAAACATAGGCACACTAGGGCAAAATGGTATAACGGTAAATAGTACAAAATAATATCTTGTGAAATCACGCCATTATTGCAAAGTTGTCCAGTTTTGTGGTAAATGAGAATTGAAACAATAACTATTGTTGTATGTTACCGCACAAGTAACACTTAGTGCGTGTGATACTCGTAGGTATGTACTCGTAACCATTTTTTCCTTAACAAAGAATTGTTTGAAACCTGCTTTTCATTAGTTTGGGCTCGTCCGGGGGGATACTGTCACTGAAGTAAGAGAGGATGCACTAAAGTAGCTTTAACGAGTTAATCTGCCTAGAACTCCTACAATAGCTACTAATAAGATCGCCTTACTGAATTCATATTAAGTCCAACATTAGTTACAATAACATTAGGTGGGCTTTGAATGTAATAAATATAATATAATATAAAATTTATTTCAGAAAAAAAAACACATTTAAGGTTCACAAAAATAATTTTTCAACTGAAATTAATATTACAGAAAAAAGTTTATCGTTGGTGCCTGTACTAATGAATGAAAATCATTGTATCACAGACACCAGAACTATATTGGAGTCGGCTTCCAGTCTAACCGGATGCAGCTGAATACTAGTATTTTACATGGAGCGATGGCCTATCTGACCTCCACAACCCAGTTACTGGGTAACACGATACCCGGGTAAGACTGGTTGTCAGACTTATGGGATTCTGACTACCCGTAACGACTGTCAAAGACTACGAATGACAGCCGGTACCAATGGCTTAACGTCCTTTCTGAGGCACGGAGGGGTCTCGATATGTAATAGATGGTCACCATCCGCGAACTGACCGCAGCAGGCGTAGCTTAACCTTCGGTTGATCCATGCGGCTGTTATCGTTTAGCCACGAGCCACTCCCCTATATTTATAGCTTCGACAAGAGGCCATATTTTATTATGCCTGAGCACAACTGAACTCAGTTGCAATGGCAATGCCACTCATTAGGAAAATACATAGATATTCATTGCGTTAAGCGCACACTAGTCGACGGAAATGAGTGTGAAATCGTTGGTGTGACTAATATGCATGCTATTAGTCTAATTTGATTATTTATTTAGTTTTATTTATTTAGTATTTATTTATCCAGTTTTTATTTATATATTTATTAATTTATTTAGTTAAATCGACGATGATTTATAACGCAAATGAGTGTGAAAACAAAAATGTTACATTTTGAACGTACACTGTCAAATTAATCACCATACTACGTTTATTCAGATTAAGCCGTCCCCTCCCGGCGTTTCTACTCACATCCGCTCGCCTTTCATTCATCTTCTCGACATGACCAAACCATCTACAGTATTAAGGGTAATTTGTTTACCGACACATCTACGGACAAATCACGACGGAAATTTTGGCATGCTTAGGCCTGCAATGATTTTTAAATTACCTACGAAATAATGATCGGAGGGCTTAGACAAGTGGCAATAACTGCAAAACGTTTCGTATTTATAAAACGAATTTCAACGGGGTTGGCATAAAGTTTTCGGTGGGTTCTCAGTCTCATATATTTTTGTATTTTCCATCGTTATCGCTTATATAATGTCACTTTGGTATAATATTGCTTCTCAAAATGTACATAGTAGACGCAAGCACGTCGAATTTCGCCTAGTTTGTCCTTCCACTTAGGTAGGAATATCTATGTATTGCCTGAATCTGAAACTAGGTAAGGAAATAAATACTTAGTAAGACACTCCACTTAGGAACTTGTTTTCGCCTGAGTGTGAAAGTTGATCAGTCAAAAATTACGTTTTCATTTGTTCTTTGAGTATCTAACAGCTGTTCGTAGTCATCATCATCATTATCATTCAATTTATTTCATAAACAATTCACATTGTGTATGAAAACATAAATAACAAAAAACACGTTCATTAAAACAATAAAAATAACATTCATAACAAAACACAATCAATTAAAGAAAATAACACAATCAAAATAAAATTACACATTGGTAGGCTTCAAAATTCAAAAGTCATTTATTCAAATTAGGCTGAGAATCAGCACTTTTCGAACGTCAAAGTTACATAAGACAGTCCCACAAAACGCCCACCCTTCAACACTTCCTAGTGCTTTCGCTTGTTCCACCAACTGCTGAGTATATGTTTCCTCCACTTTGTGCCATGCTTTCCTGGTCTGAGCGTCTCATTCAGGTCTTATCCGCGATCTTCCGTAGGTCGTCCACCTGGCTATTCGTAAGTAGTATTTCAGTAATGTTTACTTATCAAAATCGGGGAAAAACACACAATATTTAGTTACAAATTCACTTTCGTTATCCAACATATAAATTTGCAATAATTTCACAATCTGAGAACTTCCAAGCAAAGTATTTATTTGTAAGACTTGAGTTCATAAACAGGTAAATGAAGCCAATAGCTTTATTCAATATTTGTGGTATACCGGTATTCATATTCAAATGCGGTATTGTATCGGTAAACCGCGGTATTTACTCAGGTAAAATACTTTACTTAAGGACTGTTTGGACAATGGTAAATGATATAAGTGCCTATTGAAATAATTTTCATTAGAATAGGAGAGCCTAGAGGCGTTTTCGAAGTTATATTTGAAATTCAGTGTCCCTCAAAGTGTGTACCTGTGACCGGGCCCTGCGTCGCAAATTTACTGATGCGGCGACATGTCAAAACATCGAGATTTCTAAGCTATATCTAAAATAAATATTTATGTAATACACTAATACAGACCTAAGCCTTCCGAATAAAATTCTGTAAATTCAATCAGTCGCCGCGGTCACGGAGTCAGACATAAAAGTGATTTTATTTTATAGGTACTAGGTATAGTATCTACACTTTCATATGCAAAATAGTATCTACACTTTCATATGCAAAACTTGAGATAAAAAGTCTTGTTCTGACATGTGGAGGGCAGATAGGCAGTCGCTCCAGTGAAACAGGATTTTTCTAACATTTATGCACACCTTTACACAAATAATAATTCCGAGGGCCTGTTCCGCTATGTCCAGATAGGCACTATCTACGAAAAAGGTATATGAATATATTTTAACTGGAGAGCAATTCCCGTATTTTAGGAACGTTGGTATTCTAATGTCAGTCTCAATCTATCAAACATACCTTTAATTTTCATACATTCTTGACAAGTTTTTGATTCGAGGAGCTCGTGGTTAAGTAATAACACCCGTACGGGTTATCAGGTTAAGGTATTGGTACTCTTGCGAGGGAATAGTGAAGTTCAATTTTATTTCAACGTATTTAAAGTTGTCAATTTTGCACTTAAAACCGAGCTTCGTAAGGTTATTTTATACCGAAAACTATAATTAGGAATAATAACCGACGCAGGCCGCGGTTTGTCTAGGAATCTGTAAGTCCACTTTTGTACATTTATGTGCTTGAAGTATTCATAAATAAATAACCTGTCATGAAAATCTTACTTCTGTATGTGAATATATGTCCGTTGTCTGCAATAGTAGCTCAATCAAATAGGCTACTATTTTTTGTATGATTAATAAAAATCTAACTGACGCAAATAACAACGCTCCTACCTAAATAAAAATATGAAATATCCCAGTAATTTGTATACATGACGATGTGAACGTAATTCAACTATTTATTTAGGTTTAAGAAATATTTGTGACGTTTCTGTCTGGATTACTTGGGTTACCTTGTATGCGTTTCCTTGACCTATTTCGTACTTATTAGGTTTAAAATTCCCACAGTAGTTTAGGCAATATTACCTACGTACCTAAATTATATATTGGACCATATTTTTGTATTGAGTAGCTCGTGGCAAAGTAATAACATGTCTTACGGGTCGATCCATCAGTTTAAGCTGTGTTTTCCGGGGTTGATCCGTGGATGGGTGACCATCTTTACACACCGAGACTTATCCGTGCCGCGGAAAGCACGTTAAGCCGTTGGTCCCGGCTGCCGTTCGTGGATCTTTGACAGTCGTTACGGGTCGTCAGAAGCCCGAAAGTCTGACAACCAGTCTTACCAAGGGGTATCGTATTACGCATTTACTGGGTTGTGGAGGTAAAATACTGGTATTCAGCTGCATGCGGTTAGACTGGAAGCCGACCACAACATAGTTGGTAAAAGGTTATTCAGATTTGAGATTTTTTTATCGAGTTGTCCTGTTTGTGTTTTAGTATCAGAAAAAGACGCCTGCCTCTTAGTAGGTAATTCAGAATTTATTACGTGTTTTCATTCATTCTATTCAAAACTTGCCTTTGTTTGTCTGTCTGTGGCATCGTAGCTCCCAAACGGATATACTGATTTTGAAATACAGGAACATTGACACCGTGGGTGTTGGTAAAGATATAATCTCATTCGACTCTAAAATCAGCAACGTCCAACATCGATGTTTAGCAAACGGTTTTTATCTATACAGGGTGTTTGGCGCATGGACCGACACAATTATTTGGGGGATTGTGAGCGTCATTTGGGAGGTTTCACCCAAAGACCCCATGTCCTAAGTGTCACGGTTATTGAGATGTTTTTTTTTGTTTTTTTCACAAAATTACCCGAAATCTCGCCTTTAAATAGTCATTACTTTTTTGTTTATTGTTCTAATTGCACGAAATAACTTTTATTGTATTCTGCAATGTATTTTTATTCTAAATAAATAAAGAACTTTTTTAAATAAAACTATGTTCATAATTTTTGGAAAAAATCAAAACTATGTTCATAATTTTTGGAAAAAATCTAAAAAAATCATATCTTATTAACCGTGACACTTAGGACATGGGATCTTTGGGTGAAACTTCGCAAATGACCCTCTCAACTCCCCAAAAAATTGTGTTGGTCCATGCGCCAAACACCCTGTATAGAGTCTAAAAGGACGATAATCACTTGCTATCAGGAGAAAACACAAAATATTTTCACATGAAAGAAAATCTAGAAAATATGACAAGAAAAGCCTGGACTATCATATTATTTATAAAACCTTTGCCAAACCAGCGCGGGGTAATTACGTAATGGTGGGTTTAGACCAAACAAACAGAATCTGAACAAGAGCTAGAGCATTATTTTGTTGATATTCTTGACATTTTAGTAGGGAGAGACCAACAAACAATGTTGTACCCCGCAGTTTTATAAGACTGAAGAAAATAATATCTAATTCTCAAATTTTGCTTACTAAAAATAGAATCAAGATCCATATTTAACGAGCTTTAAAGATACCAAATTAATTTCGCTCAACTTTCATTTTGTTTTGAACCCAAGTTTTACAAAAATATTTGAACAATTCTTTCATCCCTCAAGGACTTTATTAAAGCTAGCTCAATTAAGTCGCGGACGGCTTAGCCGTAAGCCTGAGGGATAGTGATGTCGAATACCGGGATTTTTTCCGGGATTATAAGATTTTTTGAAGGGATTTCGTTCATATTGCTTCAATGTCTGGTTGCTTTTTTATAGCCTTTTATTTTTGGGGGTTTGGGATAATCTGTAATTAGTCATCACTATTTTATGGTAAATTGTGATAAATAAAGGTTCTAAATAATCTCTTGGCAAACCGATTGTTATTCTTTCGTAATAGTTTGAACTTCAGCAGCTTTTTGTGTACTGCGTGTAACTATCACTATTTACATTACACTTCGCACATCTTTGCCTCTACCAAGTGTATAATAGGTACATGTCAATGGTCAGAGTAACATCTACATAGTACACCGCAACTTTCCAACATAAATTTTACCACTATAGGTATTTGGTGTATCTACCGCAATTTCAAAGGTACCTAATAGCAAATACCGCGATTTCAAGTACATAATTACGAAATATTTACGTCAAACAACTCCAGTCACATACCTATAAAACACATAAGGCGCTTGTATAAGTCACGTAACACGAAACAGTACATCATTATAAACAAAAACCAAACTAAACTTAAATAAAATTATAACGCGTTTTAATACTTTAGTCCCATAATTAACACAGCCCATCTAACGAACGGGTTGCGGGCGACAGAGGGGGTCGCAGGGGCAGTGGGGGTCACGGCGGGTCACTGTGTGTTGTATCCACCCTTTAATCGTGGGATTTACGATGATTTGTGTCCTAGTGGTGGGACACGCATTTTGGGAACAGTCGGTTGGTATTATCGAGATTTGTGCGACAATTTTGGCTGCATTTTGGTTAGGATGGATTAGAATATTTTAGTATTAGATGAACCTTTTCATCCTAGTTTAATAGTGCCTGGATTTATCTTAATATGGGAATACGCGGAATGTAGATAGGTTGAGCCACAGGAAAAACTTTTGCGAGTACAACTCTTAAATAATTTCAAAACACTTAATTTTAGTGTAATCACCCGCTTTTTCTAAATTACAGTCTCTTTTACAGTCTAGTCATTACAATAGTGTAAATAATGTAGGGAAAACATCACCACAACAACAACGCTCAGAATGTTGAGGAAAAAAGGCTGATGCAGAACCAAATTACCTCACATTATTACCGTTTGGTTCCTTAATCCTTTACCTACGTTACAAAAAGTAGCATTGTTTGCCAACTTGACAAAGAAGATGGATACAGTACCATACAAGTTTGGCCCCGCATAGACAAAGAGTAAATTATATTAAATAAATAACTGATATTTGTTGAAATTCTACCACAGCTTTCGTTTCTTCGTAAAACTTGCAGGAAATATTTAGTAGCGGTTACACCGCCACATACGAACTACGCATGAAAGACATCACGTCTCACAAATCCTGCATCGCGCAATTAGAGCTTACCGCGCGAGCGACATATTTTATATAAGACTATCCGACATCAACAGTTGGGCATTTGCCCGCCAGACACAAAACCCGTCTGGTCGGAAGATCCTCTATTTTCTATGGTGGATAAGTGAACTTTACATCCTGTTCCTCATGCTCCTAAAATTTCAATTTGAAAGATTATTTTTATTCAGGTATTCTGGGAGATATTTCTTTATTTATCACATCAATTTGATTCAAAAGTTAGAACGAACCAAATAATGTATCAGATCAATTGAATTACACTTGAAGTCGGAGTTTTATCAGCTCTGCATTGGATTTTCTTTTATTTTCGTTTTTTAATTATTGCCATGAAGAGAGAAAACTCGTTAGTCTAGCAGTCGTAAACGCTACTGGTGAGCATGAGGTCCTGGGTTGGATTCCTAGGTCGGGCAAATTGTTATTAGGTTTTTCTATCAGGAAATTCTCAGTAGCAGGCAGCCCGAAGTCTGGATTTGTGGCCGGTTGCTGGCACTAGGCTCGCCTCCTATTATATGGTACTTAAACTCAACTGGCGAAATGTGGGTGTACTATATTATATGCCTACGCCTTCGGAGATTTCAGGCGTGATGATTGGTTATGTAAAAAAACTGTAAGGTCTTTCTTTTTCCGGGATCGCACTTTTCTTTCGAAAATATTTTAAGCTACCCTCAATGTTCCAACAATACAGACCGCAGTACTGCGAGGCTGCAGAGCGGTCAAATTAAACGTAATTAAGTAGAAATTATGAGGGCCTACCATCAGATGTAGGTTTATGAGTTACGACTGTGTATATGTGGATGTTTTGTTTGAGCACAATGCGGGATTATGTGGCCTACCTTGTATAATATTGTCGTTCTAATATTATTGTATTTTGAGGTGTTTGTTTTGTTACAATTTGCCTGTCACTGTTGCAGGAATACATGCAGATGATGGTGTTGCAGGAAAAATATTATGCAAAAGGGATCTTCTGGCTCTCGAATGACGTTGGCTGGGATGGTGTTGGTAATCATTTGTCACACTTATTAGTGCAATTGTTTTGGGAAATGTATTGGAAAACAAGATGGCCGCATTCGTTCAGATTTCTGCCACGCGCCAAAAGAACCTTGTAACGCAGTACAGAGAAGGAACGATACGAGTATGCTTGCTGATGACAAGTTCGTAACTATAAAAAAAAATCCTACACGTTGACCATTGTACGACAAATGATTATTTAAGTTTATGGAGACATAGAACTGACTTTTTTGTGATTATAATAAATAAATAATAAAAATCTTTATTGCAGAACACATGATCCATAAAAAAACACACAAATTTAAAATAACAAAATCAAATATAAACTAAAATTAAATGAACATAAAAAAATTAAAATCAAAATCAAAATTAAAAGTATTTAAGCGGTTATTTGTAGTCACTGTTTGTAGAATTATATATAATTATATAATAAAAATTAATCGATACAACTCTTTAAGTAAGAATTGACCTAAAATGTAACGATTTCATGAAATAGTCATTCAATAGTGTTATTGATGATTTTAATGGTTATAATTATGTAAATACATATTTGTTACGATCGCGAATCATATTTTGATCAACATACAACTTTATATTCTCAATCGATCTCTCGATCTGCAAATTGAAAAAAACGTAAGAAAATTTGAATTTTGCCTATTTTTTAAAAATTGATGATGCTAAATATTTAGCTCAAATCTATGTAAATTAAATAATTATTTAATGAAAAGTAAATTATAAGGATAAGGTCATGTTACAAAATTGTTGTTAATATTTTTTAATGACAATTTTACGCCGCGATTTAAGAGACGCTGTATAAAAGTTGGGAAATGGCTTGCATAGTTTTTACATATTTGACGGTAGGGAAAATTGTTGCTCCGGGCCGAAAAGTACTGTTTTCATCTCTCTGATAAGGTAACTTCAAGCGTACTTTCCAAGTATGAGAAATGAATTAGGTATTTATATGGCAGATATGAGTTGAAACGCCGGTAGGTGCCGCCCTAGGAGGATAAATAATAAACTTATTGGTGATGATCTTCCGAAAGGTGAAGTGTGTAGTACCTACTCGCAACCGGCGGTCTTGGGCACCAAACTTTGGGGTGCTACATACAAATAATTCGTTAAATTGTGCTATAGTTACATAGCACTCATACATTACATAGCACTCATCCAAATTATTATGCTTCGCCGATGATATGAATTCTTTGCCAAGATCTCATCGATCGAAGATGGATTAACACTTCAGGCTGACTTATGTCGACTTGAAGATTATTGTCGGGCTAACAAACTGGATCTTAATCCATTAAAGTGCTCTGTTATCACATATACTAGGAAACGTGCAGTCCTAACAACCACTTATACTCTATCGGGCCAAACCTTGCTGAGGTGCGATACTTTTCGTGACTTAAGTATTCACCAAGATAGCAAGTTAGTTTTTGACACACACATTGACGCCATGGTCAAAAAAGCCTCTAAACTGTTTGGGTTTATAATGCGTCTCTCTAAATGCTTTTTAGATGCTAAAACACTAAAAATATTGTACTGCACTTTTGTTAGAAGTCAACTTGAGTATGCATCTGAGATTTGGAACCCACGTTACCATCACTACATCGATCGCATCGAAAATATTCAAAGGCGCTTTATTAAATATCTTTGTTACCATCAAAAGATTAAGTACCATTCAGTCGATTATCTCCGACTCTGGAAGAAGTACCATTTGTTGCCACTTGAAGAAAGACGTAGGATTGCTGACTATCTGTTTCTGTTAAAGATTTTTAACAATAATATTGACAGCCCCGAGCTATTATCAAAATTTTATTTTAATGTGCAAAATAAATCATTTCGTTTTAATCCGCCTCTACGAATTATAGGCAGAACAGTTTTATTGTGCGTGCAAGCAAGCAGTTTAATGAAATATGTAAGCAGCATGACTTGGATCCCTATACGACTAGTGTGACGTCAGCTAGAAGGTGCTTAAGCCTCAATTTTTTCAGACAGCCACTATATAATTGTTTCCAATAATATGTTCTTAACTTTATAATATTTTCTCCTTATTGTAAACCAAATAGCTTTAGAAAAAATTATGTAACCTCTTAAAAAACAATGTATTACGTATTGCAGTTGTATGCTCACATATTGACCAGTCTAATTCTAGGTACAAGCAAAGCCTTGTAATTGGCTTCCTGTTGACTATGTTTTCTTTATATTAAGTTTTTAAGCTGTAAGTCTTCCATGCTTAAATAAATAAATATTTTTGGTCTTTACCTATGAAATTGGAGATTTGTATGATAGTTTTAAAATACATTTTGGATTTTGGTACTTTTTTTTAATTCAGCTAATCAAAGTACTGGCCCAAATTATCTATACAATTTTGCCATTTTGATGGCAGTTTGTTTATCCCTTTACTGTAGAAATCTGCCGGACGGGAGGCGATGAAGTCAGCGAAAGCGTTTTGTACTGTCTCTCGGGTGTTGAATTTTTTCCCACTTAAAAAATTGTCTAAATTTTGAAAAAAGTTGAAATCTGTTGGGGCAAGGTCTGGTGAGTACGGTGGGTGACGGAGAGCTTCCAGCTGTAACTCTTGTAGCTTTGCGATGGTCTGTCGTGAAGTGTGAGCTCACGCGTTGTCGTGGAGAAGCAATGGGGAAGAGCGATTGACTTGTCTTGGTTGTTGAATTACGAGCTTCTCCATCATTGTTTGCAATTCTTGGCAATAGACATCTGCCGTCACTGTTGTGCCATTCGGTAAGAAGCTGTGATGTACAAGTCCAGCACTGGTCCACCAGACAGTCACCATCATCTTCCTATGAGTAATCTTTTTTTTTGCGCACTGATTAGGTGCTGTACCCGGGTCCACCCACTGAGACGAACGCTTACGGTTGTCGTACAGGATCCACTTTTCATCGCAGGTAACAATTCGATTAAGAATTCCCTCGTTTCTATGCCGATTCAGTACTATGCATGCTTCGACGCGTAAATCTCGCTATTGGTCGCTTAGTTCGTGTGGCACCCACTTATCCTTTTTTATCTTTCCGATTTGACGCAAGTGCTTTAATGTTGTTTTGACAGTAATTCCAAGGCCCGCAGCAAGCTCAGCCGTAGATTGCGCAGCGGTATTTCCACGTAGGAACTCATATTCGAAAAAATTACGAATTTTCAGTTTTTTTTTTTTTTTTTTTTTTTTTTTTTTGGTTTTGGCTTCGCACAGTTTGTGCATTAGCCAGTGTCGAGTTTTTTATTAGGACTTCGAAGAGAAAACGTTGGGGAAACAAAAATATTATTATTAAGAATATGAATTAATTACATCGGAATTTAGGATAGGACGGATATAGGATCAGTATAAAAAGGAAAAAGATGAATCAAAGCAGTGAATAATGAGCAAATTACAATGACGAAAATTTACAACTTAATCTGTCGCGCGCGCAATTAGCAGACACAATAGAATTTTATTGTTATCTGTCTCCAATATGAGACACCAGTATTATAAAGGTTAATATTATTTAGGGTAATGAATGAGACTATACATTTATATACAGGAAAGCTATTTGTACAAAGTAAGGATAGTATTGATGTAGGAAAAGGAGTACGAAGGGACAAGAGATTACTAAGAAAAGAAGAACGGTCGTATAGGGGACAGGAGAAAAAAATATGATTTAAGTCGCCTACATCTGAGCCACACGAGCAAATGGGGTCGCTGATGATATGAAGTTTGGCAAGATGAGCTGGAGAGCAAACATGACCCAGTCTCATCCGTATAAGGATGGAGGTCTCCGTCTTGCCAAACTTTGCTCTGCCAAACCACGGTTTTTCCGGGACGTCGGGATGAATAGCTGAATAATAACGGCCCTTTCTTTTACTACCGATGTTCCAGGCCACCCTCCAGGTGTCCTGGAGAAAAGTCTTTGGTAATGTCACAAGGTCTTTGCTAAAATTCTGATATGGAACTAAGTCACCACACTGCACCGCATCACCGGCTATTGTATCTGCCACTTCGTTGCCATGGATTCCAGCATGGGCCGGGATCCAAACAAATTGAAGTGTATTACCTTCTGAAATGATTCTGAACGCAAATTCCCTTACTAAAAAAATTATAGGACACTGCGATTTGTGTTCGAAAGGGGATTTATTGATGGCTAGAAGAGCACTTTGAGAATCTGTGAAAATTATAGTTTTCTTGAGCTTTAGAACACGAATATATTCAACAGCTTTTAAAATTCCAAAACATTCCCCCGTAAAAACAGAAGTCTCTGCTAAATAGGGGAAGTTTATTGGAGCGGTGAATAGGAGATGAAAGTGAAAGGAACTTTTTATAACTTACAACTAGACAAGGAGCACGTTTATGGGACCAGTAATCTGAACATTCAATCTGCAACACTAAAGAGTCCAGTTTAGGAATGAGAGGATGAGTCGAAAACTGAAGAATCCGGAACAAATATTTGTCAGATAGGAATTGTCTTCTAAGATGGAAGGAACTTCTTCTAAAGGAGCTTCCCCGCATTCAACTTGGAGTGCATTAATAGGACTAGACTTCATGGCTCCAGAAATAATGCGTAATGCTTTGGACTGGATGCGATCCAACTTTTTAAAAGCCATAACACTACCAGGTTCTAGAACGAACAATCCATAATCCAGAGTGCTTCTGATGATTGCATTGTAAATAAGTTTCAAAGAAAATGGATGTGCACCCCACCACACACCAGAGAGGCATCTAAGCATGTTTAGGTGATTTTCACATTTGTTAACAACATAATCACAATGAGGAACACTACTTAATTTACAATCCAGTATTATACCTAGATATCTGAAATTATCTTTAACTGGAATAGGTATTTCCTTATAGGAGATGTTTACTAAGGGAATGTTTCTCTTCCGGGTGAACAAAACAGCAGCGCTTTTAGACGTGGATACATCCAAACCATTCAGATGTAACCATGACTCCAAAGTAGATAAAGCAGAATTGATAGCATAGCTAGCTTGTTCGACAGATTGGCTTGAAGAATATAATACTAAATCATCGGCATATTGAAGAACCTTAACATGGATAGCTAAGGATGAGTCTAAATCAAAAGTGTAAATATTATACAGGAGGGGACTGAGCACAGAACCTTGTGGGAGACCTCTCCATACAAGATGAGATACCTCATTATCTCCTATTATCATAATAACAGAGCGTTCAGTCAGGATTTTAATAATGAAATTCGACAAATTCAATGGGACTTGTAAGGCTTTTAATTTATTTTGTAAAACTGATAATACAACATTATCATAGGCTGCATTAATATCAAGGAAAACTGCAATGGTTGAATGGTTATTAGAGAAGGACAGCCGAATATCAGAAGTTAAAATACTTAAACAGTCAGTTGTACTTTTACCTTTTCTAAAACCATATTGTGAATCTGCCAAAAGACCCTTACTTTCAACATAACATTCGAGACGATTTTTAATTAGGTGTTCAGCTAATTTCATCAGAATTGAAGACAAAACTATGGGACGGTATGAAGAAGCATCCGACGGAATTTTATTTGGTTTAAGGAATGGCAACACCATTTGACGTTTCCATTCATCAGGGATGTTTCCTGTATACATAATAGAATTAATAAGTTCTAAATAGTAGCTGAGGACGACATCATTTAAATTAGCAAAAAAGGAATACGGGATGCCATCAATGCCAGGTGCAGAATCCTTAGTTTTATGGATAACACCCTTTAATTCAGTGAGAGTAAATGGATGATCTAGCGTCTTAGGGGTGTCTTGGTTACTGGATGCAAGAGACAGGTTAAGGTCAATAGCCTCAGGAACCCAAGGTTGCGCTAATTTATCTAAAAATTCATTGGCTAAAGAATCCGGAATAGGAGAAGGGTTTTTATAAATGGACCTAAATCTACGAATATTGCGCCAGACAATCGTAGGGTGAGTATTCGGTGAAATTGATGTGCAAAAGTTACGCCAAGATTCAAATTTTGTCTTCTTAAAAAGTTTATAAGTTTCGTTAATTACGTTAGTAACGATTTCAAAATTACTATCCGACATATCGAGATTATAATTGTATTCAGCCTCTTTACGTTTGTAAATCATTTCTGTGCATTCAGAGTCCCACCACGGTGGTGAGGGAATTGTATTAATATTGTTATTTTTTACAGGAAAAACTTCATCTGCTGCTGCAATTAATATGAGCGCTAAAGCTTCCGCACAACTATTTTCATTGCCATCAGAAATAACAGGCAAGGAGCAAAGCTTGCTGTCAACAATGTTTCTAAATTTGTCCCAGTCATTATTATTTCTATTAGGTAGTTTATGTTTTAATGTTGATCTCCTTAATGGTGCATTTGGTTTAGAAAGAGGATAAGAAATAACGATTGGAAAATGATCACTACCATGAGTCGAGGTTAGAGTATGCCAAGTTAATGAAGAGGCCAAGTTTGGAGAACAGATAGAAAGGTCAATTGCACTTTGGTTCTGACTGGGATCTGAACGACGTGTGACAGCTCCTGTGTTCAAGATGCATAAGTTATGTAAGTCTAATATATCCAGTAATTCATCACCATAACAATTAGAAGTTCAACAACCCCATGATTGATGATGGCAATTAAAGTCCCCTAATATTAAGAATGGCTTTGGAAGAAATGAAAAGAGATTATTAATCTCTTGAAGAACAGAAGAAGAAGGGTGAGGAATGTAAATAGAAACAATACAAGTATGATGTACTTTAATAGCTACAATTGAAATTTCCTCACTATGAGGAGGTAATCTAATGATAGAGAAAGGTATAGTATTCTTGATAAGTATAGCTACTCCACCATACCCATCAGATCTATCCTCTCCAATGGTTAAATAACCATTAATTTTAAAAATATGATTAGATTTGAGCCAAGTCTCTGCTAAGGCAAAGGCAAATGGCTCATATTTGTTTAAAAGATATATAACATCACTCTTTTTGTTTACAGACTGCGGCAGTTCCACTGGATTATTTTGGATGTGTTGTCCATTATGAATGGATTGAGATACATTGAAAGAAGGGGCAACGTTGGACGGTGAAATGTTGAACTGAGAAAGAAGATTATGTAATGCGGAAAGAAAATCGTTTATAGAAAAATTTGTGTCACTTTTGTCATTATTATGATCATTAGAAAAAGCACAACCATTTGATGGTTGGGGGATATTAAAATCTTTAATAATGGCATTGTGAGCCTCTTTATTATATCCTTGTACAGATTTGGGAGAGGATCGTGGCTTGAGAAAGACAGTCTTTTTATAGCTACTTGAAGCAGGCATTCTATTAGTTGAAGAGATGGATGGACTATCTGTAAAGTTTTTGGAAGGAGAAGATAAAAGTGTATCAGCATAAGATTTAGTTACTACAGGATATACAATTTAGAAAATTCTGGGCAAGACTTATTAGTATCATAGTGATATCCAGAGCAAAGGCAGCAAGATGCACTTTCTTGTTCTCTTTCACAGCTGTCCCCAGTGTGACCTTGGCCACATTTATAACAACGGGGTTTGGACCTGCACTGCATTTTAGTGTGACCGAAACGACAGCAATTGAAACACTGTACAGTAGGGAAAATATATAAATCTACAGGTAATGCATTATAGCACATAAAAATTCTTTTAGGTAGAACCTGACCATCAAATGTAACCACTATGGATTGGGATGGCTTCCAAGTGGTAGAACCATCCACAATGGTTTTAAAATTAAGACGTCTGGTTTTTAAAATTGGACCGCAACCAATTGGTACTGATATGTTATCAATAACTTCCTCCGGAGACCATTCTGCAGGTACACCACGTACTAAACCCATTCTAGTAACATTAAAAGTAGGTATAAAAGCTTTGTAATTATAAGATTGTAGACTATTATGGGTAATAAAAGAATTTGCGTCCAGGGAATTCGAGAAGGAAAGTGAAATTTTATTGTGCCCAATTTTTTTGACGCTACCATTAATTATGTTTTGGAAGGCGTTATGTTTAAGAAACTTGCCAAATGTGATTGGGTGCAGTGTCGTGCTATCGTCTGGTGAAGTTATGTTTCTTTGTACATGAATGACAAAAGGCGCGCTGTCCGTTTTGTCATAAGTCTTTCGACCTATCTGAGTAGGAACAACTGAAGATGGAACAGGAACATCGGGCACTTTGTTAGTAGGTTCGTTAGTCGTTGTAGAAGTTGAGCAGTTAGTTTCTAAAACGGTAACTTCTGGTGTAAAATCCGTGCAACCACAACCCGAAGACACGGTACCGTGGCTTTTACGGGTACGGCGACGCTTATTGCAGTGCTTACAAATATGTACACGGCTTCTTTTTAAGCTACGAGCCGAAGACGACCCATCAGTATCCATGCCCGATTCGTTGGATATTACTGTGACGAAATTGCCTGCCGGGGGAACGGAGTCCCCCGGGTCAGGCGGGTCCTTCATTATCCCGGCTCTAATAAATAATAAAAAAACTTACCACTACCGAAGAAAATATACAAAACTAAAATTAGATTACAAGTAAAAGAGAATAGAACACTAAAAACTACGGCTACTGATCTTATATTACAACGTTTTAAGTTTTAAAAATTTATCTATAAAGGGACGCGTCCGCCAAGTTTGAGGTTTCCCGCCCGTTTTTCGAAATGCAACTTTGCCGGACGATTTATAGATGACATTCGAATTTTCAGTTTATCCATGGCGCCAAAATCTACCACAATGTCACAAAAACATTTGAATTTTGAATTGCGAGCCAATCCACAGATAATTAAATCTGAAAATGCTGGTTATAGAATCTCCAATTACGTAGGTAAAGACCTATTATAATAACTATTGGTACTCAATTATTGTTGCTTGTAAGTAGTTACACTGACAAAGCTGACACATTACCACACACTGACACAAGTAGCTTTATAGGACTATCACTTGATTTTCCTTATTATCGTACAACTAGAACCCACCCACTTAGGTAGTGCCCTTTGACTAATAAATACTACACTTCTTCCTCATTCATTCATTCATAAAGAGCGCCTCGTAGGAATTTTGTAGACATACCTTTTAAGGAAAACAATGCCTTCGTCATTTTTATTTTAAAAGGCTTGAAGGTTTTCTTGTTTTCCATCAGGAATTTCTCAAAAGCAGCCCCGGGTCTTCGTCAAGCCCTCTCCGCGCTATCCCACAATGTTTGATGACTATGGTCTTCAACCAGTGCGTCCACCCGTTATGACAAGCGCCGAGGCGTGGACACTGACAGTTTCTTATTTTTGAAGTCGTTCCATGTTAAAAACTGGTATTCATCTGCATCTGGTTGGACTGGAGGCCTTCTGTCACCTCATCATCTTGTTGCATTTGTCCCATGTTACTTGAGGTCGGCGCAACCCTTTTTTTTCCACTTTCCCCTCGAAGCTTCTTCCCAACTATCTAATTTTATTATCAATCAGTCTTCCCTTTTTCCACCTACGAGTATGTCGGGGTCGGCTTCCTGTCTTACCGGGTGCAGCTAAATACGAGTATTTTACATGAAGCTACTACTTTTTTGATCACCACAACTCAGTTTCTGGGTTCTAAGATATCTAATGTGCATCTAAATATATAAATTACGTTATGACGGTAACACCAATAGACGCACAAAAGCCCCTTCGTAAATCTCAAACGGGAAAGTGACCATAAAATCAATTTGTGCCTACTTACAAAACACTACATTAGGTACTTATTAGTCTGTAAACACATTGGTCATCGCAGTTGATTAGCAGACAGCTGGACGCTAGGTTGTCGCCGTAAGTCCTTTCATTTAAATAGGTACAGTCGACAGCACGCGCACGTAGGGGGTAATACCTTGAGCTGACTTAGCGTAGTACAATTAAAATTTCAATAGAATAAGAAGCC
This sequence comes from Xanthia togata, assembly GCA_963853775.1. Lineage (NCBI taxonomy): Eukaryota > Metazoa > Arthropoda > Insecta > Lepidoptera > Noctuidae > Xanthia > Xanthia togata. Next base: position 18,022,539 of record OY970813.1, on the reverse strand, counting down.
AGCTTATACTGGTTTTGCTACCACTGACGAGCGGTCGACTGTACCCATGCTTAAAGAAAGACTATTCTCTCCCGATAATAAACTAGTTTTTAAGAAGTAGATTTCACTAAAAAGATTGTATTAGTAAACGATGCTGTAACGCATATGACTAAGAGAGTAATTAATATAAAATATTGATAGATGGAAATGAGAAAAAAGTTGGATTGATTGTAAGAGATACTGGTACTCCCCGAAGGGTGACGCAGAGATGTAGATGCAGTACCCACATTTCGCCAGTTACGATGTAGTCCCATGTAACAGAAGGCGAGCCTATTGCCATTGACTGGGCATAAATCTAGACTCCGGGCTGCTACTGAGAAATTCCAGATGAAAAAAAAACACTGCCCGCACCGGTAATTGAACCCAGAACTTCATTCTCAGCAGTAGTGCTTGCGACCAATATCGCATATCGCAGGATTGTAAGAGCTAATATGAACGACGGCTGACAGGAGAGAATAGAAGAGGAGAAATTTGAACCAAATATCATGGGCAGATAGAAGAAGTGAATGATATTTATTTTCTTGTTTATCAATCAACTCAGCCTATCGCAGTCCACTGCTAGATATAGGTCTCTCCCAGGCTGGGCCACATGACCCTGTCCTTCGCCTTCCGCATCCAGTCTGTTCGAGCCACCTTCTTACTGTCATCGGTCCATCATCCCTGGGGAGCGACCCATACTATACGCTTGGCGATGCGCGGTCTCCACTCCACGACTCTTCTGCTCCACCAGCCAACGGTTCTTCGACAAATATGGTCAGCCCACTGCCAGTTTATTTCTCTGCAAGCTGTGTTGGTAGCTCCGGGTCTTCTCCGGATAATTTCATTTCGTTCATCAACTAACTTATTTAACTATTGTAACTGTGCAGTGGCGCAAAATTCACAACAAAACTTGTTGAAATCTTTGTTTTCTGTCTAAGTTCCATACAATATTTGACAGGAACTAGACATTTCAACATGTTTTGTTGTGATGTTTCGCCAGTGCAAACGCACAGTGAGACAGTAACAGCGAAGAGCTGTCAAACTTCATTTAAGTTTTTCTGGCGGTCTGTGTCATGTGTCATAATCAGTGCAAAGATATATTTCACATAAAGTTTTTTTTTGTTGTTTATGGCTCTTTATTGACTTCTGTTCCCTAATTAATCTGCGAGTAAAAGACAGGAACTCTAGTTCAATTAAGTTTATATGTACATTTAATCCACCTGCCTAGACTTTTTCCAACTATGTTGGGGTCGGCTTCCAGTCTAACTGGATGCAGCTACATACCAGTATTTTATACTAGTATGGAGCGACTACCTATGTAACCCAGTAAGTCGGTAATACCATACTCTTTGGTAATACTGGTAGTCCAGCTTAACGTGCTTTCCGTAGTATCCCTATATAGTCTGTGGTGCTTTCCGAGGCCCGGAGGACTACGCACATTATACTTATTAATATTTATTTTAGTAAGTGATTTTTGTTTTTGATTTTATGTTTTTAATTTTCTGTCTACTCTTACACACGTTGTCTACATCTCTTTAAAACTACTTTCCTGTCGCAGGTATGCTGGAAGAAATTTCTTAAGAAATCAGCATCACCTTTTTACGTACGTATTTTTCTGTTCTTTTCTCCTTGTCTTTTTATATGTGTGTATATAAATCGTTAAATAAAAAACATCAATCAAAACAAGGACCATATTGACGTTATAACCTTTGCACATTTGCATGCAATCCATGCAAGTCATGCAACATAAAAATTGCCGAACAAACAGAAATAATTGCTCAAAATTACTATCATTCAAGTTAATGAATGTAACACATAGTATCTAAACTTGTACAATTTAACCGACCTTCGCACAGAAGGCGGTGTTATTTATGCTACCAAGCGTGAGAATCCTGACAATAGCAGTACTTCCTCATTTCATTCTGTTTATTTGCACGTATGTATATATTATGTACGCACGTATGTTACAGTTAAAGTGACCAGTAGGTTTTTTATTTGAAATACCCAAGAGTTAGGTTTACCTACAACACCAATGGATTCGAGGAAAAAAATATTTAGGTAGTATCTTCGTTAAAACACTGTATGGGTAAATTAAATTTTCCTTATGTAGTTACGTTAGATAGGTTTAGGTAAGTGCTCGTAGCGAAACAGAAAATACAACCTATAGTTGCTTTATTTTAGTAGGTACCTAAGAACCGGTATTGTTACAATTGAGTCGTGCCCTACGGAAGTACGCCCCCTTTACCTACTGTTACAGTAATGGCTAGAACCGAAGTAATTATGTGTTCTGTACGTTATAGATGTCATCGAAAAACAACTCGCTAGCATTAAACTCGCTAGCGTCTCCGTATATGATTTATAGGTATGAAATGATAGTACAGGGGTAACAGAAATAATTAAAATTCGCACATGAGTATTCGATGGGTAAGAAACCTAACTTAATCTATTCGATAGTCACTGACGTTTTTCAGCTGTCACCATACAAAATGGCACCATGAGTCACTAATTCGACAGCCACTAATTCGCTATCGAAAAATTCGGTTGCAATAGTAGTTACCTACGTAGCTCACTAGCATTTTGAGGTGTGAAACATGTTTACATTAAAATTAGGTACGTTTTAGAGTCTATTTAGCATGGAATGTGTTAGTGGCCGCTGAATTTGAAGACCAACGACGTGTAAAACGTGAATTTCATGAAAAAAACAAAATAATTTCCTTTACAAAATATTATATTATTTTATATATAGTTCATTTTAAATTTAAATAAAAAACGCCACGAATCAAACATCGTCAACAAAGTTACAAACTGAATAGACGTGCATAATTATTATAAGGAATACAAATTCAACAACCCCTAAATACTAGAATACTCAGTATACGCTAAATACCATAAGTAGTAAGTACCAATAACCGCCAACCTTTCTATTTAGTCGGATTATTTCATGATATTGACTGTCATTACATGGTTACCATAGGGATACCACTACGTTTTGTATAAATGAGCCGTTATCTCTTCTTATTATTGAGTAATAAAGAAACAAAACATGAGAGTGAAGTTAGCTAGACGACATGATCTATCGAGCGTACCTTAGAGCGCCTGGGTAAGCCTACCATTTTTTTTCGTGAGTTTTAACTCACGCTACGAGCATTATCGAAATCTACATATTTGATCCACGTTAATACGCTAGCGAGTAATTATTCGATGACAGCTCCTGGTAGAGATACCGTTATGTGCCTGTAACTTCAGCGACACTCATCAAAAAGGAACGATAGTAATATTTAACTGGAAGCTGTATGTATAGTTAGTAACTATTTTCGTCGGCTCACTGCAAGAACTCATTAATATAAAAAAAATCATTAATACAGTTTATAATACAGTTAATCTCGTCTCGATATGAGCAATAAGTCCCTTATATCTGGTTTTTCAAATGTTGACGTTATGACCCAGAAGTTATGTCAATAATTACGTAATATAAGACATGCGTAGTTTATTAGGTGCACATAATTACTTCTTTAAAAATCAGTGATTTATGAGTATGACAAAAAACAATGAAAAATTTTATTAAAATTGTTATTTAACTACATAAAGTTATGGTATATTTAATAATCAACTTATTGTGAATAATTCATGCAGAGTAGAAAAAAATAAATAAGTTCCTATTTAAAATTTAATATAACGTCCGTTAATTACGAACACTGACCAAATCACCAAGATAACAGCAGCATATACAAAAGTAAGTGCATGCAATGTCTTTGTTATTACCCTTATTAAACGTTTGACACCTGACATTTGTGAATCATCAAGACTGTGTGAAACTATCTTATTAGCTCTTGTGACAATTGCGAGTAATACTTAAGTAATTGTGGAAATTTTTACCTTGGGAGTGGTTAACATAACCTACACAGCGGTGCTTTTAGATTTCTACATTTAATTAAAAGCAAATGTCGTCACACACTTTGAAGATATTTTACCTTAAAGTATCTAAGTGCCATAAGTGCTATTATATTATCTTCGATGTGTGTGATATCCTTTAATCCTATATATTATATAAATTGTATAATAATAAAAATATGGTATGGTATAGTATATAATATTATAAATGGGAAACAGATTAGTTTGTTTGTTACGCTTTCACGCTGAAACGGCTGAACGGATTAAGATGAAATTTGGCACACGGGTAGACCATGACCAGGGTTAGGACATAGGATAGTTTTTATCCCGGTAGCACGTTCCTGTGGGATAATTTCCGACATGCACAGGTGTGAAGCCGCGGGCGAAAGCGTATAAAATACAAACTGTACATTGAATGTTTTTGAAAAAAAAAAAAAATTGCTACGAGGTCTCGAAACGAATTTAATGCTGAAAATATAGTTTTTAGAACTTTTGTCGGTTTATCTGTTTGTTGTTTGTTTATCCAGTAGTATATGCGTGTTCAGCGTCACTCGAATACTACCTAGTACTATGTTGTGCTTATATAAAGAAATATAATAATCAGACAGTTTTTTCTACTCCTTATTTTTACATCATGGATCTATAAATTGGAAATACGTTTATCATTCTTATTATTTAAATAAACACAATATACAACAGCCGTACACAGTAACGAGTGAAGCGAGCAGCAAGTATGACAACACTCGTATTATTCCATTCCTTCAATGGGCTGAATAGGGAACGAATACAGCAGATCGACAGACAGAGAATTGATCATTACCACGCTATGCCTTTATGGAGCTAAACATTCAATCATGCATATATAAAACAACAGTTATTTGAAGAACGTGGCGATCGTTGACCATACAAACTTAAGACCTAAATCATTTGCAACTTAAGCATATTTCCACCATATTGTTGATATTCGGATTGAGACAGTATTTATCAAGGCTTATACATCTATTTTTTTTTCCAAAAAACTTACCTCAAATGAAGTTTAAGCGAATTGAATTTCGCACATTTTTACAGCGTAAATTATATGTTTTCATATTGTTTTTTCTGTATTATAAACAAAAATATGTGTAATATTGTTTCAGTAGAAGCATAGCTTATATCACCAAGATGCAAACTATCGAAAAAAAAATGGAAAAGCATTAAGTTTTCATTCATTATTTTTGGTATTACGGAACACATCCAAATTTATCATACATTTTCGATAGCTAGTAGTGCTATCGCGTCAAGCAATAGTTGTCAATGAGTGCGTGGTCGTACTGCTCACTGTAAGTGTTATTCACGTTATTATATTGGGTAGCTGCAGTGTTCAGGCTACCTACCTATGCTATGAACTTGGATTTGAGCCTGTCTTGTGATTTAGTACCGAGTAACCCACATTCTTACAAAAATTCGTAAATCACTATATCCAAGTCCGTAAACAAAACAAAGGTATTGATATATTTATATACGATTTGGTTTGACTGCCTCACTGGTCTAGTGATCGCAAGCACTACTGCTGAGCATGAGGTCCTGGGTTTGATTCCCGGGTCTCAATTTCTCAGTAGCAGCCTGAAGCCTGGATTTGTGCCCAGTTGATGGCAATAGGCTCGCCCCCTATTACAAGGGACTTAATCATAACTGGCGAAGTATGGGTGTACTATAGGTACACCTCTGCCTAACCCTTCATGGATTACAGGCTAGATTCTGATTACCATAATTGTATTTTTTTTTCTTTTTTAATGCGGTCGCTAATATAAATGGTCACCGTACACGACTTTATCACGTTTCGACTCATAGTTTTTTAAATGATGAATATACTAAAATCTCTGAAGTAAGAATATAACTAAATAAATGGGTATTCAAAATCTTTTTTTATTATTTTTATCTATAAAAATAATTTACGGTTTATCTGAATTTACGGACATCGTGTAAATATAAATTATTGGATTATTTGTCTTTGACTAATACCACAACTAATAATAATTTGCATAACACTTGCCTCTTTTTTTGTAATAACAATTTTTAAGTTTACCTAGTAAAAGAAATACGAAGACGCCTTCGTTTTTTATTCGACTACGGCAAAGCAAAAAGTAGGGTTCTTAAAATTGAGAGTTGAGACCACCCTAAAGGAAATAAATAAACATAAACAGGCATAAATGAAGACAATAATAATAAATATCCCAATAATTTATATTTACTCGACGTGCGTGCGACAACTCCACCACAGTATAATTAAGTAACAGTATTATGTCTTCATAGGAAAAGGGCGAAACGACGCGTTTCAAAATCTCAGTGTACTTATACCAGTAGTACGCAACAGTCTCGAGTGCACGGCAGACGCACAGACACGGAAGGTTTATCTACCGGGCGGCCGCCCGGTAGATAAACCTTCCGTAGTTAATAAATAAAGAAATAAAAACTTTTTTACAAAAAATTTAACCGACGAAAATAAACTGAAAAGTGAAAACCTTTTAGTGTAACGAAGCTACTAAATTCATGTAACAAATTTTGAGGCGGCGCGGGCGCCAAACACATTTAACGAAGATCCATCAAGCTACCATTTTACGCTATACCTAAGTAATTAATTTGTTTGTTTGGCGCCGCCTCAAAATTTGTGACATAAATTATCTTAGCAGCTTAGTTGCACTAAAAGGTTATTTTTGTTTTTATTTTTTTTATTTTTTTCCTCGGTTAATTTTTTTGAATTTTTTTATTTTTATTTTATGCTTTTGAGTTACCATTTCATTTGATTGTTTTCCTCAAGTAAGGAATTTCCTCAACAGCCTTACGTCTCCATCGTCAGACCCTCGATAACAGTAATACTAAACACAGTAATAGTAAACTGCTGAGGAGCTCCCGCGACTGTCTTCTTTGTATGACGTACCTATCTACTAAATTTTCTCTACAAGGCCTAGATCTCGAGATAACCTATATTTCCGCCTTTGTACTAAATATGTTGAAATATCGGCATAGCACAGATATTTTCAAAAAACGAATTACTTACTAGTCTGCATATATTACTAATGATTACTGTATATTTACTAACGATTTCACAAAGTAGTCAAGAAAAATAAAGCAGCCGGTCTATTCTGTAATAGTCTTACCGTGAAAACTTAGGTGAAGTGAGCTTGAAGTGAGCTGTCATTCCACCTGCTGCTAGGGACTGACAGCTCACTCCGAGCTCACTTCACCTAAGTTTTCACGGTGAGATGGTTATAGAATAGCACTGCAGATATTGAACATACATGTTCAATGTTGCTAGACGCTTTTCTCACTGCTCCAACCAAGTTAAAATAACTCTGTTCAAGGCTTACCGTCAGTCGTTCTACGACAGTCAACTCTGGTACACGAACTGGTACAATATAATAACGCCTTCTCGTATGTTAAAGCTGCCCTGGCGGTGTAGTGCGATTGACATGTTCGTTGAGAACAGAGTTACTGATTTTTACGGGCTCTTGAGGAGACTCAAGGCATCTTTTCTGACTCGATTATGTGCATGTACCAATCATATAGTGTCTGTAATATTTAGCTGTGTGTACCTGCTAAGACGCTAATATTCTGAATTTAATTTAATGTAGCTTAATTTAATTAATAAAGGAAATAATAATACATAATAACTAATAAATATAAATGCGGTCGAGTCGTTACGAATGAATGCCAAGTACTTAAACTTCTACCCACTCATACACACACACACGGCTCCGCACTGCGTCCCTCGCTCGTCATCTTTTGTCAAACAGAGATAGCTATATCGAACGAATTTCGCGCGCGTCTCGACGTGCTGTTTCGAGCGTGGATCGTCTTCCTCTGCTAATAATGCGTCATTAGACCTAAAAGCTGCGTCGGCGACGCATGTAAATAATCTGAATTACGCGCTAAACTTATGAATGAAACCGCAAACTTAACCACAAGCTATGACTGTTGGCACTCAGACTGAAGACCGCTGGTAGCTAACACGTGGCTGCCAGTGGTCGTCACTACGTACAAACTGGCTTGCAATAGTCGACAATGCGTGTGCGCCGAATTCATAGAGAACGAGTAAAAAATATCCGCGGCTAGTTGCTGAGCTGTGGCTCATAGTACTTGCCTGTTATGTGAAACCAAATATAAATAGTTCATCAAATGCAATAACTCAGACCATCTTAAATTGTATCAACAAAGATGGCCTGAAAGTTATAATATAATAATTTGTTTAGGCACACAAAGGTTTTGCAGAACACGAGGGATTTACAAAGTATGCATTATTAATTACATGGTGTACTACGAACTGTTGGGTGAAGCGCCGCTCTCCTAGCGAGATCACTGACTAATCTGTATTTAGGAGACATCTATGTTCTATGTAATGGGGTTTGGTTTCCGCACTCAGTCCGTCAAGTGGACCATTGTGCGTGGGCCATAGCGGCCGTTTGGTGGTTATTCCAACCAGCCCACCTCCCTCCAGAAGCTAATTAAGTTTCCTGGTTTGTTTAGAACATCTGTGTATGATCTGGGTGACCCGAGGGTATCTGTTCTGATCTGGGTGACGCCCGTGCACTCAAAAAGCACGTGCGCAATGGTCTCCTCAGCCTCCATGCACGCCCTGCACAGAGGACTGTCCGTTATACCTATTGTGTGGAAGTGTTTGTTTAGAGAGCAGTGTCCCGTGATGGTCCCCATCACCAGGCGCAGGCCGTTCCTGTCCATGCGTAATAAACGCCTGGTCAGCCTGCTATCCAAGTATGGCATAGCTTCCTTTGACTGCCTGCAGCCCGGTGTTGAGGACCACCATTATGTGTGGGTGAGATCCTGTAACTACCCACATATTTGGTTGAAGGGGATGGGAAAGATAGGCTCGGGTCCACAGACTGCCGTGCTGGATCCTCGTCTAGCAAGTTCGTCAGCTGCGTTGTTACCTAGCGATCCGCTGTGTCCTTTTATCCATTGCAGTGTCACCATATTGCGGCTAGAGACCGTTATTTCTTCTAATGCATTGTGACATTCTAGTGTTAGCTTTGAGGTGATAATTTTTTTCCGTAAGGATTCGAGAACTGAGGCGCTGTCGGAGAGTATACGTATATGTGTATCCGTAACCCTCCTGGCTTCTAAGGCGTGGGCCGCATGTATGATGCCCACACACTCCGCCTGATATACGGTGTTGAACCTTCCCAGCGGTCTGGATATATTTATGTTATGATCGTGTGAGAAGACTCCAACTCCGGTACCGGAGTCGGTCTTTGAAAGGTCGGTGTACTTATACTCTTATTTCTTTGGGGCCTGAGTAGTCACACTGTTTTTCTGTAAGTATTATGTTGTACTGCCTTTGAAAATGGGCTGTTTTCGGGGCTTTGTCGCAGGGTGATGCCATCATTGGCTTTCGTTTGATCGCATCCTCCTTTATGCGTGTACACTGTTCTTCTATTAGTATTATGTTGTAGTGTCTTTGAAAGTGGGTTTGGGAGCCGTAGTGATAATTGGTCGGATGACTGTGACGTATAGCCAGTAGGTGACTTTAGGGCTGATCCCCCAATTCCTGCCAAGCAGTCGCTTGCACTGCCACAGGGATATGCTGGCTTTTGTAATGATATAGTTCGTGTGTTTTACCCTGTTCAGTTGTTTATTTAGGAGACATTTCCGACTCCCATTTGCGTATCACAATAGTCATGTTTTTAGCTTTTGGAGCTTATAATATTAAAAAAAAAAAACAAAACACTAAAGCAAAAATCAAAATTAAATATAACACATTAGTAGGAGTTGTTGGAGACGCTCAGCACATAATAATCTTTCTATTCCTTTCTTTTTTACAACAGTTTTGGCACCCCTGTTGGATTGGCGCATTAGCGGTCGATAAATGTTCCTACCAAAATTATCATTTCGAGACTTTTTTTATTTTTTCGGACTACCTTAGCGCATCCTCCATAAGGGGTTAACCGGGATGGCAGACGGCTGGCCCACCTAGTCCACAGTCTGAATTTGTGTCAAGTTAACGCAAATGGACTCGCCCCCTTTTCAATGAAACCTATAAAATACTTAAATAAATAAATCAGCCTGTATTTACCTTTTTTGAGGAATACAGGCATGTACAAAGTACTTAGGTAGGTTCTGAATGTATATTCAGACCTTTTATTATGATAAAATTATAATGCCTTTTATTTATTTATTTAAACTTTTCACACTAATTAAAAGTACAAAGGCGGACTTTTATGCATTTATCTTATCCTTCCTTTCCTGCAATTAACCAAATATATAAAATATTCGTTTATTAAACTGAACTTACCGGAATCCCCTAAATAAATCCTTCTTGTTTTACAATAATAAATAATTAAACTCAAAAATTCCCTAACTTGAATAAATGTATTATTGTCGAGTAAAACAATAGAATTGACGCATTGAATATTTTCCCAACTGAATGTCACAGGAGGGAAAATCACAAGTAAATAAGTTAGTATTAACTATAGGTAGGGTATTTTATTATCTAAAGTACCTACTTACTACAACACATGAACTTCATATGATAACATGACTGCAAAAACACGGACGTATAGAGTTCCAAATTAAAGCATATGGTCCGGGAAAACACAATAATGACCACCATACCTAATACTGCCACCAAGCAGTAGGTGTACTTCTGTGTAACGGTTTACATAATATGAAACTCACGCCTTCTTTCCCCATAGGGGTAGGCAGCAACTACAGAACGCCACCTGCTACAATCCTTACTCCTTTTAATTGTTTTACGTTCATACATCTGGTCATACACGCACGCCAGTTGCGAGTACTACGCACTTGACCTTTCTGAAGAACATCACCATCACCAATAAGGTCACTATTATGTCCACCTAGGGCGTCCCGGCGTTTCCACTAACATCTGCCTTACAATACCTAGTCGCCTTTCATCCATTCTCTGAACATGACCGAACCATCTAAGCACTCTTTTACATTTTAGAGAATGCCTGAGGCATTAAGTCCGCCTTTGTACATTTTTGAGTGTGAAAAGTTTAAATAAATAAATAAATTTCGGAGCATCAAGATTCTGCCAGATAGAGGGAACCCTTAAAAAGCGCCTGTGACTGGTTTAATTGAAATTATATACTTTGAGTTTGAGTTTAGACTGGCCTGCTTCATAACAGACCTAAGGATTATGATGGCAGGCAGATATTTACGAGTAGTAGTGTAGTAGTAATATAGTCGTTCATAATAGTATAGTATTGGTACACAACCATCATCACATACGGTACGTACTATGGTGTTTAATAGGAAACTGTATCCTTTCTTCCTTCCTTGTATTCTATATATTTTGTTATATTCCTCCTACGTCATATCATGGGACTGACGATGGGGCATCGCTTCCATGACGTTAAAATAAACTTGCCTACTCTGTGTCATACGAGTGCTGACGTATGTATGTTATTAAGTACGTGTCTCTTTACATGTAAGGCAGTCATTGAAGTTATACATACTAACCATAATATACTGAGTAATATTTTTGCTTAAAATTGTTCCAATGCAGGGCAAAAGTATATTTTTATAAAGAAAAGGAACTAACATTAAATGTCTAGCAGGAACAGCCTTATGCTACCTTAATTGGAACTTACGGTGTTGCCACTCTCAATAGACTAAGCCTTTGTAAGCTCGGGCGATTTTGTCACGCGACAATTTTTAAACACGGATTTTTCAGCTCTCGGTCGGCAGAGAATCTAATAGAGTGCATCCCGGCGCGTCAAAAAAGCACACCAATGGATTCTCAGATCTCGGCACTAAGCAGAGCGTTGAACATGCAATAATCGACAAAGAGACGTCGATTGATTGTTTTACTAGCACTAATCGATTTACGTCTATTTATAACGTTGACCGACGTTGGTCGAGTAGGTGTGGCAAGATACATGTGGACAACAATAGTGTACAGTTAAAAAATAAATTAGGAAAAATTATTTCTCTTGATTCAATACTATCTCATAATTACTACTTTTGACATTTGGTAAAGAAAATGTTATGCATTTAGTTTTTTTTTCCATTTAATACTAAATTATTAGCAGTAAACCAATTTTGGACCTGCAGTAGAGCGTTATTTACATCGTCAAAATTGGTAGCACATAACATAACATCACGCCTTGTTTCCCCGAAGGGTTGGGCAGAGGTGTACCTGTAGTAGGTACACCCACATTTCGCCAGTTATGTTTTAAGTCCCATGTAATAGGGGGCGAACCTGTTGCCATCAACCGGGAACAGTTCCAGACTCCGGACTAATTGGTAGCACGTCTTAAAAAATAAGCAATAGTAATTAGCACCTTAAAAATTAAATAAGTATCGTCAGCTTATTTGCTGGCGCACCATTTGTGGTTGATTTTTTAATAAATGGAGTAGATCGTTATTATAAAGTAAAAAGAGGAATGGACTAAATATCGATCCTTGTGGCACACCCATTTTTACTTTTAAACCTAGTGAATTGATACCGTTTATTTGAACTTGCAGTGTCTATCATTTAAATAAGATTTTACTAAACTGAGCGCAAGTTTTCTAAGTCCGTAATGCTCAAGTTTCAACAGTAAGGTTTCGTGATCGACGCAATAAAATGCCTTCACAAAACAATCCTATTGCGTCTAGGGTCTCTTGCCACGCGTTAAAAATGTGTCTTAATAAGGCTACACCAGCGTCGGTTGTAAAACGTTTGAGCTAAACAGGTAAGTTCCTTTGTGCAAAAAGGCAATGTTTTCCTTCACCGTTGTAAGGCAGTAGTGACTAAACAGACTTCAAAAGTAAGTAATTACATTATTGTTATGACACGAGCCGTGTGACCGACTGTGGGGTTTCCCATCAGCAACTTCTCAGGAGCCAACTTCTTAAGATTTTTGCGGTCTTAGTATTCTAAGATTAGAATATACATTTATCGGATACAACAATTAATTCTTACTTATGAACAACCAAACAACCAACCTATCAACCTTCAATAAAAACCGGCCAAGTGTGTTTTGAACCACGCACAAAGATGGCAAAACCCTTCATTGTGCAGTATAGTATATACATTAGTATTTGAAATAAATTAATCCCAAAAACGAACTTAACACTGTAGTTGAAACACATGTTTTTCAAACTGCAAAATTAAGTTGTTCGATTATTACTCGTTAACCTGTAAAGCCTACTTAGCTGTGATAGGTCTACCGGAATCTCATGACAAATGGAGAAATAAAAAATTGTTGCGTGTGTTATATAAATGTAATTATTGTGTCTAAAAATAAATAATATGATATATAAATGTAATTATACTTGTTATACCTATAAATGTAATTATTATCTACGATTAATTTACTAAATGAGTTTAATAACAAACTTATTTTTTATAAGTCAAACACTGATTTGACTCAACTGTTGTTATTGTCTCCAATATCTTGGTTGAATTATGTAGTAGGGTCACACTGATTTATTTGTTGTTCCTATATTTAAATACTAAATGATTGAGGATACAAGTTTTATTAAATTATTTTGTTAAGAATATCTAAGAGATTAGTTTACGTATAAATTATATTTTTGTAAAGGTATTATTACAGTTTATAGTTTAAAAGTATTTGTTTTGTACTAATAGTTCAGTTCATTTTATCTGTGGAAATATTCATGTTAGATAGAGTAAGGTAGACAACTGTCATTTGAAATGTTTTAAAAGGTCGTGTAACTTAATTCTTGTTCTCTTTTCTGTACGTGTCACTGGACTGGTAACAATATAAAAGCTTATGTTAACATCTAAGAACAGACCCTGAGTGATGTCCATGTCCGTAATATCGAGTTGCTAAAAGCTAATATAAGGAAATAATGTTGCTTATCAGAAGTTCTGCTTTTATTGTAAAATGGATTGAAATAAGGATCATCAGATCACTTCTGATGAAAGATCGACTAACTACAATGTTCATGTAAGTTAAATTGTCATTATATCTTGATTATTGCTGATAACTATGATGTTCTGTATGTATTAAAATATTGCTAATATTGCTACATAAGTGTTAAATCGAATTAAGGAATATTCATATTCTATTTGTCATTGATAAAGTTGTTAGCTTTAAGAAATGGTCCAAGAGATTAATGTAATAACAAAACTAAATGCTAATGTAAAAATATGTTGATAAAATACTTCAAAACAAGCTTCCGTGGAGTTTCTTATCCTTCTTCTCCACGAAGACCTAGATTTGGAACGGATAACTAGCTTTCTCATTAACAATACCTATTTATTGACAAGTCTAATTGAAATAAATGCCTAGTCTTGTCTCCATGTGCTTTCTTATAATCCTTTTCCCTACACACCATATTCATAGATATTAAAATACATAACATAACATCACGCCTTGTTTCCCCGAGGGGTTGGGCAGAGGTGCACCTGTAGTAGGTACACCCACATATTAAAATGCCTACATGATTAAATAATTAACTAATAGGTAACCTGAAAATCCTGACACTCAAAAGTTGATAGTTAAGTGGATATCAATGCCTCTAAATGTAGTATATCTAATAATCTTTTTCTCACATCAGAAGTGGGATAGTGCCCTGTCTTACATAAGCGATTTCTAATGAATTTTATTTTGCTATTTTCATAATCAATGTTGGAGCTATTGGTGAATTTGCTGGAAGCCGTGGTGTCGCCGGATAGCTGTCTAAGCCCTCACCATGAGGATGACATCATGCTGCCAACTCCTGGAGTAGGACTCTATCGGTGATTTTGCTGGAAGCCGTGGTGTTACCGGGTAGCTGTCTAAACCCTCACCATGAGGATGACATCATGCTGCCAACTCCTAGAGTGGGACTGTAAGTGGGAGCTGCAGGGCCGGTAAGGCCTTTAGAGGCTCTGCTTTGATATTACTTTGAAATGAGAGAACATCAACTGATGGTGCATCATAGAAAAGTTTTGTAACCTTTAAACTAGAATAATTTAAAACAGGATGGTGCCGATTCTCTTGACGCAAATGCCTTTAAACTGGGCTGGAAATCGCCAAAATTTAGTTTACTCTTGTCAAACGATGATTTCCCATTCTGAAATAGACAAAGTATATTTGACTATATTTTGAAACAACCAACTTAACTATATTTTAGTTTGACAGCATTAAGATGGTACTGAGATTTTAATTTAGTGTAAAAGACAATTTTGCTATTCTGAATTTTGCCTAACTGAGTCTGACCTTAAATTAGTTGTCATGAACTAAAATTCACACGAACACCTCGACTTCGGGTGCAAAAACAGTACTGTACTGGATTTTTTTCTTTTCTTTTGCTTGTATCTCGAAAATGGTGTGTCCTATCGCAAAAATAATGAAAATTTCGACCCCCTTTATAAAACCCTTAAACCCCTAATACTCAACAAGTAGGTAATATATTTTTTATATTTTCCATGCAAAAAGTGAAAAATTCCAAATAAAACAGGTCGAGGCTATAAAAAAAAAAAAAAAAAACACTGAATAGGGCAAACAAGTATGTACCACGTGGAGTCGTAATTGTCAAATTCAATTTTGGTTGTTTCGAAATATTTTTTGAGTTGAGACTATTTCAGAAAAGCTTTACGATTCTCATAGCCAGGAGTGAAGTCTTGGTGATAGTTTGGTTGGTTTTGTTTTGTGTACGGAAGAATCGCCACCAGTGTTTGTTATTAAAAGTTAAGCTTCAATTGGTATTTTAACAAATTTCAAAAACAAAGGTCTCTGAAAACAATGGTATCTACTTGCATAAAAATATACCTATAAAAAAAAAAAAAAAAAAAGTGCCTACTTACAATGATTAAATATGTTGAAAGATCATTAGGTAATGAACCAAAAATAGTGAACATCTAATTGAAGCTTAGCTTATGAAACCAATAATAACTAGGTACGTTGTTACTCTAGCTAGATTATAATTAATTAATTTTTGTTCTCATAAAGATGACTGAGAATAGGATACAAGTGTTCACTTAGATGAAACTTGGCATTACAAGAGTACTAATTTAATGTATATATAAATTAGGTAACACAGAAAAACCAAAAATGAGATTGGGTTTCTGAACAGGACATTGCGAGGAATTGTGTACTAAATTACTTAGACCATTGTTTTCAATCTTTGATCCTGCTTTAAGAACTGAGTTATATACTGATGCTACTGCTATACGATATGGTGCTTTTTTAACCCAGAAATACGATAGTGATTTTTGGGTAATTTGTTTTAGTAGAAGAACTACACCTGCAGAGTCAAAATATAGTTCTTATGATTTAGAAACTAGCTATTCACAACGCCTTGAAACACTTCCGTGTTTATTTACTAGAAATTAACTTTATAATTATCACAGATTGTAACACTATGTGCAATGAACAGTCAGAGTGGCCGAACGTTCTGTGGAAAGTACAACAATTAATTAACACAACTGTACAAAATCCATGGGCTCTACCCCTTTGCTATTACTTACGACGTACTAGAAGAAAAAGATAGACAAAATCCAAATAAATTAGAGGCTGACCGAGAAATAGCTAGACAAATTGCAGAAAAATTCAATAAACGTTTAGATGTCACTCGTCGTAACAATGTAAACTTTAACGTAGGAGATGTAGTGTATGTCTCGCGGAATCATATGCGTAATGATGAATTGGCACCTAAATTAAAGGGCCTTTGAAATATCTTCTATCCTTTCTAATGATCGTTTTGCTCTGCAAGGTCTAGGTAATTTACGAAACATTTCAGTAGCCAAAGAAAAATTAAGATTCTGGCACTTTACCTAATTACATTTTCTTATTTTTGTGTTGATATTTTGTTCTATTAATCTGACATGTTAAATTACTGAAAGCATATTTTAATTAAGTACACACTGATGTGGATTTAATTCGGAAATAAATAGAAAGAATTATGTATAATTATATAACTTATAATATTATATATATACTGCTGGTCGGTCACTGCCCTGATACCTTTCTGAAATTCATGCGCAGCAGGTGATAGGACTGGTATGTCAAGGCCAGAGGCTACTTATGATATTACTGCTGGTCGGTCACTGCCCTGATACCTTTCTGAAATTCATGCGCAGCAGGTGATAGGACTGGTATGTCAAGGCCAGAGGCTACTTATAACATTACTGCTGGTCGGTCACTGCCCTGATACCTTTCTGAAATTCATGCGCAGCAGGTGATAGGACTGGTATGTCAAGGCCAGAGACTTCTTGAAAACAAATATTTATTTATTTAAATATAATTAGTTGGGTACTTCGAGAGCGAAGTACAGGTCGTGATAGAAATTTTTTTAAATAATTACCATCTGTGATGGTTATTTTGGTACATTTCAGTTTAATAGAACATCCAAACAATAGATTTACATATACTTTTAATTTATCTTAGTAAAATATGTGTTATTAGGAGCTTAAAATCATATGAGATACACTTATGATTCTTTACCTAATTGCATTTATGTATAAAAATTAAAAAAAAAAAAAAATGTTTCCGCTGGTCGGTCATTTGCTTGGTGCAAGTATATCCCACTAGCAGCGGGTGGAGGAGACTTGACACGTCGGCAATTGGCAAAACAAAAGTAAAACAATTGTAGAAAAAGGGTCTCTAAAGTACTTCGAGAGCGAAGTACTTGTCAGCATGGCCGTGTTATATAAATGTAATTATTGTGTCTAAAAATAAATAATATGATATATAAATGTAATTATACTTGTTATACCTATAAATGTAATTATTATCTACGATTAATTTACTAAATGAGTTTAATAACAAACTTATTTTTTATAAGTCAAACACTGATTTGACTCAACAGTTGTTATTGTCTCCAATATCTTGGTTGAATTATGTAGTAGGGTCACACTGATTTATTTGTTGTTCCTATATTTAAATACTAAATGATTGAGGATACAAGTTTTATTAAATTATTTTGTTAAGAATATCTAAGAGATTAGTTTACGTATAAATTATATTTTTGTAAAGGTATTATTACAGTTTATAGTTTAAAAGTATTTGTTTTTTACTAATAGTTCAGTTCATTTTATCTGTGGAAATATTCATGTTAGATAGAGTAAGGTAGACAACTGTCATTTGAAATGTTTTAAAAGGTCGTGTAACTTAATTCTTGTTCTCTTTTCTGTACGTGTCACTGGACTGGTAACAATATAAAAGCTTATGTTAACATCTAAGAACAGACCCTGAGTGATGTCCATGTCCGTAATATCGAGTTGCTAAAAGCTAATATAAGGAAATAATGTTGCTTATCAGAAGTTCTGCTTTTATTGTAAAATGGATTGAAATAAGGATCATCAGATCACTTCTGATGAAAGATCGACTAACTACAATGTTCATGTAAGTTAAATTGTCATTATATCTTGATTATTGCTGATAACTATGATGTTCTGTATGTATTAAAATATTGCTAATATTGCTACATAAGTGTTAAATCGAATTAAGGAATATTCATATTCTATTTGTCATTGATAAAGTTGTTAGCTTTAAGAAATGGTCCAAGAGATTAATGTAATAACAAAACTAAATGCTAATGTAAAAATATGTTGATAAAATACTTCAAAACAAGCTTCCGTGGAGTTTCTTATCCTTCTTCTCCACGAAGACCTAGATTTGGAACGGATAACTAGCTTTCTCATTAACAATACCTATTTATTGACAAGTCTAATTGAAATAAATGCCTAGTCTTGTCTCCATGTGCTTTCTTATAATCCTTTTCCCTACACACCATATTCATAGATATTAAAATACATAACATAACATCACGCCTTGTTTCCCCGAGGGGTTGGGCAGAGGTGCACCTGTAGTAGGTACACCCACATATTAAAATGCCTACATGATTAAATAATTAACTAATAGGTAACCTGAAAATCCTGACACTCAAAAGTTGATAGTTAAGTGGATATCAATGCCTCTAAATGTAGTATATCTAATAAACTTTTTCTCACACGTGCAATACTGCGGAAATTGGATTAAACGATTTTGATACTGTTTAATTTTTATTTATGTCTTTAGTAATAATGAAGTATATAAGGTATGAAGAATGTTGTTATACATCGGGTTCTTAACGTAGGAAAATATGTAATAAAAAATTAATCATTCGTACATTACTTTATGTACTAATTTCTTATATATAATTTAATCATACTAAAACTTAGCACCTCATTCAGAACTAAAACGATTCCAAAAACTCCACATGCATTTCTTGTTCTTCATCAGATGATAAAGATAGAGGTATTTATTATAAATCGCTCTTCCAGAATTTCAATTATTCTATCTTGCTTGATGAAATCGTTTTCAATTTTCTTTACATGTTCACAACATTTTCACCACTCCTCTACACCAATTTGTAAGAAAGCTTCTTCTGTTAATAATTTAATGTCACTTGCAGGCCAATTTTTATTTTTATCAAGTACTTTTTGCTTCATTATACCCCAAATCATTTCTATGGGATTCAATGTGCAATGATAAGGTGGGAGCCATAAAACTTCTTGACCGTGCGATTTTAATACTTTATCTATCTCATATAAGGGCGCAGACATGTTTTGTTTCACTACTTCAAGTAATTGACATTTACGAACATAATGTAAATCATTTGCACGAAGTCATTCTTTTATATCAGCGATACGATTGACTTGTGTGGACGGTTTGTTCATCCGGATCATACGGAATAATAACTAGCATTATCCATAACAATTAGTGAAGGTCTTGTAAGATTTGGAATTAGCTTCGCTGTCACCCATTTTTGTAAAATTGTCCTTATTCATGTCGTGGTGATAGTCAGCAGAAACACTTGCTGAACTGTACACCAGACAACAATTTGGTACAAAGTCATTTTCTCCACCAATGTTTACACTGATCCACCTCGCTCCAAGTGAAATACTTTTAGATGGACCTGCAATATCTTTGCTTTGCCAGCACTTGTTCATAGAACATGAACCGTGAATGTAAGTCTCATCTAAATATGTAATATCTCATTAAAATGGTTGAGCTAAACGGTGCTGATCCATGCGTCTTGTTCATGAACGGGCGCCATCAGTAGGCTGAGATCTTATCTGCCACGGCTTATTTTAATTTTTGAATTGTTTTTATATTTTTATTACGGAAGCTTTTCACGTGCACGTCTTTCTACATTGTTCTCACATGTATAATTTTAACATGAATGATACATACATACATACATAAACTCACGCCTACTTCCCATGGGGGTAGGCAGAAACTACAGAATGCCACCTGCTACGATCCTCACATACTCCTTTTGCCTCGTTTACGTTCATACATCTGGTCATACACGCACGCCGGTTGTGAGTACTACGCAGCTGTCCTTTCTGAAGAACATCACCAATAAGGTCAGTATATGTCCTCCTAGAGCGTCCCCTCCCGGCGTTTCCAGTCACATCTGCCTTGTAAATACATTTTGTTAGTCGCCTTTCATTCATCCTCTCAACATGACCAAACCATCTTAGCATACCCTTTTAAATTTTTGTCACTACACCTTCTTTTAATTCAAACCGTTGCGTTGTCTTATCACATCATTCCTCAGCCTATCATTTATAGAAACCACACATGCTTTTGCGTTGCGTTATTTTTAATGACTAATACTATGAATGTACCTAATATTGAAATTATTTGTAGATGACAGTTGTCCCATCCCACAATACTGACAAGAGTATTGTCAGTGATAAAGCCATGTATTCACTGGACAAATGTGTCCGCGGCACCAGTTGCTTGAAACGCTGGGCGATGTCGACCAACCAACGTCTCTAGATATCCAAGCCTCACGAACTTTTTCATCGTTTTCGTTATTGCCAGACATATAGACTAGGGATACGTGTCGTGGGAAGCTTTATGCATCAGAGCTTGTTTGGCCGTGTATGGCGTATGATGCACGAAACTAAGCGAATTTTGCCAAAAAAAGCTATTTTTGAACGTATCCCTAGGTCGAATTTTTGGTTTTCATCATTCAAGGTTTATCTGTGTGCCATCCAAATTCGTTCAGCCGTTTTAGCGTGAAAGCGTAACAAACAAACAAACTCAATTTCGCATTTATAATATTAGTAAGGATGACGTTCACATTAGTAGTAATAACAAAATACATTTTGTCAATCATAAAGTAATTATGCCTGGTTGCTTTACATAGAAGTGCATGGAGTACAATAGGATATGAGTCTCTTCTAGATGTCTAATGTGTAGACGGCTTAGTATACAAAGTCAGCTACTAGTGCCACTTTTTCCTTCAGTAGCCATTATTGTAACTATTCCACGGAACTAGTATGTACTACGCGTAGTACATTTCCGCCATATTTTAATGTCATAATACTGTTTACATGTTGGTTTACTGCATAATAACTCTTTGATTTTCTGTCATGGGGTCTGTTTACACAACAAAATATAAAAACCTAGTGGCCCCCCACTAGGTTTTTAAACAACGTTTTTTGGCGAAGCCAATATTTAAAAAATATTTTTTATCTTAATTTGAACATCTATCTTTTAATATTATTTTTGCGAGTGTACGCGCGAAGTTTAAGTGCGACTTTCTTTGCATTTTAAAGCTTAATATTTTTCTAACCGATCCCTGAATTCTAAAATGGTTTTCACAAGGAACCCTAAAAATTACGAACTTAAAAAATGATCAAAAAATATATGTTTACGTGGGGACGTTTTTTTTTCTCATCTCATCACATGGTGTTCCCGCCAGCTAAATGGTGGGTTTTGGATATGTGAAGAAATTCACGGCAGTAGTATATACTTATATAATGAAATTAAAAGGAAAACTATCACAGCTAGATAGGCTTTACAAGGTAACGAACTAACGAGTAATAATCGACCAACTTACATTTACGGTTGCAAAAACATGTTCTCCCGAGAACATGTTTTTCACCTACAAAGTTAAGTTGGTTCTTGCGACAAATTCATCCCAACTACGGAACCCTTCATTGTGCGTGATCTGACATGCACTTGGCCTTTTATTAAGTAGTAGATGATCATCATCAGTCTATAGCATTCCACTCTGGACCCTATTTCCAGCCTCTAACTAAGCCCGCTTCAAGCAGCAACATATCCTACCGTTTAAATAGCTCTTACATTAGTCAAAATGACCTATTTATAGCTGTTTTCTTTTCCATTGTCAGCACCCAAAAGGAAAATCGTTTGAATATCAATAAGTATCATTAGCAGGTCGCATTTCAGTATTAACAAAACCAGTATAAGCCGGCCTCGTATTCTATTGAAACTTCATACTACGCTAGGACAGCTTAAGGTGAAAGTGTTACCATCGACGTGTAGCCGACTGTACGTCATCAATGTCATGTTTATTGGAACATAATACGAGATGTACATAGTAATGTACTATTGTGAGTCATGAGTGACTATGAGTCAGAAAAATGATCTATACCGCGATCGGCACGCGACTAGCTTTGAATAATTATTATGAAGGTAGGCTTGATGGAAATTGTTATATAATTACTAATACTGTCTACTTCTTTTACGTCTGTATACGAAAATAATTTATAATATACATACATCACGCCTTGTTTTCCTGAAGAGTTGGACAGAGGTGTACTATGTTAAAGATAGTGCAACCCCCGACGATGCGCACCACTCCGCGATTACTGTACTGTAAGCTGTACTTTAGTACGGAGCGGCGCGGAGTGGGCGCGTCGTCGTGGATTGCACTATCTATATATTAAATCCAGTGTAATAGGGGACGAGCCTATTGTCATATACTGGGCACAAATCCAGACCCCGGTCTGCTACTGAGAAATTCCAGATGGAAAATCCTCATAATACTTTGCCTGACCTGGGACTCTAACCCAGTGCTTATATTGCTTAAGTATAATATGTGAAGTACCTATAATATGGTACGTGCTTATAGTAAACTGCATGTTAGTCTGGGTTCAATCCTGTATAATACAACTTGTTAGTCGTGGCGCTACCACTGGGTCAGCACGTATTACGTGTACAGGAAAACAATAAACTTGCCTCCATTATTGCGTAGCCCCCTTTGTGAGTCACGACTTAATGTTTTATAATATGAGCGCCATGTATACAAAGACAATACTGGTTTTCACACTTTTGATTCAAACCAAAACTCAAAGCATTTATTTCAATTAAACCATATAAAGGCACTTTTGAATTGTTAAGGGGTCAGTCAGTCAGAAATATGAAGCTAGTTGCCCATTCCAAAGCGTAGGTTCCTATGGAGAAGAACGAGAAAGAAACTCCACGGACACTCTTTAAAAAAATATATATTTATTTATTTATTTATTTTATTATTTATGTACACACATAAAAATAGATACAGATAAGACATAATCATAATTATGAGTACAAAGGTACTGCTTATTTCTTAAGAAATTTCTTCCAGCAGACCTGCGACAGGAGAAATGAGAAAGAAATGTAGACAATAGTGTGTGAGAACAAGAAGAGAAAAAAAAAATTATAAATATGCGAAGTCTTAAACTAAAATATTGAAATAAACCTACACGTATAACGTAATAAATTAACATATACTTAAATAAATACATAGAGCTTAAATATATAAACATACATACTATAGGTATATAAATACTCACGGTTGAGAGGAAAGGTAATGCTCTTTTACTCGATATTTGAAATGTGAAACAGTTTTTAAGTCACGAATGCTAGGCGGTAGTGAGTTCCACAACCTTACTGCATGGACAGAGAAAGAATAGGAATAGTAGCTTGTTTTATGAGGATGAGATTTAAGGAGGGATCTAAGGTGTGATCGACACGGTGCGTCGCTAGCCCTAGCATAAGAAAAACGCTCACGCAGGTAGGAAGGATAAGACGGGTTGTGTAAGACGTTAAAGAGGAGACATAAGATCCGAGTGTTCCTGCGAAGGCGGATTGGGAGCCACTTGAGTTCCTTGCGAAGATGGGAAACATGGTCATATTTTCTAAGTCCGAAAACAAAGCGAATGCACAAGTTTTATATATTCTTACAAAATATTATTTAAATCATTCATGTTGAAATTATACATGTGAGAACAATGTAAAAAGACGTGTACGTAAAAAGCGTCCGTAATAAAAAGATAAAAACAATTCAAAAATTAAAATAAGCCGTGGTGATGACTGATGGCGCCCGTTCACAAACATGACGCATGGATCAGCACCGTTTAGCTCAACGATTTTGAAGGGAACTCAACGATCCAACACACACGCCACCACCAGCGAAACATTTGAGTGAGCATGACATACTCTTAGCCGCCAGGGCATATCAAGTCAATGAAAGACGTACCCAGTAAATGGTAGCTTTATAGAAGGTACAACATGGTCACAGTGCTCACACATGTGCTATGCAATTATACAACATTAATAGTTATACAATTCAAAGATAGTTTTTGCAATCTTCAGCAGCTCCAACAATATTTATGAATGCTAATCAATTAGTTTATGCGCCCTTGTGGAGCTGGACCAGCGTTAAGCCAAGCATTTTTGTCAGTGATATAATCCCCCAGCTTCTATTATGCTTGGCAGCATAGTGTGCGTTTTATCAAGATTTAAATTTCGTTTCATTTAGTTGTATTATATGGGGAGGTATTTTATTGTAACATTTTAAACAGTACCCCATGAATGATGAGTCTACTTTAGCCAGTCTGAAACCCGGTTGAACTAATTGGTCCCTATTTCTAGTACTATAATTGTGTCTGTCACGTCTTTTACTGAAAAGATTAAGTTTTTTCCTGACGTACATGATGTTTTCATAGATATATTGACAAGGTACCGTAATGATTATACGCGGGGATCGTGCGGTCCATGGCCCTGTACGGGGCACCGGTGTGAGCGCGTTCGTTGAGGCGGCGGCCTGCCCGCCGGTTGAACGCGTCCCAGAGGGTCATGGCCACCCGGCTGGTCCGGGGATACCGCACGGTCTCCGGTGAGGCGGCGAGCTTCCTTGCTGGATTGCCGCCATGGGATCTGGAGGCAAAAGTCCTCGCGCATATTTGGGAGTGGCGCGAGGAGGCGAAACGCCGGGGCTTGACTCCGATGCCGCGAGAAATCGCGGCACAGCGGACAGAGCTCCGACGGGATCTCATGGCGTCATGGAGAGTGCGATTGTCGCAACCCAGTGCTGGGCACGCCACTATTGCGGCGATAAGTCCCCTCTTTGAGGAGTGGCTGGAGAGGCGCCACGGCGTCCTCACCTTCCGCCTGACGCAGGTCCTCACCGGACACGGCTATTTCGGGAGGTACCTGTTTCGGATAAGGCGGGAGGAAACGCCCGGGTGTCATCACTGCGTGGATCACCCGGAGGACACGGTGGAGCATACGGTGGAGGTATGCCCGGCTTGGGCAGAGCACCGCCGTGTCCTCGTGGAGGCGATCGGTGGCGGGGATCTCTCGCGTCCGGCCCTGGTCCAGGCCATGGTACGGAGCGAGAGGGCATGGGAGGCCGTCACCTCCTTCTGCGAAGCAGTAATGCTCGCAAAGGAGGAGGCGGAACGCGTGAGGGAGAGGCAAATTTCGCGCCCTCACGCCCCTAGCCGCCGCAGGAGGAGACGCCCTGGGCGTCGGGAATCAATCGCTGATTCCCGGCCACCTTAGGCGCGGGCTTGCGGACGGTGAGCAAGGGTAGCTCGCTGTCCGGTAAGGACCAGGCCCGGGTCGACGGCGCGTTGTGTTCCACGCGCGCCTCAAAGAGTGTCAGCGAGTGAAGGGGTCCGATGAGACCATTGCCCGCCGGGGTTGCGGGAAAGTCCGAAAGGGATACCGTGGCCCCCTGGCATTGCACAGGCAACAGAAGGAACACGGGTGGGTTTTAGTCAGTAAGATTCTGACACGCCCTACCGCTCCACCCAGAGCGGGAGACGTCATTTGATGATTTCGCACCCAAAAAAAAAAAAAAAAAAGGTACCGTAATGATGTTAATATTTTTAAACAGTTCCCTTAGAGAATCGCGCCTACGGAGGCAATATATTGCTCTAATGGCTCTTTTCTACAGAATAAAAATAGAGTCGATATCTGCAGCCCGTCCCCATAGTAAAGTAACTGAAATAGACTAGTCTTGCGGTATCTATATTAGTAAATTGACGGATTTTTCTTACAGCATATGCTGCTGAACTTAGCCGTCCTGCGAGAGATGTTAAATGAGGACCCCATTGCAGCCTTGAATCGAGCGTGATGCCCAAGAAATCAATTTTATCTACAAATTCTAGCTTCTCCTTAATCAATACTATATCACAATCACTACTTTTAACATTCAGTAAAGCAAATCTTATGCATTTAGTTTTTTTCCCATTTAATACTAAATTATAAGCAGTAAACCAATTTTGGACCTGCAGTAGGGCGTTATTTACATCGTCAAGATTTGATGCACGTCTATTTATCTTAAAAGTTAGAGAGGTATCGTCAGCAAATAACACCAATATTGTGGTTGGTTTTTTAATAAATGGGGTAGATCATTAATATATATACTAAAAAGAGGAAAGGACCCAAACCCAATTTCAAGCCTTTAGGAACACCCATTTTTACTTTTATACCGAGTGAATTGACACCATTAATTTGAACTTGCTGTTGTCTATCATTTAAATAAGATTTTACTAAACAGGGCGCAAGTTTACCTAGTCCGTAATGCTCAAGTTTTAAGAGTAAGGTTTCATGATTTACGCAGTCAAATGCCTTGGAGAGGTCACAAAAGATTCCTATGGCATCTTGAGCCTCCTCCCACGCTGTAAATATGTGTTTTAATAAGGTGACACTGGTGTCAGTCGTACAACGTCCTTTCCGATTTAAAAAGATTTGCCGCGTTTCGTCTTATTTACACGGGAGGCAGTCTACTCAGACCACTGATTTCAACGGCACTTGACTGAACGGCACTTAAGCTGTTCCCATAACAATAAAATAAAATTTAAAATTTACCAAAACATTCAATTGCATTTGATAGGCTGTTTGATGGCTGGGTGAATAGTACCTACTCATAATTCTTTGTTACATTGTTGCAAGCCCCTGACCTTCAATGGGGACCAAATATCGACGGAATAGGGGAATCTGTGGCCTGTACATGAACAGTTACAGGCCCAAGCCCTCTCTAGAGGAATTGCCGTTGTATGGTAACGGCCTGCAGATGGAGTTAGCTGCAGAAGGTGACGGCCGCAGATGGTAATGGGCGCAGAGGGTATCGGCTGCAGAGGGCGACGTTTGCAGAGGGTGCCATCACCCTCTGCGAACGGCAGACCTCACCAGACGGACCTGTTCAGGCGGATTTCATCACCTTCTGTAGCTATCTACAGAAGGTGATGAGGTCCGCCTGAATACAGGCAAGCTAATGCCGGCTCAGAGTGTTACATGAATTCGTAATCGTTCCAGCCGCCTCACCAAAGTAAGTTGGAAGAAAACCGTGTGGTTTTACTCAGTAATTTAAGATTCAGATAGACCCTGGGGCGAGCGGAAGACTTGCAAGAAGCTGAAAAAGGCTAACCTGGTTAAATGACTTTGCGCTATTATGATAAATGCGTGCAAGTGTTATGTATTTGTGTCAAACTTCTGCGTAAGGCAAGTTTATGTTATAATATATACTGTGTTAAATGCCAATAGGTGTACTGTGTTAAAAGTGACCAATCAATATTAAGGGTGCCTTTCCACCAGAAATGTGCTATGCTATGTTTCTATTGATGCGTTTCATACCCACCAATTATATTCATTGGTCCACATAGCATAGCACTGCTAGAAACGGGTTTAACTAAGCTATATTTTTTATATGGAAAGATGCGTACTATGGATGTAGCTATGGATGCGCGAGTGGTGTATCTATGTACAGAGCAACCGCAGCCGCACCCCGTGCCTTCCCTACTGTCGATGCATCACATAGCTCAAGCTGCGCATCTTCCTCGCACAGCTACCTCGCGGGCGGCGGCGGCGTATCTTCATAGCACATCTCACTCGCTTCGCTACACAGCTTTGCATTCGTGGAAATGGTTACACAGTTTCGTAGCTTTGCTTTCACGTCCTGGCACTATAGGCTGCATATAATATCTCTGGTGCAAAAGCAGCCTAAGGTATGCTGCGCTGTGCTGCGTTGTGTAGTGCGAGTCAGCATGACAATGTGACATGTGTGAGCGAGATAGACGTAAAACCAAACGCGAGAGCACGCAGTAAGAAGGAAGAACGCATTTACTGTTGTTTTGAATAAAGCGTTGCCATGGTAACGCAGCGCTCGTTTGATTGCTCCGTCGAAAGAATTGCATAAATAGTGCACCGCACAGCACAGCGTAGCGTAGCTTGATGCTGATGAGCCAGCCTTAAGCCTTGTTTATACTGATAAACAATGAATAGCGATCACGAATCTCGTTCTAGATGTTAGAGTAAATAGTCTTCACAGAGAACAATGATGTTCAATGCAATATGGCGTCGTGAATAAAGACTAGCTTACAGTATTGTCTCAGCGATTCTAGAGGAATCAGTGCTGGATGATAGATTGTTATTAAACGCGGCTGACAGCGACGGCCCGGTGCGGTACGGACCGGCGGCCGATGAGTTTACCACGTAAAACCGACTAAATTTGAATAATAACTTTAATCTGTGTTTCCTTTTGATGGTTCCATTCGTGCCGTGGTTGAGCAATCAGGTTTTGTGCTATAAGTTCGATTTCGGCACAGAAAAATTTAACTTTATATGAGTTCTTGTGCAAAATGTTAAAGTGTTGGTACTGTCTGTTAACAACTTAAGGATGAAGATTTCTTATGCTGGACAGCAAGTATTTAAGAAAATAGGTGGGTTAGATAAAGTGCATAAAGTATCCACTGAGGCGCGCAACAACGTGACGGGAAGCGAGCCACGCTCTCCTTTGCCTTATTTTTCAACCGACTTCAAAAAGGAGGAGGTTCTCAATTCGGTTGTATTTTTTTTTGTATGTTTGTTACGCGATTACTCCGCCAATTATGAATTGATTTTGATGATTCTTTTTTTGTTTGGTGGGGCATACTTCAGAAGTGGTCCCATATAAATTTGGTCAAGATCTGATGAGGGGTTTTTGAGTTAGCTTCAATAATACGTATTTTTCCCATCTAGTATATGTGGACGATATTCTAATAGTTCCTGTCACTGTAATTTACATAGCAAGTAATGGGTATTCAAATTTTTGTGGAGGTTTTGTGTAGGTACCACAACTAAAAAGTGAAAAATAAAAACTTTTTCACAAAAAATAAAACCGACTTCCAAAAAAAACACTACAAAGTGAAAAATAACTTTGATTTCGGAAGTCGGTGGCAAAAAAACGAAAATAAAACCCCAAAGACACCGACTTCCGAAATCAAAGTTATTTTTCACTTTGTAGTGTTTTTTTTGGAAGTCGGTTTTATTTTTTGTGAAAAAGTTTTTTTACGTCTGAATTCAACTGAAATAAAATAATGAAGTGCCTAGGTTTGAACCCACAACCTATATTTAATCAGGGTTCAGTTATCATTAGGCTATACAGTTATAGCATCCTCAGTTATAGTCCTCTCAAATCATTATTATTCTAGCATTATATTATAAGAGGTTTAAATTGTATGCCCACCTCACTTATGGAACTTACTTGACGTTCAGTGAGACTAAACATCAATGACACCAATACTTCTTTCTGCTGACCCTTAAACAGTAAATGTATTGTGAATCACGACGGTCAATGAGTCACAAGCACGGGCATAATCATAAGTTAACGATCTGCGCGAGCGCCACGCGACGTAAGTACAGTATAGCGCACTATTTGCATTCAATTGTTTCTCGTACATCGATTTTGAAGATAACTGGATAAGCTAGAGGTTGCTTATCCAGCTGGTTAACCCTCTTTACGATATGAAGTGCCCCACGCCACACGTCGTCAATATAATGTACTGAGCGTTCATCATAACTTGCCCTGTGTCGCGATTCTAGCACTGTTCTGTCAGTCACCATTTTGAACTCAATTTGTATTGAATCTAAGCTTGACAGGCAATGGTGCCAACATGACGGCAAGAGGCAAGTTATAGTGAATGTGTACCTTCAATATTTAATTAGCAAGGCAATGTGAGATTATTTAGCAATAATAGATGGTTACTGCAGGGTTTTATTAAGAGAAAACGTAATGTTATGTGTTCTCTTGATCAACTCTCAATGATGCATTTCATTTAAAACTATCCCTTTTACGATGCTCTCAAACATGACGAAAAGGAGTAAACTACTGCTCTACATACTAACTGCATTTTAATGAAATATTCTATAAGACAGTTTATTTATAACTTCATGCAACAACTCTTAAACCGCTTCTGTGGTCTATTGGTGAGACCACCTCTCTCAGACCCAGAGGTCCCGGGTTGGATTCCCAGCGGAGGCAAAATTTACAGCTTGGTTTAGTTGGTGGTAGGGCTTGTTCTAAGACGCCTAGCTAGCTACCACCATCTTATCTAAGTCTGTCCCCATAACAACAATGTTAACAGCATTGTTCTGTTTCGGATAGAGGTAAAAAGGATTCCGGTTGAAGCAAGCTTTCACCTTCAGCCTGATCATCACAAGTGATAATGAGGAGTTTCACAGTCGTAGTAGAAAAAAAAAACCTACAAAGCGGATTAATTCAATAATATTTTATTAAAATGCCGTAGTTTACCTTATGTTTAATCAAACCTCAAACAACAACAATCAAAGCCACGACTTGGCCTTTAGTTTAGTTCTTTGTTTCATTGACTTAGGTTGACACACACTAATCAACAATACAACATCTCTCTACCACATCCAGTCGCCCAACATCCTCACTAGCATGACCACAGACTGACTCACGCGCCGCGCCGCACGTGACCAGTACAAGCACGGCGCATGCGCTTAACATACAATAACACCAGCTGCCGCATGCCAGTGACTACTCTGTGACAGGTGGAGGGAAGAGAAACACGACAGTGTAGCCTTCGCATTGGAATATTGAAGTAAAAGCTTAATATTTTGTATGAAATGAGCGTGGCACGCTGTCTGCAATGTACGGCACGAGCGTGGTATGCTGTCTGCAATGTATTTTGGTAATAGCTACTATGCTACAAAGTAGCTACTATGTACCTTCTTCTTCACGTATTACACACATAAAAAAAATCTAAGCAACATGTACGGTTTTGAAATTTTTAACGATTTTTACTTTGGTTTTATTTCTTTTATGAATAATATCTAAGCATTTTTTGATGCATTAGTGACTAAAGCAACAAAACTCTTAATTCAATTGTTCATTCACAATAATTAACAATATGTGTACCGTAACATACTAATTAGTATAAAATAAAGTTAAAACAAAATTAAACTATCTATGTTTTACAAAATTAAATTACGGCATTTTTTTAAATTATTTGTTAATTCAATACAGAGTGTGACCGTCTCTGTTGCTTAAAACTTGTCGGCAACGATTTTTCATTGAATTTATAAGATTGTTTATCTGATCCTGTGGCAATCGCTCCCAATGGAATTTTAACAAGTCTTTCAGTTGTTGGGTTGTCGACACTCCTTCCAGGTTCTCTAGAACACGTCTCTGGGGCATGTCCCATGCGTACTCTATTGGATTGAAGTCAGGCGATTGTGCAGGCCACGGCGGTACCCGGATGTTTTCCATTGCCAAGTACTCTCTGGTCTTCCGAGCTGTGTGCGATCGTGCATTGTCATGGATCAGCGTCAAATCTGAGCCAAGACTTTGTGCAAACATAAGGCCTGAGGACATCTTCAACGTAACTTTCAGCGTTCATATTGCCATCTACAAAAACGAGCTCAGTTCGTCTGTTCTTCATAATACCCACCCATACCATCACTGTGGAGTCACTGTAAGGGTGCACTTCCTAGACGCATCTTAGTCGGTTCCCTATCCATTTGCATAAAATTTTAAGACCTAATATAACTCAGCATAATTTTGTTTGGCATAATTATATTTTCGCATAATATAATTACGCATAACAGCTTACGCATAATCTTTTTAAGCATAATTTCTCTAACCATAATAATGATTAAGCATAATATTCTAAAACATAAATTTACTAAGCATAAAGTTCTAAAGCATAACTTTTTTAAGCATAATATCCTAAAGCATAAATTTATTTACGCATAATGATATTAAAACATATTTTTATTGAACAATTTTGTGGGTTTTTTTTTTCGCTGTAGGAAGCATGAAGCAAGCAAGCATATAGCATGCAAGCAAGCATACAGCATGCAAGCAAGCATGCAGCAAACAAGCAAGCATGCAGCATGCTGCATTCAAGCGAGCATGCAACATGCAGCAGGCAGGGTTTCTGTCACGGCTCCGGCGCTGCGAGCCTCCGGCGGCCCCACGCGTGCTAATCGTCGCAGACGGCTTTCGCTCACCACTGGAGCTTCGGCTTGTTGGCCGGCTTCGCCGGCCAGCCTCAGCCGCGGCGGCTCGCTCACAGCCGCCTGCTCCTCAGCCCGCGGGCCGCCTCGCCCCTACGCGCCTACGCGATTTTAAATTACACTCTAGGGGTAGGACAAACAAGACTACGTGGAGTCGGTTTAGCAGCAATTCGGTTCCGCCACTAACTTTTGTTGCACAGCATATTAAATTTTTAACCAACAATATTATTTAATTGTTACAGAAACTATAGCAAATTGGTTTGATCAGAATTATGTATGGGGCACTACAAGTTCACCACCACCATTTCCACCCAAAGTCTGGAGTACGTATCTACTAGAAAAGGAAAATATACACTCGAGAGCAATGAATCCGGGTCACTTAAAGAATGTTAAAAATCTCGGAAACTAAAAATGATAGGTTAATGCAATAAATTGTATTTAATAGACAATGTAATACTCCTTAAATGAAAGTAAAAAAAATATGAGTCACCATACATTTTATTAACACAAAAAAAAAGAAAAAAACTGCTGATCTCTCCTTAAAACAAAAATAGGAAACATGAAATTTTTGAACTTTATTACGATTTTCTTGAATTTTAATACTTCGTATTGCCTCCTCGTGCTTCCATTACTGCGTTTACGTGGTTTGGCATGCTGTACACCAACTTCCTTATACGATTTTGGGGAATATTCTCCCATTCCTCTGTGAGAGCAATTTTGAGCTCACGAAGCGTGATTGGGGGAGGGTTTCGTTGTTTTACGCATCTGCCTAGCTCGTCCCAAGCATGCCCGATCGGGTTGATATCCGGGCTGCGCGCTGGCCACTCCATACGAGTAATGTTCATCTCTTGAAGGTAGTCATTCACAATCCTACCTGTATGAGGTCGGGCATTGTCATGCATAAATATAGCATTCTCACCTAAATTGACCATAAATGGACCAACGTGATCATTGAGGATTTCTTCCACATATCTTTCGCTAGTTAAAGAGCCGTTTTCTATGATCACCAGCTCTGTGCGACTTTCAGAAGAAATTCCGGCCCACACAAGTACAGACCCACCACCGTAGGCTACTTTTTCTTCGATGCATGCTTGCTTGAATCTTTCCCCTGGTCTTCGATACACTCTGTGTCTTCCATCGTGCTTGTAGAGCATAAATTTTGATTCGTCGGAGAACATAACTTTTGACCAATCTTCAATACTCCAATTTACGTGGCTCTGGGCATATCTTAGTCTTGAAATACGATGCCCACGCTCCAGTTTAGGGCCGTTTGCAGGTCTAAGGGGTTTTAAGTTAGATTCAGCAAGCCGACGTCTTACTGTCCATGCACTTGGGTTACTTCCTCCGAGGCGTCGAAACTGATTTGTGAGTTCAGTTCCTGTAAGAAAGCGATTTCGAAGCATGGTGTTCACCAAGTATCGGTCTTCTCGTGCTGTGGTACACCTGGTTCTGCCCGTTCCTGGTCTGCGTAGGTTAGAACCAGTTTCTTCGTAACGTCGGAGAACTCTTTGTACTGTTGACAGCGACACACCGACAGTCCTGGCTGTATCGCGCTGACTCCGGCCGGTTTCCAGCATTGTAAGTATTCTGGTGCATTCTTCAGGCGTAAGCGACATAATTTCAGCTTGAATAATGAATATAGAGCACTATCAACATGGTTTATGTACCCACATAAATGACAGATTACAAACAAAAGCAAAACCAAATGCTGTAATTTCGTAGTTCCATCTTCGAAAGTGGCCCTTTTTCAAATTTGATTTTTTTATGATATAACTTTACAATAACTAAGAAGTTTTAATACCTTCATTTAAGGAGTATTACATTGTCTATTAAATACAATTTATTGCATTAACCTAGCATTTTTAGTTTCCGAGATTTTTAGGATTCTTTAAGTGACCCGGATTCATTGCTCTCGAGTGTATATATTATTATTATGCTAATAGTCATTAGGCCTACTAACGTTATGCGAATCAAATTTATGCCAAAACAAATTAGTCTTTAAGATGATTATGCCAACATAAAATGTATGCCTAAAAAAATTATGCCGAAGTATTATTATGCCAAAACAAATTGTGCCAAAATCGTTATGCCGAAGTATATTAGGACAAAGAACATGCGAAAAGAAGGGATCCCATCTTAGTCATTCAGCATTTCAAGGACGAAGAAACACTTTTCCCTTCTCGTATAAGGCTTAAATCCAAACTGGGACTCAACGCAAAATAAAAATTTATTCCATTGCTCCTGGGTCCATGTCAAGTGTTCCCTAAACAATTCGTTTGGACGGGCGCGATTCCCATGGCGTATAGGTGGGCACCTAATTGGGCGCTGTGCTCGTAGGCCATATTCATGCAGCTTATATCTCACGGTTCGGTTATCGGTGGCTAACAACAACACCGCTTGAGAATAGTAGGCAACATTTCGTAGCGTCGGCGACTCACGCGCCGCAGACTTAACACAATCTGTACGCGCAACTTTCATACAAATATTTGTTTGACGTTTTGGCTTATTGGATAAAAGTACTGATTACGTAATAAAATTGCCTCTCTTACGCACGGACTGGTGGGGATTTTCTCGCACGCTGCTTTCAACACGTTCAATGTTTTGGTTAGTCCTTAACCTTCGGCTGGGGTCTGGACGTGGCTCATTAAGTGTTGACCCTGTTGCACGGTACTTCTGGACGTTCTAATTAAACTTTTACTCGGTGCTTCTCTTGTCACGCGAATAAAATTTCCAGCGAGCAACAGAGTTGAATCGTTACCTTTAAAAATCTGTTTATGTGGAAATTACATGAATAGGAAACAATAATTTGATTAAGGAACTCCAACTTGACATTTATGACACCACACCACATGACATAACATCACGCCTGTCATTCCCGAAGAGTTAGGTAGAGATGTAGGTATCTATTATAGTAACACCCACATTTTGCCAGTTACGTTTCAGTCCCATATAATAGGGGGCGAGCCTATAGCCGTCAACCGGGTACAAATCCAGACTCCGGGCTGCTACTGAGAAAGATCCGATGGAAATACTCAATAACACTTTGCTTCACCTAAGAATTGAACCCAGGACCTCATGCTTCGTTGATCGGTGACGCTTGCGATGACTAGATCAACGAAGCAGTCAAACAGTGCACACTTAAAATCTTTTAGTCCCTTTCGGTTTAGTTTTAACGCCGTTAAAATGATTAATACTACCTTTAAAACAAACCCTCTAAGCTCAAAGTAAATCACAAACTAAAATAAAGAGGGCTTAATAAACTTCGTTGGAGAGGAAACATCTAGGATTAATTTATTCTAGACCACAGTTTAAGCTTAATAAAATAAAGTTTAAACAAAGATTAAGGTTTCACTTTTTCTTTATTTCTTGTAAACGATTTGATTCGAACAGAAATGAGGTGGTTTTGTCAAAGCGAGTATTTCTCTTTTGAATGAAGCCTCTTACACTCTCACCGTGCTTTGTTAATATGTTCCACTAATCTGTGTACTTGTTCTATGGTACTGTGTTTTTGGCGATCAGCACCATTCAGCTCAACCATTTTGAAGGGAGCTAAATGATCCAACACACACGCCACCATCAGCGAGACATTTGAGTGAGCATGGCACATTCAATTCAATGAAATACTACATATCTCTTAGCTGCCATGGCTTATTTTAATTTATTTTAAGTTTTTGAATGATTCTATTTTTATTCTTTTTTATTACGAACGCTTTCACGAACGTGCACGTCTTATTACATTGTTCTCACATGCATAATTTCAAAATGAATGATGTAACCAATTTTTCGTATCAATTTTTTTTAATTTAAAAGAGTGTCCGTGGAGTTTCTTGCCCGTTCTTCTCCATACCTACTACGCTTTGGAATGGGCAACTAGCTTCATATTTTTGACTGACCGACCCCTTGACAATTCAAAAGTGCCTGTAAATGGTTTAATTGCATGTAATAGGGGGCGAGCCTATGGCCATCAACCGGGCACAAATCCAGACTTAGAAATTCCTGATGAAAAAACCTAATAACACTGGCCGAACTGGGAATCGAAATCAAGACCTCATATTCAGCAGTAGCGCTTCTGAGTACGGAAGTTAGAAACATCGAAGTTGGTAAGCTAATAGTAAAAGTAAGGTGTATCATAGCCGATTCCCGGCCAGCGTAGGCGCGGGCTTGCGGACGGTGAGCAATGGGTAGCTCGCCATCCGGTAAGGACTACGCCCGGGTCGACGGCGCGTTGTGCTCCACGCGCGCCTCAAAGAGATGTCAGCGAGTGAAGGGGTACGATGAGACCATTGCCTGCCGGGGTTGCGGGAAAGTCCGAAAGGGATACCGTGGCCCCCTGGCATTGCACAGGCAACAGAAGGAACACAAGTGGGTTTTAGTCAGTAAGAGTCTGACTCGCCCTCCCACTCCACCCAGAGCGAAAGAAGAAAAAAAAAAGGTGTATCATCGATTTAGGGAATTTATTTCTCTAAGGCTCCTGAGATGTCCGTGTCATCGGCCATCGGGCACACAGCTCGTCATTAATAACTTATGAACTAATTACAATAAAAATGAAAACTAAACCGAATATTTTGTATAATCTCCCGTATCTAATCGATAAGCGTGAAATTATAGCGATATATTGATTACATACATAAACAAAACTGCATAAGTTTGAAATCCTTTATTTTTCTCGGGAAATATGTCTATTAGTTTTCTTATTTTTCATGGAAACCCAACAACACTTAGTCTGACCACTTTGCCTGGTAGTAAGCTCAGCTGTTGACCACTATACCAAAGGGCGGCCAAAACAGAAAACGGTCTTAAATAATTAATACTCTAAGATCTGTCTACTTCAATCATAATAATGCTTCAATTACTGGGGATTTCAATACGACAATCAATAACAGACAGACGGACATAGCGAAACTATAAGGGTTTCTTGTTTACTACGGAACCCTAAAGACTTCGTATATGTACGAGTATGTACCTAGTTTTTAACCACCGACGACGCGTCTTTTCATTATATACAAGGCCACGCAATGCAAGGGTGTGAACTACCTGTGTATGTGTATGTCATGCTCACTCAGATGTCTCGCTGATGGTGGCGTGTGTGTTGGATAATTTAGTTCCCTTCAAAATGGTTGAGCTGAATGGTGCTGATCCATGCGTCATGTTCGTGAACGGGCGCCGTCAGTTGGGACTTGTCATATCTTAGCTGCGATGGCTTATTTTAATTTATTTTAAATTTTTGAATGGTTCTTTGTTTATTTTCTTTTTATTACTAACGCTTTTACGAACGTGCACGTCTTTTGATTCTCACATGCATCATTTCAACATGAATGCTGTAACCAATATTTTGTATCATATTTTTTTATTTAAAAGAGTGTCCGTGGAGTTTCTTGCCCGTTCTTCTCCATAGGTACCTACTACGCTTTTGAATGGGCAACTTCTCTGGCCTTCAAAACTAAGTACTACACTTTTAAAATTTCATTTTTTTCGAAACTATAGAAGTTAGAGATTTACAATAAAAAACGTTGTATAGCAATTTTATCAGCTTTTTTTGAAACTATAGTAAATAATACATTAGTACAATTTTGAAATAAAAAAAAAAACTATAAAAATAGCCATTTTTAGCTTACATAGTATCATAAAACTCAATTAACATTTACAAGTATATTTTACATGTTATTTATTTTTTCATAACTGGTATTTCCTTCTCGGGCTTACAGCTTCGAGTCGATTTGGCATACTGAACACGAGGTTTCAGAGCCGATGTTGGGGAATTGAGATCAGGACTTCTTGATGGCCAAGCCATCACGCTGATACCAACCTCCTGAATATACTCTTGCACGACCCGAGCCGTGTGTGGCCGGGCATTATCATGCATCAGCATCGATCCATAATCCATATTTACTAAATACGGCCCTGCATACTCATTGAGAATCTCCTGGGCATATCTTTCCCCAGTCAGAGTGCCATTTTCTATGGCCACTAAATCTGAGCGATCTTCTGAAGATATGCCAGCGCATACATGTACACTGCCTCCACCGTACTTGAATCTTTCTGAGAAGCAGGCTTGAAGGTATCGCTCAACAGGTCTCCTGTAGACACTTCGCCTTCCATCAGAAGTGTAAAGTGAGAATCGAGACTCATCTGTAAACAAAATTCTTGAGCATTCTTCTTGATCCCACTGTATGTGTTCACGGGCGTATCGCAGTCTCGCTACTCGATGCTCTCTCTCGAGTTTGGGGCCACTCGCTGGTCTTCGTGGTTTCAGGTTTGCTTCAGCCAGTCTTCTTCTCACTGTACTGTCACTAATGTAGTCCCTTCGGGTCTGAAGAAGCTGTTGCTGGACTTCAACTGCATTTAGGTGGTGATTTCTCAACACAGTGCAATCAATATAACGGTCTTCTCGGGCACTAGTGCACCTGGGTCTGCCATTACCAGGTCTCCTCAAATGGTTTCCAGTCTCTTCGTACCTTCGCTTCACCTTCTGGACCGTTCGTAACGTCACACCCACTATTCTTGCAGTACGACGCATACTGATGCCTACTTCCAGAAAGTCATGATCCTAGCACATTCTTCAGGTGAAAAAGGCATGTTATATAAGTTTATGTGCTGTTGTCTAACTTAGCTTTTGTAACAAGACTCATCAATCAAGAAAAAAATTGAAGACAAAAATAGAAACAAAAAATGAATGGTAAAATTGTAATTTGAAAAGGATTATTTTTGATTTTAAAGTTTTTTCAGCCATTTCTTAAAAGACGGTTGATGTTTTTATGTACAAAATTAAACTCTTTTTCGAGTCCTTTTTGTTTCGAAGGTATATCTTGTGTTATTGCAATTTTAAAAGTGCGATACTTAGTTTTGCAGGCCAGTGTAGCTTCATATTTCTGACTGACTGACTTCTTGACAGTTCAAAGTGCCTGTAAATGGTTTAATTGAAATAAATGCTTTGAGTTTGAGATAAAATTCTATAAAAGACATATTAATAACCTAAACCTTGTCGGCTGATTGGCAAAACCTACTATTGCGAGATTTTTTATTTTTTTTATTTCGACATAATGTATATTTAATGGTTTTAAAATGCTCCTATGCACTAGTAATTAATCCTATTGTTTTCATTTACTATCGTATTGTGGAATCCACATGGCATCATTATTGATTTAATTTGAAACATTTCATTCATCCAAAAACTTATACGTACCTCAATAGAAAATATAATCATGAAAATATTCACAAAATATAATAAACTTATACCAGAGACCGAAATAACATATCTGATATTTTGTTATTACAATACAAATAGTAATGTCAAATGTAATAAGAAAAGTAAAATATTAGGGCAAAGGGTCCACGATACAGGTTTCCGATAATATTTATATTAGTATCAAAGATTTAAATCGTTAGATTTGCTCTCACCGTACATAAGTCGGAAAAAAGTGTCCACATTCAGAAAAGTGAGCTCACAAATAAAGAAAGAAAGAAAATACGTTTATTTGCGGTAAACATGACGCAAAAAAGAGGTCAAATCCCGTATTTATAGCGACTGCGACATTATGTGTCATAGGTGACAAAATGGAACAGAAGCGCGACTATCTTTTGACGGGGTGGGGGCAAATCTAAAGATTTAAATCATTCATTTATATAAACTTCCATAGAAAATGGTCGATTGGCTTTATCTTAGGAATTATATTATATATGCTATTTCAAATTGGTATTTTGATGTTTTAAAGACTGCTTCATTGATCTAGTTATCGCAAGCATGACTGCTGAGCGTGGGTTTTGGATCAGATCCCTGGTTCGGGTAAAGTGTTTTTGGGTTTTTCCAATGGAAACTTCTCGGTAGTAGCCCGAAATCTGAATTTGTGCCCAGTTAATGGCGCCTCCTATTACTTGGGACGTAAACATAACTGACGAAAAATGGGGGATACAGGTGTGGTGATTGTGTGTCTGTCCGTATTAGTGTCCGGACGGTGA
Organism: Xanthia togata; assembly: GCA_963853775.1. Classification (NCBI taxonomy): domain Eukaryota; kingdom Metazoa; phylum Arthropoda; class Insecta; order Lepidoptera; family Noctuidae; genus Xanthia; species Xanthia togata. The sequence continues at coordinate 17,982,409 of OY970813.1, read as the reverse complement.
GCAATGGGTAGCTCGCCGTCCGGTAAGGACCAAGCCCGGGTCGACAGCGCGTTGTGTTCCACGCGCGCCTCAAAGATATGTCAGCAAGTGAAAGGGTCCGATGAGACCATTGCCTGCCGGGGTTGCGGGAAAGTCCGAAAGGGATACCGTGGCCCCCTGGCATTGCACAGGCAACAGAAGGAACACGGGTGGGTTTTAGTCAGTAAGAGTCTGACACGCCCTCCCGCTCTACCCAGAGCGGGAGAAGTCATTTGATGATTTCCCAATCAACAAAAAAAAAAGGCGTGGTGACTGGTGATGTCATATTTTTTGTGTTAAGTGTTTTAATCAAAATTATACATAATTCGTCGGTTACACCCATTTTGTTTATCAACGCTCAAAAGATTACCAAGTTTTAGCATATTATATCCGTGTTATCTTTTATACATTATTGTATTATCTAAAGATATTGGTATTAAATGGGACAAATTATCGTAAGGCACGACAAATGACAGTCGCGTAGTTATTTTGTAGTGATTTCGTGATATTATTTCAGTGCTACAATGTGTAAGTTATTTTTTTTTTTTTTACCATAGATATAGTCATAATAATTACTTAAGGTTCCTTGTGTTCCTTTAGAAGGTGATATCAAAGTCAAATAATAACCATGGCTGGACGAGCGGTTGACTGTACCGTCATAGCTATTTCTACTGTCAAACTACATAGCAGAGAATTAGCAGCTGCTGGATCCTGTTTTATGGTGCCGGTGTTTCTTGCATTTTGATTCCTGTCGGAATTGACCTACTCCGCGTCCAGCCACACTTGCGCTATTAATATTTGCTTGAGAAAATATGGCGAAATGTGCCATCGTACAAGAATATTTATTTTTGTATTAGATACCACATTTAAGGCAAATAGCTGAGTATGACTTTTAACTTGAACGCAGCCACAACGTCAGCTGTGTTGCCAAACCTATAAAAAAAAACTTTCCATGTTTTTCAGGGTTCCGTAGTCAACAAGAAACCCTTATAGACCCGCCATGTCCGTCTGTCTGTCTGTCTGTCCGCGGTTTAGCTCAAAAACTATTGGTACTAGAAAGTACACGTTAATGACGCCAAAAAAGTAGTGAAATAAAATTTTGAAAAAAACAATTATTTAGGGTACCTCCCCTACATGTAAAGTGGGGATGATATTTTATTGATTAAGTAAACCGTTCGTGACTTATCACAAGCTTTAAAGTACCAATTTTCGTTAGAGTCAAGTATCCCCCCCTCTACCAACTAAACGGTTGTAGTTAGAAATTCAAATGTCACAAGAGTAATACCTATTTATAACGAAGTTTAAAGGAAAACTATCACACTTAAGTGGGCTTTACAAGTATACGAGTAATAATCGACCAACTTAAATTTGCGGTTACAAAAACATGTTCACACAATCATATATTCCGTATGGGAGAACATGTTTTTAATTACAAAGTTAAGTTTGTTCTTACGATTCATTCATTCCAACTACGGAACCCTTCATTGTGCGTGGTCCGACACGCACTTGGCCGGTTTTTTTCCTTTTTTAACCGCCTTTGTGGTCTAGTGATTAGACCTAGTGATTAGTCTCAGACCCAGAGGTCCCGGATTCGAATTTTAGTAAGGGCAAAATTTTCTGCTCGGTTTGGTTGGTGGTAGAATTTGTTTTAAGTCCTCCTGGCTAGCTACCACCATCTTATCTAAGTTTGTCACCATAACAACAATGTTAATAGTCTGGTTGCGTTTCGGCAGTTAGAGGTAAGATAGCTAGTTTTTCTGTGGTTGAGAATCCCGGCTGAAGCTTGCTTTCACCTTCAGCCGGATCATCACTTACACCATCAGGTGAGGTACAGGCCAAGAGCTACTCGATGTGGTTAAAAAAAAAAAAACATTGCCAGTGTAATGAGCTTTCTTCGTGTGATAGTGAAAAGCTAACGAGCAATTACACGTTTTGTCTCATCATTATCCATCTCGACAGATATAAATTTAGACCGTTTCAGTCAAAATAGGACAGTTTAAAAAGACTTCATTTAGTTGGTGGTGGTGTCAAATCGGTTTTTGGGTGACGTCCCTGAGTGTGGAAATTGTGACTACATTCTTGTATTGGGTTTCGACTTGTAAAAACAAATGTAAGTGGTAATAGTAAATAAATAAATCTTATTGTGGCATGCAATAACTGCAACGGGGTATAGGCACTTGAATTAGAGTTAGTTAGTCAGGTACTTTAAGCCTGCTTGGTTTTACCATGCAACCTTTGTGAATATTTTATATGTTGATGGAATAAGATTATGAGACAAACGGAGATTTAAATCTTTAGAGACAAACACTATTCGAATTTAGAAGATTAGAACATAATAGAGACTCAGCTTGGTGAGAGGACAATGCAAGTCATCAAGTCCAATGATATAAAATATGAATTAAATACATGGGACATGAATGAATGATGATGCTGGTCATTTATTTATTACATGGGACTTAACATAACTGGCGATATGTGGGTGTATTATAGATACACCTCTGCCTTACTCTTCGGGGAATACAGGCGTGATGTTATGTGTGTGTGAATTAAATAATTACCGCGTCACAGTACCTAGTAGCGGAGCTGACTTCCCGAAGTTCGTTATGACTACCAGTCGTAGAAACCTGAATCAATCAGTCTATCTAGCCTTTTCCCTACTATGCTGGGGTCGGCTTTCAGTCTTACCAGATGCAGCTGAACACCAGCTACATGGAGTGACTGCCTATCTAACTTCCACAACCCAGTTACGGGGTTACACGATACCCCTTGTTAAGACTCGTTGTCAGACTTTTGGGTTTCTGGCTACCCGTAATGACTGACAAAGATCTGCGAATGACAGCCGAGAACAACAGCTTAACGTGCTTTCCCAGGCACCAGAAACCGTGCACCGTGCGTGAACGCCTGCTTTCCAGAAACCTACCTATATTATGTACGCTTTTACTCAATGTACTGCTCACTCAATTCCAGGGTTCCTCCTACTCCTCATAGCACCATGCCTGGCGCTGCACACGCACGAACCTCCTCCCCCAACTCGCAGCTCCAGGGTTGCGCCTGTGGAAGGTTTTGTCCCGGTCCGCCTCAACCACTTCATGGCTTATGATACCAGGACGTATCCAATGGTAAGTACAGCAGAAATCTTGCTTGGTTCTCATCAAAATCTAATTATTTGAAAATGTTAGAATTGTTTTCTTCACAAGATCTCGTACAATGTTAACCGGGTGATGAACAGCTTGGAGTCAAGACGCAGCCTACTAATGGCCATGATGTCTTATGGTCTGTGTAATAACAAGTTCGATTGTCCAGATATTACCAATAACCCATGTTACATTGTACCTAGAACTGTGATGCGTCGAGATGCGCGTGTGCCCCGGCTATTCCACACCGCAAGGTGCAGGACTCACGCTGGCGCACGGGTGCCTCTCCGGCGCATTGTAGATACTCGGACGTATAACACAAATTTCATCGATTTGGATATTTTCGCGCTTACACACTTTAATTTAAAAACGATGGCTATTGAATCTATGTATTTCCTGTAGTTAAATATATAATTGTATAATTTAAGTTTTTTATAATGGGGTTTATATAAATAAATAGCCATACTTATACGCACGAGTACTTCTTACAACGCACGCATTAAATTTAGTATCTAGTAACCATTATTTCGCGGACATTTGTGTGGGTTGCACGTTTGCCTAGTTTTTAAGTTATTATGTCACACTTAAATTGTAATGTGTAACTGTTTTATGTCCCAATAAAGTACAATAAAGTAAAAATAAAACAGATAATCAAGAACAAAAGAGAAACAAAGATAAGAAATATTGCAACAATGGCTGCTCTTGGATACCTGCTGGTGATTTCAGTGTGGCGTTTGTTATTTTAGCTGAGTAGCATGCATGCATACATGCTTCATTAGCGTATAGGACTGCCTCTTTTTAAATCTTCATGGATGTTAGTTTCCCCCCAAGGAAAGAAGAGAGAGGGGTCGGACAGTCTCTTACTGACTACCACACTTTAACTACCCTTCACTTGGGTACGAGTAGGTATCGCTCGCGCATTAAGCCAATAGGACGGTGTCTTTTAATAAACCTTTAGGCACCTTACAACCCTTCCCTTCGTATTTTTCTACGTGTCGATGTTATGGTGTTTTATTGGCCCAATGATAAATGATATTAAATTTCTGGAAATTGGTTCAAAAAAATATTTTCACACTTCACAGATAAGATAAGGTATTTTTAATCGTTGGATAATTCTTCAACCTATCCCAAACGGCTCTTACAACGCCTAACAGGAAGAAACAAACAGCTTTTGTTTTTTAGGCGCTGTTGGTAAACATATGACAGCGATTGTTCCGACTTCGGCCACGAGTCTAATGATCCTTTTAAGTACAGCTAAACCTAAATATTTATAAGTATTTCTTGTTTGTTCCAGCGTTACTATTACAACAACGAATTTGCGGGCAGCAACATAGTGATCTTCGTGGGTGGCGAGTGGGCCATCACGGAGGGCTGGGCGCAGGGCGGCCTGGCCTATGAGATGGCGCAACAGCTGGGTGCCGGCCTGTTCTACACCGAGCACCGGTTCTATGGCAGCAGCAGGCCTTTTGAGTAAGTGGGATTTGATGTTCTTTGTAATTATGTTAGTAGGTAGATATTTTTATAAATTAGTTAGTATTCTTTATAAGTTGCTCTAGTGAGTGGTTTGAATTGCAACTGCTGATTAAATGGTTATCATGGGTGCGATTTGAGGCGGGCCAAGTGTTATTACAGTTTTCGTTTGGGAATTCCCAGACTGGAGTCCTGGTTAGTATCCAGTTCATGGCAATAGGCTTATATTTAAAACGATTTAATTTTATTTATACATATACTAGCACTTCACCCGTGTGTCTATCTTATCCTATCTTTTGTTTTAAATGATTAAAATTAAGTAATTATTTAATCATATTTGTCGCGTAATGAATTTCGATCAACATACAACAATTTGCTAAAAACGTAAGAAATTTTGAATGCAAACATATTGTTCATCGATTTTTTTAACAATTGGGTCTACTTTGCCGAATTTAATTTATAAATTCTTAATTGGCACAATCTTTAAAAATAACGTGTTGAAAAGAAACTTCCATCAGCGCCTACGCTTTTAATCATGCGCACACTGGGCGATCAGCCAATATTGCTAATTAGCTAATCTTTTTACCAGGGGGGCTCGTGCATGGCTAAATAATAACAGCCGCACGGGTCGATCGAAGATTAAGCTACGTTTTCCGCGGTCAGTTCGTGGATGGGTGACCATCCATTACTTTTTTTATTTTATTTAACAAACAGTTACATGCCAAGCTTAACTCTCAAGCTTGACTCTTAAATTAGCACAATACTTAAAAATACATAAATATAAACAATCTATTCCATATTTACGAGTATGTTACTACACATGTAACCCGCAACATTGTTCACGAATTCACAAGAAAACAGTTATAAGAAAACACACAAACAGTGAGCATCGTAAAAGACTAGTAAGCAGATTACATATTGAGTTGAGACCCCTCAGTGCCTCGGAAAGCACGTTAAGCCGTTGATCCCGGCTATCATTCGCAAATCTTTGACGTCATTACGGAGTCATAAGACCAAAAGTCGAACAACTAGTCTCATCAAGGAGTATCGTGTTACCCAGTAACTGGGTTGTGGAGGTCAGATAGGCAGTCGCTCCATTTAAAATATTGGTACTCAGCTGCATCCGGTTAGACTGGAAGCCGACCCCAACATAGTTCGGAAAAAGGTAGGCAGATTGATTGATTGATTTAGCTAATCTGTTTACCACGACATACATATTCTAGCATGGCTTGTACCGTTTCAAACTTTTTTTTTTTTGTCTAGGGCATCTCGTAGCTCACCTCTGAGGTGATGACTACTTAACCGGTCAATCCTGCGGCTGCCTTAAGCTACTAACTTAAAGCCTCCAGCCAGGGGCAAAACTATTCTAAATTAAAACTAGGTACGGACCTCGGCTTAGGGCGTCGCTGGGGGGAGGACAGCAAGTTGGGACAGGCTGGATCAAATATGATTCATTATTATTAATCGGGTAATTTAAGACTACATTTCTCAGCAAAACGCGGGCTGGCGCTTCTGCGAGCAAGGGTCGGTGGGGAACCGTTACAACAGGAAAAGTACACATTTATGTATGGATAGTGCAATCCACTGACACGCGCCCCACTCCGCTCCGCCCCGTACTAAAGTACAGCTTACAGTACACTAATCGCGGAGTGGGGCGCGTCGTCGTGGATTGCACTATCTGTAAAGGTATGTACAAATACAATCAAACAAGTTATTTGGTGTACAGGCAGCTAACAACAAAAACAACTGCGAATTGTTCTACCTTAGGTAACAGAATTGATATTATTTAATTATTCAATGAATACTTTGACTCCCTAGAATTATATTATAGGTACTACTACTACATCTATGTGTACTTATTTCTATCTTTGCCTGTATATTGCTTATAATAGTTATTGTAAATAGTTTAGGTTGCTATACATATCGTGTACACGTTAGAATAATATATTATTTATATTAATCTTCTTATTATTATACCTATTATGTTAGAGATAGAGATTCTGATACTTTTCTTATATGACCAACTTTATTGGTTAACAAACATTTTAATTATTTTATTCTATTTTAGTCTAATTTACAACTACTTTTAAACAACGTTGTGAGATGCTGAGTAGTCAATTCTTTTACACCCTTCTCTTTTAAGTAAGTATGCCTTAAGATTAAAAGTTATTACGCAAACCAATATTCGCAGTGTAGTAGAAAGATAAATTACCTTCTTTTTTTTGCCTGCATTCCAAATACCTTGTTCGACTGTACCAAGAATATACATACGAGTGTGACAACGGATCGAACCCTAGCCAACAGCCCGTAACGTAACAACATGAAGTCCATGCTTCTGCCAACTTGGATGTATGTTACACCGCAGTGTAATCATACCTGTTCAAAGTGGTTTTAAACTTTACAAAAACCACTTTTAAAAATGATACCAGATAGGGTTTCAAGTATGGACCGACAGTCGTGATACTGGCCGTAAAATAACTGGTGTTGGACATTGTAGTGTCAAAAACGCACTCTGCTATGAATGGCCGTCATATTGGCATAATAAAATATGAAGGCACCGTTTTCTTGGTCAGATTTAAGGCAAAAACAACATATCCGTATTATGTTTTTGCCGGGCTGAAACGTACAGCAACCAGGAAACTGACACAGACACACATAAAAAATCTAAGCAACATTTACGGTTTTGAACCTCGATGGTCCTAGTTTATCAATTGTAACTTCTAGTTACAGCTATATTTATGTAAGCGGGCACGCCCTTTATGCCTGGAGGCTTTTTTTTTTTTTTTTAGATATTGTTTACTTTTAGTTATTTTTATTTCTGCTTGAGTATAGTTCTCGATGCTTTTGGTTGGTATATTGGCGTGTGCTAGCTGTCATATGGCTATTAATTATAGCTATTTAATTTAAATTATTTTTTGCATATTGTAAATTGTCTTGCATACTGTTGTATAGATTCATTTTTTATTTTTTTTTATAACTGAACAGACAGCTGTGCTGCTGGGGAGTTTGTTGCGCCACTTCTTCTTCCCAGCAAAAGCACTAGGAAGTGGTGAAGGGTGGGCGTTTTGGGGGACTGTCTTATGTAATTTTGACGTTCGAAAAGTGCTGATTCTCAGCCTAGTTCGAATAAATGACTTTGAATTTGAATTTGAAAGATTTTTACTATTTTATGCGTTTGTGACTAAAGCAACAAAATATGTTTCCGAGGGCAAAAGTAATGTATATCAATCTACTTTGTTAAGAAAAAAAATAAAGTATCAAATAAATTAATTAACACACTTACGACCAAAACAGAATGGTGACAATTACGAGTATCGGCCCCTTATATGTGCGCTTTCTCTTTGGAATAATGCAAACTACGTAAATCGAAATATCACAATACCCTTTTCTAATCACTCTGACAAATCTAATAGTTTACCAGTAGTAATCATACAGACTGCACATAACTCGATACGTTTGAAATTATCCTATTATGTAAGTATCCTACAAATTTTATAATTGGTTGGAAATTTGTTACTCTATCACGCAAAAACAGCTGAACAGATTTGGATGAAATTTGGCACACAGGTGGTTTATATCTTGGATTAACACAAAATACTTTTTAACACAGTATTACGTTCCCATGGAATAAATAGCGACCTCCACGATTATCTAACTGTCACAAACACAAATAGACCCGTGCAAGTGATATTCAACCTGAGGGTGATACAGCAATTCCGAGGTTGATTAAACAATATACATTAGGGCCGGTCATTTTTTAAATTTCACATGCATTTTGAATGTGTTTTCTAGTTATTGGCACTGTGTATAAACCTTTTCGTGGTTTAAAATGGAAAGATTCATAAGCTAGATGTCATTGTTAACCGATTACAAATATGAGAAGTGTGTGAATTCTGGGACATAAAATTAAAAAAAAAAAAGTTCTTTATGCAGCACATTCGAAAGTAACAAACACTTCAAAGTCGAAAACATGTCGGGTGTACAACATAATAATTACGTTGTTTCAATTTTGTACTCCTTTGTGACAAATTTTCTTTTGTTGCAACTTGTTCGTAGCACAGCATGAATACTTGTATTTTATATACCTTGGTATAAACACGGGGTATCAAGGAGCTTTGTCCTCTATTAGGATTCGGTGTAAATGCAGTTTCAGTTAAACGACCTATCTGCGATGTAACCTGTGTTATGTGAGCTTCATGCCATGAGTTATAATAACGATCTAAAAGGATTTAGTTAAAACCAAACGGTTTGGCTGTGATGTAACCTTGTTGTGAAACACGTAATCAGTAATAACCTAAGAGAAAAAGTCTAAATGTTTCAAATTCATATTATTTTCTATCATCTATAAATAAACATGCAGCAATAAGCAGCGGGCTCTCTGCATTTTGTATTTGGGTGACAGCAACAGATTAGAAATGTCAAAATTCCAAGATTAGTCCATTCCACGAGGAGTTCACACAAAAAATAAAATATACCAGAACCACATAGACCTTAGGAGTTAACACAACAGACTTAAATATCCATTTGTCGACAGCCCCTTTCGCAGTTATCTCCTACTGCTTCATAAAATCAAAAGTGACTCACACTATCCTACATAGCAATAACTTGGGCACTTTTCCTGTTGACAGCGATGCGGACGAATTTTTTTATGCTCTATTATCCCCCCCCCCTACTCCATTTTATATATTTACAGTAGTACATAATATTATTATTTTAAGTCTCTAAAAGTAGGTACTAAAAATCTTCATCATTTTTATGCATAGCAAAAACTTTGAATTACGTCACTCGAGCTCTTCCAAAACGTATTCCTAAGACATAACAAAAATTTTAAGTAGGAACCAGGCCACCAGAAACCTTAGGAGTTATCAATTTTACCCATGTCAATTACTAACTCACACTTACATACGTCAATATGTCAACAACAAACATAAGATTGACTCACACTCGTACTTACATACTCGTAGGTACTCCATTTGCTTCGTTTACGGTCATACATTTGGTCAACCACAAACATTGAATTCAAACCCAAGACGTGTCTTGTCCCAAGGAACTTTATGACATAACTACAATTAAAAGTACCAGGTCCCCAGAAACCTTAGGAGTTCTCAAACACTGACTCACACTATTCTTAATAATATTATAGTCCAACGAGTCCAACAACAAAGTGACAATGAATTCATTGGGACTAGTCTTTTCAAAAGGCTATCCCAATGACATAATTAACATCAAAAGTACCAGCCCCACAGAAACCTTAGGAGTTATCAAACACGTAGGTACTAACTAACTCATACTATCCTACATAATATCAGCTTAAAAGCATTGAATTACATTCCCTTGAGTTCTTTTCACAACGAGCTCCATTGACATAACTAAAATTTAAAGGTACCAGGCGCTCAGAAACCTTAGGAGTTATAAAACATTAACTCACACTATCCTACAAACGCGAATGGTCATCGGCTGCACAATAGCACATGATATATGACCGACAGCGGCGCGTGGCTTGGCAGACAGCCAGCCCACTGCATTACGTATGGGGCTATAAATCTATGGCTTTGACACCATATATTGAAGGTTAGTTAGCTATGAAAGTGTTCTGATCGGATATAGTTATAATATCTCGCCTGTAATTTCGGATATTCTGTCTCCTGTCAGTCAGTCACAGAACGAAGGTTTCATCAAGAGTTTATCTTTCCAACTGAAAATCAAAAAGCCACTTTCTAGACAGAAAAGGAACGAGCATTGATTTGAATGGTTTGAAATCGTCAACATGCAGTGAGCAAGTGTCCCTCCATGTTGACCTAAAGTCCAGGTTTCCTCATGATGTTTTCCTTTACGAAACTTCATACCTAGACTGCCTGACATTTATAAAATACAATATAGTTTCCTGGTACCTTAGTACTTATTTCTTGTCAGATGAAACAGCGAGCAGTCTGTGTTATACATACTTACGTTAATAAAATAATAGGTCGACAAAAATGGATAGGTTTTTTTTGGATAAGAAAGTCCCCCTATAATGATACAGTATTGTAATGTGTTTGCGGTTTCGAAAAATATACGGTAAGTAGGTACCTAGTTGTTAGTTGGGTAGGTACCTACCCGCTGTCAAAATTAATTCAGACTCATAAAAAAATACCTCAGCAGTTTAATTATATGCACATAGGTGCGTACTTATGTATGTAAAAAACACGATTTTATTATCAAGAAAATTAGGTGTTGTATGCTTGTGTGTACTTGTATTAACCTACTTACTTACCTAATAAATACTGAATTTGTCAATTCAGAATTTCAGGGCTAAGTTATCAGGGGCAGCATGGATCGCGTCCAAATACAGAATCTTTCACCCTCCTCTTTAAAAAGTTCATTCTACATTTACCAACTCCTCTACTTAATTATTCCACTCAAGACAATCTCCTAAAAAAGCCTAACTTACATTTAATTAAAATGTTAATCACTACACTGTTAATACTCCAAATGTAATCATTACAAACCTACTTACAAGAAGAAAATATGCTAAAAAGTTCCCATTATCTTATCCTTACTAATTATCGTTTTAATTCTTTACCAACATATCTTTACTCCTTCCCATTCAAAAACCACCCTTACCACTTAATTCATAAGGTTCCTATATTACGCAATGGTATGTTTGTAATAAGGCTTTCAGTATGCATAGGGTGGGACTCACTTGTGTAATATTTTCCGTGAATTAAAGTCAGTTTTGCGTAAAAAGAAAATGGTCGGTTCTTCCTCAGAGGGTTTAATAAAGAGAAGTGCTGGTATTGGGATGTTTGGAAATGCTGTTATTATATTCTGGGAATCTTTTTGATTGTGAGTAGTCTTACATACGTAGACTAACTTCTGTCCAACATTTCGTCCGCGTGAAAATTCTTGTTTTAACATATAATATAAATCATTATCAATTACTATACTGTAGCTTCCCATCATTGAAAGAATTTCCGGAATCGGATCAGTAGTTCCGAAGATTACCCCCTACATACATACTCACAAAAAAGAATGGCAGCACTCCATTTAATCTTCGTGTCGCACTTACACTTCGCGTTCATTCGTAAAAAATAGTCTCAGAAGATAGATCTCGGTCAAATTAAGATAAAAGGTAGGTAATCACAGCATATTTTTTTCTATTGGGTTTCGCCAGAAAACCGTTGTTTAAAAAGCAGGTGGCTCCGTATAAACAGACCCCAAGACAGTAAATCAAAGAGTTTATTATGCAGTAAACCAACGAGTAAACAATATGAAAATAAAGATGGCGGAAATTAATAGTTCCAATACTCGCTACTGAAGAGAAAAGTGGCACTTGTAGCCCTCTACACATTGAACCTCTAGAAGAGCGTGATGTCCTATTGTACTCCATGCACTTCTATGCAATGCAAGCAGACTTAATTACGTTATGATTGTCAAAATGTCTTTTACTTTTACTACTACTATTGTGAACGCCATCGTATCTAAAATTATAAATGCGAAAGTGAGTTTATTTGTTTGTTTGTTACGCTTTCACGCTATAACGGTTGAACGGATTTGGATGGAACACAGATAAACCATATCCTGGGCCATAAAGGCTACTTTAGCTAGTATAATATAAAGGCAAATCAATGAAAACAACGCTTTTGTATGAAGAAAACCAAAAATGCGATCTAGGGATACGTCCAAAAAATAATATGCACAATGGTTTGTTGCCCTGCAACTGCAAACCAAAGCGCTATCGCTTTTCGTCGTGCACCGTACTCGGCCGGACCGGCTCCGAAGCATAAAGCTTCCCACGACACGTGTCTCTAGATAATATTACCTATGTTTGGCAAGGCAACATCGAAAACGATGGAAAAGGTCGTGAGGCAAAATATTTAGAGACGTTTCAAGTGACTGGTGCCGCGGGACATTTGTCCAGTGAATACATGGCTTTATCACTGACAATACTTGTCAGTGGGCTGAGAAGGACAACACTGTCAGTCGTGATGTCATTTACAAATATTTTCAATAATAGCTACGTACCTACTTGGTATTTTAAAATGTTTTGCGTATACCTAATATCTTAAATTATTATATTAATGCAAGGTTCATAGGCGAATTTACAATTTAAAACCTGTGAAGGTATTCAGCCTGGGGAGGCCGCACATCCCATCATGTTTTCTTACTATCTTGGTTGGCTTATTCTTACCTATTATGTATTAAGCAAAAATGAAGCATTTATATAGGTACCTAGTAATTGAATAAAGAATTTTTATTATATAATTACATTTCAATCTTAGAAGAACTTCTTAGAATTACTGAGTAGCCGGTGCGGTAGTTATGCTTATCATCGACATCACTATACGATGATCATCACTCATACTAGCACCAACTGTAACCTATTGTATTGTTAGACTCGATCATCTCTGCACACCTGGCTTACCTACAATCCCCGTATTCTCTACTTCACCACAAATAAAACTATTAGGTAAGCAAACTAATCCACAACTATTTACAACGACACATCAAGACAAAACAGAGTAGTGACATTAAAATACGACAGTGCCATTTCTGATTTGGAGTTGACGTCAATAGATTTAAATGTTACTATGGAAGCAAAATTATCTTAAATACGTATACATAGTGGATTAATTTAACTGTCATTAACAATAAGCTAATACATATTTATTAATTTATTACAATATGTTGCAAATAATTGCGTTTTGATAGTGAGATTTAATCAAATATTTGTTTTTTTTTTTTTCTTTCTGCAGCGTAGCGAAAAGAAAAGCTGATGCATAAAAAGAAAAACCCTGTTACTGTTACATAATTATAATGTACATACTTTCATTAATGTACGCTTCTGAAATAAAAGTTAAGATATGATATTGGATATTGTCTACAGACTTCAATATTATTGATGAATGAAAATGAATAAGTCTATGCCAATCTACAGACGCCAATAACAACGCGAGGAATTTTGAGTTGTTAGGTACATAATTTAGGCATTAATCTATAAATACTTAGATACTAGATAACATACTTGATAAGAAACTACTTGTTTTACACACGACTAATAGAAAACATGAAACATTATTAACTTCTCACAGTAAATCCACTGCAACATGTTTTCCTCGTTATTATTGCAGAGTTACAAGTTTAGGAGCTTTGCCAAAAGTAGGAAATACAAAACTATGCGGATATAATGTATCAAAATCTGTTCTACAAGTACAACAGATTTTGACCATTACGTATTAAGAGGCTAATATGACTCTCAACTACTTAATAATCCGAGAAAACGTATTTGGAAATTTGGAGAAATGAGTTGAAGAAAGTAATAATTCATCAGTCAACAATGTAGACCAAAGCAGAATGTAAGGATCATAGCTGGCAGGCCTCATAAGGCTTTTGTAGTTTTTGCCTACTATCCCCATGGGAAAAAAGCGTCAGTTTATGTATGTTTAGTTTATCTAGTTGCATTAAAAACGAACCCTAGCTAGAGGCTTTGCTATAGTCGGACAAAACTACAATGTGTTGACTACTTCCACTTCTGCCTCCATCTAAAAAGACATTCTTAACACCAAAACCAGTATTCACACGGCCAATAAACTTAATTGACGCCATTAAAGCAAACTCCCTTAGTGCTGTCATTGACGGGCTTAGCAATGTCTGAACAATGGGCTCGAGTCAGTGACTCGGGGACACTCGGGGTCAATTGCCCATTGCCCTACTGGCCGGGGGTCAGATATGAGCTGGCGGCCTGTGACATTGAGCGGTAGAGATTTGTGAGGTGTGCTCTAGATCCTAGAAGAGGTAGGCAGAGGTGTTTATCAGTGTGAAGAAGTACATAATTTATAATACCTTTGTTTGTGTTTAGCTTCCATGAATTAGTATAGTAAAGAGTGATAAGTGCACTGATGAGAATGAATAAGGAAAGAAACAGAGGAACAGAGAAACTACTACCTAGTACTATTTTAGAGGAGCTTTTGAAATTGGTGCCCGTGACAGTTACATTAAAAGACAATTGTTTGTCTTGGTATGAGCATGTGATGAGGAGGGATGAATATAAATGTTGATAGAATGAGAGAGTGTAAGAGAAAAAAACACGCCTGACAGCGAAGAACAAAAAAACATTTTTTTTAAGTAGACCCCGAGTAAAGACAGTAAAAGAAAAAGCCAAGAACACAAGAGTGCAAAGGGCAGGTCTCGAATTAAAAAACTACTCATAGCTAAAAATACATAACATTACATCACGATTATGAAAGCACTAGGAAGTGGTGAAGGGTGGGCGTTTTGGGGTACTGTCTTATGTAATTTTGACGTTCGAAAAGTACTGATTCTCAGCCTAGTTTGAATAAATGACTTTTGTTTTTTTTTTTTTAATTTTGAATTTTGATTGTACTCCCCGAAGGTTTATGCAGAGAAGAATAACAATTAGCATTTTTAGAACTTTATAATTACTTAAGACAGTCCCCCAAAAACGCCCGTCCTTCACCACTTCCCAGTGCTTTAGCTGGGAAGAAGAAGTGGCGCAACAAACTTCCCAGCAGCACAGTTGTCTGTTCAGTTAGAAAAACTTAATTCTATACAAGAGTAGGTATGCAAAATAATTTACAATACGCAACACAATACATTACATTAAATAATTTTAAATTATTTGCTATATATCAGCTAGCATACGAAAAAAAACACAGCAATATACCAACAAAAAACATCGAAATCTATACCTACTCAAGCGAATATAAAAACTAAAAACGTAAACAGAACTTAACACCCGAATAAAAGCCTCCAGGCATAAAGGGCGCGCACATATATTATAGCTATTAAAGCTGTAATTAGAAGTCACAAATGATAAACTAGGACCATCGAAGTAAAAATAAATAAACAGTTAATTACTAATAACAATAACAAAACTATGGTCAGCAAGACGATTACATTTAAGTCCCGTGTGGTGGTGGAGAGCCTATTTGCCACCAACCAGACACAAATCTAGTCTATGAGTACATTACAATTTTGCCCTAGAATATGTAATTACTAGCAGCGCCCCACAATTTCACCCGCATAAGTCTCGATCTTCCCGAATATCGGGATAAAAAGTATTTTATATGTTAATCCGGGTCATGGTTTACCCGTGTTCCAAATTTCATCCAAATCCGTTCAGCCGTTTTAGCGTGAAAATTGCAATTAGTTAGGATAGAAGGATTGGTGATGGTGAATAAAATAATTACCTATTATTAGATAATATCTTCCTTTATCACTATTTCCATGCCTCTGCACCTGCCTGGCCGTTAGGCTAGATGGTCATTATTGTGAATACAATTTAATTCAATCAATTACTTGCGTATCTGCCGTCCTCTGCTGGACCATAAAAATCTCATTTCATTAATACATGAGTTAAGATAATAAAGTCATGGCATTCTATGATAAATTAATTTTATTTAGTAACAAACAATGAACTGTACAACTGTAGTAACTACCTACAATTTATTACAAATCTGATTCCACTGAAAATTATGGAAAATAATAGACCTGAACTGATATTTAGTTGACCGCAGACGATTTTATCCTCTCTGCGGCTAAATGGGCAATAATGTGTCGCATTTTAACACAAATTCCATTGGGTATTTTAAATAGGTATCCTAGTTGGAAATACGGCAAATCCAATGTGTTAAAAGGTTTTTGACAATTTGATTTGGTCACAACCATACTTTGTTTGAAATAGGTTTAAATAAATTCAACTCACAAAACGTCCGCGTCATTTTGAACGGATTATGAAATTTATTTGTTCAACTAGTAGAGATAGCTTGCGAAGTCTCTTATAAAATTAACTTTGCTTGGGTAGTTTTTGAGTTATCTTCGATGATAACTTTCAATCCAATTTAACTAAAATCGTAAAGAAAAAGAAGAAAATAACAAAACAAAAAAACAGACCCAAAGACACCTCCGGAGGTGACCGAGGTAGAAGCCGGGTGCCTTGCGGACTCTCCGTCCGCTTATCAGCCCATCGTGTTGCTCGACGAGGTGGGCAAGCTCTTTGAAAGAGTCATTGCAGACCGCGTCGTCGGGCGGCTGGTGCGGGTGGGGCCGGCGGAGAACCAGTTTGGTTTCCGCAGGGGGCGCTCTACGGTAGACGCCATCATGCGCGTGTGAGCCCTCATGACGGAGGATGCTGTGGCCCGGGGTGCGGTCGTCTTGGCGGTGTCTTTAGACATCGCCAATGCTTTCAATACCCTGCCCTAGAGTTGCATCAGGGAGGCACTCCGGTATCACCGGATGCCGACCCACCTCTGTCGTGTGGTCGAAGTCTACCGGGGTAGATGACGGACAGGGCCGTCATCTACCCTGGTCACCAGGGAGAATGTTACCGGCGAGATATGTCGTGCGGTGTCCCACAGGGATCGGTCCTGGGGCTGCATCTATGGGACATCAGATACGACTGGGTGCTGCGCGCCGACTCCCCTCAGCGTCTTTTGTTACGCTGACGCCGCTGTAACCCTGGTAAAGCTCCACCTGAATGGCTTCCGTATCCGGAGGTCGAATATGGAGCCTGCGGTGCCTGGTGTACCGGCGTCGTGCAGCAACGCACGCATTGCGCAGTATTGTCAGCTGTCGCGACCACCAGTACACCTGGCGCCGAGGCACGTCCGGGCTGGACCTGGGGCATTGCCACGTCACATATTTCGGCCATGGCCTCTCGTCGTTGATGTTGGCAGGCCTGTCCAGTGATGACACCCAGATACCGTGGCCCCTGGCAATGCACAGGCAACTGAAGGAACACGGGTGGGTTTTAGTCAGTAAGAGTCCGACACGCCCTCCCGCTCCACCCAGAGCGGGAGAAGTCATATGATGATTTCCCAACCAAAAAAAGACCCAAAGACACCAATTTCCGACACTAAAATTTTATTATTTTTTCCCTTTGTAGTGAAATGTATCCTTTTGGAAGTAGGGTGTATCATGTTTTCTATTGTAATTGTGGATTTTTCTTTTTCTTACTGATGCTGCGATTACTGTGGCTGGCCCTCAGACCAAGTAAAAAACCAAGACATAGCGCTGTCAACAGTGACGTGAAGCCGGTTTCGTAAACATGTGTGCACCAACGAGGTGTAGTTTGATTGTAGTGTAAATGGTTGTAAATGCGTGCGTGTGTATGCACAGAGTAGAGGTGTAGTTTTGGCATGCTTCACTGTATTGTTCCCAGCGCTCTGTCTTAGTTTTTTAATTGGTCTGAAGCTAGCCCTAAGTTATTTAAGAAAGTTCCATCAATTCAAAAAGCAAGTGATATTAAGAGACATCATCTAGTCATTTATGTTAAGTTGGAAGACAAGGAGACAGCATTGAAACACGGTGGTCGAGTAATACCTGGCTTATTCTACTTCACATAAATTTATCATGCCTACTTTCATTATTATCATATGGGTTAGTTTCGTAACAAGACTGCTGCCTTATTTAATCCAGCAATTTTGCTTCGTCGTGTAATCAAAGAACACCTCAGAACAAGTCATGTGTCATCATCACTCGCAATTTACAAGTACCAGCTGACGGATACAGGACATTAAGATTAAACTAACCATCAGCTGTCAGTGCATGTGACGTAAGACAAGCGGCGCGACAGCTCACTAAATACAATTAGCACTAAACATACCACCACGGCTGTATTCCGCGAAAAGGTGGGCAGCTGATAAAGTGAATTCATATGTCGATAGTTTTTGTCGTATTTTATATCTAATACTCAATACTCAAACTTTATTTGCATTCCACAATGTGTACTTAGGTGGTAAATTAAAAATGAGATCATTATGGACCCTGTCGGGCACAGCAAAAGACAAAGATATAGTAGGAGAGAGGAAGCTTTAAAAATACAAAAAAAAAAAAAAACCGAATAATACCTTAATAAGAATTCTTTATAAATACACATAGAAATTTTATACATTATTAAATTATATTTTATCGTTTAAATATTCATTAATGTAATAGCATTTTTCTGTTAAATATTGTTTTAGTTTTTTTTATAAACATGTTTAATTTTTCTTCTTTTTTTATTATTTCAGGTAGTTTATTATATATTTTTATAGATATTACTTATGGGCTTGTTGAGTGTATTTTTAGTCGAGATTGCGGAATGTTTAATCTTGATTTGTGTCGGAGTGTGAAACGTGATTGTATATCTTCGCGCTTTGTGTAAAACTCTTGATATTTATGAACAAATTTGCAGGTAATACCAAGCCTATTGTCATCAACCGAGCACAAAGACTGCGGGCTTCTATTATCAAACAGTAATGATAGCCAGTTCATATTTTCTATACTGTTATTAAAGCTGAATAGTTTTTTTGTATGTTTGAACGTGCTAATCTCTGAAACTCCCAGTCGGATTTGAAAAAATCTTTTTGCATTTTATAGCCCAATTCTTGAGGATGGCTACCGACTGCTATATCACAAAAAATAACCGTTTATTATTACTTTTTGATCAGCCTAGTACATGAGACAATATTTGCCCGACCCGGAGATCAAACCCAAGCTCAATATTTATATTTTTTACAAGACCAACGAGGCAGTCTTACAGTCAAAATTTACGAATTATATCGTCTATTTTCGATCTTCAGAGACCTGTAACTTTATACTTTTTGTGTTTTTACTCTAATTCGCCGAACTAACTTTGACTTTCCCGAAACCCGTTTTCAGAAATACTTTTTAAATTATATTACCTACTTAATTTTATATCTACGTCAAAAAGTTCTACGTAATAAATGTTTTCTTTTTTTGTATATCTCCAGAGACACCGACGTGGCGAACCTGTCGTTTCTGTCCATAGACCAGGCACTGGCCGACCTGGCGCAGTTCATCCAGCACGTCAAGAGCGACGCCTTCGAGTATGGACGATACAAGTAAGAATATTTATACTTTTTAGAGTTCCGTACCTCGAAAGGAAAAAACGGAACCCTTATAGGATCACTTTGTTGTCCGTCCGTCCGTCTTTCTGTCTGTCTGTCAAGACCCTTTTTCTCAGGAACGCGAGCAGGTATCAAGCTGGAATTGGAATTTGGAGTGGAATATATCAAATAGGTACTCAGGTCTACTGTCCCTTGGAGCTGTGAAAAAATCAAACTTCTAAGCCAACGCAATCAAAAGTTACAGCCGTTTATGCCGCAAATTTCCACAAATTTTCGACACTCACAAGGGAATCAAGGGTACCTACAGGGTACTTCCCGTGAACTCAGAATCTAGAACTTTAGATTCGAACGTCTTATAGCACAGCACAGATAAAGGAAAAATTGCGAAAACCGTAAATTTTAGTTAAATATTTTTATTAAATAAATAATATGTTTAATAATTTTAAACTTGTTTGTACGGAACCCTCTGTGTGCGAGTCTGACTCGCACTTGGCCGGTTTTTTTCCTATTCACGTGTATATAATTTCTGAGTTTATCTTGGACATTAGTAAAATAAAATAAAGTTTATTTGGAACAACTTAATTTACAATCTACAAAGGAAAACGAACATAGCCACAAGTGGCGCTGTTATCAACGCCCGACCCAAAAATATATACAGAGACATTGTTCGAGACTTCACAAAGAGTTAATTAGTAGGTAATTAATTGAAGTTTTTTTTTTTCTTAAATAGAATAAAAAAAGAGAATATACTCTATGTGGAGGTTACTATGTAGTATAAGTGTAGAATGGAGGTGGGGTGAAGAGTGTATGTGTGTGTGTGTGTGTGTGTTTACCGTGTTATGATACCAAAAGTTGCTCAGTTTCTTCATAAGACAAGGATTTAAGCTAGTCAGTCAATTTTCTCTTCAGTAGACTTTTAGTCATAGGGTAAATCTAAATACGAAATCTTATATTTATGTTGTAGCGGATACACCGCCACATACGAAATACGCATCAAAGACATGACGTCACATAAATCCTGCATCGCGCAATTAGAGTTTACCGCGAACGCCATATACACTCGAGAGCAATGAATCCGGGTCACTTAAAGAATCCTAAAAATCTCGGAAACTAAAAATGCTAGGTTAATGCAATAAATTGTATTTAATAGACAATGTAATACTCCTTAAATGAAGGTATTAAAACTTCTTAGTTATTGTAAAGTTATATCATAAAAAAATCAAATTTGAAAAAGGGCCACTTTCGAAGATGGAACTACGAAATTACAGCATTTGGTTTTGCTTTTGTTTGTAATCTGTCATTTATGTGGGTACATAAACCATGTTGATAGTGCTCTATATTCATTATTCAAGCTGAAATTATGTCGCTTACGCCTGAAGAATGCACCAGAATACTTACAATGCTGGAAACCGGCCGGAGTCAGCGCGATACAGCCAGGACTGTCGGTGTGTCGCTGTCAACAGTACAAAGAGTTCTCTGACGTTACGAAGAAACTGGTTCTAACCTACGCAGACCAGGAACGGGCAGAACCAGGTGTACCACAGCACGAGAAGACCGATACTTGGTGAACACCATGCTTCGAAATCGCTTTCTTACAGGAACTGAACTCACAAATCAGTTTCGACGCCTCGGAGGAAGTAACCCAAGTGCATCGACAGTAAGACGTCGGCTTGCTGAATCTAACTTAAAACCCCTTAGACCTGCAAACGGCCCTAAACTGGAGCATGGGCATCGTATTTCAAGACTAAGATATGCCCAGAGCCACGTAAATTGGAGTATTGAAGATTGGTCAAAAGTTATATTCTCCGACGAATCAAAATTTATGCTCTACAAGCACGATGGAAGACACAGAGTGTATCGAAGACCAGGGGAAAGATTCAAGCAAGCATGCATCGAAGAAAAAGTAGCCTACGGTGGTGGGTCTGTACTTGTGTGGGCCGGAATTTCTTCTGAAAGTCGCACAGAGCTGGTGATCATAGAAAACGGCTCTTTAACTAGCGAAAGATATGTGGAAGAAATCCTCAATGATCACGTTGGTCCATTTATGGTCAATTTAGGTGAGGATGCTATATTTATGCATGACAATGCCCGAACTCATACAGGTAGGATTGTGAATGACTACCTTCAAGAGATGAACATTACTCGTATGGAGTGGCCAGCGCGCAGCCCGGATATCAACCCGATCGAGCATGCTTGGGACGAGCTAGGCAGATGCGTAAAACAACGAAACCCTCCCCCAATCACGCTTCGTGAGCTCAAAATTGCTCTCACAGAGGAATGGGAGAATATTCCCCAAAATCGTATAAGGAACTTGGTGTACAGCATGCCAAACCGCGTAAACGCAGTAATGGAAGCACGAGGAGGCAATACGAAGTATTAAAATTCAAGAAAATCGTAATAAAGTTCAAAAATTTCATGTTTCCTATTTTTGTTTTAAGGAGAGATCAGCAGTTTTTTTCTTTATGTAATTTTGTGTTAATAAAATGTATGGTGACTCATATTTTTTTTACTTTCATTTAAGGAGTATTACATTGTCTATTAAATACAATTTATTGCATTAACCTATCATTTTTAGTTTCCGAGATTTTTAACATTCTTTAAGTGACCCGGATTCATTGCTCTCGAGTGTATATGACTATCCGACATCAACAGTTGGGCAGTCGGCCCGCCAGACACAACACCCGTCTGGTTGGAGGATCTTCTCTTTTCTATGGTGGATGAGTGAACTTTACACCCTGTTCCATGCCCCTAAAATGTCAATAAAGTTTAGAGCTGGTATAGTTGAAGTGGCGACTAACCAACGCTAACCTGCAGCGCTCAGTCTTATAAACTCTGCCTGCACGCCGCTTGTTTGTTGGGGGCTGAGGGTCGTAAGGCAGAAGCTGGTGTTTCTTAAAAGCTGCTTGAAGGACAAACAACTGTCTCACTGTGAGGACCTCACAAAGTGAGAATAATTCAGAGGTCGCAAATCTAATAGACTTTTTGCTAGTACTTTTAAAACTGCTCTCTGAGCCCTCTCTAGCCACAACATGGTTGTCTAGTGGGTTCCTCACCATGTAGTTATACAGTAACTGAGAACTGATTGAGCGAGGGCAAAGTAAACCATTTTTATGGATTAAAAATCAGCAGCCGCTCGAAGCTTTTTAAATAAATAAAGGCAGTGTATAGAGTGCCGTTAGTGGCACGTGGACGAAGTCACAGGCAGAAGCTGTGAGTAACATTTATGAGTAGTACGCACAATGTATATGTATGAAGACTTAGCGACTTTCTTACGTACTATCGATTATCGAACCTTCAAGCGCCCACCTTGTCGTCTTCACCCCATAACACGAAGCTCACCCACGTATGAAATCAAGGTGACAATTAGGTCAAAAATTTCCATAACCTACGTAAACAGTTAAGACCTATTAATAAGATTGGTTTGAATATTTATGAGCTGCATCCAGATATAAAAGGTAGAGATTATTGAGTAACAGCACATTCAAACCGCATTCGTGGAACAGTAACCTCTTAACATCCTTTTTACAAATCCGCTTGGGTTTCCATTGACGTTAGCTGAAGATCCAACAAATCATCAATCAACATGAAACTGACTTTGGTCATTTTTCTCTTGGTAGCGTGCGCTTGGTGCTCCAAGGCGCAAGAGGCGAGGATCTTTTGTGGACGAGTTCTTTCAGAACGGCTGGCACGTTTATGCTGGGACTCTAATTCGGTGAAGCGCGATGCTGGGTGGTGGCTGACGGCGAGTACTGCCCGGGGGCTGGGTGACGTGCGCGGCAAGCGAGGCCTTGCTGACGAGTGCTGTGACAAAGCCTGCACTGTTGAAGAACTGCTTTCGTACTGCTAATGATGGAAGACCAACCGTACTGATAACGATTATGTGTTGATGTAAATATATTTATTATTCAGAGAACCAACTTATTTACTCTTTTCTTTAATTCTATGACGTCACTTTCAATGATTTCGAGTGACTTAGATTATCATTATTATCGATCTAGTCATTTAAATATTAATAAACAGTATAGTAGCATTTTGATATTGTATATGTTTTTGTTATGTCGGAGTGTGTAGCGTTCTGTCGACTGCTAAGCAAAATATCTCCCAAAAGTCTTACTTAGTCTCTCTTTCCCTGAGCCACCTCGAACCAGCTACCTAATTGCGTAAAAAAAATCGGTAAACGATTAAAACTAATCTCAAACTCAAAGCATTTATTTCAATTAAACCATTTACAGGCACTTTTGAATTATCACGAAGTCGGTCAGTCAGAAATATGAAGCTAGTTGCCCATTCCAAAGCGTAGTAGGTACCTATGGAGAAGAGGGTCAGAAACTCCATGGACGCTCTTTTAAATAAAAAAAATGATACAAAATATTGGTTACATCATTCATTCATCATTTCAGGACAAAGGTACCCCTTTGTCCATAAATGATATTATTCGCATAATTATAGGCAAACAATTATATTTTTAGTGTCGCTGATGTCATTTTTATGACGGGGGCAATTATATTAATAATAGTTACCTATTATGAAGAAAAAGTTAACACTACCTATGAACCGAAAATGGATTTATAACCACAACTCTTAATAACTACATCATATATTATGTACCTATGGAAATTGTTAAAATATCCATATTTAAAGTATGTGCCTGCGTTCCATAGTACATTTGCGCATTTGCGTTGCTATTTAGTGCGTCATATATTATCATTCCTTATATTTTATTATTGTAACGTTAAAAACACTTAGGTATCTACACACATCAAAAGTGTCTAGGGATCATATACATTTTTAAATATTATAAAAAATATCTAATTTACTTCAACCAATTATCTAAATTATAGTATTTATACATAAGAAAAATAGCAATTTTAGCGTATTGTGGGAAATTAACCTGGTTATTTATTTATTTAACTGTTTATGTACACACCCACTCAACGGTTCAAGGAGACTACCTGTTAATGTCAAAGAAGGCAAAAACGAGGAGGAAGATAAAAAAAACTGTTTCCACCATTGCATGACACGAATTAACAATCACATAGATTTGGCATGCTTAAAATCAGTTTATCAAAATCACTTTGAGGAATTCTTTCTAACTCGTCAAAAAGTTAACTTTTCCATAAACGGCAGAGCTCATCTTTGGAGCATATCCCATGCGTGCTCAATTGATTTTAGGTCTGGCGATTGAGCAGGCCACGGCAGAAGGTTGATGCGAGCATCGACAAGAGTGCGTATTACGACTCTAATCGTGTGTGGACGTGCATTGTCGTCTTCTGTCCGGCCTCATACCGAAACGAGATTCATCGGAAAAGCAAACACAGCGCCAGTCTTCTTCCTCCCAATTTCTGTGTTCGCGAGCCCATTGTTTACGGGTCCTACGATTGCGGGATGCTGTAGGTGGAAATCTCAGCGGCCGTCGGGAACGCAGACCCACTTCATGTAAACAACTTCAGCCACAGTACGTTGCCTGGAACCAGCTTGCAACATTCTGACGGATCTCATCATCTCTTCTCGTGTCAAATGATGTCGTCGCTCCATATCGATGCAATTTTTTCCAGTTCCGATGCAGAAATTATAATTTTTTTGTAAAATACGGTGTTACACACTTTTATGTAAATCCTGATTGACAGTTAATTTTCTATTTAATCAAAATTTAAAGAAAATTCTTTATTCAAATAGTCAAATTCACTAAAAATAATCAATAATGATCCAAAAAGAATCCTCAATTGCGGCAGTACTTTAAAACGTACTTGATCCGTAGACACTTTTGATGTGTCTATTATCACCTATTTAGATACCTATTCTAATTCGATTTTTTCGTTTCTTCGACTTATTTTAATCGCAGCAGGTTGCGTTCTGTAAAATCTAAAATCAAAAGTCATTTAGTCAAACTATGCTTAGAATCAGCAATCTTTGATAAGTAGTCAAAATTAAAAGTTCCCCAAAACGCCCACCCTTCACCACTTCCTAGTGCTTTCGCCGGGAAGTAGAAGTGGCGCAACAACCTCCCAAGCAGCACAAAGAACTGTCTGTTCAGTTAGAAAAAAAAAACTATACAATAGTATGCAAAGTAATTAACATTACGAAACACGAAACATTAAACTAGATAATTTTCCATAAGTCAGAAATAAAAACGTAGACAGAACTTAAAACCTAACTAAAGGCCTCCTGGCATAAAGGGCGTGCGCCTGCTTTCAATTGCAATGCTGGATTATCCTCATGTTGCTGTAACTCGAAGTCCCACACAGGAAAAACTAGGGCCAACGATGAACAGTTAATTACTTATATCAATAACAAAACCAGCAAGACGGCCAGTCACCACAAACCTCTGTAGTTTCTGCCTTTCTTTCCATGGGGGTCCATGAAGTAGGCGTGAGTTTGTGTATGTGTGTGTGTTAAATAATTAGATACTATTCACTGAATTTTAACGATATAATGGTTCAGTTAATATTTACAACTGCAATGCTTAATCTAAGCTTTAGGTTCTAATAATCTTTAGCGTGACGTCGTGAGTTACTTGGAAGTCTTTGCGTGCCCCCCGCACCCGGTATGTACTTCCAAAAAGTGTCACCTTTACAACTTTTGACGAGGTGTCTCCAGCATTACCATGTGCCATATAGTGCCGCCAGCGGCACTCTATACACTTCCATAAATAAATCAATCTCCTGATTCGAACCAAAACAGAGTTAACCTGTTTTTTCCACGTCAAGAGACTGTCCAATATAACCCCAAGATATTTGATGCTGTCAGACCGTTCTATTTGGGCACAGTTACAGGTGTTGGCCACTGTACATACATAGGCCCTGATCTTAAACGACAGTGGTGGTTGATTAATAATACTCGGAGAAAAAGAGATGAACTTGGTCTTAGAGAAATTGAGCGTGAGCAGATTCGAGGCTAACCACATCATAACCATTCTCAGGGCCAATTCATCAGCCCTCTCATTAGTGACATCGATGAAGGAAAAACATCGCAAGGAAACCTGGACTTATAATAAATATGAGTCTGAACACATACCTACTGTAAATGAGAAAATTAAATGTCTAAGACTTTAAAGGATATGTTTACCTACCATGTGCCATATAGTGCCGCCATCTAGCTTCTATTAGCGGTACTTCTATGGTGAAGTGTGCAGCCGGCGGAAGGTTTCTGTCGGCAACAGGGGGCGCCACGTGCAGCAACTGTGCTTACCACAACCGGTATCACCTCGCTTGTTACAAACTTGCTTTTGCCCGCTCAGAGGTTGGAGATTATCCCACGGAAATGCACTTTCGGGAAAAAAAAAAATAGTAATAATATATCCATCCTATATCCACCCAGGTCATTTTTTCCTCGTGTGCCAAATTTTATCCAATTCCATTCAGCTGTGATAAGGTAACAGACAGACAGACAGACAGACAAAAAGGCAGATAGAGTTACTTTTGCATTTATAATAATGATAAGTATGGACAGGTATTTATTTATTTATTTATTTATTTATTTATTTAGTACATGGAGGACTTACAGCTAATAAAAACAAACAAAAAAGCAAAGCATAGTCACCAGAGAGCCAATTACAAATCCTCACGTATAAATATTGAATAATATTCATTGTGTGAGTACAAAAAAAGAACAAAAAAGAACAATTCGTCAAAATAAAAGTAAAAGTAAAAATAAAAGTAAAAGTAAAAGCTTATAAACATTGGGTTTGCAATAAATCACACACAAATGCACATAAATGTGACTGAAATAAAAGAGAACTTAATGAAAACAAGAAAATAATATAGACTACCGCTACTTGAAAAATTTTTGGCTTAAGCTCCTTCTGGCCGAATTCACACTGATTGTGAATGGATCAAAATCGTATTCCTTGCATATCTCATTGAAATTCTTGCTTGCGCGCACAATATAACTGTTCCGCCTATAATTCGAAGATGTGTGAGGTACACGCATTGGTGGATTAAAACGAAGCGCTTTACTTGGCACATTAAAGGTATGCTAATACCTGACCTATTTTCTGTCATTAATATACCTAAATAAATAGTTATTATTATCATGATGATGATGATGATGATGATATTTATTATACAGCGTGTATCAGAAATGGGTGGTCATATTAAAGAGTGTGGTACAGACCATCAGACTGAACAACTTTCTCTATGGGACCAATATCAAAATCGCGAAAAAACTAACAGCCGTATATTCGGGCCGAGTATGTATTGAAGTTTTGTATTGGAACAGAATACCCGCGAAATTTCGCGGTTTTATATACATAATATATATATTTTTTATTCTTATTCTTTATGGCACCTGGTTATGTCTTGCGCTATGATAGGTATCTGATATTTATTTCGCAATTACGATGTCAGTCCCTTGGAGACGTTGGAGAAGGTTGTAAGTTGAGAGAATAAATCGATATTATATCTGATTGTGCTAATAATACAGTCTACAGATAAACCCATCCTAATTTGTGTCACAGCACCGTCATTTCTTTCAACAGATCAACAATGAGACTGCAAATAATATTCAATACAATTAATAAACCCTATGATGATATTAATTCAAAGAAGCCCTTTTATCACCTGTTGACTTCAATAATTTAATTGAAATTTAGCTTTTCATCCGTCAATCTATTTGTGGCAATTCTGGAAACTCGCTATCTCGTCAAAATTTACGTAAGCATCGGTCGAGTTCTAGTTAATTTTATTTAAGTATTTCGATGAATTTAATACTTTGGGATTTATTAGAATTGATATTCTGGAAAACGGTTTCGGGTGAAAGGATTCCAGTCATTCGGTAAATACGTTTTTTAGAATAGAATTGAATAGAATAATATTTATTTCTAAGTATATGGTACATTGAGATCTAAAATTAAACATTGATTCACATATACTACCATTGCTGGTGCAGAAAAATTAAATAAACTAAGTGCATGCAAACCGTAGACATTACATTAAAAGTTATATTAAATTAGTAAAATTGATTTGAATTTATATTTTTAATTTGATACAATAAAATTGATTCAGGTTAATTGAAACTCTTTTTAATCATTCATTCATTTGGGATTTAGATAAAGCAATGGTATTTCATTTCTATCTCTGAGATGGAATGCCTAAACAAACTTAAGGGTAGGTAAACATGTCCTTTAAAGTCTTAGACATTTCTCATTTACAGTATGTGTTCAGACTCATATTTATTATGAGTCCAGGTTTCCTCGCGATGTTTTTCCTTCATCGATGTCACTAATGAGAGGGCTGATGAATTGGCCCTGAGAATGGTTATGATGTGGTTAGCCTCGAATCTGCTCACGCTCAATTTCTCTAAGACCAAGTTCATCTCATTTACTCCGAGTATTATTAAACAACCACCACTGTCGTTTAAGATCAGGGCCCATGTATGTACAGTGGCCAACACCTGTAACTGTGCCCAAATAGAACGGTCTGACAGCATCAAATATCTTGGGGTTATATTGGACAGTCTCTTGACGTGGAAAAAACAGGTTAACTCTGTTTTGGTTTGAATCAGGAGATTGATTTATTTATGGAAGTGTATAGAGTGCCGCTGGCGGCACTATATGGCACTTGGTAATGCTAGAGACACCTCGTCAAAAGTTGTAACGGTGACACTTTTTGGAAGTACATACCGGGTGCGGGGGGTACGCAAAGACTTCCAAGTAACTCACGACGTCACCCTAAAGATTATTAGAACCTAAAGTTTAGATTAAGTATTGCAGTTGTAAATATTAACTAAACCATTATTTCGTTAAAATTCAGTAAATAGTATCTAATTATTTAGCACACACACATAAACTCACGTCTACTTTCCATGGACCCCCATGGAAAGAAAGGCAGAAACGACAGAGGGTTGTGGTGACCTGCCGTCTTGCTGGTTTTGTTATTGATATAAGTAATTAACTGTTCATCGTTGGCCCTAGTGTTTCATGTGTGGGACTTCGAGTTACAGCAACATGCTCATGTTGCTACAAACCTCTGTAGTTTCTGCCTTTCTTTCCATGGGGGTCCATGGAAAGAAAGTAGTCGTGAATTTGTGTATGTGTGTGTGTTAAATAATTAGATACTATTTACTGAATTTTAAATTGCAAATGAAAGCAGGCGCACCTTATGACAGAAGGCCTTTAGTTAGGTATTAAGTTCTGTTTACGTTTTTATTTCTGACTTATGGAAAATGATCTAGTTTAATGTTTTGTGTTTCGTAATGTTAATCTCTTTGCATACTATGGTATAGATTTTTTTTCTAACTGAACAGACAGTTGTGCTGCTGGGGAGCTTGTTGCGCCACTTTTACTTCCCGGCGAAAGCACTAGGAAGTGGTGAAGGGCGGGCGTTTTGGGGAACTTTTAATTTTGACTATCAAAGATTGCTGATTCTAAGCCTAGTTTGAGTAAATGAATTTTGATTTTAGATTTTAGACAACGCAACCTGCTACGATTAAAATAAGTAACCTACCTTTTAAAACTTCTCCTCGTTTTTGCCTTTTTTGACATTAACTTAGGTTAATTTCCCACAATAAGCTAAAAAAATTGTTTTCTTAATTTTGACAAAATATAGGGTTGTGTGGTTCACTTAAACATAGGGATTAAAGTAAATATTCATTGGATATTTTTTATATTTAAAAATGTACATGATCCCTAGACACTGTTGATATGTGTAGATACCTAAGTGTTTTTAACGTTACAATTATAAATTATAAGGAATGATAATATATGACGCACTAAATAGCAACGCAAATGCGCAAATGTGCTATGAAACGCAGGCACATACTTTAAATATGGATATTTTAACAATTTCCATAGGTACATAATATATGATGTAGTTATTAGGAGTTGTGGTTATAAATCCATTTTCGGTTCATAGGTAGTGTTAACTTTTTTTTTAATAACTATTATTAAATTTCCCCCGTCATAAAAATGACATCAGCGACATTAAAAATAGAATTGTTTGCATCAATCATCCTATAGTTTGTCCTTTTGCCTATAATTATGCGAATAATATCATTTATGGACAAAGAGGTACCTTTGTCCTGAAAGTATGAAATGAATGACGACAGTACATTAGCTGAACTACTAGCAACTAGGAAAACAAGTTTGGCACAAATATTGCCTTAAAGTTATGAACCTAATTGATTAAAACAGTGTAGGTGAAAACCCGGCCAAAAGCAATTTTACGATTACACGATTTGAACTATGAAAGAGAAAGCCTGCGCGGTAATCAGATACTGTTGGAGCTGCTGAAGATTGTAAGACTATCTTTGTATTGCATAAACTCCATCTCCATTGTATTATAATATATATGTAGTTGCCATAGCACAGGTGTAAGTTCTATGTACTAAAGAGCTACCATTTACCGGGTAACATGTATTCCATTGACTTGAATGTGCCCTGGCGGCTGATGCTCACTCAGATATCTCGCTGATGGTGGCGTGTGTGTTGGATAATTTAGCTCCCTTTAAAATGGTTGAGCTGAATGGTGCTGATCCATGCGTCATGTTCGTGAAAGGGCGCCGTCATTTAGGACTGGTCATCTCTCAGCTGCTAAGGCTTATTTTAATTTATTTCAAATTTTTTAATGGTTCTTTGTTTATTTTCTTTTTATTACGGACGCTTTTACGAACGTGCACGTCTTTTTACATTGTTCTCACATGCATAATTTCAACATGAATGATGTAACCAATATTTTGTATCAAAGAGCGTCCATGGAGTTTCTTGCCCTCTTCTCCATAGGTATCTACTACGCTTTTGAATGGGCAACTAGCTTCATATTTCTGACTGACCAACTTCTTGATAATTCAAAAGTGCCTGAAATGGTTTAATTGAAATTAATTGCTTTGAGTTTGAGATTAGTTTTAATCGTTTACCAATATTTTTTACGTAATTAGGTAGCTGGTTCGAGGTGGCTCAGGGAAAGAGTAACTGTAAGACTTTTGGGAGATATTTTGCCTAGCAGTCGACAGAATACTACACACTCCGACATAAATAAAGATGAAACATTCCAACTTCTCGGTCAAAAATACATTTAACAAGTCCCTATTAATGTCCTTAAAATATATAACAAAGTACCTGAGTTAATAAAAAACTGGCCAAGTGCGTGTCGGACCACGTACATTGAAGGGTTCCGTAGTTGGGATGAATTTATCCCAAGAACAAACTTATCATTGTAGTTGAAAAACATGTTCACCCATACATCGATATACGTCACGGTCATTTCTCCAACTGAAAATGTAAGTTTGTAATAGCATTTTTTATGTGTTAAAACTATAAATTATAAATTTTCGGACTTTTTCCTTTACTTGTGCTGTGAGGCTTCGCTTCCTGCAAATTTCATGATTCTAGGTCAACGGAAAGTACCCTGTAGGTTTTGATTTAGTAACAAAATATGTCACTTATATGGCCATATTTTTATATTGCGCTGACGTAGAAACTAGATTTTTTTTGAGCTGATATTACTTTAAACTTGATACCTGCACTCCTGAAAAAATGGGTCTTGACATACTGACAATGAAGTGATCCCATAAGGGTTCTGTTTTTTTCATTTTGAGGTACAGAACCCTAAAAATGATTTATCTAGTACCTATATTAATATAATACAGCTGAAGAGTTTGTTTGTATCCCTGAAACCTGAACGCGTTAATCTCCGGAAGGGTTCTCTATTGTGGCACCTAACTTTTTTATCCATAATTTAAAGTGCCATAACTTTTTTTGTCCTAATCATCATTTGTCCGAATGATAACTTACCCGAACTTACATAATATCACATGCCATAAAATTTAAATCCATAAATATAATATGTCCTTAATCCGTTTGTCATAAATATTACAATAAATAATATACAAAAGACATAAAACCGTTTTCAATAAAAGTTATAAGTCCTAAATTCAAATAACATAATGTTTATTTCTAATAATAATATTCTTAGAACAAATTTGTATAACAATGCACACGCAGCATGCAGCATGCAAGCAAACGCGCAACTTGCAGCAGGCATGGTTTCTGTCACGGCTCCGGCGCTGCGGAGCTCCGGCGGCGGTCCCACGCGAGTTTATCGTCGCAGATGGGCTTAACGCTCACAACCACCTGCTCCTCAACTCGCGGGCCGATTCGCCCCTCTGCACCTACGCGATTTTAAATTACACTCTAGGGGTAGAGTAGACAAGACTGCGTGGAGTCGGATTTACAGCGATTCGTTTCTGTCACTAAAACCTAATTTTTAGCAAATGTTTTAGGACTAAAAAAAATGTTATAAATGAATATTCGGAATACACATTATTTTAACACAATACTTAGGACAACTTTAGGTCATGTAAAATTAGGAGATTCAATTATTAAAGTACTCGATATGAATACTTTTAGTACTAAAGATATGTTAAACAAAATTTCGGGATTTTGAACATTATGGTTACTGAAGTTTATAGCAAACGTGTTATGGATACTGATTCTTGGACAAACAATTTTAGGAAAAGAAAGGGAGTACCCTCCGGAACTACTCGTATCCGTCGGATTTGAAAAAATATTTTTGTATTTCATAGCCCAATTCTTGAGGAAGGGTATAATTTAACATCACGTTACGAACCTTAGGAGCCGAGCTAAAAGAAAACAATCAGAAAGAACGCTAAGTGAAATCGAAGTATAGCGCGGGCGAGCGATGCGATGCGATGCGCCAAACGTGGGTCGGGGGGCTAACTAAAAATTTCACGCGGACGAATTCGCGGGCGAAGCTACTTTTAAATAAAACAAAAAAATATATAATATATTATCAAAATGCTACTATACTGTATAATAATATTTAAATGACTAGATTGATAATAATGATAATCTAAGTCACTCGAAATCATTGAAAGTGACGTCATAGAGTGAAAGAAAAGAGTAAATAAGTTGGTTCTCTGAATAATAAATATATTTACATCAACACTACTCATTATTATAGTCAAAACTGAAAAGTTGGTCTTCCATCATTAGCAGTACGAAAGCAGTTCTTCAACAGTGCAGGGTTTGATACAGCACTCGTCAGCAAGGCCTCGCTTGCCGCGCACGCCACCCAGCCCCCGGGCAGTACTCGCCGTCAGCCACCACCCAGCATCGCGCTTCACCAAATTACGGTCCAAGCATAAACGTGCCAGCCGTTCTGAAAGAACTCGTCCACAAAAGATCCTCGCCTCTTGCGCCTCGGAGCACCAAGCGCACGCTACCAAGAGAAGAATGACCAAAGTCAGTTTCATGTTGATTGATGATTTGTTGGATCTTCAGCTAACGTCAATGGGAACCCAAGCGGATTTGTAACAAGGATGTTAAGAGGTTACTGTTCCACGAATGCGGTTTGAATGTGCTGATACTCAATAATCTCTACCTTTTATATCTGGATGCAGCTCATAAATATTCAAACCAATTTTATTAATAGGTCTTAACTGTTTACGAAGGTTATGGAAATTTTTGACCTAATTGTCACCTTGATTTCATACGTGGATGAGCTTCGTGTTATGGGGTGAGGACGACAAGGTGGGCGCTTGAAGGTTCGATAATCGATAGTACGTATGAAAGTCGCTAAGTCTTCATACATATACATTTTTCGTACTACTCATGAATGTTACTTACAGCTTCTGCCTGTAACTTCGTCCACGTTTTTGGCAATAGAATAGCTTTCCATCAGTGAAAGAATTTTTGAAATCGGTTGAGTTGTTGCGAAGGTTACCCCCTCGTTACAAACTCACAAATGTAAAAATCCTGATAACATTAGATATAATTAAGAATAGATAAGTTAAGTTTTAAACCATCTGTCGTACTATTATCCTGTGCTTGACAGGGTGTTAATGATCTTGTTTAATTTTAAATTATCACCTAAGTACACATTGTGGAATGCAATATTTTATTGAGTAATGATAGACAGAAATAAAATCCTCAGTTAAACATTTAACGGTTTCACACCTTTAGACTCTAAGTTTTTCTTTACCATAGCTCGCAAAACACTTAATTTTCTTGTTTTTTCTAGGAACGCAAAGGTGGCTCTAGTGGGTTGTTCGTACGCCGGTACAATGGCGACCTGGATGAGGCTGGCGTACCCCCACATCGTGGATGCCGCCTTCTCCGACAGCGGGCCTCTGCATGCTCAGGAAGACTTCCCTGGTAAGATGGAGACAGGGTCTTGAGGTTCTACCATCATCATTTGCAAGACTCAGGTTAACTTTTGGTGCTGGTGGTTGGGATCACGCTCGATTCAAAGATGCAGTGGGGTCCTCAATTAACATCTCTCGCAGGACGGCTAAGTTCAGCTACATATGCTGTAAGAAAAATTCGTCAATTTACTGACTACCACAAGGCTAGTTAGTCTATTTCAGTTACTTTCATAGTATCATGTCCTACGGTATTTTGCTATGGGGACGGGCTGCAGATATCGACTCTATTTTTATTCTGCAGAAAAGAGCCATTAGAGCAATATATTGCCTACGTAGGTGCGATTCTCTAAGGGAACTGTTTAAAAATATTAACATCATGACGGTACCTTGTCAATAGATATATCTAGGAAAACATCATGTACGTCAGGAGACACAATTATAGTACTAGAAATAGGGACCAATTAGTTCAACCGGGTTTCAGACTGGCTAAAGTAGACTCATCCTTCATGGGGTTCTGTTTAAAATGTTACAATAAAATACCTCCCCACATACTACAACTAAAATGAAACGAAATTTAAATCTTGTATAAAACGCACACTATGCTGCCAAGCATATTATAAGCTGAGGGATTATATCGCTGACAAAAATGCTCCGCAAGGGCGCATAAACTAATTGATTAACATGATTATCTTGTAAGGATAGGGAACTTTATTTTACACCAGATTATACATAATTAAAAACTAACAGACTTAAAATAATAATATTAATAATATGTACAAGTATATATTACATAAAAAGTGGGGGGGGGGGGATAATTATAGGGCATCAAAAAATTGTTCCGCATCGCTGTCAACAGGAAAAGTGCCCAAAAGGCTGGCTGCATTGCCACGTTGAATGGCAATGTTTGGCCAAAGAATAGGCCAGCCCTCTGGTCACGTGAAGAGTCGACCAGCCGCTTGGCGATGTCTTGAAAAACTAAGTGGGCACTCGGACCATGGCCCTAGTGTTTCAACCCCAAACGGCTCAAACATATAAGTCCCAATAAGATTGGAGTATTTGCGCCGTTTGAGGTTTTCCGCACCTGCAGCAGTAGCCCCAGCACAGCCCGCCGTGCTAGGAAGATGGGATGGCGCAAGGGTTACCGCATCGGCAGCGATGCGGAGCCACACAAGGAGCGCCCAGACGCAGACAGGTAGCGAGCCGGAAGGTGGTATCACCCAGCATAGTGCCTATGTTGGGTGATGGTAGCGCCTGAAGCCAGAGGCCCGACTCCCACTCACCCACAGCCAGCAGGCGGGCACGCTCAGCAGTATTGGTGGACGTATTAATAAGATTATTCCGTACCAACCTGCAGAGCGGCTCATCCCACTGTCTCTAGGAAGATGGGTTCACGGGCCGATCTGTATTCGGGCAAGCCGCTTTCCAGGCGTTCTCCGGATCGGTCAAGCAAGGCACTTCAGAGTAAACCAGGCAGGGGGCTAAAACTTTTCAGTGCTGCGGACAGAGGACAGGAACGCGGGTAAGCTAATACTGGTAATTTTGCGGAATAATTGATTAACATTCGAAAATATTATTGGAGCTGCTGAAGATTGCAAAAACTATCTTTGAATTGTATAACTTAAATCTCTTATATTATATAATTGCATAGCATATGGGTGAGCACTGTGACCATGCATCTTCTATTCTATAAAGCTACCATTTACTGGGTACGTCTTTCACTTCACTTTTTAACATGAATGATGTAACCAATATTGTGTAAGAATATTATGATTTAAAAGAGTGTCCGTGGAGTTTCTTGTCCGTTCTTCTCCATAGGAACCTACGCCTTGGAATCGGCAACTAGCTTCATATTTCTGACTGACTGACCCCTTGACAATTCAAAAGTGCCTGTAAATGGTTTAATTGAAATAAATGTTTTGAGTTTGAGTTTGAGGTGCAGCAATGTCATAATCGTGCACACACCCCGATTTATGTGGAGTCGGCGAAACTTGTATTTTTTCCATACTTCTATATTAGCTATCATCTCGTTAGTCAGTCTTTTTCTAGCTATATCATCTTTCACACAGTCCATCCATCGTTTCTCTGGTCTACCTCGTACATCGTTGTGTTCATAGTAGAAAATCGTTTGACACTTGCATAAAACTTTTTGTCTAATATTGACCTAATACGTGATAAGATAACTGTCGTTAAATAATAACAGCCGCACCGTTCAATCGATGAGGTTAAGCTACGCTTAACGCGGTTGATTTGTGGATGGGCGGCCATCTTTACATACCCCTCCGTGCCCCCGGCAAGCACGTTAAGTCGTTGGTCCCGGCTGTTATTCGTGGATCTTTGACAGTCGTTACACTCGTCAGAAGCCCGAAAGTCTGACAACCAAAAATTCAAAATTTAAAGTCATTTATTCAAACTAGGCTGAGAATCAGCACTTTTCGATCGTCAAAATGACATAAGACAGTCCCCCAAAACGCCCACCCTTCACCACTTCTTAGTGCTTTTGCTGGGAAGAAGAAGTGGCGCAACAAACTCCCCAGCAGCACAGTTGTCTGTTCACTTAGAAAAAAAAAATATTCTGTACAATAGTATACAAGATAATTTACATTACGCAAAACACAATTTAAATTATAAATTAATAGCCATATGACAGCTAGCACACGCCAATATACCAACCAAAAACAACCAGTCACTGGTTGTCAGATCTATAGGTAGTAGCTCCATGTAAAACACTGGTATTCAGCTGCATCCGGTTAGACTGAAAGCCGACCCCAACTTAGTTGGGAAAACGCTAGGCAAATGATGAAGTGGTAAGATGGGAACAAGACCTAGCTGAGATCAGTATTGTTAATCTATGAAGTTCACTTCAAACCTCACTCAAGGGACCGCACATGATTTGAAAGCGAAATCGTTGGTCTTTAAAATATTATATCATCGTGGATTTACACTACGACTCACTATGGAAGGAATAGAACAGCGTATTTACTATGCCTTCCCAACTTAAGAAACATAACCTCCTTCTTTTCTGAAGTTAATTGTAACCTGTTATTTCATCGACATCTATCAACTGAAACATACAAACCAACTATAACTGGTAGAACCAAGTAAGGTGATGATAAATTATGGTTTATGCTATACTTTTACACGTCAATAATAATTTAAAAACTTTTTTTTTTTTTTACGATGGGTTTGCTTTGACTCTAATCTAGGTCAGCGGTGACAGAGACAAAGTCGACGATGGAGTGAGCTTACCCAGAAGAAGCCTGTTCACTCTTACTTTGAATAGATTCGGGTTGTATGCGTTCGGAAACACAGACGCAGGCAGAGTTCCACTCCTTTGCTGTGCGCATTATAAAAGATGTTTGAAAACGCTTAGTGCGAGTTAGTGGAATATCAACTAGGTAGGGATGGTAACCTGCAGTGCGTCTAGATGTCCGATGGTAGGGGGCCGGTGGAATGAAGTCATGGAGTTCATGGGCACACTCGCCGAAGTACAATCTGTAGAAGACCGACAAGCAGGCAACCTTGCGGCAATGAGCCAAGCTGTGAAGCTTGGCATCCACCAGTTTAACGTCGCCAATGTGCCTCTTAGCTCTGCGTTCCACCGAATCAAGCGCAGCAAGTTGGTACTTAGCTGAGCCGTCCCAAAGGTAAAGGCAATAGGAGTATTGCAGCCACCTTTGGGACGGCTAACAAGCACAAGCACAAGGCACAAGTCCGATCCTTTGCTTTGTAAAGGGTTAAAAGCTGTCCAGGCGTAAATTATCGCTTAACTCTATTTAGGACGCCCAGTTTCTTGGCCGCAGTTTGAGCTTTGTACTCGATGGTGGAGCCGAAGTTGAGACCAGATGTCAACTCCATGCCTATGGAGCTCGAGCCGATCAGTTACAGGAACAGATGAGGTCGGTGTTTCCTACCTGAGTATTGCTTGTCAAGCTTATTTTTAACACTGATAGAGTTCAAAACGGTGACTGACAGAAAAATACTACCAATCACAACAAGGGATAATGAACACACTCTGAGAAGAAACACCGAAAAGCCTCACAGGTCGCAGTCTCTTTTAAAGTCCAGACATAATCTTGGTCAGATCATTTGAGGACCAAAATACCTTTCACAAAGAGAGCTCTAGGTAGTTACGTCTACAAAAATCACCTTTATAAAATCCAGAAAAACTGGATTAAAGATTTTTCTTTTATACAACGTCAGGAAAAACCCGGTCTTAGTAACTAAACGCTTACCCAACACCTGAGAGACTAGTTTTCCTAATCGAGTGTAGTCGTTACCCGATTAGCAAGTAATTTGCTGTATCCTCTTCATCCCTCGGGGGTTAAGACAATCTACTCTTTATCGACGAGACTATTTATTTGCTGCCTGTATTTATTTGCTGCTTTTATTTCATAGACTTGTACTTTTTTTCTATTAAGACGACCTTTCGCCACCGGTGCCGGTGTAAGCGAGCAATTCAATAAATAATTTTGAAATTTATCGAAATTTTATATCACCGGATCTAATTGCGTAAGATATTTTCATTAAGAGTAATCTTGTTTCATTTTGACAGTTCACAACATTCATTGCGTTATTTACGTTGTTTAGCAGATTTTTTTCTTTTTTCTTTTTTCGAACTTATGAAGTAATTGATTTGCAATCTCTTCCAAAATGATTCAGGTTAAGATTCATCGTGTACTACGCAATTAGGGTACTGGAAACTAGAGTTGCATTATAGGTACAGAGAACCCCATTTAAACGGTGCAAGTTTATTGCCTGTGGCATGCCATAAAATGCACGATAAAAGTTTGTAACTATTCAAAACTGCATATACAATAAAACCGCACGCACAATAAAATCGCATTTAATTCTGGCAAGAAATGTTTCTAATACTCGTACGGGTCATACTTGAATCAATTGTACAAGTATGAGCATACCAATTATTTGTATACCAATTGCATTGGTAGAACATATTGGCGTGTGCTAGCTGTCATATGGCTATTAACTAAAGCTATTTAATTTATAATTTAAATTATTTTTTGCGTATTGTAAATTGTCTTGCATACTATTGTATAAAATCATTTTTTTTATTTTTTTTCTAACTTAACAGACAGCTGTGCTGCTGGGGAGTTTGTTGCGCCACTTCTTCTTTCCAGCAAAAGCACTAGGAAGTGGTGAAGGGTGGGCGTTTTGGGGGGCTGTCTTATGTAATTTTGACGTTCGAAAATTGCTGATTCTCAGCCTAGTTTGAATAAATGACTTTTGAATTTTGATTTTTTTTGAATAGAGATCACGCTACAATGTATTCTTCCAAGACCTTTTATGTACAGTCACGAGCTTTAATTTGGGACCCACCTAAGGTTGAATATCGTGTAGCAAACTTTCGCCATTTAGAGCTATTATGTTAACGCTGTCACTGCACAAACAATAAACGTCATAATGTTTACCATCGACAACTTTACGTTTCTAGGGGCTAACGTCAACTGGAGCGAGGGCAAACGATCATTACCGATTTCCGAGTAATAATTACTTTTTGGTTCTGTGGTCCCATAAGAAAAAAGAAACAAATAAAAAAGAACAAAATTATATTGTCAATATATGATAGCTAGTCAACTAACCCGCTTATTCTTCAAACCTATATTAGTTAAAAAGTTTTGTCTCTTTCTCAAACATAAATATCAAAGTGACGGACCAAAACAACATATTTAAAATAAAATAGGTTTAAAGGCCGTTTATGATTATGGGGGCTTAGAAGATTTCAGCTAAAATATTGATTAATAAAATCTTTAGAAAAACAAAGTTATTTATTCTTTATATTTATTAAGACATTTATGACACAAACCTCAATCTTAACACAATTATATAGAAAGCATGGTTAGCGGTGCACAAAATAAACACTTATCACCGAAGGCTACGACTAAATTAATTTAAATCTCTCCAGTAATTTTTTTATCATAAATATTCAAAACCGCGTATATCCACCTTCATTGTCAATCACAGCCTGGAGCCGGTTACGCATGGATCCAATCAATTTGTCACATATGTCAGTACCCCTTAAACTTTCCCAGACTGTGAGGCAGTGATCCATAAGTGCTTCTCTAGTTCTTTCGTTTCTATTTGACCATTTTTGAGCCATTAAGCCCCATAAATTTTCTATAGGATTTAAATCGGCACACTTTGCAGGCCACGGAATACGATTTAAATTTGCTCTATTATTGTCGAACCAAGTTCTAACGATTCTTGCCGTATGAATTGTTGCGTTATCTTGAACAAAGTTTATTGGAGCAACATCTTCTTGTGGATAATATAGTTGCAATGTTGGAAGGACACTCTCGTCTAATAAATCGACATAATCTTGAGCAGTGGCCCTGGGTGGTAAATTTATTAGTTCTCCAATGCCGGCTGAACTAATCCAGCCAGACATGTTAACTGTAATGCGACCAGACGCGTTGTTAGCTATGACGTGGTCTTCCGTGTATCGCGTCCTGTCAATTCGCCACAAATGTAGTCTGCCCGTTTGGGAAGATTGAAAAGTCTTTTCATCGATGAACGCCGTCGTCGTCCAATCAAAATTTAGATACTGACGTGCGAAAATAAGTCGAGCAGCTTTATGGGCATCCGTCAACACAATTTTTTTTGCAGGCCGCCTGTGATGCAGTCCCATAGCTTTAAGATGCCTTCTAACTGTTGAAGGGTGGACTTCGAACGCTTCCGCAAAATGCCTCGTTGGCGTAAATCCATTCATCAGGTATTGCCTTTGCATCAAGCGGCTCTGCTCTTGTGTTATAACTTGCGGGTGATGGTTGTTTCGTCGTAAGTCAATAATATTTTCCTCGTTCCCGTGGCGTCGAACCCAGCGGCGAACTGTGTTTCTTGTCACATTTATTCGTCGCGATATCTCGTGAATGCCTACTCCTTGTTCGTGCAAATCAATAATTTGGAGCCTTATTTGGTCACGATTAGCCGCAAGCATTTTATTAATTGGTAAATTATATTTTGTGAAAATATCACATTAAACTATTTTCTTAAATGACACTGACACGACACATGTTCGTAATTAGAAAATCGTAATGATAGCTTTTTGCAACGAGGTTATCATTTCATAGGTCGATTAGATAAGACATGTTATGTCTTAACTTGACATTCAACATTTCAACCTTAAAGCAAAGTTTCAAAGTTTCGACCTTATTGCATTATGATTGTTCTAACAACATTTAACGGAAATGGGTCCCAAATTAAAGCTCGTGACTGTACCATTGAGCATCTTTGTGTTTAGAAGAGGCAAAACTTGCATACAATAATCGCCTTGCAATAACTGCCTTAATGTAAACAGAAGTTGCTTGCAATTATTGAATGGCAAAACTTGCATTCAATTATTGTATGTCATTTTGTGGAAATTGCACCCGTGTAAACACTTGCATGCAATTCTTGAATCGTAATAATATTGAACGTACTTTATGGCATGCGATTATTACTTTTGAACGTTCCAGAAACTTACACCGTGTAAATGGGGCTTTATTGGGTACCACTCAATTAAAATAGAATAAAAATAAAGATATAAATTAAGCTAGGTAAAAGGCTTTGTTAAGGAAAAAGCTATATTATTACAATCCGAACTTTTTAGACCAATTCAATGCCAGTTTGTATAACCTGAAAGAAGTAACTAGGAAATTTATAATAGGCAATGTCTTACTATAGGTAGGAGCTCGTGGCTTAGTAATAACAGCCGCACGGGTCTGTCCATCAGGTTAAGTTACGCATGCCGGGGTTGGTTCATGGATGGGAGACCATCTTTACATACGGAGACTCCTTCGTGCCTCGGAAAGCATGTTAAGCCATTGGTCCCGGCTATATTACTTTCCTCTATGGTCCCAGCTTTCATTCTGGATCATTGAAAGTCATTACGGGTCGATAACCAGTCTTACCAAAGGGTATCATATGGGTAATACGATTCGTATTACCCAGTTACTGGGTTGTGGAGGTAAGATAGGCAATCGCTTCATGTAAAATATACGTATTCAGCTGCATCCAGTTTGACTGAAAGCAGACCTCAACGTAGTTGGGAAAAATCTCCGTAGTGGTCTAATTGTGGGTCTACAAATAGGCAATTCGTAGGTACCTATGATAAATGTTCATTCTCAGTCTTAGAAGAGATTTTTGCCCATTGATGGTTTATGGTTCAAGAAATTTTATTTCGCTCAAAAAGAATACAATTATTCACTTCTATGAGGAAAACATAATAATTTAGATATGCGACGGTTTCGCTTGGTATAAACTAAAATTAAATTAGAAAAACGGTAGAAACTTACAATTTAAACATTATTCAGGTGGTGCTTTAATAGTCTTTTAAAAGTTGGAAGTGATTTTGATTCCTTAATTATTTTAGGTATAGAGTTATAGAGTTCCGCCCCCTCATATACTATAGTCTTTCTTATTGATACTACTAGGTCATCTTGAAAACACATACTTGGATAATCCAGAAAGTGAACACAAAGCACAACTAGACAGA
This sequence comes from Xanthia togata, assembly GCA_963853775.1. Classification (NCBI taxonomy): domain Eukaryota; kingdom Metazoa; phylum Arthropoda; class Insecta; order Lepidoptera; family Noctuidae; genus Xanthia; species Xanthia togata. The sequence goes on along the minus strand of OY970813.1, from coordinate 17,939,351 downwards.
ATTAAAACACAACTCAATTACCATTTCCAGAATACCTAGAGGTGATAACAGAAGCGATACGCGAACAGGGCGGGGGGACATGCGTGACCAACATCGAGGCGGCCATGATAGAGCTGGTGGAGCTGCTGGAAAACACCCAGGGAGGACCGGAGCAGGTGTCCGAGATGTTTAAGTTAGTACTATACAGCTTGATTCTGAAGGTTCTTTAGGTATTTGAGAAAACCAGATGTTACTTGGTAGTGAATAGTTAATTTAAAGTGAGAAATTAAGACGGACTCCCGAGTTGGTCTTGTTATTGTGTAGCCAGCAACATGGGAGTAGCCCTTTTTTTTGTATGGGAAATTATCAAATAACTTCTCCCGCTCTGGGCGGAGCGGGACTGTCAGACTCTTACTGACTAAAACCCACCCGTGTTCCTTCAGTTGCCTGTACTTGGCCAGGGGCCACTGTATCCCTTTCAGACTTTCCCGCAACCCCGGCAGCCTCCTCCTTCGCAAACATTACTGCTTCGCAGAAGGTGGTGACGGCCTCCCATGCCCTCTCGCTCCGTACCATGGCCTGGACCAGGGCCGGACGCGAGAGATCCCCGCCTCCGATCGTCTCCTCGAGGACACGGCGGTGCTCTGCCCAAGCCGGGCAGACCTCCACCGTATGCTCCACCGTGTATGGGAGTAGCCCTAAGAAATCAAGATGGACTCCCGAGTTGGTCTTGTTATTATGTAGCCAGCGACGTGGGAGTAGCCCTAAGAAAGAAGCTTGCGAACTAAAGTGCGCGCAAGACAAGTCTGCAGCTGAAATCAGAACTAATACGTACCTATGCCGCCGTATTGTCGTTTATGTAAGGTCTTCTTCTTTCCGTGTGGCTATTAACTAACCTGGTAATGGTTGTTGTCTAGTGGTTGCAAGCAATACTGCTGACTATAAGGTCCTAGGTTCGATTCCCAGGTCGAGCAAAGTCTTATTGGGTTTTTCCAACAGGAATTTCTCAGTGGCAGCCCGGATTTGTGTTCGGTTGATGCCAATAGGATGGCCCCCTATTACATGAGGCTTAAAAAAATACTGGCGAATTTTAATGTAGATGTACTACAGGTACACGTCTACCCAACTCTTACGTAACAAATTTTATATCCTACTAATGACCTATGGAAATTAGATTTATAAATATAAAATTTATTTTCAGAAAAAACACATTCAAGGTTCACAAAAAACAATTTTCCAACTAAAATGAACATTACAGAAAAAAGTGTATCGTTGGTGCCTGTACTAATGAATGAAAATCATTGTATCACAGACACCAGCGCCTTCCAAGATAGGTTACATAGTAAATTTAATATTCGAACGTGCTATATAGTGATCTCGCAAAAAATAAAATAAAATATGGTAACAAAAATAAACAGTAAAAGTAATTTAAAAATAATAAAATCAATTAATAATAAAAACTAAAATTAAATTAAAATTAAGCTATTTATTTAAGTTAAAATTTGTGCGTGTGCGTGCAAGAGGGTGCTTAAGTGAGTGATTCTGCATGTATGAGTGTATGTGTACATTGTACAAAATGTATGCAAATAAACAAATCGTAGGTCCTATGAGGCCTGTGCCACAGCAGTGAGAACATTGCCGGGACACAGGCAGATTATGTTTATGCTATGCTAAGGAAATATTTAGTAGTAAGTACGAGTAGTCAAGAGTATGAAGTTTTATTATTCATGAAATCAGATTCCAATTGCCGAGTCGTCCAATCAATCAGCCCAGCCTTGTCCCAACTATGTTGACATCGGCTTCCAGTCTAACCGGACATCAGCATTTTACTTGGAGAAACTGCATACCCGACCTCCACAACCCAGTAACTGGGAAAAACTATATCCCTAGAAAAGACTAGTAGTCAGACTTTCGGGCTTCTGACGACCCGTAAAAAATCCACGAATGACTACCGGGTCTATTGGCATAGCCTGCTTTCCGAGGCATGGAGGGGTCTTGGTATGTAAAGATGGTCACCCATCCACAGACCAACTGCGGGAAGCGTAGCTTAACCTAATGAATAGACCCGTGCGCCAGTTATTACTTAGCCACGAGCCTCTTGCTGAGCTGTTCATAGTAATATATTTATGCTCGTGACTGTACCTACCTACGTAATCATCCAAAATGCATTGAAAACAAATAACTACTGATGCATATTTATAGTGGCCGATGTAAAATGTATTCTGCTCCTCTCATCTCCAGTACCTGTACACCAATCCAAGCCGGTACGCCCCTGGACGTGGCCACATTCTTCTGGTTCGGCATCACGGAGACATTTGCAGGTCTAGTGCAGTATGCTACTCCTGGAGACATCCCAGATGCCTGCAGGATCCTCAACGATACAAGTGCCGGTGAGTATCAGCGTAATCTTCCTGTGAACTAATTTGTTTGTTTGTCTCTTCTTCTATTAGCCATCTTTATTATTTATTTATTTATTCACAAACAATTTACATTGTGTTTGAAATATTCTAGATCATAAAAAAACACATTCATGATACAATTAAAATTCATAAATTTATAAAATAACTCACATCAACATCAAAATTAACATCATTATAATAATTACCTACAGAAAAAAAAATACAATGTCAGCTCATTAAAAATTATAATCAAATTAAATAGTTCAATGTCAATTCAAATAAATAATTGGAATATTAATACATTTGTCATTTAAAAATTATGTCCTTATCATACATAAACAATAATTATTTTCTGTCTGCTTTGTAACACACCTACCTAAGTTGAACGCATGCTCATATTATTATTACATTTCGTAAAAGAAGTAGAGACACTTATCTAGTAGGAATGCTTGAAGCTTTGTTTTAAATGCAGATGTATAAATCAAGATTTTAAAATGTAGTGGTAACTTGTTGAAAAATTGCACTGCTTGATATTGTGAACTGTGCTTCACAATGTTGAAGTGCGGATTTATCTTATTTCTCAATTCCTTCCTACGTGTGCTCTCTAACCAGTCTCTCCTCATTCGTCTCATTCTCATATTCATGTATGTACTTTTTAAGATTAGTCAGAAGGACTAGAACGTAGAGACTGGGTACTGTAAGGATGTTTAAATCTAAGAAATGAGGATGACAACTTTCTCTTTGTGAAATACGGATAGTTGTTCGTATAGCTCTTTTCTGAAGGACAAAAGCTCTTTTGCAGTTATAGTTATAGCTGTTCCCCCAAAATTGTATGCTATATCTTAATTAGACTCAATAAGTGCGAAGTATACGATTTTTAGATGTTTAATGTCAATTTCGTCTCGAAGGGTTCCTAACGCATAACACGCAGATGATATAAATGCATCAATAGCGGCTAGTTCCTTTTTCAAATTTATTGAGTCATCTATCTGTACTCCCAAGAATTTTGCTTCTCTCACGAGTTTAGTTTTGCTCTCATTTAGTTTAATTTCCATGGTGTCTTTATTACGCGCAGTTGTTTTGAATAACATTATATTGGTCTTTCTACTATTAATTTTCAACTTATTTACAGTAAACCTTGAATAGAGATAACTTATTGCTGCATTAACCTTTTCCGTAAGTTCTTTTGTGTCATTTGCTCTAATAATGACATTTGTGTCATCCGCAAAAACAACAAGTTGTATGTCTGGTAGAATTTTGTTTATATAATTTATTAAGTCGTTGGTAAACAAAATGAACAATATGGGCCCTAGTATCGATCCTTGCGGAACACCAGCATAAATGTCCATCTTTCATCTCACTGATTTTATAATCATTTTTCTGTTTTCTAGGTAGGATGACAAAAGTTGGGAGGCCTTGCCTCTCACTCTGTAATAATTTAATTTAGCTATAAGTAGATCGTGATCAACAGTGTCAAATGCTGAACTTAAATCTAAAAATACACCGGCTACTTTAATTTTATTATTTATTTTATTTATTATATCATGAGTAAGAGTATTTATTGCGTCTCCTGTCTCAATTTTTTTTTGATATCCAAATTGTCTTCTATACAAGACTTTATTGTTAATATGAAGTACAAGCCGAGTTTTGATATTTTTTTCGAATATCTTTGAAAACGTTGGTAGCAAAGAGATTGGCCTGTAATTTTTAGGATCAGTTTTTGTGCCTTCAGGAAATATTCCTTCATTAATACACTTATTAAAGAAGTGAAAAAGTGGTTCTGCAAGTATATTTATATTATCTTTAATAACAGATATAAAAATATCATCATATCACCGAAAAAACTTAGTCGACTACCTACTTAGGTTACTATTCTAGATCAAAAGGTCACTAACACTGATATTTACGCATAAAACTAGACATTTATTGATGTATACTTTATCGTCCACCACAAAAATACGTGATAAAAAATAAATAAAATACTACAAAATATACAATGTTTTGCGATGTCTTCCAGGCAACCTTGGAATGACTTGTGATTTACTATTTGTTATACAATGGTGCCGATTCTCTTTTCACAAATGCCTCTAAACTAGACTAAAAATCACCAAAATTTTGTTTATTCCTGTCAAACTACGATTTCCCATTCTGAAATAGACTAAAGTGACATAACTTAACTATATTTTAGTTTAACAGCACTAAGATGGCTCTGAGTTATTAATTTTGGGAAAATGGCAATTTTGCTATTCTTCGCAAATGGCAAATTTGACGTTATTCACCAAAAATTTTGATTGTAAAATACCAAACCTGACTATTTTTAATCGCGATTTAAAAAGATGTGGAATAAAATTAGTTTTCATGCACTAAAATTCACACCAACACCTCTACTTCAGGTGCATAAACAGTATTGTATCTTTTTTTCTTTTCTTTTGTCCATATCTCAAAAATGGTGTGCGCTATCTCAAAAATAATGAAAATTTCGGCCCCGTTTATAAAACCGGTAAACCCCTAAAACTCAATATGTAGGTAATAAATTTAATATAAAACACGTAGAGGCTACCTCCGGCTCTAAAACAAATTCACGGGGTAGGGCAAACAAGTACCACGTGGAGTCGCGATTGTCAAATTCGATTTTAGTTGTGTCAAAATTATTTTTAAATTTAGTGTTTTTTTTTTGCAGAATAGCTTTAAGATTCTCATAGCCAAAAGTAAGGAATTTTAGTTATAGTTTACATAGTTAGTTTAATTCGGTGTACAAGAAAATCGGCGCCTTGTATCCATATTTTTTTTTGTTATTATTTATGTTTGTATTTCCTGTGCATGTCCCAAATAAAATATGTTTCTTTCTTTCTTTCCTTTCTTTGATATTTAGGTGCTTATAATTAAGCACGAAGCTTTTCATATTTGTAATTTCTTATATGTCACGTCTTTAAATTATTTTATTGTTTTGATTAACCTCATTTCTATTTTCAGAAAGCCACGTGCAGCGTCTTGCCAACTACATCACGTCTGACCCCTGGAACCAGCCCTGCATTGAGACCAGCTACACACAGGTGGTCGCCAACCATCGGAACACCAGCTTCGATGCCTACGAGTCCAACAGTGAGTCACTTACATAACATAAAATCACACCTGTATTCCCCAAAAAGTTAGGCAGAGGTCTACCTATAGTACACTCACATTTCGCCAGTTACGTTGAAGTCCCATGTACTCGTAATATGGGTCCCATGTAAGGTGGTGAGCCTATTGCCATCAATCGGACACAAATCTAGCTCCAAGCTGCTATTGAGAAATTCTTAGGAGACAAACCCAATAACAAATAACATTAATTGAAATATTCTCAATCCGACATATTTTTGACTGACAGCCTTCCAATATTTACCTAATTACCACGGAAGTTATAGGCTTGTAGAAAAATATCGATCTAAATTGATATCTTTTGATCGATATTATGTATTAGGTATGTTGAAACTGTTGGTACTCCCCGTCACTTGTCCATTTTTGGTTCATTAGAAAACCAGCGTCAGACAGCATTTGTCGGGCATTAATGCTGAAATGAACCTTTTTGGCGCAGCCGTGAGGCACACACTATGTGCTTTATATGTTTATTTTACCTTTTTTATTTTGTTATTGTGTTTCACGAACTGTGTCCAAACAAATATTATTCTTTCTTTCTTTCTTTTTTCTTTAGATATATCGATATTTTAGGCGATACTTATTTATTATCTATCTATGTATTATATAAAAATAGAATGTTTGTCTGTATGTCCTTTATAGAATCGTAAACGGCTAAACGGATTGGGATGAAATTTGGCACATGCGTAAACCATGACCAGCTATCTAATTACGCAACACATTTTCAATACAAATTTGAGTGGAATTGATATCATTTAAACTGGAAATTGAAAAATTTGACAGCTTTCGTATTACGTAACTCTAAAATTTTTGATATCAACTGCAGTCTGAATGAGACGCTAAAGAGTGAACGATACGCGTCTAAAAAGGCTATAATTCGAATTACGTAACCATTTTGACAGCGCTGAATTGGTTTAAAATCAACGAGTAATTTGTTTCTTCTGTCAGTTATAATAGGCAGTTATATAAGGCAATGTACTCGTCGCATTTGATTTTCTTTGTAATATTTTTGGGATTTACTCGTATAATCTCCTTAATTATTACGAAATTATGTAAGTGAACATCGTTTTAATAAATTGTGAATGTGTTTTTGTGTAAAACCTCAATGATAAATCAATAATAGTGATATATTAAAATAATATCGAAGCGGTCGATAAATTAATAATATTGTGAAAATTATCCGCCCATAAGACGACCTACTGACCAAGTTCTCTTCTGTTACAACCTACTAAAGATATATATTATGATTTTCAGAAACGAGGTATTTTATTGAAAGACAAATTCGTACCTCGTACTGTATCCATTGTACTGAGCATAGAAGACAGTGGATTATGTAAGGACATCAATGAACATACCACACCACCATCTAAGGTACATAAGTAATAACAATATTATTTTATTTCCAAGTGTTGAACATTGAATGTGTGTTTAGCACAATGTTTTATTTATTTAAACATACATACGTGCTAAGTTGGTGACTACGAAATGCACCATCAAACATAAACTTTCATACATTTAATAAAGTCATTGAACCTAATAATTGTTGTATTCATTGAAGTGTTTAAGGGAGAGGCCAATTAGAATTTATTTTGTGGATGGATGTAATGGATCATGGAATATACATAATATAGAAGATTTACTTAAATTCTTTTTTTTTTCAGGTGTCAGGCTCAACTTCATTATTGAGGAAAAGTATAAACTCTCATGCGCTTACTGCAAGAATTAGCAAGCAGTACATACATAATCCATGATGAATTCTACAGGAATACATTAAATTTCACTAATCCTTACAATATATTTTCCAATTTCTTTTTGCCCCATGTGTAAATATTTCATAAATGTGAATAAAGGCTATTGTCAGTTATTGTTTGCTTTGTTTACCATAATTTATTTCGCTCTATTTACTGAACCTAATGAAAATACATACATAATATCACTGTTTCTCCGATGAGTTGGGCAGAGGTTTGCCTGTACACACACATTTCACCAGTTATGTTTAAGTCCCATGTAATAGGGGACGAGCCTATTGCCATCAACCGGGCACTACTAAGAAATTCCAGGTGGAAAAACCCAATAACACTATGCCCAACCCAGGCATCGAACCCTCCTGGGTAGCTCAGCAGTAGCTCTTGCGACCCCTAGACCAACGAGACATAATTTTATTAATTGTTGTGTTAATGAAAAAAAAAACTTCAATTCATAAATATTTCATAATAAGTTATTTTTATTTGTAGTTTACACTGTTAACATTATCAATTAACAAAATAGGAACATACATTTATATTACTGTCATTCAAGACTCAACAGTTTTCTAAAACAACAATTATATTTCAAGAACTATCTTCAGTTTCTAAGTAGCAACGCAGCAGGTGCCTTCATTCATGCTGCCTTGCATGTCTTCGTAGGTGAAACTCCCCAGGAACTCTACAGTTTTAAAACAAAATCATATTATTTTCTGCTCAAATAAAGTACTTAAACATTATGGGGTTTATTTTAAAATTAAATTAAAGCACAATAATTTGGAAATTAATCATGCCTTTAAGGTGGAACAAAACATATAAATCAAAGACGCAGGTATAGCCGTTTTATAAGAACAACCCTATTCAATTTCGGTCGATTGGTAAAAAATGTTTATCGTAATTCCAAATATGGCATGCGATTTAAATTGGACTTGGTTTCGATTCGGAATTGATATCAAAAATAAAATGTGTTGCGCAATTAGGCTGCTGGAGAAAGACATAGGATACCTTTTATCCCGATGTACGTTTTTTTTTTTGGGTACTTATATCGAAATCAATATTGATGTTTTTTAAATATCGTTACGATATATATCGATACTTTATGGCACTTCTTGCATCCCTAAAAAGTTATACATAATAAACTGAGATGTTTTCCCTTTGACACTACACCCGTGGCTTGTTTCAATAAGCCAGGCTGTTACACCTCCTTCTGCGAAGCAGTAATGCTCGCGAAGGAGGAGGCGGAACGCGTGAGGGAGAGGCTTTCACGCCCTCACGCCCCTAGCCACCGCAGGAGAGAATCGCAGGCCGATTCCCGGCCACCGTAGGCGCGGGCTTGCGGACGGTGAGCAATGGGTAGCTCGCCGTCCGGTAAGGACCAGGCCCGGGTCGACGACGCGTTGTGTTCCACGCGCGCCTCAAAGAGATGTCAGCAGAACTGGCGGGGTCCGCTAGGACCGATGCCTGCCGGGGTTTGAGGGAAGGTCCGAAAGGGATACCGTGGCGCCGGGCAACGTACAGGCAACTGAAGGAACACGGGTGGGTTTTAGTCAGTAAGAGTCTGACACGCCCTTCCGCTCCGCCCAGAGCGGGAGAAGTTATTTGATAATTTCCCAAAAATAAAAACTTTTTCACAAAAAATAAAAAACTTTGATTTCGGAAGTCGGTGTCTTTGGGGTTTTATTTTCGTTTTTTTGCCACCGACTTCCGAAATCAAAGTTATTTTTCAGTTTGTAGTGTTTTTTTTGGAAGTCGGTTTTATTGTTTGTGAAAAAGTTTTAATGTTTCAATTTTTAGTTGTGATACCTACACAAAACCCCCACAAAAATTTGAATACCCATTACCTGCTATGTAAATTACAGTGACAGGAACTATTAGAATATCGTCCACATATACTAGATGGGAAAAATACGTATTATTGAAGCTAACTCAAAAACCCCTCATCAGATCTTGACCAAATTTATATGGGACCACTTTTGAAGTATGCCCTACCAAACAAAAAAAGAATCATCAAAATCAATTCATAATTGGCGGAGTAATAGCGTAACAAACATACAAACAAAAAAAAAAAAAAAAACATACAACCGAATTGAGAACCTCCTCCTTTTTGAAGTCGGTTGAAAAGGCTGTCACAGTTACACATATTAGTCCATATCTTGAACATTACTGAACCAATTTTGAATGAAATGAATGAAACTTACACTGTTCCCTAAGTTAAAGTTAAGTTAAGCCAATAAAAAAATATAGTCACAATTTGATTAATAGTTTCGGAGAAATGCGTGTACAAACATACATACAATCACTTATTAAATTTTGTATATTTGTTGGGAAGCCCTTAACACTTAACAGATATTATATCTGAATATATTACAGTTCCAATAATATAACATACATTCGTGTCGAATAGATAACCTCTATTTTGCAGTCGGTTAAAAAAAAGGCCATGTGCGGTCTTAAGGCAGACAGGCGCGACGCGAGACCTGCACCGGTAGTACAATTTTCATGACGTTTTCATAGAAATTGTCCCACCAGAGTTGCGTCGCGCCGTCGCATTTCACTGGTCTCCGCATTTACCTGTTCTGTTTTGATATTTTTGTAGGGATACTTCATCTATACTCTTGTGCAAAGGAGCATCATATTATTATCTGACCCGGCAATTTACACGATTTTCAAGGGCAGGTACCTTAACCGTTCTAGCTACAGGTAACCGTGTCAAAGTCAAAGTCAAAGTCAAATAATTTATTTCAATTAGGCACAAAAAAGGCACTTTTGAACGTCAAACTTTACAAAAAATAATAAATAAAACTGATTCTAGTCGCCCATTCCAAAAGGTAGTTTTCGTATGGAGAAGAATGGGCAAGAAACTCCACCGTTACTCTTTTAAAAAAATCATTATATCTTGTATACACTTATTATATAATTATATGTGAAGACAATGCACCTAGAATAAGATTACTATACCACGATAGGTAAAAAGAATGAAAAATGAAGGAATGACATAATTATGTGATAGATGCATGGTGCTCACATACTTACAAACATTGTAAAATTATACTATATTTCTAACATTATAATAAGTAATACTAATAATAATAAGTCAGTGTGTGAGTTCAAGTAATCACAAAAAATAATATAAAATAAATGTTTAAAAAAAAAATAAAAAAAAATTATACAATTAAATTAGCAACCAGTTCGATTTTGTCTAGATTCTGAATTGTCCTATGGAGCAGGACCAGCATGTTTCCAAGCATTTTTATCTTGGATATAATCCTCTAATTTGTAATATGCTTGTTTACAAAGTGTACTTTTTATATGATTTTTAAATTTTCTTTCATTTAATTCTAATATATCACAAGGTATTCTGTTGTAACATTTAACACAGTACCCCATAAAAGATGTATTTACTTTAGATAGTCTGAAAAATGGTTGATCTATTTTATCTTTATTTCTAGTATTAAAATTATGTCTATCACTTATTTTATTAAAAAGATGTAGATTTTTTCTCATATACATAATATTTGAATAAATGAATTGGCAAGGTACCGTCATAATATTAATCTTTTTAAATAGTTCCCTGAGAGATTCGCGACGACGTAGATTATAAATGGCTCTGACAGCTCTTTTTTGTAAAACAAAGATGGATTCAATGTCAGCAGCCCGACCCCACAGTAAAATGCCATACGACATAATACTGTGGAAGTAGCTAAAATAAACCAAACGCGCGGTTTCTACATCTGTTAACTGTCTTATCTTTCTAACAGCATAAGCGGCCGAGCTTAGCCGCCCCGCGAGAGATGTTATATGGGGTCCCCATTGTAATTTCTCGTCTAGCGTGATTCCAAGGAAAACTGTTTGATTAATAAATTCCAGTTTTTCTCCATTCAATATGATGTCACATTCGCTACTTCTAACATTTGGTAATTTAAATCTAATGCATTTGGTTTTTTTATTATTTAGTACCAAATTATTTACCGTAAACCAATCTTGGACCTGAACAATAGAGCTATTCACGTCGTCAAGATTTGGTGACCGTCGGTTTATTTTAAAGATCAATGATGTGTCATCTGCAAATAACACCATCTTTGGCTGATTTAGAAATATTTGAGGTAAATCATTAATATAAACTAAAAAGAGGAATGGACCCAATATCGAACCTTGAGGAACGCCCATTACCATTTCAGACCCTAATGAGTTTGTGCCGTTGACTTGAACTTTAACCTTTCTATCTTTCAGGTATGATCTTAACAAATCATGAGCTGTATTCCTAATCCCATAGTGGTCAAGTTTCAGCAGAAGTGTCTCATGGTGTACGCAATCGAACGCCTTCGAGAGGTCGCAGAAGATTCCAATGGCATCTTGTGCTTCTTCCCAAGCGTTAAAAATGTTCTTTATTAGGGTGACACCGGCATCAGTGGTACAGCGCCCTTTGGTGAAACCGTACTGTTGGTCATGAAAGATGGAATTTTTATTAAAGTGACGTAACATTTGATTGAGTATCAACTTTTCAAACACCTTACTGAGAACTGGCAGAATTGACACAGGCCTATAATTGTTGGGTTCCTTACGAGACCGTGCTTAGGAGACTGCCCTTAACTTTTCGAGTAATTGCTAACTTCATTCAAAGATTTTGTAAAATGGTATAGTCAGCTAAAAAAAATGACAATCCTTACGTTTTATTTTTATGGTGCCAATTGATGCAGTTTCGTGTAAGGATTAAAATACTCTGCTGTACCGACTAAGGTTAGAGTGCTATAAAAGTTGCAAATAAAAAAAATGTTCCCATCATGTACATTTCGTAAGAAATTATCGTGCATAGAGATACAAAATGTAGTTTTAATACTATTGTTAGTTTAAAAATACTGACCTCTATAACCACCTCATAGAAGAAATTTAAAAACCCTTGATTCTCGTTACCTCAAAAAAAAGTTGATTGAAAAAAAAAGGACTTTCTTTTTTCAAATGTAATGCATACGTTATTAAAATCGTGGATAATGTGATTAATCACTACGAACCGTTTTTGAGAAAAGCTTTTGCCGTATATTTCTAGTTCCCTACACTTGGTTAGTCCCATTGAGTCTTTCGATCTTTATGAGAAACAAGATCGATAAACCACAAAAAAAATGCCCGTATTCTTGCTGACTGTACTTTTTTCAGTCTGTTAATTCTGTATGTGTGTTCTGTGAACACAGACACGGACAGTCTTTTAGTTAGAATTTAGACACGCTATCGTACATCGTATGATAGGCTAAATTATCATATTTATTCCCCCGTAATTATCGTACGGTTTGGTAACTCTCTCGACAATTGACATTGTTTTTTTTTTTGTTTTTTTCTGCATTTAATTTGGTCTGACAAATACGTTAATGCAACAAAATTTTATTTTTCATCGTAGCTCAAAATTACTGTACGTTAGACATTAATTATCGTACATCGTACCATTTGCCAAACAATCGTATGGGTTGGCAAGTTTAAAACTACAATTACTTTCAAGTTGCTTGCAGCTAGGCAGGCTATTTAGTATTAACTGCGCAAGGTGCATTACGTCACAAGCAATTTTTATACCAGCCGGTCTATTCTGTAAACATCTCACCGTGAAAACTTAGGTGAAGTGAGCTGTCCTTCCACCTGCTGCTAGGGACTGACAGCTCACTCCGAGCTCACTTCACCCAAGTTTTCTCGGTGAAATGGGTACAGACAGTTCACAATTTTTGGTCAGTTTTTATTCTGAGGGAATTAATACTGATAGATTATAAACAAACGAAGTTCATCATTTGATAATTATACGGTGACATATACATATAAAAGATCGTGGATAAGATGATTGATCACTACGAATTACTTTTATGTTTTTTTTTTGCCATTTGTGACATTTCTAATACTCTAACCTCGGTTGGTCCACTAGAGTTTTTTGATCCTTATTAGAAACAGGATGGAATGGCACCAAAAAAGTTTTAGTGTAAATTGCCCATTTCCTTGCTGACTGTATATTTTTTTTACAAAATCTGTAAATGCGGGTCAAAATGTTTAAAAAAGTAAAGGAGAGTCTTCTAAGAATTTATTGCTCTAGCTAAAACGGTCAAGGTACCTGTCCGTACGACCCGTCTGAATATCCAGTCTGTATATTATTACAAAAGTGTATCTTTCTCAAAATTGCCGGTCAGTTTTTGATGCCCTTTTCCACAAGGTTAAGATGAGGTATCCCTACACAAATATCAAAACCATATCGCTATTGACCACTCCATCCACCACTACATCCATCCATATACCACTTTTGATCAGTCTCCGGTATTAAAAAAAAAAACGTAAATGTATTTGAAGAAAAATATAAGTAGCATTAGTAGCATGATGCATTACTATTGAAGTAAAAACGTATTTTTGCTTGGTGTACTGGACCTGGTTCATTTATTTTTAGTTTTAGTTACAATTAGGTAATACACAACGACCTATTTTTCACTTAAAAATTACAATTCATAACCATCGTCGCCATCGTGGTATCTCCAACTGTCAGGCGTCCATTTAAAATTATACAAAACAGCAAGAAACCGGCATTTTGTGCAGAATAAGTAGAATCAGATGTTCAAGGAAATGGCAATTATCTCTGTCTGAGAGAGTTCTCAGATTTACATAATAAGTAGATTTGTTCCTTCGGCCGGTGGCCATTAAGTTCAACATAGACTAGTTATACCCGCGACATCATTCGTATACAAATATACAAACGCCTAAAGCCGTGCAGCAGTACTCTTCAAAAATCCTTTCTTGGTGGGGTTTCTCGGATGGTTCCGATCCTCAATGTATATGCAGCGTCTCCCCGCAGACCATGGCCCACCTTCCATCTTGCGCTCGCTGCAAACGAGAGGATCTTTGTCGAATGGTGTTAGCGTAGCTGAGTTCTGGGCCAAACAGGAAATTTAACTTAATATTTGCCGTCAACATGCCAAGAAGAGAAGATTGCACGTCTACACTATCTACACCTTCTAAACCTATGTCATTTCTTAATAACAATTTAAACAATCTTTAAAGTAATTCTAAATCCCTGGCACATTTACATAATAATGTAGGTTCATATAATAACACTTGTTTCTTACATTTGATCCCAAAGAGTAACGAAAGCTACCTATCCCATCTCAAGTAAAGAGAGAGAGAATTTCGGTGTTCGACCGAACATATAAACATACATATCTACTTGTTCATGTATGAAGAAAAACAAACAATGCATTTAACACCTTCCCTCTGTAATATTATCAATTTAACTTTGAATTTTTTTTTTTTTTTTTAAATGAAAACTTCTTTAGCCTTGTTGAGCACTTTTTGGGTGAACAAAAAGCGTGAAACTCACGTCATCGTCACCGCACGTTTCCCATGAGCTAGTTTTCACTTCTATCGGTGTCCCCAAAGACCATGTTGTGCATGTTTTTTTAATAATTATATATTAAACTACCCGCACCAATAAAAAAAGAAGAGAAAATTCACATATTTAAAAAAAAAAACTTAGAATAAAGGCTACTACTCGGTAAACGAATACCTAAGTGATAGACTTACAAAGTCATAACTTAAGTACTTACCCGAGACTTTAAATTTTATTGGATTTATTCATTATTATTACATCTCTCAAATACCTGTTTATATTTTGTATTTAAGCCATTAGTAGTTTATCTCATAAAATACCTACGCCATTATAAGTTTGCTAAGTAATGTTATATAATTAACAAATGCTTCCTCTTTCCTAACTCACGTATTGCGCTGTGCCCGAGAGGGTCCATATGATCTACTAAATTATAAGTTTACCACATTATTCTTTCCTTTTTTTTGGGTGGGATATCATCAAATGACTTCTCCCGCTCTGGGTGGAGCGAGAGGGCGTGTCAGACTCTTACTGACTAAAACCCACCCGTGTTCCTTCGGTTGCATTTACGTTGCCAGGGGTCACGGTATCCCTTTCGGACTTTCCCGGCAACCCCGGTAGGCAATTGTCCCATTGGACCCCTTCACTCGCTGACATCTCTCTGAGGCGCGCGTGGAACACAACGCGCCGTCGACCCGGGCCTAGTCCTTACCGGACGGCGAGCCCATTGCTCACCGTCCGCAAGCCCGCACCTACAGTGGCCGGGAATCGGCTTGTGATTCCCGACGCCCAGGGCGTCTCCTCCTGCGGCAGCTAAGGGCGTGAGGGCGCGAAATTTGCCTCTCCCTCACGAATTCGGCCTCCTCCTTTGCGAGCATTACTGCTTCGCAGTAGGAGGTGACGGCCTCCCATGCCCTCTCGCTCCGTACCATGGCCTGGACCAGGGCCGGACGCGAGAGATCCCCGCCACCGATCGCCTCCACGAGGACACGGCGGTGCTCTGCCCAAGCCGGGCAGACCTCTACCGTATGCTCCACCATGTCCTCCGGGCGATCCACGCAGTGATGACACCCAGACGTTTCCTCCCGCCTGATACGAAATAGGAACCTCCCGAAACAACCGTGTCCGGTGAGGACCTGCGTCAGGTGGAAGGTGAGGACGCCGTGGCGCCTGTCTAGCCACTCCTCAAAGAGGGGACTTATCGCCGCAATAGTGACGTGCCCAAAGTTTACCACCTAAGAATACCTACATGTAGAATGCAATAAAAGTGTTGAGTATTTATGAGTCTGTAAATGATTAATTCGCATTTATTTTTGTTCAATATTTTCTTTTCTTTGGTGTTTGCTATCGTCGCTTCAAGACCTTCATTCTACCCTACACGATAATAGTAGGTACTAATTATTATTTTTTTCACGTCTAAAATACGCCATTTTGATTTTATAAGAACAATACCTAGCCTATAACCATTGCACAACCTAGGACACCTCCTGTACCTAATAAAATCCACCCAGCCGCAGTCGTTAAGATTCATCGAGGGTATAAAGAGTCCCATCACACAATATTTGCTGACGCAAATATGGGTTAAAATACTGATCACCGATATTATACTTATTCTTATAATTGATGTCCTATATTCTCAGTATATTTTCTCCAGTTTTATTTACCGCCAAACATACAAGAAATTCGCCATTTGCGCAGCCTCCCTCCATGAATAGGTTATTGTTGTAAGGCGCCGCATCTGCATTGTAGATGTGATGCTAATTGTCGAGCACACAGATTATGCGCCAGACTGTCGGGACACACTGCTGGGTATGAGGCACAACTTGTTGGTGGACGTGACGAACGTAACACAAAACCTTATATATTGTTACGCCTGTATTCCACGAAAGGTAAGGCAGAGGTGACTGGTCTGCCAAGCGGGCGAGCCTATGCTAACCGGGCACAAATACAAACTACAGGCGGTTATTGAGTAATTCCTAATAATATATAAACCCTATGACACTATGCCTGACCTGGGAATTGAACCCAGACCTCAAACTTAGATAACGCACAACCAATACACCAGACAGTCAACCAGGCAATAATCAATAATCAACAACACTGCCCGAGTGACATGTCAAATTATTGTTCCGTATTTTAAAATTAATTTTAATTAGTAATTAAGTCAAATTAAGGTGTAATCTTATATGTAAACGTTATATAACTGCATAAATACTCAGGATTATTGTTTTCCTGTAAATATATAAAGTAAATTGTGCTAGGTTACACACCGGTAACCTAAAAACAACAACTGACGTTCGAACTACGGATTTAAACGGGGAGTATTGCTTTACTTTTACTTTTAAATAGCACACAACCATCACTTTAACTATATTACACGACCTCGTAGTCTTAATATAAATATTTCGCTGATTCAGCACTGCATTGGGTCTCAATCGCATTGTTTACATGCTAGAAACGAAACTTAGCGAATATTCTGTTATTCTCAATCTACTGTTTATTACAACAATAAAAACGTTCATGATCATTATTTTTGCATTGTCGCTATATTTTAATATCATATAATATTGTAACTAAAATTTAGGCAACCTACCCACATAACAAAAGGAAAAGTAAAATCAAAGTAATAAAAGCAAAATTTTACATTCCATTGAATAGTATAGCTTTGATATTAGCTCTCCAAGCCAATACAGTAGCATACCTTATCTCACCACTAAACAACCCTAACTTTCCCCCATTTTTCCTTTCATTTCCAAATTTATTTTATCTGTCTTGTCTTACTTGTTCTCACCGTTTCTTTATTCTCATTTTAGTAAAAAAACCTGAAACCATGCCTGTGATGACCCGCAAAGCTACTGCTCAGGATATGGAGCTTAAATTGAGAACGGCCCTCCAAAAACTTGAAGCATCAAAACTCCAATGTAAGCAATTGTTGCAAGAGAATGATGAAAGTGAGGAGGAAGTTAAGAAGATAGTCAACAAAAACTCAAGCCTTAAACGGGAGCTAGTAGACCTACATCAGCAATATCTGAATGTTGTTGATGAACGCGATCAACTGAAGGTGGTCACGGATGGTTTCAGCAACTGTAGTAACTTGTATGAGGAAGCTTTAAGCAAAGTTAGGGACCTTGAAGACGAATTAATTCATGCTAATAGTCGTATTATCCAGTTAGAAAAAAAAAAGTATGTACTCAGGTTAAACAAACTAACCAATTATATGATGAATTATTAAATACTAATTGTAACCCTCATTCCATAATAACTATTGACCTTACTGAAGAATCTTTGCTGAAACAGAAGTATAGTTATAAAATTAGTCATAAGAAAATGAAAAAGTATGCAAAAATGAATAGAATAATTAAAAAATGCAATCAAATTAGGAAACAACAGAAAATCTTTTCCAATAATATTCCACGGAGAAAAGAACGTGTTGATCTAATCAATAAATTAAATAATTATCAAATCAAATTAGAAGACAGCAAAAAAATCTATGAAATTGATACACAGCGCTTACAGTCTGACATACAGTTACTTGAGGACAGACTTAGTTCCCTTTTCATTAAATATGTGGGTTCTCAAAACCAAATCAAAGAACACATTCTTGCTGCTAATGAGTTAGTTATGTGTCAGTGTACTTGTCAGAAGGTTACAAACCCTGTTGCTGTCCAGTCTGAGGCAACGGAGGACCCGTCCCAGACTGAGTCTCAAGACTGTATCCTCCACCAAGACGTTTTAGTACAAGATCAAGTGGTACAATCAGAGATTGGTAGTTGTCCAACTTTCAGTAGTCATGATTGTTATCCTTCAGTTATGTTCTCAGATAGTATAGGAAGAGGTATAGGTAAATTAATTAGTAACAACCTGTGTTATTCTACTCTAAATAATTGTATGCCAGGGTCAACCTACAAACAAATAATGGCATCAGTAACAGGAAATGTATATAATCCTAAAACCAACATTACTGTATTTGTAGGTAATAGTTCTAAGGTAAAAAAAGAAGAAATCACTGACTGTGTAACTGAGTTGTTAAAGTTAAATTGCAGTAAAATAATTTTGTGTGCTTTCCCATATTTTGAAAGATTGACAAATAGACAAAACAATTATATTCATATGCTTAACAAGCATATGCACTTCTTAGTTAGTCATTATAGTGACAAGCTTATATTTCTTGACACCAACATTTTTGTGGAAACTTTGAAATCGACTAGGAATACTGTGTATTTGCCTGTTAGTTTTAGACACATAATAGCAAGGCTATTAGCTTTTTATATAAACTCAGACATAGGTAGTATGTCGAAGTCTTGTGTTATTAACACCACAACTGTTAGTAATAGTACTAATTATAAGGTGGTAAGCCTGAATAAATGTAGCTCAAATGCTATAAATATTTATACAGACTGTACGAAGGAGGTTCCATGTCCCTCACTCACTATGAGCTCACTGCCTGGTGATGACACTGAGGTCATGGGGTCAACTCCGGATAGTCATTTAAACTAGTTTGTAAGACAACAGGAGGTACAAGTAAGAATATTCTTATAACTAACAACAACAAGGTATCTTCTGGCTCTAAAATAAATATTTACCAAAAAAGAGATCAGCAGAATGCCTTGAAATTATTTCATCAAAATATTCAAGGTATTTCTTCCAAGTTATTAGAAATTGAAATGTTTTTAGAAAAAACAAAGTTTGACATTGTTTGTTTCACTGAACATTGGTTAAAGGATTACCAAATGCTAATTAATTATAAGAACTATAGTATGGGCAGTTGTTTTAACCGTAAATCTATGCTACGTGGAGGTTCTCTAATCTTGATTAAAAATTGTTTAAAAACTAAGGCACGTAATGACATAGTTGGTTTATCAGTTGAACATTGCATCGAACTGTCCTGTGTTGAGCTGGATAAGCATGTTGTAGTGTGCGTGTACAGACCCCCTAATAATCAGAACTTTTCTTTATTTGAGTCAATAATGGAAGATGTCCTAGCGAAACTTGCATCCAGTAACAAAACCGCAATTATTTGTGGTGATTTTAATATTAATATTCTGGAAAATACTTTAAATAGCAATCGATTATTAAGTCTTTTTAAATCATTCAATTTATCTAACATTTTTACAGAACCGACTAGAGTAACTTCAACTTCCGCTACTTGTATTGATAATGTCTTCTGCGATTGTGATTATTTAGCTAAAGCCATAGTAAATTATTTGCCGTCTGATCATAGTGGTCAAACGGTAACTTTTAAGTTTAAAACAGCTTTGCAAAAAGTGCAAATACAATTTAGACCAATAACAAATGGCAAATTAAATAGATTCAATAGTATCCTAAATAAGGAGTTAAATGTTCTAGGCCATAATATGGATGATGCAAATAAATTGTATGAGGATTTCTTTTCAGTAGTGCACACTGAATTCAATAAAACTTTTGAAAAGAAAACAAAAAATATTAGCCCTATTTTTATATTTAGTGACTGGGCATCTAGAGGTATTAGGATAAGTAGGGAAAGGCTTTTCGAGCTGTATGGCCTTAAGCCTTACATTAACACTGAAACTTTCAACAAGTATGTTGCTACATATTCCAAAATTTTTAGAAATACCTGCAAGATAGCTAAAGCCCTGTACATTAGCAATAAGATCAAATCAGCAGAAAATAAAATAAAAACAGTTTGGAAAGTTATAAATAATGAAACTAGTAGGGAAAAAAAACGAAACACTGATTACACATTGGAGACTTCACGTGGTGCAATAAGCTCTAACTTAGAAGTAGCTCAAGAATTTGTACATTTCTTTACTAGTATACCATCTAAAACGACGGAAGCTTTAAATTCTTCACCCGATGTCTCAATTGATTTATTAAGAGCGAATGTCCCAGGCTGTCCGGTTGAATTTCAATTTAAACATATAAACCCTATGATAGTTATTAAAGCCTTTCGGCAAATTAAAATCAAACTGACCGAGGATCTATGGGGACTATCTATCAAAGTTTGTACATCCATAATCGAGACTATAGCACCATACTTAGCTTTAATGTTTAATTTGTGTGTGGATCAAGGAGTCTTCCCGGATTTAATGAAATACAGTAAGGTTATACCACTTTTTAAATCTGGGGACAGTAAAGACACCAACAATTATAGACCAGTATCCGTGCTGCCGGTATTCAGCAAAGTGTTCGAAAAGGTAATGCTAAACCAAATGCTTAATCATTTTAACACCAACCAAATCTTACACGATCAGCAATATGGTTTCACCAAAGGTCGTTGTACAACTGACGCCGGTGTCACCTTATTAAAACACATATTTACAGCGTGGGAGGAGGCTCAAGATGCCATAGGAATCTTTTGTGACCTCTCCAAGGCATTTGACTGCGTAAATCATGAAACCTTACTCTTGAAACTTGAGCATTACGGACTAGGTAAACTTGCGCTCTGTTTAGTAAAATCTTATTTAAACGATAGACAACAGCAAGTTCAAATTAATGGTGTAAATTCACTCGGTCTAAAAGTAAAAATGGGTGTTCCTCAAGGCTCGATATTGGGTCCTTTCCTCTTTTTAGTATATATTAATGATCTACCCCATTTATTAAAAAACCAACCACAAATGGTGTTATTTGCTGACGATACTTCCCTAATTTTTAAGATAAATAGACGTGCATCAAATCTTGACGATGTAAATAACGCCCTACTGCAGGTCCAAAATTGGTTTACTGCTAATAATTTAGTATTAAATGGGAAAAAAACTAAATGCATAAGATTTGCTTTACCGAATGTTAAAAGTAGTGATTGTGATATAGTATTGAATAAGGAGAAGCTAGAATTTGTAGATAAAACTGTTTTCCTGGGGATCACGCTCGATTCAAGGCTGCAATGGGGTCCTCATTTAACATCTCTTGCAGGACGGCTAAGTTCAGCAGCATATGCTGTCAGAAAAATCCGTCAATTTACTGATGTAGATACCGCGAGGCTAGTCTATTTCAGTTATTTTCATAGTATCATGTCTTACGGTATTTTACTTTGGGGACGGGCTGCAGATATCGACTCTATTTTTATTCTGCAGAAAAGAGCCATTAGAGCAATATATTGCCTCCGTAGGCGCGATTCTCTAAGGGAACTGTTTAAAAATATTAACATCATGACGGTACCTTGTCAATATATTTATGAAAACATCATGTACGTCAGGAAAAATCTTAATCTTTTCAGTAAAAGAGGTGAAAGACACAATTATTGTACTAGAAATAGGGACCAATTAGTTCAACCGGGTTTCAGACTGGCTAAAGTAGACTCATCTTTCATGGGGTACTGTTTAAAATGTTACAATAAAATACCTTCCCATATACTACAACTAAATGAAACGAAATTTAAATCTTGTATAAAACGCACACTATGCTGCCAAGCATATTATAAGCTTGGGGATTATATCGCTGACAAAAATGCTTGGCTTAACGCTGGTCCAGCTCCACAAGGGCGCATAAACTAATTGATTAGCATTCAAAAATATTGTTGGAATTGCTGAAGATTGCAAAAACTATCTTTGAATTGTATAGCTTCAATCTCTTTTTTTTTATTGTATAATTGCATAGCACATGTGTGAGCACTGTGACCATGTACCTTCTATAAAGCTGCCATTTGCTGGGTACGTCTTTCATTGACTCGATATGCCCTGGCGGCTAAGAGTATGTCATGCTCACTCAAATGTCTCGCTGGTGGTGGCGTGTGTGTTGGATCGTCGAGTTCCCTTCAAAATGGTTGAGCTAAACGGTGCTGATCCATGCGTCATGTTCGTGAACGGGCGCCATCAGTAGGGACTGGTCATCTCTTATCTGCCACGGCTTATTTTAATTTTTGAATTGTTTTTTTATTTTAATTTTTTATTACGGACGCTTTTTACGTACACGTCTTTCTACATTGTTCTCACATGTATAATTTCAACATGAATGATGTAAACAATATTTTGTAAGAATATAATTTTTTTAAAAGAGTGTCCGTGGAGTTTCTTGCCCGTTCTTCTCCATAGGAACCTACGCTTTGGAATGGGCAACTAGCTTCATATTTCTGACTGACTGACTCCTTGACAATTCAAAAGTGCCTGTAAATGGTTTAATTGAAATAAATGCTTTGAGTTTGAGTTTGACGACAGACTATATATTGTGAGTAACACTTATCCCTTAAGTATAAAAAGGGGTTAGGGAGGACATTAAAGCCACAAACGGAAAAAACACACAAATTGCAAAACTGGAGCCCTAGATAGTAAGACAAAGTTGCGGTAGACCACAAAGGTGTACAAGCAGTAAGAAGAAATTGGTGAATGCAAAAGTGTCCCTTCAAGACATCCAACTGTCCCTTTGCCACACTCCGGATCCATGTGTTGCTCGCTAGCCGTCGGCATGTCGTCTTCTCCTCGACTCTCTCGGCGTTTGATTTGCAGATGTCTGCGGCCCTGTCGCCGCCTGCATTATTTAGCAACTCATAACTACCCCCAGCCCCAATCGGTAGTTTACTCCTATGTGCGAAAAAAATTATTACCAATGCATACGGAGAACTGGAGCTGATGGTTAAGTACCAGGAGAACTCCTCAACGATTAACGTCCCTGCATTGGGAAAAGCAATATTTTGTAATAAGTGATGAGCAGGCTTATAAAAATAATTTCGGAAATCGGTGTCTTTGGTTTTATGTTTTCATTATTTGCCATCGACTTCCAAAATTTAAATTATTTTTGACTTTGTAGTGTTTTGTTGAAAGTAGTTTTTTTTTTGTATTTTTTTTATCACGAACTAGTTTTGTTCCTAAACAAAAAGTTTATAAACGACAATTCGAGACTTAAAATCTACGAAAGGATTTTTAGAAATAAATGAGAATATTTCGACTACTAAAGAAACGATGGACGGATTGTGTAAAAGATAGTATGTCTAGGAAAAGGGGTGACGATAGTGAAGAAAAAGGGGAGGAGAATGATGACTTTTTAACTTTCGGTTACTTAGATTTTGGTTAGCAACTTAAGACCTTTGACATTTTAAGCATCCGCACTAAGGGAGGTGTTTTGGAAATGAATTAGGATATCTGAATCAATCACAATCAGAATAATAATTTAAAAAAAATGAAAATGTATGTAATGTATTTAAGTAATGTAATGTAATGAAAGTTTTTTTTTTTTTAAAGATGATATAATATAAAATTTAAACGAAGCTAACTCGTTGGTCTAGCGGTCGCAAGTGCTACTGCTGACCATGGATTCCTGGGTTCGATTCCCAAGTCAGGCAAAATGTTATTGGGTTTTCATATCTGGATTTTCTCAGTAGCAGCCCGGAGTCTGGATTTGTGCCATATGGTTGATGGCAATAGGCTCGCCCTCTATTATATGGGACTTGAACATAACTGGCGACATGTGGATGTAATAGGTACACCTCTGCCCCACAGCTCGGGGAAACAAGGCGTAATATTATGTTTTGTGAATACATTTAAATGATTTCAGGCCCAAAAGTAATCACTATAATATTTCACGTTTTAAAATCAAGAACATTTCATAACTGTTAAACTTTTACCTCATCAGGGGATCAAACCAACGGGTAACATTTAAACTTATAAAAACTACAGTACCTAATAAAGAATAATGTTAAACCGTTTTTTATGAAGAACTAAATTTTTCTCGCGGCTTCTTCCACTTGAAGGTCGGAAATAATCTTAAAGGAACCTACCACGGAGATAAATAGTATCTTCTGCCCTAACGAAGGTCAAGGTCTATCCGTGGGCCAAGAGAAGACAAGAAAGAGACAGAGTCACTTTCGCATTTATAATATTTTTATATTAGTTTATATAATTGATGGTCAACAACAACAACCAGTCTTACCAAGGGGTATCGTATCACCCAATTACTGGGTTGTGGAGGTCAGATAGGCAGTCGCTCCATATAAAATACTGGTATTCAGCTGCATCCGGTTAGACTGGAAGTTGACTCCAACGTAGTTGGGAAAAGGCTGGGCAGATGATGAGTATGGATAATTGAAGCAGTTTTAATGGTATTCAGGAGAGGCAAATCAGTATTTCGAATTCTATTACCATACCTACGTACTCGGTATCCAGGGAACAAAGAACAACCTTATCATAAAAACTTTCCGGTATTTCGTTATTAAAAGCATGTTATTTCCCTAAGCACAAACATAAATAGCCTGAGCAGGAAAACCTACCTTAACAAATTTTTGTTTCGGGAAAATCGAACACGCGACTTGTGGCACGTCAGCCACTGCTCTTACTGTGCCATCAACCACTAGAGCGAGGACCCGGTGAAGGTCGCGGGGATCAGCTGGTAGCGAGATGCACAGGAATGGTCGATGTACCGATGCTTGAAGGAGGTCATCGCTGTTGAAATCTTTTGTATTCATGACTAGTTTTTGCCCGAGGCTCTGGTTGAAGGTTGGAAATTATCCCACGGGAACGTACCTACTACGGGAATAAAAAGTATCGTGTGAAGCCCAGGTCATGGTCTACTTGTTTGCCAATTTCATCGAAATCCGTTCAGAAACAGACAGACAGACAGTTATTTTCTCATTCTTAACTAAAACTTGATAATATTAACTAAGATTCTGAATTCAAATATAGTTGTCTTAAAGTGTCCGTGTACCTAGAATTCTGAGGGCCTAAAAAACGCCACTGATGCCGCGATTTGCGGGCCGCCTTACATTTCATTACATGATAAAATATTTTTAGTTTTGCTTTCGACTCGAAAGAATATAGTTCTAGGTTTTAATCGCCATCTTTGTTTGCAGTGCGTCTCTGGACATACCAGACCTGCGTAGAGTTTGGCTGGTACCAGTCTACCAGCAGTTCGAGGCAGCCCTTCCGCCACACCGTGCCTGTGGAGTACTTCCACCAGATGTGCAAGGACTTCTACTCCACTTAGTAAGTGCCTGAATGACATTGAGAGAGTTGTTTGTAGAAAATTGTGATATTGGCGGCGGAGGCGTTAGTTAATACCAGCAGCACCCCTCTGTCAACATCATTCGTGCGTCAAAATATCTTTGTAGCAGTGTTAGTAGTAACTACATGAATGAAGGATTTTAAAAATTATATTTTTATTAAATTGAAATACATCAGCATTAGGCATAGCAGTAGTAAAGTGTGTTCGTAGTAAGAATAGAAGTACTCTGCGTAGCACTTGTGTAGCAAGCGTAGAAATTGTGTAGTAGGCGTAGAACTTGCGAAGCAGGCGTAGAACTTGCGTAGCAGGCGTAGAAATTGCGAAGCATGCGTACTACTTGCGTAGCAGGCGTAGAAATTGCGACGCATGCGTAGAACTTGCGTAGCAGGCGTAGAAATTGCGAAGCAAGCGTAGAACTTGCGCAGCAGGCGTAGAACTTGCAACGCAGGCGTAGAACTTGCGTAGCAGGCGTAGAACTTGACTAGCAGGCGTAGAACTTGTGTAGTAGGCGTAGAACTTACGAAACAGGCGTAGAACTTACGTAGCAGGCGTAGAACTTGTGCAGCAGGCGTAGAACTAGTGTAGCAGACGTAGAACTTGTGTAGCATGCGTAGAACTTGCGTAGCAGACAAAGACCGTGTAACTAAGCGTAGGCCGTGCGTAGCAGTCGTTGATCGTGTGCGTAGCAGGCGTACATCGTGCGTAGCAGGCGTAAACCATGCGTTGCAGGCGTAGCACGACATAACTAGGTGTAAGTCGCATGAGTTAATCATCTGGGGGCACGGCAGTGCCACCGCCAAGTCAAGCAAAAACAAGCGGCACCACCGTACCATCCTTTTCTCGAAGCAGTTCAGACCATTTTCGACCCCCCTATAACTTCGTTGTGGATAAAATTAGAAGCCTGAATTTTTTTGTAACCAAGCAGGCATTGTATAAACACGGTATATTTCAAATGTCATACAATTTGAACTAGTAGTTTTAAGAATATAACTAATCAAAGTTTCTTAATTTTGTCACTCACCGACTGATTGATCATCAAAACTCTAAAGCACTTCTAGCAGACATAGAAACTTCAAATTTACTTGACATTATATACATTAACAAAAAATTAAAATATTTTTCAATTTCAGTCTCGTTTTCTAGATACACTAACTGCACAAAGTAAGCAATCGAAAAAAAAAACGTGTTTAGTGCGATTGCCAAGTCAATCTATTTATTTAAAACATAAAAGATTTTTAATATTGATATGGATTATGATATGGTCACTATAAGATGTTGTTAGCTTAGCCAATTACCTAATAACTTAAGCCAGAAGGACCCTCATGTAGGGACTGAATAAATTGACCGACTTGGTATTTATTACATGGATCTCACAACTTTTTACGATAGAAGAACTGAGTTGCGAGACTTCGTATTTTTACAGGTTATGTTTTTGATGGCATATGATTTATGAAATACATCAAGAGCCAACAGGAAAACATAGTTGAATGGCGACATAAATAAATCTTCCATAATTGTATAAGTTAGGTAACTAGTTTTATGGCAGACCGATAGTATGTTTACAGTGATTTAATGCGCAATAATAAATCAATATGGTATTATTTATTTTAATTCGCATTAATACGAATTCTAACCACATTGACGCATTTATGAGCACTGTCATAATAATTTGAGGATAAGTCGTGCAGTTAATATTTATGGTTGTCATGTATAACTAAGGTAGGTACTGTGAGAGGAAAAAAAATTTATTGAGATAATGAAACCATAGTTAGTATAAAAGAAAGGCTCAACGAGCACATTACAAATATGTATTATATATTATATTGTCTAAGTAAATAAATATGTTAAAATTGGTAAATTAAAAAAAGCAAGCAAAAGTGAGACTGCGCTACGTACGACGCGGCTGTAAAATTAATACCTGCTATACAATAAATAAAAAGCTTGATTAAATAAATTAAAATAATACTAACGCACAGTTAGTCAAATCATAAAATAGTATCGATTTGACCTTAATACCA
Organism: Xanthia togata; assembly: GCA_963853775.1. NCBI lineage: Eukaryota > Metazoa > Arthropoda > Insecta > Lepidoptera > Noctuidae > Xanthia > Xanthia togata. The sequence continues at coordinate 17,911,834 of OY970813.1, read as the reverse complement.
AGAGAGGAACTTGACAACTAGACGATTCAGGGCGCAGGGTGCTATGTGTGTGGCCTCTTTGTTTCGACTTACCTACATTTATTTCTATGGCATTTCATGCTGTTTGTCACTGTAATATCATAAAGTATATTGAAAAAAAAAAAGTATAATAAATAATAAAGTTTATTGATCCAAAAATATACATAGACACAGGTTTTACACTACATGCCAAGAGTTATAAAAAAACGAAAAAAAAAAATGTTTTAGATACATACATAATACTCGGCTACATATTTTCCTCATTCGATTTCTATCTCACAAAGTCGTTTGGTAGTATTGGTTTTGTTGCTTAAAAGTAGGTAGTAAATTATAGTAGTCGGTCGGTTGTTCTTGCTTGGAAAGAAATTTTCTCTGAATATAATTATTTTGATAAATGATACATTATTCTCGGCTACATATATTCCTCATTCGATTAATTACCGACCTATTGTATTACTCTCATTAACGTTGTCGTCTCGTATACTCGTATCAAACGTGAAAACTGAAAAGTACAAAATAAAAAATTAAGTTTAAAAACTGTAACCCGAATATGAAAAAATATAAGTGATCTTAAAAGTACGAAACAAAAAATATTTCAGACAGAAATCAAAAAATAGGTACGAAAATGGTCAAGGTAAAGCCGTGGTCACATGCCTGTAACCGTTTGGGTGCGAGGAACACCTACAAAATTATAACTTCAAATTCAAAAGTCAATTACAAGATATTGTGAAAGCATTTTTAAAGAGTAACGGTGGAGTTTCTCGCCCATTCTCCTCCATACGAAAACTATCTTTTAGAAGGGGCGACTAGATTTTTTTTTTGTTGTAAATTTTGACTTTAAAAGTGCCTTTTTATGCCTAATTGAAATAAATTATTTGACTTTGACTTGACCATTTTTGTACCTATGTCTTGATTTCTATCTGAAATATTATTGTTTCGTACTTTAAAGATCACTTTTGTTTTTGCGTAGTCGAGCTACAGTTCTATAATAATTTAAAAAAAAAATGTTCTATATTTTTAGTTGTGTAATTTTTTATGTTGTGTCGATCATTATAACGCGGCTTTGCTTCATATTAGAATATTGAATTGTATATTGTTCATAGATATTTTCGTCAATTTGTTCTTGTGTACTGATTTAAAAGAGAGCTCGTGCCTAAGTAATAACTGCCACACGGGTCGATCCGTCAGGTTAAGCAACGCTTGCCGGGGTTGGTCTGTGGATGGGTGACCATCTTTACATACCAAGACTCCTCCGTGCCTCGGAAAGCACGTTACACCGTTGTTTCCAGCTGTCATTCGTGACGATCTTTGACAGTCGTTACGGGTCGTCAGAACCCCGAATGTCTGACAACCAGTCTTACCAAAGGGTATTATTACCCAGTTACTGGGTTGTGGTGGTCAGATAGGCAGTCACTCCATGTATAATACTGGTATTCAGCTGCATCCGGTTAGTCTAGAAATCGACCCCTATATGTTTGGCTAGGCAGATTGATTTAGTGAACCGATTAAAAAAAAAAAAAAAAAAACATTTGTTAGAAGAAGCCTGAGGTGGTTCTGTAGCTGTTACACCGCCACATACGAACTACGCATCTAAAGACTTGACGTCACACAAATCCTGCATCGCGCAATTAGAGTTTACTGCGCGAACGACATCCTATATAAGACTATCCGACATCAACAGTTGGGCAGTTGCCCGCCAGACACAACACCCATCTGGTCGGAGGATCCTCCCTTTTCTATCGTGGATGAGTGAACTTTACACCCTGTTCCTCGTGCTCCTAAATTCCCATATAAATGTTATTAACTTTGCTTTGGTAGTTTTTGAGTTTTGAAAACAAAAGTGTTTTATTTTTCATTTCACTAGTTAGGGTACCTACCCCACACTAATTCGTATACCACTACTTGCTATGTAAACAATAGTGACAGGAATTATTATAACATCTTCAAGATACACAAAGTGGATGAAATACATAGTTAGGAAAAAAGAATTTTAAAAATAGGTCCACAATAATAATTGACTAATATAACGAAGAACACACATTTAAAAAAAACATACAGATGAACATATACCTCCTCCTTTTTTGAAGTCGGTTACTCAATTCTCAATACTTTATACTCCACAATGGATGTGCTTAGGTGGTAAACATTTTCTTGAGAAACATTCGTGCAAAATAAAGATATTAGGTAGAGATGGGGATGGGGGAAAAAACATTTTTTATATATTTTATATGACTTTCAGGGATTTATCATTTAAATCCCTGAAATAACATTTAATTATTAATAGATTTTTAAATTTATGCGTGAATAGATGGTTTTTTTTTTCTTTTCTCATTGTTTCGGGTATTTTGTTATGTAATTATCACTGAGGCACAACTAGATAAACTTGAGCGACTTCAAAACTTTTGTTTAAGATTTATATTTGGCCTGCGCAAATATGATCACATTTCTGAATTTCGTACGAAGCTCAAGTGGCTTCCCTATAAGTCTTCGCCGGAATTCTCATATCTTATTTCAGCTCTACAGTATTCTGTTCAATCTTATAACCCCCTCTTATCTTAAAGAACGTTTCAAGTTCCTTCATGACACACATATTAGATATCTGAGGTCATCGGAAAACTTGAGACTAGAGATGCCGATGCATTCCACTAGCTTTTATGACAAATCTTTTACAGTTTAAGCAGTACGGTTATGGATATGCCTTGCCGGCCCATTATGGTTATGCCTTGCCCGTGTCTATAAATAAGTTGTGCTCGATCCTTGTCGACTTTCAAAATTCTGGTAAAAACCCTATGTAAAATTACTAAATTTATGTCTGTAATTTTTATGGTGTACAATAAAGAGTATTCTATCTATCTTTATTGACATAACCAGAGGGCTTGTTGAATGTATTTTTAGGCGGAATATTTGTAAGTTAAGTCGTGTTTTGTACCGGAGTGCGTATCTTGTTTATGTCTTTGGTCTGTCTTTAGGTTAAAACTGGACTTGAGTAGGTACAATACAGCCATACAGCCATACCATACATATCTTTTTCCTCTTTACAAAATATAAAACGCAGCGTTCCTCTGTCTGTTTCTCCGTTCAAATACCTTAATATCACGCCTGTATTTCCTGGAGGGGTGTGCAGATGTGTTTAGTAGTTCCACATTTAGCCAGTTATGTTCAATTCGCGTATAATAGGGGGAGAGCTCATTGAGCTATAATATTAATTTTAATTTTATCTAAATGACATTTATAAACTCAAGTCTTTTCTCATGGGCGTAGGCAGATACTACAGAACGCCACCTGCTACGATCCTGACACACTCCATTTACGTTTATAAAAATAGTCATACACGTACGCCGCCTGATCTTTCTGAAGAACATCACCAATAAGATCACTATATGTCCTACTAGAGCGTCCCCCAGTGGCGTTTCCACTCACCTCTGCCATGTAAATACCTTTTGTTAGTCACCTGCTTCTCTATTTTTCAAAACTTTTTATCTTAAAAAAAATAAGATAAAAAGTCCTGTGGTAATCAACAGGTCCATGGTTATTCAACTTTGTTAGAAAACTAGGTTTGGAAAAACTATAACCTACTTGGTCTTAAAATCAATACTTTTCTCAACAGCTTCGACGAAGCAAGACTGCGCTCAGGCATCGAGCGAACTAACATATTCTTCGGGGGTCTCACTCACTTACCTGACAACGTGGTGTCAGTAGCGGGGGGTCACGACCCCTGGTCCCCCATGGGCCCCAACGGAACCCATGCACACCACAACGCGCCCGTCTACGTCGTGCCTGGAGTGTCACATTGTAGAGCTATTATGTAAGTAATGCATTATTCATCATCATCATAGAAATGAAAGAGAAAGAAAGAAAATTTGCTTATTTATGCACAAACAAAATGTACCTACATTACAAAATAAATACCTAAAATACGCACATTCAAAGTAGCTATAAGGCTCGAGTATTTAGCAACGTTTAAAGTTTGACATTTTAGTCCATTGCTTGATTGGTTTTGTGTCCGGTAGATGGCAATAGGCAGGCCCCTTATAACATGAGACTTTATCATAACTGGCGAAATGTGGGTGTACTATAGGTACAGCTCTGCCTAAAGGGTAAAAGTGTATACCGTCAACCGGGGTGAATAGAACTCACGGGGGGAATAGAGAAAAAAAACTCGCTACAAATTCAAACGTTTTTTATGGCAAACTCGGTGATCCAAGTAAAAAACCCGCTTCTGTAGCAATTTGGTAGTATTGTTTTTTCTTAGTTTTATTTGTGGCAACATCGCAAAAAATCGTCAAAACTGACAACAAAACAAGTGAGTTGAGTGAACGTGAGTTTGTTCTTCGATAATTAATTGAAAGGTGTTATTTGTTTAAATTTAGTTTTCCATTACGGTCTGCGTTTTTTATAATTATATCGTGCTGTATAAATTGAAGAAAGAATATGCAATAATATATGTATTAAATTGATATTATTTCGTAAGCCTCATTTTCTTTAATTTTTCGGGGTGATTAGACACACGAAAGAGGTGAATAGACACGCCTGAGGGGTTACCCCCTCAGGTGTGTTTAATCATCCCTTAGGTGTGTCTATGGTCTCCTAATGGGAGATAAATATATTTTTAAGGTTATTCTTATTAACTATAAACATATCCGAATAAAAATGAATATATTTCAGTAGTTTGGCCTAAGACTCAACAAATATATGCTTAGAAAAATGGGTCTCAATTCTGCAACATTACGAAAATCGTTACAAAAGATCGAAGACCTATCTATTCACCCCGTTTCAGTGTTTAAGTGCAACAAACATTTAAAACATACAACATGTTAATATTTGCATGCCATTGTTATTTGCATTATTTGCATTATTATTATTTTTTTCTCTTTTGTTAAACTTTATTTGAATATTGACGTAGTATTTTTTTTTTTAGATTTTTTCTTTCTTTTTGACATGTATATTTTTTTATTTTTTTTATTTTTGTAGATATCGTTTGATGAGTGTAATTATGTTATCAATTTTAGTACCAATGACATCCATGAATATTTGAACGCCTTCTGGTATAACATAGCGCGCTTGTATTTTTTTTTTATAACAACTATTTTATTGTACCTATGTTAATAAATGATTAAATGATTATGATTATTGTTTAAGGCAAACGTGATGATCGGTTTTTATCTCTACTTTTAATATCTCTTGCATGCTGACAATTTGTGTTATATGTATTGTACTCATGTTTGAGCAAATAAATGATTATATTATCGTATCTTATCTTATCTTAACCAAAAATGCCGATTGCATTGGAAAATAACTACTTTTGTCATAATTCTGCTGCCCTTGTCGGAATTTAAATGTATCCCAGATATATTTAAATAAAATGAGCCGGCCCCCATACCCTTCGTGTTGAACTCGCGGACGAGCTCCTTCACAAAGATTACTAATAGATATCGCTAAACATTTACCCACTCACGCCCTGCAAAGATAGTGTAATATGCTTGTATTTGTGTACCTCTAATAACTTTTTTAGCTTTCAAACTGACTGAGCATCATCATTCTAGCCTTTTCCCAACTACGTTGGGGTCAGCTTCCAGTCTAACCGAAAGCAGCTGAATACCAGTATTTTTCAGAGAGCTGCTGCCTTTCTGACCTCCACAACCCAATTAATGGGAAATAAGATACCCTTTGGTAAGACTGGTTGCCAAACTTACGTAACGAATGTCAAATTCAGTATCGAAACATTTTCCAAATTTTTTGTATTATAGATTTACCTTGACATAATAGGATGCATATATTACTTAGAATCTTTGATCTGTTCATAATATTATTTTTTTATCTTTGCAGGCCCACAGGCAGCAGTGAGACTGAAGAACTGGAAACAGTGAAGCAAGCGGTTCTAGATCATATGTACGAGTATATTATCGGGCCAATAGAGCGGCCTTCCGACTCTAGTGCGAGCAATGTGGCCGCCGGCATTGTGATACTACTCACTGCACTCTTTACTTCACTGCAAATCAATCAATAAACTTTATTTATCATTCACTTGTTTGTTTAATTAACATTTTCCTTTAATTTCACATATATTAGGTAGAACTTTGTACCCACACTTCGCCAATTTATTTGTATTTAAGTAAGTCTTGGTGAAGGAAGACATAATTTTTGGTTCTAGGAGGTAAGACCGAAGTTAGATTTTCACCAACCCGCACTCGGTCCTCGTGGTGAATTACGAACCACTCCCTCTCACAGTGAGGAGGCCTGTGTCTTTATCCGCCCCAGGAATCGAACCCAGGACCCCATGTTCAGCAGTCGTAGCCAGTAGATCAATGCGATAGTTGTTTAGTTAAATGAAACCGCAATCCATTGTAATAATATAAATGAGATCGTTACAAAATTTCGCAAATAGGTAGGCTGGCAAAATATGGGTGTACTATAATATAAATAAGGTGTTAACATTTTTACTTTAGAAACTTTAAGAGGTGCTTTAGGCCATCAACTCTGAAATCGCGTAAAAAAAAAAGGTGTTTCATACAGTTTAGAACCGTAGGTAGATATTAAACTTTAATAATGCACGAGCAGTTCATTTTTTCGCTATTTTAAAATTGGTCCCATAGTGCATAGTAAAAGTTATTCAGTTCGATGGTCTAAAGCCCTAAGTTTTTTAAGTTCATTTTTTAACACCTTATACACCCTCTGCCTTACGTTTCGGGGAAAACAGGCCTGATGTATTAAAAAATATGAAACATTAAATACACGCAGATGAAGTCACGGGAAGCAGCCAGTGTTTGCATAAGGAAAATGAAACTGATATGAATGGATCATGGGAAATAATGTGCCCTAAAATGTAGGGTCAAAGAATTATAAAATATCTTTTCTCACTAAAATCATGCACTTCAGTCAAAATTCCTTGAAATTAATTTATGTCTAGAGACATAAACTAAAATAATAATTACATTGACGAAGTTGATACAACAAAAATTTTAGGACTTACTATTGACAATAAATTATATTGGAAGGCACTTAAAGACACTATCAGAAGGAAATAAGTACCTCAGCATATTCTCTGTACAAACTGGCAGCAGTAATCAGTGTAGATGCTTTGCTCACCACATACTATGGCTTGGTGAAATCCATTTTAAGATACGGTATTATCTTACCGAACAAATCTGCGCTCAGCTATCGGAGGCGCGGCATGGGTTCCGGCCAGGGCGCAGTACTGCCACCAATCTTCTTAACTTCATGTCACAGGTGGTGCCAACGGTGGATGCTGGTGTGCAGGTTGTCGCGCCTTATTTTGACTTCAAAAAGCGTTCGACACAGTCGATAATGACATATTGTTACGTAAGTGAGTAGAAATCGGTTGCACAACACATCTATTGTAGTTTTTAGCTAGCTAGCAAGGCAGGCAGCAGTATGTTGATTGTATCGGCTGCTAGTCCAAGCCGTACCGGCCAGCCGGTCCGGGGTGAGTCAAGGCAGCAAAATGGGGCCTCTGGAATTTATAATAATGATAAAAAATTAACCAGAAGTCAAAAAAATGGATCTTGTTTGTTATTTCCAGGTGACCTCAAGTTGCTGTTTGAGGTCAGGACGAAATCTGATTGCAGACGTTTGCAGGATGACATTAATAGGATCGTGGAATGGAGTCATAAGAACAGGTTCTACTTCAACGTATCCAAGTGCTCGGTGATAAGTTTCACCCGCGCACGTGCATCTCTACTCTACGAGTACGTAATGGATGCAGTACCGATGCAACGAGTCACGCAGGTACGTGATTTAGGAGTTGTTCTCACTCCTGAACTGTCGTTTCGCGATCATATAACTAGGATCTGCAAAAAGGCATTGAGAAACTTGGGTTTTGTTCTGAGGCAGACGCGAGACTTTACCAGTATCACAGCTATCAGAGTCCTGTATGACGCATTAGTCAGAAGTTTATCTGGAACATAGTGCTGTCATATGGGCTCCACATGAGGCTAAGTACTCAGTGATATTGGAGCGAGTCCAGAACAAGTTCACGCGCCACCTATACAAGAAACTTTATGGGGTATACCCATTTTACCCTTTGATGTACCCCACTCTATTCGTACTGGGTATCGTGGTGTACAATCAACTCGGGGTGCGACGGGAATTTGCGCTGGTGTCGTACATGGTGAAACTGCTCCGAAGCAAAGAGCACAACCCGAGAGTGCTGCAGCGGTTGCACTTGTACGTACCTGACCGTTATGTGTGGAGGCTACGGCCCCCGCCACTGCTGGTCGTACCATCAGCCAGGACCAACTTGCTGGCCAAAACCCCTCTGACTCGAGCAATTCGCACCATCAATTATATTCAAGTCAAAATTGTTATAATATATTTACATGTCACCACTGGGGTGAATTCGCAAAAGTAATATTGTTTACACTGTGTTATGAACAATGATCTTTATAATCTTATGATGTATTTATTGTTTTTTTTTTTTAATAATTGGTGTGTGTGACTTGGCTATCGCATTAGGCTAAGACCTGTGATGGTAGGCATTTAAACAAATAAACAAAAATCTTTTGGGGTAACTCGACTGACCGGGAACATATTATTCAAAACTCAAAAGCGTTGCATTAGGTCGATGTTCAAACTTGAAACCATTCAGAGTTGCAAGCCTTATTTTCAAAAATACAAAATTTTGACACTACCTTCACTATTTAAATTAGAAAATGCAACGTTCTTGAGATCAAACCCTCATCTGTTTTCTCGCATTGCAGATCGATTTCCTCGTAATAGACGTGACTATAGTCAAATTTGCCTACAACAATATAGAACGGCATTTAAGCGAAAAATTGTCTTTTGCATGGCTCTAAAAAATTATAATAAACTACCTAAAAGCTGGAAGCAGTTAAGTGACGTAGCTTTCAACACAAAGTTTATTGTAATTTAGATGAGTTTTTTACCCCAGTAGCACACCTCCTGCGAAACCGCTGAAGTAAAATTCAATAGAGTCGCGTCATGTTCCGCTGCTCGTATCGGATGAGAGTAGCGGTAAAAATGACGTCTATTGTAATGAGTCTATTCAATTTTACTACAGCGGTGTTGCTGCTACGGTTTCGTGGCGGAGGTGTGCTATAGATAGTGCAATCCACGACGACGTGCCCCACTCCGCTCCGCTCCGTACTAAAGTACAGCTTACAGTACAGGAATCGCGTCGTCGTGGATTGCACTATGGGATTAGGAATACAGCTCATGATTTGTTAAGATCATACCTGAAAGATAGAAAGGTTAAAGTTCAAGTCAACGGCACAAACTCATTAGGGTCTGGAATGGTAATGGGCGTTCCTCAAGATTCGATATTGGGTCCATTCCTGTTTTTAGTTTATATTAAAGATTTACCCCAACTATTTCTAAATCAACCAAAAATGGTATTATTTGCATATGACACATCCTTGATCTTTAAAATAAACCGACGGTCACCAAATCTTGACGACGTGAATAGCTCTATTGTTCAGGTCCAAGGTTGGTTTACGGTAAATAATTTGGTACTAAATATTAAAAAAACCAAATGCATTAGATTTAAATTACCAAATGTTAGAAGTAGCGAATGTGACATCATATTGAATGGAGAAAAACTGGAATTTATAAATCAAACAGTTTTCCTTGGAATCACGCTAGACGAGAAATTACAATGGGGACCCCAAATAACATCTCTCGCGGGGCGGATAAGCTCGGCCGCTTATGCTGTTAGAAAGATAAGACAGTTAACAGATGTAGAAACCGCGCGATAGGTCTATTTTAGCTACTTCCATAGTATTATGTCGTATGGCATTTTACTGTGGGGTCGGGCTGCTGATATTGAATCCATCTTTGTTTAACAAAAAAAAGCTGTCAAAGCGATTTATAATCTACGTCATCGCGAATCTCTCAGGGAACTATTTAAAAAGATTAATATTATGACGGTACCTTGCCAATTCATTTATTCAAATATTATGTATGTGAGAAAAAATCTACATCTTTTTAATAAAATAAGTGATAGACATAATTTTAATACTAGTAATAAAGATAAAATAGATCAACCATTTTTCAGACTATCTAAAGTAAATACATCTTTTATGGGGTACTGTGTTAAATGTTACAACAGAATACCTTGTGATATATTAGAATTAAATGAATGAAAATTTAAAAATCATTCGCGTTAAAAAACAGCTTCTTCATATAGTTGAACGGTAGGTAGATATTAAACTTTAATAATGCACGAGCAGTTCTTTTTTTCGCTATTTTAAAATTGGTCCCATAGTAAAAGTTATTCAGTTCGATGGTCTAAAGCACCAAGTTTTTTAAGTTCATTTTTTAACACCTTACATGTATTAGTTCACCCTCTGCCTTACGCTTCGGGGAAAACAGGCCTGATGTACTAAAAGTTATGAAACATTAAATACACGCAGATGAAGTCACGGGAAGCAGCCAGTGTTTGCATAAGGAAAATGAAACTGATATGAATGGATCATGGGAAATAATGTGCCCTAAAATGTAGAGTCAAAGAATTATAAAATATCTTTTCTCACTAAAATCATGCACTTCAGTCAAAATTCCTTTAAATTAATTTAAAATCTAGACATAATCTAAAATAATAATAATATTGATGAAGTTGATACAACAAAATTTTTAGGACTTACTATTGACAATAAATTATATTGGAAGGCACATATAGACACTATAAGGAGGAAATAAGTACCTCAGCATACGCTCTGTACAAAATGGCAGCAGTAATTAGTGTAGATGCTTTGCTCACCACATACTATGGCTTGGTGGAGTCCATTTTAAGAAACTGTATTATCTTACCGAACAAGTCCACGCTCAGCTATCGGAGGCGCAGCATGGGTTCCGGCCAGGGCGCAGTACTGCCACCATACTCTTTAACTTCATGTCACAGGTAGTACCAGCGGTGGATGCTGGTGTGCGGGTTGTCGCTGCTTATTTTGACTTCAAAAAAGCGTTCGACACAGTCGATAATGACATATTGTTACGTAAGTTAGTAGAAATCGGTTGCACACCACATCTATTGCAGTTTTTAGCTAGCTATATGCAAGGCAGGCAGCAGTATGTTGATTGTAACGGCGGCGAGTCCGAGCCGTATTACACCTGGTCCGGGGTGAGTCAAGACAGCAAAATGGGGCCTCTGGAATTTATAATAATGATAAACAATTTACCAGAAGTAAAAAAAATGGATCTTGTTTGTTATTCGCAGGTGACCTCAAGTTGGAAGACGGGGAAACTGGTCCTTATCAAGAAGCCGGGGCGCCCTGCGGACTCTCCGTCCGCTTACTGGCCCATAGTGCTGCTCGATGAGGTGGGCAAGCTCTTTGAAAGAGTCATTGCAAACCACCTCGTCGGGCGGCTGGTGCGGGTGGGGGCCGGATTTAGCGGAGAGCCAGTTTGTTTTCCGCAGGGGGCGCTCCACGGTGGACGCCATCATGCACGTGCGAGCCCTCACGACGGGGGATGCAGTGGCTCAGGGTGGGGTCGTCTTGGCGGGGTCTCTAGACATCGCCTTCAATACCCTGCCCTGGAGTTGCATCAGGGAGGCACTCCGGTATCACCGGATGCGGACCTACCTCTGTCGTGTGGTCGAGGCCTATTTGACGGACAGGGCCATTATCTACCCCGGTCACCAGTGAGAGTGGAACTGGTGAGAGATGTCGTGCGGTGTCCCACAGGGATCGGTCCTGGGGCCGCATCTGTGGGACATCGGATACGACTGGGTGCTGCGAACTGACCTCCCCAGTGGCGTCAGCGTCGACTGTTACGCTGACGACACGTTGGTCCTGGCACAGGGGAGGTCGCACCAGGCGGCGGCTGAACTAGCGACACACGGGGTTGCGACAATCTAAACAATCGTGGCCAGAATCCGGCAGTTGGGATTCGAGGTGGCACTGCACAAGTCCGAGGCCATGTGTTTTCATGGTCCTCGGAACGCGCCACCGTTGGGTTCCCAAATAACGGTAGGAGGGGTTCACATCGGCGTCGAGTCGACGATGAAGTACCTGGGACTCGTCCTCGACAATCGCCCGGAGGACACGGTGGAGCATACGGTGGAGGTATGCCCAGCTTGGGCATAGCACCACCGTGTCCTCGTGGAGGCGATCGGTGGCAGAGATCTCTCGCGTCCGGCCCTGGTCCAGCCCATGGTACGGAGCGAGAGGGCATGGGAGTAGTGCTCGCGAAGGAGGAGGCGGAGCGCGTGAGGGAGAGGCAAATTTCGCGCCCTCACGCCCCTAGCCGCCGCAGGAGGAGACGCCCTGGGCGTCGGGAATCGATTGCCGATTCCTGGCCACCGTAGGTGCAGGCTTGCGGACGGTGAGCAATGGGTAGCTCGCCGTCCGGTAAGGACCAGGCCCGGGTTGACGGCGCGTTGTGTTCCACGCGAGCCTCAAAGAGATGTTAGCAAGTGAAGGGGTCCGATGAGACCATTGCCTGCTGGGGTTGAGGGAAAGTCCGAAAGGGATACCGTGGCCCCCTGGTATTGCACAGGCAACAGAAGGAACATTGGTGGGTTTTAGTCAGTAAGAGTCTGACACGCTCTCCCGCTCCACCCAGAGCGGGAGAAGTCATTAGATGATTTCCCAGCCAAAAAAAAAAAAAAAAAAAAAAAAGGCGATGTTCAAACTTGAAACCATTCATTACAAAATTTTGACACTACCTTCACTATTTAAATTAGAAAATGCAACGTTCTTAAGATCAAACCCTCATCTGTTTTCTCGCATTGCAGATCGATTTCCTCGTAATAGACGTGACTATAGTCAAATTTGCCTACAACAATATAGAACGGCATTTAAGCGAAAAATTGTCTTTTGCATGGCTCTAAAAAATTATAATAAACTACCTAAAAGCTGGAAGCAGTTAAGTGACGTAGCTTTCAACACAAAGTTTATTGTAATTTAGATGAGTTTTTTACCCCAGTAGCACACCTCCTGCGAAACCGCTGAAGTAAAATTCAATAGAGTCGCGTCATGTTCCGCTGCTCGTATCGGATGAGAGTAGCGGTAAAAATGACGTCTATTGTAATGAGTCTATTCAATTTTACTACAGCGGTGTTGCTGCTACGGTTTCGTGGCGGAGGTGTGCTATAGATAGTGCAATCCACGACGACGTGCCCCACTCCGCTCCGCTCCGTACTAAAGTACAGCTTACAGTACAGGAATCGCGTCGTCGTGGATTGCACTATGGGATTAGGAATACAGCTCATGATTTGTTAAGATCATACCTGAAAGATAGAAAGGTTAAAGTTCAAGTCAACGGCACAAACTCATTAGGGTCTGGAATGGTAATGGGCGTTCCTCAAGATTCGATATTGGGTCCATTCCTGTTTTTAGTTTATATTAAAGATTTACCCCAACTATTTCTAAATCAACCAAAAATGGTATTATTTGCATATGACACATCCTTGATCTTTAAAATAAACCGACGGTCACCAAATCTTGACGACGTGAATAGCTCTATTGTTCAGGTCCAAGGTTGGTTTACGGTAAATAATTTGGTACTAAATATTAAAAAAACCAAATGCATTAGATTTAAATTACCAAATGTTAGAAGTAGCGAATGTGACATCATATTGAATGGAGAAAAACTGGAATTTATAAATCAAACAGTTTTCCTTGGAATCACGCTAGACGAGAAATTACAATGGGGACCCCAAATAACATCTCTCGCGGGGCGGATAAGCTCGGCCGCTTATGCTGTTAGAAAGATAAGACAGTTAACAGATGTAGAAACCGCGCGATAGGTCTATTTTAGCTACTTCCATAGTATTATGTCGTATGGCATTTTACTGTGGGGTCGGGCTGCTGATATTGAATCCATCTTTGTTTAACAAAAAAAAGCTGTCAAAGCGATTTATAATCTACGTCATCGCGAATCTCTCAGGGAACTATTTAAAAAGATTAATATTATGACGGTACCTTGCCAATTCATTTATTCAAATATTATGTATGTGAGAAAAAATCTACATCTTTTTAATAAAATAAGTGATAGACATAATTTTAATACTAGTAATAAAGATAAAATAGATCAACCATTTTTCAGACTATCTAAAGTAAATACATCTTTTATGGGGTACTGTGTTAAATGTTACAACAGAATACCTTGTGATATATTAGAATTAAATGAATGAAAATTTAAAAATCATTCGCGTTAAAAAACAGCTTCTTCATATAGTTGAACGGTAGGTAGATATTAAACTTTAATAATGCACGAGCAGTTCTTTTTTTCGCTATTTTAAAATTGGTCCCATAGTAAAAGTTATTCAGTTCGATGGTCTAAAGCACCAAGTTTTTTAAGTTCATTTTTTAACACCTTACATGTATTAGTTCACCCTCTGCCTTACGCTTCGGGGAAAACAGGCCTGATGTACTAAAAGTTATGAAACATTAAATACACGCAGATGAAGTCACGGGAAGCAGCCAGTGTTTGCATAAGGAAAATGAAACTGATATGAATGGATCATGGGAAATAATGTGCCCTAAAATGTAGAGTCAAAGAATTATAAAATATCTTTTCTCACTAAAATCATGCACTTCAGTCAAAATTCCTTTAAATTAATTTAAAATCTAGACATAATCTAAAATAATAATAATATTGATGAAGTTGATACAACAAAATTTTTAGGACTTACTATTGACAATAAATTATATTGGAAGGCACATATAGACACTATAAGGAGGAAATAAGTACCTCAGCATACGCTCTGTACAAAATGGCAGCAGTAATTAGTGTAGATGCTTTGCTCACCACATACTATGGCTTGGTGGAGTCCATTTTAAGAAACTGTATTATCTTACCGAACAAGTCCACGCTCAGCTATCGGAGGCGCAGCATGGGTTCCGGCCAGGGCGCAGTACTGCCACCATACTCTTTAACTTCATGTCACAGGTAGTACCAGCGGTGGATGCTGGTGTGCGGGTTGTCGCTGCTTATTTTGACTTCAAAAAAGCGTTCGACACAGTCGATAATGACATATTGTTACGTAAGTTAGTAGAAATCGGTTGCACACCACATCTATTGCAGTTTTTAGCTAGCTATATGCAAGGCAGGCAGCAGTATTTTGATTGTAACGGCGGCGAGTCCGAGCCGTATTACACCTGGTCCGGGGTGAGTCAAGACAGCAAAATGGGGCCTCTGGAATTTATAATAATGATAAACAATTTACCAGAAGTAAAAAAAATGGATCTTGTTTGTTATTCGCAGGTGACCTCAAGTTGGAAGACGGGGAAACTGGTCCTTATCAAGAAGCCGGGGCGCCCTGCGGACTCTCCGTCCGCTTACTGGCCCATAGTGCTGCTCGATGAGGTGGGCAAGCTCTTTGAAAGAGTCATTGCAAACCACCTCGTCGGGCGGCTGGTGCGGGTGGGGGCCGGATTTAGCGGAGAGCCAGTTTGTTTTCCGCAGGGGGCGCTCCACGGTGGACGCCATCATGCACGTGCGAGCCCTCACGACGGGGGATGCAGTGGCTCAGGGTGGGGTCGTCTTGGCGGGGTCTCTAGACATCGCCTTCAATACCCTGCCCTGGAGTTGCATCAGGGAGGCACTCCGGTATCACCGGATGCGGACCTACCTCTGTCGTGTGGTCGAGGCCTATTTGACGGACAGGGCCATTATCTACCCCGGTCACCAGTGAGAGTGGAACTGGTGAGAGATGTCGTGCGGTGTCCCACAGGGATCGGTCCTGGGGCCGCATCTGTGGGACATCGGATACGACTGGGTGCTGCGAACTGACCTCCCCAGTGGCGTCAGCGTCGACTGTTACGCTGACGACACGTTGGTCCTGGCACAGGGGAGGTCGCACCAGGCGGCGGCTGAACTAGCGACACACGGGGTTGCGACAATCTAAACAATCGTGGCCAGAATCCGGCAGTTGGGATTCGAGGTGGCACTGCACAAGTCCGAGGCCATGTGTTTTCATGGTCCTCGGAACGCGCCACCGTTGGGTTCCCAAATAACGGTAGGAGGGGTTCACATCGGCGTCGAGTCGACGATGAAGTACCTGGGACTCGTCCTCGACAATCGCCCGGAGGACACGGTGGAGCATACGGTGGAGGTATGCCCAGCTTGGGCATAGCACCACCGTGTCCTCGTGGAGGCGATCGGTGGCAGAGATCTCTCGCGTCCGGCCCTGGTCCAGCCCATGGTACGGAGCGAGAGGGCATGGGAGTAGTGCTCGCGAAGGAGGAGGCGGAGCGCGTGAGGGAGAGGCAAATTTCGCGCCCTCACGCCCCTAGCCGCCGCAGGAGGAGACGCCCTGGGCGTCGGGAATCGATTGCCGATTCCTGGCCACCGTAGGTGCAGGCTTGCGGACGGTGAGCAATGGGTAGCTCGCCGTCCGGTAAGGACCAGGCCCGGGTTGACGGCGCGTTGTGTTCCACGCGAGCCTCAAAGAGATGTTAGCAAGTGAAGGGGTCCGATGAGACCATTGCCTGCTGGGGTTGAGGGAAAGTCCGAAAGGGATACCGTGGCCCCCTGGTATTGCACAGGCAACAGAAGGAACATTGGTGGGTTTTAGTCAGTAAGAGTCTGACACGCTCTCCCGCTCCACCCAGAGCGGGAGAAGTCATTAGATGATTTCCCAGCCAAAAAAAAAAAAAAAAAAAAAAAAGGCGATGTTCAAACTTGAAACCATTCATTACAAAATTTTGACACTACCTTCACTATTTAAATTAGAAAATGCAACGTTCTTAAGATCAAACCCTCATCTGTTTTCTCGCATTGCAGATCGATTTCCTCGTAATAGACGTGACTATAGTCAAATTTGCCTACAACAATATAGAACGGCATTTAAGCGAAAAATTGTCTTTTGCATGGCTCTAAAAAATTATAATAAACTACCTAAAAGCTGGAAGCAGTTAAGTGACGTAGCTTTCAACACAAAGTTTATTGTAATTTAGATGAGTTTTTTACCCCAGTAGCACACCTCCTGCGAAACCGCTGAAGTAAAATTCAATAGAGTCGCGTCATGTTCCGCTGCTCGTATCGGATGAGAGTAGCGGTAAAAATGACGTCTATTGTAATGAGTCTATTCAATTTTACTACAGCGGTGTTGCTGCTACGGTTTCGTGGCGGAGGTGTGCTATAGATAGTGCAATCCACGACGACGTGCCCCACTCCGCTCCGCTCCGTACTAAAGTACAGCTTACAGTACAGGAATCGCGTCGTCGTGGATTGCACTATGGGATTAGGAATACAGCTCATGATTTGTTAAGATCATACCTGAAAGATAGAAAGGTTAAAGTTCAAGTCAACGGCACAAACTCATTAGGGTCTGGAATGGTAATGGGCGTTCCTCAAGATTCGATATTGGGTCCATTCCTGTTTTTAGTTTATATTAAAGATTTACCCCAACTATTTCTAAATCAACCAAAAATGGTATTATTTGCATATGACACATCCTTGATCTTTAAAATAAACCGACGGTCACCAAATCTTGACGACGTGAATAGCTCTATTGTTCAGGTCCAAGGTTGGTTTACGGTAAATAATTTGGTACTAAATATTAAAAAAACCAAATGCATTAGATTTAAATTACCAAATGTTAGAAGTAGCGAATGTGACATCATATTGAATGGAGAAAAACTGGAATTTATAAATCAAACAGTTTTCCTTGGAATCACGCTAGACGAGAAATTACAATGGGGACCCCAAATAACATCTCTCGCGGGGCGGATAAGCTCGGCCGCTTATGCTGTTAGAAAGATAAGACAGTTAACAGATGTAGAAACCGCGCGATAGGTCTATTTTAGCTACTTCCATAGTATTATGTCGTATGGCATTTTACTGTGGGGTCGGGCTGCTGATATTGAATCCATCTTTGTTTAACAAAAAAAAGCTGTCAAAGCGATTTATAATCTACGTCATCGCGAATCTCTCAGGGAACTATTTAAAAAGATTAATATTATGACGGTACCTTGCCAATTCATTTATTCAAATATTATGTATGTGAGAAAAAATCTACATCTTTTTAATAAAATAAGTGATAGACATAATTTTAATACTAGTAATAAAGATAAAATAGATCAACCATTTTTCAGACTATCTAAAGTAAATACATCTTTTATGGGGTACTGTGTTAAATGTTACAACAGAATACCTTGTGATATATTAGAATTAAATGAATGAAAATTTAAAAATCATTCGCGTTAAAAAACAGCTTCTTCATATAGTTGAACGGTAGGTAGATATTAAACTTTAATAATGCACGAGCAGTTCTTTTTTTCGCTATTTTAAAATTGGTCCCATAGTAAAAGTTATTCAGTTCGATGGTCTAAAGCACCAAGTTTTTTAAGTTCATTTTTTAACACCTTACATGTATTAGTTCACCCTCTGCCTTACGCTTCGGGGAAAACAGGCCTGATGTACTAAAAGTTATGAAACATTAAATACACGCAGATGAAGTCACGGGAAGCAGCCAGTGTTTGCATAAGGAAAATGAAACTGATATGAATGGATCATGGGAAATAATGTGCCCTAAAATGTAGAGTCAAAGAATTATAAAATATCTTTTCTCACTAAAATCATGCACTTCAGTCAAAATTCCTTTAAATTAATTTAAAATCTAGACATAATCTAAAATAATAATAATATTGATGAAGTTGATACAACAAAATTTTTAGGACTTACTATTGACAATAAATTATATTGGAAGGCACATATAGACACTATAAGGAGGAAATAAGTACCTCAGCATACGCTCTGTACAAAATGGCAGCAGTAATTAGTGTAGATGCTTTGCTCACCACATACTATGGCTTGGTGGAGTCCATTTTAAGAAACTGTATTATCTTACCGAACAAGTCCACGCTCAGCTATCGGAGGCGCAGCATGGGTTCCGGCCAGGGCGCAGTACTGCCACCATACTCTTTAACTTCATGTCACAGGTAGTACCAGCGGTGGATGCTGGTGTGCGGGTTGTCGCTGCTTATTTTGACTTCAAAAAAGCGTTCGACACAGTCGATAATGACATATTGTTACGTAAGTTAGTAGAAATCGGTTGCACACCACATCTATTGCAGTTTTTAGCTAGCTATATGCAAGGCAGGCAGCAGTATTTTGATTGTAACGGCGGCGAGTCCGAGCCGTATTACACCTGGTCCGGGGTGAGTCAAGACAGCAAAATGGGGCCTCTGGAATTTATAATAATGATAAACAATTTACCAGAAGTAAAAAAAATGGATCTTGTTTGTTATTCGCAGGTGACCTCAAGTTGGAAGACGGGGAAACTGGTCCTTATCAAGAAGCCGGGGCGCCCTGCGGACTCTCCGTCCGCTTACTGGCCCATAGTGCTGCTCGATGAGGTGGGCAAGCTCTTTGAAAGAGTCATTGCAAACCACCTCGTCGGGCGGCTGGTGCGGGTGGGGGCCGGATTTAGCGGAGAGCCAGTTTGTTTTCCGCAGGGGGCGCTCCACGGTGGACGCCATCATGCACGTGCGAGCCCTCACGACGGGGGATGCAGTGGCTCAGGGTGGGGTCGTCTTGGCGGGGTCTCTAGACATCGCCTTCAATACCCTGCCCTGGAGTTGCATCAGGGAGGCACTCCGGTATCACCGGATGCGGACCTACCTCTGTCGTGTGGTCGAGGCCTATTTGACGGACAGGGCCATTATCTACCCCGGTCACCAGTGAGAGTGGAACTGGTGAGAGATGTCGTGCGGTGTCCCACAGGGATCGGTCCTGGGGCCGCATCTGTGGGACATCGGATACGACTGGGTGCTGCGAACTGACCTCCCCAGTGGCGTCAGCGTCGACTGTTACGCTGACGACACGTTGGTCCTGGCACAGGGGAGGTCGCACCAGGCGGCGGCTGAACTAGCGACACACGGGGTTGCGACAATCTAAACAATCGTGGCCAGAATCCGGCAGTTGGGATTCGAGGTGGCACTGCACAAGTCCGAGGCCATGTGTTTTCATGGTCCTCGGAACGCGCCACCGTTGGGTTCCCAAATAACGGTAGGAGGGGTTCACATCGGCGTCGAGTCGACGATGAAGTACCTGGGACTCGTCCTCGACAATCGCCCGGAGGACACGGTGGAGCATACGGTGGAGGTATGCCCAGCTTGGGCATAGCACCACCGTGTGTAATTATATAATTAGTGTATACAAGACATAATGTTTTTTTTTTAAAGAGTAACGGTGGAGTTTCTTGCCCATTCTTCTCCATACGAAAACTACCTTTTGGAATGGGCGACTAGAATCAGTTATTATTATTTTTTGTAAAGTATGACGTTCAAAAGTGCCTTTTTTGTGCCTAATTGAAATAAATTATTTGACTTTGACTTTGACACTATCTGTACTGGGGTTAATGTGAGATTTTGATCATATTTTACTAATGTATTATTTTACAATGATCTATTTTATTATGACATTTAAAATAATTAGACTCGGTTTGACATACTTTATTTTGTTTCTGTTTAAGGCAAACGTGATGATTGGTAAAAACAGAGATGTAAAAAGTAGAGATAAAAATTTCTACTTTTAACATCTCTTGCATGCTGAACATTTATGTTGTATGTATTGTACTCATGTTTGAGCAAATAAATGATTATCTTATCCTGTTTTAATTACCACAACCTAATGTAATTGGACTTTAACGAAGATGAGACCTATGTAAATAGTGCAATAATTTTACTATAAGTTTAGTATTCAAATTTCAAGGTAGGTACGTTCTTCAAAATGTTTTCGAATCTAGTTCTACTGTTGATGTTGATCTGTTTGATAGAACTTGCGACTTCGGAAATCGTTCAACCAGTTCGTGTGTGTCCAAATGGTCTCCTGCTATTTGGTGGCAGATGTTTGATATCAATTTCTTGTCATATTGTGAGAAAACTTGAATTGTTTTATGTATTTTATTCTGGTTCAAAATATGTTGCATGACGAGTAAATGTATAAGGAATCACAATTATTCCAGAGCTGAGGTAATTTCGAGGTCAACAATTTTACGGGACGTAATTTAGGGGTGGGTAATAATTCAGTTTGCAAGTTGGTTTGATTTTAAGGTTAGTTATCATTTTAAGGTTATTCGTTCCAATGCGGTGACGTAGAAATAAATTAAAATTGCCGCCTTCACCTTTACAGCATAAGTCTGTGATTAAAAAGATGTTGCCATTACATTTCTGTTTTCACTCGTTGTGTTAACGCATTTGTTCTAATAAAACTCTCTCAAAAGGAATTAGTAAATAGTTTTAATTACATTAGGTTATGTGCCCGGAAAGCTCTAATCTGTAGTTTAGTATTGTACAAGTGAAGTCATTCGGAATAATTATCAGTGACAATAAACAAAATATAACAAGTTGCCTAATTCGGTTACAGAACTTAGCGATGGGAAGTTCAAAACCCACATTAAACGCGTTCTTATCAAGAATACATATTATAAAATTAAATACTACGTTCAAGACAAGGAAGTTTGGCAATAATTCCTTCCACACATGTGGCTTCCCTGGTAGCTCATTAACGGCAAATTGTGTAAGAGTCTATTAACTCCTTCCAAATTACCATGTTTACATATATATATATATATATTTTTTACATTCTTCCTTGACATAATCACGCTATTATTTGACATTATATACCTACAATTTAACTTCAACTCTTAATTAATTAGTGGCTTTTGTGAACATGATAATTATTCAGAATGGTCACAGCTGTAGGTAATAGCAATAGAAATCACGTCATTTCATTTATAATACGTTTTTATTTTTAATAATTTATTCATCTTTATAAAGATTATTTTCAATTTTGTGAATGTGAGAACGCTGTAGGCTTAGTGGACTGTACATTTGTTGACCATAATTATTTTGTTAAGTACCTGGTACTTGTTGAAAGACCTACACTGTCCTCCCATACCTAATAACACTGTTATTTGAAAATATTGTAATAGCCAATTATTTTTAAAAGAGTAACCGTGGAGTTTCATTCCGGCTCTTCTCCATAGGAATCGACCAATTGGAACCGTGCACCTAGCTTCTGACGTTTCATAAGTGCCCATGTAGGTTTATGTGAAATAAAATATTTTGAATTTGAAAGTGTTTTAAGTAAAATTTGTGTGCATAGCCTCTGTTACCGGTTCGCGAGTGTTTACTTTTCAGCCTTTTCAGACTAATTATAATAAAACATGAATAATAAATAAAAATTATAGTGCCATTTTCAAGTTGCTCGCAGATTTTTTTAACCATTTGAATCACTTGGCTGAGTCTTGGTCAGTCATCTTCAAAGGGCTGACTTTCAATATGCCAAGTTGTTAAACGTTGAATGATTCTAGTTCAATTGCGTTTAATGAACGACATAAGCGTCCTATTAGCTGGCTAATTTAACCAAATGGCTGCGACGTAAATACAGATTAACATATTATATAACTTTATACACAGAATTGAAGACTCGTGTTTACTTATTGTTACTATCTTTGCAAAAACATAAATCAAAAAAAGTTTGTGATCACTAGCAAAAGCGTCGGTTCCAAAAAGCTCGCTTAAGAGCATCCCACGCATGCTCTATTGGGTTTAAGTCAGATGAGCCTGCAGGCCAGTCCTACCTTGTGATGTCGTATTCCCGGAGAGCAGCATTGTCTCGTTGAGCTCGATGTGCGGGCGCATTATCATCGACCAGTATGAATTGGTGCCCATGGTTTACTCGGAAGGTCTGACAATTCCATCAATAGCGACTGTTTTGTACGTATCTGCCGTGATGGAGCCTCGATACGGGATCAAAGGCTTTCTAGCTCCAATCATAATTCAACCCCAAAAAGACACCGATTTCCCGCCTTGCTAAACGGTTCCAGTGGCAGTTCTTTGGCTTTGAGATAACCGACGTGTCCAACTCTGGAGAAGACTCTGAAGAAGTTTATCTGGATGAGTACTGACTCGCGATTCGTCAACGAAAAGATAGTTTTGCCAAATATTTTCCTCCTGGTCTTCTTTATTTTGCCGGAGCCTAGCCCACTTGACTACAATCTCCGTCACTGACATTGCCATGAATTCAGAGGTGCTCGCCAAGACCTCCGTGTTCGTAGTCCAGCCAGGTATAAGCAATTTCGAACGGTCTGAGTGCTTACTTCAAGTCCTGAGGCGGCCCGCACCTCTGCTTTTATTTTAGTGGCGTAGATTGTTGGGTCACGGGCTGCCAGCAATCTGATATACCTAGCGCTTCTGAGCAGCAGTCAGAACAGTTGGGCGACCACTGCGGGGTCCGTCAGCTAAATTTTATTATCCATGCCGTGGTACCTCTGCAACGTGAGCACGACACAGGATTGGAATACAGCAACTGTGCTTGCTCGAAAAAATATGATAAATCCGTTAAAATTAACTATCAGATTTCTGAATGAGCGTAAGCTTTGATTGAATTCATTTTTATAAAACCAAATAAATATCTAAATAAATAGTAGATTCGGTTTGGTGATGGGTTATTACATCCTATATAAATACGAGATCAATACAGAAAACAAAACGGTAGGGTTTATTGTCATATTAATTTAATTCCAAAATTCATAGATACAAAATAATTGTAGATATTAATTATTAAATCTAACAGACATGTGTGTAATCTATTCTACTCATGATTCTAACACTTTATAATCATTATAATAAAATTATAAAAAGTTAGTTGTAACTCGTCGTCTTGAAGATTTTCGGAAATTTAACGTATATGACGTCAAAATTTGGAATCCCAACCGGTCATTTCTAACGCCAATTGTCATAATAATCCCTGAAAAAGAAACAAAAAGTACTTTTAGAGACCGTTGGCACATAAAACAGCATCATCATCATCATATCAGCCTGGTATCACACACGGCTGTATTTTCTTTCTTTCTTGGCTGGGTATAGGCTCCTTTCCCTTCTGCCATACTACAAGCGACAACAAGTACGTGTGGCGAGTACCACCTAGCTTACCTATACAAGGTGGATTTTTGAGATGGGTCAGTAAGGACAACCTTAACCGTTGTTGCAAAAAAAAATTGTCATTGTAGACTTTTGAGATATTTTGTAGATACACAATTTTGAAAAAAATTGTACTCATGAAACGTCAGAAACTAGCTGCACGGTTCCAGTGGTCCTATGAAGAAGAGCCAGCAAGAATTTCCACGGTTATTCTTTTAAAAATAATTAACTTTTACAATGTTTTCAAATTACAATGTTAATAGGTATGGGACAACAGTATAGATAGTGCAATCCACGACGACGCGCCCCACTCCACTCCGCTCCGTACTAAAGTACAGCTTACAATACAGTCATCGCGGAGTGGGGCGCGTTGTCGTGGATTGCACTATCTGTATAGGCCTGTCAACAAGTACCAGGTACGGTACTTAACAAAATAGAAAATGGTCAACAAATCTAGACAACAAGGCCTGCAACGTTCTCACATTCACAAAATAAAAGATTGCCCATCATGTCATTTGTTTGAAATAGATTTTTATTTACTATTTTATTTATATTTTATATAGATTGTTTTATATTTTTACCCGATTATGACGAAGCGAAATAGAGGGTTAATGTATGTATGTATGTGACGTCACATTAAATTGAATATGGCGCCCTCTAGAGGAAGTCATGAACAAAAAATTGGCGTTTTGGTTGTTAAACTTTTATTTTTTGTGAATTACAACTATTACAAAACTGAATTAATATCCTGTCCACAACAACAATCGACAGCGATGTCTTGTGTTACGGTCTTCCCTTCCCTTTAAGGCGCTACCCCGAGCTAAGTGGCGCCCTCATTGATTAAAAAATCGTAGCATAGCATAGAAAAAAAAAATGTAATGGAAAGTAGATAGCTAAAGTGTCAAAAGTGGCCGTTTTTGACACTTTTGCTATCTACTTTGGATACGAAACACCTTGAGTCCTGTTTTAACAACGTACAAATACTTTATCCTCTTTGTAACAAACTCCTAGATTCCATTTTTTATTTTTATTTTCTATGCTATGCTACGATTTTTTTTTCAATGAGGGCGCCACTTAGCTCGGGGTAGCGCCTTAAGCTATACAGCGTTTTTGACGGTTGGGTTTTAGTTTTTAACTTTCTTTAATACTTCAGTTATTTCGGAGTTAGGGATAATTGAGGGTTATTAACTGGGTGCCTAACCCTTTTGGTTTGGGTAAATTCAACAGATATATTTTTATGAACCGATCTTAATGTAAATAACATTAATAAAAATCATAATCATACCTAAACTAATAGTCTAAGTATGTTTAATAAACTAATAATAGATAGCCTTGATATATTTTCAGAAAGTAGGTACTCCTATCTTAAAAAAAAAAAATGATTACAATTTACGTCCGCTATAAATCCGATATATTATGAGTCTTAAAGCCTGTTATCCGAAACAGATGAACATTACAACAACTATATACTATTAGTATTAGACAGTTACTCACGGGTCTGGAGTACTTGTCGGTGGTGCACATGAACCATTTGAAAACCTTGGCCTGCCACCGGGGCAACTATAGCTGACACGAAAATATGGCGCAGACCACGAGGGTCCCACAAAACTGATCAACAACAACATAAGAACTAGTTTTGGCCACATTTTAAAAACCATACGTAAATCAAGTTTATTTAAGTACTAACATTTAGTTTAAATTGTTGCACCTTTTATACCCGTACATTATAGGTTATTGAGTCAGCCAGATCACATGAGTTCAAAACAGAGTAATACCTCTTACCTAAAATTGTAAGTATTTTAATATATTTGTCCTGTTGGTCAACCATCAAGTTTTTAGGCATGAAGTCCATATATAAAAGCGAAAGGTCACTCTCTCACTCACTCACTCACTCATTCATCACGAAATATCGAAAACCGCTTGACGTATAAAGATGAGATTTGGCAGGGAGGTAGTTTATAGTTAGTAGACGTCCGCTAAGAACGATTTTTTGGAAATTCGACCTTTAAGGGGGAGAAAAGGGGGGATTTTATTTTTATGAAAAATCTTATTCCTTGAGTTAATAAACTTGAAACTTGGTACGAATAGTATGTATGTTAACTTTGCCATTTTTAGTTTTTCTAAACTACCGTCTAAAGGAGGATTGGGGGTGTCAAAGTTTGTATGGAAGAATTTTAACACGCGGTCTCTTTATCTCGAAACTTAGTATTTATACTAAAAACAGAAAATAAACAAAAACGTATATAAAGGTTTTTTGAAAATTTACCCCTAACGGGTGAAAAGGGGTTTTCTGTTTTACAGCGGAGGATTTTACTGTGCGGCTTGATTACCTTGAAAATTGGTATAAATAATAGAAACGATACAATAGACTTTTCAAAAAATATTATCACGCTTTAAGCTATGGGGGATGAGCAATATTGCATTATGTTCGTATTCTTCTATAGATTACCGCAAATTGTAAAATGGCTAGCCAAAAGGTTAGAATATTGCAGATAGTTACGGATTTAACCTTTTAAAAGATAATCATCACGCTACAGCCTTATGGATCTAAGCAGTCAATTATAACATGTCCAGGGTCGACGGCGCGATGTGTTCCAAGCGCGCCGCGAGATGTCAGCAATTGAAGGGGTCTGATGGGATTTGTGCCTGCCGGGGTTGCGGGAAAGTCCGAAAGGGATACCTTGGCCCCTGGCAACGTACAGGCAACTGAAGGAACATGGGTGGGTTTTAGTCAGTAAGAGTCTGACACGCAGCGGGAGAAGTCATTTGATGATTTCCCAAACAAAATAAAAAAAAGGTTGATTTTGAGATAGGGCAATAAGGGCACATACATGAACCGTCTGTCGCTACAAGAAAACAGTCTTACGACGTATCGTGATCTGCAGTCACAGATTTTGAAAAAAAAAATTACAGTCAGCAATAAAATGGCCAATGTTCACAAAAGCTTTTTTGATGCCAGTCGATCCTATTTCTTATTACTAGGGTCAAAAAACTATATCGTGCCAACTGAGGTTTGAGTACAAGAATGTCTGTCTGTATCCTTTTCACGCCTAAACCACTAAACGGATTTCGATAAAATTTGATCGCATCCTAAGGTAAGACATAGGTTACTTTTTGTCTCAAAAATAATCCTAAAGAGGGTGATATAGGTTGGCAGGAAGGTAGGTTAAGGCAGGTAGTTATTGGACGTCCGCTAAGAACGGATTTTGTGACAGGGCCAGATTAAGGAGAAATGAAATGAAATTGTTTAATCTGTAAATAGGATATTGGAATCACTTTTACACGTAATCTTAAAAAAATAATTAAAAATTACCTAGATGACCTCACTACTCTGAGAAGAAAGGCCGAAACAAACTCAGAGGTCACAGTCTCTTTTTAAGTCCAGACATAATCTTTGTCTGGCCTTATGAGGACCATGTAGATTAGTCTGAAATGGTCTTTTGAGAAAAGATCCACACAGATTTGAGTGGACCTATCCTGTCAGTGCAAAATGAGGTTTAATGGCTCTCGCAAGTTTGTATGAAAGTCCTTAATTTTTTGTGTTACTAACTTAACTTTTGGCTGTGAGGTAATTAATAGTTAGTAGACGTTTGCTAAGAACGGATTTTGCGACAGGGCCGGATTAAAGAGGTCTAAGCACTCTCGCAAGTTTGTATGATTCTGATTTTTTATTTGTACTGCTGACCTGAAATTTAGCAAGTCTAGAGTTTATGAGTAGGAGACAGTAGCTAAAAAAGAATTTTGTGACAGCCTGGACTAAGGGCTCTTATGAAATCTTTGTCTTTTTGTACCTGAAAATTGCTAGAGAGATAGAATATACACTCAGCGTCACAAAAATCGCACCTCTCCGAAAATAAGTTTCAAGCAAGTAGTTAAGCGTGTAGTTTCCCTATTAATATTGGTATCAATTGAAAGTATTTTAACGACCTTTAAATTAACAACAGTTAGAATTCCTAAACACAACAGATCTTATTAGCGCGTAACGTTAAAGAAAATGTTGTCAAAATACGCATTACAACGGCCACTAATTGCAAAAAAATTGGCCAAAATTGACTGCACAGCATAGGAGAGACCGGTTGCAATTTGCCCGTGACCATGTGGATTGGACAATAGACCAATGGAGGGCTGTACTCTTCTCGGATGAGACGAGGGTGTGTCTTTTCTGCAACGACAGGCGTAGAAAAGTGTACAGGAGGCAAGGGGAACGATTCGCACAAGCCTGTATTCAAGAGACAGTGGAATACGGGGGTGGCTCGTGCATGTTCTGGGGCGGCATGTCAATCGAAGGCAAAACGAACCTTGTGTGTGTTTCTCGGACTGGAAGTGCTCGCGGGCAAGGGTCGCTGACTGCTCCTCGGTACATAACAGAGATCTTAGAGGAGCAGGTTGTCCCTTATGCGGGTTTTGTTGGCAGTGGGTTCACGTTAATGCACGATAACGCCCGCTGTCACACCGCATTAATTGTAAGAGACTACCAGCAAGAAGTTGGGATCCCTGTTATGCGCTGGCCGGCGCGAAGTCCAGACCTGAACCCTATCGAGCACCTTTGGGATGAACTGAAACGGCGAGTACAGGCACGTGATCCTACCCCTACCACTCTCCAAGACCTCCAAGATGCCGTCGTTGCAGAATGGGACAACATTCCTCAAGAGACTGTTGTCACATTAATTAGGTCCATGAGAGAACGCATGGAAGCTGTCATCAGAGCTAGGGGGGGTAACACTAGGTTTTAAGTTAATTTTATGGACTTTTTTAAAATGTTCACTGATAAAATAAAATTTAAGTTTTTAATCATTTGTATTAGCGTGTTTTTTTTATTCCCTGGAAAACAAAAAACCAAATTTATTGATTTATTCTGAAATTTAAATAAATTGCCTTTCCAATGATACCTTATAGTCATATGTGTACCATTGATTAATGGGGTTAAAATGACTTTGAAGGGAATTCTTAAAGAGGTGCGATTTTTGTGACGCCGAGGTAGTTAAGACATGTCAGGTAGGAACAGATTTTACGACAGGGCTGGTTTAAAGGAATATAATCGCTTTCGCTTAACGTAGGTAAGTAGTTTCGTCAAATTATAGCTCCATTTTTTTTTTGTTTTTTCCCTGGTTACCTCCGTCACGCTTTTCCGTGGTAAAAGGTATCTTACAGTACGGTGAACCTGGTATTCACATATCACCATATTAAATACCAAATTCCAAACTATATTTTATAGCTACATGTTTGTTTATCCCACATTCACCATCGTTTTCTGTAAAACTATAGATTATATTTTCGAAAACCCCCATTTAAAATCTTTATTATTACCACTATATAACCACGCGGACGAAGTCGCGGGCAACAGCTAGTAATTATATATTTTGATTAACACCTACAATGACAAATTGTTGGACATTTGGAAGCGTATAGGAGCGTGTAAATAAGAGGCAAGATAAATAGCAAGAAGTGAAAGTATAATAAGGCGAAGATGAAATGAGATACAGAGTTATACAGAAGTTAAGACGAAGAGGAAATGACTAAACAATACAGAATAAATTACGAATGAACAGCGATGTGAGAAAAAGGAATTACGCGGTCTAAATAAACTACTCGGTAGCGAGCCAAAGCGACGAGGGTTTGCGTCGAGGGCTTCTGGCTAACTGTCTGGTGGTCGCCGCCGACTGCGTCTTGAGAGGGCTGCGGAGGAAGCGCGGTGCGCGGCGTCAGGGGTGAGGTAGGCAGGCCGGTGGAGTGGTGGCGCGCGGCGCATGCACCTGCTGCGCGCGAGCACCTTCACGCCACCAACAAGTAAGTAGGTAGGTAGGACTGTGAACAATATTTATAATTAATGTGGGTCTTATTCACTTGACACCATAGACATATTGTTCTATTTTGTTCTATATATCACAATATTTTTCATGCGTCCGTTCTTCTCTGTAGGACAATAGGGTGTTTTACTCTATATGAGAAACAATCTAAAAATATATTATTGAGATAGCTTAGGCAAAAAGCAGTCGGAAAACGTTAGCTTTAGTTCATAAAATAGCAAACTACATTTTGAAATTCAATTCAAAGGTTTCAGCTTTTTTAATCTGTTTCATAACACCATTAGATAGTAGTCGCCATGTTATTACGTCGTACGGCTATTAAACTTAGGAGTGTTGACTGTCAACTATCAGCGTACCTTTAATCTATAAATTTGTTTACATAGTGAACTGACGTCATGACCACAGAGCATTATGGCGTCCACTGCGTCCAGCGTTTTCGTCAAATTACGCGCGAAATTTGATAATGCAAAATTTAAATGCATTTTTATGGCACTCAACGATTGAATAAAAATTTTTGTGAATTTTTTTGTGGTTCATAGCACTATAGAATCTAATTGAGACACTTTTCAAAAATAGGTGTCATACCCTATTATGAAATGGTTGGTTATAATTTTGACCAGTATGTTTGTATGTATGTATGATCACCTGTTACCTCATAACTTCTAAACTACTGATCACAATTTGACAAATGAAGTCTCGTTGGCTTGATCGTCCGCTGGTTATAGTCAATGATCATTGCGCGCCGCTCTCCTCGATCCACCACCACTATATCAGGCTTATTAGCAACAATAATCCTGTCAGTGATGATGGATCGATCCCAGTACAATGTGATATTTCCATTTTTCAAGAACTGGGTCGGGCACATACTTGTACTACGGTACTTCCGATTCCACAAGGCCGTATTTCAGAGCAAGTTGCTGCTGGATAATCCTGGCTACAAGGTTGTGTCTATGCAAGTACTCTTCGTTAGCTAGACGAGAACACCCGGAGATAATGTGTCGGATGGATTCTCCCGGACGGTGGCATGCCCGACAGATGTCAACCGTGCCGTCCTTCACAATGAATCTCCGGTAATTGTTCGTCATCATAACTTCGTCCACAATTGCATAGAAAAACCCTTCGAATTCCCCAAAGAGATCACCAAAATGCAGCCAGGCTACGGACGCTAATAAATCAACATCGGGTCCATGTAGGGCCCAGAAGTAGCATCCGTGAAGCTCCTTACTCTGCCATACCTCCTTGCTATTGTTAGTGTCAAGCACTACAGGCTTGCGCCAGTTCTTATTAGCCAACGAGAGCGGGGTAAGGTTCTTGTCCACCGCGACCACATCTCGATGCATCCCCACGTCGGCTTCTAGGAAATATTCCCTGAGACTGCATAAATGTTACGCGGATGACATGGTGTTGCTGAGCCCCTCTTTCTGCGATGCGCAGGCTTTTGAATATTTGTGAGACCTTCGTGGAGGCCAATGGGCTCAGATATAATACAAAGAAGAGTGAATACATGATCTTTAAAGCTGGTATTAAAAGCTACTTAACTGGACCTTCCACCTGTCACTCTTTGCGGGTCACATTTGAACAGAGTAGATCGATTCAAGTATCTGGGTCACTGGGTCTCTGATGATCTGTCACTCTGCGGGCGTACAACGCTCTTCGTGTCCAGTACAACAACGCGTTCAGGATTCTGTTGGGGCGGCCCCGGTTTTGCAGCGCATCGGCGATGTTCGCTGATGCTGCTACCGATGACTTCTACGAAATAATCCGGATAAGGAGTGTATCACTTTTGCGTTGCTGTAGGGGTGGCTCGAATGGGATTCTGAGCGTGTTGTCCGAGCGGTGGGATTCTCCTTTCTTGCGGAGATGGCTGCAGCTGCATGCCAGCGCCTGCATATATAATTATATATGTTTGACTTTAGTATTAAATTTTCTTTGGACATATTCTGACATTCTATTTTTCAATTTTATTTTTGACATTATGTTTTGATAAGTATTTTGTGTCATTTTTTTAATTTATATTTTGACATTTTCAATATTTTGTATCTGACTAATTATAATTCTAAATTCAGTATCAATTTCTGTAATATTTTTTTATGTTTTAGGTATCTGTAATAGTATGTAACATTTATAGTGCAAGCATGGCAATCGAAGTTTTCTTGTTTTTAAATGATAAATGGGTTAAAGACCTGAAATAAATGAATTTTATTTTTATTATTTATATATTTAATATTTTTAAACAGTTCCCTTAGAGAATCGCGCCTACGGAGGCAAATATATTGCTCTAATGGCTCTTTTCTGCAGAATAAAAATAGTTTCGGTATCTGTAGCCCGTCCCCATAGTAAAATACCCTAGGACATGATACTATGAAATTTACTGAAATAGACTAGTCTTGCGGTGCTCTTTATATCAGTAAATTGACGGATTTTTTTACAGCATATGCTGCTGAACTTAGCCGTCCTGCGAGAGATATTAAATGAGGACTCCATTGCAGCCTTGAATCGAGCGTGATCCCCAGGAAAACAGTTTTATCTACGAATTCTAGTTTCTCCCTATTCAATACTATATCACAATCACTACTTTTAACATTCGGTAAAGCAAACTCAAACTCAAACCATTTATTTCAATTAAACCATTTACAGGCACTTTTGAATTGTCAAGGGGTCGGTCAGTCAAAAATATGAAGCTAGTTGCCCATTCCAAAGCGTAGTAGGTACCTATGGAGAAGAACGGGCAAGAAACTCCACGGACACTCTTTTAAATAAAATATAAAATTGATACAAAATATTGATTACATCATTCATTTTGAAATTATGCATGTGAGAACAATGTAATAAGACGTGCACGTTCGTAAAAGCGTCCGTAATAAAAAGAAAAAAAGAATCATTGAAAAACTTAAAATAAATTAAAATAAGCCAGATCTTATGAATTTAGTTTTTTCCCATTTAATACTAAATTATTAGCATTATATTAAACCAATGTTGGACCTGCAGTAGGGCGTTATTTACATCATCAAGATTTTATGCACGTCTATTTATTTTAAAAATTATGGAAGTATCATCAGTAGCAGAAGTATCAACTGACGTAGACATAGCCAGAATTGTTTATTTTAGTTAATTTCATAGTCTTATGTCATAATATATGGAATTCTTTTCTGGGGAACCTGTTCGAGCCATTTACATCGTAGGTCCGAGAGATTCCCTTCGAGAAAAATTCAAAGAAATAGATATAATTATAATAATTAAAAAAAAAGATCTGTGGCTCGACTGTCAAAATGACGGTCAAGATTTTTTTTCTTCGTGGTATTTTTTTGTATTTTTAAACACCATAACCATCCTAAAATGTTGTAAAATAAAATAAATCAGATCTTATGGCATCAAAACTGAAACATACAGACACTAACATGATGCAAAATGGACTATGATGACAATACACGGAGGATACAGAAATGCTGACGCGAATTCGGGCACGGCATCTCACTAAAAACACAGATAAAACATTTTCGGGTTCGTCGCTCAGTTACGCCTGCTTCGCCACTGGTCGCGGTGCAACTACAAAATTCATCCAGTGCTTCACCGTGACCCAACCACGTTGATGAAGAGGATCAGAATCAGAATCAGAATCAGAACTTTATTTGCTATGAATGTAGGTACAGGTATAAGATGTTCATAAATTAATAAGATCGGCTACAGTCTACCTTACGGCGTGCAAATGATTACATTAATTAAAATATCAATACATACAAAACAATGTCAACAAAACAAAACAGAAATTATAGGGAAGTCAATTAATAATATTATAGTCAGCTAGTTAAGTCTTAAAATGTCAAATTGCAATTACATAATTATAACAATCATAATCTGGACAAGTTCATATCATTTAGAAAGTCTTTCACAGTGTAATAACATTTGCCTAAAAGAAGTGCAGTTACCTTAAATTTAAACATGTTTACAGACAAATCCTTAAAACCGTGAGGTATTTTATTATAAATGACAGGTCCCATTGTCATAATACTTTTCCTTAACAGTGCTGTTTTGTAATGACCCGAATGTAGCAAGTTCTTGTATTGGGATCTCAAGGGCCCATTACGTGGTCTTATATTTGCCAGTGACGGAAATAAATGTATATTCGTTTTTACAAAAATTGCCACCTCCAATATGTACAAACATGGAAGAGTCAGTATCCTCAGAAACCGAAACACGGGTTCACAGCTGTCTGTGCTTTTTAGGTTTGACATAGATCTAATACACCGTTTCTGGGCCTTAAAAATCTCTTCCCTCTCACTACAGTTACCCCAAAATATGATTCCAAATCTTAACACTGACGCAACTAACCCATTATAAGCTAGTAGAAGTGTATCATTGCTAACTTTATGTGATAGGTTATATAGTACGTATGCTAATTTATTTAACTTCTTACATACGTCATCGGCATGAGCTTTCCAAGTCAAATTGTTGTCAATCAGGATGCCTAGAAATTTTGCTACACAAGCTGTATCCACTTTTTGACCATTATAACTAACATTTATATCATCACCGCGTATCCTTTGGTAGAAGTGCATTACTTTTGTCTTTTTTAGATTTATTATTATGGATGATGAGGATGATGACGGGGTTATATCCGTGAGTTCCCAATGCAATGCATGTTTGAGGAGCGCTTTGGAAGATGTTTACCAGGAGTACCGCTCCACTCCACCTGAACTTAGACCACGTTTACCTCGTTTGCCCATGCACAAGAAAAACAAGGCGCTGGTGTGCACTCTAGACTCGTTGCTGTCAAATTGTTTTGACGGCAGTAAAGACCTCGCCGATACCCACTCGATCTTGTACTGTGCAGCTGTAGCGGCATGTCGTGTAGCTCATGTTAAATTTCTGAACAGTGACAGAGCTCCACGACCAAAACCAGCTGTACCAGCTTGGCAGTGCAGGATTGAGCGTCGTATCGGTGAGGCTACAGTGCTCATCGGCAAGCTAATCTGTTTCAGGGAGGACAATACTCGCCCTAGACTGATGCGCTTTGTGAGGCGGGCGTTCTCGGGGAATGATATCAGTTCTCGAGATTATTCGACCCGCGTCACAGAGCGCATCGACTTCCTGAAGCAGAAGATTTGTGCATGGGCAAACCGTATTCGACGGTACAGACGGAGGTTGGAGCGGTACACTCAGAATTGCACATTCCAGAGCGATCAAAGGTGGGTTTACAGAGCTTGGGAGCGACAAGATGTGATTGACACGCACCTGCCGAATGATGACGCCATGTGTTCATTCTGGCGAAGCATCTGGTCAGTGCCTGTCAATCACACTGAAGGAGATTGGACTAGGGAGATCAAGCGAGCGTGCGATCGAATACCAGTAATGAGGGCACTTACCATCAGCCCCCAAGATGTAGCTCGTGCAGTCCGTCCGTTGCCTAACTGGAAATCTCCAGGGCCGGATGGGCTGCACAACTTTTGGGAAAAATGGTTCCAAAGGTCGCACGCCCGATTAGCATCCCAGTTCCAGTCAGCCTTAGAGTCAGGGTCGCTGCCCCAGTTCCTAACGACAGGAATAACCCACCTGCTCCATAAATCAGGTAGTACTGCGGAACCCAAAAATTATAGACCGATCACTTGTCTACAAAGTTTTTACATCCATTTTGAGAGTTAAAATTAACGAACATATAGACACCAACTCCATCATGTCTGCCTCTCAAAATGGATGTAGGATCAAGTCCCGCGGTACTAAGGAGCTGCTCCTCATCGATATGGCCATTAGCTAGCAGGTTCATCGTTCCCGAAAGGATCTGTCGACATCTTGGATAGATTATAAGAAGGCCTATGACTCGGTGCCCCATACATGGCTCATGAGGGTGCTGGAGTTGTATAAAGTAGATACAACTCTACGCACCTTCCTGATGTATGGGGTAATGGAGGACGGTTCTCCGCTATCCAGGATGCCGACATAGCCAGGGGAATAGAGAGCCGATAAGGATCGAGCGAGGTATATTTCAGGGTGACAGCCTGAGTCCACTCTGGTTCTGCTTGGCCTTGAATCCTCTAAGCACACTGCTGGAGAATTCAGGGCTAGGCTATCAATTAAGGAGGGGGTCGGGTTATATCTCATCTCCTTTACTTAGATGACTTAAATGATAAATGATAAATGATTTATTTCTGCAAGTAGGTTTGTACAAACACTTTTACACGTCAATCATATTTTAAAAACTAGATGAGGTCGGCGTTTCCTATCTGACTACTCTGAGAAGAAAGGCCGAAACAAACTCAGAGGTCACAGTCTCTTTTAAAGTCCAGACATAATCTTGGTCAGATCATGTGAAGACGATGTAGATTGATGTCTGAAATGGTCTTTTGAGGAAATAACCATTCAGATTGAGAAGACCTGTCCAGTCAGTGCACGCATTTGTCAGTTATCGTGCAGCTCAACTCAGAATTTAAGGAGCTCAACGATTCGACGAACAATACCAAAGAAAGGACGTTTGGGTAGGCCACATAAATTACTCAAACTGCCAGACCATGATAAAAACTAATTGACAACAAAAAAAAATTAAAACTAAACAAAAGGGAATATCTGCATAGTCTTCACATTCACAATAATTAAAATAATATAATACTTTAAAGTAAATATTCATGTCAATGAATATATAACATTCATTAATGTCAATGTGTATATAATAACCCGGAAATAATCTTGGTCAGAGCATTTCAATTTGAGGACCATGTAGATTTGTGTCTGAAATGGTATTTTGAGGAAAGAACCATACAGATTTGAGTGGACCTGACCAGTCAGTGCACGCATTTGTCAGCAATCGTGTAGCTCAACTCAGAACTTAAAACTTGAAACTCTTTGCCCGCAACAATTTGCAACTAATGGAGCTACTGAAGGTAACTGAAACTTTCAGCAGCGCCATCAGGATGGAATTTGGTGTGGACAAATGTGCGGTGATGCATGTGAAGCGTGGGGGGATTGTGGAATCCGTGGGAACCCAACTCTCGGAATCCATATACCTAAGATCCCTCTCCTCAATCGAAACCTACAAGTATTTGGGTATGTCGGAAGCGTTAGGTATTAACGCTACTGACATGAAGCAATCGCTGAGGGAGCGCTTCTTTGGCCACCTGAATAAAGTATTAAATAGTCTTTTATCAGGCGGAAACAAGGTGCGCGCCTTCAACGGTTGGGTCATGCCAGTTTTGATGTACTCTTTCGGCATACTCAAATGGACTCAGACGGAACTCAACGCCCTGGATAGGAGGGTCCGCACACTGCTGACCGCAAATCAGATGCATCACCTACGAGCATCGGTGATGAGACTGTATATTCCGCGGAAGTGCGGAGGTCGAGGCTTGTTCAATGCTAAGACCCTGCACAATCGTGAGGTATGCAGTCTCAGGGAATACTTCCTAAAAGTCGACGTGGGGATGCACCGAGATGTGGTCTCAGTGGACAAGGGCCTTACCCCGCTATCCTTGGCTAACGGGAACTGGCGCAAACCTATAGTATTAGATACTAATGACCGCAAGGAGGTATGGCAGAGCAAAGAGCTTCACGGATGCTTTTACCGGGCCTTACATGGGCCCGATGTAGACATATTAGCGTCTGTATCTTGGTTGCGATTCGGTGATCTCTGGGGAAACCAAAGGTTTTGTCTTTGCGATTATGGACGAAGTTATGATGACGAACAACTACCGGAAATATATTGTGAAGGAAGGCACGGTTGACATCTGTCGGGCATGCCACCGTCCGGGAGAATCAATCCGACATATTATTTCTGGCTGTTCTCGTCTGGCTAACGGAGACTACTTGCATAGGCATAACCTTGTAGCCAGGATTATCCACCAGCAACTTGCTCTGAAATACAGTCTTGTGGAATCGGAAGTACCGTACTATAGGTATGTGCCCGACCCAGTTCTCGAAAATGGCAATATCACGTTGTATTGGGATCGATCTATCATCACTGACAGGACTATTGTTGCCAATAAGCCAGACATAGTGGTGATAGATCGATTAGAGCGTCGCACAATAATTATTGATATAGCGGTCCCGCATGACGAGAACGTCGTGAAAGCTGAAAAAGATAAGCAGATTAAGTATCTTGACCTGGCTCGCGAGGTTGTCGACATGTGGGATGTGGATACAGCAGTAATTGTGCCGATAGTCGTGACAGCCAATGGCATAAAAGCCAAGAGCCTCGACCAGTACCTGAGGAGGCTCTCGTTAGGCAGCTGGATCAAGGGCTTGATCCAGAAAGCGGTACTTCTGGACACGGCGCGTATAGTTAGGAGATTC
Organism: Xanthia togata; assembly: GCA_963853775.1. NCBI lineage: Eukaryota > Metazoa > Arthropoda > Insecta > Lepidoptera > Noctuidae > Xanthia > Xanthia togata. The sequence continues at coordinate 17,873,877 of OY970813.1, read as the reverse complement.
CTCTCTCTTAGGAGTTTTGACCACCGGTAGCTTGGACCCTGTTCCCGATACCGGTGGGCTACTATTTTTTATATTTTTAAATGTTTTTGGTTTTATAAAAATATTTAAAAATTTAAATTATTTATGTATATGACATATGGCATAGGATCAGATTTATTGTAAAATAAAAGAGGTTCTTTAAATAATAAGAATTTAGATTTTCTTATAAATTATTTAATCAATTAATTTTACACGAAACTACACTTACTCAGTTTCAAGACACAAATAGCCATGACACCCAGTAATAGCTTAGAATACACAAAATAGTAACAATGTACAGAGAGGCAGAGTAACAATAATTGAAAGCAATACAACCAGTGCACCGGGCAACGCCTGAAGGTAGAATGCCATTTCGCCGCCGTGCGGACTCTTTTATACGGCAGCATTGTAAGTGGGGCAATGACGTAGCGCGCTACGACGTAGCGATCACTAACTCCGCTCAGCAGCGAGGAGGTGGAAGAATGTCGTAGCGCGCTACGGCGCCATAGTGCTACAGCGTAGCCCAATGCACGTGTTGTTTACAATGTGACGCTGACACGGCCATGCTGACGTGCGGACGTCCTCGCACGCTTAGCCCACAATGCCACATCTAGAACATGAAAAACTGATTAAGTACCGTTTGGTCATCCTGCTATTGTTTCTGGTCCGGTCTACTTATACCCTTCAGATATTTAACCACTTGGTCCAGCCAGCTATGACTCTACAAGGCTTGGTCCGGTCAACTTCTGACCCTCCAGATATTTAACCAATTGGTCCAGTCAGCTGTGACTCTACAAGGCTGGGTCCGGTCAACTTCTGATGCGTTTTTAAGTCGTCCACCCACTCTAAGGTTGCCGTGCTCATCCATGAAAGGATTTAGACATGATATTTTGCTTCTAGGATGCACGTGCCCCTTTTGATTGATAAATATAATATTTTCATGAAATTGGTGGGACTGATCATCTTTGATAATGAGATTCAATGCATTGTCCATCTCTGATGACGTCAATACATCCGTTCTTGAAGTGCATTTGCCTCGTGATTGCGTAATGAAACGCGATATCCAGGCGATTATTTTTACAATGCGAGTTAATGAACTGTAATTCTGTAATAACTCGTGTATGATTGAAATATGACTTTGATATAAAGCCGTGTTTACACTAATCTGCTTGGTTTCCAAATCTGGTGATTGATATGAGGTGATAGGAACATAGTACCCATGTTCGAAATTGGTTATCCATTTCGGACCCTGCCACCACAACAGATGGCTTAATAACTTCCGTGACGTCAGACCCCGAGTAGCACAATCTGCAGCATTCTCCTCTGACCTCACATGACGCCAACATGATGATGGAATGATACTAATGATTTTGATAATTCTGTTAGCTACGAACTGCTTCCACTTTTTCACGTCGCCTTTGATCCAGCCTAAAACTATCATGGAGTCTGTCCAGGCGTAAATCTCTACATCCTGATTTGATAAAGATTCCATGACTTTCTTGATGAGTTGAGATAGCAGTAGCGCACCACATAGTTCTAGTCGTGGCAATGACACCTTTTTTGCCAGAGGTGCTAACTTCGTTTTTGCTACAGCGAGCGTTGATGTGTACTCGCCCTTATTGTCTTTTGCTACTAAATACACAACACATGCGTATGCTTTGTCGGAAGCGTCACAAAATCCATGAATTTGATAGGATTGATTTGTGTTACCGAGATAACGTGGTATGATAAATTGATCTATGATGCTGAAATCATACTTAAGCTGAATCCAATAATCTTGAACGTTTGGTAAAACTTCTTCATCCCACGATACATGTGATGACCATGCATTTTGAAAAAGCAGTTTAGCTCTGATTGATAATGGTGACAGCCAGCCCAAGGGGTCAAATAGTTTTGAAATTTCCGAAAGCAGCTGTCTTTTGTGACGCGTTTATCATGATGCTGTAATTGATTCTGAAAGCTAAAGCTATCCATTGATGGGTTCCATCTTAACCCAAGTGTTTTTCTTGTTTCTGAACACTTGAAGTCTAATGGGTTATTGAGTTGGTCAGGTGATAGATCTACCAGTAGGTCCGGTACGTTGCTAGACCATTTTCGGAGGTTCATACCAGCACCCTTCAGCATTTCAATGAGCTGATGCTGAAGCTCCCTGGCTTGATGAATGGTATTTGCTCCACTAAACAGATCGTCCATATAGAATGATTGATTTAATGCTGACGCTGCTAGTGGATATTTGACAGCATCGTCTATCGCCAGCTGTTTAAGCGTTCTCATAGCTAAGTATGGAGCGGCCTTAGTACCGTACGTCACGGTAGTGAGATGATATTCATTCAGTACCTACTGAGATGATTGCCGCCAAATGATTGATTGAAGATGACGATCTGATTGTCTGATAAAGATTTTCCGGAACATTTTTTCTATGTCCGCCGTGATAACATAACTATAGGTTCTCCAGTTTAAGATGAGTGTCATGAGGTCTTTTTGAAGATTCGGTCCACAACACATTACATCATTTAGGCTTTTGCCTGATGTAGATTTCGCCGACGCATTGAAAACGACTCTAAATTTTGTTGTTGTTGAATCTGATTTCATTACGCCGTGATGTGGTAAGTAGAAGGCACATTTTGATTCGTCGACGTTATTGGCAATACACATGTGACCCAGTTCTTGATATTCAGACATAAATGATTTATAATTTTCTGAAAATGATCCAATAGTGCACATTTTTCTTTCCAAATGTTTGAATTGTGCAATAGCCTTGAATTTAGATGATCCAAGCTGATTTTCATATTCAGGTTTCATGGGTATGCCAACCTCGTATCTTCCAGTGTCCAAACGACGAGTAGCTTGCTGATAAAACTCTTCACAATACTGCTCTTCACTGGTAAGAGATGATGATGATGTTTCAACGTCCTCTATCTCCTAATATTTTGATAGGTCTGATAAGTCATTTGTTACGATATGACAATTAAATGTGCGAACGTTGCCAGATAGGAACCATCCGAGTGCCGTCTGTTGCGCAATCGGAGCCTGCGCTGGTCCTTTGATGAGACCGTCCATGATGATTTGAGAATAGATACTCACATCCAAGAGAATATCAATTGGCTTCGACACGTTGTATTCTGGATCTGCTAATTGAAGATGCTGGATATGAGACCATGATTGTTTTTTGAATGGTATACCAGGCAAGCAGTTAGCGACCTTTGACAGAACCAGTGCTTCTGTAGTAAAATGATAGTCACCGTAGATAGCTTGACAGTTGATTGACACCCGTCCTTTGCTTTGCCTAGCACCAGCACCTATTCCTGATACCGATGCGTTGTATTTTCGGCGCTGCAACCCTAACCGCTGTACAGCGTTTTCCGATATTAATGATATTTGTAACCCCTGGTCTAGAAGAGCCCTAAGGATCATGTAGCTGCCATCAGAACACTTGACATTGATTGACAGCGTAGTCAACAATAACTCTTCGTCATCTCCTGCTACATGATTAACATTAGGTTGCTTGTTTGATGATTTTGATGACGAAGCGGTCAATGCAGATGATGGTGATGAAGTTTGAGAAGCTGATTTTGATGATGGGACATACGCTTCATGGAGTATTGAATGATGATCACCTTGACAGGTTTTGCAACGTTTTTTCGAAGTGCATTGACTTCCATCGTGACTGAATAGGCAATTTTGACAAATATTTGAGTTTGTCACCGTCTTCAATTGCACGTCCGGTGTCATATTCATGAATTTTTTGCACAAAAACAAATTGCGAGCATGATTAGAATTGCATACAGAGCATTTTGAAGTTTGAGAAATGATGGCTTGATAATTTTTATTAATGTAACCTTTATAATTGTTTTGCTTACTAAAGTAATTTGTGTTCTTTGATTGATTTGGGTTCCGCTTGCTTGATGGTGATGGTTCCTTATCGTTTTTATGAATAGGCTCGAGAGCGGTAAACTTACTCTCGAGGAATGCCATTAACTCGTCCAATCTTGGTAACTCACGAGGTGTCCTACGTGCTTCCTTGTAGTCAGCATAAGTTTCTGGATCCAGTTTTTTGCATAATAAATGAACTAACAACGGATCCCACGTATTCGTATTAACGCCGAGATTGTGAATCGCGTGAATACATTCGGTTGAGGTATCATACAACCTTTTGATTTCAAATGATGATTGCTTCTGAATATTGGGTTGATTGAGGAACATTTCGATTTGATTCGTGAAAAGAACTTGAGAATTGTTGTACCGATGTAATAAGATCTCCCACGCAGTATCATAATTCTCAGATGAAATATGGAGATGATAGATGAGACGTTCTGCTTCACCCTTAAGTTTTCCCTTAAGGTGCTGCATCTTCTGAGCTTTAGTGATGGAGTTATTGTTATGAATTGTCTCCGTGAACAAGTCATAGAAGGTTGGCCACTGCGTGTAGTTTCCGCTGAACGATGGTATTTCAATGTGCGGGGTTGATTTTTCTAAATGAGTCGTTGATGAGATTTTCTTATTTAACTCACGTTTGATATTTTTGTAGGCCAATTCATGATGATTAAACTCCTCGTCGTATGATATATCTCCACCAGCAAGTATATGATCGATTTGCAAATGTTGAGCATCAATAATTGTCCACTTAGCTTGAACGTTTTTGAGCTCATCTTCTAGTTCCCATTTATCTGTTATTTGTTCAACTTTGATACCCTTGATTAGCCGATTAAAAGCCCTAAAATTAGTGCGTTGCAGTGATAACAATTCGTCTAACTTACCATCTGGTTGAGTAGATTTTGATGCTTTGCCGTAAGATGATATTAGATTACGAGTCGATTGATAATAGTCTTTACCTTTTTGATATGTGTTGTCAAGGAAATACTCAACCGCCACATTTTTATGCTCAGATATTTTTTGGTGATTTTGTTCGAACTCTCCCCAGAGGTTATCTAACGTCTCTAACCGTTTCCTCAAGTATTCGGCATGCTTGCGAGAATCCGAGTCCTTGTTGAAGTTCACCTTTATTGTATTGAAATTGGTGATGATTTCAGATTGACGGGCAAAAAGAGCTTCCATGATGTAGTTAAAGGAACAGTCTTACTTGGTTATATGATGATCCACGTAGCTGTCTGCGCCTGATGCTGCTCCCAAAAGGGTTGATAACGGATGCTTAACCCTTGCGCCGCCCGATGATGAGCTATTCAGAGCCCGATGATGTTGATGTCACGCCGTGATATGCTTACCACGATCGTGCTGTTGACCTAAGCTATATTTGCTCAAGTCAAGAATGAAGTGTGTTTTTTAAAGAATGAGTACACACTGGTTTGATCACAGAACCTTTGAGTCCGAACCGTTCCTCTGACCAGTACGCGCGCTAGGTCAAAGTACCGCGACGAGGTCCTGTAAGGCTCGAAGGACCAAAATAAATGTAGGGGATGCCTACACTTAGTGATATGATAGCGGGGCGATTCTATTGGGATGATGAAATAAAACCGACCGCTTTGAATGTTCGTTAAACACTGATTTATTTAAATATATTTTACATATTATTTGCAATAATAGGTACAAATGTTGTGTGTGCAGAATGCAAGGCGCATAAGTCGGTAGAATAATGTACGGTTCCGTACAATAAAATTAAATATTATGAAAAATCAGAAAAAAAAAAACTCGAGATGTTTTGTTGACGTTGGTGTTGTCAGTTATTTTTGACATTTCTCGGGACCCTAGGGTCCCGGACCTTTGGAAGGCGTACGAGGGGCCGAAGCCAACTCGCAGAGGCCCGTTAGACGTGTCTAATGAAATGAGGCACTAACCGACGATTATCCCTGTACGCACTAATCTAGTGCACCCAAGGACAATCCCCGGTTAGTACAGGACTATTGCAAGATATGGAAACAATGATATTGGATTATGGGTTTGGGTGGCTAAGTGAACTGTTTATCTAGACCAGTTATTTTATTATTATTATTACGTTTATTCATTTTTCTAACATATAAAATACATTTTTAAATATTTTTTTCATTTCAACCAAAAGTTGTGCTGTCCGTCCGGTCCCGGTGATTTCCAATTCGGTAACGGACGGACTGCTCTGGCTACGTTTATTATTATTATTATATCTATTTCTTTGAATTTTTCTCGAAGGGAATCTCTCGGACCTACGATGTAAATGGCTCGAACAGGTTCCTCAGAGAAGAATTCCATATATTATAACATAAGACTATGAAAATAACTAAAATAAACAATTCTGGCTATGTCTACGTCAGTTGATACTTCTGCTACTGATGATACTTCCATAATTATTAGAATAAATAGACGTGCATTAAATCTTGACAATGTAAATAACGCCCTACTGCAGGTCCAAAATTGGTTTAATGCTAATAATTTAGTATTAAATGGGAAAAAACTAAATTCATAAGATCTGCTTTACCGAATGTTAAAAGTAGTGGTTGTGATATGGTATTGAATAAGGAGAAACTAGAATTCGTAGATAAAACTGTTTTCCTGGGGATCACGCTCGATTCAAGGCTGCAATGGAGTCCTCATTTAATATCTCTCGCAGGACGGCTAAGTTCAGCAGCAAATGCTGTAAAAAAAATCCGTCAATTTACTGATATAGAGCACCGCAAGACTAGTCTATTTCAGTTAATTTCATAGTATCATGTCCTAGAGTATTTTACTATGGGGACGGGCTACAGATATCGAATCTATTTTTATTCTGCAGAAAAGAGCCATAAGAGCAATATATTGCCTCCGTAGGCGCGATTCTCTAAGGGAACTGTTTAAAAATATTTAACCAATCAATCTGCCTAGCCTTTTCCCAACTATATTGGGGTCGGCTTCCAGTCTAACCGGATGCAGCTGAATACCAGTATTTTACATGGAGCGACTGCCTATCTGACCTCCACAACCCAGTAACTGCGTAATACGATACCCCTTGGTAAGACTGGTTGTCAGACTTTCGGGCTTCTGACGACCCGTAACGACTGTCAAAGATCCACGAATGACAACCGGGACCAACGGCTTAACGTGCTTTCCGAGGCACGGAGGAGTCTCAGTATGTAAAGATGGTCACCCATCCACAGACCAACCCCGGCAAGCGTAGCTTAACCTGACGGATCGACCCGTGCGGCAGTTACTACTTAGCCACGAGCTCCTCCGTACAAGTTTAAAAATATTAAATAAATAAATAATAAAAATAAAATTCATTTATTGCAGGTCTTTAACCCATATAACATTTAAAAACAAGAAAACTTTGATTACCATGCTTGCACTATAAATGTTACATAATATTACAGATTCCTAAAACATACAAAATTATTACAGAAATAATAATTGATATTGAATTTAGAATTATAAGTCAGATACAAAATATTGAAAATGTCAAAAAATAAATTTTAAAAATGACACAAAATACTTATCAAAACATAATGTCAAAAATAAAATTTAAAAATAGAATGTCAGAATATGTCCAAAGAAAATTTAATACTAAAGTCAAACATATATAATTATATGCAGGCGCTGGCATGCAGCTGCAGCCATCTCCGCAAGAAAGGAGAATCCCACCGCTCGGACGACACGCTCAGGATCCCATTCGAGCCACCCCTACAGCGACGCAAAAGCGATGCACTCCTTATCCGGATTATTCCGTAGAAGTCATCAGTAGCAGCATCAGCGAACATCGCCGATGCACTACAAAACCGGGGCCGCCCCAACAGAATCCTGACCGCGTTGTTGTACTGGACACGAAGAGAAGATAAGTTGGTCCACAGGCTGCACGTGTAAAAGATCTGGCAGTATGCCTTGAACTAGGTTATTTTTATCTGTGAAGAACAACGTGCAAACCTGCGAGCCAGCATGTTGCACCGGACAGACAACGCCCTTCGCTCCCTCTCGATGTCTGCATTGTCAGACAGATCATCAGAGATCCAGTGACCCAGATACTTGAATCGATCTACTCTGTTCAAATGTGACCCGCAAAGAGTGACAGGTGGTCCAGTTAAGTAGCTTTTAGTACCAGCTTTAAAGATCATGTATACACTCTTCTTTGGGTTATATCTGAGCCCATGGGCCTCCACGTAGGTCTCACAATTATTCAAAAGCCTGCGCATCGCAGAAAGAGGAACTCAGCAACACCATGTCATCCGCGTAACATTTATGCAGTCTCAGGGAATATTTCCTAGAAGCCGACGTGGGGATGCATCGAGATGTGGTCGCGGAGGACAAGAACCTTACCCCACTCTCGTTGGCTAATGAGAACTGGCGCAAGCCTGTAGTGCTTGACACTTACGATCGCAAGGAGGTATGGTAGAGTAAGGAGCTTCACGTATGCTACTTCCGGGCCCTACATGGACCCGATGTTGATTTATTAGCGTCCGTAGCCTGGCTGCATTTTGGTGACCTCTTTGGGGAAACCAAAGGTTTTTTCTGTGCAATTATGGACGAAGTTATGATGACGAATAATTGCCGGAGATTCATTGTGAAGGACGGCACGGTTGACATCTGTCGGGCATGCCACCGTCCGGGAGAATCAATCCGACACATTATCTCCGGGTGTTCTCGTCTAGCTAACGAAGAGTACTTGCATAGACACAACCTTGTAGCCAGGATTATTCATCAGCAACTTGCTCTGAAATACGGCCTTGTGGAATCGGAAGTACCGTACTACAAATATGTGCCCGACCCAGTTCTCGAAAAATGGAAATATCACATTGTACTGGGATCGATCCATCATCACTGTCATTAATCAATATCATAACTAATCCATCACACAGTTGCCAATAAGCCTGATATAGTGGTGGTGGATCGAGGAGAGCGGCGCGCAATGATCATTGACATAACGGTCCCGCATGACGGGAACCTCGTGAAAGCCGAGAAAGATAAACAAATTAAGTATCTTGACTTGGCTCGCGAGGTTGTCGACATGTGGGATGTGGACTCAGCGATCATTGTGCCGATAGTCGAATCAGCCAATGGCTTAATTGCCAAGAGCCTCGACCAACACCTAAGGAGGCTCTCGTTGGGCAGCTGGATTAAGGGCTTGATTCAGAAAGCGGTACTCCTGGACACGGTTCGCATTGTTAGGAGGTTCCTCTCTCTGGAGCCTTGATCGCCGGTAGGTTGGACCCTGTTCCCGATACCGGTGGGCTACTATTTTTTATATTTTTAAATGATTTTATATATTGTTTATTCTTATATTTAAAAATATAATTTATATGTATTTAAGTGAAATAAATAATAATAATAAATAAATTACTACAGATGACCGCAAGGAAGTATGGCAAAGCAAGGAGCTTCACGGGTGCTTCTACCGGGCTCTTCACGAGCCTGGTGTAGATTTCCTAGCGTCCGTATCCTGGCTACGTTTAGGTGACCTTTTCGGGGAAACTGAAGGTTTCGTCTGTGCAATTATGGACGAAGTTATCTTGACGAATAACTACCGGAGACATATTATGAAGGACGAGACTGTTGACGTGTGTCGGGCATGCCACCGTCCGGGTGAGTCCATCAGACATATTATCTCGGGTTGTTCTCGTCTGGCTAATGGCGAGTACTTGCACAGGCATAACCAAGTGGCCAGGATTATTCACCAGCAACTTGCTTTGAAATATAAACTTGTGGATTCTGAGGTACCGTACTACAAGTATGTGCCCGAACCAGTTCTCGAAAATGACCATGTCACGTTGTACTGGGATCGGTCTATCATTACTGACAGGACTATTGTTGCCAATAAGCCTTATGTAGTGGTGATAGACCGCTTAGCGCGCCGCGTAATGATAGTTGATGTTACCATTCCACATGACGAGAACCTCGTGAAAGCTGAGAAAGAGAAACAAATAAAATATCTCGACTTAGCACACGAGATTGTCGACATGTGGAATGTGAGCTCGGCTATCATTGTGCCGATTATCGTAACGGCCAATGGCCTGATGGCCGAAAGCCTGGACCAACATCTCTCGAGGCTCTCGTTAGGCGGTTGGATCAAGGGCCTGATTCAGAAGGCAGTACTTCTCGATACGGCTCGTATTGTGAGGAGGTTCCTATCTCTGCAGCCCTAACCACCGGTAGCTTGGACCCTGCTCCCGACACCGGCGGAACACTATTTTTTATATTTTTAAATGTATTTTATACCTTTTAAAAAACAAAAATTTAAAAATGTATTTTAGATGTTAGAAAAATAAATAAACGAAATAATAATATATTGTGAAGGACGGCACGGTTGACATCTGTCGGGCACGGTGGCATGCCCGACAGATGTCAACTGTGCCGTCTGGGGGAAACAATCCGACACATTATTTCTGGCTGTTCTCGTCTGGCTAACGGAGACTACTTGCATAGGCACAACCTTGTAGCCAAGATTATCCACCAGCAACTTGCTCTGAAATACAGTCTTGTGGATTCAGAAGTACCGTACTATAGGTATGTGCCCGACCCAGTTCTCGAAAATGGCAATATCACGTTGTCTTGAGATCGATCTATCATCACTGACAGGACTATTGTTGCCAATAAGCCAGACATAGTGGTGATAGATCGATTAGAGCGTTGCACAATAATTATTGATATAGCGGTCCCATGACGAGAACCTCGTGAAAGCTGAAAAAGATAAGCAGATTGACTTGGCTCGCGAGGTTGTCAACATGTGGGATGTGGATACAGCAATCATTGTGCCGATAGTCGTGACAGCCAATGGCATAATAGCCAAGAGCCTCGACCAATATCTGAGGAGGCTCTCGTTAGGCAGCTGGATCAAGGGCTTGATCCAGAAAACGGTACTCCTGGACACGGCGCGTATCGTTAGGAGATTCCTCTCTCAGGAGCCCTGACCACCGACCGGTAGCTTGGACCCTGTTCCCGATACCGGTGGGCTACTATTTTTTTATATTTTGAAATGTTTTTGTTTCTTTTTGTTTTTATAAAAATATTTAAAATTTAAATTATATATACACACATCAACACGGTCTAGGGATATTTTTAAAAAAGCGAATTACTATCAATGTGTTAATTATTTATATGACATGTATATATTTAAAAGATACGTTATTTAATATTCTACCATTTTTTAATAATGGTTAAGGTACTTAGATTAAAATTTTAGGATTTTATGGAAAAAAAATGAAGCATAGACGGAAACCGTATATGAGTTAACTTTTAATTTGTGAGTAAAAACTGAAAAAAATAGAAAAATCATTTAATTTGTGTTTATAAACTTGAATTTAGTCTGAGAAAGCGCCCATGATGTTCATAACACATCGGCAACGATTCGGCATGCTCAGAACAAGGTTGTCAATGTCTTGCTGCGGAATATTGTCCCATGTCCTTCTGAGGTGCGCAAAAAGTTGATCTTCTGTAGCCAGATTTTCAGGAACTTCCTTCAGAGCTCTTCTTTGCAGCATATCCCACGCATGCTCAATGGGATTTAGATCTGGCGATTGAGCAGGCCAGTCTAAGGCCCTAACATTATGTGTATGTAACCAAGCTGCTACCGTTCTCGCCGTGTGTGCCCGGGCATTGTCGTGCATGAGCAGGAAATCTTGCCCCATTTGTGTTCTGTGGGGCAAGATTACGGGCCCCAGCACCTGTTGGACGTATCGTTCTGCCGTCATATTGCCCCGCACCCAAACGAGATCCGTCCGTCCTCCAAGACGAATTCCTGCCCAAACCATAATTGTTCCTCCTTGGTATGGGTGAACTTCCTGAGGGTTCTGGAGACGGCTCCATCATCCAGGAACTCGCCAAACACGCGTCCTTCGTGAATCTGGATGGAAGCCGAACCTGGATTCATCCGTGAACAGCACATTGGACCATTGCTCACGGCCCCAGTCCACGTGGTTCCGAACCCATTCTAATCGTCGTCCACGATTGCCTCTCCGTAAAGGTGGGACCCGGAGTGGTCTACGAGAGCGTAGATTGCTTTCATGCAGTCGCCTTCTTACAGTTTGGTCACTCACAAGCACTTGGTGTTCCACTCGCAGCCTTTGGACCAATTGAGTCGCCGTTGCATTTGGTTGAGCTCGCGCAGTAATTTGCAAAAATCGGTCTTGTCTGGGGGTAGTGATGCGACTTGGCCCCCGGTGCCTCTCCGCTACTTCACCTGTGGCACGATAGCGTGTCCACAATCTTGAAATTACATTTTGATGGGTCCCTATGGTCTCAGCAACATTACGCTGAACAGATCCAGCTTCCAGCATTCCCACAGCTCGTAACATCTCCGCCCTCGTCAAATGTCGGCGTTGCATGGCTACAATAACTCAATTTTAACTTTATCTTTCGTTTAAAAATGAAAAAAAACTGTAACTAAACGTAATTCGTATTGTTTTCTAAATTTCGCATAAATGAAAATTCCCTCTCCTATACATCAAGACATTTTTATGCCACCGAAACAAAAGAATTTTCAAAAATTTGAATTTGGAATTAGTCTGAGATAAATTACAAACAAATCGGTGTATAAAAGATTCCAATGCGGCCAGTACTTTTCGAGTTATTTAATTGAGTATGAAATATCCCTAGACCGTGTTGATGTGTGTATTATATAAAGGAAATAATAATAATATATTTATTCAAATAACGACAAGGCATAAAATAAATAGTAGTACAGTTTTGCTTAAATGTAAATTATATTCTTAAGACTTACGTGCCTGTACTAGGTAATCCTGTGTTTCAGGCGGGAAGACCTTAAATAGACTTATAAAATAAATAAATAATCAAAAGGGTTGACAATAGATCACTAATTATAAGTTGAGTAGTGTAGCTCTTAATTTCTAAATTTGATAAATACTTAACGTAGGTGAAAATTGTACATAATATATTCACTGTAGCACAGTTAGTAAATTTTCTGTATCTTCGTAAGACATACTTTGGAGAGCATCCTTGAGAATTCTCTTACAGTTTGTGTAGTTCAGGGAATATTATAATAAACGTTTGCTTTCGAGTTTAGTCTATTATAGAGAAGAGGACCGAGGTACAGGTAAAACTTGGATACAAAAGCATGTTTTGTTGTATTTTGTGGAGAAACTATACCTTTACATCTTTTATTAGTATATGCAGTGCTGTAGGGTAGAGCTGTGTGTCGTTTTAATACAATACCCATTATAAATAGCTGTTTAACTGTTAATACTTCACAAGATTTGTATAGGAGGTTAGTAGGAAAAAGGAAAGGGCGGAAAGTACACACTTTGAGGATCGCCCTTTGAGCTCTCTCGATGGTTAGTAGCATTATTTTACCCGTTCCACCCCATGAGGTAATCAATCAATCTGCCTAGCCTTTTCCCAACTATATTGGGGTCGGCTTCCAGTCTAACCAGATGCAGCTGAATACCAGTATTTTACATGGAGCAACTGCCTATCTGACCTCCACAACCCAGTAACTGGTAACCTCCACAACCCACCCCACCCCATGAGGTAATACAGTAAGTTAATATTGATTGACACAGCGCAAAGTAAATAACTTTATCAAGAGAAAGTGTCGCTTCCAAAAAGCACGCTTAAGTGCATCCCATGCATGCTCTATTGGGTTTAAGTCAGGCGAGCCTGCTGGCCAGTCCTACCTTTTGATGTCGTATTCTCGAAGAGCAGCATTGTCTCGTTGAGCTCGATGTGCGGGTGCATTATCATCGACCAGTATGAATTGGTGCCCATGGTTTACTTGGAAGGTCTGACTAATCCATCAATAGCAACTATTTTGTACCTATCTGCCGTCATGGAGCCTCGATACGGGATCAAAGACGTTCTAGCTCCAATCATAATTCCACACCGAAGGCCTTGCTGAACGGTTCCAGTGGCAGTTCTTTGGCTTTGAGATAACCGACGTGTCTGGAGAAGACTTATCCAGGTGGATACGTCTTCTCCAGACACGGACATGTCAAAAACGTAAACGTTTTTTTGTTGGTTGAATACGAGTCTTTTGGCTACGTTTGTATTTTTGTATTTTTTTTTTTATTCTTATAATGTGCGTTTCGTTTGTGCATAATAAACATATTTTCTATCTTTCTTATTTTCTTTCTTTTATATATGTATACGTTACAAAACCGTAACAAAAAAAAAAAAAACGATTATTCAATCTGATGGCACTTTTTTATGTCAAATAAACAAATAGTAGATTCAGTTTGGTGATGGGTTGTTACATCCTATATAAATACGGGATCAATACAGAAAAAAGAAACGATAGGTTTTTTTGTCATATTACTTTAATTCCAAAATTCAACAGATGCAAAATAATTGTACATAAAAATATATTAAATCTAACAGACGTTTGTGTAATCTATTCTACTCATGATACTAACACATAATAATATAGTAAAATTATGAAAAGTTAGTTGCAACTCGTCGTCTTGAAGTTTTTCGGAAATATATCGTATATGCAGTCATAATTTGGAATCCCATCCGGTCATTTCTAACTCCGATAGACTTAAAAATCCCTGAAAAAGAAACAAAAAATATGTTTAGGGACCGTCGTTAATATCTTCTTAACAGCCTGGTATGACACACTCTTTCTTTCTTGGCTGGGTATTTTCTTTCTTTCTTGGCTGAGTATAGGCTCCTTTCCCTTCTGCCATACTACGAGCGACAACAAGGACGTGTGGCGAGTACCACCTAGCTTACCTATGTATACAGGACGGGTGGATTTTTGAGATGGGGCAGTAAGGGCAGGTACCTTACAGATTCTATTTTTTTTTTTTTGTTTTTGTGTGAATATTGTGTGCCTTGACCTGAGTCAAATAAATATATTTTCTGTCTTTCTTAACCGTTGTTGCAACAAGAAAATGGTCTTTGTAGACTGTCCTTAACTTTTTGAGATATTTTGATCAAACTCAGATTTTGAATAAAATTGTACTCATGAAACGTCAGAAACTAGCTGCACGGTTCCCAATTGGTCGTTTCCTATGAAGAAGATCCGGAAAGAATCTCCACGGTTACTCTTTTAAAAATAATAAGCTTTTACAATATCTTCAAATTACAACGTTGTTCAAATAACAACAGTATGCCATCAAAAACATAACCTGTAAAAAAAACAAGTCTTGCAACTCAGTTTTTCTATCGTTAAAAGTTGTGAGATCCATGTAATAAATACAAAGTCGGTTAATTTATTCAGTCCTTACTTGAGAGTCCTTCTGTCTTAAGTTATTATGTAATTGGCTAACCTAACAACATCTTATAGTGACCATATCAATATTAAAAATCTTTTATGTTTTAAATAAATAGATTGACTTGGCAATCGCAATAAACACATTTTATATTAAAAAATTGTTCTATTAAAAACACAATGTATCTCACAAGTAATATTATGTTATATTAGATTGTTGAAACGGAGTTTTCTGCGATTTCTCAACAGCCTTTGATTGCGTGCACCATGACACGCTTTTGCGTAAACTGCGTCATTACGGTGTGCTAAACGAACCTCTCAACATTTTAAATTCGTATTTACATAATAGTTCGCAATGTGTAGATGTTGATGGTGTGAAATCTTCCGGGCTACCAGTTCAGTTGGGTGTACCTCAAGGCTCATTACTGGGTCTATTCATGTTCTTAGTGTATATTAATGACTTACCTTTCTATCTAAAGGGTATCTGTGAGGTTGTACTGTTTGCAGATGATGACTTCAATGGTCAATGGTTACGGATTGGTTTATGACAAATAACCTAGTTCTCAATGCCAGGAAAACGAAATGTGTAAAGTATGCCCTTCCAAATGTTAGAAATCTAGGACCCAACGTCTCCAGCATACAACTTTATAACTACAAACAATAACAATTAATCAATACATTTTAAAACCACAAGAAACTCACTCTTATGATAATAAAGAAAACTTACCAGTCCTATTGAAAGATGTAGAACAAGTACAACAGGAGCTGATCTGTCATAGTAAATAAAAAATTAAAACATCCTACAACTAACTACAATAGCAGGAATCACTAAGTAATGAAAACAAAGTTAATAGTTGTGGTAGACCTCAAAAACAACCCGGCTTATATCTACACTCCAAGACAACATCTCAAACAAAATTGAAAATTCAGTTTCACTCTGAACCTAAAACTAATACTAAGCCCCTCCTAGGCCAGTGAGAATTTCACCATTTGATTGGCAGAAAATGACAAAATATTCCCAGTACTAACTCTAGTACTTAATACTAATAATTTGTACACTATTCAATCATTGCTGCCCAACATACCAAAATAGATAGATGTAAGATTTCATCCTATAGGTACCCCTACCACTTAGGGCTATCTGCAAGAATTTTCCCATCACCAGATAATCAATTAAGGGTTCATTACATACATTATCGGATAACTTCCTTATTAGAACCTTGCATACTTTAACTGTATTGACTAAATTACCAATAGTGAATGACACGAACTGAAACAATATTTTCTATCAACCTACCCTGATTACTTCTTTGACAAATAACAAGACTGCCATAAATCATAATACCTAAAGATACTAATATAAATGTACTTAAATGTTTGGGATGGCGATCTTACACTTCACAAACTTACGTGAATTGCTAGGATCTATTGCTAAGTCATTTTTATGTTAAAACAAAAGTTAAAGCATTAGTGATCTTAGTCGCATGACATAACATCAGGCCTCTATTTCCCAAAAGCCGGGCAGAGATGGGTGACCTTACTCAAAGGTTATAAAATCAAATGTCTAATTAAATATCTTCATTCTCAATCAGAGGTCAGAGAAAGAAGTTTTATATTTTTATGCTTCTAAAATGAACCTACTTTTTTCGATTAGTGACACGTGTCAATATTATACATCTGAAGCAGACACTTTCACTCTATGTAAATGAAGCAAAAAAAATATTCTATTTCGGCCACACACAGGCAAAATAGTAACAAACATTAAGAAGAGTAAGAGACCTGTGCGATGCCAATGGTGCTTGCAAAAAATATAAAACTGATCAAGTTTAAAGCTCATTCCGTGCTTGACACACTATTTTCCTATATATTCCTATATAACCTCAATAACCAAACTCGTAAGCTGAAGCTGCAAAAACTCCCTACCAGGTCGCTGAATCTGAAAGAAGATGAAATAGTTACACAATTACCCGTGCATAGATCATGTGGGGGATTGATTAGGGAAGGCGTAAAATACATAAGAATCCCTACCGATTCTGATAGATGCTATCTTAGTGACTAATGCTCGGTTACTATAAACAAAACGAATAATAATACATTCTAATAAATAGATAATAGATAAATACATTCTAATAAATAGATTCTGTGATAGGTACTTCCATATGGGAGGGCCTTCTATGTATAGCTATGGGATTTTTTGCCCCGTTATCGGTAAAGATACAAGGGTCTTAATTCTAACCAATGAGCCACTAAATTGAATACACTGGTTATCGTCAGATCACCGAAGTTAAGCAACATCGGGCGTGATCGGTACTCGGATGGGTGACCGCCTGGGAACACCACGTGACGCGGCCTACAAATTGCAGGAATTGACCATAAATACACAACATAATTATAGAGTTAATGAGCTTATCGAAAACTCACGTATTAAGTTCCACACTGCATCTGGAATAAGTGAACGTTTACGTTTACAGAGACATCTACGACCGTTATTTATTCTCTGTCATCGAAACCTTCAAAAGTATGCAACCCAACAAATATCTTCCTGACCTGAATACAAATACAGAACAAACCAAAGAAAAACCTACAAAGAAGTTGACTCTAATGCCGACTCTGTGGACTAATAAAACAAATAATGTTTTGAAGTTACCCTAAAGTTTATAACTAAGTATAATAAAAGTGAGAGTGATTAATTCTTCCCTTCACAGGACAACACATACAGCACCTCAACTTAGAGCTGGCATCAATCGAGAGAGACACAATGTGGGGTTAATTGCTGTTGATTATGCTTTTATGCTGATTAACAATAGCTTATTATTCCTTAATAACCAAGGCTAATCGGGGAAATAAAATTACCTAATTCAATAAACCAGAATATTTATAATCAGATAATTGATTAACTAACTGAATTATTACAGACAACTCTCAAATGACACATTTCAAACTCAAACTCAAACTCAAACCATTTATTTCAATTAAACCCTTTACAGGCACTTTTGAATTGTCAAAGAGTCAGTTAGTCAGAAAGTTGAAGCTAGTTGCCCAAATCTGTTGGATGGTGGGGACGTTTCTAATCATCATCCTTTATTAACTCTTAAAATGTCGATTGCACCCCATGTGTGCAAATGACAATAAAA
This sequence comes from Xanthia togata, assembly GCA_963853775.1. NCBI lineage: Eukaryota > Metazoa > Arthropoda > Insecta > Lepidoptera > Noctuidae > Xanthia > Xanthia togata. The sequence continues at coordinate 17,855,670 of OY970813.1, read as the reverse complement.
TTCTATTGAAAGAAAGAAAGAAAGAAAGAAATCATTTATTTGCTGATAATGTAGGTATACATATAAGTTGGAATATTTATTAAGTGTCCCGGTACATTTTACCTTACGGCATGCAAAATATTAGGTATGAATGAAATATTAATATAGATACAGCTATTACGATCATTATTAGCTATAGTCGAATTTAATTGGTTGTTACAGATCAGAAAACAAAAAAAAAAAAAAAAAAATATAATTAATGAATTACATATAAATCTCTCACAAAGCATACAATGAAGAATATAAATGTCGAAATGAGTAATGTCGAAAAGCTTAACGGGCCGGCGCGGCGGAGCATGCGTAGTTCATGCAAACATAATACCAAAATAATTATAAAATTGTGTCTGTAGACTATTTAATTACTTTCTCTGTAATTTGTGGTAAGAAAATAAATAATTATATTATTATATTATTATTATTATATTAATTTGAATTCGAGTTATGAGAAAAATAAGGTTTCTATAGAAATTTTAAATTCCTCATAACTCGTCTTTATATCAGTGTCCATTCAAAATATATATTTGGAAGCCTAGATATTCTGTAATCCAATCGGAATAAATACATACTACCTTAAGAATATGTTTGATTTACAAATTATTTTGGTATTACGTTTGTATGAGCTACGCATGCTCCGCAGGCCCCTTAATGTCAAAATATTCCAAAACATTAACAACTATCACAATTATTATTAGATAAAGAATTTAGATAATCTCGTAATGTCAAGATCTGTTATGTCAAATTACAATATAACAAAAACCATTAAAAAAAAAACGCTAATAAATAAATAACAATTGTCAATAAGTCAATGTCATCAAAAACATTCGAAATAGCAAAGGCAATGCACATTTATCAAAAACATTTTCATAGTTTTGTCATTTACAAAGTCTTTAACTGTGTAATAACATTTCTCCAGCAATAGTTTTGTTAATTGTTTTTTAAACAGTTTTATGGGTAGGTCTTTTAAATTTTCAGGTAATTTATTATATATAAGTGGTCCCATGGAAAATTTTTACGGCAGCGCTCTGTGACGTGTTGTAGCAAAAATGACGAACGTTATTAAGTGTGACAAGTGTAACATTGTAATCGACGAAATGTTGTCTTACATCCAGAACAAAGTCTCTGTTGTGGACGAAGAGACTTTAGTGCGTATTTGTGTCTCATCCTTCACGAGTGATGAAATCAAAAGGTCAAAGTCACTTCTTTTTGATGCCATTCCTTCGAATCTGCGGAAGATTATAAGGAAAAATAAAGGCAAAGAGCAGAGAGATTTGGCAGATATCATTAATCTGTTCAAATCAGCCGAGCCGGATGATATTCCTGTGTTTGTGGCCAGGAGTCTTGAAAAGTTGCCACCTATTACTTTCGACCACCTTGACTGTACGAAGCTGTTGAAAGATTTAGTACGAATGCAAGCAGCAATTGACGAAATTAAAACCACCTATGCGACGTTAGATGATATAAAACAGGTGAGAACGGATTTTTTTCCAATCAGAAACGATTCGTTACCACCTGCGTCTGCATTGAAAGTGAATATGAATCGGGGCGCCTGGTTACTGGATAGTGGGCCGATGGGACTATCGCACCTGCATAATTCTTCTCTCCACGAGGTAATATGTGACACGGGTGAGAATGATAGTGATATGCATCAAAGAATTCCTCAATACAGAGAAATAATGCAGGTACAAGAAAAACAAAATAAACATGAGTCATGTACGCAGCGGCGGACATCGCCGGTCGGTGTAAGCGCTGCGGTGACTCACGCGCATGAGCCGAGTGTATGTGGAACCGGTTTGGCGACGACTGAGCGCTCGGGCCAGACTGTGAGTATTAACGAGGCACATCAGCTGACTGCTACGAACAACGTGAACGTCGCTAATAACGGTGCAATGATTCACTCAGATACTCCGTCCAATGTTCACAACAATGACGATGGATGGCAAAAAGTGTCTCATCGTAAGAAACACCCCAAATATCGCTATATGGGTAAAACTGGTGTTGCGACAGATGCGGAGGGCCGATTTAAAGCAGCAGATAGAAGAGTGCCAATGTTTATCACTAATATACATAGTGATACGACCAAAGACGAAATAATTAATTATATTCGCTCGAGAACACAAGACACGGTGTCTCTGGAGAAAATAATAATGAAGAAGGAAAGGGGACACGTTGCCTACAAATTCTTTATTTCAGAGTCCAAGTTACCATCATACCCAGATGAGAATTTATGGCCCCAAGGCATCGTATTTAGGCGTTTTGTCAATTTTAAGCGTAGAAAGTCGAACGGATTGTTATCTGTTGACGGTGTCAATAAAAACAGTAATGAATAGCAGACCATATCGTTTTGTTACCTACAATTGTAAAAACGTAAAACGCTCCATAGATAGCATTAGGGAGCTTTGTCGTGCCTGTGATTTGGTAGCCTTGCAGGAAACTTGGCTACTTCCTGAGGACATTCCGTACTTAAGTACGATTCACAGCGAGTTTGGCTACACGGGGATTTCAGCGGTCGACACGTCCGCGGGTCTGTTGCGAGGACGACCTTTTGGAGGCGTGGCCTTGCTGTGGAGAAGCAGCGTATTTCGGCTGGTGTCTGTGTTGCGTTGTGATAGTGAGCGTATTTGTGCCATTAAAATAATAACCAGTGACCGGCCAGTGATAGTGCTAAGCGTATAAATATACCTACGAACGCGGCGGGCAATTTAGCTGAGTTCACGGATTGTCTTAGTATGGTAAGCGCAATAATTGAAGAATACGGCATTGAGTCTGTATATATTTTAGGCGATTTTAATGCTGCACCGTATGGTTTATTTTTCAATGAGCTTGTAAGCTATTGTGATGAGCAGTATTGGTCATGCGTTGATGTGGACATGCTAGGTATTGACTCGGATACGTTCACCTTCATTAGTGACGTGTACGGGTCGTGCAGCTGGCTGGACCACTGCTTGGTAACTCAGTCTGCAAGGCAATCTGTTACTAACGTGTATGTGGATTATGACACGGTATGGTCAGATCACTTTCCACTTATTATCGAGTGTAAATTAAACCTAATTCCGCAGACGGTACATCACAGTGTTATGCTGAATAGGGGGGTAGTGTGGGGTGTACGTACGGCGGAACAGATTGCCTTGTATACTAGTGAGTGTAACAGGAGGCTCAGACTTGTTGACTTTCCCGCTGAGTGTATTCAGTGTGCTGACTCTTATTGCCACGACCATTGTCACAGGCGTGCCATTGACAGACTGTACTCTGATGTTGTGTCCGCACTTCGTGACGCGTCTTTGGTGGGTCGGGGTAGCGGTAGGACCGGTATGGTTGGCTCGCGTGTAGTACGGTGGAACAATAACGTCAGAGAGGCTCATCGTTTGGCCAGAGCTAGGTTTACTGAATGGGTACTATGCGGCAAACCTAGGTGCGGGGAAGTATATCACGAAATGTGTGAAACCAGAAGGATATTCAAATCCCGGCTTAAGTGGTGTCAAGATCATCAGGACCAATTGAGAATGGATACCCTTGCTGTGAAGCACTCGAACGGTGACTTTCGTGGTTTTTGGAAGGGTACCAGTAAGGTAAACTTGGGTCCTGGCCTACCGGTGAGCGTCGACGGGGTTAGTGAACCGGGAGATATAGCGAGTCTATTTAAGTCCTACTTTTCTGTAAAGCCACAGTTGGGAACGCGGAGTGCGGAGGTCAATGCTGAAGAGCTTGCGGGAGTACTGGATACTAGGATTTTGGCCAGTGAGGTGGGGAAAATCATAAAATATATGACTAGAGGAAAATCTCCTGGCCATGATGGCCTAAGTATTGAACACCTGCAGTGTGCCGGCCCGCATGTGTTTAGGGTTTTAGCTATGTTCTACTCGCTATGCCTGAGCCATTCATACTTGCCGTACGATTTCATGAGAACTATAGTAGTGCCTGTGGTTAAGAACAAAACTGGTGATCTAGCCGATAAAACTAACTACAGGCCTATCTCTCTTGCTACTGTTATAGCAAAGGTGTTTGACGGTTTGCTTGATACACGGTTAAATAAACTCGTGTCACTGCATGATAATCAGTTTGGGTTTAGACCTAAATTATCTACTGAGAGTGAAATACTGTGTCTCAAGCATGCCGTCAGATACTACACGGATCGTAAAACACCAGTTTACGCGTGCTTCCTCGACCTGTCTAAGGCCTATGACCTGGTTTCGTATAATTTGTTGTGGCAGAAACTTGAGGGCATAAACATGCCGCATGAACTTGTTAACATCTTCAAGTATTGGTACGAACACCAGGTTAACAATGTCAGATGGGCGGGTACATTATCGGAGCCATACAGGCTTGAATGTGGGGTGAGACAGGGTGGGGTAACCTCACCCACACTTTTCAATCTCTACATGGATGCACTCATCGTCGCGCTCAGTAGTCGGCATGTGGGCTGCCATGTTGATGATGTTTGTGTTATGCAGATGACATGGTGCTGCTGAGCGCGTCGGTTTGTGGATTACGCAAGCTGCTGAATATCTGTGAGGACTACGCGGGCAGCCATGGTCTTATGTATAATGTCGCGAAAAGTCAATTCATGGTATTTCAGGGAGGCGCCAAATGCCCACAGCAAGTACCCCCTATTCACTTGAATGGTGTACCCTTGGAACGGGTGGATCAATTTAAATACTTGGGGCACTGGGTAACAGCAGATCTGAAAGACCATGTCGATATTGAGCGGGAGCGGAGGGCACTGTCTAAGAGAGCAAATATGATAGCCCGTAGGTTTGCACGTTGTTCAAATCAGGTTAAAATCACGCTTTTTAAAGCTTTCTGCACCTCCTTATACACATGCAGCCTATGGGCATCTTACTCACAAGCTGCTTACAGTGCCCTTCGTGTCCAATACAACAACGCGTTCAGGGCGGTTTTGCGGCTACCCCGCTTCTGCAGTGCCTCGGGCATGTTTGCGGAAGCGCGCACCGACTGTTTCCACGCCACCATGCGCAAGCGGTGCGCGTCCTTGGTGCGCAGGGTGCGGGCTAGCTCCAATACTGTCCTGGCGATGGTTGCTGAGCGACTTGATTGCCCCTACGTTGGGCATTGTTGTAGCAGGCATATTGCTGGTGGGGTGCTTGGACAGGAAACCTCCCCGTGTGCCTGTGGGCTGGAATTCCCTTCGGATGCGTCCGGGGGGAAGGCCAGTCTTCAGGACGGTGCACCCTGGGATGCGGGCAATGTCTCCCCATTAGGTACTCTGTGCCTAAGGGGTCCCATTGTCTGCATGCCAATATCCTGTCGGAGGAACGCTCTAACGTGTACTCGGAGAGAGCACACGTTGAGCAGCGTTGGAGCACGGGCTCGGCGTGCACTAACACTGCCGTCGGGCAGGCAGGAGGAAGCCTTCTGCCACCGTTGGTCTCGTAGCCCCGAAGAGTGTCAAGGTCATGTCTCTGGCACTTGACGGGGGTCGAGGGTCTTGGCTTAACCGCCCGGACCGCGAGGAAGAAATCCTCTATAAAAAATTACCCCAAACCTCCAAACGGCGGCGCACCGTGAGGGAGGTTGTAAGCTTGACTAATGGGTAGCTATTAGATAATTAGTCGCTAGTGCGAACCACTATAATTTTGAGTCAATACAATATGATAATATACTCGTGGGAACAAAAATGGAAATAAACACAAAAAACACAAACCAAGGAGAGGGGAGTGATGCGGGGTCGGAGTCCGACGCTGCATCTGGCGCAAAGAGCTCGGGTCAGAGTTCGGAGCGCGAAGTGGTGGTGGGAGCGACCGTGAGGAACCGAAAGTTCCTCCGGAAGCGCTCCAAACCGGGGGATGGCCAGGGGTCGTCCGCCGACGAGGGAGTCCCGGGCCAAGGCAGGAGGAAGATCCACTCCAGCCGGCGGGGTGTGGCCCGGGGAAAAGGTGCAGGTAGAGGGCTCACTGCGAAGGAGGCCGGCGAGCCGAGCCGGGCCAGCCCAGCTGAGCTGGAGAGGCCCTCTACCGAGGATGAAAACAACCCTGTAGGGGCGAACACCGTGGCGGCCCCTACAGATTCGGCAGGCGGCTCCAATTCGGAGCGAGCGGCCAGGTTTGCGGAGGCCGTGGCAGCCGCAATGAAGGTTTTGGTCTTGAAGAGGACTCAGTCCTCTAAAGACAAGGCCATGCCTGCGGCCATAGCCTCTATTGTGGCGGCTGCGGAGGCCTATCATCTCAGGCCTCCGTCAGACGGCATGTCTGAGATGCGGGCGGAGGTCGCCCGCTTGACAGCCGCCATGGAGCTTCTCCGAAAGGAGAACGAGGAGCTCCGAGCGGACCTGGCTGGGCTCCGAGGAGCTGGCCCTCGTGAGGTGCCACAGGGGAGGGAACAGCATGGGCAGGGACGGCCGATGCCTGCCGAGGACCGGATCCTGACCCTCGTGAGGCAGGAGATGGCTTCTTTGCGGTCTCGTTTTTCCGCGCTAGAAGCCATCGTCCTGCGCCCTCCTCTAGCGGCGAGCATGGCCTCTGGCCAGCAGAAGACGGCATCGTATGCCACCACCGCAGCTGCCTCAGCCAAACCAGGCTCGTCGGGGCAGACCAAGGTTGGGGTGGCTACAAAGGCGGCGAGGGCCCCGGCCCAGGTGGCGAAGGTCCCGGCCCAGGCGGCGAAGGCCCCAGCCCTAGCCGCGAAACAGCTGCCCCCGCCTCCTCCTAATTCTACCCCAGCTGACGCCGAATGGCAGGTAGCCGGGGAGAAGAGGAAGGCGGCGAAGGCAAAAAGGGCTGCCAAGAAGAAGGAGAGGAGGCAGCGGCGCAAGGAGCGAAGCGTCGCGGCTTGGCTCCGCGCCCCGAAGTCCGCAGCTGTAGTGATTACACTACAGCCAGAGGCGGAGAAGAAGGGCGTGTCCTACCGCGACGTGCTCGCCAAGGTGGGGGCGGCGGTGGACCTCAAAGAAATCGGCGCCGCTGATGGCATCCGGGTGAGGGTCACTGCGACTGGGGCCCGGATGCTGGAGGTCCCCGGTGTGGCAAGCGGCCCGGCTGCTGACGCTCTGGCCGAAAGGCTTAGGGCGTCCCTAGATGCGGATGAGGCCCGAGTGTCCAGGCCCACCAAATGCGCAGACATGCGTATTCTGGGCCTGGATGACTCCGTGACGGAGGGACAGGTGGTGGCCGCTGTTGTTAGGGCTGGGGGGTGCTCTGCCGAGCAGGTTAGGGCGGGCGCCCTTCGTCCTGACTTCACGGGGTTGCGAGCCATTACGGTGAGCTGCCCCGTGTCGGCGGCCAAGAAAATAGCCGGGGAGGGCCAAAGGCTATTGGTGGGCTGGGTTTCGGCGCAGGTCAAACTGCTGGAACCCAGACCTCTGAGGTGCTTCCGCTGCCATGTGGGCAACCACGTGGGAGCTAAATGCACCTCGGAGGTGGACCGCAGCGGTCATTGTTACCGCTGTGGTCAGCCCGGTCACAAGGCCGGCTCGTGCGAAGCCACGCCGCACTGCGTCGTGTGTGCGGCGGCTGGCAAGCCAGCCGGCCACCGGATTGGGAGCAAGGCCTGCGCCCCACCCACCAAGGCCAGAGGCAAGCCCTCTGCCACCGCCGTCATAGCCGCAACCTCCGCCACCGCCGCCGTTGCCGCCTCCACAGCCGTCATCGCCGCCGCCGCCGCCGCGGCAGGGCCCTCACAGAGGGCCCAGGAGGGAGCTGCAATGGAGTGCCAATAATGGCCCCATTTCGCCTCCTCCAGGCGAACATCAACCACTGCGCCGCAGCTCAGCATCTGTTGCTCCAGAGCATGGCGCAGTGGTCGATCAACATCGCCGTGGTCGCTGAGCCGTACTTTGTCCCGCCCAGGGATGACTGGGTGGAGGACCTGAGCGGCTCAGTGGCCCTAATTTCGTCGGCCGCCGCCGGTACCCCGTCCCTCGAGGCTGTTAAGAGAGGACGGGGTTGCGTTGCAGCACGGTTCGGGGAGATTGTCGTGGTAGGGGCATACTTCTCCCCGAACCGAACTCTCGCCGAGTTCCACAACTCCCTTGCGGAGTTGAGAGTCGTCGTCGTCGGGTTCTGTTCCCTCCCCGTGCTCGTCCTCGGGGACTTCAATGCCAAGAATGTGGCTTGGGGTTCCCGGTATACGGACACACGGGGCAGGATGGTGGAGGACTGGGCGCTGGAGACAGGCCTGGTCGTCCTTAACCGGGGTTCTGTCCCCACATGTGTACGGATGCGGGGTGAATCGGTGGTGGACATCTCGTTCGCCAGCCCCGCTCTGTTGCCACGTGTCATTGACTGGCGCGTCATGGAGGGGGTGGAGACGTATTCCGATCACCGGTACATCCGGTTTGACGTCTCCGCCCAGACCTCGAGCGCGCCGGTCCGACAGGCCCCGAGTGGTCCGCGGTGGGCGCTGAAGCAGCTGGACCGGGAGCTCCTCCTGGAAGCCTCGATCGTGCAGGCCTGGGTGTCATCACCGGACAGGCCTGCCGACATCGATGACGAGGCGGAGTGGTTCCGGGAGGCCATGTCCGAGATATGTGACATGGCAATGCCCCGGGTCCAGCCCGGACGTGCTTCGCGCCAGGTGTACTGGTGGTCGCGACAGCTAACGACACTGCGCAATGCGTGCGTTGCTGCGCGACGCCGGTACACCAGGCACCGCAGGCTCCGTATCCGACCTCCGGATACGGAAGCCATTCAGGCGGAGCTATACGAGGGGTACAGAGCGGCGAAGACCGCCCTCCAAGCGGAGATCCTGCTGGCCAGGGCACTGGCCCGCGAGGAGTCGCTGGAGACTCTGAACAGAGACCCGTGGGGACGCCCATACAAGATGGTGCGGGAGAAACTCCGCCCATGGGCTCCCCCGCTGACGCAGAGTCTCCGGCCACAGCTTGTGGGGGACGTGGTGAGCGCTCTGTTCCCTTCGAGAGGGGAACACGCCTCCCCGCCCATGGCTCCGCCTACTGCGGTGCCCGATGCGGACCTCACCGCCGACGACGACGACGATGCTCTGGAGGTGACCGAGGTAGAGATGAGGGTGGCGGTACGTAGGCTGAATGCCAGAAATACCGCCCCAGGACCCGACGGCTTACCTGGGAAAGCCTGGGTCCTGGCCTCAGAGGCTCTCGGGCCTCGACTAAGGGGGCTCCTAAGCGCATGCATGGAGAGGGGCCAGTTCCCGCTTCGTTGGAAGACGGGGAAACTGGTCCTCATCAAGAAGCCGGGGCGCCCTGCGGACTCTCCGTCCGCTTACCGGCCCATAGTGCTGCTCGACGAGGTGGGCAAGCTCTTTGAAAGAGTCATTGCAGACCGCCTCGTCGGGCGGCTGGTGCGGGTGGGGCCGGATTTGGCGGAGAGCCAGTTTGGTTTCCGCAGGGGGCGCTCTACGGTGGACGCCATCATGCGCGTGCGAGCCCTCACGACGGGGGATGCGGTGGCTCGGGGTGGGGTCGTCTTGGCGGTGTCTCTAGACATCGCCAACGCCTTCAATACCCTGCCCTGGAGTTGCATCAGGGAGGCACTCCGGTATCACCGGATGCCGACCTACCTCTGTCGTGTGGTCGAGGCCTATTTGACGGACAGGGCCATCATCTACCCCGGTCACCAGGGAGAGTGGAACCGGCGAGAGATGTCGTGCGGTGTCCCACAGGGATCGGTCCTGGGGGCGCATCTGTGGGACATCGGATACGACTGGGTGCTGCGCGCCGACCTCCCCAATGGCGTTAGCGTCGTTTGTTACGCTGACGACACGTTTGTCCTGGCGCAGGGGAGGTCGCACCAGGTGGCGGTCGAACTAGCGACACACGGGGTTGCGACAATCGTAGCCAGAATCCGGCAGTTGGGACTCGAGGTGGCCTTGCACAAGTCCGAGGCCATGTGTTTTCATGGTCCTCGGAATGCGCCACCGTCGGGTTCCCAAATAACGGTAGGAGGGGTTCACATCGGCGTCGAGTCGACGATGAAGTACTTGGGACTCGTCCTCGACAGTCGGTGGAACTTCGTGGAGCATTTCCGACGTTTGGCTCCCAGACTGGACCGGGCCGGGGCTGCCTTGAAGCGGCTCCTGCCCAATCTAGGGGGTCCAAACGTCTCCTGCCGGAGGCTATACGCGGGGATCGTGCGGTCCATGGCCCTGTACGGGGCACCGGTGTGGGCGCATTCGTTGAGGCGGCGGCCTGCCCGCCGGTTGAACGCGTCCCAGAGGGTCATGGCCACCCGGCTGGTCCGGGGATACCGCACGGTCTCCGGTGAGGCGGCGAGCCTCCTTGCCGGATTGCCGCCATGGGATCTGGAGGCAAAAGTCCTCGCGCATATTTGGGAGTGGCGCGGGGAGGCGAAACGCCGGGGCTTGACTCCGATGCCGCGAGAAATCGCGGCACAGCGGACAGAGCTCCAACGGGATCTCATGGCGGCATGGAGAGTACGATTGTCGCAACCCAGTGCTGGGCACGCCACTATTGCGGCGATAAGTCCCCTCTTTGAGGAGTGGCTGGAGAGGCGCCATGGCGTCCTCACCTTCCGCCTGACGCAGGTCCTCACCGGACACGGCTGTTTCGGGAGGTACCTGTTTCGGATAAGACGGGAGGAAACGCCCGGGTGTCATCACTGCGTGGATCGCCCGGAGGACACGGTGGAGCATACGGTGGAGGTATGCCCGGCTTGGGCAGAGCACCGCCGTGTCCTCGTGGAGGCGATCGGTGGCGGGGATCTCTCGCGTCCGGCCCTGGTCCAGGCCATGGTACGGAGCGAGAGGGCATGGGAGGCCGTCACCTCCTTCTGCGAAGCAGTAATGCTCGCAAAGGAGGAGGCGGAACGCGTGAGGGAGAGGCAAATTTCGCGCCCTCACGCCCCTAGCCGCCGCAGGAGGAGACGCCCTGGGCGTCGGGAATCGATTGCCGATTCCCGGCCACGGTAGGCGCGGGCTTGCGGACGGTGAGCAATGGGTAGCTCGCCGTCCGGTAAGGACCAGGCCCGGGTCGACGGCGCGTTGTGTTCCACGCGCGCCTCAAAGAGATGTCAGCAAGTGAAGGGGTCCGATGAGACCATTGCCTGCCGGGGTTGCGGGATTAGTCCGAAAGGGATACCGTGGCCCCCTGGCATTGCACAGGCAACAGAAGGAACACGGGTGGGTTTTAGTCAGTAAGAGTCTGACACGCCCTCCCGCTCCACCCAGAGCGGGAGACGTCATTTGATGATTTCCCACCCAAAAAAAAAAAAAAAAAAAAGGCATATTGCTGGTGCTTAATTTGTCATTTTATACCTACAGCTTTAATGTTTTAATGATAAATAATATAATATTTCATTTGTTTGCTTCTGACATCAACTTAATTTTTGTTAATTTAATTCATTGTTTTATTTAATTTTTATTTATATCTGACATTAATTGATCTGATCTGACATGTAATTTTTAATGTTTTCATTATTTTATTTCTTCAGTTGGCAGTAAAATGTAACCGGAGTTTTGTATTTAAATTGTATGCTTTGTATTTAATATGGGTCAATGACCTGAAATAAATGTTTTTTTTTTTTTTTTTTTTCTTAAATATGCTATTTTTTAATAAGGCAGTTTTATGATCACCTGTGCGCAATTGGTTTTTTATACTGGGACCTCATTGGTGCTGTGCGTTGTCTTATGTCAATCATTGAGGTAAATAGGTGTTTATTTAACTTAACGAATAAGGCCACTTCTAGAATATATAAACAAGGTAATGTCAGAATTTTAAGGGATATAAATACAGGTTGACAACTTTCATTAAACTTATGACCTGTCATTGATCTAAGACATCGTTTTTGGGCCCTAAATATTCTTTCCCTCTCACTGCAGTTTCCCCAAAATATGACAACGTATCTTAATAATGAAGCAACTAAACCATGATAGGCTATAACTTATGTATTTATGTTTAGTTTATTTGAGAGGTTATAGAGTACATATGAAGATTTACTAATTTTTTAAGTTTTTGGCACACATTTTCAGTCTGAGAAATCCATGTAAATTTATCGTCAATCTGCACTCCTAAGAATTTAGTCACTGAAGCTGTGTCTACGATTTGGCCATTATATTCAGTAATTACTTTTTTTGGCTGTAACCTCTGGTGAAAATGTATGACTTTAGTTTTTTGTAAATTTATGACTAGATTATTCCTATTAAGCCAATCTATTATTGTTTTAAGTGTGCTGTTTATTTCATCTTCGTAGTTCGTTTCATTCGTACATTCGACTATAGCAGTGCTGTCATCGGCAAATAATGTCATTGGGTGACGGATTTGACGGGGTAGGTCATTAATGTAGAGTAGAAACAGTAATGGACCGAGTACACTACCCTGTGGAACTCCGAACTCAGTTACTCTGCAACTGGATAGGTATTTCAGTTCACGCTTAGTTTTAGTACAGATTCTCGATAGTTCTGTGTATTGTTTTCTATCCGTGAGATATGACTTAATTAAGTTTAGCACGTTTCCTCTTATGCCATAATCGCTAAGTTTATTTAAGAGAAAGTCATATTTTACATAATCGAATGCCTTTGTCATGTCTGTGAATATTGCACAAACAGGGTTTTTCTTATCAACATTATTCATGATTACTTTCAAGAGATCGAATATTGCCATGTTGATATTTTTATTTTTTCGAAAGCCTTTTGTTCTTCACATAAAATGTGATTTTAAGCTATAAAAGTGTAAATAGATTCATATATGATTTTTTCAAAGATCTTAGAGAATACTGAAATAAGAGCTACAGGTCTATAGTTTGCCATGTCTTTCTTGTCATTCTTTTTGTGCAATGGTTTAATGATCACAGTCTTTAATTCATCAGGGAATATACCTGAGCTTATTTATACACAAATTTATTATATGGCTTATTGGTTTTGCGATATTATCAGAGACGAATTTGACTACAACGGTTGAAATGCCATCGAATCCGAAACTTTTTTTATTTTTTTAAGTTTTGTATCACTCGTGTAATATCTTGGGGGCCTACCGGCTGCATAAACAAAGAATTACAGGTTTTGGTAATTGCAGCTGTATTTCCCGTACTGTAACTGGATACATCATGCATTTGGTCAACAAAAAAGTTATTAAATGATTCAGCAATCTGCCTGGGGTATATTATTAGTTTGTTTCCTTCTATTATTTGCAAAATTGGTTCTTTAATTAAATTATTATTATTATTTGCCATGATGATTTTGATTTGTTTATTGAGCTATTAATCAAATAATTATTTTGGGCTCTTTGAGTTAGTTTCACAATCTTTTTGAGTTTTTGTGCATAGTTTTGAAATGAATATTTGTTCTCGCTTGTAGGTGATTTTCTGTATTTCCATAGCATATTCCGTTGTTTTCTGCTACAAATCCTAATTCCGCGCGATAGCCATTTTTTTAAATCAGATTTTACTATTTTTAATGGCATTGGGAAGCATAAGTTTTAAAATAGACGAAAGAGATCAACAAAAAATTGTGTCTGCTAATTGCGCGTGCGACGGGTTAATTAATCTGACGTTATTTATGCAGTTGGTATCTAGAAAACTGGACCGAAATTGTAAAATAATTTAGTTTTTCCTTGATTTATACACTAAACACTAATTATATTCTAAATTTGAAGCTTCTATGTTTTGATGATCGGTCAGTCAGTGAGTGACAAAATTAAGAAACTTGGATTAGATATATTCTTAAAACTACTGGTTCAAATTGAATGAAATTTGAAATACACCGTGTTTATACAATACCTGCTTGGTTACTTGTTTAATCCACAACGAAGTTATAGGGGGGTCAAAAATGGCCTGAACTGCTTCCAAAAAAGGATTGTACGGCGGCGGTGCCGCTTGTTTTTGCTCGACTTGGCGGGAATAGATTTTTATTTATCTTTTACAGAGATTTTTTTTAAATTGAATATGGAGCACACTAGAAGGTATTAGGCATGAACAAAAAAAAATATACCTTGTTGGCGTTTTTCTCGTAATTGGTTTTTAGTTTTTAAACTTTTATTTTTTGTGAATGTGATTACAACTGTTACAAAACTGAATTGATATCCTGTCCACAACAACAATCGACCACGATGTCTTGTGTTATACGGTCTACCTTTAAGTTATACAGCGGTTTTGACGGTTGGGTTTTAGTTTTCAACATAACATAACATCACGCCTTGTTTCCCCGGAGGGTTGGGCAGAGGTGTACCTGTAGTAGGTACACCCACATTTCGCCAGTTATGTTTAAGTCCCATGAAATAGGGGGCGAGCCTATTGCCATCAACCGGGCATAAATCCAGACTCCGGGCTGCTACTGAGAAATTCTAGATAGAAAAACGCAATAACACTTTACCCGACCCGGGAATCAAACCCAGGACCTCATGCTCAGCATGTGTTTTAGTTTTCAACTTTCTTTAATACTTAAGTTATTTTGAGATTAGGGCAATCATTTCAAATGGATTAGGGATAATTGAGGGTAGGTAACTAGGTGCCTAGCCCTTTTGGTTTGGGAAAATTCAACAGATATATTTTTATGAACCGACCTCAATGAACAGATCTAAATAACATTAATAAAAATCATAATCATACCTAACTATCAAGAATCATAATTGTATTATAAATATTTGAGGTTTATGTATGTTTTATAAACCAATTTGGAGTGCCTTGATATTATATTTTCAGTAGTAGGTACTCCTGTCTATCTTAAAAAAAAAAACGATTACAGTTTACGTCCGCTATAAATCCGATATGACGTCAAGCCTGTAACCCGAAACAGATGAACATTACAACAACTACTTATAAATAGCCTGTTAAAAACATAACCACCACCTCACCTTCACATCACCTTCCCTTATATGACAGTAGGCGTGGAATAGTATTAGTATTAGATAGTACTCACGGGTTTGGAGACATTGTCGTTGGCGCACATAAACCACTTTTTATCAATTTTGGCATGCCACCGGGACAGGTTTCAGGACCAGACCTGATTGAAAAGGCTGGCGCAGACCACAATAGTCCCACAAAACTTATCAACAACAACATAAGGACTAGTTTTGGCCACATTTTAAAGAACGTACGTAAATCAAGTTTATTTAAGTACTAACATTTAGTTTAAATTGTTGCACCTTTTATACCCGTACATTATAGGTTATTGAGTCAGCCAGATCACATGAGTTTAAAACAGAGTAATACCTGAAAATTGTAAGTATTTTAATAGATTTATCCTGTTGGTCAACCGTCCATTTTTAGGCTTAAAGTCCATAATTATTTATCTTGAAATAACACCTATAATGACAAATTGTTAGACATATTTTTCTATGTATAAGGTGCTTATGTACTACTGAAACGAAATGACTAGACAAGTCGCAATATTTTTCATGCGTTCATTCTTTTCCGTATGAAAATTATGAAATGTGGAATTAGTTTAATTGTTGTTAACCCCAGTTTTTTACCCGAAGTATCGTTGGAAGCAACTTGATCGTCCGCTGGTTATAGGCTATGAGACGACACATTCAATTCTATATGGCACCCTCTAGAGGCCATAAAATCATGAACTAAAAAAAATATTTATTTATTTATTTATCACAAACACTGCTATCATTACAGAATTTTCCTAATGCGGTAGCGTGGTCCTTAATTAACCTAAATCTTAAAAATAACATAACACTTACAATATTATTTTTGTGAATTCAATTTGTGATAATGCCAGGTCAGGTATCAAATGAAAGGGCATGAATAGCACATTGCAAATTATATATATATATATATATATATTATCATATTGTCTAAGTAAATATATGTGTTCAAATTGTTTAAAACAAACATATGTGAGACTATGCTACGTACCACGGCTGTAAAATGAATAGGTACCTATATAAACAAAAAAATATATACAATAAAACCTAAATAAACAAAAATTAAAGCGGCTCTGCAAATAATTTATCATGAAATTATAACCCCAAAATTATTTTAATAAAAGAGTAAGACCAAAAACTGAAACCACACTACTGAAAAATCACGCTCTAAAAAGTATGAAACAAGAAAATATTTCAGACAGAAATCATGACTTAGGTACATAAAATGGTCAAGGTGAAGCCGTGGTTGCATGCCATTATAATTTTACAAGCATGCAACCTGAACCAAAAAAAGAAAAAACTGAAACCCGACTACTGAAAAATCACGCTCTATTTTTTCACCATCAATCAATTGGCCTAGCCTTTTCTCAACTATTTTAAGATCGGCTTCTAGTCTAACTGGATGCAGTTGAATACAAGTACCTACTTTACATGGACCGACTGCCTAATGCATATTGTTAGCTTAGTTTTTAACTTTATTGTGCCTGCTGTGATCTCCTATAAGTGAAGGAGTACACATACCTACTTAATACCCGATGTTACCCTTTAATTATGTGTCATGTATTGTGTACATCTTTTGTTGGAGATCCTAAATAAATAAACAAATAATTGAATTGAATAATTTGACTTTAACTTTAAATTTTTGAACCATCATGTTGCTGTTTATTTGTTTATGCTAATACTATAATCTTTACTAATATTATAAAGAGGTAAATTTTGTTTGTAAGTTTGTATGTAGCAGGTAATCTCCGGAACTGCCAGTCGGATTAGAAATTTTTTTTTTGCATTGGATTGCCCAATTCTTGAGGAAGGTTATAGGCTTCCCGACGAAGTCGCGAGCAGAAGCTAGTACTATATAATTATGTTAGGTTGTTTGTTTGTATGTAGGGGTAATCTCCGGAACTACCAGTCAGATTTGAAAAATTATTTTATATAATTGAGAAAGGTTACAGGCTATGTAACATCACTCTACGACCCTTAGGAGCCGAGCAAAAGTAAAAAGGTTAAGGTTAGGAAGAATGCTAAGCAAAATGCGGGCGGGCGATGCAATGCGATGCAGTTGGTTGGGGGCCGAAATTTCACGCCGACGAAGTCGCAGGCCGAAGCTAGTTTCCGCCAGTTTGAGTTGAAGCCAGTTCTCATCCAGTTAGTTAGTTACTGAAAACCAACTTCAACTACTGTTGAAAAGGCTAGATTATGAGGTACAGTAGGCCGCACATCGGTGGTAACAAAACTAGTACAAGCTGACCTCTTATTTTACTGAATCTCCATCATACGCTAGGCCAGCTCAAGTTCAAAGTGCACCACTGTACTACTGTAACATTTTGCATTGCATTTTCGGAATAGCAAAGAATGAAAGAAAATAAATTTATTCGACCCAAGTGGGGGCAATACTCTAATCAACTTACTCCCTCAACGGGACGTCACTGCAACAGTCAAAATCATACGGAATCTAGGTGTAGTGCTTAGCAACGATCTCTCATTTACCACACACATCAATAATATCTTCAATAAAGCAATGAAAACGGTTGAACAGAATTAGCAAAGAATTTAAGGAAACCATGTCAATGAAAGTGCTCTATAACACCTTTGTGTGCAGCCTCGTAGAATATGCATCTCCCGTCTGGATAATATTCACAAGAATGTATCGAGCGCATTCAAAAAAAAAAACGAGATGCTTGCGGTTAAAGACCACAAATCAAAGTCCATAAAGAGCCGATTACGCAGAACGGCTAAGCTAGTTCAAATAAAACTCGACGAAGGGTTCTGAATGATCTGTCAACATTCTATAAAATAGTAAACGGGATAACATCAATTACAGATCTCCATAACAAAATTAACCTAGACGTACCTCTTCATCTCACCTCCGGCTCCGGTCCAAGCGTATCACTAGGACTTTTGCCACTAAACTATGTCGCACAAACCTGTGGCACCATGCTCCTCTTAACAGAATGTTGACTTTTTACAACAGCAGAGCCTGTTCACATAATCAGTCTATAATGTTTCCACAGCTGGGCCTCCTCTCTTCGCGAGGGAGTGGGCTATAATCTACGACGCGGGCCATGAGCAATAAATATCTAAATTAATAGTAGATTCGGTTTGGTGATCGGTTATCCTATATCAGGGGTGGCGGTTTTGGGGGACTGTCTTATGTAATTTTGACGTTCGAAAAGTGCTGATTCTCAGCCTAGTTTGAATAAATGACTTTTGAATTTTGAATTTGAATTTTGAATTTTGGACCATAGGCACGCGTGCCATTGGTGGCACTTAACAAAACAATTTGGGCACACCATCATTTCAGAAACCTAAGTCACTTAGTTTGCAAAAGCAGAAGTCAGACTAATTTGTTCTATACTTTAAATAAATATATAACTGTTGATATTTACATAATAAAGGTATTATTATGAAAGTACTTAATACATTTTTTCCAGGAGTCACTATGTCAAGATTTTTTGTTGGCACGTCATCGTCATGGCAACATTCAATAGGTATGTATTTGGAAAAAATGGCACGCAAATGCAGAGGTTCCCCATCGCTGTCCTATATAAATATGGAATCAATACAGGAAAATAAAACGATGTTTTTTGATACATTCATTTAATTCCAAAATTCA
Source organism: Xanthia togata (assembly GCA_963853775.1). Classification (NCBI taxonomy): domain Eukaryota; kingdom Metazoa; phylum Arthropoda; class Insecta; order Lepidoptera; family Noctuidae; genus Xanthia; species Xanthia togata. The sequence continues at coordinate 17,837,263 of OY970813.1, read as the reverse complement.
TCAGATGCAAATTAAATTATAAAAAGTTAATTGTTACACGTTGTCTTGAAGTATTTCGAAACTATAACGTAACTGACGTCATAATCAGGTATCCCATCAGGTCATTTCTTATCCCACATATCGTCAAAACTGAAAAAAAAACGAAAAATATGGTTAGGGGCTGTCCTGACTGTCGGTAAATAAAATGCATCATCATCATCATATCAGCCTGGTATCACACACGGCTGTATTTTCTTTCTTTCTTGGCTGGGTATAGGCTCCTTTCCCCTGCCATACTACGAGCGACAACAAGTACGTGTGGCGAGTACCACCTAGAATACCTATACAGGGTGGATTTTTGAGATCTGGCAGTAAGGGCAGGTACCTTAACCACAAATATGAAATTGTGACACATTTAGATTAACTTAAACTAGTAAGTCATTTCTTATAAACAGTATCCGCTTTTATAACAAGTTGCCAAATTCGGTTACAGAACATAGCGATTTAAAGTTCAAGACCCACATCAAACGTGTTTACTTAAAAAATCATATTATAAGATCAAATACTACGTTGAAGACAAGGAAGTTTGGCAATAACTCCTTCTGCACATGTGGCTTCCCTGGTAGCTCATAAACGGCATAACTATGTAAATGTCTATTAACTGCTCCCAAATTAGGTACCTACGATGACAATTTTAGTTTACTTTTTTTGACATAATCTTTTCATTATTTGACATTATAATTATTATACCTACAATACTACAATATTTTTTATTAAATTAGATTTGGTAAAGCTGTAGTGGCAATCATGTCATTTGCTTTAAATAGGTATTTAATTTTATTATTTTATAAATTAAAATAGATTTCTTTTAGATTTTGTGAATGTAAGAACGTTGCAGGCTTAACACATTGTAGATCTGTGGACCATTTTCTATTTTGCTAAGTACCTGGTACTTGTTGATAGACCTACAGTGTCCTCTCATACCTAATAAGACTGTAATTTGAAAACTTTATAAAAACCATTTATTTTTAAAAGAGTAACCTTAGAGTTTCTTGGCGGCTCTTCTCCATAGGAAACGACAAATTGGAACCATGTACCTAGTAGATGATTTATGTAAAATAAAATATTTTGAATTGAATTGAACCGTTGTTGCTACAAGAAAATGGTCTTAGGAGACTGTCCTGAGAGAGAGACTGTCCTTTGACATACTCGTATTTTAATCTGCATTTTTAATTTTGATATTTTGTATTTATTCAGTTAGCATTGCCAATCATGTCATTTGGTTTAAATGGGTTTTAATTTTTATTTACTATATATTATTTATCTTTTATATTTTGTGAACGTGATTACGGTTGTAACAAAACTGAATTGACATCCTGTCCACAACAGTCGACATCAATGTCTTGTGCTATACCTTTAAGTTATACGGCGTTTTTGTCGTAGTTGGGTTTTAGTTTTTAACTTTCTTTTATATTATTTTTGTTATTAGGGACTAGGCATAATTGAGAATAGGTAGCTAGGTACCATATCACTTCTTTGGTTTGGGAAACTTCAAATAGTTTTAAAAGTTTGTGAAGAAAATAACATTAATGACATTAAGAACTAAAAATCAAAACAAAATCATCAAGAATCATAATTTGTATTATAAATATTTGGGGTTTATGAACATACATACATACACATCAATAAAAGTTTGCGATTCGTTTGAAAAATCGAAATCTTTTTTGTTATGGTAGACTTAATTATAATTTCTTCTTCTTTCTGGATTCTTTACTTAAAAATGTAGAATTAGAACATAAAACACAAAACAAATTCAATTGTTTTTCCATATAAAAATAAATTCAATCCAAGCTTCAGAAATCTGCCTTCAATTTTAACGGACTTATAATATTTTTCGAGGAAACTTGTTATTGATAAAATGCCAAGAGGATTATCAGAAGTTTTACGAGCAAGAATTGTAACTTAGAGAGATGAAAGATATTCCACGAAAGAAATAGCACGCACAGTTGCTGTATCCCAATCCTGTGTCGTGGCCACGTTGCAGAGATACCACGTCATGGATAATTTAGCTGTACAACCCCGCAGTGGTCGCCCAACTGTTCTGACTGCTGCTCAGAAGCGCTAGGTATATCAGATTGCTGGCAGCCCGGGACCCAACAATCAACGCCACTACAATAAAATTAGTGCGGGCCGCCTCTGGACTTGAAGTTAGTGCTCAGACTATTTGGAATTGCTTACACCAGGCTGGACTACGAGCACGGAGGTCTTGGCGAACACCTCTACATTCACGGCATGGTCAGCGACGGAGATTGCAGTGCGCTAGGCTCCGGCAAAATGAAGAAGATGAGGAGGAAAACATTTGGCAAAACTGTCTATTCTTTGACGAATCACGAATTAGTACTACTCATCCAGATAACCGACGTGTTCGTGTCTGGAGAAGACCTGGAGACTCTGAAAAGCAAAGAACTGCCGCCTGCTGGAACCGTTCAGCAAGACGGAAAATTGGTGTCCTTTTGGGGTGGAATTATGAATAGAGCTAGAACGCCTTTGAGGCTTCATGACGGCAGATAGGTACAAAACAGTCGCTATTGAAAGAATTGTCAGACCATCCGAGTAAACCATGGGCACCAATTTGTACTGATCGATGATAATGTGCCCGCACATCGAGCTCAACGAGACAAAGTTGCTCTCCGAGAATACTACATCACAAGTTAGACTGGCCTGCTGGCTCGCCTGACTTAAACCCAATAGAGCATCAGTGGGATGCTCTTAAGCGAGCTGTTTGGAACAGTCAGCCACCTCCCCAGGCAGTGCCAGAGATCAGGGAAGCCGCTATTCAAGAATGGGACAGGTTACCGCAAGAAATGCTGGATAACTTGATCCTCAGCATGCCCAGGAGGATCTCCACATGTGTGTGAACCAGGGGAGGAGTTATATTGTATTAAATAAAAACCTTCTCTTAATAAATTGTTAAATAAGTTTGGTTAAACGATCTTTTTCTTTCCAACAAATGTCTGTTACAATTATGTTAGGATTGATTTACTCAATTTTTGTTATTAAAAGTTTTTTTTTTTTTTCATTTCAAACACTGTACTTATTTATATTTTTTTTAGATATAACGTAAACACTTTTTCTCGATAAAGTAAAATTTTAAAAATATATTAGCTTTTGCTAGTGATCACAAACTTTTTTTGGTGTGAGTATGTATAAAATGTATTGGATATGCATCAAGAAAAAAAAAAAAATATAGGCCTCAAGAAGTCTTGTTGATACCAAAAAAGACACACGAATCTTAAGAAAAAAAACGAAAGCACCGCTGCTATAAGCCACCATACTCGATTTTATGTGACGTCATATAGTCTGTAACCCGTGGAACAACACGGCGCTTCCAACTATACCACGTTTGTCAATATACGACGAAAAGTTTAGAAGTTATGAGGAAACAGATTGACATTCTACATACATACGAGTACATAGCCTCTTAAAATTATAACCTTCCTTTTGCCCTTACCGGAACAAAAGCAGCCTATTGCTTTTTTTTTTTTTTTTTTTTTTTGTTCGCCGTGATAAAAAATAGCAGTAGGCACGGAATAGTATTACGAGAAGTATTAGATAGTACTCACGGGTCTGGAGTCGTTGTCGGTAAACATGAACCATTCAATAATCTTGGCATGCCACCGGGGCAGAGATAGCTGACACGAATACTTGGCGCAGACCACGAGAGTCCCACAAAACTTATCAACAACAACATAAGAACTAGTTTCGGCCACATTTTAAAGAACGTACGTAAATCAAGTTTATTTAAGTACTAACATTTAGTTTAAATTGTTGCTCCTTTTATACCCGTACATTATCGGTTAATGAGTCAGCCAGATCACATGAGTTCAAAACAAAGAAATACCTGTTAGGTACTAGAAATTTCAATTAATTTAATTGATTTATCCTGTTGCTCAACCATCCAGTTTTTAGGGATAAAGTACATAATTATGCATGAAATAACACCTACAATGACAAATTTTTGTTCATGACAAATATTGTTCTATATATAAGGTACTTAGGTACTACTGAAGCGCTGAGGAGCTCGTGGCTAAGTAATAACTGCCGCACGGGTCGATCCATCAGGTTAAGCTACGCTTGCCGGGGTTGGTCTGTGGATGGGTGACCATCTTTACATACCGAGACTCCTCCGTGCCTCGGAAAGTACGTTAAACCGTTGGTCCCGGCTGTCATTCGTGGATCTTTGACAGTCGTAACGGGTCGTCAGAAGCCCGAAAGTCTGACAACCAGTCTTACCAAGAGGTATCGTACTACCCAGTTACTGGGTTGTGGAGGACAGATAGGCAGTCGCTTCATGTAAAATACTGGTATTCAGCTGCATCCGGTTAGACTGGAAGCCGACCCCAATATAGTTGGGAAAAGGCTAGGCAGGTTTGAGGTACTACTGAAGCGATATAACTAAACAAGCCACAATATTTTTTTCCGTCCTTCTCCGTAGGAAAATTATTAAATACAGAATTAGTTTCATTGTACCTTGTTTTTTACCATCAATCAATCTACCTAGCCTTGTTTCAAATATATTAGGATCGGCTTCTAGTCTTACCGGATGCAGCTGTGTATCAGTATTTTACATGGAGCGACTGCCTTTTGCCTATTATATATGACCTTCACAATCCAGTTACTGGGTAACATGATACCCCTTGGTAAGAGTAGTGGTCAGACTAGGTAGTTGAAGACGACTTCGTCGAATGTGCCGCCCAGCGATTTGTGAATGGTGATCGCTCGTGCGGAAACAACCGAGAGCTGGGTACGCCTACACTTTACAGTCCCATTAATTCTAACGCGTCACGCTTGCACATAGCATACGGCTTTGCATCCACTTCGCAGACCCATGATTGATGAACTCTCTTTCGAATTCCTGTTGGGTTGACGGCTGAGGTTTGTTCACTGCCAATGAGTTTGCACTGAATCGCTTTAACAGATGTGCATGTCCATCAGTTCGGTGACGGATTCAACAGATGTATGGGTTGTATTGTATCTTCAATTGTTATGTCCATTGGAACAGGTGCAGCAGTGGTAGAGGTACTCGCGGAGTCGGCATCGCTGTCGTTCACTAAGCGTCCCTGAGCAGCTTTGAGACGGATTCGATATAAATCGTCGGAAAAAGAGGGCTGCTATGAACAAGGGGTTCATAATAACCCTCTTTTTCCAACGATTTATATCAGAATTCAAATTCATTTCATTTACCTTGCACAAAATTCTTAAATATACAACCTAGCATGGTATAAAATTCTCATTAACGAATATTAAACAGCGGATCTCGTATCTTGGTGACTCAAACACTATTCATAGTTAACAATTTAAGGTGTTCTGCTAGCGCAAAATTATTATTCAAGTTCACTACATAATTTACAATAATTTACTTACAAAGAAAATAAATAACATATATTAATTCAGCAACCGTTCTCCTAAGACCGATTCGCCATTGGACTGTTCGACGACAGACTAGACAGAGAATTTATATGTACTTTGCTTACAACTCAAAAAACTTAATATTAAAAAAAAAATGTCCTACCTATAAAAAAGCATTACCTAAGTACTTACTTATGTAGTTTTAATTACTTACATCCTATTCTATTAAATAAAAATAAAACAATAAAATTATCGTAAACCGCACTTATACCTATGTACGGCAGTTGCATCATTATCCTTTATTTACTACTAAAACTACATAAATAAGTACCTAGGTAATGCTTTTTTATAGGTAGGACATTTTTTTTTTAATATTAAGTTTTTTGAGTTGTAAGAAAAGTACCTATAAATTCTCTAGGTCAAGTTGTTGGCCCTGATCTCTTAGTAAAGACACAGTAAGCTGTAGATAGATATGTGCATTTTTTGTAATATTGTTTATCTTATGATTGACGGCGAATTCTTCGTCGTAGATGGAAAGGTCTGTAGTTAAAAGAGTTATAGGTGTATCGTCGTGTCGGTGAAACATTTAGTAGCTGGAAAGGGCTGTCGTCGAAAGTGACGCATAAATGAAAGGTTCTGTCGGCGAAATGTCCATAGAGTGAAAGACCCTGCTGAGGAAACGGTAATAAATGAATCATCCTGTCGACGAACAGTCCAATGGCGAATCGGTCTTAGGAGAACGGTTGCTGAATCACATATATTATACAAAAACAGTTGAGTACTCGTATGTGGTGTAAGTGTAAGAAGTGAGGGTATGTATTCTTTCAGAGAGTGTGTATTAATATGTGCTGCAAAGTAAACTTTCTGTTTCCTCCATAAGTCCAACAAACCAACCATTATTTTAGTTTAGTCTTGGCCTCAGAGTAGTTGTTCGGTACACTGAATGTTTTCCTTAAAGTCAAACACCCGACGAAAACCGGGTCGCAAAGAGGGTTTTAAAAACCCTCTTTGCGACTTTCAGCTATTTTCCTACCCCCTTTACTGCAGCTAGAGCGTTTTGTGTTGATTTTTATGATGTTTATAAGGGACCCTAGGATGAACAGCTGACGCACGCGTTAAACCCCATATTCCGTATATAGTTCGTCCGTAGATAAACGCCACGGCTTACCCAGAAGTACCTTGATGACAGCCCGCTGGGCCCGTTCCAGTTCCAGCATGCTTGTCTTCGCGGCACTGCCTAGACTCTTACACAGTATTGTAGGACAGATTGGCATAGAGAAATTTAAACCTGTAGACATTTATGTTCTTAGGAGCACTGACTCACTCAGAATCACCGCGCTATCACGCGTGAGTCGTGAGCTACACTGAGTACTGAGTAGAAAAGAGTGAGAGCACCGATTTTAGTCATTCTGCGCAGTACCCTTCCCCCGCCACCCCACCTGGCCCCGACGCAAACTCAAGGTATAACAGTGAGCTGACTATACGAGTATAACTTCACTCGTGTTTGAACACTCATATGCACAGTACGCGCCACTCATAATAAATAGATCGTCAACCTTTTCACGTTTTTAGTTGAGTTCATATTTTGATATTTTATTTACTTATTGCTTTGAAAATGCAAACGTGCGCAGTTTGTAATGTACAGTTCAACGATGGTGTCCAGTGTGGTAGTTGTAAGAAACACCTGGATTTTGGATGTGCAAACATCTCCGAAACCGGATGGAGAAAGCTGGGTGCAAATAGGATGGCACAATGGAAATGCCCCACTTGCAGAACCTCATCGCCAGTTGTGTCCACCCCTGAACCTGCGTCGCTGGATACCATATTGAGCGAGATCCGTGACATGAAACGGCAGCTTCTTAACTTGCCGACCTTGGTAGATGACATCCGCGTGATTAAGAATGAGTTGGCTGAGCTTAAGTTGACATGTGAGGGCACTGGTGGGAGACTCGACGAGCTCGACACAAGACTCGTGGGAGTTGAAGCAAAAGTGTCGGAATTTGAAAAGCTTCAGGAATCGGTGAATTGTTTACAGACTGACTTGGCGAGCATGAAGTATCTTCTTTCGACTAATGAACAGAGGTCCAGGCTAAATAATGTAGAAATAAAGGGGGTCCCTGTTAAGAAGGATGAGAACCTGTACTCAATCATCGACGCTATCGGCCGTAAAGTTAACTACAGCTGTCCCAAAGCCCAAGTGAACTATATTTCAAGGGTCCCTATTTTTGGTTCCAATGAAAAGCTGATCATAGTGAGTTTTTTAAACCGGTATGTAAAGGAAGATTTCATTGCGGCGGCACGTGCCAAGAAGGACTTATCCACTTGTGACATCGGGTTTCAAGGCTCATCTCAGCGTGTGTACGTCAACGATCATCTAAGCGTAGAGTATAAGAAGCTCTTAACCAAAGTTAAAATCATGGCCAGGGATAAGCATTACGAGTACGTATGGGTTAAGCATGGTAAAATTCATATACTTAAAAATAATCATTCGAAAGTTTTTATTATAAGGAGGGAGTCAGATTTAAACAAAATTGGCTAAAGTGTTTCTTAATTCTTACCCGTATTTTCCTATTTTGCTATTATATTTTCCTTCAATGGCTCCATATGTTTGATACCGTTTGTGTCACAACAACTTTTTGCAAAATGTTTAACACCTCTGCCGCACTAATGACCTTGACACCTCTCTTTTGTTTAGCTACTTGTATCCTTTGTGTTCGATATCGCGCTGTTTACTTTAAAGCTTTGCCGCACTGCAATATGTTTTACTCTCTCACACTTGCACGCACTACGCACTATCGCTTGCTTTTTCGCACAGATATTTACTACTTAACATCGTATGATTCTTGCGCTCGCACAAACCCTATTGACTTTTACCTTCATTTTACTTATTTAATTATACTTAGATATCTCATTCTACAATATTATTTAATAAATTGCTTTATTATAATGGATTGCTTGCTTTTTCGCACAGATGTTTATTACTTAACATCGTGTGATTCTTGCGCTCGCGCAAATCTTATTGACTTCTGCCTTAACTTTACTTATTTAATTACATTATACCTTATTTTACAATATTATTTAATGAATTGCTTTATTTTAATGGATTATACAGATTTTTACACTATTATTAGTCTTAGTTTTTAATGGCTCCTATGTTAAATATATTTTATCAAAACGTTCGTGGGCTTAGAACTAAAAGTGATACTTTCTATCGTCAAATGTTATTAAACTCGTATGATATTATTGTTCTTACAGAGACGTGGTTATTAGATGGAGTTTTAAATTCCGAATTCTTTGACGAACGGTACATTGTGTGGCGTCGTGATCGAGATTATGTTTTGACCGGGCAGTCGCGTGGTGGGGGTGTGCTTATTGCTACACGTAGGGAACTTTCGGTTATATGCCAGCCAAACTTCCATTCTACAGCTGAGGATTTATGGCTCAGCATACGACTGAAGAATTCTAATACACGTAAATATATTACCTTACATATTTGTGTTCTTTATTTATGTCAGCAAAACTTAGGCCTTTCTTTTTCTTTACAGCTTCGCAATTACCTCACAAAATTAAACGAAATAGTTATGAATAACCCTTCTGATACCTTTCTCACCATTGGTGATTTTAACATGAGCGGTATTAACTGGGTCCTATCTGACAGTCTATCGCTCGTCCCAATAAACCCGAACGGTCCTGACGAAGTTTTACTTTGTGACGAGTTATGTACCCTAGATTTTGGTCAATACAATGGTGTTCTCAATAAGTATGGTAAAATTTTAGATTTGGTAATTTCAAACCAATTAGTTAATGTGGTTGAATGTTTAAGTCCGCTGGTTCCCATCGACGCCTACCATCCAGCACTATTAATTAGTATGGATTTTGTTGAGGCTCCTATATTAGAGTCCGCTTCACGGACGCAATATCTGTTCGACAAAGGTGACTATGAATCTATCAACAAAGACATTTCCATGACTGACTGGGAATCCGAGTTTGGGACACGATCAATTGACGAATCAGTAAACTTTTTCAATCAAGTTGTTCATAATTTACACACTAAATACATTCCACAGAAATTACAGCGTCACAAAACATATCCAACCTGGTACAATTCGGCATTAATAAAAGCAATTAAAGAAAAATACAAATATTTCAAAAAATTTAAGACGTACGGCAATATAGCTGATGAGTCAACATTTAGGCTTCTCCGTGAAAGGGTAAAGGTACTAGAATCACAATGTTATGAAAACTATTTGAATTTAACCGAAAAATCTATTAAAGAAAATCCAAAATATTTTTGGACTTTCGTCAAAAAGCGACACAACTCAAATGCAGTTCCGAGCACCTTAAACTATAATAGCGAAGCGTTGCGTACCGGAGAAACAATATGCGAAGCGTTTTCTACGTACTTTCATTCTACATTTCTAGATACCAACAATAGTAGTGGAACTTCTTCACCCCCTCTTTTAACTGAATCTGCCAGCCTATCTGATATATGTAGCATTGCAGTGAACGTTGAGGATGTTTCTAACCTGCTTCGCAAGTTGGATACTTCTAAAGCGGCTGGCCCGGATAATATTTCGTCTAAATTTCTTGTTCGGTGCTCGACTTCGATTGCCCAACCAATCTCGATTCTTTTTAGGAAATCTTTGGACGCCTGCGTTGTACCTGAACTTTGGAAATCGGCTTTCATAACACCTATTCACAAGAAAGGAGTCAAAACCGAAATTGTTAACTACAGGCCGATTTCCAAGCTCTGCATTGTAGCAAAAATCTTCGAAAGGATCATCTATAACCAGGTGTATAGTGCTCTTAAAAATTCGTTTAGTTCCTTTCAACACGGTTTTCTGAAGGGAAGGTCTACCGTCACTAACTTAATTCTGCTCAATGATTTTATTACTGACGCCATGGATAACGGTGGGCAGGTTGATGTCGTTTATACGGATTACAGCAAGGCTTTTGACCGGATTGACCATGAGATCTTACTTTCAAAGTTATATGGTATGGGAATACGGGGTGATTTACTCAGATGGTTTTCTTCATATCTGGAGAACAGGTCCCAAGCAGTAGTATTAAGCAATTATATGTCTGGTTGGGTGCCTGTCCCCAGTGGAGTCCCCCAGGGTTCATTGCTCGGCCCATTACTTTTCATTATATATATAAACGACATCAACTCTTGCCTGATCTCATCCAAACTGTTGTGTTTTGCGGACGATATGAAAATCTATGCCAAAATATCATCACTTGCAGACGTGATTGCACTTCAGGACGATTTACGTCGTCTGGAGGCCTATTGTCGTGGGAGTAAGCTTGATCTCAACCCTACCAAATGTTCGGTTGTAACATATTCTCGAAAGCGCTCAATTATACCTTCATCGTATAGCTTGGGCGGTCAAATACTACCTAGAATGAATTGCATCCGAGATCTGGGGGTATATCACGATTCTAAGCTTACGTTTGAACTTCATGTTGATGCCATAGTCGCTAAAGCATCTAAAGCACTAGGTTTCGTAATGCGGCTCTCCAAGTGCTTTAGTCAAGCCAAAACTTTAAAAATTCTTTATTGTACTTTCGTTAGAAGCCACTTGGAGTACGCGTCTGAAATCTGGAATCCGTGTTACCACAAATACATTGATCGTATAGAGAGCATCCAGAAAAGGTTCATCAAGTATTTGTGTTATCATCAGAAAGAACCCTACCGGTCTGAAGATTACCTCAACCTCTGTAAGAAGTATCATATATTACCCCTCATTAATCGGCGAGCAATCTCTGATTGTACTTCATTATTTAAAATTTTTAATAATTCCATTGATAATGCTGAAATTCTATCCAAATTTTATTTTAACGTTCCCGGAAGGTCGAAGCGATGGAACGCGCCGCTGCGTGTTCCATTTACCTCTACGAATTACAGGCAAAATTCATTTATGGTGCGTGCAAGTGGTAACTTTAATAACCTGTGTAAGCAGCATGATTTTGATCCATTCACAACGAGTGTGTCCTTGGTCAGAAAGTGCCTGAGCCTTAGCTTTTTTAATTAAGATTTTTTTCTTTTATGCTATAGTTTTTACTCTTAATATGAAATGTGTGTTGTTTTTTTAATGTTATCCTGTTTTTTGTTTGGTGCTGTAAGTATTGTAATTGTGATGTTCATCTTTCTGGTCTGTTTTTTAGAAGTGAGGACTTTTAATTGGCTGTCAGTCTCTCTTACTATTTTTTATTCTGTTTATTTTAGCTGTAAGTCTTCCATAATAAATAAATAAATAAATAAATAAATAAATAAATAAGTTAAATAATTACACTAGGTTTATGTTTCTAAGACTTATAGTTTTGTAATTATTAAGTTAAGTCGATATACACCTTTTCGTTACGATCCACTTTTCTGACTTGGTACCCATATGTTTCGGTGGGATTTTAAAGACGTTTCACATTAAAACCCAGTTTGGCCTTCCTCTCGAATAACGCATCATCATGAAATAAAAAAAATATGATATATTATATGCCCAGTTTTGCTTTAGTTACTAGTATTGTTTATATATCTGTGGTTATGAACACTTCATGTCGTGCACTTCGATCAGAGACATAAGGACCAATAAAAAAACATTTTGTTTTCATTAATAATTTAATTTTTGAAATGTGTATGATAAAAATACAACATTCTGAAGAACACTTTTTTATTTTCAACTATTCCAATGTAAACTTTTTTTGTAGGTTTTTAAAAAACACATGCTGTTTTTAAGTTTTATTGAGAACATGAGTAAAGTAAATCTTCTCACTTTAAACTTAACAATAATACAATAAAATGATTTAAGTTTTTATTTCTTAAAAAGGTTAATGAGACTCAAATTAGTATTGCATCGCTTTAACGTGCGTTACGTCAGATGGGATGGGTTAGTGGAGAGGTGGAGATGATGAGTGGTGGTAACTTTACTTATCGAATTCTTCAAGTTTTAGTTCCAGTTTATCAGATCTGAAACAGAAAAAAACATTAATTAATTTTCTGCGTGTGTTGATTCTATGAACTCGTCCTAACCAAAGCGATCGTCAATTCGCTTGATCGATCATTTTGGTTAATTAAAATTTAGGTTCTTTTTCTTCTCTTTCTCTTCTTCTATCTTTTTATTAACGGGGGTAACGTTAAAAAAATTGTCTGTGTGACCACGTTTTTCTTTTAAACTCCGTAACGGATTTAGCTGCGGTTTACGTCATCATTTAGAAAAGTTAGTCTGGAAGGTTTATGTGTATATATTAACACACTAAAATGTAAGTTTATAGAGAAATCTCCAAGTTTTATCAAGGTGTGAACACCATGCAAAGCAGAGGCTTACTAGTAAGGTAAATAAAATAGAACTCAGAGTAGAATACAATAAAACAGACTCACTCCCAACAACGTCCGTAGAATTTTTTGAAACCAACTGGACAAGCCATACGAATGGTTTCTGGTTTAGACCACGAGAGTCCTACAAAACAGATCAACAGCAACATAAGAACAATTGGCGACCACATTTTAAGGAGCGTAGGTACTTAGTTCAAATCACTATGAAGACTGAAATGTCAGTAAAGTAACTGCACTATTTATATAAACTAACAAAGCAAACAAGTACTGATACTAATAAATATATAATTAACAAATAATAATGTAATCTAAGTACAATGACGTAAGGTTACGGTGCCATCTGTTGTAAACAGGAAAATGAGTGAAATCACTTAAATAAACGACTGTTCCTTCAGAACTCGTTGCTAAGTTAAATCTATTTTATTGTATGGGCTATCCTAAAAGTATCTGATGAATATGTAAATAAATGAATCAGAAAACATACATTTGGATGTCAATTTGCAGTGCCACTTAGAAATTGAGCGATTTGATTATTAAAATACTAAAATAAAATATTCAAATTTTAAATCACTTACTCACTTTAGATGGTTATGATTTGAATTTTCGTCGTTGATTTTTCAATTACAATTTTATAATATTATTCACACAATGAATTTTGGGAAAAGTAGTGAGATATAAAGTTGAAACCGTCACGCTGTCGCGTCGCGCTAAATTGTATGAGGCTCAAAGAAGCCTCGTGCAGACTGGCGCGACTAACAAAACAATTTGTAAGAAAACTTCACGATAAAACATTTACCGGTGTTGCATCGCGCCAGTCTGCACGAGGGTTGAGGCGTATTTTTTGTAAATATTGGTGCCTATATTTTAATAGGTGCTGTTCGGTTAATCACTATCGCTTATAGCTATCTATACATTCATGTGTTGAATTTACTCCTTCGTTTGTTCATAAGTAGTGTCTAATAGATCTTTGAATAAATCACACGTCGTTTCATTCAAAAATTCGTACGAGTAAACCTCGACCTTATCAGCTCAACATACTTAATAATGCTCGACTCTGAACGTTACATTACAGGCGAATGCGGTGAGGGAGGACAAGGACCTTTAGAGATACCTGTTTTATAACACTTTTACATTTATGCGATCCGCTCCTTCGAGCCGGATACCAGTCCTCGCTGCCGACATTGTCGGCCACCCGAGAACAAAGTGATCGCCAAAGATAAGACAGCCCAAGTGTTAGAGTTGTTTAGTGCAAAGTATTGAATTAAAACTCTAACATTTCGTTGTCAGATGCGCAGCACGGATTCCGGCCGGGGCGCAGCACTGCTACCGATCTCCTTGATTTTATTGGATGCGTGGTGCCGGCGGTGGATGCTGGGGTGTAGGTGAACACAGCTTATTTTGACTTCAGAAAAGCTTTTGAAACCATCGACAATGACATCTTACTGCGGAAGCTAGCAGAGGTCGGATGTACCCAGCATCTATTGCGGTTTTTCGCCAGTTACATGCAATGCAGACAGCAGTATGTGGACTGCAACGGATGTGAATCCGACTTATATTACACTTGGTCGGGTGTAAGTCAGGGCACTAACTTGGGGCCTTTAGAATTCATAATTATGATAAACAATTTGCCGGAAGTCGTAAGACATGGCTCTTGTTTATTATTTGCTGATGACCTCAAGTTGCTGCTAGAGATTAGATCCGAGTCTGATTGCAGGCGCCTACAGGAAGACATCGGTCGAATAGTACAATGGAGCCATGAAAACAAACTGTATTTCAACGTATCCAAGTGCTCATTGATGAGTTTCACCCGTGCTGGTGCACTTCTGCTCTACAAGTACGGGGTTTACGCGGCGCCAATGCAACGAGTCACGGAGGTGCGAGACTTGGGTTTTTTCATGACTCCCGATCTGACATTCCGTGAGCATGTAACCAGGATCTGTAAGAAGTCTATTTCTTAAGGAATTAGAAAAGAACGAAGAACGTGGTGGCAACCTCGGGAAGGTGCATCCGCCAGACTTGCCTTGAGGATCTACATGACTGCTGCACTCTCCCTCAAGAGCCCGCCGCCCTACTACCTCTGAAGGAGGCGGCTGGGCAGGCTTGCACCTATACTACCAAGCAAAGTGAAGCATGTCGTTGTGCAACCGCGAAAGTATAAAGCCAGACCCTCCCCAAAGGCGATTGATGTCGGATAGTCTTATTTGTCGTTCGCCGCATTGTCCTGAGCTGTTAGGTAGCTTAGGATTAGTTAAATACTGCAAAAGGTTTCGCAAACCTAGCTTGTTATATGTTAATAGTTGTCCCGCAATCGCATGCAAGTATCCCCCCGCCCCTGCCAGCTAAGTGGTTGTACTTGGCATTGTGAAAAAATTCTCAGCAGTAGTATATATAACGAAGTTAAAAGGAAAACTATCACAGCTAAGTAGGCTTTACATGTTAACGACTAATAATCGACCAACTTAAATGTTCAGTTTGGAAAACATGTTCTCCCATACATTCCGCGTGGGAGAACATGTTTTTCAATTACAATGTTAAGTTTGTTATTGGGATAAATTCATCCCAACTACGGATCCTTTCAATATGCGTGGTCCGACACACACTTGACCGGTTTTATTTTTAGTATTTTTAGGGCTTCAATTTTATATTATATAAGAACACTATAAGTTAGCTGTAAGTTCCCGAATTTTTATTATATTCTGAAATTAAATGAATTTATGTAAATATGATATTGCAAAACTTTTACACGTCATATTAAAAAATATAAAAAAAATGCTAGATAAGTTTGGCTTTTCCTATCTGACTACTTTGAGAAGAAATACCGAAAAAACTCAGAGGTCAAAATCTCTTTTAAAGTCCAGACATAATTTTGGTCAGGCCATATGCGGACCATGTAGATTATTGTCTGAAATGGTATTTTGAGGAAAGAACCACACAGATTTGAGTGGACCTGTCCAGTCAGTGCAAGCATTTGTCAATAATCATGGAGCTCAACTGAGACCTTAAGGAGCTCAACTCGACGAACAATACCAAAGAAAGGACATTTGGGTAGGCCGCTTGAACTCAGATAGTTCTAATAATGGTCTGGCAATGGTACAGTTAGATACAGCTTTTAAATCGTTTAATGGGTATATTTAGAATGTGAATGGGAAGTTTGTTGTAAAAGCGTATACATTGACCCATTAACGAGTTGCCTAATCTGTGGAGACTTGTGGTATGTACAGTAAGGTTGTGTTTATCCCTGGTATTTAAATTATGAATACCGGAAATTTTCTTAAAATTTTATATATTTTTGTGGAAAAACAATATGTTTTCAAAAGTATATTGTGAGGAATATTTACTTCTCTGAATTTTCCCTCGAAGGGAATCTCTTGGACCTAGGTTGTAAATGGCTCGAACAGACCTTTTCTGTAGAACAAAGATAGTATTAATGTCCGCACAGGTTCCACAGAGAAGAATCCCATAAGACTATGAAAATAACTAAAATAAACAACTCTGGCTGTATCTATATCTATGTCAGTTATCTGTCTATTTTTTTAACAGCTTATGCCTTCCTGACAATTTTTCTATGTGTGGGCCTCATTGTAATTTACCGTCAATTGTTATTCCAAAACTCAAACTCAAACTCAAAGCATTTATTTCAATTAAACCATTTACAGGCACTTTTGAATTGTCAAAGAATCAGTCAGTTAGTCAGAAAGTTGAAGCTAGTTGCCCATTCCAAAACGTAGATCTCTATGGAGAAGAACGGCCAAAAACTCCAAGGACACTCTTTTAAATATAGAAATTACAAAATCCTGGGTCCATTACGCTTGTTGATTGTATATGTGAGAAATCAAAAACTATTAAAAATATAAGATTAAAAATAAGCCCTGGCAGATAAGAGATGACCAGTCTCAACTGACGGCGCCCGTTCACGAACATGACGCGTGGGTCAGCACGATCCAGCTCAACCATTTTGTAGGGAACCGAATGATCCAACACACTCGCCACCGTCAGCGAGACATTAACATGACATACTCTCAACTACCCCGCTCTTTCAAGAAAAACTGTTGACTCAACAACTGCCTGACGTTTGGCGTTGAAAATTTAAGGAGCTTAGTCTTTTTTTCGTTCAGGAGAAGATTATTTACATTAAACCAATGCACCACTTTAGAGAGTGTCTGTGTCAGTCTATTCTGAATATAATAAAACAGTTTAATATTCATAGTCATTTACACTCATAATTGAGAAAAACGCGGAAAGAATGCAGGAAATAATGATTACAAAATATTATTAGTTAATAATTTTATTTCATTAAAAAAATGGACCATTTTATGTGGTAGGTAAATAAAGTATATCATGGTTGTTTATTATTTTGTTGTTATGGCGAAAGGCTTTATATAAAACCAAATTGCGGGAAGGTTAGCTAGTGGGGTGTCAGACGACGTCACGCGGATGAAGAGATGAAAGAAATCACTCATACGCATCAATATTCTTTAGCTAATTCTTGAAATTTTTCAAACCTGAAAATTAACAAAAATACATTAAATCCCAAGCTGTGAATGTATTGAACGCCAAGTCTTAATTTAAATAGTTAGCTGTTTTTTATTTAAACTACCACTGATCCAAAGCTGTAGTTTCGGAAGTATTGTACAGACGCTAGCACGTCAACCTTGTAGTAGGTTGACGTGCTAGCATCTGTCAGATTTTCAACTTTATCGCTAAAGCATAAGGTTCAAAGTTGATTGGGAAAATTTGACAGCTTCGGGTAGGTTGATGTGCTGACGTCTGTACAAAACAATTTGAAATTAGATATTTAGCTAGGTACGGTACGGTACATTATTATACAGGCTGGAAGTATGGATCAAATCGTATATTGGGCGGGGGGCACGGTCGTTTCCATTTTTTTTAAATATTAAGTTATGACCAATTTTTGTTTTTTCTTTCAATCAATTAGCATAGTGCTCAAAAAAAAGCAATCAGGGCTGTCAATTTTATTTTTTTGGCAGGACGTTGCAGAAGATAATACTTTTACTTTTACGCAGCTAGAAAACATTTGTGACATAAGAAAAAACATTTACTGCAAAGGTTTCAATCTGGCAAAAATTTTACTCAATTTTCGAGCGATTTTCATGGGAAAATGTTACTCTAGCAAAAGTTGACCACGTATTAGAAAAGCTTGCCCAAATCATAGAGATTCTTTGGAGGTATGAATCACTGGGATATTGTTATTAGTTTAAAAGTTAGAGAATTTAATTAACAAGTACGTAATTTTTATAATTTTCTGTTTCATTTTTTTTATTGGTTTCAGCTTAATTAAAATTGTTGTTAGATTCCAGTGTAGATAGATTCCAGTGTAGATAGATAAAACTTTTCACAATTTGTTTGGAAGTCGCTGACTTTGCTTTTGTATGTGTTTTGTGTAAGTATTTCTAAATTTGGAACGTACTTTTCACATTGTCACTTTTTGTTTTTTAGGATTCCGTACCTCAAAAGGAAAACAACGGAACCCTTATAGGACCACTCGTGTGTCTGCCTGTCCGTCTGTCATAACCTATTTGCTCCGAATCTAATGTACCGATAAAGTTGAAATTTGTCATATATAATTATCTATTTCTGTGACACAAATACGGACCGTGGAACGAAAATAAATGAATTTTGAATACTCAACTTCAATCTCACTTTTCGGGTCCAAATCGAAAAATATAATAAAACAGTTTGCAAACTATAATACTGTGTGACAGAAGCATAACAAATGAAAGGGCTTGTTGTGAATATGTCAAATATGTTTGTTTTATAATTTTAAAATAAATACTTTTAAAGATATTTCAGAAAATAATATATGAAAATTGACCATTACCCCGTAGCTCCGAAACGACTGAACCTAAAATTTTGAAAAATTTACAGAAAATAGTTATATGCTTATTATAGATTACAGGAAAACCTATACGAAATCTATGCTCTTAAAATAACGTGGTAAATTTCCCAATATTGTGCGTACAAACTTACATTTGCGGTTGGAATGTATCGGGAACATGATTTTCAACTAAAATGTTAAGTTTATCCTTGGCATAAATTCATCTTAACTACGAAACCCTTCATTATGCCTGATCCGACACGCCTTAGGCTAGTTTTATTTAAGTCGAATATTTTTATATTGCAAAAAGATTTTATTTTTCACTTTTTAGCTCTAATCTAACCCCAAAAAAAGTAGGGTACCACTATTTACTATGTCAAGACAACAACATCATCAACGAACTACCTGGATTAAAAACCTATTTTATTGAAGCCAACTCAAAAAGGACTCAAGCAAAGTTAATATAATTGATAAGGGATCACCGCGCGGGCGTCTTCTTCCAAAAGGGAATCACATAAATTAGCCCAGAAATCACGGATAAATCGGGGTATATTATGAAAAAAATGTACTGTTCGAGTACATACCCTCCCACTTTTTATGAAGTCAGTTAAAAATAGAACTGGAAATGGATATTACTCACGTTAAACATCTGACACTATCGATTAACGGACAAAGCCGAAGTCGCAAGTCCTATCAAACAGACCAACACCAACAGTAGAATTAATTTCGAAAACATTTTGAAGAATGTACTTAGTTCAAGTTAATTTGAATATAAATACTTTGAGTAAAATTGTTGCACTATTTATATAAGAAACTGACTCATCTTTATCAAAGTATAATGCGGTTAGGTTGTGGTGCGAAAACAGGAAAAATTGTTCCATGGAATTATAATTCTTAGAACTTACATTTTAGGACTCAATATTTTCGACTTAAATTTTTACGATTATTTTGTATTTCAAGTAATAAGTGAATGATAAATAAAGTTTATTGATTGATTTGCAGTGACGCAACAAGTGCAGTGAGTTGTATCCATAGTAGTGATAGGGGAGCCCAGAGAGTTTTTGAGCAAACATATACAGGGCAAAAAGTTGATGGCTGAGTAGGTGTGGTGTGGCATGAGGAAAGGACACCAAGAATATATTTTAAAAGTTTCTGATAGGACGCCCGTGGTCAGAATAACACTTTCAGATTTCGAAAAAGGGCCAAAATTAAATTGATCTTCAGAGCTGATGATGTTCACATGATCGTGTGCGGCCTAACCATAACCTAACCCATAATGACTTAAATCTGACGAAGAAATTGTCGGCTTTTCCTAAATCTGATGACTTTGAAAACTCAGATTTGGGCAATGTTATAAAGGATATTCAGTGCGAATGAAATTTATTCTGTACAATAGTGTTACATGTTCTGGTAGTGAATATAATATAAATATCTGACGGATTGATGGAGGCTTTTGGCATGTATATGATGAAATTCCATAAATTCATAAAATTATCTAAAAGTGGTCATAATTTTGTATGTACTTATCCCTAAATCAAGGAACAAAATAGCTTCACTTATTGTTCGAATTTGAAACTTTTGTGAAGATTTTTCGATATTCAGAAATTTGAAAATACCAAACACTTGAACATAATGATTTAAAGTTAAGAAAATTAGTACATCGTCAGGATACACCCTAAATATGGTGGATTACTTTAAAAAAAAGGAAGTGTATAGAGTGCCGCTGGCGGCACTTTATCCGTATCGGATTAAGTGCCGCAATTTTCGGCATACTAGTAGCACTGCCTCGGTCCTGCTAAAGTGCCGTAAGCATTGCATTATCACTGTCACTTGTTATTTTGTTTGATTGTTGAGGTTAGGTCGCCGCCCGTTGTACTGACTAAAAAAAAAATGGATGAAAGTTTAGATAGGTTAGGTTAGGTTAGAACTGTGACCCTTAGAACTGAGCCGCTAACGGCACTCTATACACTGCCTAAAAAAAATAGTATGACACTAAGTAAATAAATTATTTGAAAAGCATCCTCTTATTATGGGCTATCCAACGGGATATTAATGTTTAAAACAATGTTCAAGATGCCCGTATTTTTTTGACTCCGCTGGCAAAGATTTAAAAGAGAGAAGACTTACAAAATTTACAAAAATATTCAATTAACGATTTGTTTACGTCATAACACTTTTGTGTTCGAAGTTTTATTATAACTGTGAACCTCTGGGCTTGATGTCGTTACTCATACCGCCCCTAATTCTTAGTGATAGTTCGTTTTTGTGACCTTTATTAAATAGGCCTCAAAAGTTGTACTTAGGCCGCCAGCTTCAAGTTAAGGCGTGAGTGAGTAAATAGTTTAGTAGTATCTACGAATATTAGAAATCTTTGTGAAGGAGCTTGAGTAAAATCTCAAATAATGTGTCTGACTGTACCTAAAATATGATAACTAGACATATTTACTGCAAGACTTTTCCTCAAATTATTAAAACTGCTCATAAATGCGTCAATGTGGTTAGAATACGTAATAATAATAAAAACTGGCCAAATGCGTGTCGGACCACGCACAATGAATGATTCCGTAGTTGGGGTGAATTTATTCCAAGAACAAACTTATCATTGTAGTTGAAAAACATGTCCTCCGATACATGCCAACTGCAAATGTAAGTTTGTACGCACAATATAGAGAGATTTACCGTTTTATTTTAAGACCATAGACTTCTTATAGGTTTTCCTATCATCTGAGTAAAAAGAAACGATTCTTTGCATTTTTTTTTCATAATTTTAGGCTCAACATTTTCTTTAATATCTTTAAAACTATTTATTTTAAAATAAGAAAAAGAAATTAGAGCAACAAGCCCTTTCATCTGATATATCACACGGTATACTATGCAATTTATTTTTTCTTTATGGCCCCAAAAGTGATTAAATTTACTTTACACGTCTGTGTTTGGGTCACAGAAATACAAATATTAGATTCGGAGCAAATTGTCTGTTACAGATGAAGAGAGAAACACACGAGTCTACAAGGGTTCCGCACCTCTAAAGGAAAAACCAGAACTCTACAAAAAAAGTAGTGATAGCGAGTGGATTGGATTGAATTAGTGGACTGTATAAATGAAATGATAGAAACACGTATATTAGCAATATTATAAATTTATTAAAAAATATTGACAAGGCGACAAGGCAATTATTATGAAACAAAACGAAAACCGCCGGCTGCTCAGACGTAACAAAAGAACAAAAAACTATATTTTTAAAATATGACATTAAATTGTATAAAAAGGTCGAATCACAGCCAGTCGCCAACATACCGGAGCCCCAGTGGAACACTAACAGCCGGTGGAGACTGATTGGGGTTCGGCTTCTATTAATACAAGTTTTCGGGCCGGTCGGCGCAGGAGGCCGCCCTTGGTACGGACGTCTGCTACGCGGACCGCTCCGTCGAATCCTATATACACCTTCTCTATCCTTCCTAGGGGCCATAAACCACGAGGAAGGGTAGGGTCTGCGATCAGCACCACATCCCCCTCACTCAGATTTGTTGTGTTGCTAGTGGGGAGGCCTCTTGGTCGGAGCGTCGGCAGATACTCGCGCACCCATCGTTCCCAGAATTTATCAGCGAGTCGCAAAGTTCTACGCCAGTCGCACCTTCTCAGCAGGTCTGCTTCCGTGAGTGTTGAAGTCCATGGCACGACAGAAGATGTGCCAAGAATAAAATGAAATGGCGTTATTGCTTCTGGTGAGTCGGGAGATGTAGAAACATAGGTCAACGGCCGTGAGTTTACAATGGCTTCTGCCTCCATCAAGAGCGTCGCCAGCACGTCTTCCTTGAGCGGTTGTTTGGTGAGGCAGGATTTCAGTGCTGTTTTTACGGTTCGCACGAGCCTTTCCCACGCACCGCCCATGAATGGAGAAGCGGGCGGAATGAAGCGCCATTCGATTTTGTGATTGGTGGCGTATTCCTGTACCAATTCGTCATGTAGGCCGCGTAGCTCGCGGGAGGCCCCAACGAAGTTTGTGCCGTTGTCCGAGAAAATAGTTGTAGGTGCTCCTCTGCGAGCAATAAAGCGTCTCAGGCTCATTATGGCGGCGTCTGATGATAGTGAAGTGACCAATTCTAAGTGAAGCGCTCTAGTCACTAAGCATGTGTATAATGCGACATACCTCTTCTCTTGGCGACGATATATTTTTATCATAATAGGGCCAAAATAGTCGAGGCCAACGTGTGTGAAGGGCCTTTTGTGATGGTCGAGTCTTTCAAGGGGTAGGTTGCCGATCTGGGGTTGAGTTGGTTGGGTTTTCCACCTTCGGCATTGTAAACAGGCGTGTGCTACGCTACGGATGCTGTCTCGTGCTCTAAGTATCCAATATTTCTGTCGGAGTTCGTTCAGCACTAGTTCGTTGAAGTGATGCGACGCTCTGTTGTGTTCATAAAGGATGAGTAGTCGTACAGCATGGTTGCGGCCGTCGAGGATAATCGGGGACTTCGCGGTTTCGCTAACTCCCGGTGCAGAACTTATCCGTGTGTCTAGTCTCAACAAGCCGTCTAAATCGAGTGTTGGTGCGAGTTTCGCTATTCGGCTGTTTCTGGGCACTGGCTTTAAGGATTTTAAAGCTGTTAGCTCCTCGGGAAAACTCTCTGCCTGAGCTTGTTGGAGTACCATCTTCTCGGCTTCTACGATGTCCGCAGCGTGAAGTTGATAGGGAGATGTGGTACCGTCTGTGTACAATTTAGAATTTGGAGTTATAGGCCGAGACAGTTTAAGCCGGAATGTTCGTGCGCCCTGGAGAACGCGGGCGGTTGTGCGAAGGAGACGCAGCCAAGAACTAAAACGCGACGGGTCAGGGAGTAAGTCCGATGACGGGCTGTCGAGGAGCAGAACCACTAGGTCTGATTTTAATTCAGGATCTAGTGAACTCTCTTCCACGTCAGTGTCGTGCTCGGTAGGCCACGTGCATGGTGGTTCAAGAAGAAACGACGGCCCGGTAAACCACCGATGACATGCGGTGAAATTATTTTTTTTTGGTTTTGTTGCGTCATCAGCGACGTTGAGAGAGGTAGGGATCCACCTCCAATTGGACGGGTTAGAGGTCTCCAGTATCTCTCCCAACCTGTGTGCCACAAATGCTTTGAATGCGCGAGCATCGCTCCGAATCCACTTAAGGACTGTGGTTGAATCAGTCCAAAAAATAGTCTCGGAGGGCTGAAAACGATGAGCTTGCAAAATCGTTTGTGCATACCGCGAGGCGATTAGCGCGGCTTGTAATTCTAAGCGAGGAATCGAAACCGGTTTGAGAGGCGAGACGCGTGCCTTGCTTCCGATGAGAGCCGTGGACACGGTGCTATCGCTGTAAGTAAAACGCCAGTAAGCAACACAGGCAAAAGCTTGCTCGCCGCCGTCGGCTACCAGGTGCAGCTGAACGTCTACGATATCTGACCTATTCATGTACCAGCGAGGAATTTTTATGCTGGCCGCAACCTGTAATTGTGTAAACCAGTCCTCGCATTCACTAACATACGCCTCGGGAAGTGGCGTATCCCAACCAATACCTGCGCGCCACAGTCTTTGAATTAAGATACGGCCCCAGATAATGACTGGCATCAAAAAACCGAGAGGATCGTAAACCTTCATAACGTTTGATAATAGACTGCGTTTGGTTAAAGTTTCAGTGGGTATCTGGGGTAAGGTACGAAAGCCTAACGAGTCTTGCCGTGGGTCCCATTTAACACCTAAGACGCCAACCTCAGTGCTAGGTGGCAGCATAACGTCAGAAATAGCGTCGCTTCTAAGTTCTTTAGGAACAAGTGAGAGAGCTTCTGGGCGATTTGACACCCACGCACGCATTTCGAACCCGCCAGCCTTATGGACAGTGACTATCTCAGTAACTAGTTGAGCCGCGTCGTCAATGTTGGAGTGGCTTCCGAGATAATCGTCCATATAATGGTCTTCTATAATTGCCTTACAGGCATTGGGGAACTCTGCTTCCATTATTTTGGCATTTTTGTTTTTGATATAGAGCGCGATAAATGGTGATGAGACTGCGCCAAATATCATAGAGGACATTCTGTACTCTTTGAGGTTGCCGTCCTTCCCGCGCCAGAGAAAGCGTTGGGCATCCCTATCTCGTGGAGTGATTTTAACTTGTGGGAACATTTCTTTGATGTCCCCGTTTAAGGCGATTTCGCCTTCCCTAAACCGGAATAAAATGTCGAGAAGGGGTGACAATAAATCGGGGCCTTGTAGTAATAGAGTGTTGAGGCTTATACCTTTCGTGACCGCAGCAGCGTCATGGACGGCTCTCAGCTTCTTTTTTTGTGGGTGTAGGACGCCGAAGATAGGAAGGTACCAGCGAATAGATCCGTCTGGGTTGATGCACGATGTATTTGGTGTAATCCGCTGATGGTACGTCTGTGGATCGCACTCTTCGGCATATCCCTTGCTGATAACTTCGTCTATAAATTGGTGAAAAGCAGCGGCAAACGTTGGGTCCTTTGCCATTTGACGTTCGAGGGCCTTAAAGCGGGATAGTGCCTGTGGATAACTATCAGGTATAACTTCCGGTAAATCTTGTTTCCAGGGTAGACCCACCTCAAAATGGCCATTGTCGAGTTGACGAGCCGAAGATTCTATTATATCTGTGGCTCGTTTATCGTCGTCGTTTAGGCGAGGAGCACTTTTCACAATACCCAAAGCGTCAATGTCGTATTGTGTTTTAATGAGGGCATCTAAATCTTCCGAAATGTGATGTACGAACTCAAGTGGCTTGGACGAAACGGAAAGTGCGCCATGAAGTACCCAACCTAATAAAGTTTTAGAGGCAACGGGCTCGTTTTTCTTTCCGCAACGTACTTCACGGCTCAAGGATAGGTGCCAATCTGGCGCGCCGATGAGGACAGTTGGGGGAGTATCGGCGTAAGAAAGTTCGTCAGATAAGTCTGCCAGATGACTATAATCCAAGTAGTTTACCAAGTTATGATTTTGTACGCGAAGCCCTAATGGTTTAATCGCCCGCGCATGTTTCACTAGGTAACGATCGGTTCGGTTACGTCCACGAATATGAAAGTCTACATAGCTTACTTCCACTTCCTTGGTCATACCACTGACACCTTCAATGTGAAGACGCTCTTGAGACGTGGGTTTCGCACCGATGCGTTCTATCACCTCTCCGTCAATCAATGTTGCCGTACTGCCCTCGTCAAGTAGTGCTGTCGTCTCGAACTCGCCGTCGGGACCCTCGAGTACAATCGGCACTACTTTCAGCAGACCGCGGGGACGTGACGTCGACGGCAGAGACCCTGTTGCGTTAATGAGAAAATCAGATGTGTTCGTGATCTTAACAGTAGACTCGGTTTTGCTGTCGGTACCGTCCATGTGGGTAGGGTCGGTAGTTTTAGCTGGAGATACTTGTGTATTATTGCACTGTCCGCAGGGTGCCGCGCTAATTTTAGCATTGGAGGTTCCCGTGCCGTGAAGGAGTGCGTTATGACGTCTCGAACATCCGTCAACTCCACAGTATTTCGCGCGGCAGTTGTTCCATGTGTGCGGATTCGACTTAAGGCAGCGATAGCACACTTTGTTTTCACGTACCCATCGCCACCTGTCGTCGAGTTTCAAAACTAAGAAACTCTTACAAGTTTGAATGTTGTGTGGCCTTTCTTTGCAATATATACAATACTCGGGAGTTTTATCGCTTGACAGCGTAGCGTGTATGGTTTCCTTTCGCGGTTGTTTAGAGGACTGTGCTGCAGTCGTTGCCTTAACAGTACTATCAGAAACAAAATTGTATTTTAATTGTTTGTCAGCTTCGGTCAAAAGAAAGCGTGACAATAATTCAATTTTTGTGAGTGATTGTCCTTCAGGTGCGTAAGCAGAGGCAAAATCTGTAAACCGAGCTCTGGTGTGATCGCTCAGTTTAATTAAAATGCACTGAAAAAGCTCTGGTGAACACAGATACTCATTTTGTTTCAGAAGCTTAAGCGTCGTAACAAAATTACGTAGTTTGTTCGCTAAACTATTTAAATGTTCGGGGGAACTTAGCTTGGGACTGTTACGCAGCTCGGTGACCTCGCGGGCTACCAGCAATTCCGGTCGTGCGTACGTTTGCTCCAGAGCCTTCATGATATCGCCGGGGTCGCCGGACATCCACAGTAGTGACGCGATGGACTGGTACGCTGGACCGCGTACGGCGTTGTTCAGACGTTCTAAGTTCTCTGAAGGGGAAAAATTTGACTTAGTTCTTTCGTAACTGCTCTTGAAAGCCATCCATTGACCGACATCACCCGAGAATGTGACAAGTTCGGGTTTCTTTGGTCTGTTCGAAAGAGAGTTAATCGCTTGTGCGAGTTTGGTTATAGGGTCTGAGGAGCGTTCAGATTGTAGCGATTGATGTGCCATGTTGTTGTAGTTATTTTCGTAAGGTGCATACTCGTATGTGGGCTTAGAAAGGGTTCTATGGTTGACGTCGGGCACGAAAAACGGTGCCGTGTTGGTGAGGGTGACCGGCTGTGACTGATGTCCTTGTGGGTTACCCAGGGTGACAGTCGGAGCCTCACCAGGCATGTTTTTATGTGTTGCCGTGGTCATGTTTACGTTTTGTTCTAAAACCCAACTTTCAGTGCGCTTTTCAGAGACACGGCTAGAAAAACAAGATCTATGAGATTTGTCTGACTTATCTGAAGCTTCCAGGGCGGCGATGTTCGCTTGCAGTTCGGCCCGCTCTGCCTCGGCCTCGAGGCGAGCGAGCTCGAGCTCGCGTTCAGCCTGTTGACGTTCGCGCTCGCGCTCGCGTTCAGCCTGTTGACGTTCGCGCTCTACTTGGCGCCGCTTCGCGACTGCTTCAAGAGACAGCTTCTGTGCGCGGACGGTCGCCGAAGAAGAGTGGCGAGTGGCCTTACTGCGCGATATTCCGCTGTGGACACTAGAAGTGCTTTTAGTTGGCGCATTGACATTCGCCTTGTTATGTGTGCTAGCGCGAGCATCTGGGCGTTCCGAAGCGGGACCAGGTTGTGCCTCGCTAGGGAGAACGGTGCCCACCTGTTGTATGCCCGCACTATCAGGCAATGCCGAAGCGCCTTCGGTTGTTGTGGCTGAAACCGGCCGGGTGCCGCGCGGTGAATGTTGCACCCGTCCGAATCCCGTAGCCGTCAGGTCTGCCTTTGTCTTGCTACGTGTTTCCACCATGGTGTGAAATTTACGTGAATAATGAGTGAAGTGTTTACGAAATGAAAGCAAAAAACTATAAATCAGTACGTTGAAAAATTTTGACAGATGTAATTATAATGAATGTTATAAGTACTTACGGCGAGAATGGACCAAAAATGATAGCGAGTGGATTGGATTGAATTAGTGGACTGTATAAATGAAATGATAGAAACACGTATATTAGCAATATTATAAATTTATTAAAAAATATTGACAAGGCGACAAGGCAATTATTATGAAACAAAACGAAAACCGCCGGCTGCTCAGACGTAACAAAAGAACAAAAAACTATATTTTTAAAATATGACATTAAATTGTATAAAAAGGTCGAATCACAGCCAGTCGCCAACAAGTAGTATATTTATTTTATTCTATTCATTTAAAAAAAACTTACAGCTAATACATTCGAGTAGTCAGTAGTAATATAAACCACATTGATTTAGAACTACGCATTAAATCGCAGTAAACGTTCTATTGGTCTGCCACAAAATTATAGTAATTTGAATAGGTTAGATTTATAGCCGACAGGAAAATATAATTAAATGGCTGACATAACCATTTAATTATGTTTTCCTGTCGGCTCTTGAGGTATTTCGTTTTAGGTAAATTATGCGATAAATGCTATAGATTTAAACCTAGTTCTATGTTCGTGCTAGGCATGAGTGTTACGCCTGCTGCGCACGGGTTACCCCTGCTACGCAAGTTCTACGCCTGCTACGCACGGGTTACCCTGCTACGCAAGTTTTACGCCTGCTACGCACGGGTTACCCCTGCTACGTAAATTCTACGCCTGCTACGCATAGGTTACCCCTGCTACGCAAGTTCTACGCCTGCTACGCACGGGTTACCCTGCTACGCAAGTTCTACGCCTGCTACGCACGGGTTACCCTGCTACGCAAGTTTTACGCCTGCTACGCACGGGTTACCCCTGCTACGTAAATTCTACGCCTGCTACGCATAGGTTACCCCTGCTACGCAAGTTCTACGCCTGCTACGCACGGGTTACCCTGCTACGCAAGTTTTACGCCTGCTACGCACGGGTTACCCCTGCTACGTAAATTCTACGCCTGCTACGCATAGGTTACCCCTGCTACGCAAGTTCTACGCCTGCTACGCACGGGTTACCCCTGCTACGCAAGTTCTACGCCTGCTACGCACGGGTTACCCCTGCTACGCAAGTTCTACGCCTGCTACGCACGGGTTACCCCTGCTACGCACGGGTTACCCCTGCTACGCAAGTTCTACGCCTGCTACGCACGGGTTACCCTGCTACGCATGTTTTACGCCTGCTACGCACGGGTTACCCTGCTACGCAAGTTTTACGCCTGCTACGCACGGTTTACCCCTGCTACGTAAATTCTACGCCTGCTACGCATAGGTTACCCCTGCTACGCAAGTTCTACGCCTGCTACACACGGGTTACCCCTGCTACGTAAATTCTACGCCTGCTACGCATAGGTTACCCCTGCTACGCAAGTTCTACGCCTGCTACGCACGGGTTACCCCTGCTACGCAAGTTCTACGCCTGCTACGCACGGGTTACCCCTGCTACGCAAGTTCTACACCTGCTACGCAAGATCGACGCCTGCTACACAAGCCCTACGCCTGTTACGCAAAGTACTTCTATTCTTGCTACAAACACGTTTTACTACTGCTAAGCCTAATGTTGTTTCATTTAAATTCAATAAACATAATATGTACAAGTATATATATATGAAAATACGTCCGCATCGCTGTCAACAGGAAAAGTGCCCAAAAGGCTGGCAGCATTGCCACGTTGAATGGCAATGCTGATTCTTTGGCCAAAGAATAGGCCAGCCCTCTGGTCACGTGAAGAGTCGAACAGCCGTTTGGGGATGTCTTGAAAAACTAAGTGGGCACTCGGACCCCATGGCCCTAGTGTTTCAACCCCAAACGGCTCAAGCATATAAATCCCAATAAGATTGGAGTATTTGCTCCGTTTGAGGTTTTCCGCACCTGTAGCAGCAGCCCCAGCAAAGCCTGCTGTGCTAGGAAGATGGGATGGCGCAATGGTGTCGACGCACGTTGCATCCCAGAACAAAGTCCTACCTACCTTCCAAGGCATTATGGATATTCCGTCTGGTCTCTTCCCATCGTCGCGTGCCAAACCATTGGGTTCTAAAACAGCTGGCACTCCGGCGGTGACAAAAGCACGACGGATGCTGTCATTGATGCTGGCGTGACGTGCTATCCGGCCTGCGCTCTTACTGCAGGATAGGGTATGGTATCCGAGACAGTCTACACCTTCACCACATTGGCAGCGATGCGGAGCCACACAAGGAGCGCCCAGACGCAGACAGGTAGCGAGCCGGAAGGTGGTATTACCCAGCATAGTGCCTATGTTGAGTGACGGTAGCGCCTGACGCCAGAGACTCCCACTCACCTACAGTCAGCACACGGGCACGCTCAGCAGTATTGGTAGACGTATTAATAAGATTATTCCGTACCAACCTGCAGAGCGGCTCATCCCACTGCCTCTGCTCTGAGAAGATGGGTTCACGGGCCGTTCTGTATTCGGGCATGCCGCTTTCCAGGCGTTCTCCGCATCGGTCAAGCAAGGCACTTCAGAGTAAACCAGGCAGGGGGCTAAAATTTTCCCGGTCAACTTTTCAGGGCTGCGGACAGGAATGCGGGTAAGCTAATACTGGTAATTTTTCGGACGCCGAGGCCACCAAAACGGATGGGTAGTGTGACTTGCAGCCACGCTCGGTCATCCGAGGCCACATTTAAAATGGATTTTAATGTGCTGCGAATAATTTGGTCAATTTTTTCCAAGAGATGTGACTGCTTCCATAAAGGGGAAGAGCGTAAAAAATATGTAAATTTTGGACCAAAACAACAGTATCTAATCAGGGTGAATGGCGAATATAAATTAATTTTGGAGTCTGTCCGAAATGTCGTTAAAGTTTTTGATTTTTTCGTCGATGAAAGAAGGAAAGCTGTCTTCTAAAATTGGGGAACCTAGGAGCTGAAGTGAACTTTTTGTAAAATTTTGATTTGCATTAAATTTCTCAAGGGTCAATTGTCCATCGGTAATGTCAGAAAGGAAAATTTCGCATTTTGATGGGTTAAGGTCCAAGGCAATGGATTTAAATTGTTGTTTTATGAGTTGTAGGACTTTCAAAATGGTGTCTACATCACCTTCTAGCGTTCCATCATCTAAATACCACACGTTAAATTTTGAATTTAGTTTCTGGATAATTGGATGGATAGCCAAGCTGAAAATGACTGGCCCGAGAGGGTCACCTTGTTGGCATCCTACTGCAGATTCCAAAACATTATCATTGTATAGTAATTTAGAGGGGTACCTGTAATTATTATTAATAAAATTATTTTAAGTCTGATAGTTTTTAATCATGTAAATACGTGTGTAAATGAAATTTTACAGAGTAATAAATATAAACATAAAATTTTATTATCCTTCATTTATGTAGTTACGACACTGCTACAAGGCACTCGAATGATGTTGCCAGGGGGCGTTGCTGGTACTAAATAACGCCGCCCTCTTGTTGTGTTAATTTCACAAATGTTTACCAACAACCCGCAATATCATTCAGGCACCAAAGGATCCTTGCAGCACTCGACTTACTAAGTAGAGCAGAAATCCTTGCTCATCTGTTGGAAGTACTCCACAGGCACAGTGTGGCGGAAGGGCTGCCTCGAGCTGCTGGTGGTAGACTGGTACCAGCCGAACTCCACGCAGGTCTGGTACGTCAGAGATGCAAATGCATGTTTTCATGTTATTGCATATTTTAACAATACATATTTTCTATCATTTTAATAACTTTATCATATTGTGAAAAGTATTAAATATAACGGAGGAGGTTGTGTGTCATTCGTTAGTACCAGGCATATTTTTACTATTGTGGGTGAACTGTGGGTAGTGGTGGTTATTCACGTCACGTCATTTTGTTTTTATAATACGTTATTATTTTTAATAATTTATTCATCTTTATATAGATTATTTTCTATTTTGTGAATATGAGAACGCTGTAGGCTTAGTGGACTGGATATTTGCTGACCATAAATATTTTGTTAAGTACCTGGTACTTGTTGAAAGAGCTACACTGTCCTCCCATACCTAATAACACTGTTATTTGAAAATATTGTTAAAACCAATTATTTTTAAAAGAGTAACCGTGGAGTTTCTTGCCGGCTCTTCTCCATAGGAAACGACCAATTGGAACCGTGCTCCTAGCTTCTGACGTTTCATAAGTGCCCATGTAGGTTTATGTGAAATAAAATATTTTGAATTTTGAATTTTATTGCGCAATAGTATAACCGTTTGCAGTTCAGATCAAATTTTAATTTACGATCACATTACTCGTAATCACACACTGTAGTAGGTACACGAGACAACTATTCGGAATTCGCGCCAGTTTCTAAACGTCTTCACCACTTGACCTCCATCCATCAAGCCTGCTTTGCTTCGGCCGGTTCGAGCGTTATGTTGTAGACTCTGCGAAGCGCCGCTAGGCGGCGCTGGCGTCCTGATTAGTCAGCTCAGTAACATATTTCCGACAAATATAATATTCAGAAAAATACAAAAATTTACAAACAACATAGTTATAATACTTAGCTACGTATTGTAAAAATATTTTAGTTGACAATGGTACTTACGTTAGTACACGGCGTACTATTCACTATTTGGGGAGTAATCGTTTTCATGAACAAAAATTATTGTAATTATCTCGATGGAAATTTAGTTAGTTTCAGCTTAACGTATACGAGTGTATGCTGATTTTTGCAGGTAGTAATTATTTAAATTTCATGTTGCATATTGTTCCCGCAAGCGCCTACCGAAGTCCGCATACTGTTTATGTTGAGGCTACGTAGATTATGGCTAATCGTTTTTATTTTTAACCTGAGCCGACCGGCTACCTACATCTGTTTAATTGTCACAGTAAAAAGTGCACGATCACATCAAGCAACGTATTTTTTCATTCTTCCCCTAATTATATCTGGATCAATCCCGCACATGGTCCTTCGAGCCCGATCCTGGAGATTAGAAGAATATTTACTCTGATCAGCGAATTGTTACAAAGGGAT
This sequence comes from Xanthia togata, assembly GCA_963853775.1. NCBI lineage: Eukaryota > Metazoa > Arthropoda > Insecta > Lepidoptera > Noctuidae > Xanthia > Xanthia togata. The sequence goes on along the minus strand of OY970813.1, from coordinate 17,804,453 downwards.
TCAAGAGAATTGGTGGACATCAAAAATCATAGTCGACGACCGACGCCCGGTGTGACACGTGAATTCTACTACGTCATTCAGAAGATTGTTGGAATTTACGTGGTCTGGATACTTAATAGCTGAGAAAAATCGTATTTATTATTATATTTGTGTACCCAACACTCTATTTAACAGGTATAATTAGTGTAAGTAAGCCGTTAATAGCCAGGTTAGTACGTAATACCTATTATCATTTTTCTTTGTTCTGTGAGTGGTTACAAATTGTAATACAATTATTAACTGATCAGTAATTATTGTTCATTTTTGTTAGTTACACATTGTTAAAGAGTAGTTCTTTGTAGTAACTGCATTATTTTGCTTTACGGTGTAATAATTTTACAGTTATTGAGACAGTTAGGTAATCACATTAGTTAGCACAGATAGACAATATAAATCATTGCAATTGCAGTGTTATTATTAAAGTTTAGTAAAGGTATTAATTTTGAATTATTATTCATGTAAATTCAGAGAGTCAACTTCAGTTTAACAGTTCACTTCGGAGAGTCAGACTTTTAATCTGCCGGTGGGTAGCTAACTAAAGGAATAAAACAATGGAATTTCCCTTGCTAATACCTTGTTTAATTGATTGCCAGTAGCTTCAGAGTAAATATGAACTTAAATATAAAATATTATAGTTACAGTTATGTAGTATTACAATTATTTATTTGATATTATTATAATTTCGTTTATTTATTTTTCTAACATATAAAATACTTTTTTTTTTTTTTTAAACATTTAATAATATAAAAATAGTGTTCCGCCGGTGTCGGGAGCAGGGTCCAAGCTACCGGTGGTTAGGGCTGCAGAGATAGGAACCTCCTCACAATACGAGCCGTATCGAGAAGTACTGCCTTCTGAATCAGGCCCTTGATCCAACCGCCTAACGAGAGTCTCGAGAGATGTTGGTCCAGGCTTTCGGCCATCAGGCCATTGGCCGTTACGACAATCGGCACAATGATAGCCGAGCTCACATTCCACATGTCGACAACCTCGTGTGCTAAGTCGAGATATTTTATTTGTTTCTCTTTCTCAGCTTTCACGAGCTTCTCGTCATGTGGAATGGTAACATCAACAATCATTGCGCGGCGCGCTAATTGGTCTATCACCACTATATCAGGCTTATTGGCAACAATAGTCCTGTCAGTAATGATAGACCGATCCCAGTACAACGTGACATGGTCATTTTCGAGAACTGGGTCGGGCACATACTTGTAGTACGGTACCTCAGAATCCACAAGTTTATATTTCAAAGCAAGTTGCTGGTGAATAATCCAGGCCACTTGGTTATGCCTGTGCAAGTACTCGCCGTTAGCCAGACGAGAACAACCAGAGATAATATGTCTGATGGATTCACCCGGACGGTGGCATGCCCGACACACGTCAACCGTCCCGTCCCTCATAATATGTCTCCGGTAGTTATTCGTCAAGATAACTTCGTCCATAATTGCACAGACGAAACCTTCAGTTTCCCCGAAAAGGTCACCAAAACGTAGCCAGGATACGGACGCTAGGAAATCTACACCAGGCTCGTGAAGAGCCCGGTAGAAGCGCCCGTGAAGCTCCTTGCTTTGCCATACTTCCCTGCGGTCATCTGTAGTAAGTACAACAGGTTTGCGCCAGTTCTCTTTAGCCATGGAGAGCGGGGTGAGCCCCTTGTCCACTGCGACCACATCACGGTGCATACCCATTTCGGCTTTTAAAAAATATTCCCTGAGGCTGCACACCTCGCGGTTATGGAGGGTCTTCGCATTTAAAAAGCCTCGACCCCCGCATTTCCGCGGGATGTACAGTCTCATCACCGAAGAAATGTTGGTGATGCATCCGGTTTGCGGTCAGGAGTGTACGGACCCTCCTGTCCAGGGCGTCGAGTTCGGTCTGAGTCCATTTGAGTATGCCGAAAGAGTACATCAAAACCGGCATGACCCAACCGTTGAAGGCGCGCACCTTGTTTCCGCCCGAAAGAAGACTAATTAATACCTTCTTCAGGTGACCAAAGAAGCGCTCCTTCAACGATTGCTTCATGTCAACAACGTTGATGCCTAACGCTTCCGACATACCCAAATACTTATAGCTTTCGGTTGAGGAGAGGGATCTAAGGTGTATGGAGTCCGTGAGTTGATTTCTCTCGGACTCCATAATCTATTATTATATCCATTATTATTATTATTATTGGTGATTTTATATTATTATTATAGCATCTTTGTTGATATAAAGTTGAGTAATGAAAAAGATGGATTAAATAAAACCTCTAGGATCGTGGCGTTGAAGGTAGGGATAAAAATATCCCTTGTAGGAATAAAGTGTAGAAATACCGTAAAGTTGTATTCTGCAGAAATATACCGAGAAAAAGAAAAAGAAAAAAACGCCGGGGTCGGTAGTCCAAGTCGGCGTCTTTTCCAACAAATGGCAAATCTAAGTGCACCACAAAATTCAGGCGGGCGACAAATCACTTAGAAGAAGCCAAAGAAATGAAAGATTATTCCTACGTCACCACGTCCTTAAGGGAAAGTTTTTGAAGTTTCATCAATAGGCCGCCAATACCCAGGATTTATCCCGATTGGAAAAATTTTGTTGGAGTAGATTTATTTATTTATTTCTGTAACAATTTTTACATTGTATCGAAAATTTTACACAATTATAAAATAAAAAATTACAAGAATTACCATTATTTTGCCATTGCCTATTAATAACATAACAAAATATTTAATTTTAAAAGTAAAACATTTGCAATTATAATAAATATGTTAAAAGTCAAAATTAAAAATATAAAAACAAATACATTTAAAATCCACCATTACAAATGTCAAAAGTAATAAAAATAGTATAAAATGGTGTATGTGGAATGGAAACAAAAATGGAAAAAGGAAAGTAAGAACAAATTACATCCTAATCAACTACACAATGTCAAAAATATTAATGTTAAATAAAAAAAATTGAAAAAATAATTAAATAAAGTCTATTTGTATCTATGTGTCACAGAGAAACTCATCAAGGGTGTAATAGCACTTTTCTATCAAATACGCTTTTAACTGCTGTTTAAAATGATTTATGTTGTATATTGACTTTAGGTGTACATGTAGTTTATTAAACAGTTTAATTGATTGATAACCTGCAGCATGACTCACTACTTTTAAATGAGGTTGCGTTTGTTTTGTAGGTCCCTACGCCTAGTAGCTTCCCGCTTACTTCTTTCCTCTGGTGTTTCAAAATTTTGCACCTTTTTCATAAGCTCAGTGAGAAGAACTAAAATATACAAACAGTTACTAACTTCAGTTACTAACGGTCCCTCCGTTAGTAACTGAAGTTCTATAAAGTACGGCTTACACGATACCCACTGTGGAATCATTACCATAGTTCTTATGGCCCTTTTTTGTATAATGAAAGCTGTATTTATATTGTACGCGTAACCACCTCCCCATAGAGTGATACTGTACCTAAGCTTTGACTCTACTAGCGAGTAATATACCACTTTTAATTGTTCAATAGCAATCACATCTCGAAGACTTCTTAGGGCATAGCAAGCTGAGCTAATTGAACTTTCTATAGCTGTCAATTCTTTTTTCCAGTTTAGGCTTTCGTCAATGTGAATACCTAAGAACTTTACGCTGTCTACCAATGTTATTGCATTATCATTCAACACTATATCTATTTTTTCTTTGTTTCTCGACGTCGTCCTAAATAACATGGCATTCGTTTTACTGACATTTAATTTGAGATTATTGATGGTAAACCAATGATGAAAAAGAACAAGAGCATTATTTACTTTACTACTGAGAGTATCAACATCTTTAGCGGCTATAATAGCATTCGTATCATCCGCAAAAAGCACAAGTTCAGCATCACTTAAATTCAGCATATAGCTAATTAAATCATTAACAAATAAAATGAAAAAGATTGGTCCTAAAATTGAACCTTGTGGAACTCCTTGTTTTATTAGTTTAAGTCCTGATTTGAAAACTTTTTGACTATTATCTTCATCCGCTTTAATTTTCACATATTGCTTTCGATTTTCTAAGTAAGACCTAAATAGACATAAGACCGGTCCTCTTACTCCATAATGCTCCATTTTTGCTAACAGTAACTTGTGATTAACCGTGTCAAAAGCGGAACTAAGATCGAGGAATAACCCTACGACTTTCAATTTATCATTAATTATGTCAACTACTTGCTCCATTAACGTATTAATTGCGTCATTTGTTCCCACATTTTTCTGGTAGCCGAATTGTCTGTGATTAAGTATTTTATTACGATTGTGATGTCTTAGAAGTCTTATTTTGAGTATTTTCTCAAATATTTTCGAGATTATTGGTAACAAAGAAATAGGTCTATAATTATTAGGATCAAATTTGCAACCTTTTTTTGTAAAGTGGTAAGACTCTTGCTATTTTTAGTTGTTCAGGGAATATATTCATCTTTATACATGAGTTTATAAAATGTGTCAGAGGTCCTGCCAGTATGTCAATCTGATCTTTAACAGTTTGTATAGGTATTTCATCATGACCAGAAGATTTCTTGGTAGCCATAGAACTGACTAGTTTTTTTTATTTCGGAGGCAGTGACTAGATCGCAAGTCATTTCTTGATCTACACTTTTTACGCTATCTTGTAAAGTTTTTATAGCTATATCAAAAGAATTAGTCGCCAATTGTCTCTGCACTGTCGAACGTGTTTGAGAAGATGTCTACTATTTGCTGGGGATTTGATATAATTTTATTATTAACTTTAAGGAGTATGTTTTTATTACTTTTACGTTTTGATTTTGTGTTCCTATATATATTTACAACCTGCCATATAGCTTTTGAAGTTTCATTTGCTTTGGTTAGTTCTTTACTGACTGCAAGGCGTCTAGCTTTTTTTTAAACTAGTCTGTTTATTCTAATGTATGATTTTGAATAAGCCCTCATTTTCTCCGTACAGGTCACATAGTTTATGTTTTGAAACAAAAATCGCTTCATTTTACTAGCTAATCTAATTCCCTTCGTTACCCAGGTCAATTTTTGACATTTCTTAAAATAAACTGTAACTATAATATTTTATATTTAAGTTCATATATACTCTGAAGCTACTGGCAATCAATTAAACAAGGTATTAGCAAGGGAAATTCCATTGTTTTATTCCTTTAGTTAGCTACCCACCGGCAGATTAAAAGTCTGACTCTCCGAAGTGTTCTATCTGGCAAGTTTGTTTATTTAAAACATACTGTGTGCATCTCCAAGGCGCCCGAAATTATTTTATTGTTTAATTTGTATTTTTTTTATAGGAGAACACACATCATCTTTACACATTTTTATTAAATGGGGCAAGGTCCCAACACATGTAACACCCATCCATTACATTTGGCGCCCGAACAGGGACTTGAAGTAGCTTCCTTATATCTTATAAATTATTATTGCATCTTCATTTTTTATATATTGTTGTATTGTTTACAGAACAAATTAGATAGTTTCTGTAATACACTGTGGCGAACCAACTAATTATCTATGGTTCCCACTGTTAGATTTAACCTGACAACACTAGTTGGTCTAAGGCGGTTAGTCTATGGTTGTTCGCTGCCGTTGGAATACTGTGTTGTGTGGTGCAAATACACATCTATTACAACTGGATCGAGTTTCATTTAAAGGGCGCCTTATCGCGCCTAAATTGGTGACCCCGACGATAGAAGAACATATTAACGCAAACAGAAGAACTGGAATCCAGTATTGCAAAGCGCAACGAGCTCACATTCATCCCGAGCATTGGTTTTCTCCGTTAACAATTCCTAGCCGGTACCTACTCGCCGCCATTACGCGAGTTTAGTTACGAAAATCATATTTCTTCGAACATTCGTAGTACATTCTCAAACTAACGACAGTGTTCTGCTTTGCATACCTTTTGCGCCAAATTGCACCGTATTTGAACTTTATCGACCTGAAACAAGAAAAATCATCGAATTCCGCGATAGCAGCGCCTTTTTTTCTTGTGCGGTTTTTCTATTGAATCTTCAAAGTTATCGCGCGAAGCTTGACACTTGACCGAGCCTGACACATGTCGCCTGTCATCACAGTCTGCAAACGTCAAACGTAAACCGGCTGCGTTCCAGAGTTATTCGAAACGTAAAAGTGTGTTCCGTATTCAAAAGTGTGACAGCCAAAGCTTGTAAGTTTTATTATAAACTGTGCATGGATGGACATTCCTACAAGTCATCTCACATATAGTATGGTGTTTCCTTATGAACAATAAGTGCTTAATTTAACCTGGATGATTTAACAATTACGATATACTTATAATTCTTTTCTATACGTTTTCTGCATACTACATGTTTTGATTTTAGTAAATATTTCGTTATAATAATTTATATTCCATTGGGGGCACAAATACTTTTATTCTGTTATTTTTTACTGTCTGCACCCTTAGTTTTACATTTTATTTACCCGTGTGTTGCATGTATAATTTTTTATTATGTTCTCTTTATTATGAATGTGCTTCCTCATGATGTATTTAACTCTTTGATTTTACTGCTGTACTACTACTGTATAATACATGCTGTAGCCCTCTTCTTAGGGTTGTGCATTTTTGTTTGTGAAATATAATTTGCATAGTAACGCAATGCCTATCGAGGGACAGGAGGTTTTCCTTGATCCGGAACCTGGAACTGGTGGTGAACAGTTTGTTGATCCCACATCTAGATCTCAACCTATATTAATCAATCGAGTATCCATCCGTGTCCCTCCCTTCTGGCCTGACCAGCCAGGCCTCTGGTTCGCAAGTCTAGAAGCACAATTTCATATCAGTGGCATCACACAGGAGTTGACTAAATATTACTATGCTGTAAGCCAGCTCGACACGAAATCCGCAACTGAAGTTGAAGACATAATTATTGAGCCACCTAAGAATCAATCTTACACTTGTCTAAAGAAGGCTCTTATCTCACGTTTTTCTGAGTCCTATGAGGAAAAAATTAGGAGGCTCCTTGAGAAAGAGGAGATAGGGGATAGGAAGCCCTCGTCATTCTTGCGTCACCTCAGGACTCTTGCTGGTTCATCCTTCCCAGAGCAGCTCATCCAAACCATTTGGATGAATAGGTTGCCTCATTACATGCAAGGCATTTTAGTTGCCCAAAAGCATTCATCCTTCGAGGACTGATTTCTTGCAGCTTATCAGCCAGCTCGCTTGGGCGAAATCAGTCTGCAACCAATGAATGTCCACGCAACAAGTAGGACATCATCATCATCATGTAGTGATGACACCCAGGAGCAACTTAAGTTGCTCCAACAATAAGTGGCGGACCTGACACGGCTTGTGACTGGCCTCACTACAAGCAATAACAGGAATAACCGCAGTCGTTCAGGCTCGCGCTCACGCATTTCTAACGGCCAATGCTGGTACCACAGGCGATTCGCTGCAAAAGCCTCCAGGTGTATACAACCGTGCACGTGGTCTGCCCCCGTACCACAGGGAAACTTAAACAGCAGTCAGTAGTGGCGACCACTGACTGCTCCCTAGCAAGTCGCCGTGTATTCGTTACCGATCGGTATTCGGGCCGACGATTTTTAATCGTCACCGGATCTGATCTTTCGTGCCTACCTAGACGTTTCTGCCAGGGTAAAAAGCAGCCACTTCCGTACGAACTTTTAGCAGCCAATGGCACTAAAATAAATACCTTTGGCCTGGTCGAACTCAAGTTAAACTTAGGTTTAAGACGCGACTTTGTATGGAAATTCATAGTCGCAGAAGTAGCAACTCCAATAATTGGTTCAGACTTGCTGGCTCATTACCACCTTTTGCCAGACTGTGCTCATGGAAGGTTGCGAGATGGTAAAACAGGGTTATCAGCTGAAACTGAATTCTCCTCAATCGACCAACCCAGCGTTAAACTCATTCAATCACCTGACTCGCCATACTCGCACATTTTGACCGAGTTCCCGAGCATATCACGTCCCCCTAGCGCACCTAAAGAGGTGAAACACACTACAGTACACTTTATGAAAACTACCGATGGCCCACCAGTGACAGCGCGACCACGTCGCCTTGCCCCACTAAAGCTTCGAGCCGCTCAGAAAGAATTCGAGGAGATGATTCGCGTAGGCACAGCCCGACCCTTCAGCAGCTCATGGTCCTCCCCGCTACATCTCGCGCTTAAAAAAGACGAGACTTATCGTCCATGCGGCGACTACCGCGCTTTGAACGCCCGCACAATTCCGGACTGCTACCCTGTCCGTCATATAGGGGATTTCAGCTACAACTTGTCCGGATGCTCAGTTTTCAGTACCCTAGATTTAGTTAAAGCATAACAGCAAATTCCAGTAAATTCTGATGATATTTGTAAAACAGCCATAATCACACCTTTTGGACTCTTTGAATTCCCCTATATGACCTTTGGCCTTAGAAATGCCGGACAGACATTTCAAAGGTTCATAGACGAAGTTGTGCGGGGATTTAATTTCTGTTTCGCATACGTCGATGACATCCTTGTGTACTCGAGAGACCCCCAGCAACATGCTGAACACCTACGGCTCTTGTTTAACCGCCTGCACAAATATGGAGTGGTCATCAATCCGGCGAAGTGTGTACTTGGGGCAGCCGAGGTAACATTTTTGGGTTACCGTATTAATGCTGCAGGCACTTTCCCTCCCGAGGACCGTATCCGTGCTTTAGTGGATTTCCCTCCCCCAAAGACCGTGCAAGGCGGAATGTTGTAATTTACAACTAAGTTTTCTTGATGTTTCTTAGTCAGTAAACAATATTTACTAACAACTTTATTGTACTATTGTGTGTTTAACTTCTATGGTTACAGCATTATCCTTTTACTCTTGCAAAATCAACATATTGTAAGACAGTTTTGTTTTGTATAAGTGACTCAACGGTGTAAAACTAAGTGCGGTGTTTCATATTTGATTTTAAACAAACTTTGGTTTAACTTAAATAATACCTAATCATAGTTTAAGTGATCTAAGCTTATCCTGTAAATTATTACTGCATCTTTTCACTTTGAAATTTTTCATAAAAAACAACTTGTAGGTAACTTGAAAAATATTTTTTCACTTTAACCTCAACTTTAACCACAACTTGTGATATTTTGCCCTGCTTTTCTTATCGTATTGTTTATTCATAATGGATAAAGAAGATCAATCTCCTCTGCCTCTTGCTAGGGATAACATGGAATCTGATGGTGCATGCACAGTTCCTAATGTTGCACCTGTTGCTCCTGACATGATTAATTTGACAGAAGTACCACTTGCTTTTGATCATAATGACAGGATTGCACACTCTTCTGCCTTTGCGACGCACGCTTTGCCTTCGTTTAATTCCATGAATGTTTTGGTTAATGAACATATTAAAAAGAATTTGCCTTCTGCAATTAAGTTACCCGATTTAAAAAGGAGTAGAATTAAATTCAATGGGAAATCTTGTGCTAGAGAATTTATTATGGAAGTTGAGGAATATTTTTTATACAAAAACTTTGACGAAATTTTGTTGGTTGGTTCATTTACTTGATGGTATTGCTCTGAAATGGTTTCGCACAGTTCGCTTTCGTATTCCATCCTGGCACGAACTTAAACTTGCTCTTCTTAAACGTTTTGACAGGCCGGATTTTGACTATCTGCTGGAACATGACCTTCGTACGAGGAAACAGAAGACTTCTGAATCTCTTCCAGATTTCATTACAGAAATAATGGACATGGCTAGTCGTCTTTCTTCGCCAATGTTCGATGTGGTTTTGGTTACTATTATTAAACATACCATGTTGCCTATTTACACACCTTTTATATTTGGTAAGCTTATTGATTCTGTAGAACAATTTCTTGTTCTTGCAAAGGAACTTGAAGTTTTCGTCAGCCATAAATCATTTAAAACTGAAAAACCTACCGTAAAGTCTAATGCAGTTTTAATTTGCTTAAAGTGCAAAAAGCCCGGACATAATTTTAAACATTGTACATCCATACCTGGCGTTATTTGTTTCAAATGTCAAAAGGTTGGAGTCACATCTAAGAATAAAATTGTGATGTTTGTAACATAGAGAAAAAGAGCTCTAGCGAGTCAAAAAACTAATTAGGTCGCATCGAGCCCCTGTTGGTTTAACAGTTAATTTGAAAAAGTGTAATTTTTGTAAAGATAGACTCCGCTATCTTGGTTATATAGTTGACAGTAATGGTTTGCATACCGATCCTTCTAAATTGGATACCATTAAAAGTTTCCCACGTCCTGAATCTGTTAAACAACTTCGTAGTTTTCTTGGTTTATGCTCATATTATCGTAAATTCATTAGTAAATTAGCTGATATGGCTTCTCCATTAACTAAATTAACAGCGGGAAGTAAGAATTCTAAAAAATCACTTTGTTGGAACAATGAAGCTGAAAATGCATTTGATGAGTTGAAACAAACTTTAATTACAGCTCCTGTCTTGCAATGCCCTAACTTTGAAAAACCTTTCTTTTTACATTGTGATGCTAGTTCTGTTGGCATTGGTAGTGTTTTGAGTTAAGAGGATGATAATGGAGATCAACATCCTATTGCGTTTTATTCTAGATCACTCAATAAATGTGAACCTAATTATAGTACCACAGAACGTGAATTACTTGCTATTTTAGCTTCAATAGAACATTTCAGACCTTATATTGAAGGAATGAAGTTTACTGTAATAACTGATCATGCTAGTTTAAAATGGCTTTTAGGTCTTAGCAATCCTAGTGGACGCTTAGCACGTTGGGCTGCTAGAATTTCTCAATTTACTTTTGATATACGAGTAGTTCATAAAAAAGGATCTTTACATTTAGTTCCAAATGCTTTATCTCGTATTGAAGTTGCCGCTATAGAAATCTCTCAAGATAATTTAGTTTTGCCAGATGATGATATTTATGATCCTTGGTATAAAAAAGTATTTATTAACTGTCAAAAGTCTCCTTGCAGATATAAGAACTTTAGAGTAGAAAATAAAACCATATATAAATTTTGTAAAAGTAAGTTTGATCCTAATAGTAATCTTAATTGGAAAATAGTTATTCCTAAAGAACATATTTTAGATAAAGATAAATTTATTTGTTCAAACATGTGTAACATGATACATGAATATGCACATAAAGATGGAAACAAAATATATCGACCAACATGTTTTGCCTCACTTGGCGTACAAATTGTTTATAATAATGTTATGAATTAAATTGGCAATTATAAATAAATTATTAATTTCAGTTTCATAAATAAAATTAGTCACTGCAAAATATAGTCAATAATTAAATATACAATCAGAGTCAGTACAAAAGTAGTCAAAATTAATTACATACAAAATATGTCAATATATCCCAAAATTAAAATCAACAAGAAAATTCATAATTTATCATTTAAAAAATCAACAATGTTATAGTAGCACTTATCAGTAAGAAGCTTTTTAAATGTATTCTTAAATAAATTTAAATTCAATTGCTTAATGTCATTCGGAATTTTATTGTATATTAATGGGGCCATGCATACAACACTTTTTCTCAGAAATGCTGTTTTGGCCGAGTGGGACTGCACCCAAAGTCTATACTTTTCACGTCTATTTCTATCAGAATTATTTGATAGAAGAGGAAACCATTGAGGATTACTTTTAACAAATACAGCTATTTCTAATATGTAGAGTGACGGAAGTGTTAAAATTCTGTGATTTATGAACATTGGTCTGCAACTGTCCATACTTTGCAACCCAAACATAGCCCGTACACACCGTTTTTGCGCTTTGAACACTGTGTCTTTGTTCGTTGAATTGCCCCAGAAAATTATCCCAAATCTCAATAAAGATTCTACAAGTCCGTAATAGGCCGTTAGTAAGGTGTTTGAATTGACAGTAGGAGCAAGTTTATAGAGGGCAAACGACGAGCTGCTGATTTTTTTACTCAGCACTTCGATCTGTTTTTTCCAATTTAGTTGCGGATCAATGATTAATCCCAGAAATCGGGCTGTATCTGCTTCTTGTACATTAATATCATTGTAAGTTAAATTGAATTTAGATAAATTGTATAATTTTTCACGTTGTTTAAAATGCATTATGTTAGTTTTATTAAGATTCATTTTCAAATTATTGTTGCTAAGCCAGGTAATTATAGAGTTTAATGAATTATTTGCGTCAAAGTTATAGTCAGATAAATTTTTGGATGTTATAGTTACTGTACTGTCATCAGCGAATAATGTCATGGGTTCTTTAGTTGCATTTGGTAAGTCATTAATATATAATAAGAAAAGGGTAGGGCCCAATACACTTCCCTGGGGCACACCATGCGTAATAAGACGCATTTGAGAGGAGAAAATCTGTGCCTTTTTAGCTTTAATGTTGAATTTAGATATTTGAGTTATTTGTTGTCTGTCTGTTAGATATGATTTTAATAACTCTAAGACATTACCTCTTAGACCGTAGGCTTGAAGGAAGCGTTTTCAAGTGACTAATGTCCCTTTGCGTTTTTGCGGCCCGGGCGTTCTCAAGTGACTCTTGTCCCTTTTTGAGTTTTCGTCGGCGTGACGTCGGAATATGTCTATTTCATTCTATCCCATGAAGTTTCAATCCATTTTCTCATTTTTACTCGATACTTTATTAAATTCTACATGCTAAAAATACGACAAAACTTTACTTTTATCTTCAATTCGATTTAAAAAAAAAAGTTGAATGTCAGTTGTTGAATCTGTGTCTGTGAGTGACTGTGCCGTTGCGACCGCTGCGAATTTAATTACGAATTGGTGAGTATTTTTGAATAAACTACTGATAAAATGGTATAAAATGGGTAATTATAATACAGACTATATGTGTGCAACCGGGTTTTAACCTGAAGGTAAGTATATTTCAAATTATGAGTGGTTTTACGTGTGCTTGTACCGGTTTTAGAATTTTGTCGGAATACTTAATTATTTATAAATTTTTAAGACCTGTTCCGTATCTAAAGTAATAGTTATCGCATTGAATATTTACTCGACAATAGTTTTCAGCAAAAATATATACAAAAAATAGTAGATTGAAGTCAAAATTACATGTTTTGTTCAAGTTAACCCCAAAAAAACCAAATTTTAATGGCGGTTCTTCCTTCTTCTTCCTTCATTCAATTCCATATTTTACTGTATTGTATAAACCTAGCAGCATAATACTTACATGTAAATTACATTATTACATTCTCTTTCAGATAGTACCAATATTTTTAATTTAAGTGAAAAATTATAGTAGTAATAAATTATTTAATTTAAGTGATTATTTATTCACCGTCGGCAACAAAACCTGACCTGCTAATGCCTGTAAATCAATATTTAATACTATCAAGTATGTTTTTTAATTTTTTTTCGTACGTAAATAGAACCCTTCCACCAATAAACACATAAAATATATATGGTATCGAATTACTTTTTGAAATAATAATTTTTAAAGTTCACATATTGGTTTTTTCAACTATAGTCAATGTTTAACGCTAAGTATAATAAATTACAAACGAAATACAGACAAACACTTGACACCACTTGAAAGGGTCTTTCATAAGCTTGAACAAAAAAATTACTTGAAGTGTCTATTGATTACAACACGCCAACAAAAAAATAATCTGTGAACCCGTCCGACCCGCGCGCGACGGGGCGCCGTTTTTTGTCGAAGCTCGAGCGCTCTGACGTAATTACGGGCCGCGGCCCGCAAAAGCAGAATATTGTGGTCTACATAATCGAATGCTTGGGACATGTCACAGTAAATAGAACAAACTGGTAAAGATTTGTCAACATGTGTTGAGACAGTGTTTAAAAAGTCGTAAACTGCCATATTAATGTTTCTATTTTTTCTGAAACCTTTCTGTTCATCACATAGGATTTTATGTTGTTCTAAGTATATGTTGAGTTCGCTAAATATATACGCCTCAAAAAAATTTGAGAATACTGAAATTAATGCTATAGGTCTATAGTTATCCATTAAATATTTATTTTCTTTTTTAAATAAAGGTTTAATAATTGACAATTTGAGATCTTTTGGAAATGTCCCACTTAATATACAAAGATTCATAATATGGCTTAAGTGTTGATAAATATCTTCATTTACTGCTTTAATCACGTTCGTTGAAATACCATCATACCCTACACTACTCGTGTTTTTTAGATTTTTTATAATCTTCTGCATATGATAAGGCAGACTTGGTAATAAAAACATTGAGTTGGGTTGGTGATTGATTAGAGCTGTGACATTCTTACCAGTACCTGGGAGAGGTTTTATTTTTTCAATAAAATAGTTATTAAATGCATTAGCAATTATTTTAGGATTTGTTGTCAATTTATCGTTAATTCTTAATTCGACTGACGAATCCTTAGGTATATTTAATTTATTATTATTTATAATTTGCCATGCCGTTCTACTTTTATTAGTCGATGTATTTATTTTGAAATTTTTTTGTGCGCGCTTTGTAAGATTTATAATTTGTTTAAACCGTTTAGAATAGCTAGTATATTTTTTTTTATTAGATAATGTTGGTCTCTGTCTGAACTTCCAGAGTAATTCTCTTTTATTTTTACTACACACTTTAATTCCGTACGATATCCATTTTGACTTGGTATTTACTTGCACAGTCATTTGAGTTAGCGGGAAACACAAGTCGTAAAGTAATTTAAATATTTCAATAAAATGTTGATACGCTGCTGATGGATCATCGGTTTTGTATATTTCATCAAAAGAAAGGCTTTTAATATGTTTTTTAAATTTATGGATGTTATCTAAACTGTAATCCCGTTTAATTTTACGCCAATATTTTAATTTAAATATTTTCTTAACTGGGAGCTTAATTAATTGGGCAGTATGGTCAGATAAGCCAAATTCCAATACATCCGTCTTACACTTTTTATTAAAGTTATGGGCAAAATTATCCAGACAAGTATTACTGGATAATCTTGTGGGTTGTTTAAGTGCTAATGAAAGATTAAATTTTAACAATAAGCACTCGAAATCTAAGGTAACATTATTACACTTCATGACATCTATGTTGAAGTCACCAGCTATAACAGTATTATGATTTTTTAGTCTAGAAATACATTTCAATATCTTGTCAAGCAAACAAAAAAACAAATTGAGGTTACTTGGTACCGGTACTCGGTAAACACAAACTATTATAATTTTGGAGTCAAGTAATACAATTGCACAACATTCGATTACATTAGTGATGGACAATTGACTAATTTGTGAAATTTCTTTAAACTTATGCACATTATTAACTAGAATACAGGCACCACCTCTTTTACTGCAAGTACGACTATAACATGCCGCGAGTTCATAATTATTTATTTTCAGGTGCTGTTCATAACCCGCTAACATAAAGTGTTCCGTGACACATATTACATCCACAACAGTATCTTTGTCTTTTAGTTCGTCAATATTTACTAATAGTGGGTCAGCTTTATTCAACAGTCCCGCAATATTTTGATGCAGAACATTAAGATATTTAAAATCGAAAAAACAATGAATTTGTTTCGTCTGCAGAATTTCCAATATCTTCTTTAGTCATATAACTTAAAGCAATGTAATATGCACCATAGTTGTTAATACGGCCCTTTAACAAGTCAAACATTGAATGGTCATAATTTAAATTAGAATTACAATCTAAGAAATATGCATGTTCATGAGATAATATATCCAAGTACAATAAATTATTAAACGTCTCTATTCTCCAGTTATAAATGTTGGTGTAGTTTTGTAGTTTGTAGGTGGGGGTACAGATTATTACATTTGTATGAGAAATTTGTTTCAAAGTATTTCGAATGTATACAATAGTATTAAAATAGTTGCTAGTAATTTTAAAGTCCTCCTCTCCAATTAATATTACACAAAAGTCGCTCATGGTATAATCACGCAGATTTGATTGAATTCCGCTGAGTAGATGCTCTAATGTTCCGTTCGGTGTAATATAATGAAATATGTGATATTTGTCAATAAATAAATCTTCAGCTATCGATAACACTTTATTCTGATTGTTTGCGCTTATTAGACATATCTTGTTTATTTGTGTAGGAACGGGGATTGAAATTGACTGACTCATTGTCGGTGACTGATTCAAAATGCTTCTAGTTTTGTTTTTATTCGTAGATGAAGGTTGGTCTGTTCCGATAGTTTGAGTTGTCTGGGTTTGTTTCGTTTTCGTATTATTTTTGGGCGACATTGTTGGCGTCCTTACTTTTATTTTCCCTGGACTGTTTACAATTTTTTTATAAATATCATTCCTCTTATTAAATTCTCCATTTTTTTTCTTTAAGCTACTGTTTTCTATTGATAATAATTCAATTTCTCGGTGTGCGCTACTTAATTGAGATGTTAACTCGGCAATCTCGTCTTTTAATATTTTTATTTGAGAGACGTCTTCATCTTGAGACATATCTGGCAAACTACTCGTCGTACAGTTCAAAGTTTGTGTTAAAATATCGCTTTCAAGATCATTTGTCTCCGATTGTGTGCGGGTTCGACGGAATGTTACATTCTCCAGGGGATACATAATTTTTAAAGTTTAAACTTAACTCAAAAATAATTTCACTCGGTGAGATTCGAACGCGAGTCTCAGTGTTCCTTGGTGTGGATGGGTCGTCACACCGCTTGGTCAGACGGTATACTTTTTATATAATGAAATTGGTGCTCGTTTAAGACCGTAAGACTCAGTGATTGCCAGTTATTACGGTCGATAGATGTCTCTGAACTCAATATTCACTTAATAATTGCAATGTATCTGCCCTGACAACATTGTTAGGAGGTTGGTAACAATTTAATTAGTTCTTGAGTTTGATTTAAGATGGCGTTGTTGTTGGCGTACAGTTTCAAATAAAAAACGAAACTTTTCTTGCGAAATTTAGGAAAAAACACTAAGTCCTTATATATGAAGAAAGTTATTCAAGTCTATTGTTTGTACTATTAAGTCAAGTGTAATAGTATGTTATAGTACGTACAGACATAACTTACGAACGTCCAGTTCCATAAATGCAAGTCACTGTTTGGGTACACTAATATCACTATTAAGTTAGTTATTAGCGCACTAAAACCGTCGATAACACTGTCACAGTTTGCTTATGTGTTCAGTTTCACTTTGGTATGCATTACATAGTACGTAGATAAACTTAACACCTTTTTTTAATTTATTCTAACAGGAGCACAATT
Source organism: Xanthia togata (assembly GCA_963853775.1). Taxonomy (NCBI): domain Eukaryota; kingdom Metazoa; phylum Arthropoda; class Insecta; order Lepidoptera; family Noctuidae; genus Xanthia; species Xanthia togata. The sequence continues at coordinate 17,787,316 of OY970813.1, read as the reverse complement.
CAATGTAGTATTTACGTGTCAGCGCCACCTGACGGACCACTCGGATACAATTCGTTCTAATCATTGACATTAATTCTGGTCATCTTGGTATCCATAAGACTTTGAATAAATTAAAACAACACTATTTTTGGAAAGGGATGATGATGATGATGATGATGATGATGATGGGACTCCCTTTTCCGCACTTAGACTCTCATTTGGTCCGTTGTGCGTGGGGATACTGGCTAACAGAGCCAGCCTAGCTTCGCCAAAAAGCACAGAAGCCTCCTGAGGGCTTCACAGGCTTCGCGGAGCGACCTCACTGTTCCGAGGATTTCTTCCCGTTGAGAAGCCACTGCCTCGCACTCCAGGATAACGTGGGCGGCTGATTCCTCGGCGTCAAGGCAGCCCCTGCAAAGGGGGCTATCTGTGGCGCCTATGTTGAAAAGATGTTTGTTGAGGGGGTTATGGCCCGTAATTGTTCCTATAATTATTCTAAGGTTATTTCTACCCAGGTTGAGAAGTTTTTTGGTTAATCGCGGGTCTAAAATTGGTAAAGCCAATTTTGACTGTCTACAGTCTGTTGCCCGTGACCATCTGTTGTTATGGAGTTCGGTCGATCTTTGGCGAATCCACGCACGAAATTTTGAGAAAGGCAGAGGGAGAAGTGGGTACGGGCCTAGCACTTCCATATCAGAGCCTTTCTTCGCAACTTCATCAGCGGCATCATTGCCTAAGGATCCACTATGCCCTTTGATCCACTGGAGGGTGCGATTAAACTTCGATAAACTCTCCAGAGCTAAATGGCACTCAAAAATTAGTTTATTGTTAGTTTGTTTGTTTTCTAAAGCTTTGAGCACAGATAGGCTGTCGGATAGGAATTTAATGCCGTAGTCCCGGATGCCTAAGCGCTTTACTGCTGTTGCAGCTTGTGTTAAGGCAACACATTCACATTGGAATATCGAACTGTGTGTGCCTAGTGGTATGTGAAGGTTAAGGTTGAGGTCAAGGGAGTGTACGCCAGCACCTGAGCCATTTTGTGTTTTTGAGCCGTCTGTGTAGATGCGCACTTCATGGGCTCCTGACTGATCCTTTTCCTCCTGAACTGTTTGTATAGTATAGTTTTTGTTGAACAAGGGTTGGTTTGGTGTTCTATCACACGGGGCAGCGATGAGAGGTTGGTACTCAATCGCCCGGTCCAGGATATTAGCGTGTGGACTGGTGTGGTTTTTGCCCCATATGCCCAGATGCATTAGCCTGATGGCAGCTAGCGCCGCCTCCTGCTGTATGTACAGGTCAAGGGGAGTTAATTGAAGGGCTATCTCCAAGGCTGCTGTTGGGTCGGTTCTCATGCAGCCAGTGGTAGCCGTACAGGCCAGTCGTTGGAAGCGTTGTAGTCTGGTAATGATGGTCGAGAGTTCAGTCCTGGTCCACCAAACCAGAGCACCATAAGCCAACATTGGCCTGATTACCGCTTTGTATAACCACAGAGTTATCTTCGGAGAAAGCCCCCATGTTTTCCCTAACATTTTTTTACATTGGTAGAGTGCAATTGTGCTTTTATTAAGTTTGTAGTCGAGGTGCTTGTTCCAGAGCAGTTTGCTATCAAGGATCACCCCCAAGTACTTGACTTCGTCTTTAAGTGTTAGTTCTGTGTTGAAGAGTTTTGGAAGCCTATGGGGTCCCAAAGTTCTCTTGTTGGTAAACATTATTAGTTCTGTCTTCGAGGGGTTAACCGATAGCTCGTGCTTCGTGCACCAGCTCTCGATTATTTTGAAAGCCCTTCTCATGAGATCACCTATGATGCCCTCAAATTTCTGGAAAGGGATGTTTAATGATGTTCAAAAATATATTCTAGCTTGTGATACTTGTAAAGCTTATAAACATACCACACAAACTCCTTCTGGTATTATGGTTAACCCTAAAAAAGTTGATCGACCTATGTTAATGCTTTTTGGATATTATAGGTATATTACCTAAAGCTTATTCTGGACATAAAAATATTCTCTCGGTTGTTGATGTGTTTACTAAATACTGCTGGATTTTTCCTATGATAAAAGAAATATTTCTTCAATTTTGTTGTCCTAAAATAATTGTTTGTGATAATGGTACACAATTTAGTTCTAAACATTTCGTAGAATTTTTGAAAGGTTATAATATCACAAAAATATTTTATAATACATTATACACGCCTCAAAACAATACAGTTGAGAGATATAATAAAACTGTTGAAACTTGCATAGCTTGTTTTGTTAAAGATGATCATAGAACTTGGTCTAAATATTTACCTCATGTTCAACTAGCTTTGAATAATAATGTGAATCTAGCCACAGATTTCACACCTAATTTTTTGACGTTTGGAAGGGAACTTATTTTTGATGCTTCTTTACATCGTTTAAGTGACTCTATTGATAATTTAAATGAACTGGAAGTTTCCAATAGAACTCACTATGCTGATCTCTTAATTCACTTAGTGAGATTTTTGTTAAAGTTCAAACTCATTTATTAAAAGCTTATCAGCGTAATGCTCGCTATTATAATAAAGGTCGCATTTCTTTTGATGTGGGTGATGTCGTGTGGAGAAGGAGTTTTGTTCAATCTCGGAAGCAAGTTTTGCCGAAAAATAAGTAGGTGCTACTTATTTTTCGGCAAAACTTGCTCCTAAGTTTATTAAATGTAAAATTATTGAAAAGATCTCTGATAATGTGTATGATCTGAAAGACCTTAATAAGGGTACCGCTGGTCGTTATCATGTTAAGGATATAATTAAATTTTAATTTGGTTTCCAAGTGTAAGTCTTGATTTTGTTAATTTTATTTGAAGGTCGCTTATAATAGTGTGATGTATGATGGGATGGATGATAGGTTATCAGCGATTTGAATGAGAATGTACGTTAGTTAACTTCTTATGAATTTATTGAATTTGATTTCTTAACTTTCTAAAATACAACTTCGGACCTTTTAATAACTTTTCCTACCCACACGAATACGTTTCTCATATCAAAGGATCTTATTCTTATTATTAATATTTTGTATATGTATCTTATTAATATTTTTATACATATCTTATTATTCTTTTGTACAGTCTTGTATACGATTTTTATGTATACATTCTTGTATAGAATTTCTTAGTTGTTACCCACTGCTTGTGTACACTTTGTTTTCACTTGTAGAGGTTAACCTACTTTTTTTACGGATCTCGGTATATTTTTCCCTTGATTTCGTTGTTTTTTTTTTTTTTTGCTTCTGTGCTCGGAAGGTTGGTAGTGTTGCGCCGATCACAGGATGCATTTCTTGTTCTGCTATTGTGCTCGGGAAGTTGGTGGAGTTAAGCCGATCACAATATGTATCTCTTTTTCTGCTGTTTAGTTAGTTTAGTTCGGTGTACAAGAGAATCTGCACCAATGGCAATTTTGTTATTCGGAATTTTACGTTTTTCACCTAAAATTTTGATTGTCTAACTTTTTAATCGCGATTAAAAAGGTGTGGAAATTAATTGTCATGAAAATTTACACCAACACCTCGGCGGTTCAAAAACAGTACTGTATCTTTTTTTTTCTTTTCTCTTGCTTATATCTCGAAAATGGTGTGTCCTATCGCAAAAATAATGAAAATTTCGACCCCCTTTATGAATCACATATACCCCTAATACTCAACATTTAGGCACAGTGTAAAGAGTAACAGTGGACCGACGCCTTTGACGTTTGCGTAAATGCCGACGCCGCACAAGGCCACAGTACTTACCTAGGGTTGTCACAGACTTTACACATCTTTAGGTTTAGGTTTTATTAGGTATGAATGTATGTACGTTTCTTTGTTCCACTATAACTTCTAAATGCCTCAACAGTTTGGACATATCGTTACAATGTTCACATTGTCCTGAGTGACGCTGGTTATTTTTTTTTTTTTTGCATGGCTGTCTTGTATTTTATTTGGGAATAACAGCTGGTTAACAATACAAATAAAATACAATTTTAATATTCAGTGTACTTTAATCAGTTTCCGTTTTCTCATTAATCATTCATTAATTCATATTAATGTACAGATTGGCTACTATTAATAAGTACACATATTATAAATGGGCAACTGACAAATATTTTCGGTTTTTAGATTTTAACCTTCTGGTGTTGAACTTCTATTTTAGCAAAAAATCTATTGCAAAGCATGCACATGGTTTGGTCTTGAATTCGATTGTGCTCAAATGCTGAAATAGTTTGTTCCCAATATTGTTTCCAGTAAATGCCATCTTGGATTTCAAAATTAATGATTTATTGGTAATGAGCACCCCAAGGAACCTCGAAAATGACACCCATATCATTTATATTTAAAATATAAGTCCGCCATCTTGGATTCCAAAAATAATGTCATTTTCGTAATCAGCACTCCGAGGTACCTCGAAGATGACACCCATATCGATTTTTAATAAAATAGAACGTCCGCCATCTTGGATTCCAACGTGGATATCTTTTTCGTAATCAGCACCCCCAAAAACCTAGATAATGACAACCATATCATTGTTGAAAAAAATCATGTCCACCATTTATCAATTTGAAAATAAATGTAAAATTTTTGTTTACACAGAAACAAAAAAAAAAACGAATTTCTTATCGGATATTTTTTGCGGTGTTTCAATTTTTGCTGGCAGGCATCACGCTCTTACTTCCGCCATTTTTTTACGTTGGCATGACATGACAAAAATGTTACAAATTAAGCACTATCCAATTGTATATTCATCTAATAATAATAAATGTTTTATTGACATAAAAAAGTTGTAACATTTTAATTTGAAGCCCTGACTCTTGAGCTAGGTGGAACCTGTGTTACAGGAGTCAGTGTCTTCACCCGTATTTCGAACATTAACAATTTATGCAATAAAATTAAAAATAAAATAACATGCAGGAAACCAAAATTAGTGCATGCAAGCACTTAAGTGGTTTGTGTGCGTATGTGTTTGTCAAGTATGTGTGTGTGTTTATGTCGTGTGTGTGTGTGTGTGTGTGTGTGTGAGTGTGTGGTGTGTGTATGTATGTATACGTGCGTGTGAGAGAGTGTGAGCGATTTTCTTGGTGGCTTGACTTTGGGTTATATGTGAGGATTTGTTTGCCTACTTTACTAATTATCACGAGTATTGTTCTTTAAGTATGTTTTCTGTCTGTTGGTATTCCAGTGTTTGAAGCCATGTGTTTAGTTTTATCTTAGTTTTATTTTTTGTTAGTGGGTTGATGTTGAGATATTTGTTTACTTTATTATAAATATAAGTAGCTAGGTATAGGCGTTGCCGTCGAGCAGATGCGGTCCTACATTTGACTGCGCGACATACATTGGTGATAGTTCTCTTGTGTTGGATTTTGTGATTTACCGGTGTAATTACATGCTGTGTTATTAAGAGATTGAGAAGGTATAATTGTCTCACTGTAAGTACCTGACAACTCTCATACAGGGTTTTTGTAGGGAACTGGTACGGTTTGAAGGTCATGACTTTTAACAGAGATCTTTGAGCTCTCTCAAGGTGAATCATATCATCTTTCTCCTGGGTGTGGAAATTGATTGCATTGTCTTCACATATAATTATATAATAAGTGTATACAAGATATAATGATTTTTTTTAAAGAGTAACGGTGGAGTTTCTTGCCCATTCTTCTCCATACGAAAACTACCTTTTGGAATGGGCGACTAGAATCAGTTTTATTATTTTTTGTAAAGTTTGACGTTCAAACGTGCCTTTTTTTGTGCCTAATTGAAATAAATTATTTGACTTTGACTTTGATGAAATCGCATTTCTTTATTTATGCGAGATGACGACTCGCATTCTCGCACAGCACATGTCGTATGCACCAAATTCAAAATTCAAATTCAAAAGTCATTTATTCAAATTAGGCTGAGAATCAGCACTTTTCGAACGTCGAAGTTACATAAGACAGTCCCACAAAACGCCCACCCTTCACCACTTCCTAGTGCTTTCGCCCACCATTTTGGTAACAAGTAAACATTTGAAACCAGACACGTGTTAGCCCTGAATGTCATGTCCCGAGCTACTAACAATAGCGACGTATGCAGCTCGGGCTCGCCCTACCCGCCCCTCGCCCCTCACACCCCGCACGATTGCCCTGTCTAGACGGCTTCGTCGAACGACTGTATTGGTTTATAGACTGTGATTTAGGTATTAATTTTTCATATTTTCCATACAAAAAACGAACAATTCCATATAAAACACGTCGTTACAATATAAATAGTAGTTTAAAACGAAGTATTTTCGTTATTAATATATTGTAAAATAAAATGATGACTAAAATAAATACAATTATGAAACTGTTATTTTGGAGTTTTTTTTTTTTTTTGTATCATAATTTTGTCTACTCTTCTCGTCGTCAAAATTGAGAACGAGTAAATAGACTAAGTAACAGAAAAATCGGAGATTATCTCGTGTTCAATTGTGAAAATTCGAGATAACTAAGGTGCCATGTTAGGGTTGGTCGAGAAAACATCAATTTTGACAGAAGGAGTCAACTATAAATTATATGGAAGCGCTGACAGAAAACGAGAAAAGTGACAGAAATAGACGAAAATTACTCACGCGAGAGTGAGTAATTGTCGCTTGTGTCATGTTAGGCCTGCTGGGACCACTGCTTTAATGTTTCAGACATCAAGATTATGAAAATAGAGTAGAGTAGTTTATATGTCGACCGCGTTCAGTTTCATTGGTGAAGTTTGCCATTAGTTTGGTGGCCGAGGTTTCATAAAATGCCACTGTAATAAAGAATGCTCTTCAAAATTGTGTAAATATAAAATATCAAACATTTGTCAACTCAAAATGCCACAACGCATCACCTTGTAAAAATAAAAAAACTAACTATTTTGTTAATTAGTGTCATTGAACAAAGTAAGAATAATAATTAACAATTAGTTCTTAATGAAACAATAAACATTAAAATTAAGAAATTTGTTTTACCTGTACCTCAATTAAGTCTGACTTGTCAAACCCCAATTTGATCGTATTGAGTTTCGGCGTTTGACTTTCCAACTCGGTCTCTCTAGGATTAGACAAAAATTTGTTTGTCAAAGACAAAAAAAACATGCTACTGGTTTGAACTTTGACTAAGATTTCGCGTGAGCCCTGCCCCCCTAGCCAAGTCACAAACGATAAACGTAAACTCTCAGTAGTCTTTAATAGATTTTCAACTTTATGTTATTGGATATAAAGTTGAAAATCTATTGAAGATTACATAGTGTTTTCGTTCGTTCCGGTCGCTAACGCTCAGTAGTCTTTAATAGATTTTCAACTTTAAGCTCTTAGGTATAAAGTTGAAAATCTATTGGAGATTACTAAGCGTTCACGTTTATCGTTTGCAACTTGGCTAGGGGGACTGAGGTTTGACTAGCCAAACCTAGAAGCGTCGGAGCTTCGATGTTTAATTATAACATATAGCTTAAGTTATACTCGTCTTGGAATCAGAAAAAAATAACCCCTAGCCTTATCAACTTATTATAGATGTCAATATGCCTACAACCAAGTAAAAGACTTTAACAACGTCCTTTGTTCGGTACTGGACAGATTCTTGGATTGGACAGATTAGTTAGTTCGGCAGATTCGCTACTCGACTGATTCGTGGATTCGTCATATTCTAGGGTTCGACGGATTAGCTATACGGCAGAAGTACAGGTGAAAACAAAAACAAATAAAACGCACTTTAATTAAAGAACAAAAAAATCATATTTAACTTTTAAATATAAAATGAACCTTGCACAACTGTTTTAAACACTCAATCACGCTAACTTCATTCTTCATTGCTGCAGTAACAATTTTGTTTATTTGACAATTTTTTTGTATGAGTTTTGCATTACGCTGCTTCCCGTTGCAATAAATTTGTTCTCTTTTTAACTTTGTGTCTTGAAAACGGGATTCCTTTTTTAGCAATTGTATAAATAGATCTATAGAGTGGTGGCTTAATGGGAAATCTTTTTTTTAGTCTCGCATGCCACCCATCGATTGGGTTATTTGTACGAAAACTTTCATTATAACAAGTAAAGACATTCTCGGTATATATTCCCATCCACTGAGTTGAGAAATAATTATTAAATGTATATTCCGGTGAGTCACTAACCAGTTCTTGTATACCTACTTAATATTGCTTCGGGTACCAAAATCGGCGGAAGCAACGGCAGTTGCATATAAAGGCGCATGATATACTCTCCATTTTCAGTTTTATCTAATCCAATATTTTGGCTCTTTTTAAGTATCGCTTTCCAGTAATGAAAGTAGCAGCCAGTTACTTTTACACCAGGATAAACTGATTTCACGGCTTGAATAGTTGCTACGAGTATTTCAAAGTCGCATTTATAATTTTCAATTATCACGGAAAATTGGTCCCTTAAAAATAGTGAACAATCGTTCATAAGTTGCCTGCGTTTTATTACGTAGAAGTATGTAAAGCACAGGAATAAAATTTATGGTATTGTCATCGTGAGAAATATTTATATGAAGTCTACAGGACTTGATAAAAAGGAGTGCGGCATGTTTTAAAGGTGCCATCCCCGTAGTAACTCTTACTTTTTTCAGATAGTCTTTTGCCAATCTTGACCCAAAAATCAAAATTTTGCCTTCGATTCCATCATCAAATAAAAAGAAATCACCCACTAGACTGTGCGGTAGCTTCAGAGATTTCATATATTTACAGTTTTTCGTATTCATTTTCAGGTAATTCATCACACATACATCTAGCTTTATACAACACATCCTTTTTCTGTACGAATGTTGGTTTATCGTCATCATTTAATTTGCAGTCGGCAGTGTCCATAAAATCTTCAAATAATTTTGGGATTGGTGCGAGTGTTTTGCATACTAAGTCTTTACATTCGTCTATTAACCGTTCAGGACGCAAAACCCAACTCCGTGATTATTTTTGATGATGTTGCTTGTGAAAATCAAAATAACATGCGTGATTATTTTGCAATGGGAAGACTTATTGGTTGTTTTTATCTAAACCAGACTTAAAGTAAAATTCCTAAGCAGTTAGTAAGAGACAATGCGAAGTTAATCATACTTTTTAAACAAGATGATATTAATTTACGACATATTTATGAAAAACATATATTATCAACACTGATATGACATGGATTGAATTTCGTGAAATATGTTCAAAAATATGGAGTGAACCCTTCAATTATGTAGTAATTAATAAGGATTGCTCCAAAAATAAAGGATGTTACAGAAACAAATTTGACACTTTTGTTGTCTTTGATTAAAAATACTAATATTTAAGACCATTACCCTCGCGATATTATTATTCTTCAGACAACGCTTAAACTGTCTACTACGTTTTTGGTAAAATCGGGCATGCACAAGACATGCACATATGACTAGACTCTAACAACTCTGTTTAGTTTGTCCAAAGTGATAGAACTGTTGCATTCTGCCTTATTTACACATCGCCAGTTTGTAGTACCACATTTGTTATTTTTTACAAAATTGTATCTGTGTCCAGCATGTAAAACAACGGGTTTTCCCCTTTCACTTTTAATAAATTTTAAATCTACTACATCGGTGCTCGAGCCGGCAAGACCCATTTCTTGCAATATTTTTATTCATGTCTCTATGTCACTTCACAACAAACAGGAAAACAAATGCCAGTGGATTATTTCAAATTCAAATTCAAAATATTTTATTTCACATAAACCTACATGGGCACTTATGAAACGTCAGAAGCTAGGTGCACGGTTCCAATTGGTCGTTTCCTATGGAGAAGAGCCGGCAAGAAACTCCACGGTTACTCTTTTAAAAATAATTGGTTTTTACAATATTTTCAAATAACAGTGTTATTTGGTATGGGAGGACAGTGTAGGTCTTTCAACAAGTACCAGGTACTTAACAAAATAATTATGGTCAGCAAATATACAGTCCACTAAGCCTACAGCGTTCTCACATTCACAAAATACAATATATATTTGAAGTTGAATAGGTAGGCATAGGCTAAATGACAATAACTTGAAGTGGCCTGTTAGATAATTGAGTACCTATTCAAGGAGTTTACATACTTAACCATACGAGTATATTATTTGTAAATCATAGATTTAGAAAAAATATAAATAAGTAGGTATACCCTGCTAAGGCTGTTTTTTTTTTAAATCTTTTTGTGCACAACTGTTCTTTTTCTGTCGTATAGCTAATCCGTCGAACTCTAGAATATGACGAATCCACGAATCAGTCGAGTAGCGAATCTGCCGAACTAACTAATCTGTCCAATCCAAGAATCTGTCCAGTACCGAACAAAGGAACAACGTTGGGTCTAAGGACAGACAAAGTTATTACGAACACAATACCATTGAATATTGCAAGTTAGGTGGAAATATGTTTTTTTCCTGTATATTGTGGTATGTATACCCAATTGTGTATTAATATCTAGGTATTTGTTAATTGTTATAGTACAATTTATTTTAAATTCCTAATTTCAACTGTAGTTATTAGGTACCTATTAATTTGTTTTGAATTGATGTTAGCCTAACATGAATTCAAAACAAATTAGGTCAAAAAGCCAAGTAATAAGTTGCACCTATTTTTGGTATTTCGTATGTTTTCCGCAATGTTATAATTTTCCTGTATTGAAATCATCTGTACTTACAATAAAATAGGAACGAACAATTTTTATCCGTTTGTATGTATGTATGTTCCGGATTGCCGCAAAAACGGCTGAACGATTGAAAAATGGCAGCACTCCATATAATCTGGGTGTCACACTGACAGTAAACTAAAGAGTTTGTTATGCAGTAAACCAACATTTAAACAGTATATGACATTCAAAGATGGCAGAAATGAATAGTTCCAATACTCGCTACTGAAGGGAAAAGTGGCACTAGTAGCTGACTTTGTATATTAAGCCCTCTACATTGGACCTCTAGAAGAGCGTCATGTCCTATTGTACTCTATACATCTATAATCTTTATAATCTTCTTGCCTCCGTCTGATCCAAGCAAAAGAACATATGTGCCTTCAGGCGTTCAACACAAAACCTCATTTGCAAGACACCAGTATTATGTTCTAAGCACTCACTCATTTACAAAAAAATACAGAAAGAACTGGACATAATAAATCTTAATAAGTTTATAGTTAAATCTAAAACTACGGCCTGGCTTTTACAGCAGGATTATAGTAAAACAGAATCGATACTGACTTACGTCGCTTGACATAATTATTGCTAGATACAAAAATTTACAACACATATGTGTACATTTACACAATAAATTCACACGATCACACACCCTCTCGCTCGCACACACATACATCCTCACACACGCGCACACACACACACACACACGCGCACACACACTCTGACACACACCACACGATGACACACGCCACTGAAATTTTAAGCATAAAAATAAGTAAACATTCTTTTTTTTTTCTTTCTCTCACAACTGCATGTAATCTTAGTATACACATCACACATCACATGATGTTCAATTCACTATATGAATGAATGAATGAATGAATTCTTTATTTGCCAGAATATAGGTACATTGTATATGGTAAATTTTTATATGGTTTCACTACATTCGACTTTCTACTCGTGCAAATTTTTTAAATAGACATAGTCAAAGCTTTAAAAAAAAAAATTATTATATCAAATTTTTGTCTTCCTACATTAATAACACAAATATAATATTAACAATAATATAAAATAACAAAATAATAAAATAATCACTATGTCAATTACAGTATACAATTAAATATTTTTTTTGTCTTCTTACATTATTAACACAAACAAGAAAATTAACATTAACAATAATAAAAAAATAAAAAAATAATCACTATGTCAAAAGGATTTCAAATTCATAAAGTCATCTATGGAATAAAAACATCTGTCGCACAGCCAATTAAATAAGGCACTGCTGAATTCTAATTCATTTAGTTTTCTCATTTTTTCCGGTAGCTTGTTGTATAGCTTAACCGCCATACTGTAGCAGTTCGTGTCGCAAAGTTTTAGTCGATTTCGAGGGACTATCAGAGGCTTTTGTGCTACCTTTCTTTTTAAAGGAGCTTTTTCATCCTTTTCAAAAAGCGAAGGGTGATTTCTAACAATCTTACACATTTCTAGAATGTATAAGGATGGGAGTGTAAGCAGTTTTTTGTTAGTAAACACGGGTCGGCAGGAATCGGTCCATTTAAGGTTATAGATCGATCTGAGGCATTTCTTCTGAACTATAAATGCTCTTTGGGAGTCCGTGGAGTTTCCCCAAACGATTATCCCATATCTCAGTACAGAGCACACGTGGCTGTGGTACACAATTAGAGCTGTTTCTACATTCGTTAACTGTTTTATTTTCCGTAGCGCGTATATAAATTTATTTAATTTCTTACACACCATGTCTACATGTGATTTCCAGTTGCAGTAATTATCAAAATGTATTCCTAAGAATTTTGTAGTATTTACTTTTTCAATTCTATCATTATTATATTTTATTTGTGTGTCAAATGTGTCGGTTATTTTTTTTTTTGTTATTATTATTTGTGCAAAATGTCATAAATTTAGTTTTATTTGTGTTTATTTGTAAATTATTTAGGTTTAACCAGTCATGTACATCGTTTAGAGCTTTATTTGTGACATTTATTGCTTGCTCAACAGTAGCTTCTTTAGTCAGAATAGTGGTATCGTCTGCGAACAGTATAGTGTATTGGTCTGTTGCGTTCGGTAGTTCATTAATGTATGCTAAAAATATTATCGGCGAAATCGCAGTCCCTTGAGGTACGCCACATTTGTTAACTAGGTACTTAGATCTATATGTTACGTAGGTGTTAGTCTTACGGCACATTTTCACGATCTCCGTGCATTGCTATCGACCCCTTAGGTAGCTATCAAACCAATTGTAGGCTGGGCCTCATATACCGTAATTTTCTAGTTTATTTAATAGTTTGTCAAGAGATATCATGTCAAAGGCTTTACTCATGTCCAGAAATACAGCTATTGGAATCTTTTTTGTATCTATTGCACTAAGGATTTCTTTTATTAATTTAAAACTTGCCAAAGTAGTAGATTTATTTTTAATAAAACCGTTCTGTTGTTGACATATTACATCATTTTTATCAAAAAACTTTACCAGCCTTGTACTCATTACTTTCTCGAATATCTTGGAGATAATCGGAATCAACGTGATTGGCCTGTAGTTTCCTGCTTCAGATTTCGGACCCTTTTTATGCAGTGGTTTAACTACGGAGAATTTAAGTGCTTCAGGAAAAAAACCGTTTTCCATAGACAGATTTATAAAATGAGTCAATGGTTTTAATATAGAAAATATAGTTCGTTTTAATATTTTTGTTGTAATATGATCATACCCAGCTGAATTTGCATTCCGTAATTCCATTGCAATTCTATATATTTCCACCGAATCCACTGGTTCCAGGTAAATAGAGCTGGCTAACGTTCTTCCAGTTATTGTTTGGTCTGCAGGGTGGTCATTAATTACCGGGTTTACAACATTTATGTAGTAATAATTGAAATATGTGGCAATTTCGTCGCCATTTAAAAGCATTTGATTCCCGTTCGAAATTTCTCTGATTTCATTCGTTCGGTTGGTTTCTTTGAGTCTTTCGTTAACTATTCTCCATGTGGCTTTACATTTGTTTTCGGCTTTTTCTATATATTTTTATTATTACTATTTTGAGTACTTATTACACATTTTCTCAAAATTTTACCATATGTTTCGTATTTTCGTTTGTTTTGACTATTTTTATTTTTATAGTATTCATATTGTAGTTTTCGTTTTGTCACAAAAGATTTTTTTAGGCCCTTTGTAATCCATTTTGGGTTATAGGAGTTTTGATTCATTTTGATTTTTATTTGAGGAAAACACAAGTCAAAATAAAGGCAGACCTCGATGGAAGAGTTTAAACGCCTTATTAACGTCTGTTTCTAGGAAAATCTCCGAGAAAGATAGGTTGCCAAGGTAGTAACAAAACTTATCAATATATTCCTTGCATAGGTCTCTTTTATATACAAACCAATGCTTTTGATAATTACTATCTGATTTTATTTTTATTGTCAATGTTTGACCAGTGTTATGGTCTGATAGTCCCAGTTCATGTACTTCTCCTTTAGCATCTTTGATGTCACTAATTATGTTGTCAATACAGGTATTTTGTCGAGTTGGTTTGTTTATATGACATTTAAAGTTGTAATTGAGTAAAATATTTATAAATTCATTTTTAGACTGTGTGTTATTTAATATGTCAATATTGAAATCACCACATAAAATGTTTTTGTAATTATCTTTATGATGTAGTCTGTTTAATAATATTTGAAGCTTTCTAAAAAATATATTTATGTCCGAATTTGGCGTTCTGTACACACATAGCAAATTAATGCCGTATTTTTGTATTCGTATACCGCATATTTCGAAATGTTTTTCTAATGTCATATTTTTTAGCCATTCAATAGATTCATATTCGATCCCTTGTCTTATTAATATGCAAACGCCACCACGTTCTGGTCTTTCCTAGAAAAACGCGGTGAAGAAAATCACTGTGTCATGGGCTTTAATAAACATCTATTGTATTTTTATATGACTGTACTCCTCAGCTCATGCACACCTACCCGCATTAGCGCATAAGATCTCGTGCACTTAGTTCAATTATTTTCTACAATTACCCTTTTTACTAAAACTGTTACGAAATTCTAATGTCATTCTTGTTATTGACTTATTGTACCATCCCACTACGCAAATCGGCCTCATGTATTTTTAAGTTATAATATTGTATTTTCTCTGTAAGTGATTGTAAATCTTCTGAGAAAATAAATGTCTAAAACCGTAAAACCGTAACTACTTACTAATTTAAATGCTTTTATTTTCAAATTTTCCTCATCACCCGGTTTTTTAAAAGTTTCAGTTAATGTTATAAAATCAATAAAAATGCTTTTATCTCGAAGTAGATTTATTGCTATTTCAATATCTTCAGCCTTGTTTATGGCACCAGCAATATGTTGGTGAAATATTACATGATTAACTGGTTTAGCCACGAAAAAATGCTCCGTTAGCTATTTCATTGACAGCAATATTTTCCTGGGGAGCTTTGCTTAAATTGTATTGTTCAGAATTTTCATTCGTTTGCGTACTTTGGTTTTGGGTACGAGCTTCCGGTGTAAAAGTCTTATTAATGTTACTGTTTTTATTATACGATAAGAATGTTTTGTCATAGTCTAGCTGGTCTAACACTAAATTTATTTTACGACATAACGATGACATGTTATAGTATTTTGAAATGAATGAACAATCCTTACTCTGGCTACAAATAAGATACAACATTTCGTTCAATTTAAATTCGTTTGAGCAGATGTTTTTATTCACACTTAAGATGATAACGGGACATTTAACTGATTTTAGGAATAGAACTAGTTCTGTAGTCATTTTTAAAGTATTGATGTCATTTTGTCCCATAGATATAATTAATTTGTCTTCAGAGGTAATGTCGAAAAGCTGCATACTAGTCAATATATCCTCCGTGGTAGCATTTGGTTTAACAATAGACATGAAACGATAATGGTTATGCGGGTTGTAGAATCTGGATTTGTACAGCTGTGTTGCTAGTCCACTGCATTGTCTTCCTCCTATTATAAATGCCCTTTTTTCACGCCTGTGGGTAGGTTTCCTTTTTTTAGTTGCCATCCCATTGTTTATCTGTGTGTTTGTCGCGGGCGCGGGGGGTAACACTATCGTCATTTTGAAGTTTAGCACATATCTTTGGTTCTTGTTCCGACGAAGTGTTGGCCTGTAGAACATTTGTTTTTTTTGGCACTGTCGAGTAATCGGATCATTTTTCACATGAGGGGTTATTTCTTCTCCCTGTTTCATAGATGTAAATGTACTTGTTTTGTTTAGGCTTAAAGGAGAGATATGAAAACTGTCAGTGAGGCGACGTCGCGCATTCTTTTTGGTACTAACTAACAAGTTGTATAATTGTTTTAGAACGCTCAGTTCTTGGTTAACATTTTTTATTTGTTTTTTCAAGTCTATATTTTCCAGTATAATATTTTCCATTTCGTTCTGTGTGCTTTCTAAACGGGTATTTAATTCTTTAATTTCATTTTTTAGTTCCGACACAATAGTGGAACACATATTTGTGGAAAGGTCCAAACTTCTGCCTAGTATATCATCACATGACTGTAAACTTGCGTTCAGACTGTGGTTTAGCGATTCAGTAGATCTCGATTTAGTCACAGTTTGACGTTTTCGTACAGTAACATAGTTTGTGTGAGCCATAATATTTTTGGTGTTCTTGGTGCTCTTAAAGTATATGTAATGGTAGATTGACACCCCTTCACTCTTTAAGGTACAACAAAATTTTACTTACGCTTTGCCGAACACTGTCTCTCAAGATACAGGTCTCCTAGTTTGAGAGGCAGGGTTTAATGTTTTGTCTAATACATTTAATACTTTTGTAACCCTACACGTATGTATAAACAGCCATTCATGATTATTGTATGTGTCTACCACTGTGTTGAATCTGTGTCTATGTATTACTTTTGCTAAATAAACAATTATTATTATTATTATACACTTCTATATAAAGCAAGCAGACATAACTCCGTTGTTAGATGGTCTTCTTCTTTTCGTGTGGTTAGTAAACTAACCTGGTGTCAGAGTTTTAAAGCCGCCCACGGGCCTCTGACTTGGCTTCACATGCCGTCAAGAAATATCTCTCAGGCATGCCGGTTTCCTCACGATGTTTTCCTTCACCGTTTTTTTGAGCAAGTGATAATCATACAATACGCACATGAATCCGAAAAGTCAGAGGTGCGTGCCTTGGGTTCGAACTCGAGACCTACGACTTGTCAGTCTGACGGTGAGACGGTGGTAGATGGTGTGGCGATTGTAAAACCAGGTGTAAAAGTTAATAAATCTTATTTATTTCGTATCTAGACCGAAGAAGTTACAATTATAACAGATGATTTAACACAGGGTTTATAATAAATGAAATCCAAACAATCTCAGTAAATAATTTTAATCAGATAGTTATATAAAAACAACAGCAACGCACAGCACACGAAAAGCAAATTATCAATTACTTAATACACATAAATATTGACCTACAATCATTTTGCTAGGTACAATATAAATCAAAAGATTAGATATAAGTACTTATCGGGTTTTAAGATTATCAGCACACAGCAATGCAAAATGGAATTAAAATAGTAAGCTCACGGAGGTTCGACCTGGTCAGTTGTTCTTGTGGAAAAAAAAAGGGACGAGAACGACGTGCAAGCTTATTTATGCACCATTAATCGTCATGGCGTGGCGTCTTGAAGTGCGTGGAGGGGCTTGACAGTGGTGAGGGCACGCCGACAGTGTTGCTAGCGTCTTAGCAGGCCAGTATAGATGTAACACAATTATTAACTCGAAGCTTAACATGATATGGTGCCATCAAACGTGTCGATAAAAGTCGATGGCGAGTCGAGCGTCGATCTACTGTCGAGTTGGTTTCGATTAAGTTTAGTAAGGAGTCGATATCTGCTAAGGGAAATTCCAATAATGTAAAGAAGTATATACAGGAAAGTACATACACGTGTGAGAAAAAGATTATTAGATATACTACATTTAGAGGCATTGATATCCACTTAACTATCAACTTTTGAGTGTCAGGATTTTCAGGTTACCTATTAGTTAATTATTTAATCATGTAGGCATTTTAATATGTGGGTGTACCTACTACAGGTGCACCTCTGCCCAACCCCTCGGGGAAACAAGGCGTGATGTTATGTTATGTATTTTAATATCTATGAATATGGTGTGTAGGGAAAAGGATTATAAGAAAGCACATGGAGACAAGACTAGGCATTTATTTCAATTAGACTTGTCAATAAATAGGTATTGTTAATGAGAAAGCTAGTTATCCGTTCCAAATCTAGGTCTTCGTGGAGAAGAAGGATAAGAAACTCCACGGAAGCTTGTTTTGAAGTATTTTATCAACATATTTTTACATTAGCATTTAGTTTTGTTATTACATTAATCTCTTGGACCATTTCTTAAAGCTAACAACTTTATCAATGACAAATAGAATATGAATATTCCTTAATTCGATTTAACACTTATGTAGCAATATTAGCAATATTTTAATACATACAGAACATCATAGTTATCAGCAATAATCAAGATATAATGACAATTTAACTTACATGAACATTGTAGTTAGTCGATCTTTCATCAGAAGTGATCTGATGATCCTTATTTCAATCCATTTTACAATAAAAGCAGAACTTCTGATAAGCAACATTATTTCCTTATATTAGCTTTTAGCAACTCAATATTACGGACATGGACATCACTCAGGGTCTGTTCTTAGATGTTAACATAAGCTTTTATATTGTTACCAGTCCAGTGACACGTACAGAAAAGAGAACAAGAATTAAGTTACACGACCTTTTAAAACATTTCAAATGACAGTTGTCTACCTTACCCTATCTAACATGAATATTTCCACAGATAAAATGAACTGAACTATTAGTACAAAACAAATACTTTTAAACTATAAACTGTAATAATAACTTTACAAAAATATAATTTATACGTAAACTAATCTCTTAGATATTCTTAACAAAATAATTTAATAAAACTTGTATCCTCAATCATTTAGTATTTAAATATAGGAACAACAAATAAATCAGTGTGACCCTACTACATAATTCAACCAAGATATTGGAGACAATAACAACAGTTGAGTCAAATCAGTGTTTGACTTATAAAAAATAAGTTTGTTATTAAATTCATCTAGTAAATTAATCGTAGATAATAATTACATTTATAGGTATAACAAGTATAATTACATTTATATATCATATTATTTATTTTTAGACACAATAATTACATTTATATAACACAGCCATGCTGACAAGTACTTCGCTCTCGAAGTACTTTAGAGACCCTTTTTCTACAATTGTTTTACTTTTGTTTTGCCAATTGCCGACGTGTCAAGTCCCCTCCACCCGCTGCTAGTGGGATATACTTGCACCAAGCAAATGACCGACCAGCGGAAACTTTTTTTTTTTTTTTAATTTTTATATATAAATGCAATTAGGTAAAGAATCATAAGTGTATCTCATATGATTTTAAGCTCCTAATAACACATATTTTACTAGGATAAATTAAATGTATATGTAAATCTATTGTTTGGATGTTCTATTAAACTGAAATGTACCAAAATAACCATCACAAATGGTAATTATTTTAAAAAATAATCTATCACGACCTGTACTTCGCTCTCGAAGTACCCAACTAATTATATTTAAATAAATAAATATTTGTTTTCAAGAAGTCTCTGGCCTTGACATACCAGTCCTATCACCTGCTGCGCATGAATTTCAGAAAGGTATCAGGGCAGTGACCGACCAGCAGTAATGTTATAAGTAGCCTCTGGCCTTGACATACCAGTCCTATATCCTGCTGCGCATGAATTTCAGAAAGGTATCAGGGCAGTGACCGACCAGCAGTAATATCATAAGTAGCCTCTGGCCTTGACATACCAGTCCTATCACCTGCTGCGCATGAATTTCAGAAAGGTATCAGGGCAGTGACCGACCAGCAGTATATATATAATATTATAAGTTATATAATTATACATAATTCTTTCTATTTATTTCTGAATTGAATCCACATCAGTGTGTAATTAATTAAAATATGCTTTCAGTAACTTAACATGTCAGATTAATAGAACAAAATATCAACACAAAAATAAGAAAATGTAATTAGGTAAAGTGTCAGAATCTTAATTTTTCTTTGGCTACTGAAATGTTTCGTAAATTACCTAGACCTTGCAGAGCAAAACAATCATTAGAAAGGATGGAAGATATTTCAAAGGCCCTTTAATTTAGGTGCCAATTCATCATTACGCATATGATTCCGCGAGACATACACTACATCTCCTACGTTAAAGTTTACATTGTTACGACGAGTGACATCTAAACGTTTATTGATTTTTTCTGCAATTTGTCTAGCTATTTCTCGGTCAGCCTCTAATTTATTTGGATTTTGTCGATCTTTTTCTTCTAGTACGTCGTAAGTAATAGCAAAGGGGTAGAGCCCATGGATTTTGTACAGTTGTGTTAATTAATTGTTGTACTTTCCACAGAACGTTCGGCCACTCTGACTGTTCATTGCACATAGTGTTACAATCTGTGATAATTATAAAGTTAATTTCTAGTAAATAGACACGGAAGTGTTTCAAGGCGTTGTGAATAGCTAGAGTTTCTAAATCATAAGAACTATATTTTGACTCTGCAGGTGTAGTTCTTTTACTAAAACAAATGACTTAAAAATCACTATCGTATTTCTGGGTTAAAAAAACACCATATCGTATAGCAGTAGCATCAGTATATAACTCAGTTCTTAAAGCAGGATCAAAGATTGAAAACAATGGTCTAAGTAATTTAGTACACAATTCCTCGCTATGTCCTGTTCAGAAACCCAATCTCATTTTTGGTTTTTCTGTGTTACCTAATTTATATATACATTAAATTAGTACTCTTGTAATGCCACGTTTCATCTAAGTGAACACTTGTATCCTATTCTCAGTCTCATCTTTGTGAGAACAAAAATTAATTAATTATAATCTAGCTAGAGTAACAACGTACCTAGTTATTATTGGTTTTATAAGCTAAGCTTCAATTAGATGTTCACTATTTTTGGTTCATTACCATTACATTATATTTTGATCTTTCAACATATTTAATCATTGTAAGTAGGCACATTTTTTTTTATTTTTATAAATATATTTTTATGCAAGTAGATGCCATTGTTTTCAGACCTTTGTTTTTGAAATTTGTTAAAATACCAATTGAAGCTTAACTTTTAATGACAAACACTGGTGGCGATTCTCCCGTACACAAAACAAAACCAACCAAACTATCACCAAGACTTCACTCCTGGCTATGAGAATCGTAAAGCTTTTCTGAAATAGTCTCAACTCAAAAAATATTTCGAAACAACCAAAATTGAATTTGACAATTACGACTCCACGTGGTACATACTTGTTTGCCCTATTCAGTTTTTTTTTTTTTTTTTTTTTATAGCCTCGACCTTTTTTATTTGGAATTTTTCACTTTTTGCATGGAAAATATAAAAAAAATATTGCCTACTTGTTGAGTATTAGGGGTTTAAGGGTTCTATAAAGGGGGTCGAAATTTTCATTATTTTTGCGATAGGACACACCATTTTCGAGATACAAGCAAAAGAAAAGAAAAAAATCCAGTACAGTACTGTTTTTGCACCCGAAGTCGAGGTGTTCGTGTGAATTTTAGTTCCTGACAACTAATTTAAGGTCAGACTCAGTTAGGCAAAATTCAGAATAGCAAAATTGTCTTTTACACTAAATTAAAATCTCAGTACCATCTTAATGTTGTCAAACTAAAATATAGTTAAGTTGGTTGTTTCAAAATATAGTAAAATATACTTTGTCTATTTCAGAATGGGAAATCATCGTTTGACAAGAGTAAACTAAATTTAGGCGATTTAAAGCCCAGTTTAAAGGCATTTGCGTCAAGAGAATCGGCACCATCCTGTTTTAAAATATTCTAGTTTAAAGGTTACAAAACTTTTTCTATGATGCACCATCAGTTGATGTTCTCTCATTTCAAAGTAATATCAAAGCAGAGCCTTTAAAGGCGTTACCGGCCCTGCAGCTCCCACTTACAGTCCTACTCTAGGAGTTGGCAGCATGATGTCATCCTCATGGTGAGGGTTTAGACAGCTACCCGGTAACACCACGGCTTCCAGCAAAATCACCGATAGAGTCCTACTCCAGGAGTTGGCAGCATGATGTCATCCTCATGGTGAGGGCTTAGACAGCTATCCGGCGACACCACGGCTTCCAGCAAAATCACGAATAGCTCCAACATTGATTATGGAAATAGCAAAATAAAATTCATTAGAAATCGCTTATGTAAGACAGGGCACTATCCCACTTCTGATGTGAGAAAAAGATTATTAGATATACTACATTTAGAGGCATTGATATCCACTTAACTATCAACTTTTGAGTGTCAGGATTTTCAGGTTACCTATTAGTTAATTATTTAATCATGTAGGCATTTTAATATGTGGGTGTACCTACTACAGGTGCACCTCTGCCCAACCCCTCGGGGAAACAAGGCGTGATGTTATGTTATGTATTTTAATATCTATGAATATGGTGTGTAGGGAAAAGGATTATAAGAAAGCACATGGAGACAAGACTAGGCATTTATTTCAATTAGACTTGTCAATAAATAGGTATTGTTAATGAGAAAGCTAGTTATCCGTTCCAAATCTAGGTCTTCGTGGAGAAGAAGGATAAGAAACTCCACGGAAGCTTGTTTTGAAGTATTTTATCAACATATTTTTACATTAGCATTTAGTTTTGTTATTACATTAATCTCTTGGACCATTTCTTAAAGCTAACAACTTTATCAATGACAAATAGAATATGAATATTCCTTAATTCGATTTAACACTTATGTAGCAATATTAGCAATATTTTAATACATACAGAACATCATAGTTATCAGCAATAATCAAGATATAATGACAATTTAACTTACATGAACATTGTAGTTAGTCGATCTTTCATCAGAAGTGATCTGATGATCCTTATTTCAATCCATTTTACAATAAAAGCAGAACTTCTGATAAGCAACATTATTTCCTTATATTAGCTTTTAGCAACTCAATATTACGGACATGGACATCACTCAGGGTCTGTTCTTAGATGTTAACATAAGCTTTTATATTGTTACCAGTCCAGTGACACGTACAGAAAAGAGAACAAGAATTAAGTTACACGACCTTTTAAAACATTTCAAATGACAGTTGTCTATCTTACCCTATCTAACATGAATATTTCCACAGATAAAATGAACTGAACTATTAGTACAAAACAAATACTTTTAAACTATAAACTGTAATAATAACTTTACAAAAATATAATTTATACGTAAACTAATCTCTTAGATATTCTTAACAAAATAATTTAATAAAACTTGTATCCTCAATCATTTAGTATTTAAATATAGGAACAACAAATAAATCAGTGTGACCCTACTACATAATTCAACCAAGATATTGGAGACAATAACAACAGTTGAGTCAAATCAGTGTTTGACTTATAAAAAATAAGTTTGTTATTAAATTCATCTAGTAAATTAATCGTAGATAATAATTACATTTATAGGTATAACAAGTATAATTACATTTATATATCATATTATTTATTTTTAGACACAATAATTACATTTATTATAACACACGCAACTACTTTTCAGCAATGGTTAAAATGAGCCGGCCAGTTTTTCTGTAGACGCTTGCCCCACAGTGAAATATCTTGTACACAAAAACTATGACGTTACGTTAAAGTACTACTCTCTAAACCAACAATGTAAAAATAAATTATAATTTTAATGCTAGAAATAAAGATAAAATAGATCAACTATTTTTCAGATTATCTAAAGTACATACATCTTTTATGGGGTACTGCACAATATCTATGGGGTACTGTGTTAAATGTTACAACAAAATACATTGCAATTAAATGAAAGAAATTTAAAACTCATATTAAAAGTACCTTTTGTAAAACAAGTATATACAAATTAGAGGATTATATCCAAGATGAGAATGCTTGGAAACATGCTGGTCCTGCTCCATAGGATAATTTTGAATCTAGACAAAATCCAAATGGTTGCCAATTCAATTGTATAATTGTATTTTTTTTATATATATGTGTTACCTTTTGCGATTAGATTACTTCCTCACACACTGACTTATTAATTGTAAAATTTTAGGGAAATCATCTACTTTTACAATGTTTGTAAATATGTGAGCACCATGTATCTATCACATAATTAATTTATCTGTTGTTGCTTCATTTTTAGGGTTCCGTACCTCGAAAGGAGAAAACGGGACCCTTATAGGATAACTTTGTTGTCCGTCCGTCTGTCTGTCTGTGTCCCTTTTTCTCAAAAACTCGTGAAGCTATCAAGCTGGAATTTATATCAAATACTCAAGTTTACTGTCCCTTAGAGCTGTGACAAAATCAAACTTCTAACCCAACGCAATCAATAGATACAGTCGTTTATGCCGGAAATTTCCGAAAATTTTCGACACTCGCAAGGGAATCAAAACCTACAGGGTACTTCCCGTGAACTGAGAATCTTGAAATTTGGTACGAAGCAACGTCTTATATCACAGATAAAGGAAAAATTGCGAAAACCGTAATTTTTTAGTTACATCATATAATAAAAATAATTTTAATAATTTTAAACTTACTACCCCTTTCCTCATGAATGCGTATTTAGAGGCATGAGGAACAGGGTGCAAAGTTCACTCATCCACCATAGAAAAGGGAGGATCCTCCGACCAGACGGGTGTTGTGTCTGGCGGGTCGACTGCTCGACTGTTGATGTCGGATAGTCTTACATATTATGTCGTTCGCGCGGTAAACACTAATTGCGCGATGCAGGAATTGTGTGACGTCATGTCTTTTGATGCGTAGTTCGTATGTGGCGATGTAACCGCTACACGTAGAGGTATTAAATTGAAATTCATATCTATAACCCCTTAAAGCTGTAACAAAATCAAACTTCTATGTCAACGCAAACAAAAGAAACAGCAATTTAAGCCGCATATTTACAAACTCGCAGCAACTCGCAAGGGAATCAAAACCTAAAGGGTACTTCCAGTCGACCTAGAATCTTGAAATTTGGTATGAAGCATTATAGCACATACTAAGGAAAAATTCCGAAAACCTTAAATTTTGCCTAATTGCCTTTAATCTGTGAAAATAAAACAAATTTCTAAGTCAACGCAAAAACGCAAAGGTACAACCATTTTGAAACTCGCAACTACTCGCAAGGGAATCAAAACCAAAATTTAAATTGTGATTTTCAATAATTGTAGTTACCGCAATGAGCGCGACTTATTTCTATCTTCAATATCGATTTTAGAATGAATCCCCAAAATGGAATTTCTACATATTTTTCATCCATAAACATGTTTCCGTTAATTAACACTAGCACTACACGAAGTAGTACAACTATAGATAACGTTTTTCGAACTTCAATGTTCAATGTGGTACTATTCATACCTTTTTCAGTCACCATTTACAGATCTGGTTCAAATTTAATACTTAAGGGGCCTGCGGAGCATGCGTAGTTCATACAAACGTAATACCAAAATAATTTGTAAATCAAACATATTCTTAAGGTAGTGTGTATTTATTCCGATCGGATTACAGAATATCTAGGCTTCCAAATATATATTTTGAATGGACATTGATATAAAGACGAGATATGAGGAATTTAAAATGTCTATAGACAACTTATTTTTCTCTTATCTCGGATTTAAATCAGTGTCCATTAAAAATATATATTTGGAAGCATAGATATTCTGTAATCCAATCGGAATAAATACACACTACCTTAAGAATATGTTTGATTTACAAATTATTTTGGTATTACGTTTGTATGAACTACGCATGCTCCGCCGGCCCGTTAATTAGTATTTTTGTACCAGATTTCTAAATAGTGACTAAAAAACTTTGTAAATAAATAAAGTTGATAAAAAACTTGCCATCATTCTTCAGCAGACTTTTGCAAGTCTGCTGCAAAGCTAGTGTAGATATTTTAATTATATTATAAAATAAATGATATGTTTTAATATAAAATAAAGGATTACTGAAACGATAAAGAGACCTTTGTCTTTAATTTATGCTACTCCAGCTTTCCATATTGTAATGTTATGGATTTCATTTTGCAATAAAAATACCATAACTATGACTCGATTGTCGTGATGGGTGAACTTTTTCCTATATATCTACAGGTTTGTACGGAACCCTCGGTGCGCGAGTCCGACTCGCACTTGGCCGGTTTTTTTTACTCTTTTTACCTATTAAATTACTATACCAAATTTTATTCTAGGTTCATCGTCTTCACATTTCATATAACTAATGTACCTACATACAAAATATAGTAAAAGATTAACGGTGGATTTTCTTGCCCATTCGCTGGCGAAATGTGGGTGTACTATAGGTACACCGCTGCCCTACCCTTCGGGGAAACAAGGCGTGATGTTATGTTATGTTTCTTGCCCATTCTTCTCCATGCGAAAACTACCTTTTAGAAGGGGCAACTAGAATCAATTCATTTTTTTTTTTGTAAACGTTGACGTTCTAAAGTGCCTTATAAAGGCCTATTTGAAATAAAAGATTTCACTTTGACTTTGAATCAGTCCCAAGCAGTCTTCGGTTTCTTAACACTGGCCGTTTAAAAAATACATGAAAATGTCAGGCGCGCTCAGGGTGCTGAACTGTCAAGTGTATTCCATTACTCGTAGTAGGAACCTTTGTCATTAATTTATTAGTCTTGGATTGGGAAAAAATAACGTTATAATATTGGAAAGACTGCCACTAGCCATACCATAGAGGTTAATATGACTACCATCAATTAAAAAACTCTACCAATCAATCTGCCTGCATTTTCCCAACTTTCTTGGGGTCGGCTTCCAGTCTAACCGGATGCAGCTGAATACCAGTATTTTACATGGAGCGACTACCAATCTGACCTCCATAACCCAGTTACTGGGTAACATGATACCTCTTGGTAAGACTGGTTGGCAGTCTGACGATGTAACGACTGTCAAAGATCCACGAATGACAGCTGGGACCAATGGCTTAAAGTGCTTTCCAAGGCACGGAGGAGTCTCGGTATGTAAAGATGGACACCCGTCCACGGACCAACCCCGGCAAGCGTAGCTTAACTTGATGATGGATCGACCCGTGTGGCTGTTATTACTTAGCCACGAGCTCCTGATTAAAAAACTTTACCAACATTTATATTTATAGTTATTACGAACACATTATAAATAACATTGAATATTGGAAGTTAGGTGGATGATGTATTTTCCTGTGAATAGTGAATACCTAACTCATTGATTGTACATTAAATTAATTTTAGGTAGGTAATAGGTATTACTTTGTTTTGAACTCATGTGATTTGGCTGACTCAATAAACCAATTACTAATGGGTACGTGTACAAAAATGTTAGCTTAATTTTAGTAGATTTTCAAATCAACTTGAAATACGTACTTTCGTCAAAATGTGGCCGAAACTAGTTCTTACGTTTTTGTAGATGTTTTGTGGGTATCTCGTGGTCTACGCCATCTCGTTTTAATTAAGGTTTCAACCCCGGTGGCATGCGCAGATTCCCAGACGGTACATGGCTGCCAACGAACACGGCTCCAGACCCATGAGTAGTATCTACTTTTGATAGTGTCCTATTACTACATATCTTATACAAACTTATATTCAACGATAGAGTGAAATTAATTCTGTCGTCGTTCATTCCTTACAAACGAATCCCTGGATATTTTTGACGATACTATCTAACCGCCATGTTCCTATATATTTATTCTCAAATAATTATCTCTACAATTAAATTACCATACCATGTTTTCACATTTTAATCCTCTAATCTCGAATTATCAAAACATAAAGGGTGCACACGATAAATGATTTAATTATTTGGTAATAAATGGTTTACGATCAATTAAACCGTTATACCGATAATAGGATAATTAATTTTGCTTTCTTTCTTTAAATTTCATTAGTGCAATAATGTAAGAAAGGAGGCGTTATGCGAGGAAGGCTGAACTGGGTTTTTTCTTTATTTACTTTTCCGCTCATATCGACATTAACTACTGTAACCTTAGCTATTCTCTTGTGCTAGTGAAACTATTAAAAGATGTTAAGCTTGATAGTACGCTCCACACGTACTTGTTTTCACTCATAGTATGGCAGTGGGGAAAGGCCTATACCCAGCCAAGAAAGAAAATACAGCCGTGTGTCATACCTGATATAATGACGATGATGCCATTTTATTTACCGACAGTCCATAACCATATTTTTTGTAAGTATCTTTTTCAGCAATTATTGTGACTATTAATGGCGTTAGAAATGAACGGATGGGATTACAAATTATGATGTCACATACGTTATAGTTTCGAAATACTTCAAGACAACGAGATACAATTAACTTTTAATTTTGTTATAATGTAATAGAAATTTAGAGTCATCGATACTTACACACACGTTTGTTAGATTTATTATACACTCGAGAGCAATGAATCCGGGTCACTTAAAGAATGTTAAAAATCTCGGAAACTAAAAATGATAGGTTAATGCAATAAATTGTATTTAATAGACAATGTAATACTCCTTAAATGAAAGTAAAAAAAATATGAGTCACCATACATTTTATTAACACAAAATTACATAAAGAAAAAAACTGCTGATCTCTCCTTAAAACAAAAATAGGAAACATGAAATTTTTGAACTTTATTACGATTTTCTTGAATTTTAATACTTCGTATTGCCTCCTCGTGCTTCCATTACTGCGTTTACGCGGTTTGGCATGCTGTACACCAAGTTCCTTATACGATTTTGGGGAATATTCTCCCATTCCTTTGTGAGAGCAATTTTGAGCTCACGAAGCGTGATTGGGGGAGGGTTTCGTTGTTTTACGCATCTGCCTAGCTCGTCCCAAGCATGCTCGATCGGGTTGATATCCGGGCTGCGCGCTGGCCACTCCATACGAGTAATGTTCATCTCTTGAAGGTAGTCATTCACAATCCTACCTGTATGAGGTCGGGCATTGTCATGCATAAATATAGCATCCTCACCTAAATTGACCATAAATGGACCAACGTGATCATTGAGGATTTCTTCCACATATCTTTCGCTAGTTAAAGAGCCGTTTTCTATGATCACCAGCTCTGTGCGACTTTCAGAAGAAATTCCGGCCCACACAAGTACAGACCCACCACCGTAGGCTACTTTTTCTTCGATGCATGCTTGCTTGAATCTTTCCCCTGGTCTTCGATACACTCTGTGTCTTCCATCGTGCTTGTAGAGCATAAATTTTGATTCGTCGGAGAACATAACTTTTGACCAATCTTCAATACTCCAATTTACGTGGCTCTGGGCATATCTTAGTCTTGAAATACGATGCCCACGCTCCAGTTTAGGGCCGTTTGCAGGTCTAAGGGGTTTTAAGTTAGATTCAGCAAGCCGACGTCTTACTGTCCATGCACTTGGGTTACTTCCTCCGAGGCGTCGAAACTGATTTGTGAGTTCAGTTCCTGTAAGAAAGCGATTTCGAAGCATGGTGTTCACCAAGTATCGGTCTTCTCGTGCTGTGGTACACCTGGTTCTGCCCGTTCCTGGTCTGCGTAGGTTAGAACCAGTTTCTTCGTAACGTCGGAGAACTCTTTGTACTGTTGACAGCGACACACCGACAGTCCTGGCTGTATCGCGCTGACTCCGGCCGGTTTCCAGCATTGTAAGTATTCTGGTGCATTCTTCAGGCGTAAGCGACATAATTTCAGCTTTAATAATGAATATAGAGCACTATCAACATGGTTTATGTACCCACATAAATGACAGATTACAAACAAAAGCAAAACCAAATGCTGTAATTTCGTAGTTCCATCTTCGAAAGTGGCCCTTTTTCAAATTTGATTTTTTTATGATATAACTTTACAATAACTAAGAAGTTTTAATACCTTCATTTAAGGAGTATTACATTGTCTATTAAATACAATTTATTGCATTAACCTAGCATTTTTAGTTTCCGAGATTTTTAGGATTCTTTAAGTGACCCGGATTCATTGCTCTCGAGTGTATTATGTACAATTAATTTGCAACTGATGAATTATGGAATTAAATGAATATAACAATTTAACCTATTCTTTTTTTTTCCTGTATTGTTATCCTGAATATATACAGGGCGTAATAACCCAACACCAATCCGAATCAACTATTACCTAACATTGAGCGAAAATATTGCTAGTATCCGACTTTTATTTTTGGTTTAAACTAAGTAAACCTAGATAAACCTAGAGTAACTGGAACTGGTCAAATATTGTCAAACATGCAGTTAGCTTGCAATTCATTGTCATCAATGTTCCTTAAAACTTCTTGTACAAGAAGAGGCCTTGCTTGCTTTAAAATAGCGTTCATTTCTATGCAAATTGTTTCAGTAGTAGGTCCAGTTTATATATCTGAGGAATTTTGCAATTAAGTCAATATGATCTATTTTTTTGGCTCAGTGGTAACAGTCGTGACTTACGAGTTGTAGGTTGTAGGAGCGAACCCAGACAGTCGCTTTAGTTTGTGTATATTATTTCATCACCACTGCTCTCAACACGCTAAAAGAAAATATCATGAGGAAACGGGCATGACCTAGAACCAAAAATTCGACAATAGCCATTGGCTGTCACGACAATCGACACTATCATGACTGCTGAGTCCACATGCCTTATGTCCACAACCTCACGAGCCTAGCTAAAAATAAGTATTTTATTAAACAATAATTATGACTTTATCCCTAAAATCTGTTTGGTTGACTACCAGGACAAATATATTAAATTAATTTAAAGTTTAGGTAACAGATATTACTTTAATTAGGCTGACTCAATGAACCAATAATTACGGATATAAATAGTGCCACAATTTTAACTATAATGTTAGTATTCAATCTACTTTAAATACGTACGTTATTCAATATGTAGGCTAAAGTAGTAGTTATGTTGTTGTTGATAAGTGTTACTTAGCAACTGAGTTCTTTAACGACTTTGTTTTTTTTGTTTAACCAAAATTGTTGTTAAGGAACTCAGTTGGTCCTTCGCTCTGGGGTGGGCGCTAATAACTGCGACACAGTTACTTAACTAACGCAGTATTAACGTACACAAAAATTTTAATATGTTTTTGTTCCAATAAAATATTTGTATTTGTATTTTGTATCTTTTGAAAATCTGAATATCAGGAATTATGAGAATAATATCTAAAAAAATTATAAAATTATTGAATGAATGATGAATGAATGATAATTATCTTTATTTGCTAGAATATAGGATGTACATTAGATGTTATACAGTTTGTTTGTTACACTATATTCAACCTTACGGTTGTGCAAATATTAAGTCAAAACAAAATATTAATATTTTAATTTTGTGTTTCAAGGCACAATTTAGTAAATAGGAAATTGTTGGTTTTAACTGTGTTTATATTTACTGATATTAATAAATCATTGTTTGTTTATGGTGCTCTCGTGCTCTGGGAAATTATACAGCATGTTTTTCCTACTGGCATCATAAAATTCACAAATGGACAATCCCAAAATGGTATATGTGTCCCAATAAAAACAGTTGAAGACCCGTGAGTACTTTTAATAGTATCCTATGACTGCTTTTCCATATAATATTCTCCTACAATTTTTATTCAAAGATAGGGTGGAAATAATGCTATCAGCGTTCATTCCTCAAAATCAGGGAATTATGATTTTAGTACTGACATTTCAAGCCCTTAATTTCGAAATTAGTCCATAAAGGGCCAATTGTTATTATTTATGTACCAATTTCGAGATAGTGCCGGGTAACTGATTTATACTTAAAATGAAATTCATTATTTCTATACAGGGTGGAAGGGACATCGACGCGAAAACTGATACCATGATACCATGGATTCTATAGATGATTCTGAACCCCCCTGCGTCGAAATTTTTAGTCGGTTATTTTTTTTTAAATCAGCTGTTCCATACATTTTGAGCGCGTAGGTATTGAACTTTTCTATGAAACAGCTGTTTTTTTTTTGTGGGAAAACTCAACAGAAGCTCTTTGACTTTTGGAGAGAGAACCATTATATTTTGTTTCCCCAATCGAGGTCTTAGACTTGTGATCTTTGGATCAGAAGACAAAAGAAGATTGTGTAAAATATCCTCATTTGTCGCCGTTTTACTTACCTTTCTAGAATGACTCTCTCTATATTTCCGTTCTCATGCAAAGGTCGCAATCGTAGTTCTCCTAAGTGGAGGCGTCGCGACGACTCGCGTAAAGGCCACGGAAGCCCCGTAACCAAGCACTTGATACAATTCTTGTTAGATTGAATGCAATTGAGAGTAGGCTTCCAATTTCTGAATCTATATCCGAACCATCACGTCCAGCGCGTGAGTGCCATACTCCGCCGTTGCTGATAGCAAAGCCACTATGTCGGTTAATCCGGTTTGCGAAACAACAAATAAGATCGTGAGCGCGTTTCAAGGTTTTAGAAGATCAAGCATCGTTTGCACAGCCGAAACGCTCATGCAAACGAAGGGTATTTCCACATGAGTCACCGCGTTCCGAGCGTGGCGCGTCGCCGCCGCTTGCCCGGCGCCAGACGACCCCGAAAGCGCGGCGCCATGCCAAATGCGTTGTGTCGCCGTTAACAGGGCAATCTGCGCGAGCGCTGCGGTCACGTAGGTCCCCCTTGCCGTCTGCTCTGTACCGGTCATACGGCAGAGTGCAGTTAGTGATATCAACGCAACGGACCACAATCCGTTCCATCAATAATCGGGTTAGATCTGACCAACATTTTTTTTATTTCTAGCGCCGATCCTATTTTCAACACTATTAGTGATTGGCGTGACGAAGTTGATCGGGCAAAACTATTGAATAATTGGACCGATCATGAATGTCTTTCGCGAATAGGTAATTGTTTAAAAGGTGATGCTCGTACGTGGTTACGCGAGTGGGTTACGAGTGATCGTACGTGGAGTAATTTCAAAAAGGAATTTACTCCGTTCTGTCCTAAAACGCCAGACATTGATAATATTTTATTCGATATAATGAGCACAAATTCGGATAATTTATCTACGTACATAGGTACGTAGAGTAATTATGCGCGGACTTCGCCCGATGCTCGTTACTTCGATTACGCATAGTGCGCGGACTTAGTGACGAGCTTATTTCTGCGATTGTTGTTCGTGGTATTGTAGACCCTCACATTAGAGCATCAGCTACTAATGCTAAGTTGTCACCTAACGACATAGTTGAATTTTTGTCAATTTATGTAAAACCGTCTACTTCTAAGACAAAAAGCTCATGTCCCACCTGAAAAAATAATTATTATGTTAAACGTAATCGCGCGATTAATGCAATTGAAAGCGTAGGCTTGAGGAGGGCCTCTTTGAGGAGTGGCTGGAGAGGCGCCACGGCGTCCTCACCTTCCGCCTGACGCAGGTCCTCACCGAACACGGCTGTTTCGGGAGGTACCTGTTTCGGATAAGGCGGGAGGAAACGCCCGGGTGTCATCACTGCGTGGATCGCCCGGAGGACACGGTGGAGCATACGGTAGAGGTATGCCCGGCTTGGGCAGAGCACCGCCGTGTCCTCGTGGAGGCGATCGGTGGCGGGGATCTCTCGCGCCCGGCCCTGGTCCAGGCCATAGTACGGAGCGAGAGGGCATGGGAGGCCGTCACCTCCTTCTGCGAAGCAGCAGTGCTCGCGAAGGAGGAGGCGGAGCGCGTGAGGGAGAGGCAAATTTCGTGCCCTCACGCCCCTAGCCACCGCAGGAGGAGACGCCCTGGACGTCGGGAATCGATTGCCGATTCCCGGCCACCGTAGGCGCGGGCTTGCGGACGGTGAGCAATGGGCAGCTCGCCGTCCGGTAAGGACCAAGCCCGGGTCGACGGCACGTTGTGTTCCACGCGCGCCTCAAAGAGATGTCAGCGAATGAAGGGGTCCGATGAGACCATTGCCTGCCGGGGTTGCGGGAAAGTCCGAAATGGATACCGTGGCCCCCTGGCGTTGCACAGGCAACAGAAGGAACACGGGTGGGTTTTAGTCAGTAAGAGTCTGATACGCCCTCCCGCTCCACCCAGAGCGGGAGAAGTCATTTGACGATTTCCCAACCAAAGAAAAAAAAAAAAAAAGGCTCGAGGAGGGCTACCGGCCTTATCGAATGTCTCATGCAGAAACACTTCGTGATCGTGAAATAATTGATGATTTGACCGGCAAAGGTGTTATTCGCGAATTAGAATCCGACTATGCAAGCTCAATTCTTTTGGTTAAAAAGAAAGACGGATCGATGTGTATAGATTTCCGTAAGTTGAATGAAGTCACAGTTAAGGATATCGTTTTTCACTGCCAGATAATTGACCAGGGTTTCGATCTTTTGTACCAGGTACTTAGAGCTTTAACAGAATCTAGGTTTTCTGTCAATTTGAAAAAATGTTCCTTTTTAACCACTGAAATTGAGTATTTAGGACGTACAATTAGCCACGGTCAGGTACAACCGAGCCCAGCAAGATAAAGGCACTTTGATTGATTCCCCTGAACCGAAAAACGTAAGACAGGTCCGCCAGTTTCTGGGCTTAGCCAGCTACCGGCGACTACGTGCGCCAGCGCTCGTGGACGGCGTGGCGGCGCGGCCTGGGCGTGGCCGGCGACCGCTAAGTGGTGTTCGAGGACGTGGTGGTCTAGGTGGCGCGCTCGTCGGGGCGCGTGGCGCGCTGCCTGGCCGTGGTGTCGACCTGGCCGTGGTGTCGGGCGCGCTGCTACTGCTGGAGGCGCACTCACTGTGCCTCAAGCGGCGCGTGCTGGCATACACGGTGTACCGCCTGTCGCTGTCACCGCACGCCGATGACCTGCTGGTGGTGCACGTGCGCGCGAGCGGCGCGCTGGAGAGCTCCACAGAGGAGCTGTCGCAGTGCACGTGCGCTTGCCACGTAGTGTTCGTACGAAAAAGGTGGTCAAAGCAGTAAGGGAAAGAATTCGAAGAAATCCTGTCCGAAAGCAAAAGATTTTATTTCGGGAGATGAAGATAGCACCCAAAATCATGTCGCGTATTTTAAAAGATGACTTTGGACTTGCAGCCTATAAGAGACGCACTGGTCATTTTTTAACTGATAATTTAAAAAAGAATAGGGTGGTAAAATCGAAACAACTACTGAAGCGGTCCGCAAAGGGAGGAGAAAATCTTTACAATTGAGCAACATTTTAACAACAAAAAAACACCGTATTTATGCTCAAAGCTCTAAGGAAGCTTCCCAATTAGTCGACAGAGTGCAACGTGGGCATTATTTGACTTCAGTGATGGTTTGGTGGGGTGTTAGCTATGAAGGAGTGACAGAGCCATATTTTTGTGAAAAAGGTATCAAAACATCGGCACAAGTGTATCAAGATACAACAATACCATATTCAATAACCAACTATGGTCCTTCCAACAAGACTCGGCGCCGGGTCATAAAGCTCGGTCCACGCAGTCTTGGTTGGAAGTGAACGTTTCGGACTTCATCAGAGCTGAAGACTGTCCGTCGTCTAGTCCCGATCTTAATCCGCTGGATTACGATTTATGACCAGTTTTAGAGAGTACGGCTTGCTCTAAACGCCATGATAATTTGGAGTCCCTAAAATAATCCATACGATTGGCAGTGAAGAATTTTCCCATGGAAAGAGTGCGTGTTTCTATTGATAACTGGCCTCAACGTTTAAAGGACTGTATTGCAGTCAGTGGAGACTCGAATAAGCTTTTTATATTTTAAATTGTTTTATATTTATGTATTAAAGTAACACACTGTAAAAGTAATAAATATTATTTGCAATAAAAAAATTAAAATTTCTTCGTGACAATATTTATGGCAAGACTAGGTATAAATGTTCTTCACACACTATGAATCTGCGTTCTTATAACAATCTTCTCCTACACTGTCCTTCTCATACTTCTGACTTTGTTCATTCTTCCTTTCATATTGAGTCCATTTTCAAACTCAAACTCAAAGAATTTATTTCAATGTTTAATTGAAATAAATTCTAAAAAAAAAGCGTTCGTACTTGTAATAAAAAGATAAAAATAATTAAAATAAGCTTTGGCAGATAAGAGATGACCAGTCCCTACTGACGGCGCCGATTCACGAACATGACGAATGGATCAGCACCGTTTAGCTTAACCATTTTGAAGGGAACTTGGAAGGGATCCAACATACACGCTGGTGGCGTGTGTGTTAGATCCAGCGAAACATTTGAGTGAGCATGACATACTCTCAGCCGCCAGGACACATTCAAGTCAGTGAAAGACGTATACAGTAAATGGTAGCTTTATAGAAGGTACATTGTCACAGTGCTCTCACAAGTGCTATGCAATTTTATTTCATGGCGATCTGAAATATAATTATTAACAGAGTAGTATTCCTAATACACACCGTCTAACATCGCGTTTTTTAGAGATAAAATATTGCAGATATTTTTATTTTTTTTTAAATAGAGTTATCCCCGTCGATGGCAACACATGAAATGTCACTTTTCTTTTCGCGCGCATTCTGACATCGCAAGAAAAATTCTCTCTCGTCAAAATATACCTAATTAAAAGAAATCACCGTGTACAAGATACTCAGTGATTTACCTAAGCACTTACTTTGTTATCCTGATACAAACTAATAAATGATATTTATTTCATAAATTAAAAACAATGCAAAATTGTGTAATTTTACACTCATACACTCAAATACTAGTACAAGATACTATGTTAATATGATACAATTGCTGATGACAAATTACTCATGGACCAAACCCCTACAAAGTACCATTCCATGCTTATATTTACCCATAAGGCATATGCCTTACTCCCAGATTCCCCTAAACAGAGGGAACAAGGGATTGACATATTCCAGAAACAAATTGCACTGGTTATCTCTATCATAGGAAAAGCAGTGACTGATCCTATGCTTATGAAGAACATAAGCACAAAACAAACTGTTGACTGACCTGGCCGAAGAAACAAAATACCTGACAATGTCAATGTTCACTTCCACCAAAATAAAACCAGAACAAAAGTAATATCATCTCTAACTGACATGAATTTCTACTTACTCTATTTGATAAACAAAGAGATACATTTAACAAACTCAAGCATAAAACTTTATAGCCACAATCAATAACAATTAACCAATAAATATTAAAACCACAAGAAACTCACTCTTATGATAATAAAGAAAACTTACCAGTTCTATTGAAAAACGTAAAACTAGTACAACATGAGCTGATCTGTCATAGTAAACAAAAAAAAAAAAAATTCAAACATCCAACATGTCATAGTAAATAAAAAATTAAAACAACTAACTACAATAACAGGAATCACTCAATACTGAAAACAAAATTAATAGTTGTGGTAGACCTTAAAAACAACCCGGCTTATATCTACACTCCAAGACAACAACTCAAACAAAATAGAAAATTCAGTTTCACCCAGAACTTAAAACTATTACTAAGCCCCCTAGGATAGTGAGAATTCCACCACTTGATTGGCAAAAAATGACAAATATTCCCAGTACTAACTCCAGTACTTAATACTGACAATTTGTACACTATTCAATCATTGTTATCCAACATACCAAAATAGATTGATGTAAGATCTCATCCTATAGGTCCAACATACCAAAATAGATAGATGTAAGATTTCCCCTATCACTCTTACCTGCAAGAACTTTCCCATCACTGGATAACCAATAAAGGGTTCATTACATACATTGTCAGATAACTTCCTTGCATACTTTAACTGTATTGACTAAATTACCATTAGTGAATGACACTTACCGAAACAATATTTCCTATCAACCTACCCTGATTACTTACTTGACAAATAACAAGACTGCCATAAATAATAATACCTAAATATACTACCATAATGTACCTAAATGCTCGGGACGGCGATGGCTATCTAACACCCGACAAACTTATGTGAATTGCTAGGTTCTACTGCTAAGTCTTCCTTACATGAACCACATGACTTCAAATACCTATGTAAAAGCAAAAGTTAAAGCATTAGCGAACTTAGTCGCATTACATAACATCAGGCCCGTATTTCCCAAAGGGCCAGGCAGAGATGGGTGACCTAACCCAAAGGTTATAAAATCAAATACCTAATTAAACATTCAACCATTCCAACTACTAGCCTGAATACTTAATAGTAGATTTCAGTGATAATTACATCACTAAAATAAAATTGTCAAAGAAACAAAGAGGGGGGGGAGGGGCGCATTGTGATGTGAAGATAAAGTATTGATGGATTGTGATTAGAACATGAACAAGGTCAAGTACCAAATAATCAATGTAGAGAACATGAATGAATTAACTACAAATTATTGCACACTAAAACTACCTGCTAACTAAGTGCACACTATAGCTAACTATGCAACTCCATACTTTAACTATATAACTCATTCCATAATTTAATCTTGGATATAGTATGAGGTCAGAGAAAGAAGTTTCATAATTTTATGCTTCTAAAATGAACCTACTATTTTCGATTAGCTCTACACATGTCAATTATAGTTTTGAACACTTTCACTCTATGTAAACTATGAAAGAAAAATATTTTATTCCGGACACACAGCCAAAATGGTAACAAACATTAAAAAGAGTAAGAGACCTGTGTGAGGCCACAAAGCGAAACTTTGCCAAATTAACCTATTAAACGGTGCTTGTAAAAAACTTAAAATTGACCAAGCATAAAGCTCATTCCGTGCTTGACACACTATTTTCCAAAATAACATCAATAACCAAACTCGTAAGCTAAAGCTGTAAAACCTCCCTACCAGGTCGCTGAATCTGAAAGAAGATGAAATAGTTACACAATTACCCGTGCATAGACCATGTGGGGGGATTGATTAAGGAACATTGCCGCAATGGCGTAGAGGCGTCAAATACATAAGAATCCCTACCGATTCTGATAGATGCTATCCTAGTGACTAATGCTCGGTTACTATAAACAAAACGAATCATTTTGCTTAACAATGGTAGCATTTTATATACCAAACAAATAAATAGATTCTGTGATAGGTACTCCCATATGGGAGGGCCTCCTATGTAGAGCTATGGGGCTTTTTGCCCCATTATCGGTAAAGATACAAGGGTTTGAATTCTAACCAATGAGCCAACGCTCATACTTCGTTGAATACACCGGTTATCGTCAGATCACCGAAGTTAAGCAACACCGGGCGTGATCAGTACTCGGATGGGTGACCGCCTGGAAACACCACGTGACGCGGCCCACAAATTGCAGGAATTAACCATAAATACACAACATCATTATGGAATTTATGGGCTTATCTAAAAAAAAAAAAGAAAAAAAAAAAAAAAAAAAAAAAAAAAAAAAAAAAAAAAAAAAAAAAAAAGAATAATAAAGTGAGAGTGATTCATTCTTCCCTTCACAGGACAACACATAGAGCACCTCAACTTAGAGCTGGCATCAATCGAGAGAGACACAATGTGGGGTTACTTGCTGTTGATTATGCTTTTATGCTGATTAACAATAGCTTATTATCCCTTAATAACCTAACCTTATAAGGCTAATCGGGGAAATAAAATTACCTATTCAATAAACCAGAATATTTATAATTAGATAAGTAATTCACTAACTAGCCGAATTATTGCAGACAACTCTAAACATCTACTCTGTTAATAATTATATTTCAGATCGCCATGAAATAAAATTGTGAATCAAACGAGCTTACCTGTTAAGCGAAGTCTTGATTCTAATTTTATGAATGGCGATCTGAAATATAATTACCCACCCGCCACTAGCTAACAGCCCCAAAGCTGCAATAATTAGTCTACCTAATTCACTTATCCTTTCAGGAAAACCTAGTGAATGTAAGTATGCGGAACTACTCTGTACAAAAAACAGAGCCTGTTCCTTATCTTAAAAGGATCTCTAAAATAAGTGACATTTCATGTGTTGCCATCGACGGGGATAACTCTATTTAAAAAAAAATAAATAATCTGCAATATTTTATCTCTAAAAAACGCGATGTTAGACGGTGTGTATTAGGAATACTACTCTGTTAATAATTATATTTCAGATCGCCATTCATAAAATTAGAATCAAGACTTCGCTTAACAGGTAAGCTCGTTTGATTCACAATTATACAATACTAAGAAATTGAAGTTATACAATTCAACGATAGTTTTTGCAATCTTTAGCAGCTCCAACAATATTTTCGAATGCTAATCAATTAATTTATGCACCTTTGTAAAGCTGGACCAGCGTTGACCATTCTTCTTTGGAATGAGCGCGTCCTCTTGATATCAGGATGGCTACCGATCGTTATGAATTTCAGTGGAAATTGCGGAGTTAGTTTCAAAATAAATAGAGTAGAGTCATCTCAATACCTCTCTCCCTTGAATTTGTATATATGTACAAATTGTATATTTATACAAATAAGTATTTAGGGGCATGCGGAACAGGGTGTAAAGTTCACTCATTCACCAAAGAAAAGAGAGGATCCTCCGACCAGATGGGTGTTGTGTCTGGCGGGCCGACTGCCCGACTGTTGATGTCGGATAGTCTTATATATTATGTCGTTCGCGCGGCAAACTCTAATTGCGCGATGCAGGATTTGTGTGACGTGACGTCATGTCTTTGTTGCGTATTTCGTATATGGCGGTGTAACCGCTACAAGTATACGTATTCATATCCTTACATAATTATTATAAAACAAAGTCCCCCGCAGCATCTGTCTGTCTGTATGTCTATCTGTATGAACGCAATAAACTCAAAAACTACTGAACCGATTTTCAAACGGTTTTCACCAATGGACGAAGTGATTTATGAGAAAGGTTATTTTATTAAGATTTTGTGTAAATTGGCTGAAATATAACGATTATAGTTGATGAAATCTGAAAAATCATGCCAACTGGGAGCTTTACTGGTGTGTGCCGCAAAAGCCGTGAGAGATGAATAAAATTTATGTTCCACAGGATAGTCTACCTTAAAAATTTAAACAAAAAAGTTCGCGATATATGTCTATCTTCTCAGGATGACCCACACTAACCATTTTTATCTTTCAGAATTTGATAAAATTTTATTGTATTTTCCGAAGCTATTTTGACCAGTATTATATCAACCCTTATCCATTAAAATATGTTATTTAAATTGAGCATTTAATTTAAATTAAAATATGCTGTGACATTATGTCATTTAAATTATTAGATTTTAAGATATCACAGATTCAAAATTACGCATAACTAAGAAGTTATTGTTGATGGCAACGCGGGCGCAGCGGTACAAGTCAATGACCTTTTCCTCGGCTACTAGGTATGATTATCCCGGTAGTACGTTACCGTTGGATATCTTCCAACATCCACGCGGGCGAAGCCTCGAGCAAAAGCTAGTATATTATATATAATATAGGTACTCGTATGAAAAGTAAGGTATGACTGCCTCGTTGGCCTAGTGGTTGCAAGCGCTACTGCTGAATATGAGGTCCTGGGTTCGATTCCCAGTTCGGGCAAAGTGTTATTGGGTTTTTCTTTCTGAGATTTCTCAGTAGCAGCCCGGAGTCCGGATTTGTGCCTGGTTGATGGCAATAGGCTCGCCCCCTATTACATGGGACTTAAACATAACTGGCGAAATGTGGGTGTACTATAGGTACACCTCTGCCCAACCCTTCGGGGAAACAAGGCGTGATGTTATGTTAATATAGGTATATATTATAGTTAATATGTATGTAGTTTATAACCTATTTATGTACTGTTGTATCTATTTTAGTTGTAATGCAATATGATATAGTTCAAATTTTATTTTCTTTGTTCCTCTAAAACAGAGCTCCTGCCATCAAACCTCTTCACCACCCTTGGTTGACTGGTAGAGAATACCTTAGGTCCGCCTTAAGCATTAAATCCGCCTTTGTACCTTATTGAGTAGGAATCATTGCGCGCCGCTCTCCTCGATCCACCACCACTATATCAGGCTTATTGGCAACAATAGTCCTGTCAGTGATGATGGATCGATCCCAGTACAATGTGATATTTCCATTTTCGAGAACTGGGTCGGACACATACCTGTAGTACGGTACTTCCGATTCCACAAGGCTGTATTTCAGAGCAAGTTGCTGATGGATAATCCTGGCTACAAGGTTGGGTCTATGCAAGTACTCTTCGTTAGCTAGACGAGAACACCCGGAGATAATGTGTCGGATTGATTCTCCCTGACGGTGGCATGCCCGACAGATGTCAACCGTGCCGTCCTTCACAATGAATCTCCGGTAATTGTTCGTCATCATAACTTCGTCCATAATTGCACAGACAAAACCTTCGGTTCCCCAAAGAGGTCACCAAAACGCAGCCAGGCTACGGACGCTAATAAATCTACATCGGGTCCATGTAGGGCCCGGAAGTAGCGTCCGTGAAGCTCCTTACTCTGCTATACCTCCCTGCGATCGTTAGTGTCAAGTACTGGCTGGCTTGCGCCTTATTATTATTATTAATGTCAAACCATTTTCATTACAGCAAAAATGTCAGATGACAATAAGGACACAGTTTTTTTTAAAATTAAATGTCTAGTAAACGGTATTCCTACTTACCTATTTATTGAATATATACATTAAAAAAAAAGACATTGTGAAAAAATATACATTGTTTTTTTTAGCTTTAAACAAAATGAAAAAACACCTATTAGTCATCCGGGTCGAATGGAGCAACCCGCACTGGTGGAGTTCTCGTAGTTGTTTCGAATACTTCATCATACAAAATGTACATGTAGTCAGGTGTAGGTGACTCCTTACTGAAAAATAAATGACAATACATTTATTCCCGTTATCACCACTAACACTACGCGGCACCTACATGTTAGAATTTCATGTCCGTAAGGATTGAGGAGCCACATCAGATTTTTTAAATCTGATCTCACCATTATTTAGCAGCAATGTAGCTGATTTTGCAGCACAAATTCTAGATTTAGCAGCAAAATATATTACTAGTTATATTTAATGCAAAAGCGGCTCCTCAATCTAAACGTCTGAATTGAGGAGCCACCTGGAACTCGTTAAGTAATAGATGAATATTTTTGAAAATGTTGTATAATTTAGAAGCAAATGTGCATATTACCGTCTAAACATTTAGTTTCTGCAGCGCTAAAATAAAAGAAAATACAATATAATACTTTTAGGCCCGTATTACAGAACCTCACTCAACACTCAAGCATTACTTAAAACT
This sequence comes from Xanthia togata, assembly GCA_963853775.1. Classification (NCBI taxonomy): domain Eukaryota; kingdom Metazoa; phylum Arthropoda; class Insecta; order Lepidoptera; family Noctuidae; genus Xanthia; species Xanthia togata. The sequence goes on along the minus strand of OY970813.1, from coordinate 17,744,530 downwards.
AGTTTCAATCAATCAAAAGGCTTTAAACGAGTTTTAAGTAATGCTTGAGTTTTGAGTGACGTTCTGTAATACGGGCCTTAGTATGGCTCCTCAATCTACACTCAAGAGTTGAATTTCTATTAGATGTGAGCGATCAATTAATATATTCGACATAATGATCATTTAGCAGGTGTTGTGTTTGTTTTTGCAGTATAGGAATAAAATAGTAAAACAGAGTAAATTTTGTAGATGAACGCATTTTCTTTGGCTCCTCAATCCTGACGTTCTAATTATATATGTTTGACTGTAGCCACCTGAGATCTCAACGGAATCTAAGCCAGAGATACTAACATTTAGCAGAAATGTCTGCTAAATATATCTGCACAGTTCAGCAATATATTATATATTTTGGATTCTGAAAAAACAATACTAACTATTTTCTTGTAAATTCAGTGTGAAGGGTGACCATATTATACTCTATAAGTAAGTACAAGATGATATGGCTAGATAGGTGACTAGGACTACCGAGATGACGACAAATAAAGAAGTATGGAAGACGAAGACATGTTGCGCTGATCGATAATAAATTGTGATAAGGACCAGCATGTCGATTCCCGTAACCACTTCACCGTGAAAACATGTGAAGTGAGCGTGTCATCTCGGCCTGTTGGAATGACAACACACTTCACCTAAGTTTTCACGGTGAGATGGTTACAGAATAGCACTGCAGATAATGGTGATGATGACATTTAGAATAGGCAGAACCAAAACCCCGCGATAAACTTGACCTAACCGAAGAAATATTGAAAAATGATAATAAAAGAGACTCGAATACTCACATTTTTGTAGGTTCAACACATTGTTTTAATTTCGGATCGTACTCAAGGTCTATAGGGCATATGTTACGCCATGAACTGTCAGCTCTTAAGAGAAAAGATAGTGCCCCTGCCACACACGTAAACAACACAACTAACTTAAACATTTTATTTAGTAGGTACCAACTCTAAACTTTTTCTAATACTAAACTTGGATTACCACGCTTCGACTATTTATTCAATTTTCCTATGATTCATGGTGACAAATAAGGATAATATAGCTGTCTCCTCTGTTGAGTAATCCTCATTTTAATAATAAGTATGTAATAAGTAAGTAAGAAATAATTTGTTTTCCTTACCACAAATTACAGAGAAATTAATTAAATAGTAAACCAAACCTTAACAAAGTTTTACATTATTATGTTGTACTGGAGACGATCTGATTCGCATATAATATTCAAATAAAAATTGTATACACTTTAATTTATTTATTTATTTATATTTATTTATATATAAGATAATTCTTATCTTATTAGGCGTAACAATAAAAACCAAATGTGTTGCTGAAATTAAAGAAACGACATTTAAAGTAATTTGTTACACCTATGTCGATTCTCTATTATATTATTCTAATAAAATATTTAACAACTAAAACTGTATTATATTTTTCATATTAACTTGACGTCTGAGCTAACTTTTTCTGGTTGACATTGTCATCCGTACCAACTGTCACCGTAGAATAGACTCTTTAGTGTAACTATGAAAACGTATTAATAACTAAAGAAATACATTAGTTTTACATCTCCCCCCCTAAAGAAGAAAATTTACAACTTTTCGTTCTAAGCTACTCTTCCCCTTCTTCTTTATTTCCGAATGCAGGGACCGGAATAAGTTTTGTGATATGGAAAAGATTTGATTCATTTTTTCTGTGTCTTGTTCCTATTCTGTATAAAGAGTTTGAAATTTTTTCTAGAATCTCAAAGGGGCCAATTTTCAGTTCATCTAATTTATTTCTGTTTAGTTTGTTTCCATTTTCCACGTAAACCATATCCCCTATATTAAATTCATAGTGTTTACGATTTTTATCAAAAAGTATTTTGTTATACTTATGTGATTTTATTGTATTTTCGAGTGCTGTTTCTCTATCTCTAATCCAGTCATTATTTCATTTTTCTTCTTTCAATTCATTCGGTAAAATGTTTAAATCTGTACCATATAAAAGATAACTTGGTGTAAAGCCAGTAACCGAATGAATCGTTTTATTATATATACTGACGCATTCTTGAGCGATTGTTGCCCAGGCTCTCTTTTTTTGTGCTCCATTTATTTTGCATCTGATTTTGTTAACTAGAGTCTGGTTCAACCTCTCATTTAGGCCATTTGAGAATGGTGCATTGACTGCTGTGAAGACCATAGGTATCTGCTTGCCATTTATGAATTCTTTAAATTTTTTTGAATTGATTCCCGGGTACTGATTGCAGATAAGCATACCAATATCTTCTGTTTCTGTTATATTCTTGACTAATTTAATGAAATCATTGGCACATTGCGTCTTAGAGGTGAGAATAAATGCATACCTAGTAAAGTGATCTACTAACAGATGTAGATATTTTTTGGTCGATCTTGAACCTCCAAAACCTCCAATTGTGTCTATAGAGATATTTCAAAAGGCTTTGTGGCCGGGCCTAGATGAGACATCAAACCAAACCGATCGTTTCCTCTTGATTTATTTTTAATACAAATTTCACAGCTTCTACAAGTTTTCTTTATATTTTTTGTCAAATTTTTAGCAGTGTAATGTGGACCTATCATTATTTGCATTTGTCTAATTCCAATGTGGCATAGGTATTCATGTATATTTTTTAGGTGTTTAATGCTAAACTCTTCTGACAGCATTATTTTTTCTTTTCCCCTGTCGTTTCTTAAATATACACTGTGTTTTTTAGTTAATTTGTTTTTGTTATTTTGTATTTCTTCATTATTATTTTGATCTATTATAATATCCTCTAGTTTTATCAGGTTAACAACTTTTAATTGTTCATCTCTATTATCATCTGACTCTAATACTGGATTTCTGCTTAGACAATCCGCTTCTAAATTGTTTTTTCCTGGAGCATATTTTATTGTAAAGACATATTGTGATAAATAATAGGTTAAATCACCTAACTCTTCATCTGTTCTAGATTTGAGATTCATGTTTTCTAGTGGTTTGTGGTCAGAATAAACTGTAAATGTTTTTCCTATTAACCAGTACTGCCAATATCTCACGGCTTCTTTTATAGCTAAACATTCCAGGTATATTGCTTTCTTCTTTTTTTGAGCTTGATTAAGTTTTTTTGAAAAATAAGCCACTGGATTCTCTTTTCCATCAGGTTGTGTTTGTTTCAAAATGGCTCCAACTCCTTCTAAAGAAGCATCTGTATATATATTAATTGGTAAATCTTGATCAAAAATTTCCAAGACTGGTTGAGAGCATAGCAGACTTTTTATCATTTCGAATGTTTTTTGGCATTCATCAGACCAAACGAATTCTTGATTTTTCCTGAGTAAATTATGCAATGGATCTAATATTATTGCACTTCTTGGTATATATCATGGTAATTTATCTTTCCAAGAAATTGTCTTATATTATTTTGTGTTTTTGGAACAGGAAAATTCTTTATTGAAATCAAATTATCCTTTATGGGTCTGACTGAATTATTTTGTATTATATGACCCAGATATTTAACTTGGTCCGTTGCAAAATTACATTTTGTAAATTTTAACCTGAACCCTTCTGTTTTGATGGCTTCCAATAATTGTGTTAGATGATTGATGTGTTCAGAATAAGTTTTAGAAAATACAAGAATGTCATCTATATAATTTACAGCAAAATCAGTAAGTTTATATTTCCTCAATATGTTGCTTAATATCCTCTGAAAAATTGCTGGTGAGGTCTTTAATCCGAATGGTAAGCAAGTCCATTGGTAATGTCCTTCCTGTGTTACAAATCCCGTCTTTTTTCTGTCTTCAATTCGTAAAGGTATCGACCAAAATGCAGAATTAATATCTAAACTTGAAAAAAAATTACAATTTCTCACCTTAATCATTAGGTCATCAATCAACGGAAAGGGTTGAGCTTGTGGTACTACTATTTTATTCAAATCTCTGAAGTCTATGCATAGTCTGGTTTTTCGATTTTCCTCTTTTTTAAACGCCAATTTAACAGGTGCAGCAAATGGACTGTAGGATTCTTCGATTAATTTATTATCGAGTAATTTTGCTATTTGTTCTTCTATTTCTTTTTTATCTTCAACCATGCATCTATAAGGCCAGTACTACAATATTTGTCCACTAATAAGTCTATTCTTGCTTCATATTCATTAACAGTACCTACATCGTATTTATGTTTCGCAAAAACAGAATTATATTTGCAAACCAGTCTATTTATTTCAGACTTTTGAAACTGATTCAAATGATTTATTTTTATTTCAAAATCTTCTTCTTTTATATGCTCATTAAAATTTATTTTGTATTCTAGTAGAGTGTCATTAAATGTTTTAACTGTAGACATTTCTTCCACGTTATTTTCATTATTTAGACTTTGCTTACAAGTTATTTTTAAATCTTCATCTTGAATAAGTTTGAACTTTTTTATCAAATCTAATCCTATCAGAAAATCATACTTGAAATTCTCGTCATCAATTATGTACATACATCAACACTTTTTTCTAGATCAAACATTTTAACTTGCAAAGTTGTCAAACCACTTGTTTTTTTAACACCGTTAATCGTTACTAAATCTGCTTCATTCACGCTATTTCCTTTTCTTTTTATATTCAACAACTTTGAATTTATCAAAGAAACATTTGAGCCTGAATCATAAACTCCATTTATTTCTAATTTTCCATTTAGCAGTAGTTTGACATTTATTAATGGTGTTACAATTAGTTTTTTTGATCAGTTTCATTTAACTCCGCTTCTATCACTGAATTGTTAACATGTTTGATGAATCTTTCCTTTACTTTACTATCTTCTTTTGGTCTGAACCAACATATAGCCTCTGAATGATACCGAGTACCTTTATTTAGTTTTTCACAAATTTTACATGAATTTTTATCTTTAGTTCCTTGATAAACATTTTTTTTCTTGTCCGTGAAACTCTTTTTATTAACGATCTGTTCGTACTTGCTCACTTCATTAAATAAATCCAGTGTGTTTTAACATTGCCCTATCGATTCACCATTCTTGTATTTAAATAGTAATGCATAAGTAACTGGAATCCAGCCCTTGTTTGCAAAAGTTCCACAGAATTTATTTTTCCATGTTGACCACTCTGAGTTCATTGTTAATTTTATAATCATTGAGCCGTACCAGTCCATACAAGACTTATCCATGAATAATCTGAGTATTTCAATTTTGTTTTCATCTGTTGTGACATCAAAACGTAAACATTCTTTTTCAAAAATATCCATCCATTGATTTGCATTCGAAGTTTTGCTTGTAAATTTTTCAATCACAAACTGTTCTGCATTATGCGTTAAGCTCTGCCGCGGCTGTTTATGTTCCTGTGAATTTTTAACTAACTTCTCTAATAAATTCTCCAATGTACCAGTTTCAGCTTGATGTGCATCAACAAATTGTTCTTGATTTATCTCTTCTAAAAAATGATCCTCAAATTGTACATTATCATCTTCATCGATGTAAACATTTCTAAGTTGTTCTGTCATTGCTATCCAAACTCTTCTTACCTGGTACCTTTTTTTTAAACTGTTTTTTACTTTACGATACGCATCCGTTTTTATTATTTCTAAATGTAGAGAAGCTGGTTGTAGTTGTAGCTCTTCTGGTATTGCATATACTTTATTATCACTTGTGGCTATTGCAATTATAGAATAAATATTGGATTTTCCATCACTTCCAGGCAATAGTCTGAATTCAAAACGAAGTTTCGCCATTTCGAAGTAATTTTTTAACTTATTATCTTATTAGGCGTAACAATAAAAACCAAATGTGTTGCTGAAATCAAAGAAATTTATTTATCATCTAAGTTTTACTAAATAAAATATAAGTACCTAAACTAAAATTGTGTACTAGTTATTATTATACCTAATAATACATACCTGAAATTAAAGAAACGACATTTAAAGTAATTTGTTACACATAATATGTCGATTCTCTATTATATTATTCTAATAAAATATTTAACAACTAAAACTATAATATTTTTCATATTAACTTGACGTCTGAGCTAACTTTTTCTGGTTGACATTGTCATCCGTACCAACTGTCACCGTAGTATAGACTCTTTAGTGTAACTATGAAATAGTATAACTAAAGAAATACATTAGTTTTACATAATTATATACAATGTGGATCTGGACTTACGACATTAAATTAAAACAAGCACAGTACTAGTCCATACAAACATTTTAAAAGACGAAGATGAGTAGTTAATAGAAAATTGAAAAATTGCAATTTTCAAACAAAATAAATAGCAGAATCAACTGCATAAAAAGTAAACACGCTTTATCTACGAAAAGTCACTAACCTGTTGCGCGGCCCGATGCGGGTCGCGGCGGGGGGCGGCGCCTGCGCTGCGGTGCGGGGCGTAGGTGAACGTGGGTAGGTAGTTTAGTCGGAGAACAACAAATTAGCGGCATAAACTCACTAAGTTGCGCGTTGTTAATTAAAAGATCACTGATTTAATAATTAATCACATAATATCACATCACAATAAGAATTTACATCAATAGCCAAATTTTTAAATTTTCAAGGTCTCCACCGTTGTTCATTATGCACAAGCGACATCGATACCTAATTAACTAACTAATATTAAACTAACACTAAACAATAAGTCACACTAAATCGTCTTTAATCACAAATAACAACTATTTTTTTTTACAAAATCACGATAATGCGCGCGCTGCTCGTCTCGTAATAAAAATGGTAGCCGTGTGCGCTCCTCAAAGGGCGCCGCTGCACTGACACTGAGTGACCGAGTCCCGAGACTTTTTGCCGAAAAAATTCCGCTCACACACACACTCGCAATTGTCTATGCACCACTAATGCATAATTTGCGTAAGTAATATTTCTTTTTCTTTCTAATTGTAGTATTATTTTGTGGAACTGGGCGGGGCGCGTCAGAGTGGAATCGTATGACACCTTTCTCTGTCTCTCAAGCATATTGAGACGTAGAGGATAGAATCGTACGTTTTGCACAGGTTCTTGACCTTACAATGTTTACCTATTATTACCGACTCAGATCTACATCATGTTGAAAAATAAGAAAATGAAAAATAATTTCCTGTGGCTAAAGTATTCATTGGATTTGATTGATTTTTTGTATACGGGTAAAGAACATGACACTCTTTATGTTGTTTTAAGGAATGTCAATCGTCCTGCTCCACATTGTATACTTTATTGTACACCACAAAACACATAACAAAATGAACACTACAAAATATACAATGGGCGGCCTTATCTTTAATTATAATTCTCAAACTCAAATTAAAAGCATTTATTTCAATTAAACCATTTACAGGCACTTTTGAAATATCCAGGGGTCGGTCAGTCAAAAATATTAAGCTAGTTGCCCATTCCAAAGCGTAGTAGGTACTTATGGAGAAGAACGGGCAAGAAACTCCACGGACACTCTTTTAAATAAAAAATTTGATACAAAATATTGGTTACATCATTCATTTTGAAATTATGCATGTGAAAACAATGTAGACGTGAATAATAAAAAGAAAAAAATAAAGAATCATTTAAAAACTTAAAATAAATTAAAAATAAGCCATGGCAGCTAAGAGATGACCAGTCCCAACTGACGGCGCCCATTCACGAACATGACGCATGGATCAGCACCATTCAGCTCAACACTTAATATTACAATATTGATCATAGCACTTGACTAATTACAAAATTAAAATAGTGGTATAAAGTATGTTATTGAAAATACGTGCAAGGGAGGATGTAGGTGAGTGTCTTTGGAGAGTGGGTTGAGTGTGTGGGATGTGGAGTGAGTTTGTGAGTATACATAATGTACCCAGGATTTTGTAATTTCTATATTTAAAAGAGTGTCCTTGGAGTTTCTTGCCCGTTCTTCTCCATAGAGATCTACGTTTTGGAATGGGCAACTAGCTTCAACTTTCTGACTAACTGACCGACTCGTTGACAATTATTCTTCATTCAAACTCTATGACTTTGTAATTGTGTGTGGGTTGCAAGGAAACAGTATGTTAGGATATGGTTTTGAAAAGGTCTAAAGCCAGTCAGTTATTTTTCTTTTAAAAGTTGTTTTGTTTAGGGAATGAGTTGAGAGTAAATAATTCAGTCTGGGGTATAGAAATGGGCCAAGAAAAGAAAAGAAATTTCGGGCAAATTGATGTTTTACTGTTTTGGGTTGGCATACATTCCTTCTTCTGCTTCTCTGTAAGAATTATGATGGGTACCTATTTATAAAAGGTATAAGAGATCGTTGTTTCAACGCTACATGGAGAGTAAAAAGTTGAGTCCAATTGAGACTTTGGAGGACTTATAAACTTCTACAGTGGAATGACGGAAAGGAAAGTGAATGTACAGTGAAATGTACGGAAGGAGTAGTGCGTCTTTAAGAACTGCCCTTTGAGCCCTTTCAAATGCTAAAAGGTTAGTTTTAAACATTTCACCCCATGCAGTGATAGAATATGTTAGGAGCGATTGGCACAACGCACAAGATACAGATAGTAGTTGTTTAGAGTTAAGGATAGACCGAAGATTTTTAACTACAAATATAAATTTCCGTATTCTGCTAGTGAGACCATTTATATGTGCGGCAAAGTTTAATTTAGAATCTAAGGTGACCCTGTAGCGGTTACACCGCCACATACTAACAACGCATCAAATACATGACGTCACACAAATCCTGCATCGCGCAATTAGAGTTTACCGCGCGAACGACATAGATAAGACTATCCGAAATCAACAGTCGGGCAGTCGGCCCGCCAGACACAACACCCGTCTGGTCGGAGGATCCTCCCTTTTCTATGGTGGATGAGAGAACTTTACGCCCTGTTCCTCATACTCCTAAATTGGTGACCCCGACGTGATCAACGTCAACGCAGCCTTCGTGCAACTACTTCAGCGTGACGTCATCATCATCATCATCACTCCCGCAAGCTTTCGTGAGGCGAGTCACACAGACAGCCAGCACCCAAGTCTTCAACGGGTATCCTGACCACCAGCATGCAGCGAACGCGCATTCCTGGTCATCACCCTCAGCCTCATCAGCAACCTTGGCACAGCACCTGCACTTTCGGCCGGTCTCACAAGCAGAGCTCTTTCTACCCTCTCCTGGTCGACGCTAGCAGTCAGCCACAACCCGGCGCTATACCACATTCGACTCACTGGATCGTGACGCAGCGCCACCCCGATTCACTGGGTAATCATCGCAGACAGTTCCGACTCACCGCGAACTGTGCGGCACCCGGTTCCGACTCACTGGAACCTTAGCTGGCACTGTGAAGCATCGCAAGATACAAGACAGCCCACTATCGATCTCCGGTCTCCGGAGGGGAGTGATGTAGCGGTTACACCGCCACATACTAACTACGCATCAAATACATGACGTCACACAAATCCTGCATCGCGCAATTAGAGTTTACCGCGCGAACGACATAGATAAGACTATCCGAAATCAACAGTCAGGCAGTCGGCCCGCCAGACACAACACCCGTCTGGTCGGAGGATCCTCCCTTTTCTATGGTGGATGAGAGAACTTTACACCCTGTTCCTCATACTCCTAAAACCCCCAAGTACTTAAAACTGTTGAATTTCTGCAATTTGGAACAGGAACCATCATCGTTATGAGAGGATGAACAGGTGTGAGAATGGAGAGTGGTTGAAGAGGTGACTGCGGGCTATTCCTAAAAGTAAAGGCTATAATATTCTTGGTTTTATCGGAATTTAAGGTAAGTATGTTAGTTCTCAGCCAACCATTAATAATATAATAATAATAAATAATAACCATTTACAGTATTAAACCCGATCTGGGCGTAGTTATAGACCTCTTCTCATGACTCTGCACTGAAATGAACCACAGTGTCATCCGCAAAGGTAATATTACGTCCATTATGAAAAAAGAGATTGCAGAGTTCGTTAATATACTTCGTTAATAATGTAGTCCCAAGGATGCTTCCCTTAGGAATTCCAAAAGCTACGAGGAGAGTGTCACTAAAGTGGTTTTCAATTTTAACAAATTGCGTATGGTTAGTTAGGTAATCTTTGAAGAGTGACAACTGATTTCCACGTATGTCGAGGTTTTCAAGCTTACGTAGCAAGATTGGAACCGACACCGTATCAAAGGCTTTAGCTAGGTCTAAAAAGATGGCTAGGACTTCTTTTTATCATCCATCTTAAAAAATAAAGTTTTTTAGCTCGTGTACCGCCATGGCCGTCGTTTTTTTGCACGAAAACCGAATTGAAACTGGGACAGCAGGTTATTTGATTCTAGATATTTCACTAACCTATTGTTCAATAGCCATTCCAAAAATTTGCAAAGGCAGGCAGAATTGCTGTTGGTCTATAATTATTAACACAGTGACGGTCCCCAATCTTGTGAACGGGATGGATAAGTGCTTTTTCAAACGCAAGCGGAAAGGTGCCAGATTTTATCGCCAAGTTGCAGGCATGTGTAATGGATGGCACTAAAAGATTCCTATGTGCAATGAAAAGGTTTGAACGTATAGTGTCGCAGTCCACGGCACAGTCGCGGTTTAGAGAGGAAATAATAGCAACTAACTCGTCTTCATCAGTGGGCGGGATAACCATGGAATGGGAAAAGGCAGGCAGGGGGGTACTAGTAGGGGGGGTAATCATGACTCTACTGTTAGGCGGTTATTTTACTAGCTAAGGTTGAGCAATATTGGCATAAAAGTGGTTTATTTTATTTATGGAATTAACTGGTAGATCCGGCGGGCTAATTAACTCAGTAGGTGATGTCTTGTATCTGGATGTATTCGAAACTTTGTTTATTACTTTCCAGAGGCTGCGGTTGTCCTTTCCCGCCTTTTTTACTTCTTCTCTTTGAAATTCCCTTTCAACTTTTTTTAAAATTTTATTGCAATAGTTCCGATACTTTGTGTATGTTTTCTTTAGTATTAGATTTTCAGGATATTTTTTTCGTTTTTTTATTTAGATTGTCTCTTGTGTTTTTTATCCAGAGTTTAATGATTGTATTCGTCTTGGAGACGGTAATTATTTTAGTGTTTGGCTCTACTACAGTTTTAAGAATGTGAACAAGTTTGTTCTGACTATTTTCATCTATCTAATAGGAAAGGGTCAACCATAATATTGTTTCGTGCAATTGTCATAAGCGCAGTTAGTTAAAACGGCGATAAAACCAGTTAAACAGAGCCTTGTTTTCTAAGGTATTAATCGTCTACTTAGAACAGGAATGAAACAGTAAAAATATCCTCCTTTAACCGGGACAGTAGTACGTATTGACCAAGACGTACGTATGTGACGTATTTACATCCTTACATAAACCAAAACATCCTCTGTCTTTCGACTAAGAATGACTCGAAGGAATTACTGAGCAGGGAAAATTCACTAAAGGAAATCTTTTGTAAGTATGAGCATAGCCAACAAATATAAAGTGAGCGCTTGCAAGGGGCCTGTGAGTTGTTGGACTTGGTGAAGTGCAATGCAGAGATGTGTCACTGACAAAGAATCTCACCTGTAGTCATACTCCCACTCCATCACCTTTCATGTTGTTCCTACAGCTTTACCTTTATACTTTCAAAGTAATTTTTTGGTCTATTCAGATAGATAAAGAGCAGGTATTGGAGCATTCCCCTCTTTGAGAAGTGGCTGGAGAGGTGCCACGGCGTCCTCACCTTCCGCCTGACGCAGGACCTCACCGGACACGGCTGTTTCGGGAGGTACCTGTTTCGGGATAAGGCGGGAGGAAACGCCCGGGTGTCATCACTGCGTGGATCGCCCGGAGGACACGGTGGAGCATACGGTGGAGGTATGCCCGGCTTGGGCAGAGCACCGCCGTTTCCTCGTGGAGGCGATCGGTGGCGGGGATCTCTCGTGCCCGGCCCTAGTCCAGGCCATGGTACGGAGCGAGAGGGCATGGGAAGCCGTCACCTCCTTCTGCGAAGCAGTAATGCTCACGAAAGAGGAGGCGGAGCGCGTGAGGGAGGGGCAAATTTCGCGCCCTCACGCCCCTAGCCGCCGCAGGAGGAGACGCCCTGGGCGTCGGGATCGATTGCCAATTCCCGGCCACCGTAGGCGCGGGCTTGCGGACGGTGAGCAATGGGTAGCTCGCCACCAAGCCCGGGTCGACGACGCGTTGTGTTCCACGAGCGCCTCAAAGAGATGTCAGCGAATGAAGGGGTCCGCTGAGACCATTGCCTGCCGGGATTGCGGGAAAGTCCGAAAGGGATACCGTGGCCTCCTGGCATTGCACAGGCAACAGAAGGAACACGGGTGGTTTTTAGTCAGTAAGAGTCTGACACGCCCTCCCGCTCCACCCAGAGCGGGAGGAGTCATTCGATGATTTCCCACGCAAAAAAAAAAAAAAAAAAGGTATTGGAGCATTTTATATAATTTATATAAAACTAAAAATCATTGACTTGCGAAAAAGCTGTTCATAAAAAATGTAAGAAAATATTCTAAGATATTTAAAAGAGTCTGCGCCCAAGCTAAATATAAATCATTAAATAACAGAAGTAGTATTTCTAACAATAAAATAAAAGATGTGTGGCAGCGAGATCAGAATGAATTGTCTTTAAAATTGATAATGAAACCATTTCAAATAAGTTATAAGTTGCTGAGACACTATATTCACATTTTGAGTAGTTGAGTTCGAGTTGAGTTTATTTTTTATACATTTTTTTTTCCGTGTAGGTTTACTTGTACATAACTTATTATACTTCAGGCTTCGTTCTCGATATAACATTTACAATGCAGCGTCGTCACGTAGTCGACAACCATACGCATATTTAGAGCTGAAAGCAAAAACTAAACGCACAAGTATAGCTACTACACTCTATATGTCATCTGTCATTCTTTACGTTTGCGCGGCAACCAATACGTTGTAATTCCCAAAGAATATTAAATATAGTGTTTAAAACTAGTTTAAAGTGTGTTTAAAGTTGGCATAAGTTATCATGCCGAAACGAAAACAAAAGGAAAAGAATATTATCTTCAAAAAATCCGAAGACTACATGAAACGACACCGGTACAACACCGCTTCATCAGTTTTTCTTCACAAGATAAAACAATGTAACACGCGGGTAATGTACGAGATTCATTGACGCGAACAAATAATTCGGGGCGTTTACGAGATAAAAAAAGGAAAAGAATATTATCTTCAAAAAATCCGAAGACTACATGAAACGACACCGGTACAACACCGCTTCATCAGTTTTTCTTCACAAGATAAAACAATGTAACACGCGGGTAATGTACGAGATTCATTGACGCGAACAAATAATTCGGGGCGTTTACGAGATAAACGGACGAGTTATATCATTGTCTTAAAAGTTTTATACAGTAAAAACGTAAGTATCTTACATGGCTTATAAACGATATTTATTGTACCTCGCGGGTGATGTACGAGATGCATTGACGCGAACAAATAATTCGGGGCGTTTACGAGATAAACGCACGAGTTTTATCATTGTCTTAAAAGTTTTATACAGTAAAACCTAAGTATCTTACATGGTTTGTATACGATATTTATTGTACCTCGCGGGTAATGTACGAGATGCATTGACGAGAACAAATAATTCGGGGCATTTACGAGATAAACGCACGAGTTTTATCATTTACCTATTTTAATAGTGTAGTCCGAGAGGCTACGCTTAGGTATGTATATTATGGTACATTGTCGGGGTCAAATCTATCTTTTTGCAGATATCTAGGTACTTGATGACTGTGTCCAACCACCAGTTTTATTTGACACAAATCCGGATAACTCTAATACAGCTATGACTGTAATTGACGCTCTACCTGAGCCTGACCGAGCACCTGTGCTAGACACTGCACCTACTAATGTTTTATCCCTGGATGTGCTGCAAGCATTATGGGATTTGATGCATTAATATGCATACAAATGAGCATTAAACAATGACTTAACCTGTATTTGAAATACAATTTTGAAGAAGGGACTCACCATTTTAGGTGTTGCATTATCTATGTTAATCAACAACAATAATAATGATAGAGATCAACCAGCTCAGTGACGCTAGAAGGATGTTAACAGAATTACACTTCACTCAATCAAAACCGTGGAAAAAACCTTATTTTCCCCGTCCTGGCCAAAAATGCTTAGATATCGTCAAATAATTAGAAACAGATAATCACCTTTATTGTAATCTTACCTTCATGGTAACAGCCTATTTCAAAAGATAAAAAGTCCTACAAGCTTACCAAAGAACAGGCCAATCTATAAACAAGCCAACTACTTTTACCACAACCCGTCAGGGAAACTTAAGTGGTTCACTTGGTTACACACATACAACCAACAGAGGACAAATTTGAGGCTGGGACACAAGAAACCACAGTTCTCATATCAAGCAAGGAAATATCAAAGAACAATACAACCAGTACCAGCCACCGCATGCTGTGACAAAGCCCAAAGCCCCACAGGACAAGACTCGTGCTCGATACTAGAGTTAGTCATGCTGGAAGATTAAATATTTTTTACCTTGTTGGCAAAGCATCTGATGATGTTTCAATATTGAAACATGTCAATGGGTACTCAATACCTTTTATTGACACACCTTATAAGTCACAATCTCAACAGTCATTATAAAATGATATTATAAATGATCCTGATATGCATACCGCCATTAATAATCTGCTGGCATTAGGTGCAATTTCTCCTTGCACCTTATGTGTTTTGTTTCCAAAAACTGAAGGGTAGCAAAAGATTTATTATAAACCTTAAGCCTGCTAACAAATTTGTAACTGCAGTAATAATAATGCTGTGTAATTTCTACAGGAGACTATTGATTTAAAAGAATGCTATCTAATGGTACCTAAATAGTAATCCAGTTCACCGGAAGTATTGATGCTTTGAGCATGATAAATTATACAGATTTAATGCATCCCCATATGTCTTGTGTTCTGCACCTTAATTGTGTTCTCTAAGATTATGAGAACTGTGGTTAAACAATTTAAAAATCAGTACAAGACTTTGATGACCTCTTGTGCATTGATGCTGATTATAAAACATGTTTGGAAAAATGTTAATGAAACAATTGCAATTTCCAAAATTCCAGATTTGATATAAATAAAAAAAAAAAAAAAAATATATATATATATATATATAGTTAATTAGACCATAGGTACTCAGTTAATAGGAACATTGACTGCCACATGCCTGATACCTGGCAAGTACATATGTTTGGCTTAACACAAAACTGTTAGACCACAAAACTATTACACCATAATAATCATAAATATCATGGTTTACTTTAAAGTAAAGGCTGATAAAAAGATTATCATTCACCCAGATATTAAACTAGATCTACAGCAGTGGGCTGATAATATCAATAGTTTACACATAAAAAGTATTGCATACTCAATATATGATTCGGAAATATTTACAGGTCAAGAAGTGGGTGGGGGGCCATTTGTAATGATAATATGGTTCATGGATCCTGGAAAGAGACTAAAAAATTATAGTAGTATCACATAAATCATCTAGAACAACTTGTCATATTTTTACCTCAAAAATGAGTGTTAAAAATATACAATATTCACATATATTGTTACATGTTGATAATAAGTGCCATATTAACCAAATGGGAGGTATTCAGTACCTACATTTAAATAACTTTGCCAGAAGCCTATTTAGCAATGGTGTGAAGATAAACTTTGGCTATTTGCTTCTTACATGAAGCAACTTGGCTATTTGCTTCTATACAGCCAATACTGACATAAAGTAGAAAATAAATACCTCCACATTCCAGTACAATTTGTGACTCATTTAATCAGTTTGGTCAACCTGATAGGTATTGACTTTTACTTCAAGAATTAATGCAAAAACGTCAATCTTACATATCCTGAAAACCGGCCCTGATGCATCGACTGTAGTCTATGCTATTACCATGTCTTGGTCAAACTACATTTTTACTACGCGTTTTTGTGCCCATTTTGCCTATTATTAAGATATTAACAAAAAATTAAGAATGGAAAATTGACAGGCATTATGGTTATGGCATACTAGCCGTCATAAGCCTGACAGAATCACCCTCTACATCTCCACCGGGATATTATCCGGAAGGCAGGGCTAAGACTAGCTATCTAAGTTAATTTTTTTGTAGTTAATTTAAGTTCTCTTTCAAATAATACCATGGAACAATACAATTTTACCTATAAATTATGGTGGGCCATTTGTCAAAAACAAAGTACTTACCATTTACAACATCTATAGGTACCAATCTAAATCAAAATTATATTTTTTTTTTTTAACCAAGCAATTCAAGATAAGGGCCTTGTATGGGGTCTTTAAATTAACTTAAGTCAGCTCTTGCTATCGCAGTAGACTCAAACATGGGGGTTATGACCACATCAAGAGGCTACCTACTTAAAGGTTTCTATGGGGCCAAGTGTGAAACTAGCTGGGACCCCAAGTTAAGTCTTAAATGTTTAAAAAATAATCTTTGACTTTTTAAAAATAATTGTAAAAATACCTAACTGCACAGTAAATCATGCAGGTCTGGTCCTGGGTCCTGGTCACAGCCAACTGAACCTTTTTTATTACCTTTCTTTGAAAAGTCCGAAAGTCTAGCTAGTACATTGTGTGATTACATTAACTATAGGTAGGTACTCAGGGCATTAGAAGGAAATAATACTCACTTAATACCTTCATTGTATAAGCCCCCACAAACCAGTTTCTGCCTCTACCATTCTCTCACTACCACCTCTATCATTTGGTTTCTATAATATAGGTAATATACCAACTCTCTGTTTGCATCATAGATATTAGTGTTTTAACAGGACATAGTACTAGACAAACCTCGACATCCACTACGAGTAGGTACTAACGCTAAGGGAGCGTCATTCGATGTAATAATGGCAAACGTCAGGCTAGACAAATAGCTCTTTCACCTTTCGGTAGACTTTATTAGAGCAATTGTCAATAATTCAAACGAATTTACTCATGCTGTGCTTAATACTGAACAAAATACTTGAGTATTATGAATGCGAATAATGATTATAACGTACCTTAAAAAGTATAAATCTAAATTAGACCAGAAGTTCAATATTAAGATGAATAATTTGATTGTTTATCTACTTATATTGGTATCTTATTAAAAAAGTATAAAACAAAATTTGACAAGTTCAATAATAGGATGAATAATTTGATTATTTATCTATAATGGTATATTGTTTATCTATAGATATTTGATTAAAACTTGTTTATAAGTTGGATAATAAGTCCGTTATTAAGATGAATGAGACTTTATCTATTATTTTTTATTAAGTATGTCATTTGTATCCAAAAAACTAAAAGATTTAATATGTTATTGAAATACGATTTATTTATAATTTCATATTGGAAATCTCAATTTTCCTCATAATCTCTTAACATCTGCATTGTAAATGTTATATCGAGAACGAAGCCTGAAGTATAATAAGTGATCAAACGAACTTACCTGTTGTGAAGTTCGATCATTATTATACGAAGGGCTTCATTCGAAGATATAAGGAACCCTCCCTACCCTACCCCAGAAAAATTGAGATTCTCTTCTTACTCTAAAATAATGACAGATGACATATACTTAGAGTGTAGTAGCTATACTTGTGCGTTTAGTTTTTGCTTTCAGCTCTAAATATGCGTATGGTTGTCGACTACGTGACGACGCTGCATTGTAAATGTTATATCTTCGAACGAAGCCCTTCGTATAATAATGATCGAACTTCACAACAGGTAAGTTCGTTTGATCACTTATTATATTTAAATGTATATTATATTTAATTTTAAAGTTGAAAAACGTGTTCTCCCATACCATCGATATTTTATGGGATAAAACTACAAATTAACGATTTTCGGACTTTTTGCTTTAATTGTGCTTGACCATTTTGCTTCCTGCTAAATTTCCTGATTTTTTTGCGACTATCAAAATATGTCACATAAATGGCCGTATTTTTTTATTGCGTTGACTTAGAAGCTATAGTGGACCATTGATAGATCTACGTATTTGATATAAATAACTTGATACTCGTACCTCCACGCGTTCCTGAGAAAATCGTTCTTGACAGACTGACGCACAGATGGACAACGAAGTGATCCTATAAGGGTTCCGTTTTTTACTTTTGAGATAAAGAACTCTAAATACTGAGTAAGTACCCAAGTTTGTGAAAATAGTAAAAATTGACTGCTGTGAAAATCGCGTACGAGACAAGATAATGCCCTACCACAAACAACCCACGAATAACTTGAAAAACATTGTAATCAGTATTCAATTACGATTTCAAACACTAATAAAAACTTACCTAATTAGAATGTTTGAAATATATTTACCTAGTTAATACTAACAGTGTTCTGTGACAAATACGATTACATAACATCATCACGCCTGTATTCCCTGATGGGTTAGGTAGACGTACACCTTCCACGTTTCGCTAATTATGCTTAAATAAGTAAATTATAATTATATATTTGTTACCTCTAGTAAATACCTACATAACAATGGTCACCTAAAACGGCCTGGTTTAGTAATAATTATATTTTATGGACTCTTTCCCGGTAGTTTTATCCCTTATATACTCCAGTTAGTAGGTTATCTACATATATAGCTGTGCAAGGAACTTTTGGCACGAGGCCTAAATCTGAACTAACGCCGCCATCTTGTTTTTTCAATACAATTTCACAAAATATTTCAACCAGCAGCGCCCTCTGTCAATGTCATTCAAGCGCCATAAGATCCTTATAGTACTCCAGACTAGCCGGCAGTATCACTGAACACAGAATTGCTTATCAGTTGAGACAGCCATTTACCACAGAAGTAAGTAAATAATTGAATGTTTGCCATCAGGTGAGACACTGGATTACTTAATAATGTTTTTGTGTAAAAAGGGTTACAAGTTATTAAATAAATTACACAAAGAAAGAAAGAGAAATAGGTAGGTTTATTTGTCAGAAACATTTGTGCAGACAAAAATATAATTTAAATGGAATAATAAAAAATAGAACAAACAGGAAAACTTCAATAGGATTCTTGTACATAATTAGGTACTATACAACTGTATCTAGCATATTATGTAATATTTCATGATATCAAGGTAAAACTCTTCGATAGTACAATGTACCAGATCAGGTTCAGATGCAGGAAAGTGGTCCGATGTTCTTTATCGACAGTTTTCATTATGATCAAAAAAATAGTCCGTAGTCGACCGGTTCGTCACTGAAAATCAAAAAAAAAAACAAATGTTTAATTTTGCGGAAATTGTTTGCTCGTGGTTAACTGTTATCAGCCACACGAGTTGATCGAAGGTTAAGCTGAGCCGACATTTGGGTTCCTTCCAGACCATCGCTAAATCTAACTGAGACATTGAAATCCTTTGTGTAGTTTAAGAACTGCCGACGCAAACACGAAAAGCAACTCTGGTTAATGAAATTTATTTATAGATGTGATTGATCAGAAATTGTATGTAATAACTTGTTTAAAAATTTAAAAATATAAAAACCCGGCCGTAAATAAAAAGTTCAAAACTTTGGTTTCACAAATCTGAGATATAACTGCCCCCAACTGCATACTGCTTGAAAAGTTTTGAACTTTTTAGTTATAATCGGGTTTTTGACATTTTAAATTTTTTAAACATTTAATTTTATTATTAGGTATATTTTTGGAATCGTCTCTCCTCAACCCTTTATTTTGATACCGCACAGGGTCTGGTCTGGCTGTACTAAAAACTTTTTAAGGTAAAACAAAACCTAGCATAATTATAGCCATCGTGCAACCTAGACGAGTCGACAGACTCCTCATGTATGAAAATCCATCCAGACGTTAGGATGCGTCGAGGGTTGGTTTTTAGGTTTTAATTATCAGGAATCCCACATACAAATATACATAAATAAAAACATAGGGGCCTTTGCTGTCACACAGCCGAGTAAAAAAAGAAGGTAAGCATGGATGTTCTTGCCCGTTCTTCTCCATAGCAGTCCACGCTTTGGAACAGGCAACTAAATAAAAAGAAAATACTCACAGTTCTACACATCTTTGGAACTCGGCGTGATATTTCCTGTCTGTAGGACATATTATTCCAAGCCCGTCACTGTTTCTTAACAGAGAGCATAGTGCCCCCACCACACACAACAGCAGCACGAGCAGCTTCAACATTGTCATCAGCACTCCTTCACTTCAGATGTACTGAACGAGAATTGTAATAGTTCAAGTATTTATAGTGTTATACTTCATGTACTGTGACTCACTTCCACGTACGAGTACCTACATACTAATAGGTAATAGGTAATACGGGCTGGTTTCCGCAAATCCACGTCAAAGCGCGTATTTTGCGTACAGGTGGGAAAAAATCGGTTATTCGATCCACCCCAGCTCCTCAAAGAATGCCAGCAACGCCTTGGTATTATTGGCAATCTTGCGTAGGGTACCTGGGTTACCGAAGTACTTTGCCCTGTAAGTGGCGACCACCGGGCAGTTTAACAGCACATGAGCTGCTGTCTCGTCGTCCTCCATGCAGGCTCTGCAGAGCGGACTGTTTGTGACCCCTATGACAAAGAGGTGTTTATTAAATGACCCATGGCCAGTAATAGCTGCTGTAACCACACGCAGCTGTTGTTTGGTTAGTCGAAGAACCTTTTTCGTGAGGCGGCCATCGATTGAAGGTAGTGCCTCCTTAGCCTGTCTGCACTCGCCTTGGTCCGACCATAGTTTCTGATGCTGATCCCTAGTTCGTTTCCTTACCAGAGTGCGTAGGTAACCGAAGGGGAGTGGCACGATGGGTTCGGGCCCCACTGGTGCCAGGCTCGATCCCCTTCTGGCAAGTTCATCTGCAGCATCGTTCCCCAGCGAACCGCTGTGTCCTTTGATCCATTGAATGGTTATTTTGTTGAGGTCACCCACCTGGTTAAGGCGCTGGTGGCACTCGTATATAAGTCCAGAGTCCACAGTGTGACTGTTCAGCGCTTGCAGAACAGCCATGCTGTCTGAGAGTATGCGTATCGAGTGGTCCTTAACTTCCCTCGCCAGAATAGCCGAAGCGGCAAGAGAAATACCCATGCATTCGGCCTGGAATACTGTGTTAAGGACACCCAATGGTGTAGCTATGTGGATGTTGAGGTCCTCCGAGAAGACTCCAGCACCTGTACCACTACCTGTTTTGGATCCATCCGTGAAGATGCGCAGCTCTGTTGGGCGCAAGCCCTCACATCGGCGATCCTCGTGAAGTTGGATTCTGTATTACCTACATACTATCACAGACAACACTTTTAACTGGTCAAAACTAGTTTTAGAGTAGGTAGAGGTAGGGTAGGTAGGGCAGGCAAGCCGGGTAGGGCAAGTAGGGAAGGTAGGGTATGTAAGGATCGTAGCAGGTGGTTCTGTAGTTTCTGCCTACCCCCATGGGAAATAGGCGTGAGTATAAGTATGATTCTTAAAGAGAATACGCGTTTTAGCTTGATAGTAATTTTGATTGAAAGTAGTCAAAGTATTTGTGGCTGGTTATAAGTTTTAACTGTAACACATAAAATATAAGGACTCTATCATAATAGTCAGGAAAAGACAATAACACATCCTTTTCCTCAAACGTAAAAGAACCTATCTTTCCAGTTCGTCATAGTTGCATATTTTGTATTTATTTTTATATTATAATTATTAGTACTCGTATATTTTTGTGAAATTTATTTTAGAAGTATGTATGTAAGTATATTCTCATATTGTATGTTTATTTTTAAATTAGTGAATAGTTAAATGTTTTTATTTTATGTATTTTACTTTCTTTCTTCTCTTACACACGTTGTCTACATCTCTTTATCCACTTTCCTATCGCAGATATGCTGGAAGAGATTTCTTTAGAAATAAGCATCACCTTTGTATGTATTTTTCTGTTCCTTTTTTCTTGTCTGTTTATATGTGTGTACATAAACTTATATAAATATGTTGAATAAATAAATATGTGCTTTTAAATTGTTTGGGATAAAGGCCATACACCTCTCGATATAACGGGGGCTCGTGGCTAAGTAACTGCCGCGACGCTTGCCGAGATCGGTTCGTGAATAGGTCGTGTTACGATTACAGAAATACATACGAGTAGGTGTACCAAATTCCAACTTAATCGGCCCATTATATATTAGATTCAAAGGAGCAAATTGTCTGTGACAGACTCGTGTGTCGGTCGTTTAAAGAAGATTATGCCAAGTGTGTTAAGCCAAATAAATATCGGAGCATCAAGATTCTGCCAAATAGAGGGAAGCCTTAGAGCAATGTATTGCCTCCGCAGGCGCGATTCTCTAAGGAGACTGTTTAAAAATATTAACATCATGACGGTACCTTGTCAAGATATCTATGAAAACATCATGTACGTAAGGAAAAAATCTTAATATTTTCAGTTAAAGAGTTGAAAGGCACCATTATTGTACTAGAAATAGGGGCCAATTATTTCAACCTGATGTCAGACTGGCTAAAGTAAAGAATCATCCTGCATCAATTTTACAGGTATTTTATTGTAAAATTTTAAACAGTACCCTGAAAAAAACCGGCCAAGTGCGTATCGTGACCACGCACAATGAAGGGTTCCGTAGTTGGGATGAATTATTTTTATCCCAAGAACAAACTTAACATTGCAGTTGAAAAACATGTTCTACGTAGAACATATTTTTCAAACTGCAAAATTTTGTTGGTCGATTTTTACTCGTTAACTTGTAAAGCCTACTTAGCTGTGATAGTTTTCCTTTTAAAAACTTCTTTAGGTCTTTACCTATGTAACTGGAGATTCTATAACCAGCATTTTCAGATTTAATTATCTGTGGATTGGCGCGCAATTCGAAATTCAAATGAATTTTATTCGAAAGACGTCATTTATTTTTTGATAGTTTTTTGTTTTTGTATTATTGTGGTAGTTTTTGGTGCCATTGATAAACTGAAAATTCGTACAATTTTCGAATATGAGTTCCTACGTGGAAATACCGCTGCGCAAACAACACGAAACATTAACGACGTGTACGGGCCTAACACTGCTTGCATAAACCACGGTCCATTATTGGTTCAATCGTTTTAAATCTGGAAATTTTGAGTTGAAGAACGAGCCTCGTGGCCGGCCGGTAACCATTGTCGACAACGATGAATTGAAGGCGATAGTGGAAGCGGATCCAACTCAATCTACGGCTGAGCTTGCTGCGGGCCTTGGAGTTAGTGTCAAAACAACATAAAAGCACTTGCGTCAAATCGGAAGGATAAAAAAGCTAGATAAGTGGGTGCCACACGAACTAAGCGACCAACAGCGAGATTTATGCGTCGAAGCATGCATAGCACTACTGAATCGGCATAGAAACGAGGGAATTCTTAATCGAATTGTTACCTGCAATGGAAATTAGATCCTGTACGACAACCGTAAGCATTCGTCTCAGTGGGTGGACCCGGGTATAGCACCTAATCAGTGCGCTAAAAAAAAGATTACTCATAGGAAGATGATGGTGATTGTCTGATGGACCAGTGCCGGACTTGTACATCACGGCTTCTTACCGAATGGCACAACAGTGACGGCAGATGTCTATTGCCAAGAAATGTAAACAATGATGGAGAAGCTCGTAATTCAACAACCAAGACTAGACAATCGCTCTTCCCCATTGCGACTCCACGACAACGCGCGAGCTCACACTTCACGACAGACCATCGCAAAGATACAAGAGTTACAGCTGGAAGATTTCCGTCACCCACCGTACTCACCGGACCTTGCCTCAACAGATGTCTACTTTTAACAAAATTTAGAAAAAAAAATAAGTGGGAAAAAATTCAACACCCGAGAGGCAGTACAAAACGCTTTCGCTGTCTTCATCGCCTCCCGTCCGGCAGACTTCTACAGTGAAGGGATAAACAAAATGCCATCAAAATGGCAAAATTGTATAGATCATTTGGGCCAGTACTTTTATACGCTGAAATAAGAAAAATACTAACATTTTTATATTTTAAAATTAGCATACAAATTTCCAATTTCATAGGTGAGTGGAGACCTAATATTATACTATTGCTGTGTTTTTTTTTCACAAATAAGATAGATTTTAATAAAAAAATGTTTTTTCTTTGTTCCTCTCAAACAGAGCACCTGTCATCTAATCTCTTCACCACCCTTGGTTGGCTGGTAGAGAATGCCTAAGGCATTAAGTTCACATTTGTGCTTTTTTTTAGTGTGAAAAGTTTAAATAAATAAATAATTATTAAAGCATTTCGGCAAATTAAAATCAAATTGTCCGAGGATCTATGGGGAATATCTATCAAAGTTTGTACATCCATAATCGAGACTATAGCACCATATTTAGCTTTAATATTTAATTTGTGTGTGGATCAAGGAGTCTTCCCGGATTTAATGAAGTAAGATTATACCAAAAAGAAGTAAGGTTTTTAAATCTGGGGACAAATACACCAACCAAATCTTACACGATCAGCAATATGGTTTCCGATTCGATCTCGTAGCGAAACGCCAAGCATAGCCGTCTCCATTGCCCTTCTTCTTTTCGTGTGGTTAGTAAATAACCTGGGGGTCTACTCCTGAAGCGACTTCGTAGTACACCCGTAACTACGGCGTAGGGAGTAGGCCACCTGGTGTCAGAGTCCATTGCCCTTTGAGTGACTTGTAGCGTTCTAACAGGGCCCATTGTGAGCGACTACGTTTCAGTGCCATAGGTCATCACTGGCAACACGCACTGGTCAAAGACTTTCGTCTTGAGACACTGTGGTATATGAGACGAGAAGATATGGCGTAGCTTCCCGAACGCCGTCCAGCCGAGTCGGATTCGACCATCGACCTCTTTCTCGAAGTTGGACCTACCTAACTGGACAGTTTGTCCTAGCCAGGTAAACATACTTGTCCACAACTTCGAGTGTAGCGTCTCCGATCTTCATGAGAGTGGGTGTTACATGGGCATTGGACATGACATTTGTCCATGTTCATTTTAAGACCCACTCTTTCGGAAGCACTGCTGAGGTCATCAAGCACTGTACTGAGGTCCTTCATAGTCTCAGCCATGACAGCTATGTCATCGGCCAACCAAAGGTTAGTGATGTACTCGCCATTGATGTTGATGCCTAGCCCTTTCCAGTCCAGAACCTTGAAGACATCCTCCAGTGCAGCTGTGAACAGTTCGGAAATATAACGTCTCCCTGTCTCACACCTCGCTGCAGAAGGAAAGGTTCGACTTTTTGAGGTCTGGTCCTGGAGTCAGAGTGACATAGTGGCGTTTTCGTGTAGTGTTCACCTCGGGAGCAACACTATCTAAAGCTCGAGTGACGTACTTTGAATCCCTCGCTGCGCTCTGGATTCAAAGAAACACTCTCGCTTTAAAAAAAAAAATTGTCAAAGTGCATCGTTTATTAGTTCAGTAGTGGTGCGTTAGATGGCGCTACGTATCTTTCACATTACGATGCAAATCAATTAATAAGAAACTTTACTGTAAAAAAATATATATTAATAAGTAATTTTAATTACTCACAACACCAACTAATTGAACATTTTTTTATATTTTTTATTTCCAAAATTGCTATTTTTAGATTTAAGGTTCCGGGTTATACAAGGAACCCTTATAGTTTCGCCATGTCCATCCGTCTGTCCGCGGCTTAGTTCAGAGACTGTTAATACTGATGGCCACACCACTGTATGTGTGGGGGAGGTTATAATATATAATAATAATTACAACCACTGTTGTAAAACTCCTTACACCAGGTTAGTCACTAACCACACGAAGAAGATCAGGAGGAATGGCAAAGGATTGAACAGATTAGACTAGCAGTACAAAGTGCCAAACCAAATGACTAATTGAAAGAATCGAGTCACAATATGATCGCAATATGTGCGTCACTACGGAATCCATAAAGTTGTATTTCCAGGGACCTTCTGCTGAATCATTTTTACTACTTAGATACCAAGTTATGTCTAAGTTTATTACTTATTAATTTTAACTTAATTAGTCACTGTTAGGCAGGACCAGACTAGTCTAAATCCAAACAAAATCGTCATTGTCATCATGACTTAACCCTTTTCCAACATTCAACTCGGTTTGTGTTTTCAGAATTTGAAGTTAACTTGTCAAACTCTACTTTAGCATATTACCTTTATAAAAACGGTAAGAGCTCGCTCATTTGGCATCAACAAATTCGTCCGCATCGCTTTCAATAGAAAAAATAATATTATACCATTTAGTGTAAGTTTATTTATCAAGAACTAGCAAAGTCAAAGTCAAATAATTTATTTCAATTAGGCACAAAAAAGGCACTTGAACGTCAAACTTTACAAAAAATAATAAAACTGATTCTAGTCGCCCATTCCAAAAGGTAGTTTTCGTATGGAGAAGAATGGGCAAGAAACTCCACCGTTACTCTTTTAAAAAAATCATTATATCTTGTATACACTAATTATATAATTATATGTGAAGACAATGCATCTAGAATAAGATTACTATACCACGATAGGTAAAAAGAATGAAAAATGAAGGAATGACATAAATTAATTATTTGATAGATGCATGGTGCTCACATACTTACAAACATTGCAAAATTATACTATATTTCTAAAAAACAAAACAAAACAAAAATCATTTATTTGCCAAAATAAGGTACAGAAGGTTGGTAAAATGTACAAAATTGTTCTCTTATTCTGCCTTTAATTTCGGCGTGCAAATATAAAATAAAGTTACATTTTATTTAAATTTATTATTGATCAAAATCATGCAGTCATTAAACAGATAATCCCATTAAAATTATATTATTGAATTAAGTAAATGACAATATAAGGAATAAAATAATAATTAATAAGTAATAATAAAATAATAATCATAGATGTCAATAAAAACCATGTCAACAATGGGAGAGATTCACCACAATAATATTAACACTAAGTAATTTTTGGAGACACACGACCATGCAATTATTTATCATTCATCATATCATATATTATTATAATCCAAAAACTCATGTACACTATAAAAGCATTTTTCAATTAAAAACCTCGTCAAATTACTTTTAAATCTAGAAAATGGTAGCATTTTTATGGAATTTGGTATTTTATTATACAATTTTATGCACATAATATAGCTGTTTTTACCTGTAAATGTGAGATTCGTCCTCGGTTGAAATAACTTATTAGTATACATAGATCGTGGGGCGTAGTAGCTTGTCGCTTGCTCAAAAAGTCTCTTATGTTTAAAAACAAATATACAGGATTCTAATATATAAATACATGGTAGAGTTAGCATGTTATATTTCCTAAAGAATGGACGACATGACTCTATTTTCTTCAACCCAAATATAGCTCTTAGACACTTTTTTTGCATTACGAATGCTTGATCAATCTCCACACAACGACCCCACAGGATAATACCATACCTTAGAGTGGAGGTTATATAGCCATGGAAAGCCGTCATTGCGGCATTTCTAGATACCTCGCAGCTAATACGCCTCAAAGGGTATATAAAATTATTTATTTTAACACAAATGTCATTTATATGATTTTTCCATGAGCAAAATTTATCTAAATTTATTCCAAGAAACTTAACAGAGTCAGTTTCTACCAGGGCGACCCCTTTATAAGATATATTTAGGGCCTGCGGTTTAGATCGATAGGTATGAAATTGCATAAATTTTGTTTTATTAATATTAACTTTTAAATTATTAGCCTCTAGCCACTCTATAGTTTTCTGAAGAGCACTGTTTATGTCTTGTTCGTACGAATTTTTATCTTGCCCTTTGATTATAATTGTAGTATCGTCGGCAAACAGTACACATTTATGATTTATAACTTCTGGGAAATCATTTATGTAGAGCAAAAACATTGGTGGCCCTAAAATACTGCCCTGTGGCACGCCATATCTATTATACATAAACGAAGATTGGCATGATTCTAACGTTTTAGTTTGGTCGTTATAATTCGTTACTTCCACTGATTGTAATCTGTCGGACAAGTAAGATTCCAGCCAGTTATATGCCGTTCCTCTGATTCCATATCTGGAAACCTTTTCTAATAATCGTTCATGAGAGACGTGATCAAACGCTTTACTCATATCCATGAATAAAACTGTAACAGGAATTTTCTTGTCAATACAGTCTGTTATTTCTTTTATTAATTGAAAGGCTGCCAAAGAAGTACTTCTATTTTTACGAAACCCATTTTGTTCATCCTTAATAATCTTGTGCTTTTCAATGAAGTTTGCTAACTTGTTATGAAACGCTTTTTCAAAAATTTTAGAAAATATCGGTATCAAAGTCACGGGTCTGTAATTGTCCATTTGAGTGCTATCCCCTTTTTTAAATATTGGTTTCACTACTGATTTCTTTAATAAATCGGGAAATATTCCTTGTTCTAGAGAGAGGTTAACCACATGTAGAAGTGGCTCTAGAATGATATTAACTGACAGTTTTATTATGTCAGTGCGAATATTATCATAACCAGTAGCTTTGGAATCGTGTAGAGACATTATTATTGTTTTAAAGTCGCTACCATCCAGTGGGTACAAAAATATTGAATTGCTGATTGATTCAATATGATCCATTTGTTTTAATCTTGAATCTCCTTTATTATCAAGGCTGTTATTGGTAACCGTCTTAATGAAAAAATTATTGAAATGGTTTGCAATAGAATCAGGACATAGACAGTCACTGTTGTCCATAGTAATAATTTTTAAAATACAGGAGCGTTTTAAGTCTGTCCCAGTATGTTTTTTTATTACATTCCACGCTGCCTTACACTTATTTTGAGCTTTATTTATGTATTTGGTATTATTATTTTTCCGAGACGTTAAAATGCATTTTTTCAGTAAGTTACAATAGCTTTTATACTTGTTTTTATGAGGTTCCTTATTTTTATATTTTAGTTTATAGTGTAATTTACTTTTATTCCTACAGCTTATTTTTATACCTTTAGAAAGCCAGTTTAATTTATTTAATGCTTTATTTGTAACTTTTTCTCGAATGATAGGAAAACATAAGTTATAAAATAGCAGAAATGTATCGATAAATTTGTGGAATGCTTCGTTTGTTGAGTTTTCTTCAAATACGTCACTAAAAGACAGACATGAGATTGAGTTTAAAAATTTTTCCTTATTGTCATTACTATAGTCTCGTTTAACATTATAATAAGTAATACTAATAATAATAAGTCAGTGTGTGAGTTCAAGTAATCACAAAAAATAAAATAAATGTTTAAAAAAAATAAAAATACAATTAAATTAGCAACCAGTTCGATTTTGTCTAGATTCTGAATTGTCCTATGGAGCAGGACCAGCATGTTTCCAAGCATTTTTATCTTGGATATAATCCTCTAATTTGTAATACCTATGCTTGTTTACAAAGTGTACTTTTAATATGATTTTTAAATTTTCTTTCATTTAATTCTAATATATCACAAGGTATTCTGTTGTAACATTTAACACAGTACCCCATAAAAGATGTATTTACTTTAGGTAGTCTGAAAAATGGTTGATCTATTTTATCTTTATTTCTAGTATTAAAATTATGTCTATCACTTATTTTATTAAAAAGATGTAGATTTTTTTCTCACATACATGATATTTGAATAAATGAATTGGCAAGGTACCGTCATAATATTAATCTTTTTAAATAGTTCCCTGAGAGATTCGTGACGACGTAGATTTTATATGGCTCTGACAGCTCTTTTTTGTAAAACAAAGATGGATTCAATGTCAGCAGCCCGACCCCACAGTAAAATGCCATACGACATAATACTGTGGAAGTAGCTAAAATAGACCAACGGTTTCTACATCTGTTAACTGTCTTATCTTTCTAACAGCATAAGCGGCCGAGCTTAGCCGCCCCGCGAGAGATGTTTTATGGGGTCCCCATTGTAATTTCTCGTCTAGCGTGATTCCAAGGAAAACTGTTTGATTAATAAATTCCAGTTTTTCTCCATTCAATATGATGTCACATTCGCTACTTCTAAAATTTGGTAATTTAAATCAAATCATTTGGTTTTTTTATGATTTAGTACCAAATTATTTACCGTAAACCAATCTTGGACCTGAACAATAGAGTTATTCACGTCGTCAAGATTTGGTGACCGTCGGTTTATTTTAAAGATCAATGATGTGTCATCTGCAAATAACACCATCTTTGGTTGATTTAGAAATAATTGGGGTAAATGGGGTAAAGTATATTAATATATAAGCTAAAAAGAGGAATGGACCCAATATCGAACCTTGAGGAACGCCCATTACCATTTCAGACCCTAAGCTAGCGGAAAAGTCGGAAACTGTTCGTTAACAGTTTCGGACTTTTCCGGTGGATTTTCCAAAATTTTCTTTCATGTGAACCTTGTCTAAAGACACAGTAGACAATTAATAATACAACAAAACAACAGCCAAATCGGTCAAGCCAGTATCTAGATCTTTCATACATGCGGCAATAGATTTTTATTTATAGGCAGCAGTTTTTTTGTACTAAAATAAACTACACGTGAATTCATGCAAGCCTAGTACTTTTTGTTAGGTTAGTCCCAGAAATTGTGCACGTGTCGTGAAGAATTCCGTCTTGTATGATGACAACTTTTTTTTCCATCATTCGATTTTAATGACTCAAAGCCAAACTGCATGAAAATCCGTTCAGTAGTTCCGGATATATGCTCGAACAAACAAACCGATAGACAGACACCGGATTCTACTATTTTAATAAATGTCAATGTGTGTCACAGGTGTCAAAACGCGACTATCTCGTGACGCGGTAGGGAGAATCTAACGATTTAAATCTTTGCCACTATCACCATTTTTATGACAGCCGTCACTTTGGCCGTTCACGACCACTGCTCTTTTAGGAAACCGTAGCATAAGTGCTAAGTAGGCACCCAAAATAAAATAGATTCGATTACTTAAGTCGAATCTCAATACTCAATTTATTTATTGCATTCTCTCGTTGCATCCCATCTTCCTGGCTCAGCGTGCTGTGCTGGCGCTGCCGCTGCGGCTGCAGAAAACCTCAAGCGGCGAAAGTATAATAACCTCATAGGCAACTATATTTTCGAGCCGTTTGGGGTTGAAACCCTAGGGCCGTGGGGTCCGAGTGCTCATGGTCTATTCACTGAAATCTCTAAACGACTGGTTGACACTTCCCGTGACCCAAGGGCTGGTTTTTACCTTGGCCAGAGGCTAAGCATTGCCATACAACGTGGCAATGCGGCCAGTCTCTTGGGGACACTACCAGTCGACAGCGATGCGGATGAATTTTTCGACGCTATATTTTAGTTTGCATAATAATATATTAGTTTTAATTTTTTATATATATTAAACATTTGTAAAGTTATGTCTAATGTGTAAATAAATTGCATTCTACAATGTGAACTTAGGTGATTAGGTGGTAGATTTTACAAAGACATGATCATTATTGATCCTGTGATTCTGTCGGTCACTGCAAAGTAGGAAAGAGTAAAAGGGCGAATGTTTAAAGAAATAATTTCCCGCTCAATAGTAATAAAACTGAATTCACCATTATTAACTGCCTTGTTATAATTCTAGTGGTCAAAAGCGCAATCGCGTTCGTTTACGTTGTTAACGTAACGTCAACTTTCGTTTTTAGGGTTCCGTAGTCAACAAAGAACCCTTTATAGTTTCGCCATGTCTGTCTGTCTGTCCGCGGTTTAGCTCAAAAACTATTGGTACTAGAAAGTTGTAATTTAGTATGAGTATACACGTTAATGACGCCAAAAAAGTAGTAAAATAAAATTTTGAAAAAAACAATTATTTAGGGTACCTCCCCTACATGTAAAGTAGGGATGATATTTTTTTTTTCGTCCTTCCCATAGTGTGCGATATCGTTGGATAGGTCTTTCAAATATTAGGGGTTTGCGAAGTCCGTTTTTTGATTAAGTAAACCGTTCGTGACTTATCAAGCTTTAAAGCACCAATTTTCGTTAGAGTCAAGTGTCCCCCCCCCCCCCGTTTGTTTTTTTTTTTTGATTACGGGGGGAAATCTTCATGGATGTCCTCCGCCCTGGGGAGGGCAGAGGGGTCTGTCAGACTCTTACTGACTAAAACCACCCCGGTGTTCCGTCTCACACTTGCGCCGGGGATTACGGGATCTAATGCGACTTCCGCGATCCCCGGCTAGTGCCGGCCTGCCTCTGCGGGCCACCTCGAGTTTGGGGGGAGTGAGGTGTTAAACTTCCCCCTTACATCATAGAGAGGCGCGCGTGGAACACTACGCGCCGCCATCTCGGGTCCTAAGGAGTAGGGGGCGATGGATTTGTCCCCCCCCCCCCCTTTACCAACTAAACGGTTGTAGTTAGAAATTCAAATATCACAGGAGTAGTATCTATATATAACGAAGTTTAAAGGAAAACTATCACACTTAAGTGCGCTTTACAAGTTTACGACTCAGACCAAATAAAAAAGGTAGACGGAGCGTACGCCAACAATAGCATTCAAATAAGTGAAGCGTCGTGTACAGAGTTGTGTGCGTGACCTCGTGTCGCAACACTTGCCATGCGTCTGTGTGCTAGGAAAAAAATGTTGCCACTAAAAACTTTTTATCCCAATTCTGATTGAATAATTATGATTATTCATGAAAAATAAATTCTTATAAATAAAACACTTTTTTACTGTTAGGTACGTTTAATAAAAAATAAAAGAGACAAATTTTAAACACCTTTGTGTTGCGTTAGTTTCCGGTAGTACTCTCTTTTTGTATCCCGACTTCTGGATATAGTATCTAGTTTTGAAATGTGATGGAATTTTATATTTAGATAATTTTCAACTACAGTACGTATTCTTGATTTCTGCTTAACCTAATAACCTCAATCCACTTTTGTTTCCAATTAAGGTCTCTTGGGAATCTAAAAATAAAACAGTTTGTTTTCAGTCGAAGTTGAGAAATAAATGAATCCAAAAATGTATTTTACATAAAACAGTAATCTTGTAAGTACTTTTTTATAGAAATAATAATAATAATCACGCGCTATTTAATGCTATCGTCTCATATTGTATTCACGTTATACTATAACATATTTAAACAAGAGTTATTTATTTAGGGATACCTGTGTTTGATATTCAAAATAGATATATTTTCGTAATATTTAAAAGCATTTAACCATTACGAAAAGTAATATTAAAATTAATAATACCAAACACTCCCAAACATTGCCCGCGATTCCGGGAATTTGTATGCGGATATACTGGTCACACCGACGACACTATGCGAGGTTTTGTGTTCCAAAAACGCTTATGAAATATTTTTGTATTTATATATCATATTAAATCAAATGAAACACTTTCTTGTGAAATGTAATCCCAGATGTTTTTTTTTTTTATTACAGAATAGTTTTTACAAGCTTTTACGACACAGGAAGGCATTTTACATCAATTTGCGATTTCAATGTTATGACGTCTAGTGCGTTCGGTGTCGCGCGTCGCTCTGGAACACGGTCGGCTTCCTATTTCAAATTTGGCTTCCTTTACCCTGCTTCACTCTTAGAGCGCCGCGCTCCGTCTACCTTTTTTATTTGGTCTGAGGTTTACGAGTAATAATCGACCAACTTAAATTTGCGGTTACAAAAACATGTTCTCATATATATTCCTTATGGGAGAACATGTTTTTCAATTATAAGTTAAGTTTGTTCTTACGATTCATTCATTCCAACTACGGAACCCTTCATTGTGCGTGGTCCAACACGCACTTGGCCGGTTTTTTTTTTGTTTAATATGCTTTTGGCTAGTTCGAAGTTGGTGCGTGTAATTTATGTTGATTTAATAATATACTAACTGTTTCGTTTTCACCAGGACTATCTGTGTGCCAAATTTCATGCAAATCCATTCAGCCGTTTTTGCGTGATTAAGTAACATACACACAAACATACAAACTTTCACATTTATAATATTATTATTATTATTTTTATTTTGACATTTCTCGGGACCTATGGTTCCGGACCTTTGGAAGGCATACGAGGGGCCGAAGCCAACTCGTAGAGGCCCGTTAGACGTGTCTAATGAAACGAGGCACTAACCGACGATTATCCCTGTACGCACTAATCTAGTGCACCCAAGGACAACCCCCGGTTAGTGCAGGACTATTGCAAGATATGGATTATTATTATTATATTTAAGGATAGTAGGATTAGTAGAATGCGTCTTATTTGTGCAGAAAAAAAATATCTTTCTTTTTTCTTTCCGAGCGTGGATTTTCTAATATAGAAATAGAAATATCATTTAAATGCTAAAAACATGGTGTAGAAGATGATAGTGTTAAACTCAAACTCAAATCATTTATTTAAAATAAACCAATTACAGGTACCTACTTTTGAATTGTCAAGGGGTCGGTCAGTCAGAAAGATGAAGCTAGTTAGTTGCCCATTCCAAAGCGTAGTAGGTTCCTATGGAGAAGAACGGGCAAGAAGCTACATGGACACTCATTTAAATCAGAATATTGTTACAAAATATTGGTTACATCATTCATGTTGAAATTATACATGTGAGAACAATGTAGAACGACGTGCACGTTAAAAGCATCCATTAAAAATATAAAAACAAAAATAATTAAAAAATTAAAATAAGCCATGGCAGCTAAGAGATGACCAGTCCCCACTGACGGCGCCCGTTCACAAACATGACGCATGGATCAGCATCATTTAGCTCTACCATTTTGAAAGGAACTTAATGATCCAACACACACGCCACCACCAGCGAGACATTTGAGTGAGCATGATAATTATACTCTCAGCCGCCAGGGCACATTTAAGTCAATGAAAGACGTAATCAGTAAATGGTAGATTTAAAGTAGGTAAACAGTGCTCACATATGTGCAATGCAATTATATAATACTAAGAGATTGAATTTATACAATGTAAATGTATTTTTTCAATCTTCAGCAGCTCCAGCAATATTTTCCAATGCTAATCAATTAGTTTATGCGCCCTTGTGGAGCTGGACCAGCGTTGAGCCAAGCATTTTTGTCAGCGATGTAATCCCCCAACATATAATATGTTTGGAAGCATAGTGTGCGTTTTATGCAAAAAAAAATTAAGATTTCGTTTCATTCAACTGGAGTATGTGGGGAGATATTTTATTGTAACATTTTACACAGTAGGTACCACATGAAAGATGAGTCTAATTTAGCCAGTCTGAAACCCGGTTGAACTAATTGGTCCCTATTTCTAGTCCTATAATTGTGTCTATCACCTATTTTACAGAAAATACTTAGATTTTTTTGAAAATACTTAGTTAATAATGTGAACAAACATGTTTTACTTAATACGTAATAAGCGTGCAAATTTTACACGCATAACGAAACAATCAGTCATCATGCGATTTTATATAATTTGTATAATATCATTTTGTTCAATTAATTTGGTATTCTATTGTATACATGTATGTAGCCGTCTGAAGTCTGAATTGTTTCAATAGTCCATGAGACTTAAACATCTGGCTAGAAATGTGAACGTGAACGGACACCTCTGCCTAACCCTTCGGTAAATAAAAGCGTGCTATTATGCTATTGTATTATATTAACCAGATCAATTAAAAATAACTATGGATGTTCAATATGAATACCAACAGTCAATGTGCCTACAAAAGGGATTACGGGAAATAATAATATTTAATTGCATTGATAGCATGCGTCATCGTGAACAGTACTTAGGTAGGTATATAAATGGAACTACTTTTAACCATGCTCAGTAGTGAGGGATTACGTAAGAGAATAGAGTGATTGATTATTTTGTAAAATAATAGATTGTTTGATTATTTTAAAACAGAATAGACTGATTGATACAATGCTAACGAAGCTAATAGTGTTGTGGTGCATACTAGGGGTGTCCTACGCAGGCATCATCGCTTCTTTCAATCCCTGGCCCGGAAGAAAAGTGTGGATCCCCAAATGTGTCGGATCTACAGTGTACAGTTATTATTTACAAAAATGTATTACCATGCAAGAACAGTAAGTTATCTGGATAATTATTCAAATATTTGTTATTGTGTTATTATTAGTTACCATACATTACATATCTCACTCAGTGCCTCGGAAAGCACGTTATGTTGTTGTTCCCGGGTGTCATCCGTTGATCTTTGACTGTCGTTACGGGTAGTCCGATGCCCAAAAGTTTGAAAACCAGTCTTACCAAGGGGTATCGTGTTACCCAGAAACTGAGTTGTGCAGGTCAGATAGGCAGTGCTTCATGTAAAATATTGGTATACAGCTGGATCCGGTTAGACTGGAAGCCGACCCCACCGTAGTTTGGAAAAGGCAGGCGGATTGATTTGAAGGCTACGTTACATGGTACCTTTGAAAGTGTTCGCTGCACTTAGCCTTTGTAATATGTATTGTTTTCATACGAATATTTACTACTTTTTTGCAAATAATTTCCATAATCGTATAAGCAAACGTGATTAAGCATTTCAGATGATTAAAAACTTAAATCTTATACAAATACTATTCATATTCGTTTATGAAGCTTAAACACAGTCAAGTAGGCGTCTCATACGAATGCGAACTTTATTCGTAAGGTATTAATTTTCTTAATCGAATGTAACACTTGCTCACATCGTTTACACATTTTTGACTGTCAAAGTGCGATGAAGTAAAATCACGGACAAGTGGAGAACATAGCTTGCCAGTCAATTATTTACAAAGTAGCTCTTTTAATTTTTTTATTTTGAATCTGTTGCCTAGTTGGTCTAGTGGTCACAAGTGCTACTGCTGAGCATGAAGCCCTGGGTTCAATTCTCAGGTCGAGCAAATCGCATTGGGTTTTGCTATCAGTAATTTCTCAGTAGCAACCCGGAGTCTCAATTTGTGTCCGGTTGATGGCAATAGGCTCGCCCCCTATTTCATGGGACTTAAACATAACTGGCGAAATGTGGGTGTACTATAGATACACCTCTACTTAACCCTTTGAGGAATACATGCGTGACGTTTTGTTACACAAATTATTATATAAAAAATCCCAATGTAAAGTTATTGAATGAAATGGAAACATCAGTGAAGTTATTTGTCTTTTTTCAGATTCGTAGAAGACTATTTCGACTACAATTATTATTGATAATTATCAATAATGTGAAGACTGCGGTTCCTAGATCTGACTCAATCTGATCGGACGGAACTGAATATGCTCAACATAACAAATATCTACATAGGATAGTATAGAAATTAACTATTGTACCTAAACCATTATTAAATCAATGAAGAAAGACATAAAGTAAATGTGTTAAAACAAGAAAACAAGGTGCCTGTGGATGCTAATTTGTAGTGCCTTTGATTTGATTATTTAAATATGTACTTGGCCCAATTCTAATTTTAAATCCCCAAAATATTTTTCATTTGACAATTGAGACTAATAAAAACTTAATTTTCGCCGATGCTTTTTCTATTGCAATTTAATAATGTTATTCAAACAATATTTGATGGAAATGGTGGAGAGTTATAAAGTTGAACAGCTAAAAATTAAAACAGATAAATGTGTTACTTAGTTCCTTTAGTGAGTGATTGGGTAGGAATTTAAACTGAACAGGATTTGATTACACTTTCATCAGATAATTTTGAAACCGACCATAGGTCATACCGTTATATTACTTCTTATGTATAATTTTTCTAAGTACCATTTACGTATACCTAGCTAAAACTTTTTCTAAGATCTTCATCTGAAATTAAAATTGTTACAATTTATAATCAAGAGCTTTGAATTACTTAATAAGTTTAACTAATCATCTACCTACTTAGTTTTTTTAGCTTATTTTTACTCCAAGTACCTAAATAGGATTGTAACTAAAGATAAATAATTATAATACTTCTCACAGAAAAATATATTTTATTTCCTACTCTAAATAAATACATGTTTCTGTATCACTTCCTATGGCGTCCTTTATATTATGTACGTACTTTCCCCATAACACACCTAACAGGGCCAAAGCCGTCATATCGCTAGTTATGTGACTTTTCCCCTTTAATTTTGTCCGTTGACAACAATATTAATTACAATGTCAAATATAGCTATCGACTAATTCTAATAATTGGGAATAACTAGCACAATATTATAGTAATAAATAATAATTCCCAATTATTATATTACGTTTATAATATACCTACCTACAGCAAATAATTTACCTAACAGCAATTTATAATTAATTGACAAGCTGTATGCCCGAATGAAGATCAAATTCAAAAATCGTACGTGTGTAGAGTTCGTATTCCTTATCTCGTCTAGCTATTTAACTCGTTTATGCTCCATGATCACATCGGACTCTGTTCTACGGATAAGTCGATTTATTGATTTTCACTTACACATTACATTATACAAACATCAGTGTAGCCCTTGCTCTTATACTAGGAGTTCCTGTATCAAGAAGAAAGATATTGGTGCCGATTCTCTTGTCACAAATGCGTCTAAACTAGACTAAAAATCACCAAAATTTAGT
The DNA here is from genome assembly GCA_963853775.1 of Xanthia togata. NCBI lineage: Eukaryota > Metazoa > Arthropoda > Insecta > Lepidoptera > Noctuidae > Xanthia > Xanthia togata. The sequence goes on along the minus strand of OY970813.1, from coordinate 17,706,181 downwards.
TTACTCCTGTCAAACGATGATTAAATAATAAACTGGCACAACTTAACTACATTTTAGTTTGACAGCACTAAGATTGAACTGAGATTTTAATTTAGTGAAAATAACAATTTTGCTATTCTGAATTTGACGTTTTTCACCTAAAATTTTAATTTTCTAACTAATTCTGACCATTTTTAATCGCCACTGAAAATGGTGTGGAATATTATTAGTTGTCATGAACTAAAATTCACACGAACATCTCGAGTTCGGATGCAAAAACAGTATTGTACTGGATGTTTTTCTTTTCTTTTGCTTATATCTCGAAAATGGTGTGTCCTATCGCAAAAATAATGAAAATTTCGACCCCCTATATAAAACCCTTATACCCCTAATACTCAACACGTAGGTAATTTTTTTTTTCTATACAAAAAGTGAAAAATTCCATATAAAACACGTCGAGGATGCCCCACTGCGCGCCTCCAGCTCTAAAAAAAAACACGGGGTAGGGCAAACAAGTATGTACCACGTGGAGTCGCAATTGTCAAATTCGATTTAGTTGTGTCAAAATATTATTTTAATTTAGAGACTTTTTACTACAGAATAGCGTTAAGATTCTCATAGTCAAAAGTAAGGAATTTTAGTGATAGTTTAGTTAGTTTAGTCCGGTGTACAAGAGAATCGGCACCAATGATGAACGCAGACTAAGCTAAAAAGGGTTTCAGAATCGTAGCAGGTGGCATGTTGTAGTCTTTGCCCACCCCCGTCGAAAAAAACAATATTATGTATGTGATATATCCATATACATACTATATGAAACTTTCTGTATGTACCTAAGCAAAAACACTACTGCACTTTTTCTGTGTGTAAAGCACCCAACCCACCGACCCAAGCCAAATTTCGGGCCAGACATGTTTGCCGCATGTCAGATGCATTGTGTGCATACCGCCGCAACATCGGTTCCTGAAAACGTTCAACGGCATCGCGTAAGACCCGCGTTGTCGCTGGTGGGATCAGCTTGACCCCTATAAGCGGGACTGGCTCAGGATCGAGATAGCTCAATTTATTTTTTCTGTAGCACTCAAATGTCGCCACTGTTACCCCTGAAAGGTTAGGCAGAGGGTTGGGTGACGTTTTCTGTATGAAGGAAATTGATTTATATTTTCCATAACAATAATAATCGTTCAGTATTTAAATACCATTTTAAATTTTGGTGGTTTGAAACCACAATGGCGAAGTTATATATATACATAAACCGACAAAACAGGAAATTATGTGTAATGTTGTCTGACTGATGGAAAACAACTATCATGGCTCGGGTTTCAAATAAATAAATAGCTTTTACTAAAACATATATAGGTATCTTATTTTTCATATGGAGTATGTTTCATGATTATTGAAAGTAGGTATCTACAGTACCCAGTCGAAGTAAAGGGGTATCGTGTTACCCAGTTACTGAGTTGGGAGGTCAGATAGGCAGTCGCTCCATGTAAAACACTGGTATTCAACTGCATCCCGTTAGACTGGAAGCTGACCTACTACATTTCCGAATCATAATTTATGTCATTTCATCTATACTAATTGTGGAGTTCTTCAGTTAGTCAATCATCTGGATAAAAAAATTACCAACTATACAATGAATGAATACTGTTTGATTTTTATTGGCGCAGAGGACTTTATGAAAACTGACAATTATTTGGAATTAATTAATAGTATGAGGAACTTCGTAATGTCAGTACAACATTTTCATAATTAGTTTTAATTATTTATCCTTACTAATATTGCTGTGCCCTTACAGGGTCCATAACTGTATCTTAGCTTTAAGCCTATTTGTAACAACTTAATTCACATTATGGTACGCAAATAAATGAAATGAAACATACGAACATTTAACTTTGTATACCAACATATAAAGAAGAAAGACAACACTCCATGCAATTTGGGTGTCACACTTAGACTTCGCGTACATTCGTAAAAATAGTCTCAAGAAATAGATCTCGGTCAAATTAAGATAAAAGGTAATCACAGCATATTTTTTAATATTGGGTTTGGCCAGAAACATGTTATTTAAAAAGCAAGTGGGCCCGTATAAACAGACACCATGACAGTAAACCAAAGAGTTATTATGCAGTAAACCAACGAGTAAACAGTAATAAGACGTTCAAAGATGGCGGAAATTAATAGTTTCAATAATGACTACTGAAGGGAAAAGTGTCACTAGTACCTGACTTTGTGTATTAACCCTCTACACATTGAACCTCTAGAAGAGCGTCATGTCCTATTGTACTCTAGACACTTCTATGCAAAGCAAACAGACATAATTACGTTATGATTGAAAAAAGGTCTTTTATTATTACTACTAATGAGGACGTCCTCGTAACTACTATCATAAAAATGCGAAAGTGAGTTTGTTTATTTGTTACGTTGAACGGATTTGGATGACACACATATATATATAAACCATGCCCTGGGTAAGGACATAGTCTATAATTTATATCCTGAATCGCAGACGAAGTTGCGGGTCATTGGTAGTATAATGTAAAGGCAAATCAATGTAAACAACGCTTTTGGATGAAGAAAACCAAAAGTGTGACCTAGGGATACGTCCAAAAAACAATATGTATGATGACTGTCCTGCAACTGCAAACCAACGCGCTATCGCTTTCCGTCGTGCATCCTACAAAATTCAAAAGTCATTTATTCAAACTAGGCTGAGAATCAGCACTTTTCGAACGTCAAAATTACATAAGACTGTCCCCTAAAACGCCCACCCTTCACCACTTCCTAGTGCTTTTGCTTTTCAGTTAGAAAAATAAAATGATTCTATACAATAGTATGCAAGACAATTTACAATACGCAAAAAATAATTTAAATTAAATAGCTATAATTAATAGCCATATGACAGCTAGCACACGCCAATATACCAACCAAAAGCATCGAGAACTATACTCAAGCAGAAATAAAAATAACTAAATGTAAACAATATCTAAAAAAAGAAAATAAAGCCTCCAGGCATAAAGGGCGTGCCCTCTTACATATAGGTGTAACTAGAAGTTATAATTGATAAACTAGGACCATCGAGGTAAAATAAATAATTGTCGAGGTCGCTAGCTAACCACATATTGCAATACAACTCATAAAAAAAAACATTGTAATGAGTAGATTATGTCAACAATAAATTAAAATAAAATTAAAATAAATTGACTTATAAAGTAAAATTAAAAAACAATTATATAAACTCATATAACCTGTCAGTAGGTAAACTAATTCTGGAGAAAGAACATTTAAACATTGTCTTGAGTTAATCACAGCGACCAACTATTCTTATCATATATGTAGTCATTGATAGAATAGTATGCCTTTGAACAAAGATTGGACTTTAATTTAGTTTTAAACGCATTAAAAGGCAAATCTAGCAAAGAAGAGGGTAGCTTGATATAAAAGGCTATACCAAGCCCAACAAATGAGTTATGAACCTTATGAAGCCGGTGAAAGGCAGCACGTAGTTTATCCTTACTTCTAGTGTTAACAGTGTGAATATCACTGTTTTTAGTGTATAAGTGAATATTTTGCCTAATATACAAAGTTGATACGACAGAGGGGCTTTCCTTTAAACTGCCTATACTAGGTACCATTTTCAAGCTCTGTATCAAAAATCAATTAAATAGGAGCAGTAGTTTAGTCGCAAATGATTTTTTAAGTTTTTGCCCCGTTTGAACACGATGTATCTTTCCTAACAGCTGATTATGTCTATACGCGGTCATCCACCCTAAAACTATAAATCTGAGTATAAACCTACGATGCGTTGTTGCCGCTCTGACGCAAGTCACAAGTACAACCAAATATTTTTCGGCAAAGCAAACAAAGAAGCAATAAATACACACACTTGCAATTTAATTACGAGAGTGACAATCATAGCAAAACATCCCGCGCGTAAAAGAAATAGAAATAGGTCAGTGTGTTGTTATTGGCATCCTAGATCCTTGCGGTGCGGTGCCCCTCTGTCATATCAACTCTGTATAAGATGTTGGCGAAGATGAATTGTGATGCCACTGTGAGAATACCTACCGATATCTTTGAAAAAATCTCTCAGAGAAACTCTGGCACCTAGCTGGTAAATTGCTCGAATAGCTCGTTTTTGGAGGACAAATATATTTTGAATATCGGCAGCTTTGCCCCACAGCAGAATACCGTAGGACATAACGCTATGAAAATAACTAAAATAGACTAACCGAGCTGTATCAACGTCAGTGTATTGTCTTACACCGTACACGGCCGGACAGGCTGCGACTCAAAAAGCTTCCTATCGACACGTGTTCCTAGATATGTCTAGCAATATCAAAAATGATGAAAAAAGTCGTGAGGCAAGATATCTAGAGACGTTGGTTGGTTGGTTTAACGTTTTGAACACCAGAGCATAAACGCACGCACGTGCCCTCTACGCCAAGCCACAATTTCACCGCAAATATCTACAAAAAGAATAGGGATTCCAAAATTTTATCAATAAACAATATTATTGTAACAATTTTGTCTGGAATTTTCGAATAAACACTACTCATGACATTGAAATTTTATTTAACCTCGCACTATTTCCCACTATAATGTCGCTTATCGATTCTATCTAATATCTTTTTTTCCACAGGACAGCACAAAGTCAAGTTAGTGCAAAGTGAAGTGCTACTAACATAGTCTAAGCCTTATTTATTAACACAAGTTTTTGTTATTAAAATATGTATGTTTAGGTTAAGGTATTTTTCTATGGGCCTGTGTCGCCTGAAATAAATGGTATATTATTATTATTATATTATAACAGGTTTCGTAAAAAACCGATTAGTATTAGGGGTTAAAGTATGAAATTTCCGATTTGTACTGAAAAATTTAAACAAAGAAAATGGCATAAATTACATTAAAATGATTAAACCCAATGAAGAAAGTTCTCTACTGGCTAAGCAAAGGGAAACAGCCATGGAATGGCACAGGGGACAAAATCTTATGAACGTCTGATAGAATAAAATTAGAAGGAAACTTAAACATAGATGAAAATTGTGAAATTTGTATAAAAGCAAAGCAGTCAAGATTACCTTTCAACACTCAAATAGAATTTTAGAAATCATACACCCAGATGTTTATGGTCCGTTTGAAACAGAAACACATGATGGAAAAAGGTGCCTAGTAAAAATGATAGATGATTACAGTAACTTCACTAAAGTATATACGATAAAACAGAAAAGTCAAGTATCTGAAATTTTTAAGAACTATATTGAAGAAACCGAATGTGAAAAAGTCTCTTGTATAAGATGTGACAATGGAGGAGAAAATAGAAGCAATGATTTTAGAACCTGGTGTTCTAAAAAGGGTATACAACTAGAATATAATATTCCGTATACACCTTTACTAAATGGAAAATCAGAACGAATGATTAAAACACTAGTTCAAAAAACAAGAGCTTTGTTGTTTAACGCCGAGATGGAAAATGAGATGTGGGGTGAAGGTGTCTTGTGAGCCACCTATCTCATAAACAGATTACCCAGTGAAACAACACAGAAAAAGACACCATATATGAAGTATGGTATTCCAAGCGTCCAGACATATCGAATATTTAAGAATTTGGAACAGTTATTTATGCAAAACATTTGGGGAATTTGAAAAAACTAGAACCAAGAGGAAAAAAACTCAGAATAGTAGGCTACACTAATAATGGTTATAGACTTTGGAACTGTGAAAAAAAAAGGATAGAAGTAGGAAGAGACATAACAATATTGAATAATTATAAAACCAATCAAATAAAACCGGAAGAACAACAAGTTAAAATAATAACAAAAGAGATATTAAATATAGAACCAGACAGCAACCAAGAAATTACAAAAAATGATAATGATACAAACACGAGTAACCCACCGATTATATCAGATAACAGTGATGAAGAACTATTTTACAGTGAAAATGGTCAAGATGTATATCTACTGAAAGCAACGATACAACAGTAACACAATCTGATGATGAGACATTATTACAAGATGAAGTATACATGAAAATGCCTGAAGGTTATGAAAACAAAAATGATAACATAATATGTAAGCTTAATAAAGCATTGTATGGTTTTGTAGCGGTTACACCGCCACATACTAACTACGCATCAAAGACATGACGTCACACAAATCCTGCATCGCGCAATTAGAGTTTACCGCGCGAACAACATAGATAAGACTATCCGAAATCAACAGTCGGGCAGTCGGCCCGCCAGACACAACACCCGTCTGGTTGGAGGATCCTCCCTTTTCTATGGTGGATGAGTGAACTTTACACCCTGTTCCTCATGCCCCTAAATTGGTGACCCCGACGTGATGAACGTCAACGCAGCCTTCGTGCAACTACTTCAGCGTGACGTCATCATCATCACTCCCGCAAGCTTTCGTGAGGCGAGTCACACAGACAGCCAGCACCCTCGGCTTCAACGGGTATCCTGACCACCAGCATGCAGCGAACGCGCATTCCTGGTCATCACCCTCAGCCTCATCACCCCGACTCACTGGGGAATCAACGCAATCATCTCAATCAGCGCAATCACCGCTATCACCTCATTCACCGCAATCATCTCAATCAGCGCAATCACCGCTATCACCTCAATCACCTCAATCACCGCAATCACCTCAATCACCACAACCGCCGCAATCATCGCAGACAGTTCCGACTCACCGCGAACTGTGCGGCACCCGGTTCCGACTCACTGGAACCTTAGCTGGCACTGTGAAGCATCGCAAGATACAAGACTCAGCCCACTATCGACCTCCGGTCTCCGGAGGGGAGTGATGTAGCGGTTACACCGCCACATACTAACTACGCATCAAAGACATGACGTCACACAAATCCTGCATCGCGCAATTAGAGTTTACCGCGCGAACAACATAGATAAGACTATCCGAAATCAACAGTCGGGCAGTCGGCCCGCCAGACACAACACCCGTCTGGTTGGAGGATCCTCCCTTTTCTATGGTGGATGAGTGAACTTTACACCCTGTTCCTCATGCCCCTAAAGTTTGAAACAGGCACCAATTACTTGGAATAAAACATTCACTGAAACTTTGTTAAAACTAGGTCTCACACCAAAAAAATCAGATAATGTGTATTTACAAATCAGGACAAGTCTGTAATTCTTGCGATTTATGTTGATGATAGAATAATTGTAAACAACAATAATAATTATTGTTGTTAGACATTCTAAATTGTTTTGTAAAAATCATTTGAAATTTAAAAAAATAAAATTAGTAATAATCCTGAACAATATATTGGTTTAGAAATTAATAGAGCATGTGCCGGTATAAAATTAACACAGAAATGTTAATAAAGAGATTCAAACAAGTAAAATTCCTGGAAATCTTGAGAAAAAGACAGAGGAAGAAAAAAATATAACATTTCAGTGTAACTTTCCATATCGAGAACTTGTAGGAGAATTCTTATACTTGTCAACTCGCACAAGACCAGTTATTGCTCAATCTGTAAATGAAGTAAGCAGAAAAATAGAGAATCCCGATCATAAAGATATTTTAGCTGTAAAGAAAATATTAAAATACTTAGCAGGAACATTAGATGAAGGTATTATGTTTAAATCTGCTTGTATGTTGACATAATCTACTCATTACAATGTTTTTTTATGAGTTGTACTGCAATATGTGGTTAGCTTAGCGACCTCGACAATTATTTATTTTACCTCGATGGTCCTAGTTTATCAATTATAACTTCTAGTTACAGCTATATGTAAGCGGGCACGCCCTTGATGCCTGGAGGCTTTATTTTCTTTTTTTTAGTTATTTTTATTTCTGCTTGAGTATAGTTCTCGATGCTTTTGGTTGGTATATTGGCGTGTGCTAGCTGTCATATGGCTATTAACTATAGCTATTTTTTTTTTTTTTTTTGCGTATTGTAAATTGTCTTGCATACTATTGTATAGAATCTTTTTTTTTTCTAACTGAACAGACAGCTGTGCTGCTGGGGAGTTTGTTGCGCCACTTCTTCTTCCCAGCAAAAACACTAGGAATGGTGAAGGGTGGGCGTTTTGGGGGACTGTTATGTAATTTTGACGTTCGAAAAGTGCTGATTCTCAGCCTAGTTTGAATAAATGACTTTTGAATTTTGAATTTTTGTAAAGTTTTTTGTTTGAATGCATACTGTGATTCAGATTATGCAAATGATGTAACAACTAGATGCAGCACTACTGGCTATGTAATAATGTTTACTGGAGCAATCTCATGGTGTTCTAAAAGACAGCCAATAGTGGCATTAAATCGTCTACAGAGGCAGAATTTATAGCAACCGCAGATTGTTGTAAAGACATTTTGCATTTAAAAACTTTGGTAAAAGAAATAACTGAAAATGATATCGAAACAACAATGCAGATTGATAACCAAAGCTCTATTCAACTTTTATCAACAGGTTCATTTAGCAAGCGATCAAAACACATAGATGTTAGATATCATTTTATTCATGAAAACTATGAATTGATAAGAAGAATATTACTGTATCTTATTGTCCAAATGATCAGCAGGTAGCTGACATTCTAACAAAGCCATTATTGAGAGTTAAATTTGAAACTCATTGTAAGAAACTGCTAAATAAGTAGGTACCTAATTTATTTTAGTTGAACTGTATATAGAAGTTAGTTAATTTTTTGTATAACATGTAAGTAAATAAATTATCGTTTACCAGTTCTAAAAACTTTCAGTGTCTTCTTCATAATCTACTGTAAATGTCCGCCATGTAAAAAAAAACTGCGAAGTGGGTGAATGACCGCTATCGCCACGCTAAAGCGATTCGGGTATACCAGAAAAAGAAGAAAAAAAATACAAAATTATTGTACATATTGTTTATTGCAATGAAATATACATATAACTGGATAATATATCGAAGCGTATCATACAATTGGCCTAAAAGCAGGACGTCATATACATCGTATAAGTCATATCATACATATAACATACATTAATAACGATATAAACATACAAATACAATTTCTGGATGGGATTCATTGGTCTAAGCCTATTCTACATTATCAAATATATATATTTCTTTTCGATATATAAAATGCTGTGTGTTAGGTAAAATGTTTAAAGTTAAAGCAGAAACACATTAATCATTTAATATAATATCAGCAAGCGGAAATGATTTAATTAAATATCTAGAAGAAAAATAATCTGAAGAATGAAACATTCGTACTTATTTTGCCCTTCAATAGAAACTTAAACCATTAGGGTAATACATATTCAATAGAATCACAAAACTATGTTTTTTAGTACTATCATGAGTGACGACCACAGCGTCGGTCCACCTGATGGGAAATGCTCATCGCCGCCTATACTGGATTTGTGGACATCTGCAATGCAGATGCGTTGCGCTTGCGTCGTAGAGACAAAGCTGAAAGTCTCCAAGTCCCATTATTTAAAATTAAAAAAGATAAAATGTGATTTCTTCAGAGACCAACACACAGTATTGATTGTAAATATATCTAAAATGCAGGCGACGCGAGATTATTATACATTAAAAGGTACATGGGACTATCTTACAAGCTGTTCACTACTTTATAGATACATCTCCAAAACTGCTGGACAATAATGTGTAATAATTTATACTACAGTAATATTTTAGTCAATGGGACCAAACGGTATAACTTTATAAAGAAATATTTGAATATTTATTACACAATTTCTCTAGAAATAACCTTTTCAAAAACCTACAAAACTGGTTATATTTTTAGTTTTTTTCTGTGCATTTTTATTGTTTAATTCCATAGACAAACCCGGGGCGGATATCATTAGCTTATGTGGCTATGTTATATAATTGCTAATATGGCATTCGTTAGAAGATAGGTAACATTTTTAGAGCACTTTTTAGGGTTCCGATTCCGTAAACAAAATTATGATACACACACTTGCACTTGCAACTTGCACTTGCACTTACTGAAACCCGTTTTAGATTAAGGTATACTACAGTCTTGTGACTGTCTGGTTTCTTAAACAAGATAGGAAATGAAAGTTACATTATCTACTTATAAAGATTTGAATATATAAGTGCTGAATACTGATAATGATATAATTAGATAATAATATAATAAGAGGGGCTCGTGGCTAAATAATAACAGCCGCGGGTCGATCTTCCAGGTTAAGCAACGCTTGCCGACGTCTGTCAGTGGATGGGTGACCATCCGTTACATACCGATACCCCTCCGTGCCTCGGAAAGCACTTTAAACAGTTTGTTCCGGCTGTCATTCGTAGATCTTTGACAGTCGTTACTGGGAGTCAGAAGCCCGAAAATCTGACAACCATTCTTGCCAAGTGGTATCTTGTTACTCAGTGACTGGATTGCGGAGGTCAGATAGCTAATCGCTCCATGTAAAATACTGGTAGCTGCGTGCATCCGGTTAGACTGGAAGCTAGCCGACCCCAGCATAGTTAGGAAAGGTTAGGCAGATGCATATACATACAATGATATAATTATCGGCTGATGAGGTGTATGGAATAACACACGCTGCGCCGGACGCAAATAAACCAGGATAAGTGCACGTGTCATTAAATATTATATTGTTATGTTTGTTTAGGTACTTATTTACTTAGAGTTACGTATTATGCTGTATGCATCATAAAGAAGCAGATATAATTTAATTCAATATTGTAGTGTTTAATTCTATATTGTCATAATGTAATACTTTTTAATTTCTTTACTAGTTGTTTAACAATATTCTTCTAGTTGTTTAATGAGAAAAAAATATTTGAAAATTCATCATGTCTGTAGAGATAAGCTGGATACTTAATATGACCTTGCATAGTAAATGGGCCTTAGCTACAAAGCTCTACTGCAGACCCTACGACAACAGCAAGTCAGTATTCTGTCTTAATTTATGAAATATCGATTAATATTGAAGAATTTCAACATAAATCCACGTAGAAAGAACCAATTCTTGGTATAACATTGTGATATTGCTATGGTAAAAACGGCTTTCTGAACGAAACGATCAAGCTAAACTCTGTAAAGGTTTGAATAAGATCCTGAATGCAGTCAAGGTTTACATTATATTATACGTGCATTTTAATAAATATAATGGGAACAGATAAAAGTACTGTTCACCTATTATGTAAAAAGATTCTAGTGTCATACATATTATTATATTTCATAGTCATGCAGACAAATCCAGTATGTTTTATTAATAAGTTTAATTTATTTTTATTTTTATGTATAAATACGATACGATAGTTTAACGAGAGTTCAGAGTAAAATAATTGATTATCTATAATAGACTGAAAACGTGCTTAAAAACTGACTTTTGTGCCCAAAATAAATGTTATCGAGTATAGTGTAGTCCCTTTTAGACAAAAATGTATTAATGTTACGTATGTCTTTTGAAAAAGCACTGATATTATAGCTATCCAAGCTACTATATATAATAATAACTCTAACATTTTAAGTATATAAAATAAACAGATATACAATTATTATTTTTTTATAAAAAAAGGAACTTCATAAGGAAAAATTCGGATGAAAAAAATAAAATAAAACATAAAATGTATACACAAAATCATATATAATAAATCATACATTATTGTTGTCACTTATATACTACAACCACTAATATTATTTACATCGACATCTAACATAACTTAATCTTTGCGATAAACATCGAAATGACAGACAAAAATAATATTAAAACTTCATCAAGTCAATCACAATATTTCTTACGTATGGAATAATCATCTTTTTAATACTAATTTAATGCAGTACTTACAATTGTAACAAAAAACAATATATAATAATTATTATTATTACAAAATATACAATGTTCGTCGTGCTGGGTTACAAAACTTACAAACGGAGAGAATGACGAAATTATTTTGTTGACAGGTCCGAAACTGATGGACCGCTTTTGGTGAAACTTTAGTAGTTTGTTAGTTGTAGTTCGCGTTACATTAACGATGGTTAGAGGTGACTACGAGCGATTCGTTCGTGGGCCAGCCAGATAGTTAGTGTGAGTAATATCACTTCGCCATTATGTCGGGTATTCGCTTAGTATTCATTACACGGTGTTGCCAGATCACCCGCCGTTGCTCGGTTGCTCCTGCGAATAATAAGCTTGGTTATTAAAAGGAAAAATATTCAGTTATATTTACCAACAAAAGGTTTTACAGCGCAGATGTGAGTGGAAACGCCGGGAGGGGAGGAAACGCCCTAGGAGGACATAACAGGGATGTTGACTGGGTAAAACCAAAATTATATAGTCCGTCAGCCAGATAATAAAAAAATATCAGACACGTATTTACTTATTAACATATATATTTGCTTTATCATAATATGATAAAGCAAATATTATTTGCTTTTATCTTTATAATTATAAGCGACTATTAATAAAAAACAGGCCAAGTGCGTATCGGACCACGCACAATGAAACAAGAACAAACTTAACTTTGTAGTTGAAAAACATGTTCTCCCATACGGAATGTATGGGAGAACATGTTTTTGCAACCGCAAATCTAAGTTATGTTATATGTTATACGGAATGTATGGGAGAACATGTTTTTGCAACCGCAAATCTAAGTTTGTCGATTATTACTCGTTAACTTGTAAAGCCTACTTAGCTGTGATAGTTTTCCTTTTAATTTCGCTAAATATACTACTGCCGTGATTTTTTTCACATATCCAAAACCCACAATTTAGCTGGCGCAGGGGGGCCGGGGGGGGACAATAGACAAAAAAAAGCACTTTAATTAAAGCTTAATATTTCGCTAACCGATCCCAAAAACCTAAAATGTTTTTTTTAGAAACTCGCAATATTTTTGAACGACCTTTCCAACGACACCCAACACCATGAGATAGATGAGAAAAAAAACTTCTTCCTTGTTTACTACGGAACCCTAAAAAAGGTTTAGATAAAACTCATTAAAGATGACGAGTGGGGGCTCGCTACGTCACAAGTCGGTATAAAATCTACCGGGGAGTGACGTCATGCCACATTTTAACGTTTTGTTTACTCAAAGTATTGTCGTAAAAAAAGAAAAAATACGTGTTCAATATGTTTTAATCACGGCTAAAAAATAAACATTTTAGTCAACATCCCTATCATAGGGATCTGATTGGGGTTCTTCTTCAGAAAGGTCAGGTGCGCAGTACTCGCCACCAGCGTGCGAGTATGACCAGATGTGTATACCTAAACGAGGCAAAAGGAGTATGTAAGGATCGTAGCAGTTGGCGTTCTGTAGTTTCTGCCTATCCCCATGGGAAGAAGGCGTGAAATATTCAGTTATATAATGCAAATGGAGGAGCTCGTGGCTAAGTAATAACTGCCACACGGGTCGATCCATCAGGTTAAGCTATGCTTGCCGGGATTGGTCTGTGGATGGGTGACCATCTTTACATACCGAGACTCCTCCGTGCCTCGGAAAGCACGTTAAGCCGTTGGTCCCGGATGTCATTCGTAGATCCTTGACAGTCGTTACGGGTCGTCAGAAGCCCGAAAATCTGACAACCAGTCTTACCAAGGGGTATCGTATTAGCCAGTTACTGGGTTGTGGAGGTCAGATAGGCAGTCGCTCCATGTAAAATACTGGTATTCAGCTGCATCCGGTTAGACTGGAAGCCGACCCCAATATAGTTGGGAAAAGGCTAGGCAGACAGACAATGCAAATAGGTTTGCACACGTTGCATTTTGGAGAGAATGATTGGAAGTTTGTGTTGCTTTGCCATACTGAAGTTTAATATTAGGTGGGGACCTATGAAATCAGCGTTTTGTATGGAGAATTTTAAAGAAGTTGCTTTTTCATACTAACATTTTCTTAATTTATCTAACACCCGTGAACACATGTTTTAAAACTCTTATGCACATTTTTTTTAAACTAAGATAACGTATGCCACTTAGATTAAGCGACAAAAATAAGTTTTAAAACAAATAGTAGTCATTTCTGCTAACAAAAAGAGGAGTCATTTTTAAGGTATTTTTTATGTTTAGAAAGCTATAAGTAATAAGGTTTGTTTACTATCGGTAGTTGTCTATGATGGTCATTATTCGATATATATAATATCAAGCAATGGATGAATATTTTAAATCATAGAAGTGACGAGGTTCTCTATTTGTGAGAAAAAAACGCCGATTTCATAAACCCAATATTAAAGTAACGAGTAGCTTGAAATGGAAATTTCTTTACACGCACATTGCGCTCTTTCTGATCAGTGAACAGAAACTGAACCGTCACGCTCGAGTCGGTGACGCTGAATCGCGTATACTCGGCTTCAGTTGTAAGTTCTTTTTCTCGTATGTTCCATACAGTGTAAAGTTATGATCCTCACCTGTATAGACGGGTCCAGACCTGCCTTGGGCACGGAGATCTCCTCTGTCGTGTGTTGATCTGTAACGTTATTGAGTTTTGTTATTCTTTTGAATCTCTTCAGCAGAACAAAAGAACAAAATCGAATACATTCTGGAAGGTTTACGTGTGTAAGAATATACAAAATTAAATTAAATATTTTATTAATAACTCTTGGCCTCTAATTTTCAGGTTGTTATGTTATATTAGTAACGGTAATATGGTTTGATACAACCACAAACAATATGATGATTACAAACATGGAAATTAACTAAATCTAAACACATAATTACAGATCTCCAAGGAAAAATATGCGCTTCGGCAATCATCGTCTATATTCGGAAACAAAAATGCGCGATGATGAGGTCTATTTAAGAGCTGCTACAACCATATAAATATTTGCCTATTTTGTATAACCATGGTAAGAAAATTATACAAAACCAATTTAATGCAATTCCAAAAAAAAGAAAAAAACTGTTGGGTTTTAACTTTGCGGTGCGACGTTCGTGCTAATTCGGAAATACGTACGATACGAAGATTATGTAAGCGTATACCTTTTCTGGTCGAACTGTATTTGAGTCGACTTGAAATTCGCACGCTCTCACTTACTTTCGTTACGTAGACATTAGATAATGAGTTGTCAAATTACAAAGTAATTTTGTCTCTTTCAGGCACCCGACGTGCCAAAATCTCTGCCAAAACCTGCGTGTGAGGGATGTGTACAGTACTGACCGGCGCTAGTCCTGGCCCTGAGCCGATCGTTCTGCTCCCTCAGCAGCAGTAGCTCCTCGCGCGCGCGCTCGGGCCGCGCGGCCGCGTGTGACGTCACGGCGCGCGCCAGCGTGTAGACTGATGGATGTGTACAGTACTGACCGGCGCTAGTCCTGGCCCTGAGCCGATCGTTCTGCTCCCTCAGCAGCAGCAGCTCCTCGCGCGCGCGCTCGGGCCGCGCGGCCGCGTGTGACGTCACGGCGCGCGCCAGCGTGTAGACTGATGGATGTGTACAGTACTGACCGGCGCTAGTCCTGGCCCTGAGCCGATCGTTCTGCTCCCTCAGCAGCAGCAGCTCCTCGCGCGCGCGCTCGGGCCGCGCGGCCGCGTGTGACGTCACGGCGCGCGCCAGCGTGTAGACTGATGGATGTGTACAGTACTGACCGGCGCTAGTCCTGGCCCTGAGCCGATCGTTCTGCTCCCTCAGCAGCAGCAGCTCCTCGCGCGCGCGCTCGGGCCGCGCGGCCGCGTGTGACGTCACGGCGCGCGCCAGCGTGGCCCGCAGGCCGGCCGCTAGCGGCAGCAGACCTGCCGCCAGCTCGGCCGCGCCGCCCGCGCACTCTGCGGGAGCACGGAGGGTTACATACGAGCACAGGATTGACACATACATGCAGCGAAAAAAAAAACAAAATGTTTTACAGGGATAATTTAAAAATAATTAGATGGATTTCTTAGAATGTGGCGAAATAGAGAATTCTCACTAAAAGAAATTGGAACGAAAATGGCACTGAAAGATGTCAAGCACCTGTCAAAATATACTTGTTTATGTTTGTTCTTCTTTGTCACGTTCATTATGGAGCGTTATGGAGCCATATTGAATACAGTCGGTTTTTAACCACGTCGGTCACCTAGATAGAGCAATCATGCAGCGGGGCGAGCACGGCCTTCTGTGACATGGCTTGAGTCACACATTTTATCACAGTTTGGGCGATAAAACAGTGTCTTAAATGTTAGCGCGGGTCAACCATGTGACACGACATGTCTTTCTTGTTGCTACTTCATAGTGTGAGATAGCAAATGGGTTTTTAAAACGTAGTTCTTTAACGGGGCTTCATACTTGCGATGGAGAGAAAATGTGTGAATTTAGTCAAAACAAGTTGGCGGTTGAGAAAATTTTCTCATTTTTTGTCATGAGTGTCGTTTTCGTAGTTTTCGAAGGTGCTAAAGCCTCACCTAAAAAACTATCGGCCATATTATCACCACCAAAGACCATGAAAACGATACCCATGATGGAAAATTGAAAATTTTCGCAACCGCCATCTTGGATGTACATTTTGACCTCACTATCGGCTTTAGCACCACCGAAGACCATGAAAACGATACCCATGATGGAAAATTTGGAAATTTTCGCAGCTGCCATCTTGGATTTACATTTTGACCTCACTATCGACTTTAGCACCACTGAAGACCAAGAAAACGATAACCATGAGGGAATATTTTAAAATTTTCGCAACCGCCATCTTGGATTTACATTATGACTTCACTATCGGCTTTAGCACCACCAAAGACTATGAAAACGATACCCATGATGGAAAATTTGGAAGTTTTCGCAGCCGCCATCTTGGATTTACATTTTGACCTCACTATTGACTTTAGCACCACCGAAGACCATGAAAACGATACCCATGATGGAAAATTTGGAAATTTTCGCAGCCGCCATCTTGGATTTACATTTTGACTTCACTATTGACTTTAGCACCACCGAAAACCATGGAAACGATACCCATGAGGGAAAATTTGGAAATTATCAAAGCTACCATCTTGGATTCACATTTTGACCTCACTATCGGCTTTAGCACCACCGAAGACCATGAAAACCATACCATGATGGAAAATTTTGATATTTTCGCAGCCGCCATCTTGGATTCTTATTTTGACTCCAATATCGACTTTAGCACCCCAAACTATAAAAACGAGACATAAAATTTTATCTGCCGCCATCGTGGATTTTCATTTTGATCAAATTCGCACTTTCTCGATCTCTCGGAGAATAATTAGCAACGAAATATATATTTTTTTAAATTTTTAACAGAATTTTGAAGTGATTTTTATTTGAAATGCTATTGAAATATGCAATTTTTATAAATAAAAAAGTTTTTTGAGAAATTAAATATCGTGGAATTTTAAATATTTTAAAATGAGTAATAAACTAGTAAGTATTTTCTAAATAGGTATAAATAAAAATAAAAAAAAAACATAAAAATATATATTGTAGTTTTCATAGTTTTCGGGAGTGCTAAATGCCAAAAATAAAGACAATATAAAATCTAAGATGGGCGCCTAAAATGAATTAATTTACATCTAAAATGTTTGGGAGCGCTGAATCACTCACCAAGTGCATCTTCAGCGCTTTCCCGCTCCCCAGCACAGAGCACGTGCGCGGGCCGCAGCTCGGGCCGCATGTCGGGCCGCAGGTCGGCCAGCACGTCGGTCACGTCCCTCTCCAGCGCGTCGGCGTCGGGCACGCCAACCAGCTGCTGCAGTTCCTCGGAACACGCCACCAGCTCCGCGGACTCGTGCTCGTGCTCGTGCTGGTGCTCGTGCGCGAGCGGGCGGCGACACGAGTCACACCGGCCGGAGCGCGCGCGCGCCGCGACTGTCTCCGCCTCGGTGACGTTGAGAGCGCGTTGTAGGGAACGCGTCAGTTGTGTTGCTACGAAACAAAACATACATAGTTAGTAACCGAAGTCGTTGGATTCCTGAGAGAAGTTTCGCTGAGGCGCTAGCCCCAATTATGTGCCTCAATTATAAAATGTAACTTAGAATATGTGCATTTCGTTCATTATTCTTATGGTAAATAAAGATATTTAAAAATAATAATGAATGAGAGATGTTTCGGTTATCAAAGTGACACCTATAGTTTTTTGTCCAATTCTGTACTGTAATAATTGTATACCGCAGAAAAATTGTTCACATTGTGATTCTCAAGTACTTCATAAACCCTAATTAACCTAATCACTAAATATTTAAAAAAGTGATTTTAGAAAGGTTTTTTTTTTCAATCAAGTTCAGAACTTTAAAAAGAAACAGTTTGTATAAAATAAAATGTCATCAAAAAATTTAAGGCAAACTCAAATTCGTTTTACAATACATTTGCATGAGTTTTTAAACCTAGAATGTTTACATGATTTAACCTTGAATTTTTTCGTGACCGATTCCCAACTACGTGATTCTTATGAAAGGAAGCGCCTTATCTTATAATGTCGCGCTCACCTTGCACATGCGCCGCCAGTAGCAGCTGGTGTATGTCTCCCGCGGGCACGCCGGGCACGCCGAGCACGCCGCGCACGCCGGGCACGCCGGGCACGCCGGGCATGCCGGGCACGCCGGGCACGTCGTCGTCCTGACTGGTGCTGCGCGACAACTGCGCGCCCGACATGCGTAACTCGCCGCATACGTCTGGGGCAACAAGGTTCTACTGTTAGAGGAATAAGAGCAGGGGGCGGGGCCTAGCGCCGCGCCACCGCCACGCGGCCGCGGCGTGCACTCGGATGTGATGGACGAATTGTGGCTATTGTGATTAGGTTTCTTTAGAATAAAAAATCGGATGTTATTAATATTTCTTTGTTTCAAAAATTAATTCCACTTCTGATTTAGAATACTATATTTCCAAAACTTTTTATTTTATTTTACAGAAATAACACGGTCAGCAAAAACTAGACAAACTAGTTTTTATTTGAGGAAACATGAGGATACTACATATATAATATACAAAGCAAGCAAATAGAACAGAATAATGAAAAGCTCCCAAGTTTCAAAAGTCCTGACTTCCTACTGCAGGCAGAAGAATCGGTTGTTGTGTAGTCTGTTCCAAAAATATCTGATGAAAGTGTAAACAAATCCTGTTTATTTTTTAATTTTCTACGCAATAACTCACTAAAAAGAATTAGTATCTAATACTCACCTGTAATTTACATTTCAACTTTATATCTCACCACTTTTTCCAACAATTATTGTTTGAGTACAAAAAATAAATAAAAACAGTAATGAAAAACGTGCTCGAGATGTTTTAAACTTAATATTTCAGGTTAATGAAATCAAAGCACTCTATTTGTAAGTGGCACTACAAATTGACATCCATGGGAACGATTTCTAAGCCATTTGTTTACAATTTCATCAGATACATTCGGAACAGACCATAGTGATTCCTGGGCCTACCCCAAGAGTCACTATGACTTTCCAGTAGTAGACATTATTTGGTAAAATTATGATAAACAAATTTTGTACATACCGACTTCCCCTAAGGCGTCTGCCACGGCGAGGTCAGCGAAGTGCGCGTAGCTGTTCGGCGGGACTCCCAACACTGCGCCCACGATGGACGACTTGGCGCGGAGGGCGCGGGATATCACGTCGTCGAGACGACGGAGACGCTCTGACGATAAAATAGTACATTAAAATCGTCAAAGTAGTCTGCTGAAACTTTTAGAACATGATGTTTCAGGTACGTCAAGATTTAAAAAAAATTGTTATTAAAAACATTTTCTTTTATTAAGTATTGGATTTTTGTATGAACTAACAGAATATTTTTTTGAACTTTAAGTTAGAGTTCGTTACAAGTTGATTATATTCATGAGTTTTAATTCATCGCCTGAAGGATCACTAAAATGAATTCAAGCCTGGAACTTGGACGTTACATTTTTGGCGCTCGCGTCACGTTATCGTCCGCAATCTAGTCGCACTTTCGGCTAAATGACGATGAATTTATGGAAGATAGTTGTATAGTTACCTTGGTCAGTAAACGCCCGGTGCGCGGTGCGCGCGGCGCAGGCGGCGGGCGCGAGCACGCGCAGCGCGCGCGGCGACTCCAGCGCGCCCGCGCCGCCGTGCGTGCTGATGCGGCCCACGGTGGGCCGGCGGGGCCTGCGCAGGGAAGGGGGTGAGTATACAAGAATATTATACATTCGAAAGTAACTCTGTCTGTCTGTATTTGCCGACAACATTTGGCATGAGATAGATGGCGTCCGGGAGAAGGACATAGAGTAATTTTTGTCTCCACCCGTTCACGAGCATAACGCCATATTTGAAGGAAGGAGGCAACCCGACCCCCGATGCTGACACAAACAGTGACATCTAAGCGAGCATGACGAACTTGCTGCCGGTTGCTCAGGCAAAAAATAATATGATTAACGGTCGAGATCGCTAGCTAACCACACATATTGCAATACAACTCATAAAAACTTTACTACCTACTAATATAACCTAACTAAATATGATTGTAAGTGTTATTATATATTCTGTTTATTACTGTTAATGGACATCAGAACGACTGCTAAACATGTATTTTTTTATTTTCTGAAATGGTTTGATTATGTAAATATGTTAATAATGTTCATAAACTCAACAGCAAACCAACTTTGTGTTTTGCAATGCCCTGACAGGGTTCATGTCACGGATATCGAGGGATATGCCTTGGAGGCAAGCACGTGCCGCCTCAATATTATAAAATTGGTCTTATGTTCGAACGGCGGCTGTACGCTTCATTCAGTCGCTTTACAATTGCGTACAGTGTACTATTGATGCGTAAAAAACCAAAATGCCGAGTTGTGTAGTAATTATTTGTAAAAATACGTCAAATACCATCAACCCGGAGACAAATGGCGTGTCCTACCACCGGTAAATAAACATTTAAGTCACTGTTTTATATTTTAAATCAATTTTTAAATGATTTACTAACTTTCATTCGGAGCGACACGAACTAGCCCGAATCTTCCCGAACGCAACAAACGTTTTGGATTTAGAGAGGTACAATCGAGTGAGTGGTTTTATCGATATGCGTATTATTGCAGTTGAATATTTTTTTACAGAACTCAATGGATATTCTCGTATTACATGTATAGTATACTAGCACTTTGCCCGCAGGTTCGCTCCCGTGGTCTTTCCCGCGGGACCCGTTATTTTTCCCGGAATAAAAAGTAGCCTATGTTACTCCCCGAAAACTAAGCTTTCTAATTTCTTTTCAATGGCTTACTAGGATATCTGTGAAGTTGTACTGTTTGCAGATGATACTTCTCTTATTTTTAAAGTAGACAGGAATAGACAAGATTTTAATGATGTAAACAGTGCACTGTCAATGGTTACGGATTGGTTTATGACAAATAGCCTAGTTCTCAATGCCAAGAAAAAGAAATGTGTAAAGTTTGCCCTTCCAAATGTTAAAAATCTAGGATCCAACATCGTCTTAGATAAAGAGGTGCTTAAAGCTTTGCGTTAAGCTCGTGAACGGGTGCTGCTTGTGGTGACTGGTCGTCTTGCTGATCATGGTTTTGGTATTGTTATTAGTAATTAACTGTTTATTTCTTTTACCTCGATGGTCCTAGTTTATCAATTATAACTTATAGTTACAGCTATATGTAAGCGGGCACGCCCTTTATGCCTGGAGGCTTTATTTCCTTTTTTAGATATTGTTTACGTTTAGTTATTATTATTTCTGCTTGAGTATAGATCTCGATGTTTTTGGTTGGTAAGTTACTAAAGAAAGAAGAATTTAATTTCTTAAAAATACGGGTTTTTTAAGAGCCTGCAAACTTACAAGTTTATGATTAGCTTCGTATATAAATAGGCGTGTGCTAGCTGTCATATGGCTATTAATTTATAATTTAATGTTTTGTGTTGCGTTACGTAAATTATTTTGCATAAGTACTTATTGTATAGAATCAAGTTTTTCTAACTGAACAGACAGCTGTGCTGCTGGGGAGTTTGTTGCGCCACTTGTCCTTCCCAGCAAAAGCACTAGGAAGTGGTGAAGGGTGGGCGTTTCGGGGGACTGTCTTATGTAATTTTGACGTTCGAAAAGTGCTGATTCTCAGCTTAGTTTGAATAAATGACTTTTGTATTTAATGGTTCAAGAATTTTTCAAAACGGTCTAGTGGTTTCGGAGCCTATTCAATACAAACAAACAAACAAGCAAATCTTTCCTCTTTATAATACTAGTATAGAAGAGTTAAATTAGTTACTAATTTAATGTTGTTTGAACCTAATTAAGACATTGTTATTTCAATACATTTACTCGTGAAGTGTAAAAACGCGATCGAGTTTGAATATGACTATAACATTAACCTAACTGAATTAAACCAAACCTGAATGTAGGTAGGCATTTTTGATTAAAATCATAAAAAAGTAATATATTATATGCATGATATTTAGCAGAGAGCGTTCCCTTTAACCGGTAATACAATATTTAAAAAATATTCCCTTTTTAATTTAGTAAAAATAATAATAATAATATAATAAGTATATTTTCGAATAGGTATAAAAAAAAAATATATATATAAATTAAATATCGATCAAAAGTATCGACCATCGCTTTCGACTCCCTAATTGCATGCGTGAGCATTGAATGTTCGCAAATAGCAAATGTTTACAAGTGAATGCTCCGCCCATTCTATGTATGTGTGCTATTAGAAATTGATATAATGTAGCTGCTTTCTTCTTAGTGTGCGTGTTTAAACTTAGTGTGTGTCGTAAGTACACTATTTGTTAATGTTGTAATTATTTGGGTGGGAGATAAGCGGTGGCACTTGGACTCCTTACTATTCCGCAATGAAGGCATATTATATCTATGGATATCTATGGTTCATGTACAAAAACCGACATTAATATATTGTAAAATGTGCGATGTGTGATGTGCATGAGAGCAACTAAATATATAAATAAAAACATTATAATGAGTGGATTATGTCAACAATAAATAAAAATAAATTGACTTACAAAGTCAAATTATAAACAATTATAACCTGTCAGTAGGTAAGCTAATCCTGGAGAAAGAACATAAACATTGTCTTGAGTTAATCACAGCGACCAACTATTTAAGTAGTCGTTGATAGAATGGTATGCCTTTGAACAAAGGTTGGATTTTACTTTAGTTCTAAACGCATTAAAAGGCAAATCTAGCAAAGAAGAGGGTAGCTTGTTATAAAAGGTTATACCAAGCCCAACAGATGAGTTATGGACCTTATGATGCCGGTGAAAGGGAGCTCGTAGTTTGTCCTTATTTCTAGTGTTAACATTGTAAATATCACAGATTTTAGTGTATACGTGTATATTTTGCCTAGATTCATCTGTTCGTCGTCGGAACGAATGGACGTGTCGAGCGCGAAGACCTTTTGTTTCACGGAATTCTGACGCAGCTGCCGTCCAAATTGCAACGCGTTAACTATTGTCGGTCAACAAAAGTCGAACAGTGTTTTGTTTGTTGGATGTGGCTGTGATTCGAGCGTCGACAAATAAATACATTAGAATAGTGCAAAAGTGAGGTGTGCCAGGCCTACGTGCGTCACATGATACCAGGCTAACAATCCAGGGCGTCTGCCAAAGGTTCTAGGGCTACTGAACGTCGTAGCTAGGATAATTCGGTGAGACCATTCCTTTTATCTTTCAGAGAGCTGCTGCACTCTGCAAAATACACACCCCGACTTGATAAGAACTGCGTCAACAGATGCAAAAATTTCACTATTCTACAAAATACCTACCTAATATAATCACTCAGTCAATTAATCAAATTCCCATACTTCAAACGCATGGTTATCGTCAACTCCAACGATAGATCTAGATACCAAAACGATTTTCATTTTGAGCAAGTGTAGCGAACAAGATTACTGAGCTAAAACTCCCGGCGATATTTCGATTATGTGGCCAAAATTCAGTGGCAAAGCTCGGTATCGGTATATTGTTGGATAGATTAAGGTTCAACATCGTGAGTGCGAATCTGCAATTGTGTAGCGTCTGGCGAAATTGGAAGGTTTGTTGCCATGCGCACAATCAACTTTTATTAGTAAGCTATGTGTATGAGATTATAATTGTGCTTAATAAAAGGAAAATGGTAAGATAAAGTAACATACTGTAATAACTCTAACAAAAATAACAGTGTCGCGTGTGATTCCATAACATCTTGCATGCTAAACAATTTGTAAATTTCGTTACCCTTATAAAACAGTCGCATCTGAGACAACCCTTTTTTGTGTTTTTGTGACGAAAGACACATGAGCGGTGCTTAAGTCCATTCAACAAAAACTTCAGAGTGAGATACATTTCTACAGAACAACAAAGAGAGGAACTAATAAATTTCAATCAACGGACGACCCTGTCAAAATTCTTTAGCTCTGTCTCGAAACTAAATCCGCACGCCCGGCGATCAGCACCCAAACAATATCTAATAATAATAATGTTTGATGATGATGACGATGATATGATCACATGTTTGTCAACGGTCTTTAAACTTCTTACATCCATTTTGAGAGCCAAAATTAACACACACATTGACAATAATTCAATTATGTCTGCCTCTCAAAATGGATGTAGAAATGGGTCCCACGGTACTAAGGAGTTACTCCTCATCGACATGACCATAATCCAACAGGTTTGTCGATCCCGCAAGGATCTGCCGACATGCTGGATATATATATAGACTATAAGAAGGCCTACGACTCGATGCCACATACATGGCTCATGAGGGTGCTGGAGTTGTACAAGATAGATGCAACTCTGCGCTCCTTCCTGAAGTCGTGTATGGGGCAATGGAGGACGGTCCTTCGCTATCCAGGATGTCGACGGATCCAGGGGAATGATAAACCTGTATGGATTAAACGGGGAATATTTCAGGGCGATAGTCTGAGTCCACTTTGGTTCTGCTTAGCCCTGAATCCTCTAAGCACATTGCTAAAGGATTCAGGACTGGGCTGTCGATTGAGGAGAGATGGTCAGGTCATATCTCACCTCCTCTACATGGATGACTTGAAACTCTTTGCCCCCAACAAATTGCGACTGATGGAACTACTGAAGGTAACTGAAACATTCAGTAGCGCCATCAGGATGGAATTTGGTGTGGGCAAATGTGCAGTCATGCATGTAAAGCGAGGGGAGATTATGGAGTCCGAGGGAACTCAACTCACAGACTCCATACACCTAAGATCCCTCTCCTCAACCGAAAACTATAAGTATTTGGGTATGTCGGAAGCGTTAGGAATCAACGTTGCTAACATGAAGCAATCGTTGAAGGAGCGCTTCTTTGGTCGCCTGAAGAAGGTATTAATTAGTCTTCTTTCGGGCGGAAACAAGGTGCGCGCCTTCAACGGTTGGGTCATGCCGGTTTTGATGTACTCTTTCGGCATACTCAAATGGACTCAGACCAAACTCGACGCCCTGGACAGGTACACTCCTGACCGCAAACCGGATGCATCACCCACGTTCATCGGTGATGAGACTGTACATCCCGCGGAAATGCGGGGGTCGAGGCTTTTTAAATGCGAAGACCCTCCATAACCGCGAGGTGTGCAGCCTCAGGGAATATTTTTTAAAAGCCGAAATGGGTATGCACCGTGATGTGGTCGCAGTGGACAAGGGGCTCACCCCGCTCTCCATGGCTAAAGAGAACTGGCGCAAACCTGTGGTACTTACTACAGATGACCGCAAGGAAGTATGGCAAAGCAAGGAGCTTCACGGGCGCTTCTGCCGGACTCTTCACGAGCCTGGTGTAGGTTTCCTAGCGTCCGTATCCTGGCTACGTTTTGGTGACCTTTTCGGGGAAACTGAAGGTTTCGTCTGTGCAATTATGGACGAAGTTATCTTGACGAATAACTACCGGAGACATATTATGAGGGACGGGACGGTTGACGTGTGTCGGGCATGCCACCGTCCGGGTGAGTCCATCAGACATATTATCTCTGGTTGTTCTCGTCTGGCTAACGGCGAGTACTTGCACATGCATAACCAAGTGGCCAGGATTATTCACCAACAACTTGCTTTGAAATATAAACTTGTGGATTCTGAGGTACCGTACTACAAGTATGTGCCCGACCCAGTTCTCGAAAATGACCATGTCACGTTGTACTGGGATCGGTCTATCATTACTGACAGGACTATTGTTGCCAATAAGCCTGATATAGTGGTGATAGACCGATTAGCGCGCCGCGCAATGATAGTTGATGTTACCATTCCACATGACGAGAACCTCGTGAAAGCTAAGAAAGAGAAACAAATAAAATATCTCGACTTAGCACACGAGGTTGTCGACATGTGGAATGTGAGCTCGGCTATCATTTTGCCGATTGTCGTAACGGCCAATGGCCTGATGGCCGAAAGCCTGGACCAACATCTCTCGAGGCTCTCGTTAGGCGGTTGGATCAAGGGCCTGATTCAGAAGGCAGTACTTCTCGATACGGCTCGTATTGTGAGGAGGTTCCTATCTCTGCAGCCCTAACCACCGGTAGCTTGGACCCTGCTCCCTACACCGGCGGAACACTATTTTTTATATTTTAAAATGTTTTTAATACCCTTTTAAAAAATTTTTAATTTATGAATGTATTTTATATGTTAGTAAAATAAATGAACGAAATAATATATAATAATAATAATAATTCTATGGGTTCTGACTCCCAAACAATAGTTACACAATGGCAACAATAACATCCATGAAACACGATGGCAACTGCCTGTTTAGCGCGATTTCCCACCAAATAAATAACATAATGGGCCTAACGTTCGACCACATGTCTGTCCGCCGAGACCTCGCTACCTATGTTTCGGATAACCGCGGAGAAGCCAGAATTTGTTTAGCACTAAGGAATAACATTCAAGACTTTATTCCTAACAGCAAGCTTTCTCAGAGACAAATGATAACAAAATACATAACCGCGCAGTTCAACGAGACGTTTTGGGGAGGAGAAGACATCCTAATCGCCGCGGCCGAATATTGTCTAGTAAATGTGCATGTGCACATAAATCACGGAAACACACTGATGTATTCACCTGCCGGCGAATCAGTACCAGGAAATATACATATCATTTACAAAGATCATCACTATGATAGCTGGGTCGTGAGCGCCGCCGAACAATTCAACAATAATCTGCATAGACGAACGCTAGAATCAACCAACAAAATTACACCACAACATACAGAAACGGTAGGTAACAAATATAACAAAAGAGACGAACAAGGGCAGTCTACAAAACCCCGCTTCCTGAACAGTCCCCAATTAGATAGCTCATTAACACTGTATGAACAATTAACATCAACATTAGGTACACCGTTATCGGTTGAAGTCGCGGATGACACGGGTTTTACAATAATTAGGAATCAGCCTACTACAGCAACTAAGTACACTTGCCGAAACCAGCCAAAAAAGACAAAATAGATGCGGATCTTTCAAATAGGGGCATTCACATAGGCTGCCTACAAGAAACAGGGATGAACGTAGGAACATACAACTCCGCTCACTACGAATGGCACCTATCTGGAACTGCAGGTAAAGCCCACAGGGGACTTGCAATTGTAATCAGAAAGGATGCCCGAATTGAAATAATGAACAGGAAGAACGATACCGACGCGATCTCAATCACTCTGGAAGTTGATATTAAGAAAGTCCGAGAGTTCAACATAACGACATATACATACATGCTTTGTTGACTTTATAAGGCATTTGACTCGGTGAAATGGCCGATGCTATGGGAAGTGACAAACCTGCTCCGCTTTATATAATTAACTCCCACATCAACAGCTGTACCTCTAAAGCCAGATCCTTCACAGGATTACTAAACATGATTAGACAAAAACCAAGGAAATGTTCTTTAGTAATCCTAGGCAACTTTAACGCACATATTGGTAGACAAGATACAATAAGTTTTCAACGCAAAGGATTGATTCACCAAAATCTCCATCATGACTATTCCAATTACAATGGGGAAATGTTAATGGATATAACCAACAGGGAAAAATTACAAATAGAAACAACAAAAGCGAGATCATCATGCAGAATAACATGGTCAAAGGGCACGCAGAAATCACAAATGGACCACATTATTACGCAACAGGCAACAGAAAAACTCTTTAACTATATTAAAGGCGAATGGGCAGGTAGGGCCATATCCAACCATAAAATAATTTGGGGGCAGATAAGAACAATTCGCACCATAAACAAATATAACGACACCGAATACAAGACACGACAAACAATGTTACTATGCCGCTCTTAATATCAAATCCACCAAAACAAAATTCCAAGCTTGCATAATCAAAAAACTGGAAAACAGGAATAGACTCAACTGGAAAACAGGAATAGACTCAACCTCGGATATCGAGGGATATGCCTTGGAGGCGTGGCACGTGGCGCCTGGACATTGCTAAATTGGGCTTATGTTCGAACGGCAGCTGTACGCTTCATTCAGTCGCTTTGCAACTGCGTACAGTGTACTATTGATGCGTAAAAAACGAAAATGCCGAGCTGTGCAGTAATAATTTGTAAAAATAGGTCTAGTACCATCAACCTGAAGACAAATGGCGTGTCCTATCACCGGTAAGTAAACATTTAAGTCGCTGTTTAATATTTTAAATCAATTTTTAAATCATTTACTAACTTACGTCCGGAGCGATACGAACTAGCCCGAACTAGCCCGAATCTTTCCGAACGGAACGAACGTTTTGGATTTAGAGAGGTGCAATCGAGTGCGTGCGGCTGATTTTATCGACATGCGTATTATTGCAGTCGAATGTTTTTTTACAGAACTCAATGGATATTCTCGTATTACATGTATAGTTTATGAGTTAAATTTGTTATTAATTTAATTTTGTTTGAAGCAAATAAAGACATTGTTATTTCAATACAGTTACTCGTGCATAGCATAATATTTAACAGAGAGGGTTCCCTTTACCCGGTAACACAATATTTAAAGAAAAAAAACTCATTTTATTTTAGTAAAAATAACCCATATTTTCGGATAGGTATATAAAAACAAAATAAATTATATAAAGAAAATTAAACGAAGTTATAATAATACAAGAATGTGCTAAAATAAATATCGATAAAAATTATCGACCATCGCTTTCGACTCCCTAATTGCATGCGTGTGCATTGAATGTTCGCAAATAGCAACTGTTTACAAGTGAAAGCCCCGCCCATTCTATGTATGTGTGCTATTAGAAATTGATATAGTGTAGCTGCTTTCTTCTTAGTGTGCGAGTTCAAATTTTAAGTGTGTGTCGTAAGTACACTATTTGTTAATGTTGTAATTATTTTACTGGGAGATAAGCGGCCGCACTAGGATTCCTTACTATTCCGCAATGAAGGCATATCTCTGGATATCTATGGACTCAACGGATAAAAGCATCGAAATACCATGGTGTACCATAACCGGAGTATTAAAATCGGCTGCTCAGGAAACCTTGATTTTTCAGCCGAGTCACTCTAGGGATCATCGTATAGCTCTTGCTAACCTCCAAAAGGCTAAATTCTTACAAAAAAGACAACTAGATAACCCAAATAGACATAATCGTGTAAAAGAATGTCAGGCAGCACTTAAAAAGATTAAAAACGAAAAGGAAAATAAAGAATGCAGGACCTTCTTTACTGGATTGGGGAAAAAACACCCTTCAAAACAAAACTCATGCAGGTACTTTATCTATTTTACAGGAAAAACAAGCAAGCAACAAAACGCCGGAAAAGTAACGCTTATATACCAATGTCCAAATGGGAGCAAATCCTAAAAAAATCTGAGGGCCTACCTATACCAACGGTTATAATAACAAAACCAGTAACAGTCGAGCAAAGTGAAGGACCCACGGTGGACGACATAAAGGACATAATTAGCAGCATTAGGAGCGGAACAGCGCCCGGAACAGACCAAGTGGTAATTGAGCTCTACAAAGCGATGCCCCAAATATTACAGGAAGCCGTCACCAAGCATATGAACAAAGCCTGGACACAGAATGAAGCTCCCGTGGCTAGAAACAATGCAAGTACCAATTCCAAAGAAAAACAACCCTAAAGATACAAATGACTATCGACGAATATCGGTTTGCAATACGGGCTACAGAATCTACGCCTGCTACGTATTAAAAAAATTAGACGAAACAATAAAAGAACTAGGCAGCTACCAAGCAGCCTTTTTAAACAACAGATCTACAGACGATCACATATTTACACTAAAAAGGGCTCTGGACGAAGAATGGCGCGCAGGCAAAAGAATTTATGTACTCGCTCTGGACATAGAAAAAGCGTTTGACAACGTCGACCTCCAAGCACTGCGGGACATTTTATTGCAAATGTCCCGCATTTTATTACAAAGAACAAACAAGTCACTAACCAACAGGATAATCAAGGTTTGCTTGAAAGAACGCACACACATCAAATGGTGTGGTCAGCAAAGTAGTTGGATTATTAAAGGAAAGCGAGTCAAACAAGGTTGCCCGATATCCCCTCGCCTTTTTACACTGGTCATGGATGAGGTCCTTAGAACCCTCGAAGAGGAAACTCAATTAATCAAACTAGCCCAAGATCGCGAAATCTCACTCCCCCTGGTGCTATCGTTCGCGGACGACCTCATCTTCATTACAGATGATCTAAAAGGGCTAGAAGGAATCGTATACCATATTAAACCCCTACTAGGTAGTGTCGGCCTACAAATAAACGAAACAAAAATACTAATTAGAGACCCAATAGCTAAACAGAAAGCGACCTACGTGTCAATTAACGGATTAAATCTTCATACTGTCGATGAAATTAAATATCTAGGCACATACATAACATCTGCATTAAACAGGAGAAGCACAATTAGAAAACGATGTGAACAGGCCACTAGAAACGCGAAGTCACTATTACCATTCATAATAAAATCAAAGATGGACTGGAAACTAGCCAGACTCATGTATCGAATGGTGATCGTACTTTATATGATATACGGTTAGAAAGTATCGGCAATCACCAAAGCTAACAGGTCAAGACTGAGAAGATATGAGAGAGTCACCATGAGAGACTTTATTAACCACGCCAGAAATAAACCAAGAAGATGCATGAAATATTAGACGGAAAAACAGTAACCAAACGCATCAAGAATCACAGGATGTGCTATCTCGCACACGTTCACAGGCGCGGCAACCCACACCTGTTACACGCAGCAATGCAGTACAAGGCCAAATCCAAGAAAATAGGCCGTCCTATTTACACATGGAACGACAACATTAAACAGGCCTCAACCTATTTCGAAGAGGAACTCAACTTTTGGATGGACACGGCTACAGACCGATACAGGATCATGAAGGCTGCCAGCGAGATCTACATGAAACCACAAACGGATAGCAGCGTAACTTCTGACGAAGACATAGAATCGGCTAAATGCAACACAGCACAGCAGCGATATAGAAAGGCGACGAGTAAGCAACGTAACCCCATCTCAAGATTCACCGGTGAAAATGGACTCGAAACGATATAGCACAGATGTCTCAAAAAGATGCTCATCCAAAGACAAATAACACCCATCTCTCCACTAGTCCATTGCTTACTCAAGGATGCATATCCGGTATGGCTCGTAAATCCTTTCCTATCCTGAGGGCACGTCTTCCTTACCATTATCGCGCCCCCCTGTCTACTCCTTGATATGCAATGGCCTTTGTAGCCCCATGAAACATGAGACTTCATGGGCTAGTGCAAATCTTGGGGTTCATTCGATTTATCGAGTCTGGTTAAACCACGCTGGGATCGGTGCCTTTCATTCATTCATTCATATACGTGTATATTTTGCCTAATATACTCGTATGATATGAGATGTTGGCGAATATGAATTGTGATGCAACTGTGAGGATACCGATATCTTTGAAAAAATCTCTCAGAGAAACTCTGGCACCTAGCTGGTAAATTGCTCGAACAGCTCTGAAGGACAAATATATTTTGAATATCAGCAGCATTTACCGAACAGCAGAACCATAAAAACAAAAATTTTAGTCATCAAATAACAAATTCTCCTTGGCAAAAACAACTATTCCAAATCTCAAACTATATAACATAAAATGAATCCCACTCACGTATGCTTTTCCTCCCTATCCTCCTTGACCTCGGCCTCCTTATCAGCCGAGCTCTCTCTCTCCACACTCCGCTTATCTTCCTCCACAGCCACTCTTTTCTCATCTCTCTCTATAGAGCTCCTGTCAACTGAGACTCTCTCTTTCTCTGGTTCTACTGGCTCATCGGGAGCTGTTGATGAGGATTTCTCGGAAGCGTCTGATGGATTGCGGGATACGTTGACACCTGAGGGATAAAAACATTGATAAGGGTGTTAAGAAAAAATATTCCGATATAGGTAAAAGTTTGATAAATAATATAAATACCAAACACATACACTATTAGAGTTTGCGTGCCTAATGTTAGGACTATGCGCAAGCTATGGACTGAAGTTATGATTCCTACTGAAAAAGAGAATTAAAGTCCTAGCTGGCCGGATGTCCAAAAAACACCATATTTTATTATAAAGAAAAAGAAAAGGAAGAAAATACATTTATTTGGCACAGACTAAAAGGCACACAAGTAGAAAGAGAAAAAAAAATAAGGTAGAAGGAAAGTATACAAAATAAAAAACCATCTACATAACATTACGGCAGACACAATACAATTTTTAACGAAGTATGGAACTTTGATAATTATTTTCAGTACTTTGGTTAATGATCACACACAACTACAACGTATTTGTTTTGTACAGTAATAAAGTAAATGTTATCTTTCTGCCATTTTTAGCTAACTAAACAAATATATAATAAACAGTACATACCAGAGTCATCAGCAGAGCGGCTGTGCGAGTGCGCCGGAGTGATGCTGGACTTGAGCTCGGTCAGCTTGGCGAGCGGGGCCTCTTGGATGTGCTTCACCCATCTGTTCACAAAAACATGTCTGTTATAGCTAGCTTATTGGTAGAAACGAGGGATAAATTGTAAACTCAAACTCAAAGCATTTATTTCAATTAAACCCTTTACAGGCGCTTTTGAATTGTCAAAGAGTCAGTCAGTGAGTCAGAAAGTTGAAGCTAGTTGCCCATTCCAAAACGTAGATCTATATGGAGAAGAACGGGCAAGAAACTCCAAGGAAACTCTTTTAAATATAGAAATTACAAAATCCTGGGTACATTACTCTTGTTGAATCTATATGTGAGAACAATGTAAAAAAATATATATAAAAAACAAAAACGATTAAAAATAATCCCTGGCAGCTAAGAGATGCCCAGTCTCAACTGACGCCGCCCGTTCACGAACATGACGCGTGGATCAGCACCATCCAGCTCAACCATCTTGTAGGGAACCGAATGATCCAACACACTCGCCACCATCATAATCACCACCATCATGTACTCACTATTCTTACAGATGCCTTAAAATGGGACTTACTAAATAAAAGGACAATACTCAAACATATTGGTAAATGGGCAATGTTGCACAACATTGTGATAATGCCCCAATTATGTAACTGTTTTTGGAGTACATTTGAATATCTAGCTATACAAAAATTAAATAAAAAAAAGTACGTGTATGTCTTGTAAACGGGCGTTACAACGTAAGCTCTACGTTTTAAAGCCTATTCTTGAATGTTATACGATGAAAATACTACTTACGAAGTATATTCCGGTGTGGTGTTGGCAGACAGCTCATGCATCTGCACTCCGTTGATGTTCATCAGGAAGAACGTGTTGCGCACCGCCGCGTTGGGACGGAACAGCACCTTATCCCTGTTGGGATAAAGGTTATTGTTGAGTCAACGTCTTGTGAGACTTGAGCCATAATATCCGGTTGCTGTTAAGGCTTAATGAAATCCTGTTCTTTAACCATCGAATCAGTAGTCAGTTTGCATTATAATAATTAGAAATTAAAATTAATTCGTTTCAGTTGATAAGACTAGAAATCATCTTTAAGACCATTGGTTACAGATTTCAGTGAACGGTCGGTAACACGTCAGGTTTGAACCTCGAACACGTCATGCTACATGGAAACTACCCTTATAGTTACCCAGATAAAAGGGTGTTTTCCTTATTTCGAGTGTCAAACTCAAAGCATTAATTTGAAATAAACCAATCACAGGCACTTTTGAATTGTCAAGGGGTCGGTCAGTCAGAAAGATGAAGTTAGATGCCCATTCCAAAGCGTAGTAAGTTCCTATGGAGAAGAACGGGCAAGAAACTCTACAGTCACTCTTTTACATAGCAATTTACAATTGTTTTACGATGATTGATGATGGAGTTATTATTTTTATTAAACTTTATGCAACATAATGGTGGTTACACATAATTTTATGTGAAACGTAACGTAAAATGTAACATACGTTGAAACAAATTCGCCTTTATGGGACATTGAATATATTTATAGACTTGTGAGGAACAGGGGGTAAAGTTCACTCATTCTCTACTTATAGAAAAGGGAGGATCTTCCTACAATATACTCACACATCACTTTTACATCCCAATATGTGAGTGGTTGACCAAAAAGGGACCTCAAGGGAACTACGGCACCTAAAAATATTCTGGTTAGACCAAAACAAAGCTAAAAGACCACAGATAAAAACATTAAAAAACAAAAATTACGGTTTCCAATCCCTCCAGGTCCCTTTTTGGTCAACCACTCACATATTGGGATGTAAAAGTGATGTGTGAGTATGCGAGGTAAAAGCTGCTTGCGCAATGTAGGATTTGTGTGACGTCGGGGCTTTGATGCGTAGTTCGCATGTGGCGTTGTAGATGGCGCCACATATTTGGACGACATGTTCGTTTCAACGTATGTTACATATTTTCATGTTACGTTTCACGTGTGTGTACTCGACTCACCATGAAGAGTACAAAAGCGGACTAGCCAAGGGTGGTCAAAAGTTAGATTGTTCTTACCATTTGATGAGTGGTGACAAGAAGGATTGCTGTTGGCTGGGTTGCGGGATCGGCTTCAGTACAAACTTGTCGCTCTCTCGCTGTAGCAGGATTAGGCTGTCTTCTAACATCAGGGCCTGGGGAGAAGAAGTAACATGTTAGTTGTATGATCTGAATTTTATCGGCTTAGAATTTATGTTAGTAATTTTTATAGTGTACATAATAAAGAGTATTCTATCTCTAAATATTATTCCTAGAATAGATAATTTTTTAGGACATATTCTTGTGAATTATTTTTCATAACTGTTCACCTTTTAATAGTCCAATCATGTTGACATTGATTCTTTATTGTCATTTGTGACGAACAAAGTTCGTCATAGAAACGTATGGAAGGGGAAAATTTTGAATAAAATAATAATCAATGAATTGTGTGTAAAAATGTACATTTTCCTCACGCTTTTCTGCAACCTGTGCGAGTAATTTTGTAAAAAGGGACGGAAGGTAAGGAAGCCCCGGGGAAGCGCGCGCTATTCGATTTGACCAATGAGCGCGCGCGGTGCTACAGTTTGTTGGTCAGCCAATTACAGGCACTTTTTAATTTTCAAGGAGTCGATTAGTAAAAGATGAAGCGACTAGCCCAGAATAATGGCGTATGTAGAGCTTTGTCTCTGCCGACCATTGCTGTGTGATAGGGTCTTTCTAATGTTCCATATGCATTATTTACAACCGTTTCCGGTAATAAAAGTTCAAAACCATTTTATTACTTAGACAATAACATAGTAATAAGTTTGCTGGTGATGTCTACGTGTTCCTTTGTATAAGAGTAAAGTTCCCCTTGACTCACGAGCACGCTGACCCGCTTGCTGGAGTCGTTCCGCAGCGTGAGCTCGCCCTCCGTGCGCAGCGCGTGCTGCGTGAGGTCCAGCCGCCGCAGCTCCTCCCACTCGCCCGACGTGGGCACCCGGACTTCTAACTTAGTAAAGTTCCCCTTGACTCACGAGCACGCTGACCCGCTTGCTGGAGTCGTTCCGCAGCGTGAGCTCGCCCTCCGTGCGCAGCGCGTGCTGCGTGAGGTCCAGCCGCCGCAGCTCCTCCCACTCGCCCGACGTGGGCACCCGGACTTCTAACTTAGTAAAGTTCCCCTTGACTCACGAGCACGCTGACCCGCTTGCTGGAGTCGTTCCGCAGCGTGAGCTCGCCCTCCGTGCGCAGCGCGTGCTGCGTGAGGTCCAGCCGCCGCAGCTCCTCCCACTCGCCCGACGTGGGCACCCGGACTTCTAACTTAGTAAAGTTCCCCTTGACTCACGAGCACGCTGACCCGCTTGCTGGAGTCGTTCCGCAGCGTGAGCTCGCCCTCCGTGCGCAGCGCGTGCTGCGTGAGGTCCAGCCGCCGCAGCTCCTCCCACTCGCCCGACGTGGGCACCCGGACTTCTAACTTAGTAAAGTTCCCCTTGACTCACGAGCACGCTGACCCGCTTGCTGGAGTCGTTCCGCAGCGTGAGCTCGCCCTCCGTGCGCAGCGCGTGCTGCGTGAGGTCCAGCCGCCGCAGCTCCTCCCACTCGCCCGACGTGGGCACCCGGACTTCTAACTTAGTAAAGTTCCCCTTGACTCACGAGCACGCTGACCCGCTTGCTGGAGTCGTTCCGCAGCGTGAGCTCGCCCTCCGTGCGCAGCGCGTGCTGCGTGAGGTCCAGCCGCCGCAGCTCCTCCCACTCGCCCGACGTGGGCACCCGGACTTCTAACTTAGTAAAGTTCCCCTTGACTCACGAGCACGCTGACCCGCTTGCTGGAGTCGTTCCGCAGCGTGAGCTCGCCCTCCGTGCGCAGCGCGTGCTGCGTGAGGTCCAGCCGCCGCAGCTCCTCCCACTCGCCCGACGTGGGCACCCGGACTTCTAACTTAGTAAAGTTCCCCTTGACTCACGAGCACGCTGACCCGCTTGCTGGAGTCGTTCCGCAGCGTGAGCTCGCCCTCCGTGCGCAGCGCGTGCTGCGTGAGGTCCAGCCGCCGCAGCTCCTCCCACTCGCCCGACGTGGGCACCCGGACTTCTAACTTAGTAAAGTTCCCCTTGACTCACGAGCACGCTGACCCGCTTGCTGGAGTCGTTCCGCAGCGTGAGCTCGCCCTCCGTGCGCAGCGCGTGCTGCGTGAGGTCCAGCCGCCGCAGCTCCTCCCACTCGCCCGACGTGGGCACCCGGACTTCTAACTTAGTAAAGTTCCCCTTGACTCACGAGCACGCTGACCCGCTTGCTGGAGTCGTTCCGCAGCGTGAGCTCGCCCTCCGTGCGCAGCGCGTGCTGCGTGAGGTCCAGCCGCCGCAGCTCCTCCCACTCGCCCGACGTGGGCACCCGGACTTCTAACTTAGTAAAGTTCCCCTTGACTCACGAGCACGCTGACCCGCTTGCTGGAGTCGTTCCGCAGCGTGAGCTCGCCCTCCGTGCGCAGCGCGTGCTGCGTGAGGTCCAGCCGCCGCAGCTCCTCCCACTCGCCCGACGTGGGCACCCGGACTTCTAACTTAGTAAAGTTCCCCTTGACTCACGAGCACGCTGACCCGCTTGCTGGAGTCGTTCCGCAGCGTGAGCTCGCCCTCCGTGCGCAGCGCGTGCTGCGTGAGGTCCAGCCGCCGCAGCTCCTCCCACTCGCCCGACGTGGGCACCCGGACTTCTAACTTAGTAAAGTTCCCCTTGACTCACGAGCACGCTGACCCGCTTGCTGGAGTCGTTCCGCAGCGTGAGCTCGCCCTCCGTGCGCAGCGCGTGCTGCGTGAGGTCCAGCCGCCGCAGCTCCTCCCACTCGCCCGACGTGGGCACCCGGACTTCTAACTTAGTAAAGTTCCCCTTGACTCACGAGCACGCTGACCCGCTTGCTGGAGTCGTTCCGCAGCGTGAGCTCGCCCTCCGTGCGCAGCGCGTGCTGCGTGAGGTCCAGCCGCCGCAGCTCCTCCCACTCGCCCGACGTGGGCACCCGGACTTCTAACTTAGTAAAGTTCCCCTTGACTCACGAGCACGCTGACCCGCTTGCTGGAGTCGTTCCGCAGCGTGAGCTCGCCCTCCGTGCGCAGCGCGTGCTGCGTGAGGTCCAGCCGCCGCAGCTCCTCCCACTCGCCCGACGTGGGCACCCGGACTTCTAACTT
Organism: Xanthia togata; assembly: GCA_963853775.1. NCBI lineage: Eukaryota > Metazoa > Arthropoda > Insecta > Lepidoptera > Noctuidae > Xanthia > Xanthia togata. The sequence goes on along the minus strand of OY970813.1, from coordinate 17,668,363 downwards.
AGTAAAGTTCCCCTTGACTCACGAGCACGCTGACCCGCTTGCTGGAGTCGTTCCGCAGCGTGAGCTCGCCCTCCGTGCGCAGCGCGTGCTGCGTGAGGTCCAGCCGCCGCAGCTCCTCCCACTCGCCCGACGTGGGCACCCGGACTTCTAACTTAGTAAAGTTCCCCTTGACTCACGAGCACGCTGACCCGCTTGCTGGAGTCGTTCCGCAGCGTGAGCTCGCCCTCCGTGCGCAGCGCGTGCTGCGTGAGGTCCAGCCGCCGCAGCTCCTCCCACTCGCCCGACGTGGGCACCCGGACTTCTAACTTAGTAAAGTTCCCCTTGACTCACGAGCACGCTGACCCGCTTGCTGGAGTCGTTCCGCAGCGTGAGCTCGCCCTCCGTGCGCAGCGCGTGCTGCGTGAGGTCCAGCCGCCGCAGCTCCTCCCACTCGCCCGACGTGGGCACCCGGACTTCTAACTTAGTAAAGTTCCCCTTGACTCACGAGCACGCTGACCCGCTTGCTGGAGTCGTTCCGCAGCGTGAGCTCGCCCTCCGTGCGCAGCGCGTGCTGCGTGAGGTCCAGCCGCCGCAGCTCCTCCCACTCGCCCGACGTGGGCACCCGGACTTCTAACTTAGTAAAGTTCCCCTTGACTCACGAGCACGCTGACCCGCTTGCTGGAGTCGTTCCGCAGCGTGAGCTCGCCCTCCGTGCGCAGCGCGTGCTGCGTGAGGTCCAGCCGCCGCAGCTCCTCCCACTCGCCCGACGTGGGCACCCGGACTTCTAACTTAGTAAAGTTCCCCTTGACTCACGAGCACGCTGACCCGCTTGCTGGAGTCGTTCCGCAGCGTGAGCTCACCCTCCGTGCGCAGCGCGTGCTGCGTGAGGTCCAGCCGCCGCAGCTCCTCCCACTCGCCCGACGTGGGCACCCGGACTTCTAACTTAGTAAAGTTCCCCTTGACTCACGAGCACGCTGACCCGCTTGCTGGAGTCGTTCCGCAGCGTGAGCTCGCCCTCCGTGCGCAGCGCGTGCTGCGTGAGGTCCAGCCGCCGCAGCTCCTCCCACTCGCCCGACGTGGGCACCCGGACTTCTAACTTAGTAAAGTTCCCCTTGACTCACGAGCACGCTGACCCGCTTGCTGGAGTCGTTCCGCAGCGTGAGCTCGCCCTCCGTGCGCAGCGCGTGCTGCGTGAGGTCCAGCCGCCGCAGCTCCTCCCACTCGCCCGACGTCGGCACCCGGACTTCTAACTTAGTAAAGTTCCCCTTGACTCACGAGCACGCTGACCCGCTTGCTGGAGTCGTTCCGCAGCGTGAGCTCGCCCTCCGTGCGCAGCGCGTGCTGCGTGAGGTCCAGCCGCCGCAGCTCCTCCCACTCGCCCGACGTGGGCACCCGGACTTCTAACTTAGTAAAGTTCCCCTTGACTCACGAGCACGCTGACCCGCTTGCTGGAGTCGTTCCGCAGCGTGAGCTCGCCCTCCGTGCGCAGCGCGTGCTGCGTGAGGTCCAGCCGCCGCAGCTCCTCCCACTCGCCCGACGTGGGCACCCGGACTTCTAACTTAGTAAAGTTCCCCTTGACTCACGAGCACGCTGACCCGCTTGCTGGAGTCGTTCCGCAGCGTGAGCTCGCCCTCCGTGCGCAGCGCGTGCTGCGTGAGGTCCAGCCGCCGCAGCTCCTCCCACTCGCCCGACGTGGGCACCCGGACTTCTAACTTAGTAAAGTTCCCCTTGACTCACGAGCACGCTGACCCGCTTGCTGGAGTCGTTCCGCAGCGTGAGCTCGCCCTCCGTGCGCAGCGCGTGCTGCGTGAGGTCCAGCCGCCGCAGCTCCTCCCACTCGCCCGACGTGGGCACCCGGACTTCTAACTTAGTAAAGTTCCCTTTGACTCACGAGCACGCTGACCCGCTTGCTGGAGTCGTTCCGCAGCGTGAGCTCGCCCTCCGTGCGCAGCGCGTGCTGCGTGAGGTCCAGCCGCCGCAGCTCCTCCCACTCGCCCGACGTGGGCACCCGGACTTCTAACTTAGTAAAGTTCCCCTTGACTCACGAGCACGCTGACCCGCTTGCTGGAGTCGTTCCGCAGCGTGAGCTCGCCCTCCGTGCGCAGCGCGTGCTGCGTGAGGTCCAGCCGCCGCAGCTCCTCCCACTCGCCCGACGTGGGCACCCGGACTTCTAACTTAGTAAAGTTCCCCTTGACTCACGAGCACGCTGACCCGCTTGCTGGAGTCGTTCCGCAGCGTGAGCTCGCCCTCCGTGCGCAGCGCGTGCTGCGTGAGGTCCAGCCGCCGCAGCTCCTCCCACTCGCCCGACGTGGGCACCCGGACTTCTAACTTAGTAAAGTTCCCCTTGACTCACGAGCACGCTGACCCGCTTGCTGGAGTCGTTCCGCAGCGTGAGCTCGCCCTCCGTGCGCAGCGCGTGCTGCGTGAGGTCCAGCCGCCGCAGCTCCTCCCACTCGCCCGACGTGGGCACCCGGACTTCTAACTTAGTAAAGTTCCCCTTGACTCACGAGCACGCTGACCCGCTTGCTGGAGTCGTTCCGCAGCGTGAGCTCGCCCTCCGTGCGCAGCGCGTGCTGCGTGAGGTCCAGCCGCCGCAGCTCCTCCCACTCGCCCGACGTGGGCACCCGGACTTCTAACTTAGTAAAGTTCCCCTTGACTCACGAGCACGCTGACCCGCTTGCTGGAGTCGTTCCGCAGCGTGAGCTCGCCCTCCGTGCGCAGCGCGTGCTGCGTGAGGTCCAGCCGCCGCAGCTCCTCCCACTCGCCCGACGTGGGCACCCGGACTTCTAACTTAGTAAAGTTCCCCTTGACTCACGAGCACGCTGACCCGCTTGCTGGAGTCGTTCCGCAGCGTGAGCTCGCCCTCCGTGCGCAGCGCGTGCTGCGTGAGGTCCAGCCGCCGCAGCTCCTCCCACTCGCCCGACGTGGGCACCCGGACTTCTAACTTAGTAAAGTTCCCCTTGACTCACGAGCACGCTGACCCGCTTGCTGGAGTCGTTCCGCAGCGTGAGCTCGCCCTCCGTGCGCAGCGCGTGCTGCGTGAGGTCCAGCCGCCGCAGCTCCTCCCACTCGCCCGACGTGGGCACCCGGACTTCTAACTTAGTAAAGTTCCCCTTGACTCACGAGCACGCTGACCCGCTTGCTGGAGTCGTTCCGCAGCGTGAGCTCGCCCTCCGTGCGCAGCGCGTGCTGCGTGAGGTCCAGCCGCCGCAGCTCCTCCCACTCGCCCGACGTGGGCACCCGGACTTCTAACTTAGTAAAGTTCCCCTTGACTCACGAGCACGCTGACCCGCTTGCTGGAGTCGTTCCGCAGCGTGAGCTCGCCCTCCGTGCGCAGCGCGTGCTGCGTGAGGTCCAGCCGCCGCAGCTCCTCCCACTCGCCCGACGTGGGCACCCGGACTTCTAACTTAGTAAAGTTCCCCTTGACTCACGAGCACGCTGACCCGCTTGCTGGAGTCGTTCCGCAGCATGAGCTCGCCCTCCGTGCGCAGCGCGTGCTGCGTGAGGTCCAGCCGCCGCAGCTCCTCCCACTCGCCCGACGTGGGCACCCGGACTTCTAACTTAGTAAAGTTCCCCTTGACTCACGAGCACGCTGACCCGCTTGCTGGAGTCGTTCCGCAGCGTGAGCTCGCCCTCCGTGCGCAGCGCGTGCTGCGTGAGGTCCAGCCGCCGCAGCTCCTCCCACTCGCCCGACGTGGGCACCCGGACTTCTAACTTAGTAAAGTTCCCCTTGACTCACGAGCACGCTGACCCGCTTGCTGGAGTCGTTCCGCAGCGTGAGCTCGCCCTCCGTGCGCAGCGCGTGCTGCGTGAGGTCCAGCCGCCGCAGCTCCTCCCACTCGCCCGACGTGGGCACCCGGACTTCTAACTTAGTAAAGTTCCCCTTGACTCACGAGCACGCTGACCCGCTTGCTGGAGTCGTTCCGCAGCGTGAGCTCGCCCTCCGTGCGCAGCGCGTGCTGCGTGAGGTCCAGCCGCCGCAGCTCCTCCCACTCGCCCGACGTGGGCACCCGGACTTCTAACTTAGTAAAGTTCCCCTTGACTCACGAGCACGCTGACCCGCTTGCTGGAGTCGTTCCGCAGCGTGAGCTCGCCCTCCGTGCGCAGCGCGTGCTGCGTGAGGTCCAGCCGCCGCAGCTCCTCCCACTCGCCCGACGTCGGCACCCGGACTTCTAACTTGCTCTGGATGGTTTTTAATCTATAAAAGATGATTGCGTAGTTAGTAGGGTTTTATAAATTTCTCCCTAAATAGGTGGAGTTTTATAGAAAGTATGGTTTAAGAGCTTTATTATATCTCATTAAGAATTAACAATAATTCACTGACTGAGATTTTTTTTTCATAAAATGTTTATGAGCGTACAAAAACAGACGTTGAAAGTAAATTTATAAAAAATAAATAGGAAGGTAGTGACAAAAAAAAAGTAAATAATCAAAAATCTCTACTCAAAGACGACAACTCGTTGAATGATGCTGAACAAATTCAAATAATTGAATAATGATTGGTTTAACACACAAAATAGTTACCAATCACATTTTTTCTTGTCGAAATATATGCTAAGACTCGACAACAGTTTAAATTGAATACTATAGCAAAAACAGAGGGTCACGATACAATGTTGTTTTCTCGTTTTGTATTTTCAGTATAGTCACCAACTTTACCCTTAACCGTACTCTTGCGAATATTGGTGACTGGGTTATTCTTCCATAGTACTGCTAGGGTACTGTACCTGTGTTCATTCTCCGCAGTTCTGATGGCGGTATCGACTTTATGCAGTACATCCCTGGCGACGTCGTGAGCGCGCCTCAGTCGCGCCACGTCCTCTTCTGTCTCCTCACCTTCTGTGACTGTCTTGAGGATACCCTCGAGGAGTAGCTGGTATTTCGTCAGTCTGTGGACGGGATTGGATTTTTATTTTAAATAAATTAGTTATTTCGTGGCGACATGTGGGTATACAATAAGGTACACCTCTGCCCACTCCTTCGTGGAATACAGGCGTGATTTTGTGTAAAGAGATTATTAAAATATATTTTTTGCAAATAGATGGCTTTGGTAAATACTATCTGTAATTGCTGTTGTTGATGTCGTCGAGCAGTTGTCGTCGTATTGTTGTTGCAATTTATTTATTCATGTACTCAATACTCAATATATTTATTTGCATTCCACAATGTTAACATAAGTGGTAGGTACATTATAAAATATACACAATTTTAGATCATTGCAGACCCAGACGGGCACAGCAAGTTAGGATAGAGGAAGAGGGCTTATATTACATTATTATTTGAAAAAAGTAAAATATAAATTTCTACTACTCATTTACACTTTAATTTTATTTATTATTTTTGGTATTCATTTTTAATTATTCATTTAATTTATCATTAAAATATTCATTAATATTATAATAGCATTTATGGATTAGGTATTCTTTTAGTTTATTTATAAATATATTAAATTTTTGTTCATATTTAATTGCTTCGGGTAATTTATTATATATTTTAACTGACGTACCTACACACAAAACACTAAAGAAATATACAAAAATATGGAAGAGCGCAAAGGATCTGCTGGTTGTTCCGTTGTTGTTTCTGACTTGTTGTTGTTGAGTGTAATTGTGTATTGTTGGTAGTAATGTCAATTATTGCGATTTCGCAATAATTTCATTAGCATGTGAATTCTAGAGTCTTAGCATGCTAATTGCTATAGCTATGCTATTTGCTATTATGACGATAATTGATATTAATGAAGTATGCGAATTTTGTTAATACTTCTACTATTACCTCCTATTATTTATAGGTAGATATTAAGTTCACACTATTATCTATTTAAGTACAATAATAAGCACAAGACGAAAGAATTTAATTACTGTTTATCGAAATTAACGAATACGTAAACTAAACTCTCACTATCACTTGCCAAAACGTACTGAACTTTGGCACAAAACGACGCGCGCCAAGCGCGTGTCACACCAAATATTATTAAATAATCACGAATTCATTCAATCAATACACGACCTTAAGTACGAACAAATCAAAGACAATAAGGTAATAATTGCTAAACAGCAATCTTCGCACCACTCTGCTAAATCTGCTAATGCTAATAATTTAAATATAATAATACAATCTATCAAAAAATACGAAGAAGCGATTAATTCATTTAGCATTTCACAGAATTTCGCAACTACATTTCATTTGCTAAATGCTAAATGAGCAATCGCATGCTAACAATGAATGCGAATGCTAATTAATCCATCACTAATTGTTGGTGAAGCACATTGGCTCCGAATGAGATCCAATGCGCCAAAACCGGTGAGCCCGAAGAGGGACCAGTGTCCCACGCGGCATAAAGCTCTATTTCTTCTATGAAATAAGGGCTAATCTGGCCTGTGGGCAGTTTTACTCTATGGCCTGACGGATATTCTCGTCAACAAAAGCATTTAAATACAAAAATATCAATAAGCAACACTAGAATAAAAGTTTAAACTGACAGTTCTCGTAGTGCGCGCTTGGTAAAGAATTTCGGTATTTTTTAATTGTTTTTGTGTGTAAATCGACGGGAAGTGGTGTTATTTCGCTTATTCAGTAGTTTTTACATCGTGGTAGATAATATTTTCACTAAATAACATTGTATTATACCAATTTTGAATCAACCAAAAAAAATATAACAATACCAATAGTGAAAAAATAGAATGATGTGATATTTTGAGTTTTGTGTGTGTAATCGGAAGGTAAGTGATTATGTATCATTTTCATGTAGTTAGTTTATGGTTTTAGATAATATTTTAACAAAAATATACAGTAAAACATTTTTTTGAACCAAATAATGTTACGTAATCAAACGGTTCGTACCTACTCAATAGTCGTAATTTTTAGAGTTTTTTTTTCTGTGTTTATCTGATATTAGATAATTTATATATTCATAATGTACCTTGCAAATTTTCATGTGAATGAGTGCAGTAGTTTTATCAGAAATCGTCAAAACAGTGAACAAAATAAATTCCGTTAACAATGTTTATTTAACAACACAAGCGTTTGCTGAAGAATATTATAAATATTCTTTAGTATGCTTTGTCTAAGCCTGTGCCCATATCAATTAACGTTAAGACGGTAGAGTAGGGTTTGTTTATTTGAGTGCGGTCATAAATCTGTCACGACGCGCGGCGACAGCGGTCCTCGGCGGCCAGCGCACAGCGTTGAATTTTTGTAGTGTATTTGTGTGTCTATGTAGTCGTGCTCACCTCTGCCACACGCACGCCAGCATGTCCTTGAGCTGCAGGCGCGCGCACCGCGGCTGCCCCTCGCGCGCCGCCAGCCAGGCGTGCAGCTCCTTGCTCTTGTGTGTCTATGTAGTCGTGCTCACCTCTGCCACACGCACGCCAGCATGTCCTTGAGCTGCAGGCGCGCGCACCGCGGCTGCCCCTCGCGCGCCGCCAGCCAGGCGTGCAGCTCCTTGCTCTTGTGTGTCTATGTAGTCGTGCTCACCTCTGCCACACGCACGCCAGCATGTCCTTGAGCTGCAGGCGCGCGCACCGCGGCTGCCCCTCGCGCGCCGCCAGCCAGGCGTGCAGCTCCTTGCTCTTGTGTGTCTATGTAGTCGTGCTCACCTCTGCCACACGCACGCCAGCATGTCCTTGAGCTGCAGGCGCGCGCACCGCGGCTGCCCCTCGCGCGCCGCCAGCCAGGCGTGCAGCTCCTTGCTCTTGTGTGTCTATGTAGTCGTGCTCACCTCTGCCACACGCACGCCAGCATGTCCTTGAGCTGCAGGCGCGCGCACCGCGGCTGCCCCTCGCGCGCCGCCAGCCAGGCGTGCAGCTCCTTGCTCTTGTGTGTCTATGTAGTCGTGCTCACCTCTGCCACACGCACGCCAGCATGTCCTTGAGCTGCAGGCGCGCGCACCGCGGCTGCCCCTCGCGCGCCGCCAGCCAGGCGTGCAGCTCCTTGCTCTTGTGTGTCTATGTAGTCGTGCTCACCTCTGCCACACGCACGCCAGCATGTCCTTGAGCTGCAGGCGCGCGCACCGCGGCTGCCCCTCGCGCGCCGCCAGCCAGGCGTGCAGCTCCTTGCTCTTGTGTGTCTATGTAGTCGTGCTCACCTCTGCCACACGCACGCCAGCATGTCCTTGAGCTGCAGGCGCGCGCACCGCGGCTGCCCCTCGCGCGCCGCCAGCCAGGCGTGCAGCTCCTTGCTCTTGTGTGTCTATGTAGTCGTGCTCACCTCTGCCACACGCACGCCAGCATGTCCTTGAGCTGCAGGCGCGCGCACCGCGGCTGCCCCTCGCGCGCCGCCAGCCAGGCGTGCAGCTCCTTGCTCTTGTGTGTCTATGTAGTCGTGCTCACCTCTGCCACACGCACGCCAGCATGTCCTTGAGCTGCAGGCGCGCGCACCGCGGCTGCCCCTCGCGCGCCGCCAGCCAGGCGTGCAGCTCCTTGCTCTTGTGTGTCTATGTAGTCGTGCTCACCTCTGCCACACGCACGCCAGCATGTCCTTGAGCTGCAGGCGCGCGCACCGCGGCTGCCCCTCGCGCGCCGCCAGCCAGGCGTGCAGCTCCTTGCTCTTGTGTGTCTATGTAGTCGTGCTCACCTCTGCCACACGCACGCCAGCATGTCCTTGAGCTGCAGGCGCGCGCACCGCGGCTGCCCCTCGCGCGCCGCCAGCCAGGCGTGCAGCTCCTTGCTCTTGTGTGTCTATGTAGTCGTGCTCACCTCTGCCACACGCACGCCAGCATGTCCTTGAGCTGCAGGCGCGCGCACCGCGGCTGCCCCTCGCGCGCCGCCAGCCAGGCGTGCAGCTCCTTGCTCTTGTGTGTCTATGTAGTCGTGCTCACCTCTGCCACACGCACGCCAGCATGTCCTTGAGCTGCAGGCGCGCGCACCGCGGCTGCCCCTCGCGCGCCGCCAGCCAGGCGTGCAGCTCCTTGCTCTTGTGTGTCTATGTAGTCGTGCTCACCTCTGCCACACGCACGCCAGCATGTCCTTGAGCTGCAGGCGCGCGCACCGCGGCTGCCCCTCGCGCGCCGCCAGCCAGGCGTGCAGCTCCTTGCTCTTGTGTGTCTATGTAGTCGTGCTCACCTCTGCCACACGCACGCCAGCATGTCCTTGAGCTGCAGGCGCGCGCACCGCGGCTGCCCCTCGCGCGCCGCCAGCCAGGCGTGCAGCTCCTTGCTCTTGCGGCGCCGCTCGCGCAGCGCGTCCAGCGCCTGGCGCTGCCCGCGGCAGAAGCGCGCCACGCACTGCGCGTAGCCGGGCTCGCCCAGCTGCGGACGGTTACATTGTACACTTCGTCCATGAGTTACACATGGGGTGCACCGGGCGAGATCGAGGACCTCTATCTCGCCCAGTGCACCCCCACAAATATACATACGAAGAAGATGTAACGTTTGACAGTTCAGTATTAGTGGGCAGTCAAAACATTCTAGTGTATCTGAACCTGTTTAAAACGGTCAAAAAAGGTCTTGTATGTCGTCTTTGGTAGATTCATTGCCTCTGTTATGCATCCAGTCTTACTTAATATCGCATTATATTGATACATCCTAAATAGCACAATGTGACCTCTCCCCCATTACTTTGTAAAAGTAAACAAAAAAGAATTACCGTATTCAAGAGCGCATCAGCAACTGGTCTTATTTGCACCACATTGTTCCCAGCCTCGTTCCTCGCAGTCCTCAGGTCAGAGTATAGCCTCGAATGCCTCTCCCTCACAGCTGGCAGGTTGGGAAACAAGGACCTAAGCTCATCGCCCGCCAGGAGGTGTGCGTGGCGCTCCAAGGGCCGCAGGAACACTCCGCCGAGAACGCGCAGCCAGCGGACGTGGGAGCCTTCGGATACTATTAGTTCTATAAGGAGAAATATCTGTGGTAAGATTTGGGAACTTCCTTTCGGTGATTCTAAATCGTTTTTTTTATGATAAATTCATTCATGTTTTACTTATTCCTGAAGACGCTGTGAGCTTACAATTATCAGGATTAAAGTTAAATATCTTCTCACTATTGCTAATTTGATTGACAGTAAAAGATGGTCCAATCAATAGGCCATTGTTATAATAGGATTTACGTTTCTTGTACGTTCTTATACAGGGTGGAATATCGACGCGAAAACTGATACCATGGATTTAGTACATGATTCTGAACCTGAACATGTATAATTTGGTGTTTATTATTTAGAGCATTTGTGATAACAACAAAGGATGAAAGGTAAACAAGGAAGCAACATGTAACACCATAACATGCAGATTCTATTATGTTATACAGTCAATTATTTTCGTAGTGTTTTTCCAAAACACGTCTGTGTTGCTTCTATAAATCATTACAAGTTTAGTCTGCTCGTCAACTGTTGTATCTTTTCTGTCTGTTACACCCTCTCAAGGAAAGAAAAAGATGGATGGATTGTGTGTGAAGTTTGATAGTGGTGGAATGGAATGGAAAGGTATTGAACGATCGAATATGATGGCTATGGTTGACTTCCAAACAGGCTTTATTTTCATTTTTAGATATTGTTTACGATTAGTTATTTTTATTTCTGCTTGAGTATAGTTCTCGATGTTTTCGGTTGGTATATTGGCGTGTGCTAGCTGTCATATGGCTATTAATTTATAATTTAAATTGTGTTTTGCGTAATGTAAATTATCTTGCATACTGTATAGAATCATTTTTTTTTCTAACTGAACAGACAGCTGTGCTGCTGGGGAGTTTGTTGCACCACTTCTTCTTCCCAGCAAAAGCACTAGGAAGTGGTGAAGGGTGGGCGTTTTGGGGGACTGTCTTATGTAATTTTGACGTTCGAAAAGTGCTGATTCTCAGCCTAGTTTGAATAAATGACTTTTGAATTTTGAATTTTGAGAGCTGTGCGTGAGAAAAATCTTCTAATAGAGTTGCTTTAAAATGAAATTTTTCTATTGGTAGATTTAAGTCTCACACAGATGTAATGGAAAGCCAGTCTGAAAGAGATTTATGGAAGAAAGAAACATTCGGCGACCCGAAAAAAAAATCGATAGATGCAGTATGTTGGTATTGTTACACTCACCATGAATGACCTCCTGTCTCTTGCGCAGCGTGGAAGACAGATCGAGTGAGTCGAGCGCGTTTGGCGGGAGGCTATCAGCCCATTGCGCAGCAAGGGGCTCTTCTTCCTCAGACCAGTCGGATTGAGAGGCTGTAACAAATAATCACATTAAATACAGAAAACCGCCCGTCAATAAACGCTTATTATAAAAAGATGGTTAATCAAAGATCCTCGCGTCAATTTGTTCCGTTGCTACTTGTTTTTTCTGTTTCTTGATGTAGGCGTTCTGTCCAAAACTCTATAACACAATTACTGTTTTCATTCGTTGAAAGGCAGCACCCATCTTTACTTTAATATCTCCAAATTGAATCATACTCCAGAATTGGAGGGCTCACAAAACCACCCCGTCTTTTCACAGTAGTGCGCTCTCTCTTCTCAAGATAACCGTAAGATGATGAAATTAGCTTTAGGCAAATAACCCTGCCTTTGTCTCGAATTTCTATTCAAGTGACTAGCTAGCATAGTGACTTTCAAAACCGGCCAAGCGCTAGTCGGACTCACACGAAGGGGTTCGTACCACCGTACAATATCAATCTGTCTAGCCTTTTCCCAACTATATTGGGGTCGGCTTCCAGTCTAACCGGATGCAGCTGAATACCAGTATTTTACATGGAGCGACTGCCTATCTGACCTCCACAACCCAGTAACTGAGTAATACGATACCCTTTGGTAAGACTGGTTGTCAGACTTTCGGGCTTCTGACGACCCGTAACGACTGTCAAAGATCCACGAATGACAACCGGGACCAACGGCTTAACGTGCTTTCCGAGGCACGGAGGAGTCTCGGTATGTAAAGATGGTCACCCATCCACAGACCAACCCCGGCAAGCGTAGCTTAACCTGACGGATCGACCCGTGCGGCAGTTACTACTTAGCCACGAGCTCCTCTACCACGAAGGGGTTCGTACCACCGTACAATATTTAACAAAAAACGCAAAAAGAAAACACGATTCTTGTATGGGGACCCCCTTTAATTTTAATTTTATTATTTTTTGTTATAACAGCAATATAAATTGTTATGGTTCATGAGATACAGTACGCTGACAGACAGACGGACAGTGGAGACTCAGTAATAGGGTTCCGTTTGGCAACCTTCGGGTACCTAATAGATCTTCAACTTGAGTGAATGACTTTCATCTTGTCCATTTGCAATCTATCAAGGCCATGTGGCCAAACTTGCTTCTGTAGGTATTTAAACGCATGATAAACTCACCCTGCTGCTCAGCAGCGACGGTGTTGCTCTCATTACTCCTGGAAGATAAGCTGGAACTGCTAGAACTGCCAGATGGCGCTGTCGCTGCTCCAGGCTCCAGATCACTGCGAAATAAAACATAGTTAGATTTGTGTATGATCTGAGTCTGTTGTCAGATTGGAGACTTTAGTAAAAGATTGTCCAGGAATGTACGGTCAACTGGACGTCAGAAGTAAGACTTGAACTGCGAAAGTCGCCCTTACTGCTACGACTAACTGTACTATCATCCGCGGAACAGACTAGTGTTCCGGTTTTATACGTAATTGGTAAGTAATTTGGATGCATGTCTACACCAAAACAGGAACATTGGATGCGCAACACACTTTTTCTGTACTTTTTCAACAAAAAGTTCTCACATGAAACCTGTCAACTTTTTATCATACCCGTTTTTGTAGATATTTCTAACACAAAAGATTTCTACTTTCAATAAAACTGACGGATAGTGCCGCACACCAAAATTTTCTTGAATTACGTTCTGACGTATATTCGGTATCAACCACCGGATTCGTCTTGTGGATTTTGGCAGTCGCATTTTATTTGCACGATCAATCAATCGGAAATACCGAGGTGTTTCTCAAAAATAAACAATGGCTTTTTAAAAGTGATAATTCTTCGCGTTGAATCTATATTTCGTCGCCGTGCAGTGAAAACCTCGTAAAAGTTTTTTTGTATAATTTACTTGTTGTGCAGAAAACCTGCTACAATGCTTATTTTGTTACAAACGTGCACAGCTCTCAGATGCTTCTAGACTCTTCTATTGATGACTAGATTCCACCAGCGGCTTCGCCCGCGTAATATATATATAAATTATAGTATATGTGGTTATGTAACTCAGTGATCTCCTTAGTGTTCTACTGGTGAAAGAATTTTAAAATCGGTCCAGTAGTTTTTGAGTTTATTCATTAGAAACAAAAATACAAATCTTGTCTCTTTATAATATTAGTGTAGATGATGAACCTCGGAGAACGTTAATGACGGCCATTTTAAATCCTCGCCCTGTAAAAGCTTTTTGCCATTACAGTTTTCCCTGCACGGCGACAATTTGCAGTTTACGTAAGGGTATTTCATGCGGAGCCAATCTCCGGCAAACGTCAATTAAGTCCGAACAAAGGTCAGGAGGAAACGTAAGTCCAAACATCGGCCAGGAAGTTGTAAAAGATGGCTAATTCTGTACGCGCCTTATTAAATACTGCGCCGGCGACGTTTCATCATTGCTCAGGTTTCGAGCGGAGAGATGAATAAGGTAATAATGATCTTTATTGGGTAAAGTTAACACTTTTCATCGCCAGTCGGATGGTTTTGAGGTTTAATGATTTCATCCATTTGTAGCTAGGACTGTACAGAAATCACGCACCTTTTTTCAACTATGGAACTAATGTTTTGATGATTTACTCAACCCTTATTAAGAAGCAATTGTGTTTTTACACAAAAGTCCAAAAAAGGAGTTATATATTTTAAAATATATTACCTATACAGTTTTCAATATGTAGACACAAATAACTCCTCGAAATAAGACCGTTTCTACAAGAGGCTGGATAATTAACACTTATTAATATAATAGTAATTAGAACTATTAACAAGTTTAGATAATAAACATACTCAGAGAAATTATGGAATAGTATCACAATAATCATAGAGACTGCTTTGATTTCTTTCAATAAACATTTTCTACTTTCAATCGAATTAATTTGCAATAAGTACACATCAAGCTTTACATTTCTAGTATAAGCTGACCTCGTATTATACGAAAATCCTATACAAAGCGAGATCAGCATAAACTGGAAATGTATAGCTTGATGTGTAGCCGTGTGTACAATGATATATGTTACATTTTCTCTCATTTTGAACATAGCAAAGCTTTGTATAACAATTTAATCTATATCAAACACCCCAAAATGTATTGTCCAGTCCTGTATCAAATTATTCCGCCTCATATTATGCTAATATCGACACATCATGGCGCCAATATTTTCCTTAGACAGGCCTCATCATTCCAGAAAATACATATTAATATGCGAGAGATTGAGTTTGGTGTTTGTTTTAAGTTATAGAGTCAATTAATAACTTCCAAGTACGATCGAGTAATTATTTGAGAAAGCGAATCCATTACTAACCCTATTAAGCAGATGGATCTAATTTCATATGCGAAAATGAGATCGAGAGAAGAGATCACAGAGCGATGGAAAGGTCAAAGAGATGGCCTAGATGTTGTGGGACTGGACATGTATCGGTCCACTGATGATGATGTCCTAACCCTGCTATTAGGTCACTGCAATCAGCGAGATATAACCAGCTTAATTCGAAGATCTCGCAATACTACCAGCTCATGAGAAAACCCTTCAGTTGAGTTCAAAACTAGTCGGGCTAACCCTATAAAATACACAAGAGTAGTCGTTATTATTATCATAAATGAAGCCAGCTTTACCAACAAAACTGAACTTTCCCGTACAGTTTTCTACTAAAACCGCGATCAAATCTGGTCGGATCACCAGCAGGTAATAAAGCCACAATTGTAATTCAGTGCGAGTACAACAAGTCGCTTCTGAAACACTCACGAAGCACATTTACAGGGACGTGACCCGACTCGGGATATATACGATTGATTCGTTTGCGAAAAAATGGGGAACGTAATGTAATGGTAATGTTTTAGGGAAAAAGAAACTGGTAAAAGTAAAATAATTTGTGGTGGAAATGCTTTGCGTGTTGTTCTGAATAATTTATGGTTAAGTCATGAGGATGCAATCAAGCAGTAGGTCCAACTGATGGTAAGTCATCGTCGCCTGTGGATATCTGCTACAGGCATTGCAGGTGTCTCGCCATCCCAGAGGCAAAGCCAAAATGTGTCATATACGCCTGTAATTACACGGACACCATAACCCAGAACAAAGCCCCGCTACTTGACAGCATGTGTAGAAGTGTAAACATCGGTAGTTTATGAAGCAGTCTAAAGAATTAACATCATTGATCAACAAAGAAATCGTTTGTATGAAACACTTTTCAAAGACCACACAAGTAAAGTCCCAGGAGTAGCAAATTAATAAATATGCGAACTACGTTTGAATACAACGTTCAACTAATAAGCCTTTCCATTTAATTTAGAAAAGAACAAACCTAACAAAATAATTATAACTTTCTCTCCAAAATGAATTAAAAAGGAATATTTCCACGACTTCATGGAACAGAACGCCATCAGATGGATTGCTGTTAAATTCCTATAATTATCGCCCGCCCGCGCACTTTCATGTTGGTAATGGTTCCCTTCAGAACTGACTTGTGGGAAACTTGGAAACTTCCACACCCGTAGGTAGCACGTCAAGATACGAAGGTACTTAGTAGTATATTAAAAAAGGCAATTTTTTATTTGAAATGTTCCGTGCTTTTAATTTGTCTGTTTTTGAGTTGTCTGCCTTAATGCCATTATCTCCAAGACTTTTAGCACGACAGCAATGTGTTTTCCTTAGTAAATTGATTTTGAATCATCATCGAATACAGATTGAATGGGGATTTAAATCTTTTCGAAGTTGATCGAAGAAACTGGCATATTTAAGATTTTGAACTTGCATTTGGGAATTAATAATTTTAATGACCAAAAATATTTTATAACTAAAACCCAGACTAATTTTAAAACGAGCGTGTACGAGTAGGATAAGAACTAGCTGATAGTATGCGACCACTCATTTATCATAATCGTCCGGTATGTCTGTACGATAACATCAGTCCTGCTCTTCCTACTGTTGCACCGAAATAATTATGTATTTTCATGAGTCTGTGACTGATAACAGAATTTATGAAAAAAAAAAGATATTATTTTCTATCATAGGACTACTTACGAAAATTACTTTCGACCTCTTGCGGTTGAGTTCGAACCACACTCCACCAGCCAACCGAACCAGCTCGTAATCAATGGCTTTCCGTAGGTTATGAGCTGGAGGTCGTAAGTTGAAACCGTAGTTTGGTTTGCGACAGGTTTCTAGTCATTATTCAAAACAAAATGCGTGTAAGTAAAGTCGTAACTTATCCTGTTTACGTAAAACAAACACCACAAAAAATATAAACATGAAAACAGATATTATCCCAGAGAGTTACAGTCAAAAATGTAGCAAGTGTCATTGTAGTTCACTATATATGACCTTAGTATGATGTTCATAAACTTATTAATAAACAGAAAAACCTTTACCTTTCGGACAGCGTTCTCCTAGCCAGCATAGCGACTGTGGGAGGCTGTCTACCAGCAGGCAGCGACACATTTCTGGACACACGTGGGGGCGCGGGCGTTGCCATGGCAACCGACACTTATCACCACTTGTCTTAAAATCACCGGTTGTCAGTTTATTGGCATTTTTGTTTTAAACACTGGGTTATGATTGTTTTGGTAACTTTCTTGGTAGTTTTCTTTGGTTGATTAGTCGTCACTGATATTTAGATAGGTAAGCTATGTTCTAAAGTCTAAAGTTGGCAAAAGAGAAATAAAAAGTTTAGATTCGTAAATAACGTATATATATGGATTCGTATTTGGACGCTACTAGTAAGCATATGTTATTAAAAGTATCGGACAACGTAGATGAGACAAATCTTGGTGACATACAGTCTGGCATGGAATCAATCCAAATAACCGGTAGTTTTATAGCCATATGTATTACATGTATATTGTTGACCACCAATCGGAAATTATCATTTTGTCCACACATTGAGTACCTGAGGATCCAGTTCGAGTAAACAAGGACGTAATATGTTATTCTGAAGTTACCGAGCTAAGAAAAAATATATGGTTCGCGAACGGGCGCCGTCAGTTGGGACTGGTCATTTCTTAGCCATGGCTTATTTTAATTTATTTTAAGTTTTTGAATGATTCTTTATTTTTTTCTTTTTATTACGGACGCTTTTACGAACGTGCACGTCTTTCTATATTGTTCTCACGTGCATAATTTCAAAATGATGTAACCAATATTTTGTATCAATATTTTTATTTAAAAGAGTGTCCGTGGAGTTTCTTGCCCGTTCTTCTCCATAGGTACCTACTACGCTTTGGAATGGGCAACTAGCTTCATATTTTTTAACTGACCAACCCCTTGACAATTCAAAAGTGCCTGTAAATGGTTTAATTGAAATAAATGCTTTTTTTTTTTTTTTTTTTTAACTAGGCCATCTCGTAGCTCACCTCTGAGGTGATGACTACTTAACCGGTCAATCCTGCGGCTGCCTTAAGCTACTAATTTAAAGCCTCCAGCCAGGGGCAAAACTATTCTAAATTAAAACTAGGCGAACGCTCGCTAAGGGCACCCCCTGTGGGGTACGGACCTCGGCTTAGGGCGTCGCTGGGGGGAGGACAGCAAGTTGGGACAGGCTGGATCAAAGATGATTCATTATTATTAATCGGGGAATTTAAGACTACATTTCTCAGCAAAACGCGGGCTGGCGCTTCTGCGAGCAAGGGTCGGTGGGGAGTATTATTTACTCGGGCGGGCCGCGATCGCGGAGGACCTCGGCGGCGAGGTCGGAATGCGGGTCGGTGTCTGTGTTTTTTGTGCACTGT
Organism: Xanthia togata; assembly: GCA_963853775.1. Taxonomy (NCBI): domain Eukaryota; kingdom Metazoa; phylum Arthropoda; class Insecta; order Lepidoptera; family Noctuidae; genus Xanthia; species Xanthia togata. The sequence goes on along the minus strand of OY970813.1, from coordinate 17,650,548 downwards.
ACTTGTGGCCCTATTGCTCTCCTGGAGGAGGGTTATGGGGTCGTCTGGGTCGGTAAGGATTTGCCTTGGGCGGCGGGTCTGACTGATTCTACTCGTGACATAATTGGCGGCCTCGACAACCAGAGGGTTGCGGTGTTTGGCGGCGGACTCAAAGAAACGCTTGGAATTGCGTTTGAGAAATTGGTGGATTGTGGGGATCTTTAGGTCGAGATGGAGGATCTCGTTCCTAACGTACCAGGGGGCACCGGTGATTTTCCGAAGAAATCTATTTTGGAGCGTTTGCATCCTATGAATATGGCGGGGTTTTGCGTGTGCAAATACGGCTCCCGCATAGGTCATGATGGGACGAACGCACGCCGTGTACGTACGCAATTTGCACTTAAGAGACATTTTGCTACGTGCATTCAGGACAGAGTGGAGTCTACCGAGAACGAAAGCGGCTCGCGAGCGGACCTGCTTTATGTGCTCACTGAAGGTGAGATGCTGATCTAGGACGACACCTAGGTATTTGGCTCGCTTCTCCCAAGGGATAGGCTTGCCGAACATGGTGATGGGTCGGGGGGGTTTGAACCTTTTGCGCGGTTTCCTAAAGAGAACCGCTTGGCTTTTATCCGGGTTGACTTCGATCCTCCACTTTCTAAACCAGGTGCCGAGCATGTCGACTGAGGTCTGGAGAGTGTGGGCTATCGAGTCAGTGCTGGTACCCTTGTAGTAAATGGCCGTATCGTCTGCGAACAGAGCCAACTGCGCCCTTTTACTCTTTGGGATATCGCTGGTGAAAAGCGTGAAGATTAGGGGGGAGAGCACAGAGCCTTAAGGGACTCCTGCGCGGATAGGACGAGGGGAGGATATCGCTCCTTCGATACGGTAGCGGAAGGTGCGGTTTGACAAAAAGTCCCGTAAGATGAGCACGAGACGATCCGGCACACCGAGTTTGTAGAGCTTATATAATAAGCCGTTGTGCCAGACTTTGTCGAACGCTTTCGCTATATCGAAGAATATTGCACCAGTTATTAAGCCGCGCTGGAAGCCCGCGCATATGCTTTCAATAATCCGGTGGGCCTGATGCACGCTAGAGTGCTGGGTTCGGAACCCAAACTGTTCGTTGGGAATGAGGCCCTTGGTTTCGGCATAATCTCTGAGGCGCTTATAAATAAGCCTCTCATAGACTTTGCCGAGTACCTTGAGCAAACTGATGGGGCGGTAACTCGACGGCTCGGTCTTGGGCTTGCCGGGCTTCGGTATGCCGATGACCGTGGCTTCTTTCCATGCTTGGGGAAAGATGTTATTGCTTAGGGCACCATTGAAGATGGTGGCCAATAGCATTATCAGGTGGGCAGGGAATAGCTGGATCACTCTATTGGTGATTCCATCAGAGCCGGGGGCAAATAAATGCTTTGAGTTTGAGTTTGAGTTATACACTGACATACCCATTTTCGCTTCTTTTATTTTAAATCTATGTAGACCTCTGATTTTGAGTGAAGTAGGCATATATGAAGTTGATATTGCGTTTTTTTTTCTGTATAAACAAAATTGAGCCTATGCACTGGTGGAAGTCTTTAAGGCTTAGCATACAAGCGAGATGTATGTGAACTTTTTTGGCCAAATCCAGGTAATTAGAGCATATAGTTTTCCATCAAAGAGCTATGATTGTTGTCTTCACCTATAGGTTCCCCTAAGCTTTACTGTTCTATAACTTTTTCACCAGCACATCATGAATACTCTACCTACCTCTTATTATTCTACAAACGATGCACATAAATTCATAAACCAACAATTATCTATGACGATGTCAGGCACAGCTCAATGGCGCCCAACATAATGGCCGATAATAGAGCAGGGCCATATCTGGCGAACAGTGGCCGGTTATAGACTAAATCCTATGTTAATACTACCTCAGCCGCCTCGGAAAATAATATAATTATGTTTTTAATACGTATAAGGGAATAAGGAAAGGATAGTTACATGAATTTCTTGAAACGCGAAGATTTCTTTATGTTTTGTTTTTATTGACTGTCTCTAGGGTTTTAATTAACATTTTACATAGGCTATCAGATTAATCTGTTTCCTAGTTTACTATTGAATTATGTTATATCTACAAAATGCCTATCAGCTGATTATATTATTATTTTATACAACATATTACAAAGGTTTCCGTTGAACCATGACAGCTAAAATTAAACAGCTGTTTAGATACAATTTTTTGACGACTTTTAAAGATCACTATTCTTCAACCTCTCGGTTTCATCCTAGGCCGAGATCTAGCCTGAGTCTAAACAACGTCACGACTAATAATAGTTATCTCTTTTTTATCATCGGCTACAGAAACGATGGAAAACAAAGGAAAACTTTTCCATTGTTTTTCGATTGAAATTACTTTAATGGAATATTTATAGAAGTTTTGTTTTTCTTGCAAAGAGGTGCTGTTAAACTAAATCTATAGTACTTTACTAAAAGTATTTCGGCAGTTTGTATGTTTGGGCTTATCTCGAAAATAGCTAGATTGAATTTGATTGAATCACCACTCAAGACTTTAAATAGAAAATTTGCATAAAAACTTGAAGCTTTTAAAAATAAGTAAATAGGTTTTTTTTTGGTATAGTATTACAGACAGAAGTAATTTCTACACATACCTACATACATGCATAAATTCACTCCTTCTTCCCAAGAGGGTAGGCAGAAACTACAGAACGCCACCTGCTACGATCCGTACATATTCCTTTTGCCTCGTTTACGTTTATACATCAAATAAAAATTATTAAAAAAACATCGTTAATCGTTTCGTTCGTAAATAATGTCTAATGGCTAGACCATCCTGAGACCTACGACTGCTAGAATATTTACTAACCATTCAAGAATTCTTAAGAATTGTATAGTTTATGTAATAATATGTAATAAGTAATTTAAAACAATAACACAACTAACAGCCTAGTAGTCAGGCCATATCATCGTCACTTAATGACCAATAACATGCCACAACGACAGTTTAAAACTAGGGTTAACCGGTAACCACCAGATAAAAGTAAAAGTTAATCTAACCAGCAATTAAAGTGCGCTTTAGTGAAATAAAGGAAAGCGTGTCGGTTAAAACGTATGCAAATTAAATTGTATATAAGTTGTGTACAAAAGATCTATAGGTACTATTACGACAGGTTTTCTTAACGAGAGAAACAAAATAAATTCGTGTCGTTTTCCGTCCACCTATCGTCATCAGCAAAATTCTCAAATTATGATGTATTTGTAACTATATGGGACCCGACATTAGCCAGCTCCGCTACCAACCTTGCTAGTTAACAAGGTTAAATCAAATCACGGCACAGTTCTCTGTTATTAAGTTAATCTTATCACCAAAACATTATCAATTATCAAGATCATTCTATCATTTATTAAATCAATCGACATTCCCTACTGAGTGCTAGAAGTAATTAGTAACCATATTTCCAGTCCTACAGCGAAATACATACAGATCATATTCCAGTCTAACTCAATATAATAAATTTCCCGCCGAGAGTCCTACCTATCTGACCTTTGTCAATTAGAGCTATTTGACGCTGACGCGGAAGCCAAAGAGAATTGAATCCCTATTTGGCACATAGAAACAGAAATTCTATCCAAATCCCAATAATCTACAATAGGTCTTAGATAAACTGTCCGCTCAAAATCCTGTATTGAGTAGAAGCTTCTCAATTAATTGTACAATTTTCTCGTAATATTTTTGGTCCTTGTCAAATGGATGAAATTGTTATGACATTAAATTGACAACTAAAATAGTAAGCGCTCAAGTAATAGTGATATTAGATATCTCTATGGAGATTTCTAAACCAGCTGACGATCGCACCTAGTCAGTCACAAGAACAGCTACAATTGAAACAGCTCTAAATATTAATTAAATCATTTTGGAACTGATGTCATGCGTACATGCTCATTAAAAAACGCCTACACATCTTTTGCATAGGCAAGTTATTATATGCATAAAATATTTAACACTAAGGCCGCGTGTACATCAAAGCGACCTGTCAGCCGACAGTGAGCATCTATAATGTTCCCACTGCCGCTGGGACACAGGAGTCTTCTGAGAGAGAGGGAGGGGGTCGTTCTCCACCACGGGAGCTAAGTGCAAGATGTTACATGTCTTCGAATTTTTGGTTCTAGGACATTTCCTCACGATCATTTCCTTCACCGTTTTGAGAGCAGTGGTGATGAAAATAATTTACATTAAGTAAAGTGTCTGTCTGGGTTCGAAGGCAACAACAACAACACGGTTCTACAACTCGTAAGTTCAGTACAAGATGTATGAAAAAAACATCTATAGCAGCTGACTCGACTGACCTACACACATACATATTTATAATTACACATATTTCTTAAACATATTTCTTATTTATTTTTGGCTCGTTTGAATTAACTTTACCATAAGAAATTGTGAACGATTAGAAGGTAGTAAATAGGTAGTAAATAGGTATTAAATATTTTATCCTTCGAAGATCAAAAATAAAACGCCCATTTACCTGTTGCAATAACAATTGAATCGTCAATTTGGAGGGACCAACTTATATTATCGATATCTTTAAAATGATATGTGTTTCGGGCAGCCACAATCAATAATATTTAGGTAGAATTAAGGTATTATAACACTGAGTAGGTAAAACATTCCAGGGAATAGTCAATCAGTTAGAGGTACCAAGTTGGAGGGACCAAGCATTTTGTTAAAATATTATGTTTATGATGAGGTAGCTAAAATGATAGCAAAGGTAGGAAATAGTAGATTAATGGTACTATTTTTTATATATGTATGACTGACATTGGAGATTTGGTCCCTTCATTTTGACGCTCACCCTTTGTTTTACATAAAATTTCAGTCGGCAGCCGACTACACGCGTGGTGTCAACGTGGTCTCAGTACAAAAATATCACTTCAACAACATTATTTAACTACTGTCATAATCACCGGTTGACCAATTTCTGTAAGTCAAGTGATTATTATAATAAACCATAGTGAAACACCCGAGTTATTTCTGCTAAACGTTCTTTAGTTCACTTATGTGTGACAGGCACAGGAATGCAGGCTATTATTGTACAACTATCGGTTCATATAAAACAGATGCCCACACTAAGAGGTTTTAAAAGTATCATCAATCTAATATCATGTATTTATAAGTGTGTAGGTATTAGTCAGGAAGTATGTGGGGGCTCATCCCGAAAACGAAACTAATATTTATTTCCATCATCCGATTCATCAGTGCATCGTAATTTTTATGTTGCGGTTTATAAAAGTATTTGTTTTGGCCGATACTCCAATCGCTATAATTTATTTAGAACTTTTGATTAAAGTCATATATTAAGACAACATTCTTCATTAAATTGCAAATCGCCTGCATCATTCAACAACCACAAAAAAAAATAGAATAGACGAAGAACCAAATTCAAAACACCACTCACACACTTTTATCGAGAACAATTAGAAGACGAACGATTAACACTATCCACTCGATACGAGAATCGATTTGAAATCGCGAGAATCGAGACGAGACGTGCGATCAACGCGAGGTTCGCGGTACGACTGACAGTGGAACATTGAATTAGAACATAGTCTATAACACGTCGCTAGTTCTGAAAGGGTGTACAATAGCACTTGAGGGTCGCATATGACGTGTTAGGAATAAATGATTCCTTCGATTGTGTGATCTTGACGTATTGACAAGCTATTACAATATTTAAAGGGGTATTGTAAGTTGTAAATAGAAATACCGTGCATCTAGATAATGGAATAGACCATTTGAATCGCTTCCGTGGGCTTATAGATGAGTAAGGTATGTGTATCAAATTGTAAACATTCGCTACTTGTAAACGAAAAACGGCTTACTAATTAACACCGTCTGTTGACTAAACCTCGGTTTCTGAAAACCAATATATAATTTGTTGTTGACAAATCTCATGTCATGGTGTGATTAGCTTTTCTTATTGCAATCAAATAACCACTACAGCTAATATTATGACATGTGATAGCAACTTTACGGATTGAAAACTTAAAATAGACTCCCTAAATTAAGATCTAATGAAATAGTGCCTAAGCCTTTAGGAATTCGAAAAAAAAAACAAAAAACGGCGGGTTCATCATGGAGAAGAAAAGCTACAAATAAAACAGTTATGGCAAACCCTAGAGGAGGCATTTGAATGTTACCGATGCCGATGATCCTTACATATCATAAAATAAAGTCGCCGAAGCGTCTGTCTGTCTGAACGCGGTAAAACTCAAAAGCTACCGAACGGCTTTTCAAACGGTTTTCACCAATGGACGGAGTGATTCATGCAGAAGGTTTTTGTGTAAAATTCAATATGGTTTTGTGTAAACTGGTTGAAATAATGACGATTATTTTCGAAGATGTCGGAAAAATTCATGCCGACTGGGAGCTTTATAGGCGTGTGCCACGTAAGCCAAAAGAGATACATTAAATTTATGTTCTAAAGAATTGTAGATCTTGAAAAGATCAACAAAAAAGTCCGCGATAGCATATAATGTCTATCTTCTAAGGATGACCAACAGTAACCATTTTTATCTTTCATAATTTGATAAAAATATCATTGTTATTTCCGGAGCTATTTTGACCGGTATTATATTTATCCTTAACCAATTAAATGTTATTTAATAGGGAGACGAACAACGCTCGCAACTGCAAGTCGAGACGCGTGCGAAATACTTTAGAAATTATATTCCTATCTCTGTTTGACAAAAGATGACGAGCGTTGGACGCGCGAACGTTATCGCGCGCGCGCGTGGCTTTGGGGATCAACCGACGAACGGAATTGAGTCACAGTGTAAATAAGTAACAGTACTATGTCTCGTCGGTGACCTTGAAATAATTACCTACGGCCGCTCGGTAGATAAACCTTCCGTGTCCGTGCGTAAATGCCGTGCACTCGACTGTTGCGTACTACTGGTATATACAATGAGATTTTGAAACGCGGTTTCACCCGTTTTCTACGAAGACATAATACTGTTACTTATTTATATTGTGCACGCATGTCGCATAAGTATATATTATTGGGACAATTATTATCATTCTTTAATTATTCCTATTTATGTTTATTTATTTCGTTTGGGGCGGTCTCAACTCTCAACTTTAATAACCCTACATTTTTCTTCGTTGTAGTCGAGTAAGAAACAAAGGCTTCTTCTGTCTGATTTCAGTATTCCTTTTACTAAACATTAAATATTGTTATTACTAAAAAAGAGAAATGTTATACAAAGTATTAGTTGTGGTATTAGTAAAAGACGAATTTTCCAATAATTTATATTTACACGATGTCCGTAAATTCAGATATATAACAGCGTTCCCAGCTAAGAATAATAAAAATAAACAAATATTTGAAGACCGTAAACAAAACACGACCTTTGTTTTGTTTACGGACTTCGATATATTTATTTGCGATTTTGTTTGTAAGAATTTAGGTTACTCGATAACAAATCACAAGACAAACCTAAATCCAACGTTGAGATTCCTGAACACTGCAGCTACCCGATATCTGGAGTCCATTGCCACTCCCGGTACTTTTTATTAATAATTTTATTCCAATTCTTTATAATTTTGTCTAATATAGTCTTCTTTTATCTAATTTTGTTTAATTTCAACTAATTTTGTATAGCTTTATGTAATTTAACCTAATTGATGTACTAGTATTGATAGATAACTTGTATGTGTGGTGTAAACAGTAATTAAAATTACGTTATTAATTTTTAAAAAGCGTGTGCGGTCTGGGTAGCCCCCCCCCCCCCCCCCCCCCGTCAGGAACGAAGTTCTTATTCACGTATAATTTAAAACTACAACAAAATGTTGACCTCACTATCGACTTTAACACCCTCAAAAACTATGAAAATGACACCTACGACGAAAATTTTTAAAAATTTCGCATACGCCATCTTGTATTTTAATTTGGACTTCACTATCGGTTTTAGTACCATCGAAAACTATGATAACGATACCCATGACGAACAAATTGTTCGCACCCGCCATTTTGGATGTCACTATCGACTTTAGCACCCTCAAAAACCATGAAAACAATACGCATGATGAAAAACTTGCAAATTTTCGCAGCCAGCAAAATGTTCACACTTTCTCAGAGAAAAGCCGCATGGACTATAACACGTTTTTCGTTACGTTACGATTTCTATCAATTTTCTCCGGTTCCAATAAAAATAAAATAGGTCAATAGAGTCAGAAATAGCTATCGAAAATTTATGATAAACTAGCTGCGCCCCGCGGTTTCACCCGCATAAGTTTCGATCCCGTAGGAATATCGGGATAAAAAGTATCCTATGTGTTAATCTAGGTTATAAACTATCTGTGTGCCAAATTTTATTCAAATCCGTTATGTAGTTTTAGCCTGAAGATTAGACAAACATACACACTCACAAACTTTCGACTTTTTAATATTAGTGTGATCGGGATAAAAAGTATCCTATGTGTTAATCCAGGTTATTAAATATCTGTGTGCCAAATTTTATCCAAATCCGTTCAGTAGTTTTAGCGTGAAGAAGAGACAAACATATATTAGTGTGATTTGGATGTGTTCCGTAATACCAAAAATGATGAATGAAAACTTAATTATTTGCTTTTTTTTTTAGACAGTTTGTATCTTGATACTATAAGATATGCTTCTTCTGTAACAATATTACAAATATTGTTGTTTAATACAGAAAAAAACAATATGTAAACGCCGTAAAAATGTGCGAAATTTAATTCGTAATGTAGATAGATAAATACTGTTTAAATCCGAATATCAACATAATATGGTGTAAATATTCTCAAATTGCAAATAACTTAGGTATTACGTTTGTACGGAAAATTAAACGGTCGCCGCGTTCTTAAATTGGGCATTTAATTTAGTTTTAAATATGCCTTGCCATTATTACATAATATGAATACTTTACAAGATATCTACTATATAATTATGGTTGACGCCAACGCGGGTGCAGCTGTAGGAGTCAATGACCTTTTCCTCGGCTATTAGGTACGAGTATCTACCCGTGGGATATATTCCGACATCCACGATGAGCTGACCTAGGCAATGACCGTCAAAGTTTTATTGCAATTAGATACTGCAATCGATACCCAAAGAAATACAATTTCTTGAAATAATATGGCCCTTTAGCAATTTATGGAGCTCTGTTTCAGCCAAAACGCGTCTATAATGCAGTAAGATACTCCAAGAAAACGCTAAAAAAACCATAATTCTTAAAATATCGACACACATTACGAATTTACGTCCGACAAGAACTATCATACAATCTTTACAGCCAATCAACAGACCACACCAAAAGTATTTCCACCAATCACAGATGTTGCAAATCGTAAAGTCACCACCCAGTAAGGAGTCGTGAAGGTGTGCTGCTGACGTCATGGGGAGTGCCACCCCGTACAAGTGGAACGCATAAAGACACACCATTGTTAACTCTGATCATGTAAGTTGATGTGAGTACGGTGACCATAGGATAAGAAAGGTAGGACAATTGGAGTAAAGAATCTATCTAGAAATATGTGGGATTTGTGAGAATCTAATGAACATCAATTGACTTAATTATGAGAAAGCTGTGAAGTATCGCCCTTACAAAGATGTGATTGAGATTTTTCAAGTGCAAAAATCATCTTAGCTACCAAATTCAAGGAAAAGTGCAGTTTCAAAATGTCAAGCATAACATGAAGTGGAACAACGAATATGGAACCAGTAACAACATCAAAAGCAGACTGATGATGATGAGCTCATGAATAAGGGCTCCCCGTTCGACTCCCTTATTATTCGGGCATTCCCAAAACTATGGGTAAAACCAAAAACAACAATATAAACCTTGAGGAGGTTTCTTTCGGGCAGTCTCAAGAAACTCCTCAAACCAACACACCACAGTACATATTACCAAGCTATACATACATATTATGTCAGTCTTATGGTGTTCTTACGGTGTTTGCCGCCGTATGTCATTGCCGTCGGTTCAGGTCGGGCGTATGTGCGCATAAATCGCTGGGTCAATGAGGGAGTGGCTGGGATGGGTGGCTGTTTCACTGTTTGCACACATCAATTAGCTGCGGGGCTTAAGCTGGTGTGAGCGTGGATTTTTCCTCTAATAGGGACTGAAGATGGAAAAACATGATGAAAACTTCATCGATATTGAATGTGATGGAATAATGCACTCTTAGTATTTTCTAAGTTTAGATAGTGTGATAAGTCAACATCAGTCATCAGACATAATCATAAGTCAATTCTCGAAAGATTGAAAGCAATTTTACTGATCACATTTAGAAATAATAACGGACAACTCAGACATCGAAACAGATTATATCTTTAAAGACATAAGTCAGTGTTCAACAACGTCCACAAAACTGCAACCATCACTCACACTTTAAGGTTGATACTATAAATTAAGAACCAGATAACTTGCAATACCCAGGAACAGATGAAACAACTATGTACCTATGAAGGCGTTCATACGTCACTAAGACGTAGCGACAATTATGATAGCTGCCATTGTATGGCTTCGAGAGTCGAGCAACTTCCGCGAGCGTCGCCCCACTTGACACCGATGGTAAGTCTCCAATGATCACGAGTAGCATACATAACTTAGTGGATTAAGTAGTCAATGAAAAGAAAGAAAGAAAAATGGTTTATTTGGCATAAAAATACGGAGAGAAAGATGGTAAAGTAAAATAGATTATTGCAAAATTATGAGACGTTCGGAAAATCAGAATGACCAAGTACCACGGTTTGGACGAAGAAAAAACAAAAAAAAAAAAAAATGAGACGGCAAAAGTAAAATAAAGAAATGTTTGGAAGATGACTAGAAAGGTCACGCAGCGAAAATTAAATAACAAGAAACATATCTGTCATCAACAAAACTTGGATTCGTTTTCATAAACAGGAAGAAAGGTTAGAGTACCAGTTAATCGAGAAACGGAGGTCGCATTATAAATCTAATGCGAAGATCAATGCCAACCATTAGTATTGCTAAAATTATTCTCTGCTCAGAATTAACGTATCAAACTCAGGGTAAGATTAATAGCAGTTATATAAACCTTTATCATACACTGAACTCTAGGAAAATTATATTCGAAAATATGAATCATGTCGCTGCCCCTAATAAATATTATTTTTTATATAATAACGCGTGCGGGCTACGAGAATAGAATGCGGGAATGGGTCAATGATGCATAGCGAGCCGTATCGCGTCGGGTTCCCGCGCAAAAGCACGTCATTCTGACAGCTTTCAAACATGGCTGTCACGAGTTGATGGGAGACTAATCTGGCGCTGAAATTAAGCTGTTATTGGAAGATTCGTAATCAGACTTGCTTTGAGTCATGCTGTTACGTAAGTGTATAAGTGGGCAGGTGGGATGCGGGAGCAAAAACTAGATGACTGTGAATCAACAAAGCACTCGTGTGATTATGGTGATATCCTGGTTCGGTCGATTGTCGTAGAGGTATAGGGGAGGTCGATGGGTCGTAATGAACGCTAATCGGCTACTGGTCTTGAATGTTTATAACTAAACATTCAACCGACCATTGAAATATTGCCTTGTTTGATGTAACAAACGCTATTATTGCACTAAGAAAGATTTATGCACAAGATTTTCAAACGAACCAGATTTTAGGGCACCTAAAGTCCGTTTTATTTATAACTAGAAATCATGAATGAAAACACGGCAGCCGGACACAGCTCCCACCGCAAAATTCCGGACGAACACAAATAACTTGCAATAACAGCGAAGCAAAAAGTGCAAAACGATTCAGAATATCAAACCAATGTTGGTCCAATACATCACTGGGTAATGACGACAAATAAAATCAATTTAGTATCAAGGACGGACTAATTAAAAACTATTTTTTTTTGTTTGTTTGTGCAGCGGCCGGGTATTGGCAACCGATCAAAGGATAAAGAAGTACACCCCTCTCGGTTTGCGAATAAATCTCTCTGATAATTTGGCCGTCGACCTTTCAAGCTTACGTTTATATTCTGTAGGTAATCGTTTCCAGTGATCCATCACAAACAAAATTGTTTATATAATATATTTTATGACACTATCTAACGTCAGAGCGTTTCGAATCTGTTTCCTTCCTTTTCAGGGTTCGTTGTTGATGGCAGCAAGATGTTTATAATTGTTTTGGAGCACGAAATCATCAATTTCGTGCTCTATTTTTGAGGACTAAATCAGCTTAGGTTTCCCAAATAACTGCATTTCTAGGCCAGATATTAAAATGGTATGTGTCGTAACCTTGTTTCTCTAAGAGTAGGTTCTGATCATGAAATACCTTGTCTTACATTTTGATCACTCAAAATATCATCTAAATGATAACTTCCAGGTACCCAGGGGCCAACTTAGCATCTGACCCAGCGACTATTTCCGTCGACTAGCTCGTGATGAAATAATTACCCGTACAGAAGCACTCGTTCTGCGAATTGGTTCCGAAATTCGACATAGTCTAGATATTTGGAACCAAATTGTGAATGTTTTATGGCTTTTAGACGGTTATTGAAAAACAACGATGTAAAAGAGGACGGAAATACGGAAATTCTGGCTCTGTCACGGTTTATTAATAGTAAACAACCGAGTAACACGAAAAGATATTTATCTTTGAGAAATTACTGAAAAACTGTAACATGTAAAACGAAAGTGAACCTTGAAGATTCTATCGAACCGGTCATGTTTTTAAATAGTAGGTATACAAGTAAATGAGAAGGGGGAGGAAAATAATTAATGTCTTGAATTTCAAGTGCAGATTAGTGACCCATGTCATGTATGAGAAATGAAGATGGAGATCAACCTTGGAGTGAACAGATCGGACATTAATAATCCGGATATAAATGCGAAATATACTAAACTAATCCATCAAGGTCTCATTGGTGAGCAACAAGACATTATTAATAACTACAGCTAAATCAAAGCGAAATTCGTCGAATGTGTCAGTCAATCAATATAGCTTACACTGAGTTTACTTAAGATGCTGCTAACGAAGATTAAGATCGACGGGCTGAGAAAGGGTTTTACAAATTGCCACCGACGGGAGATTTATTGACACCTAATTTGACGCTTAAGAAGAGTTATACTCCCTTGACATCATAGACACTCTATTCGGAATTTAGAGGATCCAGAATATCCCAGCCAAAACTCCGTCAGACATAAAAACGAACCTAAATCATAGTAGAACAATGAAATCAACTACGCAGGTTTCGTATTTTTCCATATACGTTGATGTCAGTCAAAATTGACCATATCTACTGTTATCACTGGAATAAGTGCACACTTTTTAGGTAATCCCTTGAGTACATAGAGTTGATCAAGCTTGTCGAAATATGGAAAAAGTAATGGAACTAATTCTGATGATCTATGGAAAAAATTTGATGACTTGAGATAAATCACAGGACAAAACTTATAAAAGAAGACTAGGGAGGGTGAAGCTAACTCTCAATGTGTCCCAGGAGATGCATAACCGTCTACAACCGCAACAAACTTATCTAGAGGTATAATTTGGAAGTCATAAATACAAAAATAGAAAGATAAAGATGTACGCAAGAAAAACTGTTCCTTTTTCAGTAACTCAAGTGAGAGTAAGGATAAATTTAAAGCAACTTGAGAAACTAATTAGAAAACTATGATAAAACAGATGGTATCCTTCGAAATAGGATAAATGACAATTATGGGTACGCTAGTCGGTCATTCTTCCATACAGAAGTAGTATGGTGATTACTTGTCGGTTTGACGGTGTTAGTTCAAAACTAAAAATTATAACAATTTGTCTATCATTATCTAGCCCTGTATGGAAGCAGAATTGGAGATAAAATATTAGTTTGGAAGTTATGAGCGTCGAAACTTCCATATTTCATCCCTAATTTTAACACGTCTTTGGGCATAAATAAATAGCTTATGTAGTAAAAAATGGCAAAATAGAAACCGTACAGATTTAGATAAGTTATTCAATAGTTCAACAAATTTTATTTGGAGTAAATACATTCAGTCAAAATTGCTTGGGCATAATTGATATTATGAAAAAAACGACTGTTCGTGAAATTGTACGCGCTCGTTTTCCTTATAAATCATCGTCTATTTCACTAAATAAATTAATAAATAAACAAATAAAAACTAGAGAAATAAATACTAAATAAATAAATAATTAGACTGGTTAGCATGCATATTAGTTACGCCCACCAACGAGTTCGAGCCGTCGAGCTATCGTTAATTCCGAGTATCATAAAGAAAACACTGGAAAATCTTTGTTGAGAAGTTCAAACAGATTCTAGGAAAGGTTACTCTAAATCCAATATAAGTTCCAATATTACTACACAAGATTTCTGATTTATTTATTTAGTAACAAACAACGATTAGCATACATAACGAGAATATAAATTCCGATCGGATATAAAACGCACCGGCAACTGTAATATAAACAGAAAAACAAATGAATGCGTGTAACCAGACGATATCATCGTGCGTGGTAAAAGATTTACATTTACGTTCAGGAAGCAAATTATGAAGGTTGTGGTATTCAAATATTTTGCTATACCGAAATATGTTTCGATAAAAAATGAACTTTTATATGGGCTACTTTATGAAACTACTATAAGTAGAATAAATTTGGTTTGTAACTTTTTTGCGAATTTCAAAATGTTTTCTGAGTTATATTTTTTCAGTTCCGCATTCATTCATCCTTTGATGTCTATTCAAAGATTGGAAACTTTCTCAAAGAGCAATATTATTTGTGATTCATGAAAATATTACAGTAATTTTTCGGTATTTCCCCTCTCTCTTAATGTATGCTGTCTGAAATTAAACCATGTATCACAATTTTTCGTAAATATTTAGGATTACACAGAGTAAACGAGCTTTTACTGGTAATGCAATAACTAAAAAATTGTCACAAACATCTAATAGGTTTTTCCCACGAAACGAGTCATCTAAATAGCTCAAAATCAGTAACACTGGGAAAGCCTAATCATCAAAACATTACAACTATTATTACACTAGTTGAATAACAAAATAAACCCCGCATGAAAGCTGAAAAACATACGAATAATAAATATTTATGCAGAATGTTATGCTGCGAACTAGGCAAAGTCGATGTTACAAGACAAACATTTTGTAAGCGCACCCTAAATATAGAAGGTGATAAAATATTATTTTGCACGCTCAAGTGACATAATGTATCAATAAAACGTAACAAATTGCCGCGAGTGATGAGTTACGAGGTGTTCAGCGGAAGTGATGGTCAAAATGTTAATCTCTAGGAGACATGTGAGTAACATCGTTAAAGTATTATGTAATTTGTGGGGGTAACCTCTAAAACGACGCTTTAATGTATTATCCAGAGTTAGCATATAGAGAAAGATCGCTTTACTGTGATAAGATTTGAAAACAACAGCTGGGTTTAAATGAATGCGGAAGGCAAAGCACTGGTTGTTGAGGCACAACGTGGGAAAGACAAATGCTTCCAAATAAAAACAATATAGATAGGCTGAGAAAATTTTCAGCAACCTGAAAATAGCAGCTGAAGTGAACAAGGTGCAAAACAGATAACATTGAAAGTAAAGAAACTCCATGATTCAATAAAAATACTAGTGAAAGTTTTCACGACCGATTCATTCAAGCAGGTCCCAAAGACTATGCCAAAGGTAAAAATGAAGAAGAATAAACAGTCCAGTTCGATGTCTTCTATATCTCGTCAATGACACCACACAAGATTGGCAACACGCCAGAACATCAACCGAGCATGCACTGCCGTGCTCCAAACATTCGCAGACGATGTCATACTAGACGCATATTTGTTTCAAATAGTCAGTTCATATTGGACATAGACTGATTAAATGATGTCCTAGAGTCCCTGGACGTTGAATAAACCGATAGCTATTAGTCCCGACAAAATAAATAGATAAATAGATGAAGACGAATCTTGTTGTTGTATTTATTAAGGAAACAGGCTGATGATGCTTCCAGACAAAGCATTACCATCCTCCTGTCTTTACCCCCATTGTATTTCGAGTTGGCGCAACATGTCTTCTTGTTCCGTATATCTCTATTAGTCTTACATCTCAGTAGTCACCTGCTTACTAGTCTTAACATCTTTCACACAATCCATGTATCGTTTCTTTGGTACTTTCATTATGAATAACGTTTCTATGAAACTAACCTTGCCTATAGGGATTGTTAAAACAAGCGAGTATTATAATTTTGATTCAGTCATACCCAAAACTATACTACATCGACAATTAAATTCACAACTCCTATCAGTCTCCCTTACAAACCCTCCTCTTGTGACTGACACAACGACATGACGGCTGTTTACGTGGGCTACAATGAGACAATGGCCGGCTAAAGTAAACACCGCCCGGTAGTTGTCGAGACGCTTCCGACATTGTAGATAAGGGTGCGAAGGCTGCTGCAGGTTTTGATACGATTTGCTGAGAAACTATTGAAGGGGTGTTTATAGTATGTTTTAATATGGAAATCTTACTCCCAGGCACTGCCGAGCTATTAATGAATCGACTGGAATTTGATTCAGTTGATGTCGAATTGACAATCATTTAATTGTTCGATTTGAATAAGAACTTTAAGATTTCGGTAAGTTAGGATTTTTACAATAATGTAAACATAGCTAGTTAAATCATAGAATTGAAAGAATATGAGTGGACACCAACACTTTTAGTGACCAGGCATTTTATTCAAAATATAACGTTCATATCACAGAAGACTTGGCAACGGATGCTTCCGATATTCTGATAAGGGTAGACACAGACACCTCTATAGGGTAGAAGCAGGGGTAGGAAGTCGTCTAGCAATGTCTTACAACTGCAACTAAATTTTCTTTGTATGCAGATTGTAAAGACGGTAGCTTGAATTATTAATTTGTTAAGCAATATGTACCTACATACTTAAGGTAAATAGAATAGCTCGTTCGATATACGTAAGAGAAGAAGAGAACGATTCAATGTTATTAATTAAACAATTTAAAAAAAAACGTTTGTTGCTTGATTGACAAATGAGTTAGGTAGGTACCCTGCCTAGTGAAACAAATCACACAGGTAGATACTTACTTAACGAATTTATAAAATGATCTCTATGAAAGAATAACGAAACCTATGTTATTAAATATGGCGCCTGTAACATAAGACTCGATAGTCTATTGTTAGCATAGCACGCATCGCGTATCAAAACCTTATGCTATTATATCAATGTGTGTAATGCCTTGGAAACTATCGCCTAGACAACGCGACTACTTGTGACAAGAAATTATACACCTGTAAATACTACTTCTGACAACCCATTTGCAGGTTTCTAATTAACGGATTTTGAAAGCTCTACTTAGTCAATTTGATACGTTGATAATATAATAACTTAAACTTCTATGATTGCTTGGCCTTATTCTGGGCACCCAATAACTAACAGTATTTACTACAATTGGATGATAGCAAAACCTAAGGATAATCCAATCAGCATATAGTTATCCACTGCAGGATATAGGCCCTTCGTAAGTTTCGTTTTGTTTCTTCTACGTTTTGTCTTCTGTATGCATTCCAGCCTCTACTGCTGGAAATAGACCTTTTCCTAGTTACCATTTGTCTTCTATATCCGATGGATGGATCGTGTGACAGATGATATGGCTAGAATGGGGTGACTACCGAGATGACTAGAGAAGTATGGAAGAAAATGACATGTTGCGTCGACAATAATAAATTTGGTAAGGCCAAGAGAATGATGATGATTTGTCTTCCTAACTAAATTGTTTAGGTCGTATCTCCATTTCACTGTATTTACGTTCATAGTGCAAATGCGGTTACATATGTTATTTTAATGTAAATACAACAACGCAATAATTTGTTGTGCAGTTACTAATGTAAACCTAAATAATGTTATCATTCATTATTATCCTATAATAACCTCCGACAAAGCACACTACCACAGCAAAATTAATTATATTATATCATTTATGTGTGGAGATTTGATATTTATTGCTTTAAACATGAATCACTTTATATTTTTAAGGACCTATATAACAGTATTTTTTTAATAAATCTTTGAAAAATATTCAATTGATAAATCTTTTGCCAACTTCAAAATACTTACCTATCTAAAAATATTAAAAACATTATTAACTTAAAATCACACAAAAAATATTTAAAACTATCATAGTATTAACACAAAATTAAAATCTCACTCGAAAAAGTACTAAGTACTTCAACAAAAATTCACTGCGTTTATAAGTACGAAAAACCGCCGCAATGCGCGTTCGATCGCGTCTGGATTCGTACTGAAAACTGTAACCATTATACCACCCTACCCTGCATATTGCAGCTACCATTTTGAGAAAACCTCTTCATACTAATACTACCTCCCTACACACAGACCAAGTAATACTGGCCGTGTAAACCAATACACCAAGATACTTAGGTACGAAGTTGTATCTTGTAACGAAAGATCAGCATATACTGGACAGTTTTGACCGACAAGATACGACCAAAGTAGAAAGATATCTGAGTAGGAATTGATGTCATGCTATTGGAAGATCAACATATTCTAGGCATAGATTTAACCAAGCTGAAAAGGACCCTCTTACTTTGTAAGTTTCATAAGAATTGAAGATCAAATTGCGTTTGTTAATATTTGCAACTGAAAGCTCAGATTATGTAAACCTGTGTTCAGTGGGAAGTCTGATGATTTTCAGGGATCAAATTGAATTTGATACACAAGAGATTTAACAGGAATTTAATATTGATAAAGTTTTGTAACATAGGGTTTCGCCGCAAAAAAATCTTTTGTAAGTTATCTAACAATATTTTCGCGGTCGATAAGATTCAATCTTAGTTAATTAATTTGGTAACTACTAAAATATCCCAAAAGTAAATGATCTGCTACTTTCATAGATATAATTACAAATCTAAGCTCAACTTACATTGGATAAACAACAAAAACAAAACACTACCTTTCAGAAAACAATGCCGCCCAATGTTTATCAAACGAAAATAAACACAAAGCTGCTATAAATAAGGTATAAAATTATAATTAATTTAATTACCACCATTCCAGACATACAGTTACGTTTGTACAAAATTCCACTTTATTTTGTAAACAATAAAGTTTATTTTTGAGTTGTATTGGCGATAGTTAGGACGTTTTTCAGTCTATCAGTGTCGGCTTCAGGAAATAAAAAGAATTGGAATAGTTTGTCCACGAGTACATGAGAATACTATTTTGGGAAGGAATTTATGGAATTTGTTCTTTTTGATATTGGAGTAAATATTTTTGCTTGATTTGTTGATACTGATTTTGAAAGTCGCTTGAGACTTTTCATAGCCGAGATAGATTTTGCGCCGTTTTTCTGGACATTTGATATGAATAATATTAAATTAGAGAGCTTAGCTTGCTTTTCATTGTTAAAGCTTATGAAGTTGTAGGTATATAAAATCAACAAAGCTAAACGCTTGTATGGTTTATATGTATATTATAAAATTGATACCTATCATGATTTTTTCGATATTACGGCAGTAACGTGTTGCATCCTTTCTTTTCTCAGCAAAAACATTGTAAAGCAGTGAAGGCGCATTTTTAGGTCCTACATTTTTTATGTTGAATATCTAAAAAAAATATCGAACGGTACAAAGTGTGTTGCACATTAATATTCCTGCTCATCTCTCAACGAATCTAGACATTTTAAAAAGTCACAAACGATGAGACACTCGCTATAGTGCCCTGCGTGTTACAGGAACTGAGGGACGCTTCCGATGGCACCAAACTCGTAGCTACATTATAGACAAACCTAATTTAGATGTCCATCAACAACGCTAAGAAGAAGAAAGGTGTACGTACTGGTTGTTGTGCGCGGTGAGGCGGTTGGGGTCGCTGGCGTTGCGGTGCTTGCCGCGGCGCGGCGCGTCGCGCTCGCGGCAGCTCTCCGCGCGGTTCACGCCACGCGCGCCCGGCGCCGGGGAGCGCCAGCTGCGATAGGGAATTAAGTGTTAGTTAAAACATCATCATCATCTGCCGAGCCTTTTCCCAACTACGTTGGGGTCAGCTTCCAGTCTAACCGGATGCAGCTGAATACCAGTATTTTATATGGAGCGACTGCCTATCTGACCTCCACAACCCAGTAATTGGGTGATACGATACTCCTGGGTAAGACTGGTTGTCAGACTTTCGGGCTTCTGACGACCCGTAACGACTGTCAAAGATCCACAAATGACAGCCGGGACCAACGGCTTAACGTGCTTTCCGAGGCACGGAGGAGTCTCGGTACGTAAAGATGGTCACCCATCCACAGACCAACCCCGGCAAGCGTAGCTTAACCTGACGGATCGACCCGTGCGGCAGTTATTACTTAGCCACGAGCTCCTCGTTAGTGTTAGTTAAAACATAATGTAAAAGGTTCTAGGAGGCCGGGAACCCTACCGCCATCTATCGGATACTCTTGGAAACAATTATTTTGTAGCATGTAAAAAAGCCATTTCAATTTGACTAGTTTAGGAATCAAACCCGGGTTTTTATTATCGACTGCAGCTGAAAATTAAAAAAAAAATTGATCTAGGTTATTTTATTAAGCTGAGCAAAACTATAAACTGCAACATAGTAATATTTAAAAAAAAATACCTAATTATAAAACCACAACAGAAAAGCTATTAACTAATTTCCAAAAGAAAAAAAAAACTAGGCTAAAATAGAACAAGTCTTGTTACACGCCATGCCACCTAGCGGCGAGTGGCAGAACTAAAAAATCTGTTTAGTTTTGCTACTTAACTATAGATGGCGCTAGAAGTTGTGTTGTTACCACAAAATAAATTAAACTGCTTCAAATTCGAATGATAACAGATTTTTTCATTTAGTCATTCTAATTTTGTTTCAAGCCCTTTGCATATTTGAGATACATACTTCTAACTCTCATCTCCAATTTTGTGAAGATGATAGTTGAACTTTTTCAGTTTGAATATAAAATCTAGAATCACAAACTTTTAAATAACGCGTTAGTAAGTCACGTCGTGTACAGACCACCATTGAAATACTAGTGCTGTGACATTCTGGTTACTCATTGGTGATTCTAGTTTGGAACACATTACTTTTGAGTAGAGTCGTGGACGATGGGTCTTAAACTTACTCAAACGGATCCTCTGTTTGAGGAAGTCTAACGAACTGCTTACGACTAGTTACCTACATGCGGTAGCCAGTCCTAAAACAAAAAGATTGTAGTACACCTTCGGCATGACCCAGGAAAACCTCACTCATATCGTCCCAACACATTTATGGAGTTTGCCCATAATTTCTTTAGCACCTCCCTACATCTAGGGCTTCTTTTAAAAACACTTACTTGTTATCCTTATCAGGTTCCTTGGTGTTAGCATCGCTGGTATCGACGTCAGCGTCGGGCGCTGTCGGCTCGTCCGTAGAGCCTTCGCGTCGGGACTCGCCTGAGGAGAGAAAGGGATAGCATAAGATTGTGAGTAGTGGCATCTATTGATAGTTTGAGTTACTACACACTGTACATTAGACTACAATACCGTACAGTGCTATCGCTATACAAGGTTCATTTGACGCGTGATCAAAAATGGAACTAAAACCGCCATCTTGTTTTTTCAATACATCTCACAAAACAATTGCACAAAAATGTTTGTCAACAGCTTGTCCCCTGTCAACGTCATTCGAGCGCCAAGATGATTGTAGCAGTGTAGGTACTTTGATATATGGGTTAATTTACACCTGTGAGAGAAGTATTGAAACGTTGTTTTGCAATTTTATAGAGTACCTAACTTCTTTAAATAATTATTAATTATACTTACGTAACTCTTTTCGTAAGAAATGTGGATGAAATGGTACTTTAGTCATTGCAATAATTGGCTAGTTTTGATAACAAGAAGAAAGGACAAAAACGTAGTTTAATTTCGTACAGCGCCATTTGTATTAGAATACTTATATTATCTTGATTCGAGTAACCATGACTCAAAAATGCATGGTAAAACTTATGACTATGTTAGTAAACACTGTATATAAACAAAATAAAATAAATTCTACACTTATATCAGCGTTGCGACATCGCAAGATGGCACAACGCAACGACCCACAACTACAGAAAAACTAAAACTGGTTTAAAACTCGAAATCCAAATCCAAAGCAATTTTCAAATTAATAAAACAAAAAAATTATGAATCAGTAGGTGGATTTTCCTCAAATGCAAGGACAACGAAAATCATTAACATTGCGGTATGAGACAAAAAAAATGCCGTTATACTTATTCCTAATAACATTGCCAAATATTTTTTATTACATACCTAATCATTGAATCACTCCTTGATTACAAGCGTCAATGTTTTCAAGACCTGCCTAGATAATAGTTTTCCGAGAGGAAGATGTCAGACCAAGATTTGGTTTTGTGGTCTACTTGTGGCTAAGTGGTATAAGACAAGGCAGAAATATACGAGAAAGTACTCAGGAACATCTATTAAAAAGACAACCTTAAACGATCAAAACCACTCCCCAATGCGTGATTATGAGCAAAAATAATTAGTCGTCTACTGGAGTCGACTAGACGACCAATTGTTTTGCTCCATAATTTGTGTTTAGCTATCTTATTCTTATGTCTTATACCTAATTATATGGACAGTTTTTCCACACAAAAACGTTTAGACGTCAATTTTATTCCACGGATAAAAGATATCTAACGTTAGAAAAATAAGCCCTACGTCAACCAGATTTACAAACGTGGACGAATTAAAAGGAGTAAGTATGTCAGAATCGTAGCACGTGGTGTTTCTGCCTACAGCCTTGGGAAAGAGAAGTTATCATAGTACCTACTGTGTTACATTGTTAAGGAAAATGTGGTGAGAATCATATAGCGTTAACAATAAATTAAAAACATAGAGATAAACTGTAAGTGTTTACCTACGAAGTACGGGGAGGAGCCGAAATGGTAGTGAAATTATGAAGAACAACTGCTAGTAACATACAAAACTTCAAGCCAGGTTTACCAAAAGGGTACACAAACATTTCGCCAGTAATTTTAAAGCCCTATGTAGGTACCGATGCAATCACAGCATTTTCTTAATAACTATCGAAAACTCAGTAAAACAGCTAATATGATATAAGTAATATCACAATTTTGATTTTTTAATCAAAATTGTGATATTACTTTTGATCAAACATGTATTATTGATTAAAAGCGTGACGAAAATAGGTATTATTTTGCTCCACTATAGATAGTGCAATCCACGACGACGCGCACCACTTCGCTCCGCACTAAAGTACAGCTTACAGTACAGTAATCGCGGAATGGGGCGCATCGTCTTGGATTGCACTATCTGCAATGAGGTTAACAGAACCACCTACAGTACACAACCAAATAATAAAAACAGTACCTATGCAAAATCTATTTACTTTTATGACAACCATACAAAACATAAAATCGCAATTTATAAGCAAAAGTTGTTCGAAGCAACCGATAGATGGCGCTACTAGCATCAATACTAACTACCCACGACAATCGACGGGAAGCTATTTGCTATAACAACTGCAATAATACAAATCTTAAAATAGACTCAAATTGCTATTTCCTCGCCTACGAACATGAAAACTACTTATTTCCCACTTACAACGACTTGTCGTACGGACAAATTATATAAAGTAGTCTTCCTTCAACGAATAATGGACGATAAAAGACCTTATGAAGAGAATTAATACAATAGTATAGGCTACCGCAAGGTCTTTAAAAATCATTTTTGATCTATCTAT